>OX346246.1:130002017-131434517 GCA_947049315.1 Epistrophella euchroma
ATCATCATCATCATCATCATCATCATCATCATCATCATCATCATCATCATCATCATCATCATCATCATCATCATCATCATCATCATCATCATCATCATCATCATCATCATCATCATCATCATCATCATCATCATCATCATCATCATCATCATCATCATCATCATCATCATCATCATCATCATCATCATCATCATCATCATCATCATCATCATCATCATCATCATCATCATCATCATCATCATCATCATCATCATCATCATCATCATCATCATCATCATCATCATCATCATCATCATCATCATCATCATCATCATCATCATCATCATCATCATCATCATCATCATCATCATCATCATCATCATCATCATCATCATCATCATCATCATCATCATCATCATCATCATCATCATCATCATCATCATCATCATCATCATCATCATCATCATCATCATCATCATCATCATCATCATCATCATCATCATCATCATCATCATCATCATCATCATCATCATCATCATCATCATCATCATCATCATCATCATCATCATCATCATCATCATCATCATCATCATCATCATCATCATCATCATCATCATCATCATCATCATCATCATCATCATCATCATCATCATCATCATCATCATCATCATCATCATCATCATCATCATCATCATCATCATCATCATCATCATCATCATCATCATCATCATCATCATCATCATCATCATCATCATCATCATCATCATCATCATCATCATCATCATCATCATCATCATCATCATCATCATCATCATCATCATCATCATCATCATCATCATCATCATCATCATCATCATCATCATCATCATCATCATCATCAGTTCATCATTTGACCCGAGCAAACAAAAATTATTCATGCATTCAGGTAAATTTCATAGAATACTGGTACATGATGTCCTGAGCGCCAAAAACATTGAGGTTATGTAAGAGAGATGCTACAAAAGGCCATTAGAATTGAATTGCAAGAGATGGTATGGGGCTAGGATATGGCAAGCAAAAGTGTTTAGGTTTATCCTCCTCCCATTCCCGAGGTTATTCTCAGGTACTGTATGTACAGTAAAGGTATAGTCAGAGTTATGCAGAACAGAGCACAAAGGTAGATCTTGCTAAGTTAAATTGTTGACTGTTTCCACAGGAGTGAACGTGCTAGTCTACAGATATAATGGGCGCGCTCTAGAAAGTATTTAGATTAGTAATTAGATTATGTGAGAGGTATAATTGGTTTATTAGCTTAGAGTCAATATTTTAATTGGAACAAGTAAACCACTTTATCTACCATCTTTTGAGAGTTTTTGTATAAAATGCTAATAATTGTTTAACATTAATAGCAGGCGAAACGTGATGCTATAATTTATATGAAGGGACCCAATTCTTAGACACAAATTAATAATGAGCCTAAAGGGAAAGCTTGGAATGCACACGGTGTTAAAGTACGGTTGTGTGTGAGTTTATTTTCATCAGAGAGAATCTGTACGTGAATACATATTTTCTTTCTTCGATTTGTATCTTCTAATTTGCTTCAACAATGTCGTAATGAGATATTAAGCATGTAAATGTTTACTCCAAGGCTAGGGGAGCTCTTCATAGCTTACTTGCGGAAAGAATCAACATTCTTCTTGGTGTTATTAAAGGGCAATATATTCTAAATTTTTCTTACTTAATTAAGCTTAGCTAACTGCGTTATATCTAGCAGGATTTTACCCACCTATAGAAAAACTCAAACAACTGACCTGATATACAGATCCTGGCGAGATATAGACAGGGTCATTGTGACCTTTTCTGGGCACTAGTCAATCGGAAAACTCGCCGCATGTCGGGCATCCCTCACAATAATCACTGTCATAGCTATAGAGACCAGCAGGAAAAGGAAACTGTCTTTCATTTCCTCTTTAAATGTCCAGCTCTGGCCTGGCCAGAATGAAAGCAAAATCATTTGGAAAGGCATTTTTTGTGACGACATTGTTCTGACATAAACTTCAGAAGAAACAAAGTTTAAGGTTCTTATGAAAGCTGTTACAGTAAATTCTTTTAATTGGTCATCGCACGATTTTGTCAGAACAGATCCATACATAGTTCAAATCAATTTGACTTCGTTAAACAATTCGTTGGAACTAGACGTCCTGCATATCAATTCAACTGTCCTGTGATTTTAACGTCATTTTTAGAAACCTGACAGTTGTCATTTTTAATTGTCAAAATATCACTAGAAGACGGTTTCATATTTGAATCACTCCGCACGACACACTTTGATGTCGGCAACACTTTATTCTTTTTTTTTTCACTGCAATCCCCTTTTGAAGACAAAATTTCCACAAAAAGAGATTTTTCTCACGATTTCTCAGAACTGCCCACTTCGTATGGTGAAATAGATGCAGGATTTAAAAAAAAAGTTAAATTAAGTGCCAGTTGTACTTGACTATTATCACATACTTGAAGCTTAAAATCAGCGAATTAAATTTCCTGAACCACAGGTTAAATACTGAACCAAGTTTGTACAACTGGCCCTAAGATTTGTTTCACAACCACCCGTTTCTGATTAATAATTCCCGAGAACTAATCGTCAAAATAATAATTGTTTCTTCACCCGTTAGATAACTCTTCTATTGTAAATTGTACAGAGGAAACGGAAATTTATGAAGACTGTAGCTGTAGCTTTCTTATTATTTTTAAGCAGGCTAAGCAGAGTGTAGAAGAGGTATCCTGACTTTTGAGCAGATATTTCTGAAATATCTGAGTCTAAGAGCACCTCGGGTAGACATATTACCTCCTAATACATTCAATTTAATTGAACGCTTTCCAATACTATTTCTTAAAAATAGGGTTTCCATAGTGAACTCTTTAAATACATTCAACAACAATATAACCAGGGGAGGATCACTGGGGTCAAATTTGTTAAAAACTGACAATCACATATTTGTTGTTGATTGTGAGATCCCTGCGCTTGATGCCTCCTGCAAATAAATTTTATGTCAGGTTAAAATTTAGAGAGCTTCAGTCTCAAGGCTCCTTGTTTTTTCATATCAATTAGATTTTTTTCTTTATCAGAAAGTCATTTATGGCACTAAATTCGCATTCAGTTAATTTTGAAGATGGAAAAGGTAACAACAGCTCTCTTGCATATTTTTGGCTGCATTAGGGTATCTGATTTTGGTTTTCTCACAATGCCATATCATCGGTCCTTTTATGTTGAGTAAAGTTTTAATTGCCTCATCATTTTGTATTTCCGCGAATTCTTCTTGATACTGTTTATTTAAAATATGAGAACGGAAAGATTATCTAAAATTGGTTGCATTATCCAAGATTGGGAAATTAAATTTTTTTCATATCAGAAAATTTTTCTCTTACATGAGCCGATAAATTTTTTAAATGATCGACAGTTACATCTATAACGGTATCGGTCACTTTACATTTTTGGGCCAAGAAAATTTTACAAACTTTTTGTTCTAAATATCTGTCTGAAAAATTCAACAAAGGTAACGAAACCAAATATCTTCATCTTCTACCTCAAGATGAACGAATTCTGGCGAATTTTTCTCTTGCTTGAACATCATCATCAGAAATATATCTCCAAAGGTGGGAACTCAAGAAGCATAGATTTTTAGAAGAGATGTGTTATCGTAATGGAGCATAATTTTATATTACCCCCCTATAAAATGAAATTGCCCCCTTGTGGGGCGTGGGCCCTACGTTGGGAAACACTGATCTAAGCCGATTCCACCACTGGATTTCAGTTCGGTGCATCAGGACAAGATGGGCAATATGGGGAATCTCGAGGGGAATTTTGTTTTCCTCGAGATATTTTATTTCCTCGAATATTTTTCGGCTAAGTGAATCTCCTCCGGAATAAATTTCCCTCGAACAAAAAACCAATGCAATGACAGCCAAATTCCCTTGGAAAATTTATTCCTGATACCAATTAATTCCGAGGGAATTTTTTGAGCATCATTATTTAGGTTCCCAATGTTTGAAATTTTTGTTCTCGAAAACTCCCGATATTGCAGTTGAAATTACGCGTGGTTGAAAGCACGCGTGGCCAAACACGTGAGTGGTGGGAAAATCGAAACAGAAAAGTCAAAATTTGCTGGAGCTTTTGGAGCAATGAATCTTTTTTACCCGTATCTCCAAATCTCTAAGATGTCCTGATGAAAAAGCGACATGATGATGATTTCTTTGATTAAAATTTTGGAATACACTATTGAGCGACCCTGTATTGAATAAAAGATATACGGGAATATAGCGCAAAAATAAAACAATTTTCAAAAACTTCTCTTTCTGTAATGCAAATCTTGTTTCCAGAGACCAGAGCTGTTGTCGAAAATACATGGCTTTTGGATGTTCCTATAATATGTGCATATATAAACCAAATTAATAGCATCGTCCGATCGTTGTCTATAAGTTCCAAATTATTTTAATATAAAATTAAAAGTTAATTTTTCTTATGAATGCATAACTTGTCCTTAAAATACTCAAAGTACCAACTTATAGCACGTGTCAAAATGAGGACACATCCCTCCTTATTTTTTATCGCGCCCCATTAACGCGGCCTTCAATTCACCACCTCTTACAATCCACTCCGTTGTTTAGAAGATAACACTTGAGAACCAGGACACACTTGAATATAAAACAATGCAAAAGTGGGTAAAGTGGTTCACTTCACTTCACTTCACTTCACATCACTTCGTTTCTATGCAAATAAAATGCGATTTATGCTCGTGCACTTTAGGTCTACCTTGCGTTTTAATTTCGCGTATTATGTTGCCAGTACCTTCCTACCTAGCTATGCACACACTTTCACAATAGCCCATTGAGGTGTGTGTAGAGAACATCATGATGCATTCTTTTCTTTGCCAAGTGTATGGTGTGTCCTCCTTAGGGGGAAACCACACGCAAATAATTTCCCAATTCCCACCCTTTATACATATCTCAGTTCAGCAGGAGGAAGGTTGGAACTTATGGGACAGACATACACCATCAGAGGTACCAATGGAACTTTTCATAATATTCAAATTAGTAGCCTTCTTCAACGTCCTCGTAGTCTCGTTGTCGTCGTTGTAGAATTTTCTTCGTGCCACTTAAGTGCTGTTGTGGTTGTCCCTGTTTTTTTTTTTTTATATTATTGCACCATTGTACAGCAGTATTTAATTTGTTGTACTTTTCAAAAAATACGGGATTATGGTAAAATATACCTCCCCTTTTCTTATGTTTTCATTGTGAGTCAAACTCGGTAAATGCATTTTCCCCATATAATTGATAATTAGATGCATTACGAAAAATGGGTTTGATTCTCTTCCACCTACGTTTTGGGAGTGGGAGACATGAGGGTGGGAATAGCTTTTTCATATATTAATTAGAAAGCTATTTATTTTAGGCCTAAATTAATACAGTTACCTAGCTTAGAGCGCTTGCAAAGGTCCAGAAAGTTAGCAGTCTATACTATATGTATGGTTATGTAGCTAACTTAACGTTTATGTGAAAAAAAAAATTAAAAATAGAAAATATATTCCAAAAATATCCATCTATCTAAACAAGAGAGAAAGTTTGTTTATAAATGATATTAGTTCAAAATAAATTGTGCCGAAATAGCTCAGTTGGGAGAGCGTTAGACTGAAGATCTAAAGGTCCCTGGTTCGATCCCTGGTTTCGGCAGTTTTTTTTTAATTATTTTTATAAAATATGTACGTTTATCTTATAGCTCAAAAACAAAAGTTATTCGAAAATTTGATTTACTTTCACATTATGTTGATGATATTCATTGAATTATATATTGTGTTTCAGTTATAATCTACATATATAAAAAATGAATCCCTTTTTGTGTTCGTACCTGCATAACTAGGCTAAACATCATTCGATTTGCATGGGGATTTTTTGTTGGATTTGTATTGAACCAGATTAAGACACAACGGAGCCGAAAATTTGACCAACAAAGTTAGAAAATCGTGAAAACATCTTGAAATTTCAAACTTTCTGTAGTAGTTTTTTGTTCGTACGCACATATCACCCAAATGGATGAAACATCATCCAAATTGGATGGACATTTTTTTTTTTGGATTTGTATTGAACACACTAGGAAGATAAAAATTGGAAAATTAAGCCAGAAAAGTCGGAAAGTCGTGATGACAATTGGAGCTTTATCCATTTTTCGAAAGGAACGAAGTTCGCCGGGTCAGCTAGTTATTTTTAATTTCTTTTTTTGCAGGTTCGAATTTTCCATACTATTTGTGTTTAAAAAACAATAATTTTTTTTGTAGAAAAGTGAATGCTTTAAGTTATAACAGCTCGTGAAAATCATTTATATTATAATTGACTTCAAATAAATTAGTATAAATTCAACATTTTTACTCGCATAATATAGGGCAAAGATATGAGTGTCAACTTAGCGAAACAACATTCACGGATCGAAAAATTTTAATTGGGTAATTTGCCGTTTATTAGTCGTTAATTAGTTGTGATAATATCGAATTTGTCGTCCCATGTTTTCTATGATTTTTTTGCTGCTTCGCTAAGTTGATATCAACTTAGCGAAGCAGCACCTCAAAAAGCGGTAAAGACGTCTTATAGCGAATAGTTTATTGCTTAATAATTTGCCGTTAATTAGTTGTGACAATTTTGAATTTATCGCTTTATGTTTTCTATGTTTTTTTTTTGCAAAAATGTGAAATTCGTGTCAACTTGGCGAAGCAGCATCTGAAAAACGTATACAAACTTCTTATTGTGAATGTTTTACTGCACTATAATTTGCCGTTAATTAGTCGTAAATTAGTTGTGACAATTTTCAATTTGTCGCTCTATGTTTTCTATGTTTTTTTATTGCAAAAATATGAAATTCGTGTGAACTTAGCGAAGCAACGTATAAAAACTTCTTATGGTGAATGTTTGACTGCTCTATAATTTGCCGTTAATTAGTTGTGACACTTTTGAATTTGTTGCTCTATGTTTTCTATGTTTTTTTTGTTGCAAAAATTTGAAATTCGTGTCAATTAAGCGAAGCAGCATCTGAAAAACGTATAAAACCTTCTTATTGTGAATGTTCTACTGTTCTATAATTTGCCGTTAATTAGTCGTGAATTAGTTGTCACAATTTGGAATTTGTCGCTCTATGTTTTCTATGTTTGACACGAAGTTAGCAAATCAGCAAAAAAAACGTAGAAAACATTGCACGACAAAATTAAAATTGTCACAACTTATTCAGAACTGCCGAACGGCAAATTATTAAGCAATAAACTATTCGCTATAAGACGTCTTTCCCACTTTTTGAGGTAGAAAACATCGAACGACAAATTCGATATTATCACAACTAATTAACGGCAAATTACCCAATTTAAATTTTTTCGATCCGTGAATGTTGTTTCGCTAAGTTGACACTCATTATGGATTCTTAAAAAGTTTGATCTCGATATTTTGATCAAACTTGATATTTCATTGATAGGGAAGACGAAAAAAGTGGATCTGGCGATTCCCGATTAAAAATAAAATTAACATTTTAATCGAACAATTGGTCAAATCATTACTCATTCAATTCTGCAGTGTGTTTTTCTGTTCAATTTTTAATTGAAATGTTACATTAACCTTGCAATTTATACAGGATAAATTTCTTTTTAAGGGATCTGCAGGAGGGATCAGTGTGAGTGTAAAATCAAGTTTTCGGGGTTGAAAACCCCCCCATTCGGCCGACATTTTGGAAAAGGGGGCGTAAAAAGTTCTTTGCGATATCTTGAGAACCATACATCGCACAAACAAAATTTCAGCACATTTATGTAGAGAATTTAATTTTCTACAATTTATGTTAACGCATTTTCTATCCTAAAATTGAAAACAAAAAAGTTATAACCAAAAATATATTACCATATAATATCATTATCTACTTGTTTATTTGTTTTACATCCTCTTTAAGATAAATTTATTAATACGTGCGATTTCTTGTTGTTTTCCAAAACTTTGGGTAGAGGCCTCTTAACGAAGTTTGAAAAAATAGAAAGTTTAGTAGCTATTGAATGTTGATATACCTACTAGACATATGGAACGTTGGAATGGTGAGATGATTTCTTTCAGCAAAATTGTGAACTTATAACTTGCTGAAAACCCAATCACATGATGCAATTTGGCTCGGCTGTCATTTGGCTCGATTGTCTATAGTCAGGTTAATAGGTAGGTACTAAGTTTAAACCTAGTATCTATCGCGGCCGATTTTGTAGCCAAATACAATTTTTATGATCGAAAAAAAAATATCTTAAGATCTCTAGGGAATCACATAAAGGTATACATAATATGGAAAAGGCAGTATAACTAAACCAATAGCTTCAGGGATCGCGTTCAATTCGCGTTTTCTAATATGGCGGATTTCACCAGGCTTATAGCGTTCCGAAAATTTGGAAAAGCATTAATTCAGGTATGAAAAAATTATGAATCATAAAAAATAATGTACCTAACATATAATTCTGTGTCCAATTATTACGATCAAAAATTTGTTTAGATATTTTGTCTAACAGAAATTAAGAGCTATAGTCAATTTAAACCTCACCACAGACAAACGGGCCTAATGAACAAGAACCGGACATCAAAATCCATATTAAATGCATTCACGCACGCTTGAGCTCTGTTAAAAAATGTTTCATTTCCACTCATGTTATACACACTTAAAAAGTGACTTAAATCATGTTGCGTAAATCCTATATCTACCGACTGCACCCAGCAAATTAAATTGAATTACTTCGCTTTCGTAAAGTGACAGTTTGCCCAACGACGATGTTAAGTATCTTTAGATAGCGACTGGCACGGCGGCCGGCCCGCGGCGTCGCGGCGGCGGCAGTGCACTAGATGTATTTCCTTTTGCAACAAGACCAATAGCGCATAAAACTATTTATGTGACAGGCATGCTACACCGCCTTTCATGTTTATCCAGGAAATCTGAAGCGCATGACTGCAACATAAAGTTGGAGGCGGAAAAGAATATTTCTCCTCTCCGATTCAATGTCAATAAATTTCACGAAAATTACACGCTTCATCAAACATTTTGCTCTAACGAGTCTAGCCAGTCTATTTTTATGCTCAGTCACGCTCACGGCTGCCAAAAGATGCATATTTAAAAAATAACCATCAAACAATCCAATTGCCATAGTCAGTGGCGCAACAGCAGAACTAGATATGAGGACTGTAGTTTTTTTTTTTTATTATCGGAACTCGCGAATGATGTGTCTTTCGAGGAGACTTCAAAAACATCTGTTCCAGAACTCAGTATAGTGTTGTTATTTAAACAAAGCAAAAGCACTCTGTTGACAGTAGATTGCTCAAGTTTCAAATCATATATAGTTTATGGGACTAAGGAGATCTAGAGATAAAATTGAATTGCAGTTCAAAACCACTCAACATGACAGATCACCACTTGAGGGCATAAGAAGAGCAGTTATACTATGCAACAACCAATCCAACAACAACGGATGCCATTAACCTACAGAAAAACAACGCTCTTTAAAGAGCGCACCCTTCTTGTTATTTGTGCACTTGTACAGTTGTCAATTTTCCTAAAGTGCCCGGCACACTCCTCTTCTTTAACACTTAGAATAATTCTGTTAATGTTTTGTGATAATTGCTGACACATGACAGGATAAGAGCGATGTTGTAACTGAGCGGAATATTTTTTTTTTTTAATATACATATTAAAATGAACGGTTCGGTCGGACGTATTTGCTTTTATAACGATTCATTTATTGTGAGGGGGTAAATTTAAGAAATTAAATATTTTAAGTTAAAAAATAAAAAAAATCCCATCACATTTCACCATTCAGAATAGTTACCTACCTATAGTTAATTTAACTTAGAAACTGTTTGTCCTACCAAAAAATAATTTGAAACCAAAAAATAGCGTAAGTAAGTATACAATTCTCTAAAAAATTGATAATGACCAAATTAGTCATATCTTTAACTAGCCGACCCGTGCTCGCGTTGCTTCGCAAGCTTCAAATATACTTATTAATATGAGTAGGTAAAAGTATATCAAATGCTTCATTGGACTAACCGCAATTTCTATACTATATTATTAACAAAAACAGTTTCATGATGCCAACTATACATTTCCTTTTATAACTATTTTTTATTTTTTCCCTTGGACGGAAACTCCCTTAGACGGACAACAGTGTTGCGACCGTCACTGTCCGGCTAAGGGAGCTTGCACTGTATTTTATTCCTTACTCCACTCAGTTGAAATTAGTAATGTTTCATTTTCATAATCTTTAGCAGCTTTCAGTAAACCCTTTTTTTCATGCTGCTTCCTACTAAATTCCCTGCCCATTTTCCTCTCAAAAAATGTACATTTATGTAACACTTCGGTTCACTGCAGAAGAAGCAAAAAATGAACACACTGCGCACGGCAGTGGGCCCATACTTAAAATAATATGTAGGTATGTATGTAACATTTTAGTTCGCTTAAGAAGAAGGAAAAAACAAACACACTACGCATTGGCCGTCGTCGTTACAAAAAGTCAACAATTGAGTGGAATGAAAGGAGGAATAAAAATGTAAATGAGTGGATGAGCGAACAATTGAGTGGACAGAGATTCAGAAGCAAATACACAAAAGAAAATGCACAAAACACCGAACGATAATGAAATGGAACAAAGCAGCAACCCAGTCATTGCAATTGAATCGAATTCATAGATGCAAAAATACAAAAAGTTGATAAATTTATAATTTGTAAATAAATTTATTTCTCAACTTGTAAGTACAGTTAAGAAATGATTTAGGGCTTAAAATTTGCATAAAACTATTGACTTTATACAAAAAATCCCATTTTTGTAAAATATCAAGCAGGTTTAAAAGCATAATTGATTATATTGGTCAACTTGGACAAAAAAGTGTACGAAATTTTCTTAAAAGTTATTAATAATCTAATTCAACAAATATATTTTACAAATAAAAAATATTTATTTACATGCTTCAAAGAATAAGGAAAATTATAAAATTTGTTTCAAGTAAATCGGTTGAATACTTTCTGAGAAAAACGCGGACAAACAAAATATTTGTTTCGTCTTTATACAATAGTAATAATGATAATGATAGTTGTAAAGTTATTTGGCACCTAAACGGGTGTGTTTTTTAATTGCCTAAAAAGCAGGATGGTTTATATTTTTAGGTATAAAATATGAATAGTTTTTTTTTTGAAATTTAAGTTCAAAGGCAAAGTTTTTGATAAAAAGCGTGAGTTTTTGTTTTCAAGTTGTTTTTTTATCTTCGAAATTTTGCGTAAGTAATTAATTGTCACTTGTTATCATTTTCTTTATAATTTCTGCTTAACGCATGTGCATAACAATTGGTTTTGCCAGGCTTATACATGTTAAGAATTATTCTTAGTCAGATACTGAAAACCAAAAACAAATATCTTTCATAATTAAACGGCCCTTTTTCGTTTTTTTTTTTTTTAATTTTGAGAAAAAAAACTGCTTTAATTATGAATTGTAAATTTTTTGGTTTTCAGTATTTGACTAAGAATTGATAATGCCATTGAATATTTAAAAAAAAATAGTGGCTTAGTTACGCAAAGCTTTGAAAAAAAATCAACTTGAACAACAATGAATACACCAAAATATCTGTAGGTACACCCTGTAATACCACGGATTGTAATTGTTATAAAGGACAAGTATATTGTTTTTGAAAAAACATTTCGACCATTATATTCCTTCTGTCCGTCGCGTCGCACAGTGGAACGAGAAGCAGAGAAAGTGGGCATCGCACTGTAACTTTTTAATTACTGTTACTTTGAGGTAGAGTTTTTTTTTTAAACAATAGGTGGGTTAAAGAATAGATATATGTACCTTATATAGACAAGAGTTTGAAATTATAACATTTTTTAATTCCAAAGAGACAAATTAAAAGTGAGGTTATTGAAAATAATAATTTAGCTATCCTTGAATTAAAGCTGAACGTATTGAGTGATTAAGTTGAATGAACTGTATTTATTTCTACTAGTACGTCCAGCCCTCGAAATTCGAGTGCCAATTAAATACAAATAAATAAAATAAAATAAATAAATTTGCACGCATTAAAACTTAAAAAAAACCTTGACCGAACCGAGCCCACAATACGCAACTAAATGTATTTTTTGTAGGTATTTCGTGACGATTCTCCGCTGAAGCTAATCCGTGAACGATGAACAACCACCCCATTTTTTTTCACAAATATTCTTTCTCTTTCACTTCCTTCCAATAGGGGGATTAGCATGTTTGACAGCATGGCTTGACAACCACTGGTGTTTGATCATTAGCAGGGTTCACATGGATTAGCAATATTAGCATATCTGAAAACATGGCTTGATCATTGAAACGCAAAAACAACCGCTCGACAACGATTTTGTTTGGTTTTCAAAATATTTTGAAAACTTTTTATGTTCTTGATCCTTGCAAAAATTGTGCCTACAGGAGTTCGTTACTTTAAGTGTCTGTTTATATTGGATTTTTAATTAAGCATGTTTTCATTGATTAACTATGTTCCCCGTGTTTAACATTATAAAGAAAAAGTCCTTTCATTTCAATCTATCCTTCCCTATCTCACACCCTTAAAATCAATGTATCTCTCACTCACACGAAAAAACAACATCTTCATGCTGAATCCGAGAATATTTATTGAAACTGAAGCGTTGTCATAATTTAAGTGGAACCTACCCTTCTCTTTTTGACACATATACAATCTATCCGTCTCACTGGTTGCGCCATTCATCAAAAATGCAATGTAAAAAGGCACTACATCCCAAGAAAATTCATTATTATTATTTTCTGAACGCTGCCAACTGATATTCCAATAATCTTTCCAGTAGTGCTGGAAAATTGGTTGGTTGGTGTTTGAAAAAAATCAAAATGTCACATTTAGGTAAAAACAATTGTATGATCAACATCAAATTAATAAAAATAATTTAAGAAAAAGGAAAAAAACAGTAGAAATATATAAATATATAATTATCAAGGTAATCATATAATGAACCGACAATTTCAATTATTGTAAATAATGTGTCGTGAATTTTAAAGTGCCGTGAAAGTGTCGTGATTCGTGAATAAATACTCGGTCTCGCATCTCGCTCTCGCTTGCACCTATTGTGCAATTTTGTTTTATTATTTATTAGTTTTTGTGGTGCAATTAATTAATAAATTTTTACATTCTGCACTTCTGTGCAATAAAACCTTTCGAACGATATATAATTTATGTATACCTATACCTTCGACTTTTGTAGACCGCGTAAATTGTAGCACAAATATCGTGTTTGCCGTTTTATTATATGATGATGATGATTATATGATATGAATACATATGTATGTTCATAGTTTGGTACTTAATAAAATAATAATTCCGTAATTTGAAAAACAATGAGTTTAAAAATGAAAAATTGAAAAAACACTTTTTCATTTACAAACAAATTCTTTATTTTTTAATAAATTTTAATATTTTAAGCATTTTAGCATCTCAATATCTAGATACGGCATACCTTAAGGCCACACAACAGCAAGTTGGTGCGATTCAGGCATGAATTTTATTTTTTATAAGAAGAGAAAAAATAAAATATTCGATTACGGTTAAAATATTTTGTACAGCGGATGCTGTTGTTTTAGCCGCTGTAAGTACAACCTTGCCATTTAAGCAGTAGCGGAACAGACACAGACAAAATTAGACCAAACCAGGGGCCTGTAACACAACGTGACAAGTACTTGTAGGACAAGTGAAAAGCGACAAACTTGTCTTGAATCCTGTAACACAAAGCGTCAAGTCTATGAAAGATCGTATCCTTCGGACAAGTATAGTTGAACAAGTGGATTAAGACTTGTCAACTTGTCACGTTGTGTTATAGGCCCAGGTCTTATACTTTCAACTGACTGTGCGCGAGTACGTCGCAGCAGAAATGGAAGTGACCTATTATTTTTTGCGAATTCAAAAGGCTAAGATGAAAGGTATACTTGGTCATTTTCGTGACAAAACAATTCCTCGAAAAACGTAAAGCCCCTGAAAAAAAAATAATTTTTAGGTGGCGTTAAGCCGAAAAATGCAAAACCTGTCTACAAACTAAATTTAAAGAGTGTTAGTTGACATTTGCTTTGCTATACAATAGAATGTCAAGTAACAAATTTTTTTATGAATCCATAATTATGGTCCATGTATTAAGTAAGTACCAACCATAATAATCCAATTTAAATAATGACGCCAAAGTAGTTTTTCTGGTTTGTTTTTTTTTTTTTTTTGTAACTTAACAGAGCAGAGTTACAAGAGTGTCGCATGAAGTCAATATTTTCAAGTCCGATTTGACAGTTATAGTAATTAATAGAGATGGTTTTCAGTTACAGATGTGTGCGGCATAAAACATCAGCAGCAGAAACGTCCGAAGAAGAAGAAGACATGTGTTTTATTGGCTTGACTTCACTGGATGTATACGTAATTAGTTGTAAATAGCTTTGCAAGTGATTAATTGAAGTCACAGTTGGTATATTTTGAAAATAGCAACGATACATATTATTTGGATATGATTCTAGGGATCAGATAGGATGTGAGTTATGAGGGTAATGAAATTGAAATTTTCAATGTTGAGTTGTAAGATGTCAGGATTCTTGTGAGATGTTTCATTTGAATAATTGCCACAAGGGTTAGAATACATGAGTGAGGCATCCTAAGGGATAAATATCTTAGGCATGTAAAAATAAAAAATATACAGGGTGATCGGTATAAGATGCACCAAACTGCTGGAGCGAGTAGGTTGGGTTAAGACAAGAAAAAAATCGTACGGGAGAGGTGGGGTCTATTTCCCCCCGTTTAGGCAGGAGGGGAAATTTTCTAAAAAAAATTGACTTAAAACAGAAAAAAAAATATTTAATTACAACAGTACAATTTAAAATACCATGCTATACCTTTTTGGAAAGCCAGAAATCTCTTCTTTGATTTTCATTTTAAATTAAGTTGTGTTAGTAATTAGTTTTTGAAAAATTAATTTCCAAACTCGAAATTTTGAAAAATTTACTGAATAAAATACTAAGCTATAAGTTTTGCACATCGTTACTGGACTACCTAAAGCTTTTCTGAAATCGAATAAATTTGTAATGAATTTTGTACTTATGTATATAGTTTTTCTGACATTTTTTTAGCTTAAATATTTTTAATAATATATATTTTCCGGAATTCAATTAAAAGCAATTGTTGACTGATTTATTTCAGAATCATTTCATATCAGCAGAAATTAACTAAAGTCAAGAACTAATCATGCAATACAGCTCATGGAGAACCAGAGCCTCTCAGTGACTTATGTACACCTTCAACCATTCCTGTGTGCGTGCCTCCAGGAATGGAGGGGAAACGGCTAAGGTGACCAGCACTTCAAGAGATACTCTTGGAGGATTTAGCACTTCCTCACAAGGGGCAGTATCCATGAAAATTTTTGATTTTAGGTGGAAGAGGCTAGGGAGGGCCGACTCCACGCTCTCCATAGTATTGGCTTTTTTTTTTAAATATTATAGTTTCCCAGTAATGTTGTTAAGAATAATTTCGGGAAAATATGGGTACTTACATATATTGAGCATAAAACATCTTTCAGCTGTCAAGTTTACTGTCACTAAAAACTGTGATTATCCACACTGACGAAGCGTCAATTAGGCATTATTTTAGACAATGTCTACCCAAACCATTTAACAAAATAAAGTCGCCAGAAAGTATTTTTCATAACATTATGTTATGTGTTCAAAATATCTAGGAACTATCATTTTGATTTTGTTGATTTCGTTGGCACCAGTGATCCAGTCTCGCCAGATCTTTCAAAAAAAACAATCCGATTCATTGTCAATCCTACGATGGAGTTTGAGGTCATCTGCAAAGAGGAGGCGATCCGAAGGATTAAAAATATCTGGTAGGGGTCACCATTGTTTGGCAAAATTCATTTGGCATTTCTTGTTTCGCCTTAGTCGTTAAATATTTTGTTTAATTCGCAATTCTTAATTGGCAATTTACATTTTCTTTTTTATTCATTACGTTTTTCAATCATTCTGCAATTAACATTCGGCGGTTTTATATTTCGCTTTTTGTTAAAAATATTTTCAATCATTTCGCAAAATTCATTTGGCAAATTATTCTTTAGTTTTTCTTTGTTAAATTGTTTATTATTTGGCCAAGTGTTTTTTCGCAAAATATTGTTTCGCCGTTTCATTATTTTGCGAAATAACGTTTCGCCGTTTAATCATTTCGATAAATATCGTCAAGCCGTTTTATTATTTCGCTAATAGATCATTTCGCCGTTTAGTTGTTTTGATCGTTAGACCAATCATTACCATCGTCTCTTTTCAAGATTAACAATTTTTTTCTGAACCGTTGCTTATTTGTGCTTGCTTTAATTGTTTTGCAATTTTTGCCGTAATCACTTTCGCGATTTAAGATTTCAGTTTGTTTGCTTAGTTAAGGTAAGTGCATAACAGAAAGAGGATTTTCACATTTTACTCCAAGGAAAAAAGGGTTTTAAGCAATTGGGCAGTTATTTTCGTAGGTGCATTATATTTCTTATATTCTCTATTCATTTTTTTATTTGGCAATTTGATGTTCAGCTTTTTTTTTTTTGGCATTCGATTGTTTGGCAATGTTTTGGCTTCCATTAAATTACATGCCTTAAAATTTCGCGCGAAATTTGCCAAACAATCGAATGCCAAAAAAAAAAAGCTGAACATCAAATTGCCAAATAAAAAAAAGCGAAATAACAAAATGCTGAATGAAAAATAGCAAAATAATAAAATGCCAAATAAGAAAAAGCCAAATAAAAAAATGCCAAATAAAAAATTGCCAAACCTAAATATGCCAATCAAACAAAATATTAAGTGAAAATTGCGAAATGATGGTTTGTCATATCATATAAAAAACCAAACGTAATTTGCAAAACGAAAATTGCGAAATAACAAAATGCTAAATAAAAAAATGCGAAACGAGAAACGGCGAAATGTACCACCGCGAAACGTTAATTTGCCAAACAATTCTGGCGAAACATACCATACCCATCTGGTAGGTCATTGACAAGTAACAAAAAAAGTAATGGACCTAAATGACTTCCTTGTGGGACTGGGTTCCCCGATGGAACGGAAATATCATCTAAGAAAAAATTATCAATTTTTACTTTTTGGGATCTACCCGTCAAATATGATTTAAGCCACTTAAGCAAAGAAAAATGAATGCCTAGAGAAATTAATTTATGAAGTAAAAACATGATGATTTATTCCAACAAATGCTTTAGCAATAAATCTGTAAAAATGATATCTTTTTGCAGTTTCCTTTTCATATTTGATATGATTGTGTTAGTCATCAAAGCTAAATTTTGATAAACACCTTTATATAAAAATATATCTCCTGTGTTTCCAATTAATCTTCAAGACTTTTTCATTTTTGTTTGTGTAATAAAACATGCCCAGTGTAGGCTGCGAAGATTTCACACCATCATATTAATATTGAAGATTTGAATGAAACAACTTCTTGACCAGCATCGAATCATTTATCAAATCTCTCTCCTTATATGTTCAACGAATTGTTGGTTTATGAAGCAAGTATGGAGAAAACGAAAGAACCCGAATGAACAACAACAAACTTGTGTATGGCTAGTAAAAATGCTATAGTTGTTTCAAATGCAATAGTGAAACAATAAAACCTACACTGGATCGACATGATCCCGTAACCTTCGGTAGCGCAGTGCGTAGTGCACTTGGCCCGGAGACGCCTGGTCTATGGTTCGAGCCCCAAAGACGGCAAAAAGTTTTTCAAATAAAATTTAACATACATAGACTAAGCACCACTAAAGGAGTCTGATGATCAGCGACCGTGAAATAGCTATAACTCCAGCCTATAAAAACTTGGTGGTATATCACTCAAGTTGTTGTTGTTTCATTCAAACCTTCAATACAAAAAAGTGTTTTTCAGGGCTACTGCCTCTTGCGAGGAAGCGAAAAATCCTCTAAGAGGTTCTCCTGTCATAAAAAAGTGCCGCTCAACTTAGCCCTTCGAATTCGGCAATAAACTGTAGGTCCCCTCCATTTTAAGAATGATTGAGAAGTTTAAGTCACTAGGCCCTGGTTCTTCATAAGCTGTTGTGCCACCAAATTTATTTATTTATTTAATTCAGCAGAAAATTTAAAATTTTTTTGGGTGAATTAAGAAATTTCTTGGGTGAACTTAGCTGTCCCTAGCTACATTCACATTTCATTCATTCAACAGCTTTAATTTGGTATAGGAAGGGACAATTAGATTATTTATTGATTTTTGATCAACACAAAATTCGTTTGCCATTTTTGGTTATCGTGTTGACTTAAAATCTTAATTTTATTTTAGGAAATTAATTTCAAATTCACATTAAACAATAATAATAAACTGATACAATTTAACGTTGATTTCATCAACGAGGGATTATAACAATCCTCTAAAAATAGCTTCCTGTAGTTTCTCTTGTTAAACCCTGAAAACTTTATTTCATTTCGTAAAGTGAACTTAACAATAATAATATAATAAATAATGCAATAATCAAGAAAAGCTCTCATAGTTTTCTCAAGACGAAGAAAAACAAAAATTCTAAGACATCACGACATAATGCAATTCGCGACAACAACTTTTCCCAAAGTCATTGCCAAACGACCTCTATGCTCCTCTCTATAACCCCGACATAGGTATACAATATATCTTACATATGTAGTAGGTCCAGACCAGATACGGGACGATTATTTACTTTTAATATGTAAGTCGTGACCGATCCTTCTTCATTATTATTGGGTCTAGATTTCTTTTTTACGTGCCTTTGCTGAATTTTACCCCCTCTTCAGCTACTATTATTCCCCTGAGCAAAAGATAGGTAGGTATAATATATTGAAGATAAACAGAGGAAAACTAACTTTCAGACGGGTTTAGGCAGCAAAAACCGAAACCGGTACATGAAAACTAAAGTTACTGAGACGAAAACAACGATGATGATGATGATGGTGTAGAAGAAGTACTGGAACAAAAAAGTCGTTGATTGTCCATCTTTTCCTTAATAAACCTACTCAAACATCATTGATTTTGCAAGTTAACCCGCAAATTTCAATGTCGACACTCGGCAGTTGGATCAAAAGTTTTTTTTTTTTAACCAAAAAGAAATTGTTGTGGTCGTCGATAGTATTTTTTTTTTTGAGTTACTAGCTATAAACAGAGCCGGATTTGGTTTAATAGTGGGCCTTAGCACAAGTTAAGCGCAATACTTACAGCACAACTTTATTTCTTTTTTTGAAAATCGAAAATGGCGGTGGTAACTCAAGCTTCGCAAAGTTAATTTTTGGCTTTAAAAGCTACAAATATGCCATTTCTTTTATATCATGGGCTCTTGGCAGCAAAAAGTGTGCAAAAGTTTTTTTTTTGAAAATCGTAATTTGGAGAAAGTTTTATTTGTAAAGTTTGCAAATTTAGGAATTTGGAAAAAAAAAAAATACAACACATGGCGGCACAAGTAGAGCACAGCACAGCACAGCACAATTTTTTTTTTTTGAAAATCGAAAATGGCGGTACAAATTTCACACCATGGCGCTTCGCAACATTTGCGTTCGGTCGTAAATGTTGCAAATATCCGCATTTTTTATTTCTTCGGTTTTTGGTATCATTTTTTAAGATTTAAAAAAAAACTTAATTAAAAACAATTTATTCGTAAAATTTCCGAATTTAAAAAAATAATATTTACGGCACAACGCAGTACAAGTTGAGCATATCAAATCATATGTGGAATATATGCAAAAGAAGTATGGCATCTAAAAGGTCAGATATTGATCTAAAGAGTATCTAGTGGATTTTTAATTTAAGAAAAAATACACGGCTTCTCAAAAAGTTAGAGCATGACATTCTAAGTGTTAGCGTTGTTTTTTTTTAATATATTTGTTTTTGTGACCTTTGTTTTTTAATAATTTTTTTCTGTATTAAGAAAATTACCCTTCCTGGATTATAAAAAATATGGCAGATTATCTGAAAACAAATTTCATTATTTTCCATCCGTCTGCCTCAAAAATGTCAATAATAGTGACGTGGTCACACATGTTGTATTCATGTGAACGCAAAGTTCCGTTTACAGTTTTTCCCATCATCCCATGTTGTCACACATGCTAATCTATGTGAAACCCCCTAATGACATTTAACTAAACGTCAGTTTCAGTTTGAATATTTATTTCGCATGCACGAATATTTTTTTAGTGGTTTGTGTTTTATAATAAAATAAAAGTAAAAAATTAAATAAAATGGATTCGCAGTTGATTAGTGAATATAGTGAACTACTAAAGTGAATATAGTGAACGGGAGACAATTCCTTGATGATGGCCAGCAGGATGATACAGTTGGAAATAAACTTTTGATATTTTTAATTTTTATCAAGAAAAAACGTGATTTGAATACCTACCAATATGCGAGTGAAGGTGCACCCCTGCAGAAGCACAAACGATGACACTATCGCTGTTCTTTTAACGTCAAAAACTGCCCATTTTAGTGCGAAGTTTTGTCTTGTAAAAAAAACAAAAAAAAATTGGACAAAATTTGGCTGTTTTGGGAAGTAAAGTAACAGGCCCATCACCTCTTAAAATAAAAACTATGGAGAATTTTCGGGGATGATGTTACTTTTTGGGAGATTCTTGATGAACATAGCAGAAGTTTATTTCCAACTGTATCATCCTGCTGGTCGTCGTCAAGGAATTGTTTACCCCGTCAACAATACAAACTACAAGCAACTGTAGTACCAGACACTGACTGAAATATTTGGAACAAATCAAGTTTTTACTAGTCAGGGCCAAGGCAGAACTTAACTGATGAGGCAAAAAGGTGCATAACTGGCGAGGGCCAAGCGAATGCCTATAGTAACCCTTGCTAGACCCTTGTTAGTAACTATGAAAAACTTGACAGGGCCTTATTAAAAACTAGATTCTTTTTCCAGGCGGGTATTCAGAATAAAATTTTCCGCAGTCCAGTTACAGATACTAAAGTTTGGAGGAAGTTTCGAATACGCCTTTTTAGGATTGAACAAAATAGTTCTATTTAATATTTGATGAATTCGAACTACATATGAGGCCGTGAGAAGCAGAGTGGCCTAACTGACTTTTTCTCTTTTTTCAGTAGAGCGAAAACAAAAAACAGCTCTTTTTGAAACAGTAATAACTGTTAATTGAAGTAAGATATGAATGATTTTCTTTTTGTGATATGTCTAGAAAAAAGTGCAGAATTCTTTGCAATTCATATTTTCCCTCAAAGCACCGTTTAAACTTATTTTTAATTCAGTTAGGCCACTTTGGCACTGAGGAAAAAACAATTTAATTATATGAAGCAGAAAGATAGGCCAAAAGCGTTAATTTAAAAATGCGATTTTTATTTAAATTGTGAAGTTTTTATTTTTAAATGAAGAAATCAAAGTAAATTATTCACTTCCTCATGTCTCAGAACATCAAATAGCTTCTATTTCTGTTAAAATTCCTGAATTGTCCCTCAGAGCGGTATAAAATTGTGTTATATTGGAGTTTTGAATGCAAGGACCTCTGTTAAACCTTTTTTTTTCCGGACTTAATAAGTCTTGCATCAGGATATAAAACAGTGTTTTCGTTTGAAATATTTTAGATCATTTTTTTACGCTGAAATAATTAAAATATGTTTTTTATAAGGTATAGCAAAACTGAAGCTATGAGACCTTCTAGGACTTGCACTCGTATGACAACAAATAAAGAAACCGTATGAACAACAGAATATTTATGTGGGCTAGTGAAAATGCTATAGTCATTTTAATAAATCTAATTTAAGGGGAGCTTATCTCAAAGCTTCGGGTTCTGAGCCGCTTGGTCTAGGTCCAAGTCAATGAATGAAAAAATATTTCAATTTAAAATGAATATTAGACTAAGTAGGTACAGGTTTGTGATGGCGCAAAGCGTTTTTCAGGAAATATAGGCTCCTACGTATATGATTATCATACAAAGGACAAACCCCATTTCCATGATTTTCTATTTCATATAATAAAAAATTATATTTTGAGCCCTGTTGAAGTACCTATAGTATTTATAGCTGTTTTGCATTATTCAGTTATGATCTGCGAATTTTTGAAGGATTTTCGAGGTAGCTATCAATAAAATTGGACTCATATAGCATTACTATTCCATCTATTAGCTTATAGAAAACTCGGTCTAATCTAATATTTTGAGAAAAACGACAAATGTTAGCGCAAAAAGGGCCTGAGAAAGATAAGCCACTCTGGCACTAAAACATTTTGAATTTTTTGTGTTTGGCCTAAGTTAAAAATGCGCCTAATTTATATTGTTAAACCGTTTAATCCAAAAATGTTGATGCAGGCATAAAGATAAATACATAAGGATTCAATTTGTGTGAAGAACTGGATTTCGGTAAAAAGTCAGTTAGGCAACTATGCTGCTGACGGCCTGATATTATAGTCAATATTTGGAGCTCACTTGAGCTAATATCTTAAAGCAACAAAGTCCCTGCTTTTCTTATCGTCAAAACAGGAGACGTCATAAATAATGCACTTTTGTATTCCTATTTCACCAAAAAATGTAAGCTTTAACGCTCTCGAGCTCATTTCACGTTCCATCAACAGCAACACGAAACAATAATCTTATTCGACTGTTTCGGTAATTTCTATGAAGATGAAAATTCTTATAATAACATGATTCTTTGATTTATTGATAAATCCGGCAATGGTTATTTATGAACAATAATGCTCACCACATGAATGATACCACATTTCAAGGCACATTGAATAGCTAAAAGGAGTGAAAAAGGGCAAAAGGCAAGAAAAATAAAATCCATGAAAAAAGCACAAAGGAGCACAGAACCTTTTACAATGAACGTTCTTTTTAAATCTCTGTCTGTGTAGACGAAAAGAAACCTGTTTTAGTAAAGCCGCATGTTGGTTGGGTCGGGTGCAGTTTTTTGTTTTGGAAACCTCAACTTTATATTCTTCCAGTTAAGATATTTTATTTTTGTTTTCGGATGTTTTCAGTTTGTTTATGCAAGAGTTTAGAGAAAAATTGAACACTGCCAGTACATTATCTACAAGTTATGTATCATACACGTACTTGTACATACATAGTAGTTCCTATATGGTGGAGTTTTAACAATAATTATTTTTGAATTAATGGGATAAAAGCTGATCAGGTGAATCAAACAATATGTTTTAAAAAGGAAATATTATTTGCCTGTTTGGGTATTTTATTTATATTATCTATTCATAATGTTTTATGTTAACCTCGACGACTTGTGGAAAGCGAAATGATGACTTTGTCTTACAGAATTCATTAATTAATGGTAGATCTAAAAATATGAATTCCATCTATCATGTACATATACATATGTATGTATATGAATTGGAACTTAGTAAATATGTACATATCCACCCTTTTCTGCCAAATTATCGTAAGCGACAAAATGTAAACTTTACATACCTACAACTAATTGTTTATTTTTTTTTTCCTGAGAAACGGAAGCAATCGGCCCTTTTACCAACTTACAATAACAGTTTTGTTAATAAATGTTCAATGTATAATAATGTTCAATGTATAATTGGTTTCATTCTAGAGCAAAAACTAATTTGTCGCTTACGATAAATTTGCGAAAAAGGCTTGATAATGTTGATATTCAAAACTACTGCAATTTGTCAAAATTTTTTTAAATTGTGTAATTAGGTACTATACAAGTAGGTACTTACCTTGGGAGATGTGTAAAGTTCACTATTCCTGAAATATGAAAAAAAAATAATTAATGTTGATGTAAAGAGATTGGTCTAGGACTAAAATAAAATTTTTTAACTTTTAAAGGTACATATTTTAATAAATTGACTTTGTTTAATTTGTTATTCCAAAAATGTTCGAATAAAAGAAATTATAGTTTAAGGTCCAAATTCCGAATGAATTTTTCCAAGGACCTGTCTATATGTATGTATGTTTGTTTGTTTGTCTGTACCTTGATCTATATTTACAGTCTAAAAACCACTGAAGCGATTTCAGGTTATTCCCTACCCGTAGATAGATGTGACTCTAGACATTTCAATTCATAACAGTTTTGTTAAAAAAAGAGCAGAGCATTGCTTGCAGTTTTTTTTTCAAGTCGCGCAAAGTGCTCAAATGGACAACCCACCTTTAATGGCGAAAAACTGTTATAAATTGGCATTTTCTCTAGTCTCGTACAATTTTTAGCTCCAAAAATAACTGCACGGCGGCCAGTGACAACCCCCACCCTCCCCCCCCCCCCAGAATCCCAGAAAAAAAAGTTCAATACAAACACAAACACACAAATGAGGAGAAAAAGAAACTAATTTTTATAGTTTGTCATGGTTACAAAAAATTCAGTTGCCTATTTCGATTATTGAAATTATAAAAAGTTTTTAAACGCGAATGACAGTGTGTTGCTGTGCACAGTTGAACTTTGTTTCCTTTGCGCTTGAAAACAATTTATAGAAAATTAAAAATGCAGGTGAAGATTTTTGGAAGGCTTTAAAATTCAATTAAAAAATATACCAAGCCTAAAAACCTCAAAAAAATACCTACGTATTCATTAAATAAAATATTTTTCGGGCTTGCTTATTCCTTCTTAAAGGTTGTAATGATGGAAGTAAACGGTAATTAAGTTATTATGCACTTTTTGTTGTTGTTGCTGTTTAAGCTAGAGCATAAATGTATTTGCTTCAAATTTGCTAAAAAACAGTTTTTATGTAATTCCGTAGAGAAGAACTTCGTCCTTTTAGATTATCTGAAACGGGTAGCGGTCATAAAACAATTTCAGACTTCCCAAATTTTTTCGTAGCTCTAACTATGGTATATATTTCGCCAGAATTGTTTGCCAAATTACCGTTTAGCGGAGGTTTATTTCGCCGTTTTTCATTATTAGGCCAGTCAACGAAGACAAAAAAATCGCTTTAGGTCGCAAAAAATTGCACTGCACTAATTTTCTTGGGAAGTTGTTAGGATAGGTACCAGTACTATTAGACCAAGTTTGCAGCTTCGAAAGACCTGTGCTAACTGCGTGGTGGTCAAAAAACCGCGACTTTTTCGTACTTTTTTCAGTTTTTGGCGTATAACTTTTAAAAGGTAAATCCTAGAAAAAAACTACTCACTACATTGTTAAAGGACACTAAATTTGCTATTATTTAAGTGCAACCGCAGCTCTATAGGTTAAATAGTTCTCGAAATACAGCACTTCAAACTTTGACAATTTTTCTAAAAGAGTTCGAAATTGTAGTTTTAGCCGTCTTTAAAACAGAATATCTCTCATTGCCCACTGGAATAGAGTTGTTTTTTCACGCCTTCAGTGGTTGCGACACTACATCTGCTCTTTTCTGGCAAGGGAAAACGAACATTTTGGGAGTTCTATCAAAACAACCAGCCCTTCTTGACGCCGCTGCAACGTTTCTCAATCATAACGCCACTCACGAAAATATAGCCTCTGCTGGTAACAAATGTCTCGTGGCGTTGTATGGTGGAGGAGAAGACGATTCTCTCCACAACCTGTGTTACAGGATATTTATGCGATTTGCTGTCAACGCCAAAGTGCATCTCGCTCGTCTGCCCCCAACCGAAGAGGCTGCTGCCCAACATTCGTACAGAACATACCACCAGGTGCAGAAATGTTTGGGGATAGAAAAAGAGCCCACTAACTAGGGTTGGACAAGGGGCCAGCAGGGTTTGATACCGGTGACCACAACCAAAGAACCAGCCCCGCTAACCTTGCTGAAATTAATGTCATGCAGATGCCAGAAAGGATGCAGAAGAGGGAAATGCTCCTGCCAGAGAGCAGGGATGAAATGTTCTGCTCTCTGCAAAGTTTGTCAGGGGAAGACCTGTCTCAATACTCCTTCCATATGCACGACTGAGTCGGATGAGGAGAATGTGGATGACTTCGACGACCCTTTAATACTCGACCTCACAACAGACGATTCACCGGAGGCCCAAAAACAGCCTTCTGACGAACATAGGCCTTCCAAAAGAACACGAGTGTCTCGCTAAGCGCGTAAAGGTAAGTCTAATATTACATGCCTATTAATCTATATATTGTAAATTAATGTGATGTGTATTTCTGTAACAGGAGTCAGCTGAGAACTCGCCATCACTTAACGTTCAACATTTCACGTCCCTCAAAATAATATTTATATAATTTTGATAATTTTATGTATTATATTATGTATTAACATTCAGTTCCATTTGCATGATTATATTAATTTCTTTTTCAGTGAGATTATTTCATTTTTTTTTTTTTTCATGATAACAAGGGAACTATTGGCTGCACAGGGTTCTGCTGTTGCTTAAATTAACGCTCTATAACTGCTTTACAATTATTTCCCAATGACTTACCTTGTATGATGACTATTTAAGCCGATATTCTGTTTTAAAGACGGCCAAAACTACAATTTCGAACTCTTTTAGAAAAATTGTCAAAGTTTGAAGTGCTGTATTTCGAGAACTATTTAACCTACAGACCTGTGGTTGCGCTTAAATAATAGCAAATTTAGTGTCCTTTAACAATGTAGCGAGTAGTTTTTTTTCTAAGATTTACCTTTTGAAAGCTTTACGCCAAAAACTGAAAAAATTACGAAAAAGTCGCGGTTTTTTTACCACCACGCAGTTAGCACAGGTCTTTCGAAGCTGCAAACTTGGTCTTATACTACTGGTACCTATGCTAACAACTTCCCAAGAAAATTAGTGCAGTGCAATTTTTTGCGACCTTCGATGTCGTTATTGACTGGCCTATATTTAACATTTCTAAAGTTCAGCAAAATACATACGTTAACGTTTTTAAAATTTCGCGCGTAATTTTAATGGAAGTCAAAAAATTTCAAAACAAATAATATCTATCATCAAAATAGTTAAGCAGCTAGGCGATATTTTGTAAAAATAATGGTCATATAAGAAACAGTTTAACAAAAAAAAGCATGACAAGAAAGTGCCAAATGAATTTTGCGAAATAATTAAAAAATATTTAAATTTGTCAATTAAATGTTTTGAATTATAGGAAATATTAAACGACTAGGCATAACAAAGAAAAGCCAAATAAATTTTTCCAAACAATTGTGACTCAAATTCCGCATGAAGCGAAAAGCCTGCTTAAGTTTCAATTTTGATAGCAGGGCCAGGCAAAATGTTTTTTAGTTGAACTGTGCATTCTTCATTCAACTTTAATTTAGTTTTCCCGCTTCCATACTTTAGATGACACAATATGACTTTGAATGAAAAAGTGCGGTTTTATCTTTGAACATTTTAAGGACGAATTGTTTTTTTTTTATGTCAAATCTAAAAATAATTAATGGATGTGACAAAAGTCGAAATTTACTGTTTTTATTTATTTTCCGAAGCATATAGCTTTAAGCTAGACCCTTTCCAAGAAAAACTGAAAATATGTATAACAGCACCTATTTAAAAAATTGCAAAAAAATCTCAAGTTTGAAAACTTAAAACATTTTTTGTTTTTGTTTCATCTCGATTATACAATTTTTAATATCTTCTAAAAATACATATTAAAAATATCGATTCTTTGATTTTTTCCTGCAGTGGCGCGGTCCCCACAAAGTGTGGGGCCGTATGCGGTGGCACAAACCGCGCACCTCTTGCGCTGCTTCTGAATTATGGCTGAACACGAACCTTTTTCGTTAAAATTGAAAAATTTCACTGTAGTCTTGATTTCGTACAACTTAGTCTCATCTCGGTATCGTTTCCGTCTTGTGAAAGAAATATCAAAGTTGAAGTTGAATTTTAAAGCCGCTTGGTATTAGAATTGAAAAAAAAGATCAATTTTATTGATAAAATTTTGGAAAAAGCAAAGCCCATGATAGATTCTCCGTAAATTAAAGTCCAAAAAATCCCATCATCGTGCATGGCTCATCACGTTAACGTTTTGAGCCATAACAACTAGTTCCTGCAGCGAACTATTCGCGCATTTTTTTTTTTTTTTTACTGGTCTCGGGCAACTTTGCCTTTTTTTTCTCATAGCTCAGTAATTTGCTCTGAGTGAAAAAAGAAAAACGCCTATTAAAAATTTTAATGGTTTTCTGACGTTTTAGGACGCAAAATCTATGATTATTTTGATGCCAAAAAAAAAAAGCCATTTGTTGCGAGGCAAGAGGATTTTTGATGACATCAAAATAATCACAACGATTTTGCTTTTTAAGTGCCTCAAAACTTAAATTAAAAATTTTCAATTTTGAATTCCAATGAAAGAAATAACTGGCACCTAACTGACACCTTAAGCAATCAACCATTCCATATAGGACGTTTTTAGCTTTTTTAGACTGACTACTGCTTCGCATAGAAAACATTGAACAACAAATTATCGAAATTATGGCCAGCGTTGCCGCCAGAAATAAAATTAACGTGCCATATTTTCTGGAAAAACGTGCCAATATTCGTGCCACTTGAAAAAACCCCAAAATATTTTATTTTCTTGAAAAGCCTGTAATAAATTTTATTACGGGGTGTAATACAATAACAAAAATCAATGGAAATCATTTGTTTTATTCGTGCATTGTCAAAAATGATGTTCTTCTGTCTACTTTTTACGGAATTTGGACCAATTTGCATTAAATTTTGTTGAAATTTGATTCATTTTGAGTAAAATAATGGAAATAAAAACACGTGTCATATTGAAATTTTTCGTGCCAACGTCGCAGGAGGAAATTGTCGTGTCAAAAAAGCGCAAGCGTGCCACTTCGGCAACGCTGATTATGACAGCTAATTTATTAACGACTGATTGAGGGAAAATTATAGACCTAAGAGTTTTTT
This sequence comes from Epistrophella euchroma, assembly GCA_947049315.1. NCBI lineage: Eukaryota > Metazoa > Arthropoda > Insecta > Diptera > Syrphidae > Epistrophella > Epistrophella euchroma. The sequence goes on from OX346246.1 coordinate 130,030,802, forward strand.
GATCGGTTAAGTTGCTTCGACACGTATGTATATGCATAGCACAATAACTATGTATGAGCAGTATATAGTGTATTGTAAGTGTAACAAGTTCTCGTAAACCAAATGTGGCTTATAAACATTTCGAAAACCAAATTCTAAAATTCATATTATTTTACTATGCACAGATGTATGTATGTACATACGTACATATTAATGTACAATATTATAGGGTCCAAAAGTTGTCTTGGGAAATTCTAAAAAAACTCATAACTTCAACAACTTAAAATGCGTTTGGGGTTCGCATGGAATTTTATTAATCAATTAGCGCTGATAAATTACTTCCCGCGGTCGCTCATTGTAGGACTAGTATACATTTGTCTTCGTTTTTATTATCAAATTTAGGCATAAGGTTATCCAAAAAAATAGAAACAGATCTTCTTCATAAAATCTTATTATAATTTACACACAACATGTACGACCACAGAAACGAAACAATGTGATTTTATATTATTGCACTGGAATTCGGCCGTCTGGTAAAACATGATTAAGGCTATTGTTCCAGAAGGAAAGGCAATCGCCGCTGCCGCCGCGGTCGTAACGTGTGATTTATTATGTTTAACACAATTAACAATCGTGTATCACGTATAGAACCTTGTGGCATTCCTACAAAAACCACAAAAAGAAAAAGAGGTGATGATGAGGTGTTGTGGCATAGTGTCAGGTCGAGTGGATTTTTTGTTGATGAGTGAAAGACATCTCTATTCTGTTGATATAGAGATGCACATCAAGGGGAGCAATGTGTGATGATGTATTCAATTTGTGGGAATTCTATTTTGTGAATCTTTTTTTTATTCTTTTCATTTAGCTTAACATGATCGTTATTTTTCAAGGTAAACAAAAATGCAGGCAAGTGACATATTTCTGTCGACAAATTGAAAAGGTTTATTCAAATGATGTGATGACTGGCATCAGTTTGTTTGTAGTATATACGCGGACAGGTCTTGCATAAAAACGAGGATAATTTAAGGCTATAGGAGAGCATGTCTATACAAACATATATGCACACTTTGTAAATGCAAACAACTATACATATGTGGTTTGAGCTAAGCATACTATGAGTTTATTGTACTTATAAAGTTATACAGCGGAACATAAAAATATGGTACAATACTTTACGAGCATAGTGATGAAGGTAAAGGTATATGTACATATGTAGTATTGGATTGGAATGCATATTAAGCCATCGTTTGAAAGATACATACCTATTTGTTTACAAAAATCCAAAAAAAAAATGTGTTTGGAAAAATGTTATTATTTTAATTGTAGGAAATCTTTGGTATAATTTTTTTTTCAAATCAGTGAAGCCATTAACCCGAACGTCGAAAATCAAAAATTATCTGGGCCAGAAAGCCATCCTTTTGAAGATGAATCCATTTTTTCTTAATAGTTCTTTGGCTTGGCAATGTTATTTTCAGGTCCGTCAAGCTGGCTCCGCCACAAACGAAATTCAAAATTCAAATGATGCAAGAATTTAGTTTCAATTGAGTTCCAATTTAGTACCGCAATCGCGATCTGGAACTAAAATCCCTTCCCCCTCAAACCTATGACTGACCCAGCTTGACGTCAAACTAGGACTGCCTGCCCCACCACCAAGCACAAAAAATCAAAAAACAATTCAATTTCTGAAACTCCGAGTGCGGTAATTAATAAATTTGTACTTAATCGGAACTAAATTTCTGCATCATTAGAATAAGAATTTTGAATTTCGTTTGTGGCTGAAAACAGCTAGACGGACCCGATTATTTTATTGGGTGGGCATAATATTATAGCTTATTATCAAAATGTAAGAGAATGCAATAATTGTAGAACTGCAGTTAATTTAATAAGAAGACTTATTTTTACTTCACCTCAGTTCTTTTACTTCAAAAAAAACTCTGCGTCATTGAATAAAGTCTTTAATAATGCATTAATTTTAGGCTGTTAAAAGACTTAATTTTTACTTTACTTAAGATGGTGCTCACAGTCCAGGATGGACTACGGCCTCTACCAATAAGCCCCTCCAGCTAGCTCTGTCCCCAGCTAGCTGTCTCCAGTTACGCACTCCAAGTTGGTTTAGGTCCTTCTCCACTTGTGTGCGCGCCACCTAAGGTTGGGTCTTCCCCTGCTGCGCAGACCATCAGGGATAGATTCAAAGACTCGTCGGGCTGGTGCGTAGGTATCAATACGCTCCACGTGCCCCAGCCATATCAGCCGACGACGGTCGACGTCCTGCAAAGCCAGTAAAGCTCGTTGTTAAATCTTCTCCTCCATACGCCATCGATACAGACTGCACTGAATAGACTTATTAAAGTTAAAAAAATGCAATAATTAGGACTGCTTGAATTTTTTAAAGTCTTTTAGTCTTAGCAATACTTTCAATGCAATACCAAAATATTGCATTCTTTTACAACTCTGGCTTATTATGAAACCAAAATGGATCGTAGTGTTAAATTTTATCAATGGATCGAAATTTTAACACAAATATAATTTGTATGTATGTACATATATACATTGTATAAAGCAAATACAATATTATTTGTGCAATCATCTCTGACACGGTATAAAACAATGTTTTGCACCTACAAATTAGAGCGGTTTTTTTTAAATCTTTAGTAACAGAATTACAAACAATTTTAAACGATATCAGTTCTTATAACTCTCAAAATCAATCCTATCAAAGGCCACAAAAGCTGAGAGCAACACGATATCAAAAAAAAATAATCATGCAGCTTCCCTTGTCAGTCGTTATATTTACGTCATGCGTCATAACAGATAATAGATACCTTTATGTAAGATTTGAATCTGACACTGAAATGTTTAATTAGATTAATTCCCAGAAAATAAATTACTTAACTAATTGAATATGGAATTGAATATAAGCTTATCAAACTCAAGGATTAATGATTAAGATATTAGGTATTAAGTATATAACTTGTCACATGCATAGAATTAACTTCGACTATAACACAGCGTGACAAGTTGACAAGTCTTAATCCACTTGTCCAACTATACTTGTTCAAAGGATACGATTTTTCATAGATTTGACGCTTTGTATTACAGGATTTAGGACAAGTTTGTCGCTTTTTACTTGCCCTACAAGTACTTGTGACGTTGTGTGGCGCCAATTTTTTGTTCTGCTAAGCGCAATGAAAAGGATTTCATCCTTTAATCTTTTGAATTCATCTTTTTGTAACAATATTTATTCTTAAAAAAATGGGAACTGAACCCACACACATTTCAGCACATTTTAAGAAATTCTTTAGATCGCTTGCAGAATATTATTAGATACAAATAATAACAAAATATGTAAATACTTAGGGAAGTTAAATAACAATTAAAAAATAAATAATGCACTTAACATTATCCTTTCATTTAACCTACTAATAGTTTTTCATTTCATAATGTTAAATTTAATTCCTACATTGCATCGTTTAAAACGTACATTACCTACAGGGCTACCTTCGTGACTCTTTTTTCAGCTCTACCTCTTTGCCACCACTTTTCTAAAATTAGCCAAAAAAGGCTCTTTTTGAAAATTGTGTGCCTTTTCACAATAATATCATACTTTTAATTTTCGCAAAAAGTAGAAGATATTTAAGCATTTAGTTTAAAAGCATTAAATATTATAAACAAAAATCCTACTTACAGCCATATTATTCACTTCAGGTATATAATGTAGGTCTAAATGAATTTTATACCCGTCCATTTAATCCGCATTCTCCAAACCCGACAATTTTCACTTGTGTCCATAATATTCACTAACAAAAAAAGCATCAAACTTGGTGGAATAAAAATGAGCAAAACCAGTAAAATGCATGTTAAACTATTTGAACTTAATTGAAAACTATTTAAAAGCTGCGGAATATCAATAATTTGACATTTGTAATTATGTTTCTACTTTCTACTTTTTTGTCGCTTGCTTTTGTATTTTATATTTTGATTTTACACCCGAGTTTAATTTCTTTAACTGCTTTCTAGAGGTCTGCTTAAAATAAATCAAATCTAATCAAACTTGACATGGTTTAAAACTATTTTTAATTCCGGGTATAACGATTGAATATGATGGACTTGGTTTTGACATTTGGGTTTAACTTACTTTAAACCCAGATGTACATTTAAAACTGGATTTAAGTGACTGAACAATATGGCTGTTTCTGACTTAAAATAAAAAAAAAACAGTTTAAACAATTTAGTTTAACTTTTAAGGTTTTCGCGGTTTTTTACATATGACATTTTAAGATTTTCGGATTAGCCGCGTTAATAAATAATAGATATTAAGCTCAATGAAATTTGTAGCGAGTACTGTATTGAACTCGCTTAATATCTATTATTTATTAACGCGGCTAATCCGAAAGTCTTAAAATGTCAAATTTAGTTTAAATTGTATACACATAGAAAATTACTTTGGAACTCATGCATATATAAGAAGTCTTTTAATTTAATAACAAATAAGTTTTTTTTTTTTTTTTTTTTTTTTTGGAGTTTGAAAATTAATTTTTTAATTAAAACAACTTGATTTAAAAAAATGAAAGAATGGAATCTTTACTTTTAAAAAGTAAACCAATTCATTATGCCTCACATTTTTTTTAAAACCCATTTCCGACTAGCGTTGCGAAAACGCAACGTCATACCTGAGCACTTCTGGAACTTAACTGATGATAATTTTGGATAAACTAAGTAATGAATTTGAAATTAATTGAATTATCAATCTAACGACCTGTTTTTGGATTTTTTTTCAAATATTTTTTTGTTTGTGTTGATTTTGCACCTTTAAAATATGAAATTTTCGAAATTTTGAGTATAGTTTATCCAATTATTCTTGTCAGTACAGGGAAGATAGGACGTTTGCATCTCAGTTTGGTTGCAGCGTACTGTATAAGTCTATCGCATGTAAAAGCTCTTATCGCGATGCCTTAGTTTGCATAATAAATCGTTTCAAGTTTATTTGAAATTGACCAGCATTACCACCTAGTTGGTAAAATTGCACAATTACGATTTTGAAAAAAAAAAAAAATGATTTATCTTTTTCCACACCACCATGAGGTAAGATAATAGGTGCGTTTTTGTAAGGGTATCCCCAGTAGTGTAAGCCCTATAAAAAAATGTATTGTGAAGAAAAGAAAGATTATTAAATTTCCTATTTTAAGATATTGGTTACTACACTTTTTTTTAAATGGTAGCCGACGCACAACACCTACATCCGCGCTATTTTATTTTTATACTCAAAAACAACACACATACTAATTTCAATCATAAAATTATTAAAGAAAAGAAGTCTGGTACTGACGAAGGCCCAAAAGAAACATTCGACAATTGAAATATTCTTAGATTTATTTTAAATATACACTTTGGTTAATTTTGTATTCTTTTTTTTACCTTTGTAAATAAAACTTGAATTAAAATTTATTGCACACACATTTTTAAAAAATTTTACCAACGATTCTTAAAAAACTTAAATGGGTAGTAAACACAAATTGTACAAAACTTAAAATAAAAAATACACCTTTTAAACATACAATTTACATAAAAATAATTTATTTCACATTAACTGACCGCGCGCTACGAAAATCTACGCAAATAGTGTTCTTCTTAAAAGAAAACAGCTTAAAATTTTGTAACTGCGTTTTAACGTATTTTCAACACATTAAAAGAAATGCAAAAGATGAAAACACTCTACGGTAACTCTCATCATAAAAAACTTTTTTTTAAAGCTCTAAAATCAAAAGCACCTCTACAGAAATCCAAGGAAAAAAAAACTGCAATAGTTACCAAATGGACATGGGTAACCCTGAATGCACATTAATATAATAGGGGTTGAAGTTGAAAAGCAGCAGCAGCATCAGCCGCAGTGCGCACTCAGATGTGCGCTCGAGAGGACGTTGGGTCTATGTCAGATGTAATCGCAAATTTACGGGCAGGCAAACACTTTTTATGAAGGAGTTCTTTCAATTTAGTATATGGTGTAAAAATATGGCGCGCTACTGATTTTGAAAAAGCTCTCCCATAAGACGTGTACTGCCAATTAATGTTGAATAAACTTTAGAATATTTATATATATATAGAATATTGATATATATCAGAACTAAAAAATGTCAATTAAAGGTTCAAATTATATTGTGAAATAATGTTGACGCAATTTATATGAGGTGTCTGTCTGATATAGGTAAGATGAGAGCACTACATTGAAACTAAAAAAAATATTTCCTTTCCTTACGTTTTCAAATCAGATTGAACGGTATTTTTTCTCAAAATGTTGTGTGTATGTTTATAATATACCAATTTTTTGACAAACATAATTTTTGATTGCATCCTATCCAACAAAAGGATGAGTATATTTTTTTAAGGAAATTGTTCTTCATTTTTAGCAAAAATAAAGTTTGGGGAAAAATAAGGTTTGCATTTTTGAATAGCCGTTATACAAATACTGGAATAGATCTTCTTTAAGCTTGAAAAATAGTACTTTGTCCGCTTAAGAGAGCCAAACTATTGCTTTTTGTACCTTTTGAGAATAAATAAACTTGAAAAAATAAGTTTAGGCTTTTTCTTTTTCATTTTAGGGACATTTTCAGTTGTGACTCTTTTTTTCTTGAAATCGTCTTTTTAGTGCCTCTTTCTCAAAATCTAGAAAGGTAGCCCTGATTGCCTACATCTTACATGCATATGTAAATTAGGGTGCGCCTTATATGTAAAAAATTTTTATTTTTACTAATTTTAAGCGTCCCAATCCGTCAGTTTGTTCCATTGCATGAAAAAAAATCTTCAGAAAATTTTATACAAATCGTATAATATTTAAAAGTCGCTACCGGCATTCAAATTACAGGGTGCTTCATGAAATTGTGTAGTATAATGAATACACGATTTATTAGTGAAAATAATTATTAAAAATTATAATTAAAACTTTTTTTCTCCAATTGGGTTTTAGTTGTTTATAAACCTTAGTTGTTTACTTATTTCAGTTGTGTTAAAATATTTTTTACATTTAAAAGTAAAGAATTTAGCTAAAAGTTTAACTTCAGTAAAAAACAATGATTGTTTAAGCTTCAGGTGTTGCTTATTGTGCTCAAACTCATCCATAAGCTTTACTGCTCGCTCATGTTACGTTTTCGATGTTTCCCTTCATTCTAAAGGTCTTGTCCTTGGGCTACTAAACCACATCCTTGGTCAAGAAGTCCAAAAATAATCCTGTTATATTGAAAAATTGGCAAGTGTTTAAGCTAGAATGCTTCAACCCTTTTGACTAGTTATTAGCAACGTGAACATTTATTTTCTTTAATAGGGATTCTCTACTCTCTCAGTTTCAAACCATCTTCCTCTTTGTTACTGGTGCTCTATGATACACGTTTCTGAGAAACCATTCTTAAGAATGCAATCGTCAGTAGATGAGTTACTTGTAGTAATCTCGAGGTTGTAACTCTAAGCAGCAGAGATTTAGTTAGTTTCGTCAGAGATTTCAATAACTGCAGCTGTTGATATAGTTCATAGAAAATATTTTGATTGATTTTAGTCCAGAAATTCTATAACCGTTTAAAAATCAAAATGTTTTGGCCTGTTTCCGGTTCAAGTAATAGCATCTACTTCTAACATGATTCCGTTAATATGGTGACATCATGCTAAGTAGGGCAGGTTTGTTTCCATTTTTTGACGGTTGGGAGTGATGTAGCAAAATGAGGACCGTCACGAAAACATGTACCGCTAGCGCCCTACTGCTAAGTGACTGTTTGCACTACAGACATCCTAAATATACCAATCGATAGATAAAGATTGCGCAAAGGTTATAGAGGAATTGTTTTATAGCTATCGCCTCATAGTTTCATGTGATGAATTATCGCGTTTGGGGTAAATTGCAGCAAAATTAGGAGTACTCAAATTAATTTGAGCTCAATTTCTTCGGATACATAAGTGCCACGGACGTCATTGATATCTCTTTCGAAAGGTTTTAAAAAAGGGCATCCCTACGCGTATTTCCCATATCGTTTATTCACGTTATAGCACATAAGACATGTAATCCATGTTCGGTAGGTGCCACAAGGGCAATCTACCAAGGCGATTTTTGCAATAGAAGAATACTCGCCAATTTTTTTCTTCCAGTATTGACTCATGTCATGTAAAATCCTTAAGATTTCACTTTCGCAAATTCTCCATTCTGCTGTCTTATAAACTGCTAGTTTCTGTAGCCTCACTTGAATTACGACACCCAAAAAGTTTATATATTTCTCTTCCAGAATCTGAATTGGGAAGGTGACCTACAATTTCGCTTCCAACTATTTCTTTCAGTTATTTGTAAGGCAGTTAACTCCACTTTCAAGTTCTCAGCAATGTTTAGCCGATGCGACGATGCTTCCGTTGCCTTCGTTGACGGATAGAATTAAAATAAATTTATATTGCATTCTAAAATTAAAATGTATAGGTACTGCATTTTTTCAAGAAGTTTAATTAAACTTACAGAAGGCAAAACTAATGTTGCATTTTGATCACTTAGTAATTAAACAATGTCAAGTGTACCCGTTAAGTTTTTATCCAATATTTTCTTCCGTCCTCTTTTTGAATTTCTGAATTTTTTTTATGAAATTGAACCACTTGACGGGTTGGGAAAAATAATTTCAAAATAAGGCGCACCCTAATGTAAAAACATACTTGTGCACATAGATATAAAAATATTACAGAGCTTCCTTTAAAATGCGATTCCTCTTTTTTCTGTTTTTAAAATGTACTGACAGAAAGTACCTACATATATGAAATTTTTATATGATATCACAGGCAAGTTTATCTTGAAGACAAAAACGTGACCCATTCTAGGAGATAAAATTAATTTTAACAAAATAATTTTCTATCACACACAAAGTTTTGCTTTATTACATTTGTTTTTGCAATTTAAAAACACGCAGACAATTTAAAATTCAATCTGAAGTACAATCATTATTACTCAAATTATTTTAAAGAGGTATACGAAGAAAATAAAAATTAAATTTGCACAATTATTTTCTGAGTTCATTCAGTAAGGGCAAGGGCAAATGCCTTACCACCAATTGATCTGACAAAATAAATCGGTGCAGTTATGACCGATTGTTTATATTCACAAATTCTTTTTTAATTAAATTTTGTTCTGAAAATCATCAGGAATAAAAAATATCTAAAACGAATGATGTAATAAAAAATGTGCAAGCTATCCCACAGGTCCTTTTCATTATTACGATGCTTGCTTGCTTAAATTGCAACAACAAAATAAAAAAAAAAAAAAAAAAAAGATGCAAAGAAAGTGAAGAATAAATTCCAGATTCTCAACGGATGCATCAAGGAAAGCAGTGTGATGGCTATTAAAAAGTCTGATTTTATTTTGCAAGTGAAAGTCGAAGCACAAAATGGAAAAATGTATACAACACAGACACAAAGCGAAAGGGATTACAACGTTTTCCTTTCATTCTTCTGCGAAAGGATGCATGTTTTTCATTTTCTTAAGAAAATAAAAAATAAACTATAAGAGATTAAAATCTTTTGAATTTATGTGGAATGCATCTCCTATGGTGAAGAAAATGTATGTATACCACCACCACCATAAACAAAATACACATTTTCATACAAAATTAAATTGTTCAGTTATATCTCCAATCAGGGACAGGGCTATCGAAGAAACTACTAAGGGAATATTGGTTCTTCTCTATTACAAGCTGAACTTTCAAACAAGCTTTTTAAATAATTTATAATTAATAGCGGAAGACAATTCAAAGTTTCCCAAAAAAATTACAAATACTCAAAATATTAATATTTGGAATTTCATCGCACAAACTTGCCCTTCTAGAAAAAAGTTTCTTCGAATTTTAAGGATAGAGTTATTTATTATAATGTTGTAATAATAATTATAATAAATTGAAGAATATATGGAAATAAATAGATTAAATAACTTTTTAAATCGTTTTGACACCAAAAGGATGTAGTGTAACATTTGATTTCTGTAAAACATCATAGTTTATGAGAAAAAAAATTCAAACTCGTAGGAGCGGTTTTTTAAAAATATAATTTTGTTGATTTAAAATTTTGTAAACATTTTAAAGGAAACAAAATTGTACATCATTTTTTAGGGTTTAATTATGTGGATTTAAAAATTCAATTTCGAAAAAAATCATCTATATCCGTTTTTGAAATATCGAATTAAAAAAAAACAAAAATTAAAAACCCAAAATTTGTTTTTTTTTGAAAATTTTGATATACAATATTATTTGAACTTATTAGATTAGTTTATGAGAAAAATATAATCAAAATCGTAGGAGTGGTTTTTTTTTAAATTAATTTTATATACAGGGTGTTATTGTAATGGCAAAAGGCTCTATTCCCCCCCCCCCCCCCCCCTGAGCCACGAATTCTGAAAAACTGACCTCAAATAAAAAAAAACACTAAAAAATTTTTACATTTGGTTTTTAGTATTTGACTAATAGTTGATAAAGAGTATTGAATATTTGCAAAAACAGAGTTACTTAAATACGCAACATTTTGAAAAAAAAAAAACAAAAACAACTTAAATAAAAAATCACAATGTTTTTTTTTCATTTTAAGTCAATCAATAAAAAAAATTTAAAAAACTTTGGTAGGTATACAATAGCAATTGGAGCTCGTAATTCGAACTATTAGATACCGACCCAGTTCGAACCACGGAGGTGTTCTAATTACTGGATACGTTTTTCATAGTCAATATTTTGGCTGAGAAACTAGTGTGAAATATTATGAAGTATAATAAAATAATTCGTGTTGGTTAAAATTGAAACAAGAAAGAAAATATTTATTGCTTAAAAAAGTCTCACAAAAGACGAAATAAAGTTCAAGGTTGTTTAAAGTTATTTAAAGAAATTTGACATTGTAGTTTGCTTTATTTTTTTTTAATAGTTTTTGTTATGGTATCATGTTTTCAAATGTCGAGCTGGTCAATATGAAATGTTGAAAATTCTTGTTCTACAAGATTTGATCCATCAGTGTAAAACTGTACGGATTATTCTTCTAAGAATGTGTCATCCTATAAAGTTTATTTAGAAGATATGGTGACTTGAACGTTTTTCTTGAAATGTTATTGGGGGGTGGTGTTGTTAATGTTATTTGAAAATTATCCGAATGAATAAGACAATCAATTGAATGATCATCATTTTGACGATTGCTCTCTCTATATTTTGCTTGAGATGTGATAGAGACCTCTATTGTCAAAACGATGATCGTTCAGTCGATTGTCTTACACGATCTAAGCCCAGGGGTATCAGATGAACCGAGTATTTCCGGTTTGACTCTTCCTCCAGCTTAAAAGCAAATACCTATCCTGTAAGAATGTGTCAGCCATGCTTCTTAGCGACTCTTCAACAAACTACAGAAACATTTTGAAAAAAATGTTAAACCCTACAAGTTCGTGTCTGGAAGGATACCAACTGTGTATCTTACATACTTATTGTTTCGACACTTAAGACAATTACAACACCATTACGTTAAGACATGTAAATGTGTCTACTAATCATTAATGTTGAGCTTTTTGTAAATGCTCTAAGACTAAAGAATACTTGAATTCATGGAAAAAGATTTTGGAAACAAGTAGTGAAGATGATGATAATTAGTGTATGGCGATCTTAGTATAATAAACTTAAGAGTAATTTTGTATTTTTGATAAAAGGAATGGAATTTTTATATGAACTAAGTTTAGTATAATTTATTATAATTTCTAAGGGTGTCATGTGCTTTTGGATACATATAAATCAGTTATAAAAAAATTTAAATCAATACTTACAAGGAAATATAAAATTCCGCGTAGCTCCTGTTGTATGTAAAACAGTAATAATTTGAATGGAAACTTTTGTAAAAAGTGATCGAATTGAAAATTTAATGACGCCATTGGAATCAGCATTAAAAAATACATGGAAACGATACCCCACTCGACCTATTCAACGAAGTTGAGTGTTTCATTCATTTCCCCACGGATTATCCTTGCCCCCAAAAAATGGTTATAATTTTTTTCATTTGGGAACTCATAAGATCTGCGTTTCTTAGTGTCAAATTAATGTGTGTTCGACTTTCTATTAATGTATATATAAACCAGTTGCCGCCTTGTATTCTGTCGTTTCTCATGTTCTTCGCTCATCAGTGTTGCCGAAGTGGCACGATCGTGCTTTTTTGACACGATAATTTCATCGTGGCATTGTGGCACGAAGAATTTCGATTTGGCAAGTTTTTTTATTTCCATTATTTTACTCAAAATGCAGCAAATTTCAACAAAATTTAATGAAAATTGGTCCAAATTCCGTAAAAAGTGGGCAGAAGCACCTCCTTTTTGACAATGCACGAAGGGAGCAAATGATTTCCATTAAGTTTTTTTTATTGTATTACACTCTGTAATATTGATTACAGGCTTTTCACGAAAATAGAAAAATTTTTAGTTTCTTTTATGTGGCACGAAAAAAGGCACGTTTTTCTAGAAAATATGGCACGTTAATTTTATTTCGGGCGGCAACGCTGTCGCTCATGTGTTTATCTTTCCTCTTCAAAAGAAATACAAAAATAAGAGAATTACGCTGACTGCGCATGCGCTTCAGAGAAAATGGTAAGGTAGTTCGGTAATATTGTTCGTTTAATTGAACTTAAGTTCATTTTATGCTGGTAAAACCCAAAGAGTTGAGCTTTAGATTTAAACTTAAGTTCAGATTCAGCTGATCTAAAGTTTAAATTTTGACTGTAAAACTGGGGGTTAGTTCAGAAAGTTAAACCCACTAAATTTCTGACGATTCTTTAATTAGTAATGTAGTACGTAATTCTGACTGAATTTCGAATACAAAAATATTTGTACTTACTCGATCACGTACAGATAATAAGAAACGAACTTTCTTACATTATTTATAAGTTCACTAGTGCAGTGATTTTCCCCGAATCAATAGTCAAAAAAAAAAAAAACCAAATGCATCTCACTTCAATATGCACACTCCTTAAATATCAGACGATAATTTAGCCGCACATTTAAACAACCTATTACATCAGCTGACATACCTGCCTACCATCCATGTGCGCCGTATTGTAAACTACACTTCAAAATCTCTTCCATACAGCTTTTCATGTTTACTTGATTTTCAACTATCTATATAAAACTGAATAAACTGAAAGAAAGGAGGGCTCCACCACCATGTTCCTATAAACATCAGCAACCATCTGCATGGATTGTTATGTGCTTCTATTGCCAATGAAGGAAGGTGTTTCTCTCTACGTTGATTGTTGATTTCTGATCAGGCAGAGATAAAAAAAAAAGAAGTGAGCTGACGTGTTCTGGGTGGGGTTTTGTGGATGATAGACAGACATTTTTTGTATTTGAGAATGGATAAAACAATAGAAAAATGGTTAAGAAACAAGTAAGTAGCAGATGATAGACAGACACCATAAAATTATTCACTTCACTGTTTAAAAGTGCCAAATAAAATGAATAGAATCTCACTTTGAAATTGATTGACATTTAATAGATACCTACATATGTATATTAAAGAATTGCTAAAAGCCTAAGCGTTATATTGAAGACCAGTACTAATAGAAATGCATCAACGGCAATGATTTAATTTTAAATGTACTATTAGATGTGTTTTATTGGCAATTTTATAGCTAGCGCAGTAAAATTCCGCTTCGGTAAATAATATCAAAAACTAAATATGCCGATAAATAAGCCAGTAAATAATTTAATAACAAAGTCGATAGAGTGTGGGCTTCAGCCTTAATGTCGGTAACGTAGATTGTTTTTCACTTACAAAATGAATGTGAAATAAAGTTGACATAAAAGCATTGAAAAAGAAGTAAAGGTAAAAGTATACAGTGTACGTGACTGAGGCCGTGAGAATTGAAAAAAAAAACAGAAAAAAAAAACAAATTAGACTCACAGCTGTCATTTTGCCGACGACGACGTCTTGAAACCTGTATGAGATTTTAAATTGTGTAAAAAAGTAAAATAAAAATAACAAAACTAAAAAAAAAACGTGAAACAAGGGTGAATTATTAAAATATTCAATAAAAACAACATAAAGCAATAAGCTTTGCTGTGTGAAATCGTGTTAAAACGCATATAATAAGGAGTGCACAAAGTTTTCTTTTCACAAGTATATTTTGTCTCATAATGTTACATAAATTAATGTAAAGTGATGTTTCTTAGATAAATACTTTTTCCTAGGATACTTGAATTATGATATTTCGTGTAATTTTGCTATAAAAAAAGCAAATTGGTTTAAAATTAAAATATACCTCCTGTCAAAATTAGAAATTCTCGTCCAGGGACGATTTAGCTTTTGTTGGTGATGGCAAGGCGGTCAAATCCGTTGAGCGCCCGTAGTGCAAAGTTATTTTTTAACGATTAAAGTTTATGTAATGTTCACTTTTAACTTTATCACAATTAAAAAAAAAAAAAAACATAACTTTCATTCAATTATTTATTTAATCGGATAAATATAATTCAAATTTTTTTTAATAGGTTCATTAACAACTGCCGCGGTTCTTTAAAGTTGCCTAAGTACTTCTGAGAAGATATATTTCGTAATCTAGTTTTATCAGCTACATATGTTTCTACTTTCCTGGCCGAAATGTAATATAACTAAAAATCATTTGGGCGCCCCAGCTTCTTCTTCTTCTTCTTCTTCTATGCAGAAAAGTGGATACATACTTGGTTTGCTTCGCTAGCTATGAATTAATTTTAATTAGTTAAAAATCACATTAAAATTTAAAAATAAAAAAAAAAGGGTTTATTGTCCACCACGGACGATCTTCAGTAAAGAATGGTTCGTTTTTTGCAAAATCCTAAAAATAGTAGATATGAGTCCCTTTAGAACCCTATAGCCTTGGTTTAACGGATTATTAATATTAAGGCCATTTATTGATGGTAAAATGTCAAGCAATTACAGGACTTTTAAGGTTGAAGCTTTTAAATGAAGGTAAAATATTTTGAACTATACCTCAGCGAAATCGGTTTTAATTGTACTATTTTACAGATTAACATCTTCAAATTAAAATTCAATATCAAAAATATTTTGACGATATAATTTAGCTGATATATCTCCAATTTGCTTGTAAAAAGTTTGGAAAGTCCGATGTAATAAACCATAGTTTTTTTTAAAGCAGGTTTAAAGGTTTTTTCAAAAACTCGCCCATTTCCCACTCTTACAAAGTGTTGTTCGTGTGGAACTTCACCTCGAGTTATCTCTGAGAACATCGCAATATTCTTTATAAATAAAAAAATAAAATAAATTTGATGGCACAACAGCTCATGAAGAACTCAGGGCCTAGTGACTTAAAACTCTCAACCATTCCTGTGTGCGTATCGGCAGGAATGGAGGAGACCTACAGTTTATTGCCGAATCCGAACGGCTAACGAGCGGAACTTTTCTGTGACAGGAGATACTCTTGGAGGATTTGTCAATTTCTCGCAAGAGGCAGTAGCCGTTTTTTCTTTGAAATAAATAGGTGGCGAGGCTGGGGATCGAACCTTAGACCTCCGGCATGACAGTCCATCGCACTAACCATCACGCCACGGCTACTACGCAATGTTCTTTAACAAAAGTAAATTCTTGTTCTCAAATATCATCTAATCACCCAATGACTGAAACCAATTTCACTTTATAAGACCATTAAATTCCACAAATGAAATACTAATAATCCTTAAACAGTATTAGGCCCATTTGCTGAAACGAAACTTAAATTTTTAGGTCCAACATAAGAGCTTATGTGACAGTCAACGTTGTTGAGGAAATGTAGAACATAAGCGTTTGAGTTGAACATAAATATTAAAGTTTCGTTTCAGCAAAAGATCCTTAAACATTCTTTGATGAACTTGCCACAAAAAATAAATTAAAAAAACAGACGCCTATGGGTTAACAATTTCTAAAACTAACTGACATTTTATGACCATTTATACAACAAATTAAGATGGTACACTTGAAGATCCCGAAGACAAAGCAACGCTACGCTGGCTGATTTGTTATTTTATTATATTATAGGTACATTCTATCGAGTTTAAACATTTCTTTTAATGTTTTCATTCATTTATAATGTTGTCAATTCAATTTCAATTCTTCCTTGATAATGATTGTTTTTAAATTGAATGCAATTTAATTTTTCATTATTATTTTATCTTTCACATGTACATAAAAAATAAATAAATAAATTTGATGGCACAACAGCTCATGAAGAACTCAGAGCCTAGTGACTTACAATTACAACTCTCAACCATTCCTGTGTGCGTGTCGGCCGGCAGGAATGAAGGAGACCTACAGTGCTACAGTTCATTGCCGATCCGAACGGCTAAGGTGAGTGGCACTTTTCTATGACAGGAGGTGCTCTTGGAGGATTTGTCAATTCCTTTTGTAAGAGACAGAGTAGCCGTATTTTTTTTTATCATCATGCCACAGCTACTACTTTTAAATCAATTGAAATCTTTGCTGTATACGGTTGCCAAAAGCTCAAACCATCTATCTATATACTTCAAAAATAGAACAGAATAAATTCTCCCTCAGCCGAGCACTTAATAAATTAACAAGTTGTCAATCTAAATTAATTTGATTGATAAATCTTTGTTGAAAATAGACATAAGCTAGATGTCACATTAAAAGCAAATTTCTTCACTGATTAACAACAAAATAATCTGAAAATGACAATTCAAAGTACATATGTACAACAACATAAAAATGTGCGTTGCCCCCAAATCTCCAGCTGGTTTGAATCATCTTCATTTTGCCCATAAATATTTTGTTTGCTTTAAATGTCTACTCATGATTATTATTATAGTCATTCGATTAAGCAATAAAAGTAAAAAAAAAAAGACTTATCCAATTTTGAATGTAATAAATAAATTTTATTATATATGGATGAATGCATGTGTATAATGTTCACAGTGTGGTTTGTCACAAAATCATCATAAAAATGTCATTTTAAGCCTTGACGACGATAGTTACCTATAAAAATATCATGTCACCGATATAGTGATGTATCAGAGTTATTCTTTTATATTCAAAGGTATTAAAATTTGAATGATGAACCCAAAATGTATGTTAATATTTAATAGTGATATGAATTTGAAATGTTTTCATTATTGAGTCTTCATAAAAACGTACACGACATTTCATTCTATTATTTAATTTACTGTTCTATAAGTATAAAGTTTTTTATGTTTTTGCAAAACAAGCCACCAAGTCATATTCTTGGGGTCATAAAGTTAAAAACCAATTCAATTTTATTATGTAGCAAGGGATATGAAAAACTTTTGCAAACTTTTTTATTTTGTTTATTATTGTGAATTTTTTCAAAAGTGTAACTACCTGCCTACCCTACTCTAGTGTCAGACGTATGCATATCGGCCAAGGGCTCTTACCCTGCAGGGCCATAAACAGTACTTTTATAAGGGGTCTTGTGAATAAAAAAAAGTAAAAGCTTTTTTGTAAGTAGCTAAACCTAACTAGTCATAGCTTTTACTAGTAGCTAAAGCTATATAGTTCTAGCTAAATATTTATTTCATGTGAATAAAAAAAAAGATTTCGCTAAATGGCTTCAGCTAAAAAATTCTAGCTTTAGCTTTATAATTATAGCTTTTGTTTGTTTATTCACGTGTTTTAACTTAAGTAGCTTTAGCTTAAATTCTTTTAACTGGAGTGCAATGCAAGTTGTTTTGAAGGTTTGAATTAAAGAACAACAACTTGTGTGAGCTACCACCAAGTTTTTATAGGCTGGAGTTATAAACCTTCAATATTAATATGATGGTGCGAAAGCTTTGCAGCCTACACTGCGCGTGTGTTATCACACAAAAAACTCTTTCAAGTTGTTTTTTTTTTTTTTTTATCTGCTCTATAGGATAAATATTGGTTACGTCTTACGTGCAAAAAGTGTTTTATTATATCGTTTATCGTCCGCCAGTCTCTGCATCCATATGTCCCCTGTACTGTACATCGAGCTCGAGATTAAAGGGGTGGAACTATTTGGTTAATTTTTTTTTGATTTTACTGTGCTATAGTTCATGTAGACTGGGTAGCTCCAATAAAATGGTTTGAGTATTTTTTTTAATATTCGCTAAACGGATCTTCAATTTGTATCCAATATAAAAAAGAAATTAAACTCCGATATCTCAAAAATATCTGCATCTTCTGCTCAGAGGTTAATGCACCTCCCATACCGCTCTATTGAATCCCCTTAAAAGTAATTAGAAAGCCACTGCACATTTTCTTTTGAAAACCGAATAACATACTATAAAAGTCATCATCACTGATTTCCGACCGTTTTCTATAGAATTCTGGTTGTCCTACGCGTATAAACCCGGCCATTTTCGGACTAAAATTGAATAGAATAATAAAAATAAGAACTAGTCAAACTTTTCTAGACAGGAATGAAAGAATCTTGAAATTTTTATAGCTTTTACTATATTATTGTAGCTTAAGCTATTATTATTCACACAAATTAAAGTTTAAGATGGAAAAACAAGTTAAAACTAAATGAATTTAGCTTTGGCTATTTTAAAATAGCTATTACTAGAAAGGATCTTTAATTAGATAACCAAAGCTACTTTATATTCACGAAAAACTCAGCTTTTACTTAAAAATCCAAGTTTTAGGTTTAGTTTTTTTTTATTCACAAGACCCAAGTTCTTTTGTTAACCTTAACAAGAAGTTTTGTTTCAGAAAATGGGCATTTATCAATTTTAAATGAAACCCTAAAAACTATGCTCAAATGTCTTCTAGTTTTTGAAACTTTTTGAAATCCTTACCGTATCGTTAAAAAGCTGCAACTATTAGCTATAAATCAAGGTTAAAAACATAACATCCACTTTGGAATTTTAAGAGGTATTCGTCATAGTTGAAGCATTTATGGAAAAATATAGTCAAATTAAAACAGTTAGTAGCTCGAAAATTTTACATTTTAAACAAAACTAAGCGTAATTTATTGTTTAAGTATCTTGAATTGTCAACCTTATCTCTAATAACAGCTTCTAAAAGATTTATCATTAACCTGGATGCGTTTCTTATCTGTCTCTTGCGGTATTCTTTCCCATTCGTCTACCAGTGCCACTTTCAGTTAATTAATTGTTTCAGGAGATTGATTTCTGGCTCTAACCCTTCACTTAAGCTCGTCTAAAAAATGCTTGTTAAGTTTTAAGTCTGGACTTAGCGCCAGCTAGTCCATCGTGGCACTACCAACTTCACTAAGGAATCCGACTGTTCCCTGCGCAGTGTTGCATTGAGCGTTGTCATGCATTAGTACGAAATCCCTGACAATACACCCAACATAAGGAACGACGTGATGCAGCAGAATGTGTCAATTCGCAGTTAAACCTCCCCTCGAACACTACAAGTTACAAAAACCAGCTCACTTTTCCTACAATTGAAATGCCTCCCCAATAAGTCACTGTTTCGAAAAAACTGCATTGTTCAAATCGCTCGCCATTTGCAGTCAACTTCGGTCCCGTGGCAGGTCGTTTCGGGATAAGGTCTGCTTCTTGAACTCGTCTCCTATCTGTCCATTCACTAGCAATTCTTCTACACACCATTTCAAGCTGTTGTTGAACGTCAAGGCCAGTCAAATGACGATTTTGTAGAAAAGTCATTGCGATGAATCTTTCATATCTCTCAGTGGTATACACCGGTGACATCCAGATTTTGACGTTCGCACAAACTCTCCAGTTTCTCTGAACGTGCTGTAGATCTTTGATACACACAATTGGCTTAGGTGGAGCTGACGGGCCACAGCACGTTGGCTTATTCCTCGTCTTAGTAGTGTTACAACTTGAGCAACATCTGCAAGTGTGGTATCTATTTATTTCCAAGATTAGAAGACTTATTAAATCGAAAATATGTAACAATTCTCTTTTGCGAGCACACCAATGAACAAAAACTAATAATGGCCCCGAATATTGAGTGTCAATGTTGCCTACTCGTGCTTCCAATTTCAGCAAAATTTGTTATTTTTATTATTATGACGGATAACGCGAAAACTATGCAATAGATTTTTATGATTTAACCTCCAATTTAAAGTTTGAAGTTCAATCTTTAAACGTGAACATTAACATTTAAGTATTAATTTTGTAACCACAGATATTCTCGCTTTTTAAATGCGAAAGTGAGTGATTCCATTTCTTTTGCTCGCAAGTGTATATTTAAACAAACTAAATCTAGTTTTAGCTGATTTTGTAATCTTTAAAACGATGCAAAATATTGCTAGCGTTGCAGTACGAAATAATTATTATTCATCTTACCTCAATACATCTCTTTTATTACTAGATCTTTGGGAGCAATCTTAGACAAATTGATATCTCTATAATGGGAAAAAAAAGTTCAAAGTGCAAAAAAAATTGAATAATTAATTTTGTTAGAGATAACATTATTAATATTCAAGTTGATTTTTCAAGCAATACTTATCAAATATTAATTAAATAATTGCGAGACTCTGAAATGATTGAAATACAGTAAGTCAAATTTTAGTGTTGCTTTTAACTCTAGTTCAGAAGGCGTTACAGGTACCTAAAAATTATATAAAATTGATTGTGCCCTTTATTATTTAACTCACCACACCCTCAATTTTTCACAAACGCTGGAAAAATCTTTGAGGTGTACCTGTTGCTAAAACCCCAACCCTGTTACTTCCTCAGACTTAAAACCAATCAGTATTTTTTCATGTTTGACACAAAGGATTCCGATAAGATTATAATTTCTGGTTTTAGAGAAATTCACAGCTTTTCCATTACTATTGTTAACACATTTGAAAATTTGAAGACATAATGTAAATGTATGATAGAGCTTGATTACTCGAAGGCCTTTGTTAAGGAAGAACTATAATAATCGGATGCTTCCGAAAGCTTATGTGTCAAAACTGACAGAAAAGTATGTCCCTCAAGTTAGCAGAGCAAGGTCAGCAGAACAAAGTTTTAATGGTGCCATCATTAGGTGCTTAATAGGTGCTAATTAAGTATCCAACAATAAAATTAAGTGCTCCAGTACTTTTGAAAAAAATTAATGCAATTTTCGAAAACTGGTTAAAATGCATGGAAAAAAATTGGTTTGCTCTCATATTTAGGTCCTACTTAAGTGCTCTACGAATCAAAAAACAATTTGAAAAAATTGTTTTTAATTGTTTGTTTGTTAACGTCTGAAAATAAATGTTGTGAAGTATGACATTGAATAGCATTTCTCATATTTATTTCCTTTAAAAGTTAATTCAAATTGTGTCAGACAACGTAATGTAGGAATTTACGTTGCTTTCTGCACTAAAAATCATAGATTCTTTCTTTTGCAATTGTTCCTACATCATGTAAGTTGTTGAGTTATCTAAGATCTCTGGCAATAGTAATATAACATTCAATTAATAAGAGATAGTTAGCATAAAAGAATTCATGATATAGAATGGCAATTTGTACTTTTTTCAATTATAATTAGATTTTATAAGATAATAAACAAGTAGGTACATTACACTTCGAAATCAATATGGATACTTTAACAACCTTGAGAAATAATAATTTTATACGTATCAACTTTTGCAGTAAGTTGCAGATATTAAATAAATATAATAATGAAGCACCTTCAAAACTTCAGCAGAATCGTCATACTCATTTTATTGTTAAGGTTCTATTTTTAGTGATTTTCTCACGTCTGATATTATGGGAAGAAGCTACTTACATGCATAATGTATTTGGTGTGATATCACCATTGGCAAACTTGAAATTTTTCAAAACATGGTGAATTACATTAGGTTATTTGGTAAGTTCAAGTTGATTAATGTACGGTAGTCCAGGAAAATTAGACAAAAAATGGCCAAATTACGAAAAAAATACTTTATTATTATGGCTTAAGCATTAAGCTCCCCTAGCTATTAGCTTTAGGAATTATGCTTTACATTTATTGTAATGTTTAATAAGCAATTATAATAAGGGTTTGTTTCACAATGTTTGATTAAAGTTTCATTTAAGCTATTTGGAACATATTCGGCATTTAAAAACAACATTTACGTTTCACAATATCTGAATAGGTCTAAGTGGCACTTAAAGTTCTGAATATTTTACAGGCCAGTTGAAGTGCCGATTAAAAATTTAAACTGGCATATAAAATATTTACAGCTGTCAATGTGACTCAGTCAACAAATACATCAATAGTTTGAACTAGTGACGGATATTTTTATACGTTAACCCAATTACTTAGATATTTAATTCACGACAAAAATTCCACCCCTTAACACTGTAAAAATGCGATTTAAAAACACACTAAAGTATTTTAAAACACTCTCATATGCACATATAAACACACATTTTCCAACTGGATTTTGTCCACTTACAGCTAGGGGCCTTAAAATACCATAGTAATGTTGTTTGTTACCAGCTCTCAGTCCAAAACGTTGAGTTCTGACACTTCAAAATTCACAATTTACGAATAAATTAATAATTATTTGACTGATTATTTTCAATAAGTCAAATTTTTGGAAAACTGGAATAACTGACAACTAGCTAAGTGGCACATAAATTTATGATTGTGAAACGCAAAGTTTTTTAATGAGAGGATTTAAGTTGTGGATAATTTATGTGTCGGATAGTTATAGGGAACTTTAATCAGACATTGTGAAACAAACCCTAATAATAATAATAATAATAATAATAATAATAATAATAATAATAATAATAATAATAATAATAATAATAATAATAATAATAATAATAATAATAATAATAATAATAATAATAATAATAATAATAATAATAATAATAATAATAATAATAATAATAAGTTCCCCTAAATTGAACCGGGACTAACATTTTTGAGAGAATGAAATTCAGTGTCAGTTTACAGCAAAAAATTGCAAAGACGTTAAAATGATTTTTTTTTTTGATGAACTTCACCCCCTTTTACACGCCTTAAAAAATTTAGCCCAATTCAGATTTATACTGCGTTTACATTAGAGCAAATGAGGTAAAATCGTTCAAAATTTCCAAATTCAATTCGAAATCATCTCATTTCCCATACAAATTCAAATTTCCAAATGAGGTAATTTCAACCAAATTAGCACGAAATTCGGTAGAAAATTACGTAAAACTTTTATGAACACACCCAAATGGAATCCATTCAAAGTGGATCCCATTTTATATGACAGAATTCAATGTAAAAAACAACAATAACAGCGATTGACAATCTGGACGGTCAAACAAAATTACGAAATTGGAAATGTGAACACTTTTTTTGCAATTTACCAAATTACCTCATTTCAGCTCTAATGAAAAAGGCAGTATTAGGGTCCTTTTTGGAAAATGCTTAGATTATAATAATAAAGCTCTTTACCAAAATAAAGCTTTGTCAGAATTTTCTTGAAGTGACAGTCTAATTTTCCTAGTAACCCAGTACATGCTTATTTTAGATAATTATATCTGTCATACCAATTATAAAATTTCTAACTGTCAGCATAGTGTCAGTGTCATTAGGTACGTAGGTATACAGTATTTTAACCAACGTGATGATACAAGTTTAAAAAAATTTACCAAATTTTGTTCCAAAGCTTTGGTTTTCTATGCGGCAGAATCAACTAGAATTGGCGCAGTTTCAACGACAAATTATGTGTTCGGCAATGAGGCTTAATTTAAGCTTGAATGATGGATGGGTATGCTATTAAGCTAAATTGTCATGTTTGGAGCAACGTTTTGATCGAAATGACCGCACCGTTATATCCCGAAAAAGGCTTAGAGCTAAGCCTTAGACCGAGAGCTGGTGAACAATTTGCCCAAAGTGTTTTATACCGCTCCAAATGTTGTGAGCATATAATGTTTATACATAGCTGTTCAAACTAAATTACATCGGTCTGGCAACGATTTATTTTTAAATTTGTCCAAACTGAATTTAATTGGTCTGGCAACGATACCGTGAGTGAGCCTAACACTGCCATAATGCAATTTAAAAATGCTCTCGGTCTATTAGCTGTTTGATTTGGTTTGAGGGCTGATGGAGTATCGAACCAATTTTTATTTGTTAATTTGGCTAATCAACGTGTTACAGTCAATGGTATGGCACATATGGTTACCATTATACAGCAAACGAAGGAAAAATTCAATGAACGTATAATTTCATTGTTGGATTACAAAACAGTAAATTTGTCTCCAAGATCTTGTGATTTGACGTTTCTTGAATATTTTCTTTGATACGTTTAATCGCCAGTCTACTCTGCAAACGAACAACAATCGACTCATTGGAAAGCCCTTTGTTCCCACGACCACGACTTCAAAATTTGTTTGAGAAGGTATACCATTTTTGTTTGTCCATCGTTTCTCTACTTTGGTCTGGCAAACAAATTGTTTTTCCACAGCTGTGTGACGCCAGAATTCCAAACTGAACGTTTTGGGGCGAAATATGTCAGGTGTGTTGGTCAATCACTTGTTTTTGGCAAAAAATTCACATAATGGAAAGCTTTATGCCATTTTTTGAGAAAATTGCCTTAGTTATCCCCGTATAACTGATTTTGTTATAATTTTTCAATTTGGTAATTTTAAATATTTCAAAAAATATTGCATAGAAAATTGTTGGTACAACAAAAACAAATAAAATGCATATATTTTTACTAGGTACCTACTTTCAGTTTTTTCGTTCACACTACCTAACGGATCATAACTGATTCAAAATACATAGCATTAAACGGCCTTTAACCCAGAAAAGATTGGATCATAACTTTATTAAAACGTTAGCTCAAAATGGCAATATTTAGACACATTATAGCCTGGAACCAGAAGAGAAAAATAGTGCGATCCAATCGTGCATATTTTCTCCGATTCTTATCGATTTTTTTTTTATCCCACCTATTTATGTTATGTATGATATGAGTGATTTTGCTTCCGTCATCATACTTCCGCGTCTAGGTCGGTATTTTTGCATTAATTCCTCATACAAAAGCCTGTGCTGAGCGAGCAGATTGACTTCAAAAACATGTCACATATGACATGTGAGCTAGGTTAGGTCAATGTTCATACAGGGCCCTACCAATAATCAAATTTAGTTAGGACTTAAATATTTCAGTAAAATGGACCATAATGGAATGGGCTCTAAATAATAAACCATGCATGATATTACCTAAATATTTACGTGGACTATAAATAATGAACCATACATCGAATCGACTCCAAAAAATTGAGAATATAATGAATGGTTTGTTATTTAGGACACATAACGTTTTGGTTTAATTGAGTGCAATATTTAAGTCATAACTAAATTTGATTATTGGTAGGGCCCACAATATATTCAAGAATTTATACGAGATAGTGACTGCATACTATAAATACCTAACATGCAAAAACTCATTCTTCGAGTGAACTTTTTCTGCATCCAATTAATTCAAAAAATCAAAAAAGTTTATGTTAAAACAAACATACGTACTGCTTAATAGAGTCATACAAAAAAGCAATTAAATGTTATAAAAAACAAACAATTTCTCACAGGAATAAAAATAACTTGTTTTGCCGGGCAAATGAGACCAGAATTATTATACTTTTTATTTTCTCACAAACTTTTAGAGCTGGTTATGGTTTATCCTATAATTAAATGGGTAATAAACAAATTTAATGTGTGATGTGATTTCAATACGCGGTCAAACGGAATAAAATGTAGTATAAGTGTATAACTGTACAACATGATGTTATTTGTTCTATGTTGAAGATTGTAATTGCTTTTAATTTAAGGCTTTAAATTTTGTTTGAATCGTTGAGCACAGATTAAAATTTTTATGATTTGTTGAGTTTTAAAAATGTTTTGCTTGAAAAAGAATAATGTTCATAAATAAGCTGAGGTTTGAGTACCTATAGGAAGCTTAAATCGTGTACGTAAAGTTAACATAGCAAGTTTCAGCTTATTAATTTTTTTTTACAGTTGCTGATTGGATGCGCTATAGTTCTGTAGTTCTGCGTGTTTTTTTAAATATCGAATTTTCAAAAAAAAAAAATTGAAATTTTTTTTTAAAATCCAAAATGTTTTTTTTTTTTTTTTTTTTGAAAGTTTTGATATGCTATGATTTGAAATTTTTAGAAGGTTTTGTATAAAAAATTTGATTATACAGATAATGAGATAGTCCGACATACAGAAAATGGTTCTATGAGAGGTATATGTTGGTACTGTTAATAATGGATAACTGTAAATTTTGTTTTTGGTAAATCATATGCCGTACTAATTTTAATCAAAATCGTAGGAGTCGTTTTCGAGAAAATTTGGATTTTTAACATTTATATGGATATCCCATCAATTTTTGACTATAAGGCAACATAATATATAATGTTAAAAAACCGATCAGTACCAAGTTTCGTGAAAATCAAGCAAGTCGCTTTTGAAGTATTTGGTTTTCAAAAAAAAAAAAAGATGAAGCTTTTTTAAAAATCAAAAATTTTGGTAAACATTTCTTTTTGAATTTATTAAACGATTCTCCATAAAAAAAATTATCAAAATAATCTAATTCCTTTTCGAGAAAAATGTAAAATATGTGGATCCATTTTTGAAAAAAAAAAAAGAAACAGATTTACCAACAATGCTAAAAAAAATTATACATATAGCAGGTTAATTTTGGTCCTAAAAAATGGAAAAAGAAGTGTCGGGGAATGTCAAAAAAAAAACGCGGGATATCAAGTTTAAATAAAACCGACCCATGTGTTTAGGGTATATGCGCATGGACAGACAGACAGACGGACTGAATTGCGAAACCCACTTTTTTTCGTCTTTCCTATCATCGTAATGTTAACGTCAAGTATGATTAAAAACTCGAGATCATCTAAGGAAAGATTATTTTTGGAGTTATGTGCATGCACGATACACCAGATGAAAGTTGAAGTCGAAAACATACTGTTTGGCAACCAACCATAGAAGTTGTATAATTTTACAATTGAAATGCAGTTAACGAACACAGTAATGGTCTCAACATACCTACATAGCATGTTCTTTCAATGTTAAACTTGCACTTTGATTTATTTTTGTCTCATTGGTATATTTAGAGTATATTTTCCTTGTTGAAAAAATAAAACAATTAATCTTAATTTCAGGACTATTTTTGGATTACATCATTATGGAAAAGTTGAAGTAGGTAATTAATTTTATTTTTAGTAAGTGTTTTTCTGGATTTATTTTGTTTTTCAAAAACGAAATTTTAACATTTGTTGAGAAAAAAATAATAAAAAAAAATATATTTACCATCGGACAAATCAAATGTACCCTATTAAAAAAGGCTTTAAAGGTTTTTGTCTGTTCCTTTTAAAACCAGTTTTCCCATAATGATTTGGTGCAAGGCACTTTCAAAACGTGTATTTCTTCAATGAAAATAAGAACAAAAGTATCGGAAAAGGAGCAACAGAAATCCGATAAATAACTACATACACGAAGTCTTGTTAATTTAAGTCAAGTACAAGACACAATACAAACTGAATTGACTCCTATAGGAGGCCGATGGCGATGTCGATGTTTCGCAGCATCTCTCCAGCAATGATAAATCTAAATATACAAACATACCTCTACTTCGATCGATCCAGTCTAAGATTTCTTGATTTTTGTATTTAACAATAAAAAAAAAAAAAAAGAACCGAACATAAAAAGAAGTTATTTTCTACCACAGAGCAGAACATCTTCGTCGTGCGTTGTCCAATTCTTCTTCATCATCATCATCGTCGTCTGGCAATCAAACGGAAGCTCAATTAGACGATCGAAGAAAAAGAAATGATCTGCGTTGATGTTTGATGATGAAAAACGGCTGCCAGCACATAATTCATCATAAAGATTCAATAAACGAAACAAAGATATGGAATATCAGTTTTAGGAGTCGATTGCTATTCAATCTGCAATTTCTATAAGGCAGAGAGCGGATATGATGACCTTGTTAGTTTAAATTGGTTTTGTTAATTTTGTTTGCTTTTTTGTTGTTGTGTATCTATGCCTGCGTAAAGTAGTTTAACATTGTGTTTAGTTTGATATATGTATGCATTAAAAGAAATTATGGTTATGTTATGTATTCATCAAAAATATCCATTTTTTTTTGCATTGAAGAAATTTTCAAAAAAAAATATCTTTTATTCAAAGAAATTTAGTTGCATTATTATTTCTGGACGCAAAAATAAAAATCTAACGAAAAGTGTAGTAGCCGTGGCGTGATGGTTAGTGCGATGGACTGTCATGCCGGAGGTCTAAGGTTCGATCCCCAGCCTCGCCACCTATTTATTTAAAAGAAAAAACGGCTACTGCCTCTTGCGAGGAATTGACAAATCCTCCAAGAGTATCTCCTGTCACAGAAAAGTGCCGCTCGTTAGCCGTTCGGATTCGGCAATAAACTGTAGGTCCCCTCCATTCCTGCAGACACGCACACAGGAATGGTTGAGAGTTGTAAGTCACTAGGCCCTAGTTCTTCATGAGCTGTTGTGCCATCAAATTTATTTATTTATTTTAACGAAAAGTGTTCTTTGAGACACTAGAATTGCTGTTGTGTCACACGGTTGGAAAAAACTTAGACACTATTTTACTGAATTCTATACTACTTATTTAATTTTCCTATAAAAAGAAGATGGTTGTTTTTAATATTTCGCCTGATGATGGAGAAAAGCAACACTCCGAAACGCGTCGATATAATAAAAACATTATATTATTTAGTTGTGATAATAATTTTTAATGAAATTATATAAGATTTTTAAATTAAACAAAATTAAAACAAAATAATTTCATTTTTTTTTAATTTTTAAAATTTTTATTTATTCAATTTCGCATATTTTTCATATTTATTTTTTTAATAAATTGTGTTTTGTTTTCTAAAAGAGTTAACACCGTGTAATAGTCGACAAAGCTATCACGTCCCATCAAAACAAATACCTTTATTTGCTCGAATTTATTTATTAAAAAAAAATCTTCATTAGTTTTTCCGACGTTTCGACTAAGTTTTCAGTCTTCTTCAAGGGCAAATAAAGTTCGTTGTAAACTTGGTGGATATTCATGGAAATAAGATTATTTGTTTTCACTTTTTACACTTAAAAAATTTATTTAGTAAAAAATTCTATATACAAATGTGGACTTAATTTTTCTAAATTTCAATTTTATTTTAATTTATTTGAGAATTTTAATAAGTTTGTGATTGCATATCTTAAAATTTAACATGTTTATAATGTAAAATGCATTACCTGAATCCTTTTACATTTTCCTATATTTTTAAACATATGCAGATGCAAACCCTTAAATATCTCGAAACATTAAAAAAAAAGACATACCACTTTTAAAAACAACGACGGCTCAATTATTTGCAAAAGTCCAATTCATAACCTCTCATTTGCTTTGAAATAATTCTGAACGCATTACTCAAGTGTCGAGTTTGGTTTCAATCTGATGAAATTCATTCTGTTCATGCACATTGAAGTTACGATGATTGAAAAGTTCAAAAATGTACCTTCTTTTGTAGTTTTTGAGAAATTAAAAAAAAGCAAAGGTACCTACGGTCCCCCTGTTTGTTTTTTGACGCAAAAAAAAATAGCATTCAACCCTTTTTTCGATTATTTTCGGCGAGGCAGTACCTTTCTTTTTTTTTATTTATGAAAAAGTAAAACAAATTTTTATGTCGAATTCCTTTTAACAAAAAAATCGATTTGTTTAGAAGAAAAAAATCGATTTTTCTGGACAAATTCCTTGTATTGAAAGAAAAAAAATGGAGTCTTTTTAGAAAAAAAATCGAATTTTTTTTTTGGTAAAAGGAATTCGACATTAGATACATATTTTTTTTCACTGTTTGACTAAAAATTGACAAGAGCTTTGAATATTAAAAAACAATAACACTTAATTACGCAAAATTTTGGGAAAATCAACTTAAAAAAAAATTATAAAAGTTTTGACGTTGAAACTAAATTTCTCAAAACTTTTAAAAAGTATTTACTCAAACGACTTAGTTTGAAAAACGAATAGAAGATTGTATATTAGCCTTTAAAAAAGCTATAAAGCACTATTATGTGCTTTCGTTTATTTTTAATATGTAATCTTTTTTTATTTTAAGTCAACTTTTTTTAGAAATTGTCACCCCCAGCCTCAGGGAGGGGAGAAAGAACTTTTCCTCAATAAAAGTTTTTTCTTCGAATGACTTCAAGAATTATCCCCCAAAATATAGGGCACGAATTAGGTCGCACAATGTATTATATGTAAAGAAAACTATTTGTCCAGAATATAATAACAAAAAATTTACATCAAAAAGTGAAAAATAATGTAAAAATATTTACAAAAAAATTAATAAAAATTTTCTCTCGAAAAATATGTAAAATAGAAACAAAAAATAGGTAAATCAAAAACTCCTCAAACATGGGCCAAATTGTTTCGTATTATTTTTCCAAAGATATAAAATTTAACATTATACTATGATTCTGATTTATCTCCAATTATTTCTTAAGCATCTGCTTTTTCTTCTCGTTTAAAAAGAGTGAACAGTGTTTGCTCTCTAAATCAAAATGGCGGAGACCTGTTGCAAGAGGTCGATGGAATACTCGAACCAAATCATCCACTAACGAGGACCAGCAACCAATTAAATATTAAATTCCTAATAGAATTCACGATTGGTACTATTTGGCTAGTTTCTGTACCTACTATTGAATTGAAAAATGTAAAAAAACAATTGAAAATTAAAAAAAATAAAATTGAAAATTTTTATTTGGAAAAAATTGTAAATTTTTGGAAAAAATTGTAAATTTTTAGAAAAAATTGTAAGTTTTTAGAAAAAATTGTAAGTTTTGGGAAAAAATTGTAAAATTTTGGGAAAAAATTGTAAAATTTTGGGAAAAAATTGTAAAATTTTGGGAAAAAATTGTAAAATTTTGGGAAAAAATTAAAATTTTTTAAAAGTAGTTTTTGGTTAAAATTGAGTGTTATTGTTTTTTTTTTAATATTCAATGCTCTTATCAATTCTGGGTCAAAAACTGAAAACCAGATGTGAAGATCTTCTTTAGTAATTCTTCTTTTTAAAATATTCAAATTTTTCGATCACTAAACTATCGAAATTAGGTAAAACTCAAAAAGTAATCATTTAATTTGGCTAAAACGTATACAAAAAATATTTCACATACAGTGAGACGTCCACTTCAATCAAAATTATTTTTTTTTTTTCGCAGGGATTACATGTCTTTCTCGGACGGTTAGGTGTGATGTAGCGACAAGAGGACCGTCACGAAAACATGTACAGCTCGCGCCATATACCAATCGATAGATAAAGATTGCGCTAAGATTATAGAGTTTCAGGTGATGAGTCATCGCGTTTGGGGTGAATTGAAGCTAAATTAGGAGTACTCAAATTAATTTCAGCTCAATTTCTTCGGATATATAAAGCCCCATTCACATGAGAGCGACCAACGAATGGCGAATTAATGAATAAATGGGATTTTAAAACATTTAATAACCTACATTCTTCACACTCACGTCATTAATATCTCATTCGAAAGGGTTTGAAAAAGGGCATCCTTTCCGCGTATTTCCCACATCGTTAATTAACGTTATAGCACATAAGGCATGTAATCCATGTTCGGTAGGTGCCACAAGGGCGATCTACCAAGAGTATTTTTTATAGATGACACTTAACACCATCTTCTTAAAAATAGCTTAAAACTCTAAGGCTAGGCGCATATTGAGACACGACCGGAGCGTGTGACGTGGGCCTGACGCGTGCGACATGACCTGATTAATAGAAAGGTGTCATGCCGTTATCCGCATATTGAATCACGAGTCTCTTGTCACTATTTTATTGAAAACATTATTTATATTGTTGGTACTTCAACCAACAAGAACATAACTCACAAAAAACTATAATTGTTGTCGTAATAGATGGACTCAGATTTACGATTTTTGTTGTGCATAAGTCAGTCAGCTAGTGTTCAGACACACACAACCGATTCACTCTGACGTTCAGCAGTCGTTAAAACAAAACACAAATTTTTACTCGCCGGAAAATTTAATTAGAATTTTTTCAATCACAAAATTAATATTTCACTAAATAAATAATTCTCCAATTGAAAAGTCTTATGTCGAATTCCTTTTACCAAAAATAATCGATTTTTTTTATAAACAGACTCCATTTTTTTCTTTCAATACAAGGAATTTGTCCAGAAAAATCGATTTTTTCTTCTAAACAAATCGATTTTTTTATTAAAAGGAATTCGACATTAGATTTTGTAGTATTTCAGTGCCAAACAAAAATTAAATACTGAGAAAACAGATGTCACAAATGTCCACAAATTTTTAAAACATTTTAAAAATCCAATGGGTTCCAATTTTGGAACCCGCACTTTGGCTTTTTTATGGGCTTTTCAATAATTCTCTCAGCGCTTTTAAAATGAGATACCACACCCATTGAAACAGTCTGCTTTTTTGTCCTTGAAAAGCCCATAAAAAAAGCAAAAGCTCTGGGAGCAGGTCGCAATATTGGAACCCGCCATATAAAAATGTGCAGTAAAAAATTTGTATGACATGCGCATTCTTGGTAACTTTATATTCTTTGATAATACATAGTTGGACAAGTGATGGAAAAACGTTTCTCATGTATCCCTCCTAGAAATTTCGAGTTCCTAGTTCAAGCCTAACACAGCTTACCAAATATGTGTAGGCTAGTAAAAGTGATAGTCAGTTCTAAGCGCAATTTATTAAGCCTTGGAATAAAGCTGATAGATTAAGTGGTTTTGACAGCTTGGTACTTTCTTTTAATTTATCGTGACTTCTCATCGCTTGTCAAATCATCGAAAGCAAACATCATAAGAACCACAAAAAAAAATGCCGATTATCGGTTTGACACTTTTGAAATAGCTTTAATTCAAAGCAAGTTAATACGACGTTGTCAGGCACTTTTCGATTCATTACTCCCAATCAAACTTTGCCATAATATCTATGTATCTATAGTGATAGAAGGAGTCATGCTTTACAATAATCTCATAGAGTAGTCGAAGCGAAGCCATAATATAAACTTTTTGTTCAAACACAATAATGTGGATTTTTGACGTTAATGGGGCATATCTCAACTGATCTCCAATTGCTGATCAATCAGCGGATTGTAAATTGATGTGTATATACCAAAATGTCTGCGCTAGCAATGATTGACAGTTGTTATACTGGTGAGTTGCATGCTGCATAACAAATGACTATAAGTCTTTTGACTTATAGTTCAACCAAGTCCATAATGCAGTACCTACGATCACTTCGTGGAATTGTGCGAATGATAATATTTTTTTTTTTTTGTAGTTTGACATGATGGATTTTGAATTTCGAAGTAATTGCTTATTCAAATGAAAAAAAAGCAATTCAATTTTTTAAACGTTTATACTGCTGATGAGTAATTAAGCAGCTGTTCAAAGGAAAAAATATATTAAAGAAGCAATTATTGGTAATTCCGATGAACTCGTATACCTACAACATTTCTAAAAATTAATATGAAATTCATAAATATCATATCTTTTTGTTCATCGATAGCCCGATAACGACTCTTATGACAAAATTAGAAGATACAATTATTATCTAAAATAAGCCAAAATTAATTCGGATAAGTTTCGATTCATCCGCGCCGCTGACGGTTAGCAAAAGCAAGACATGACCGTTTTTTTTTTTAGCGTCTTTTCAGCGGTTCATCATCATTTTCCACGAAATGGTGTTCGAAGAAAAGAGTATACTCTTTTATTAATAAACAAATTTGATGGAGTGACATCTCGATCTCGTGAAGAACCAAGGCCTGATGGTTACTTATTAAAACTGTCAACCATTTCTGTGTGCGTGTTGTTTGTTGGCAGGAATGGTTGAAAGAATTGTTAGTAGCCAGGTTTACACGGGGGAGTTCTTCCATGCGTTCTATTGTCTATCTGGAGACTGGTGCATCTGAAATCCAGTTCATCTCTCTCCAAAACCACAAAATTTTAAATGATGCATGGCTTGATAATTTGTTGGCTTTAGGTTCAAGATAATCCTCGACATGAACAAGGGATTCCAAATTTCTAACTGATTCTATGAAAATGCTGAGATCCCAAAACCATTCAATCTTGTTCCACTCCTGGTGTTTCCACAAATCTCCAACTACCTCTCAAAATTTCTGACTCTTGGCCTGGAAATCAAGACAGATGTTTTTTAACCGTGAATAGAGCAAAAATCCTTAGTCCCCAGATTTGAGTACAAGAAATTAAAAAAAAAGAAACAAAATTAAAAATTTACAGATTTCACTCATAAAGTAACCATGGGGACATTGAAAATGACTTTACTTTTCTATATAAACAAAACACATGACTAATCTTTACAAACTAATTAAAACGTAATAAGCTGTTTCAGACACCATTATGAGTTCTGAAGTTTCTAGGGGCAAAAAATAAATCTTGTTAATATTCTTTAACTAACCCCATCATACTTTTCTATTCAACCAAAAAAATCGTTTTTTTTTAATCTGATATCAAAACTCACATACCTATTAGGGCAAACAAAAATATGCCCTTAAAAATAAGTCTAAGCGCTTATAATTCTGCCCTTAAAAATCAATTACATATATGCTCTTAACAAGTAATTATATGCTCAAAAAAAAAAAGATGATTATACCTATGCCCTAAAAATATGCTTAATATTGCTTGTAAAAATATATTCTATTGAGGTATGTATACCTATGTAATGTATTTTTAAAAACTGCACTACAAAGAACGACATATGTGAATCTAAACGGGCCCTACCAATAACCAAATTTAGTTACGACTTAAATATTTCAGTAAAATGGATCATAATTGAATGGGCTCTAAATAATAAACCCTGCACGGTATTACCTAAATATTTACGTGGACTATAAATAATGAACCATATATTCAACTGACTTCAAAAAATTGAGAATATAATGTATGGTTAATAATTTAGGATCAATAACGTTCAGGTTAAACGTCTAGAATTGTGTGCTCTTTTTGTGCTATTTTGTGTGAAAGTCTCGATTTTTTTGCAAGAATAGTTTTTGTTTTATGTTAATCTACTATATGTTACCTTAATATTAAGCTAGCAAAACTTCTAAGCCGCTTAGCATAATCAGATGAAATAAAAACTAAAATTTTGTGCTCTTTTCGTGCTATTTTGTGCGGAAGTCCCGATTTTTGTGTTAGCGTAGTTTTTTTTATGCAAAGTTATGCTACCCATATAAAGCTAGCAAAACATAAAACAAAAACTATGCTAGCACAAAAATCGAGACTTCCACGCATAAACAGCACAAAAAGGGCAAAAAATTCTAGTTATTGTTTTAATTGATTATGCTAATGTGTAGATGCTAGCTTTATACACGTTAAATCTAAAAAAAAAAATATGTAGTGTTCAAGTGAGATTGTCGAACATAACGTCAATCTGCTGGGGCTAAAGGTTAATGTTTTCTAAATTTTCAAAAGCTATCTATACCTATTGTGTGCGAATTGGGTTAAAATCTCGTTATGTTTTATTCGAAGATTAATTTAATTTTTGACACTAGTGAGGTGAATATGTAGGTATGTGTTCGTACAAAATTCAAAATTTAATTCCGGATAAAATTTATTTGAAATTTTAATTCAATTCACACTTACCTTAAAATATTTAGAAGTACTAGATTACAAAATTGAATAAAATCGTTCGAGTCGATTTAACCAACTCAAAAATAGGTTAATTTAAAAAAACAAAAACTCCAACCCAAATTTCCTTAGTGACAATTTTTTCGCCATAACCTGAAGTTACGTTTTAATTTTTTGGTAATGCCTACCCCATAGACCTTTATTATTTATTAAATAAACATTATAAGATACTGTACAAGTTATGATTTTAATGAAAAATATACAAAAATACGGCACGTTAAACGTAAATATACAAAAAATATTCATTTTCGACGAAACATAGCGCTTAAAAGACAGTACCTATTTCTTATAAAACTGATTTCTAATCTAATCTCGTCTTAATAGTGTTGCTAGAAAAAAACATGTTCTGCCATATTTTTTGTTGTCCTACATACATAGGTATATCGATTTCAAGCAAGCTCTACTCTTGCTTGCACACTCAACTGCATCACTGGCCTTTCCTATAAGACCGCATTGTATTCTGTATGGAAAAAAAATAAAAACCTATCATTTTCACAAAATCACAACCTACCTACCTCCATAGCTATGTAGATGCATACACACATTACACATATACAACATTCAAAAATCTGGCAGAATACCTATCCACTACTTTTGTTGGTTGCCTTGTCTGTTCATTTGTCTTCTTCTGAATGTACTTGTTGTTTTTTTTTTTTCTCTTTTTGAATATTCTTCATGACCATTCTCCACTGAAGCTTGTCTGTTGACGACGAACAATACTTTTCTTTCTCCGTTTTTTCCCCGTATACCTACGTCTGCTGTTCATCGCTTGTGCTCGTTTGTTTATTTTTATCATTCTAGTAATGTTTTAGTAACACCAACAGCGTTGCCCCCCTACTACAAATGTAGCGTTTTTGCTACATTTTTTTCCAAGAAAAATTCACTCCGTACAATCGTAAAATATTCCAAAAACACTACAATTTCAAAACATAAAATTCTAATTTAGAAGGACAATTTTGATCTTACTTTCCATTTGGCAAAATATTTTTTTATTTATCAATAGCTGAATTTTTTTTTTTGCAATCCCGAAAGGAATTGAATGAAGAAAACGATGTTCGGGCTAAACAGCTTACGTGTTAAATCCAACAACAACTAATTCGCTTCGGGTTTAGCTAGGCACAGTAGGGAGAATGCTCGGTTCTTAACTTAAGCACGTTGAAAAACTGTTTTACCGGCAATATTTACATACATACACGTTTTGGATAGTGTGTTTGGAAATTCCATGTTTTTCTGTGATGGCGGGCGTCGGTAATCCCCGATGCCGTTTTTTTTTTCGACCAATTTTTTTTTAGAAGTCATCAATTTTTCGTTTCTGAAAGTGGATAATGTGATTCACTTTTTTTTTAAGTAATCACTCGGAAAATATTATAATTACAAAAAAATCAATCAATGAAATCATATTCGACACCAAAAATTCAATTTTAAAAATAAAATATAAATAAACCAATGTAATTGACATAAAAAAAAAATTATAATGCTCTAATAATGTTGTGTGTCCACCTTGATTTTGAAATTTTTGTAGGAAATTTGCAAAAATGTTTTTGTAAGCCAGATATTTTTGCTATGTAAATATGCATGAAATAAAATCCAAATTTAGACCTTTTATTATTTATACAAATAATATTGTCGTTCCGAAAAAATTTACAATTTAGTATGTTGTGTTTTTGCGCATTTTAAATTTTACTACATTTAAAATTTGCCACACTACATTCTCAATCTGTTAGGGGGGCAACACTGAACACCAACCAAAAATTTGATAGTTGTCCTCCTATACGCTGGAGTTCATTTTTCATATTCTAAATTCATGTGTTCATTTCAATCATTTCGGTCATTTCTTTAGTAACACCAACCAAAAATTTCGTTGTGATGCCCCTATACGCTGAAGTTCATTTTTCATTTATTGAATTTATTTCATTTAATCATTTTGGTAACACCACAACTCTGTCAAAACGATCCTATAAACATTTTCAATGTTAAAATCTAAAACAAGTCTGAGGCGATGACCTTACAAAATAAAGTCATCAACCCTAGAGTTGCTATTGTTCTTTACAAAAAAAACGGATCATAAGATTTCGTTGGGCGCCATTGTTAGGAGCCAGGTTTACACGGGCAAGTTCTTCGGTGCATTGAGAATCGGCCACGGGGAAGTTCTTCGGTACATTGAGAATCGGCAAGAACCATCCCAAGCAAAGCGGTCGCCGCTTCTCATGCACCGAAGAACTCCCCACGGAAACCTGGCTCCTATATATCAGAATGTTTTGCCAAAGCAGGAACTTTTTCATCACAAGAGGTACCTACTCTTGGAGAATTTGCCTATTCCTCCAAAAGGGTTGTGTTGACTTAGCATAGGAATTAATTGTTGGTAGGGCACATGCAACAAACCTACACCTTATGACTGCAAGAAAAGGTAAAGGATTTTTTTTCCAGATTTTGTCGTTGGATTTTGATGGGTCTATTTCTATTTTAAGATATTTTTGCTTCTGAGAATTGGTAGAGGTAGAGGTTGGAACATGAGGATGAACATTGGCTTTTTTTTAACTTTAGACTAATTTACATAAAAGAAGTGATTCAAATTAAAAGTTAAAGATGGACTGGATATGAATATAGCAAGGCGAGCACGGGTATGCTAGTTTATTATAAATTCTATAATTTGTCTCGGGTCTTTGAATATAGCTCCAAAAAATTAAAACACACTATTAAACCATACAAAATAAAATACCAACAACACGCATTCCATTTCCAGCAAGTTTTCAGCTGTCTTCCGCAGCAGCTGAGCGATAATGAATTTTTGAATTAATTCTTTTTATTTGCACGATGACAGTGACACCAAGATCGCTTCGTACGCGTATCAAAAAAAAAAAGAAGAAAACAAAAATAAATAATTAAAACCTTTGAAGCATTTCTATTTGTGCTTCAATCACGATTAAACTTTATCTACACGCACTCTTTGGGAGGCACACAAAAAGTAAAAAAAAAAAAAAGTTGCAAATATAATAAAAATACCGGCAACGAGGAAGCACAACGGCGCGGCAGCGGCATTTGGTTTATTTATCGCCTTGCTTACATTGTACGTATACAAACCTGTGTATATAATTTCTTTGACGTTTGCCGTATTTGGTGACCATATTTTTTTTTTTTTTTTGTTTAAATAAAATTAAAGATTAGCCAATTTTGTCGATGTATTTTTAGAAATGTCACATAAAATTATTTATTTAGGCAAACAATTCATCTATCTAATTTAAAAAAAAATACAATACGATGGGTTTGATAAGTGCATCGGCTTCTATAAGTTCAGTTACAGTGAATGGTCTTTTAAGGGGTTTTAGATCTGTTAAAGAGCCGACCATTTTGTGTTCCTTCGTATGCTAACAATTAATAGGTAGGTTTTTTTTACTTTCTCAAAAACAGGTTTTTGAATATGGTTTTCAGTATGACAAATAATTAATAAGCATGAAATATTAAAAAACTCACTTTTTTTTCAAAAATTTTGATTTTTCAAAAACTATTCACTAACATACACATTTTTATTTAAAAATCAAATACAAAAATAGAATATTAACTTTCAAAAAAAGTAAATTTAAGTTAATTTTGCAGAAATTGCACGTCTCTGAGCCATATACAACTGTTTTCCTATAGAATGATCCCAGGAATGACCCCCCAAAATATAGTACACGCATCAGTGGACACTTATTATATAGGCGAATTCGTTTTTTTTTTTTGACATTTATGCATGTGTTTGGTGTGATTTCACTTTTTTGGCAAAGTTTTGTTTTAAATATGAAATCTCAAAAATTAGATTTACTCATGCACTTCAACGCTTAGGCTATGCACCCACTGGCGATTTAAAGTCTGCGATAAAAAAATTTTTACTATGCACGCACTTGCGATTCTTAGTCGAGCGAGTTTTAATCGCGAACGAATGCAACATTACATCTTTCTTTTAATGGCTGTGCACGCACTTGCTGTTTTAAGGCGTTGCAACTAAAAAATCGTTCTTAAAATGGAAACGCTGCGATTTATCAGTCGCATGATATTAATTTGCGACCATGGCGTCGCTCGAAAATGATAGCGATTTCTCGGTCGCAAGTCGCAAGTCGCGGTCACTCACATTGAAAGTCATTTGTACAATTTCTTGCAACTAAATAGTGGCGCGATCGAAATCACAGGTGCGTGCTTAGCCTTACGCTCTACTAAATTTCATCGTTCTACTACAATTAGAAATTTTTCATATAATTAATACAATGCTGAGAAAGTCGGCGTGTACCACGCCCCTATATGAAATACCACAATTTTTTTCTTTGCATGCAACACAAGCCTTGCGGTTGTGCGAAATTACAAGTTTCTTAGGTGTCAGAAAGTGCTGCATAATTTTGACGATCTGTCTGAGCGTGAGTCAGTGAGTTAGTAAGTCAGTGAGTCAATCAGTTACAGTTTTCGCGATTTTTGCCGTCCTATACGAAAAACTTGAAAGTAAGGTGCCTGCGTTCTTGCCTATAGCTTATTAAATATGGCGAGTTTGATGTTTCTAACATCATTAGTTCCGCAGTTAGAGGGGGGGTCGAAAATCAGTTGAAAAGGGTAGTGCCGAGAACTTGGCTGGGCCAAGCCAATCGAGCTGAAATTTTGGCTATCTAAAAATCTGCAAAGGCTGATTATTTTATGGGGTTCCCCCCTATCTTATTTTGAAAATCGATTTCTTGCGGTCACCCTAATGTACATATATATTATAGGAATTATATTATAAGAATGTTGCAGCAGACAGGCTTTGAAAAATTGAAAATGTTATGATTTGTTTACAACAGAAGTTATTTAAAAAATTTCCTTGTGGATATAAGAAGAGATATATGTGAAAAAATCCTTTTATTTTTTACCTGTTTTTTAGTATAATCTCATTACATAACCTTAAAAGTAAATAATACAAAATAAGCATTAGCAGAGTCACTGCGGCGTATACGTTGATCTATCATCTGGGCTTTCAGAAAAAAAAAATGAATTTTCAATGCAGCATTATTTGCAAACGCCCCAACTATTGGTTGCAAGACCTGCATATTTGCAAATAAAATGTAAAGACCTATCTTATTGCATTATTGAATTTTTGCTATACTTCCGACCCAAAAATTGCTGTGGGCTCTCGGTCTAATACGAAATTTTGTATACAATACAAAATTAAGCAACGCAGATTGTGCAAAAACCTTAAAACCAATTTCAATGTTAAATTTAGCAATTCCGTAACAACCTTCTAACAAAGTATTAAAAAACTTAAAAAAAAAAGATGAATGAAATCAGTCAAGTCGTTCTCAAGCTATGGCGTGACCAAGGGAAAACGGGACTCATTTTTATATATACTATAATATAGATTCTATGAGTTCGTTCAATATTATAACTACCTAATGGCCGATTTTATCAATATTCAACAAGCTTTTAAATTTTTAAATGATGTATTTTGTATAGAACAAACGTCATTTAAAGATTTAAAAGCTTTTTAAATGGATAAAAGGGCTTTATGAAATCGGCCATAAGGGGAGTTACGTTTTTATCAAAAGGGTCCTATTTAGGTATTTATCTGCTACACTTTTTGTAAATTTACTTCGTTTTTTCGCGCAATTTGCTTAACTTTTTGGGATCAGCATTCATATACCCCTGCTTGTTCTGCTGCTGAGCGCTCCGATCGCTGCCAGTCCCAACAACCATTTCAATAATTGTGTTTATAGGTATATATTTGTTTTCTTTCCAAAATCATTCAAAGCGTTCTGATTTGTTTAAAAAAAAAAAAAACACTTGAGACCTGAGTTGAATAGGTACTTATCTTTCAAGGCTGCTAAACATAATGTTGTTTTTATTCAAAATAAAGTACAGATGGTCATCGCACCTACTAATTTGTATACAATAAATATAATACATTCATACCATTGTCGCACTGAAAGTCAAAGTAGGTAGGTATAGGAGAAAAAAGAAAACTGTAACGTACAACAATTTGTCTTTATCCATAGAAACTTCCCTAGCGCTAAGAAATTCAAGTTAATGTCAGGTATTATGACTCTGAAGTACCTGTACCTAAAAATGATTCCATCTTTCAACACCTCTTTCTGCCGCTAAACATATGAACGTCAAATGGATTTAAATAACTTTACATTCAAACATTTTCACGCATGAATTCCTCAAACCTCCAACTAAAAATAAAAACACGCAAAATAAGTCCTCATTCCCAGTTTCGCTCTGCATTGGGCAAAATTAATGTCGGCCTGTGTTTGTATTAAATAATACTTCTCTGGCAGAATTACATATAGCGCCAGAAGTTTTATTACTATTGTTTATTCTTTTGTTTACGAAAAGAGGAGGTAAACAAAAAAAAAATAATGCTGGCTTATTAGCATATTAATTTTTACATGCTATGGTGGCGCGGTGTGATGTAAGCTTGTCGTATGTGACAAGTTAAATATATGGGTCAGTCATACAGTGCTTAGTAAACGGAATTAATCATTGCCGGCCATATCTAATTTAACATAATAATAGGAGAAGAAATTAGTTTATCTATCTACTGTTTAACAGGGCAGTAAGCCAATAATGCCAGTACGTGTAAAACTATCATCCGGGTTAAAGAAACTTAACCCGGACGAATTGCATTGTAAAACGGAATGGGTCATTTTCATCATAGATATAGGTATTTAGGAAATCAAGGGAGTCCATAATTGTAAAAACTGAATTTCTATACTAATTAAAAATGTTTTTCCTTTACATCAGTGTTTCCCAAAGTGTGGTACGCGTACCCCTGGGGGTACGCAAACAGCAAACAGTTTTTTGGGGGTACGGACAGATTTGTCCTTTATCTGTGAAGTAAGCAAGCATAGGTTACATTTTTTGATTAGAAAAAAAGCAAACAAGAAATAGAAAAATATTTACAATATTTTAAATTAGTTCTCATATGATTTGTATCATCACAATTATTAGTAAAATTGGCTTTTTGCATCCTGTGAAAGCGTCTTGCAGATAGCGGCCCCATGGAAAAGCTCTTGGATCCCAATATTCTTATCTAGGGCGCTTAGCTCTTTTATCTTTTACCTTTTTAAACCTTTTATTTGGGCTTTCGAAATAAACGCATTTAAATTAGTAACTATAGGTACACGTACATATACACGACGGGGTAACGACTCGCAAATTAGTTTCCACAGCCAGCAGGTATGCTCCCACCAAAATAAAGGCCGTTTTCGAAAACGTCAATGCGTCAAAATATCATTTGGTGTTTATCAAAAGGTTTGTTTGCAAGCAGGACGATTGCATATTTGACGATTGCAATTTCTGCATCATAAATGACGATTATTTTCCGTTCAAATTGGGTTTGATTTGACGTTTTTAAAAACGGCAGAAATCTATGATTTAAGCTTGAAACTTTCGAGTATGTATTACAAAAAATAACATTTCGTCTTCTTTGCCTTAAAATACTAATTTTTAATTTTGTTTATAAAATAATAAATATATTTCTATAATGGGGGGGTACTCAGGGCTACAAAAATTTTAAAAGGGGTACGGCAATGCCAAAAGTTTGGGAAACACTGCTTTACATCAATTTATAAGTACAGTAGACGCTCGATATAGTGAATCTCGGTAGAGTCAACTATCCAATATAGTGAACACAAAATTTTATACACACTACTCTAAATAGTGAACAAAAAAATCACTATATCGAGATTTTTTTTTTATTTACTCTTTTTTTTCAGTACTCAACAAGAATATTCCAGCTGAAATATGTTTATAATGTTTATATGAATGTTTGACTTAGTTGAAACTTGACACCGGAAAAAATGTTAATTTCGTATTAAATTTTACTCTGCAAAACCTTTATGGCTTCTCTCTCGAAAAAGTGAAAAATCTCGATATAGTGAACAGGCCTGGTTTTAATTAATTTACTCTATCGAGCGTCTACTGTATTTCCACTTACAATGGCTGGGTTCAATTCATTATAGTCAAGGAAAAATAGAGTTTTCCAAGGAAAAAATTAGTTAGATACCGAAATTTGACATGAGTTTTGGTAATGAGACTTTCTATAATTTGAGAGACTTCCTCGCCGACCCGATGACCACTAGGTCAGTTACAAGTTACATAAAATGTTTTTTTTTTTGCAAATATCTCAAGAATAGTTTATCTTAGAGAAAAATATTGTTCTACAACCTTGTAGCTGGCCAATTTTCCACAAAAATGATCTTGCCAGTTTTTTTCGTAACATTAAACGTTAAAAAGTTACAGCAATTCGAAAAGTCAAAAAATCTGTTACGAAAGTTATGAAAATTTTAGTTTTATTTTTGAAAATATCTCAAAAACTGTTTGTTTTAAAGAAATATTGTTTTCTACAAACTTTTGGCTGAACACACAACGGACCAAAAGGCATGAAAATTTGAGTTTTTTTTTCAAATATGTATCTCAAAAACTGTGTATTTTAGAGAAATAAATTGTTCTGCAACCTCTTATCTGAGGCAATTTTTCACCAAAATGGTGCTAAAAATTTTGTTCGTAGCATTTACCGTTGAAAGTAACAGCAATTTAAATTCAATTACAAGGGGTTAGTGGTTTGAGTTTTTTTTTTTGAAAATATCTCCAAAAACTGTTTGTTTTAAGGAAATATTGTTTTCTACAAACTTTTGCCTAAACACACGATATTTTATTGAATAAGTTAAACTTGCGAAAAAATATTTTCATTTCTTTTTTAAGAAAATTTTATTTTTCAAAATATCATGGATTTACTTTGATTAAAGTCGATTAAATAATTCTAAATATTATTTTTTTCGAACTTTGGATAAAATTCTATTACATATACCTATTTTTATTCAAAAACGAAATGTGGCAGATTAATTCTTTTGTAAATTAAACTGATTAATGTTGTAATCAATGAATCAGATTTAAAGGTCACTTCTATATAGAAATGTTTAAGAAAACGCATGTATGTATGTACATTAGGTATGCATGTGCATACGTTATAAATAAATATTTCTCAGAGATTCTGATCTATTTCTTGGTAAGGTAC
The DNA here is from genome assembly GCA_947049315.1 of Epistrophella euchroma. NCBI lineage: Eukaryota > Metazoa > Arthropoda > Insecta > Diptera > Syrphidae > Epistrophella > Epistrophella euchroma. The sequence continues at coordinate 130,075,393 of OX346246.1, forward strand.
CTAGCTATAGGCATAAAGAGTTTGTATTTGGAGAACATCAGGGTGAGTATAGTGTAAGTATACTTAAACTAATCATTTACTTATTTAAATGTCAACAGATTCAAGTGTTTCTGTTTGCTTATCGGTTGCATTGACATTGAAGTTCAGTTGAATATGAATGTCAAGGAAACACACACAGTAGGGATAGGGAGGGTAAATAATGATTTGAAACTATTTTAGGAAAAAAATATTGATTTTATGCTTAATATTCTAACATATGCCAGAAATTGAGTTTAAAAATAATAAACATGGGCAGGATAAAAATATTCAAGTTTTGTGATGAAATTTTAAGTATTGGATTGCTAAATACACTCACAGGCACAATTATCCACCCACTTGCATTTTTTGTCACCCTAACTCTTTAAGTTCACTATAATTTATCTGCTGATTTGTTTTTGGTTTAGCGGATATTTTCGCAAGAAACAAAAAACTAAAACCCTTATTTCGCCCGATAAAATTTTCATCGAAGCATTTTTTGCAATTTAAGCGATTCTTAATATTGTTTCAGTTACTTAAACAACATACTGAGAAATCGGTTTTGCATCGCTACTGAAGCTCGTACACGTATGTTTTAAGTGAGGAATGTAGGTGTGAGTGATAGTGCCATCAGAATTAAATTTCATAGCTTTCCGACCAGCGCGCGCCCCCAATTGCTCCCACAGCACCGTACAGCAACACTTCGTTTTGCGCGAGAATGTGTTAACTGGACTGCAAAGGAAGGAAGGGACGCCTCAGATGAAAGCAGAGTAGGTCCACGAGGTCCAGATGGACGTCAGCGTGTCTACAGGCGAAAAAACGAAAAGTTTGCTCCATGCACGATAACCGTGGGTTACCAAGGAGGGTCTATAATGGTTTGGGGAGGCATCGCACGGACCTTGTTGTGTTCGATAAAGGCAGTGTGAACGCTCAGATATACGTGGAAAACGTTTTGCAAGAGCATGTGATGCCTTTCGCACCAATTTTTGGTGAACACTTTCGGTTAATGCATGACAACGCACTCTGCCATACCGCAAATTCTGTAACTAACTAACAAATAAATGAGGTCGGGATATCAGTTTTTTTCATGTCCATCTTGCGGTCCAGATCTCAAATCTATCGATCATCTTTAGGACAACCTTAAAAGACGTAACCAAGCGAGAACACATGTCCCTACCATTCTAGAAGAGCTTAAGACAGCTGCATTAGAGGAGTGGCACAACATACCTTAGTCGGATGTTCAGGACATCATTGACGTATTGCCAAATCGGCTCCACGAAGTAATTAGAACCTGCGTCGCAAACACCCATTATTAAAAATTAAATTTTTCAATAAATTTAGCACTTTTTCAACAACAAAAGATAACATCTTTTTCAGTATTTTGAGTTTCTGTTTGTTTTTTGTGTTAATTCTTTAACAGACGTGGTTTTTTCTCAGAATTTTTGTTTTTTCTTTTTTTATTTTTCAAACTTTGCTTTCAACATTACTTACAAACAATGTGGTCTAAACTTGACGGTTTCTTTAAATTTACAGAAATACGAGGTGGGCGGTTAAATGTGCCTCGTATGTCGATATAGGTACCTTATATTTTAACTAAGTCTAATTTTTATAAGTTTAGATACAGAAATGTAAAATATGTCCATTGAAATGTTACAAAATTTTGGCCTAACCTTGAATTTTGTACAGGACAAATTTTTTTTTGATGGATCTGTAGGTAGGATCAGTGTGAGTGTAAGACCGAGTTTTCGGGGTTGAAAGCCCCCCCCCCCACCCCATTCGGCCGCCATTTTGGAAAAGAGGGCGTTAAATGCCGTTCCAAATATCTTGAGAACCATACATCGCACAAACAAAACTTTAGCGAATTTATGAAGAAAATTTATTTCTCTACAATTTATGTTAATGCACTTTTTATCGTTAAAAGTTATAACCAAAAAAAGATGAAGGTTTTCAGAAATTTATCTTAAAAAGGATATAAAATAAATAAACAAGAAAAAAATGATATTTTTCTTGGCAATAGTCATCTTTTTTTGATTATAACTTTTTTGTTTTCAATTTTACGATAAAAAGTGCGTTAACATGAATTGAATAAAATTAAATTTTCTTCACAAATGCGCTAAAATTTTGCTTGTGCGATGCATGGCTCTCAAGATATAGCGAAGAACTTTTTACGCCCCCTTTTCACGAAATTATAAGCTGAATTATTTTGTACGCAAGTAATTTAGTCAATTAGGTACCTACACGTTATATTCTCTTCATTGAGCAAACAATTCCCAAACAAATCAAAACACACCCTATTTTTTGCTTACAAAAGAATGGCGCGAAAAATGAAAGGTATTCACGTTGTTTGTTTACACAGCAATGATTAATTCTCATTTGGAATTGAAAAATGCAAAAGTTTTTTTTATCGTGTTTCCCAAAACGAATATAGACTATGGTTACATGGCGACAGCGACGACGATGGCCAGCGCAGCGGCTATGCGATGCTTGGCGAGTGTAACATTTTGATGAAGAATGCACGCAATAGAGGAACGCGTATGTTCGGTTTCCGTTGGCGTTTGGACAAAAATTAAAAAAAAAAAATTAAATATTTTCTTCAATGATGCTTTGCTTTTTTTTTCAATTGTTTTGATTAATTTGCATGGTAAACGTTTAAGTGAAAAAATATAGAGGTCATAAACAAATAAAATTTAATTAGATTAAATTAGGTAATTGAATGTTACGGGGTAAGCCCCATTAGCAGTTTTATTAGATCGATCGGGCAAAAGGCAGGTACCTAGCTGTGTGACGCCAGAACCCCGACCTCAAAATTTTTTGACGAAACAAAAAAAATCGTTTGTCCACCCTCAGGAAAAAAGTTATTAAGCTTTTCTTTTTTATAGCAAGTACCCCAAAATTAAAAACGCCTCTACTGCCCACAATTTTGAACTTAGGAGGTCCGGACCAATTGCAATCGTTTGTCCACCGGCTCCTTATCATTGTCCACCAAAAATTTTTTTTCATTTGTCCACCTTTAGTTCAAAAATTATTCAACTTTTCTGTTTTATAGTACAGGGCATACAAAATTAAATGTTTTTTTTGCGGAATGGAACCAATTGCAATCGTTTGTCAACCGATTGTCCATGTTAGTCCAGAAAGAAAAAAAATTTTTCGACCCTAGTTCAAAAGTTATTCAACATTTCTTTTTTATAGCAACACCCCCAAAAACAAAAAGTCCTCTAAAATCTCCAATTTTTAACTTAGGAGGTCCCGTCCAATTGCAATCGTTTGTCTACCTATTGTCCATGTTAGTCCAAAAAGAAAAAAAATGTTTCGATCCTTAGTTCAAAAGTTATTCAATATTCCTTTTTTATAGCAACATCCCCAATTTTCAACATAGGAGGCTCGGACACCAAGTGGGTTCGTTTGTCCACCTCGTGATTGTCCACCCAAAAATTTCGTTTGTCGACCACCAACAAAAAATTGATTTACTCCTTAAATTAAAAAAAAATCACATTTTAAAATAGCCTGGCTCCTAACCCTTTCATTTAAATAAAAGAAATTTGTAGAAAATGAAAGATTTCATAATATATGTACAGCGTGATTCTCTTAGACATGGGGTCACATTTTCTAAAAAATCAACTTCAATAAAAGTAAATCATTAAAAAACAGCGGCAACACTGACAATGTCCTGCTATACTTTTTTTTAAAGCAGGACACCTTTCATTTACTATATTTTTAAGTCAAATTATTTCAGAGAATATATTTTGAATAATTTTTTAATGAAGGATGGACAAACGAAAATTTTTAGTGGACAATAATAAAGAGCCGCTGAACAAACGATTGCAATTGGTTCGGACCTCCTAAGTTCAAAATTGTGGGCAGTAGAGGCGTTTTTTAATTTTGTGGTACTTGCTATAAAAAAGAAAAGCTTAATAACTTTTTTTCTGAGGGTGGACAAACGATATTTTTGCCTGGACAAACGAATGCGACATGTTTCGTCAAAAAATTTTCAGGTCGGGGTTCTGGCTATAAAAATGAAATGTTGAATAACTTTTGAACTAGGGGTGGACAAACGAAAATTTTTGGTGGACAATGATAAGGAGCTGGTGGACAAACGATTGCAATTGGTCCGGACCACCTTAGTTAAAAATTGGGGATTTTAGAGAACTTTTTGTTTTTGGGGGTGTTGCTATAAAAAAGAAATGTTGAATAACTTTTGAACTAGGGGTCGAAAAATTTTTTTTTTTCTGGACTAACATGGACAATCGGTGGACAAACGATTGCAATTGGTTCCATTCCGCAAAAAAAAAACTTAATTTTGTATGCCCTGTGCTATAAAACAGAAAAGTTGAATAATTTTTGAACTAAGGGTGGACAAACGAAAATTTTTGGTGGACAATGATAAGGAGCCGGTGGACAAACGATTGCAATTGGTCCGGACCTCCTAAGGTCAAAATTGTGGGCAGTAGAGGCGTTTTTTAATTTTGGGGTACTTGCTATAAAAAAGAAAAGCTTAATAACTTTTTTCCTGAGGGTGGACAAACGATTTTTTTGCCTGGACAAACGTGGACAAACGAATGCGACATGTTTCGTCAAAAAATTTTGAGGTCGGGGTTCTGGCGTCACACAGCTCAGGTACCTATAATACTTAAGTGCCTAATTTGAAAACGTGATGCATTCTGAAAGCAACTTACCGTGAATAAAACCATCTATTTCACGGGTGCCAAGGTAATCATAATATTAGATATCAGCACCACTAAGGGCCAGTTATACAAACGTGGATCAATATTGAATCCAGATTAACTAAGTAAGATTTAACGATAGGGTTCAAGTAAGTATGTGCTAATAACCAATTACATTCCTAGTTGAATCTTAATTAATCCACCGAAACCGACGAATTAAAATTCCTGAACCTGGGATCAATATCTGAACCATGTTTGTGCACTGTTGGTGTCAAATTAGGTATTGTTTCATTTAAACTTTCAATGTTCATGATACATCCTATGGTGCGAAGAGCTTTGCAGCGTTTATTGCGACTATGTTATCAATTTATTGTAAATGGATATAAACTAACTGAAAGCCTCTATTTTAATATAGGACTAAACTGCAATGTTAATGAGAAGGCTTATAACTGAAATAATTATTTCCGAAGTATATTAAACATTCCGTTCTATGCATGCGAATCAGTAACATTATTGATTATAATTGGAATTTAATTATGAAAATATATTTTTAATAGGCACTACCAGCGCAGCGGTCAGCTTTTGCTGGCCGATATGAAGCAATATATAACATACGAGGTTAAGAGACATTCATTTCAATTAATGCGGCTGTCCGATTGTTAATTGAGCAAAAAATGAACAATTTATCTGCATTGTCCTTTTGAAAAGCTGCTGGATCTGGATATATGGTAAAATTTATTAAAACAATTTATAATCTTCATTTAATATAAATAAACACGGCAAGAAACAAATTCTACTATACAGGGTGATCGGTATAAGATGCACCAAACTGCTGGAGCGAATAGGTTGGGTTAAGACAAGAAAAAAATAGTATGGGAGGGGGGGGCGTTTCTATTTCTCCCCTTTAGGCAGGAGGGGCAATTTTCTAAAAAAATGACTTAAAAAAGAAAAAAAATATTAAAAAACAACGGTCCAATTTAAAATGCCATGCTATACCTTTTTGGAAAGCCAGAAACCTCGTTTTTGTTGTTCATTTTAAATTAAGTTGTGTTAGTGAATAGTTTTTAAAAAAAGAGCACACTTTTTAGCATCAGCTAGAAAATTTTAGTATAAGCTTCATATTTTAAGTTTTAGTTTGTTCATTCATTGGTGTCGACTTAAGTAGCTTTAGCTAGAACTGTAGTTTTAAGATGGATAAGTCCAAAAATATATACGTGTATTCGTTTTAAGACAGGGATGAAACATTTTTCAATTGAAGTTTAAGCTGAAAAAAAAACAAGCTAAAGCTAATGGAATCTAGCGTTAGCGACTTTAAAATAGCTATTACTAGATTACATCTTTCACTAGCTAGCTTAAGCTTAATATTATTCACGCAACACCTAGCTTTTACTTAAAAATACAAGTTTTTTTATTTTTATTTTTTATTCACCATTAAAACAATCAAATCCAAAACAAAGGTTCGATTTTAGTACCTATACAGCGTCCTGATGGTGTTCTTAAAAAATTGTAAAAAATCCCCATCGAAAGGAGTACCGCGCCGCTAACAATTTTATAGAGGTGAAAGGCCCCCCAAACTGGTTTTTCAGGAATATTTCCTAACACACTCACACACTCTTCTACAGAAAATATGTTGATGAATAATTTGTAGCTTAAAAAATTTAGTACAAAAAAGATTATGACAGCTTTCTTCATATAAATAACGGTTTTCGAAATAATTCAATAACAAAAATGTTTTTCAGGGCTTTTGTCTCTTGCGAGGAAGTGACAAAACCTCCAAGAGTATCTCCTGTCAAAAAAAACTGCCGCTCAACTTAACCGTTCGGTTTCGGCAATAAACTGTAGGTCCCCTCCATTCCTGCAGCCACGCACACAGGAATGACCATCATAGTTCTTCATGAACTGTTGTGCCACCAAAATTTATTTTTTTTATATATTTTTGTTTTTGGGATTCTGTTCTTTGTTTTTGAATTTTGGTATTATGGTTGTTACCTAATATTAAAAAATTATTCTTAAAATTTTCCGAAGCAACGCGATCCCGGGTCTGCAAGTCCTTAATAAAGATAAAAAACCCATAGGTATGATACGCTCAATTTTGAAACGCAAAAATATCAATAAAATACAGCAATCGTAAAGGTACAAAACAATTATTAAAAAAAGGTCACATAACCCATACATTCAGTATTGAAGGTGAAAAATGTTTGGAGATATTTTTTACATTGAAGTTTTTTGATAGTAGAAAGTGGTGACCTTGGTTATAATTACCATAGTTTTCTTTAAGCAGGTGCCTACCTACATGAACGCATATACTCCTCGTCTGATGTTTTTTTGTTTTTTAATTTAGAAAGTCAAAAAAGAACTAAACAATAGAAAAAACAATTTAAAAAAATAAAAGGTTCATACAAAAACTGGCGACAATATTAAAGTAATATTGTTTACTTTTGTTTAAAGCAGACTAAGAACTATTATTCTATACCTGAGACCATTAGACCATGACTTTAGAATGATGATCACAAAGCAAACAAAATGAAACCATTGTACAATTTTAATTAAACCATTCCATCTCCTAACGTTATTATTTCAATTAAAAAATATAAATACACATGTGAATTCCTAACTACTCCATGAATGATTCCACAATATAATGCTTCCTAACTAACCTCAAGGTTAAAGCATGCATTCTATAGTAACTTTACAGGGTGATCTATGTATAAGCCCTTACTTAATTTTATAATAAAGAGGAAGGTTTTTAAGTGTAGGTAACTCTTGAAATTTCATTATTTTATTCATCCAAAATTTATCTACACCGCCGCCGTAGTGTAATGGTTAGTACGTTGGACTGTCATTCCAGATGTCTAGGTTCGATTCATTTTAGGTCCCCTCCATTCCTGGCTTACAACGCGCACACGTCAGTAGGCCCTGGTTAGAGGCCATCATGTTCGAAATGTGAGGATGTTCGACGCAGAATGGCTTAAATCGAAAAATGTCAACAAATCCTATTTCAACCGAGACCCTTACAGCAGAACCATTTCAATGTAAAAAGAACTTCTCCAGCAGAACAGCGCTCGCTATAACTTCGAAGTAGTAAGGGACTTGACCGAATTCAGCAGTTGAAGACAGTGGCACTTAATTGACAAATATGGGACATAAAAGTACAGGCAGGTTTCGCAGTGCATGTTTGGGTTAGGTTTAGAGGGGTGATAATACGTCAAGATGCATCATTTCACTCGAATCTCAATGGATCCATTGTGCTCCCCAGTATAATGTAAGGCAGAAATAAGGACACAAAGGGGGAAGAGTTAGTGGAGCTTAGGGGTTATGTATGGTGGCCTCCTTGCACCATTTTGAATTCTGGACGAATTTCAGAATGTGAGATGTCGCCCAATTCTGGCTGGAAAAGCCTGTTAGTTGAGGCTCAGGTCAGGTTCAATACCAACATAATTTCTGATAACAGCAATCTTTTAATTTGAAAATGTATGTACATCCGTTGAAAATAGTCCATATGATGAATTCAGTAGTAGCCGTGGCGTGATGGTTAGTGCGATGGACTGTCACGCCGGAGGTCTAAGGTTCGATCCCCAGCCTCGACACCTATTTATTTAAAAGAAAAAAACGGCTACTGCCTCTTGCGAGGAATTGAAAAATCCTCCAAGAGTATCTCCTATCACAGAAAAGCGCCGCCCGTTTAGCCGTTCGGATTCGGCAATAAACTGTAGGTCCCCCTCCATTCCTGCAGACACGCACACAGGAATGGTGGAGAGTTGTAAGTCACTAGGCCCTAGTTCTTCATGAGTATGTACAAAACAATCAAAATTTTAAAAGTTTTGCTGTGTAAATGTTTTAGGACACCCATTTTAATAATAAAGATTTTTATTTTAAAACATCTCGCACTCGAAAAGACAACATGGATTTAAAATTCACAATCCGCACATCACATCAGCAGAAATTAAGAATAGGAGGGAGCTAAGTATTGTGCAAAATTTTCATAAAACGCTTGCATTCCAATTTATGTCAACTCGGTATTGACAGTGCATAAATTTTATATAGTATAGTATACTACCATATGCCACAAGAGACAAGAGTCTAACTCAACTATAAAAAAAAGATGGTGCCTTTAGCTCAGCAGGATATTGACTTATCCCAGTTACGTAAATTTCACGAACTCCCTCCTGCTGGTGCTGAATTTTTACAACGTTGTTTCTATCTTCATGATGTATAAAAGCATACATACATGCAAAGTTAATTTAAACAACGAATTCTTACCTCAATGAAAACCAACAACTGTGCTATTTCAACTCGTGAGGTCCAGGTGCTGTTCCCGGTGGTGAAACGCACTGTGGCACATCCCTTGTTCCCTATTGTCACCCCCCTGTGCAGTGTGCATTTTCTGTTACTTAGGTATTTTATGTCATAGAAAGTATGTTATTTTAGTGCGTCCTTGTCCGCTAGGCAATTAGTCGAAACCAGTCTGACGTGTGTTTCTGTTGACGATAATCGGCTGCCATAATGTCTGCCGGCAGTCAGTCATTGTGACAACTGACAACATCTACTTTTACTCCTTGATATGCCATGTGTAATGTGTTTTGGTTTGGTATTCGTACTTCGTAGTCGAAAAGGGTTTATCGACTTTCGAAAAGCTGAAGGCACTCGAATGGAAACAAAAAGAAAATTATTATAAAACGCATTCCATTTAGAAAAACACTTGGTTTTATTGGACATTTATTGCTGTGCTCAGCTGATGTAGGTAGTATTTTTTCTATTATTATTATTTCAAATGTCATTATGTAGAAAATTAATGATCGAGTAAGGAGATCTTATCTTGTCCGCAAACCAGTGAACACTCCTCTTTTGCGTTTGAGAGAAATAGCAAGGCAGAGTGGTTTGTGTCATTTCAATTGAATATGAATTATACTATGATGATAGGTTGAAGGTTGGAAGAAGAGGCATGTGACGATGTAGCTCAGGCTCATATTTCAATTCGTAATTTCATAGAAAGAGGGAATCTGATGTAAGCCGATTTCACTTGACACCAACTTGCGGGGCTGTTGAAAAGCTGCTTTAATAATGGATTTTGTAGATTTATGATTCGTTTCGTAAAAAAAAAAAAAAAAACGTGATGAGGCTGTGGTCACGTTCGGGGACTGTCTTCGGCTAGCCTATATGGATACCCCAAAGTTTTTAAGGTACCCTGAATTGTTGTTGGCACATGATAGCCATCAATTGTGTGATGCAACAAAAACAAACTAATCTGGATGGCTTTATACAGGGACCCGAGCGCACCCAGTGACCTTAAATTTAATTTTCGGGCTCCGGGATCTTATCCATTTCATATGTGGGATATTCGCAATATCCCAATGCAATCGAAGAGGTCAGTAATTGGTAACTTGTGAGATATTAAAAAAAAAAAAGGATGCCATCTAAAATGATAGATTTTTATTAGATTTTGGAAAGGTTTTTCATTAAAAAATCAAATTCGAAATTCTGCGAAATAGGTACGTCTCTATGTTCCCGACTGAAAACTTATCAGGACCCTAACTAAACTAGGCCATTTTTACAGGCGGGTTGAGTAATGAAATATTGACAACATGCAATTGTTATAAAATAGTTGGCAAAGCATTTTGTCAAACCATCTTCAAAAGACGACCTCTTATAGTTTTTAGGTAATTTAAAACTTAAAGTAAAGCCCACTTGCATGAAAGTTTTCTGACAGCAGTAACCTCTGATGAGAGCTATATGACTGATTTGAATCGAATCACGTTTAGCAAAACATTTTTTCGATTTACGTTTAAAAAGTTATCCCCTCCCCGTTCTCTGGATAAATATTTAAATATATAAAAAAGCTCTCACGTCAAATTTAAAAATTTCTTCTTTATACGTCCGGACGAAAAATTTTAGTTAGTTCCTTTTCTTTGATTGATAAATCAAATTAATACAGAATTAGTGGTGAAAATTCAAAAAACGGCCCCTACCTCCTTCCTTGTTGTAATCAGCCCTAAAAAATGTATACCATTTTTGTAGAGCGAGGTTGGGGCAGTAAAAATTTAGAATATTGTTTTTCAAAATTCTGAAAATTTTCATCAACTTTTGAATTTAGAATACTTTTTTCCTTTTAAATTGATTAAATAACCTCCATTGCCTCGCTTGTTAGGTTTATGCATATAAAATTATGCATATGAGGTATCCTCCTCACACAATTGAAGCCTGACATTTCATCTTTGTTTTAAGATTTTAACCTTGAAAATCGGATCATTACAACGAAAGATATAGGGGCTTAGAATCTTGTCGAATAGAATTAAAGTCTACTATCGTTATTTCAAAATTCTATTCGTTAATATTTTTCTATTTGACTTTTAATATTTGTACTGAATAATTTTATATTTTTTCTATTTGAAAGAAATTTCAATTCTATCAAGAATTTTGAAAGACTTTTGTCGAATAGACTTTTTTTTGAATAGACTCTCGCAATAAGCCCCATAATTTTTTTTTTAAATAGCTTAACTTTGAAAATTTTCACAATTTCGCAATAAACGGACCTTTCTCCACTGATAGACTACCGAGAGCAATGAACCAAACACACTTTTTCTATGCAATTTTTCTGATTTATCAATTAAATTCAAATTAAGATTGTGAGGCATGAGGTATCAAAATAATTGCTGTTTTACTGACATCCGGAATAAGGAAAAAAACAAATTAAACCATGCATGCATTGATAAGATATGAGCTCATAGAACAAGGGTTCTAATATTGTCGTTAACTCAGATCAACGGTACTTAAGGAACCCAATTTTTTAATTTAATGTTGGATACATTATTTCTTGTATCTGTGAATAATTTAAGCAATATATATTGACCCATTAAAATGATAAAAATAAAAAACACAAAAAAAAAAGTCGTCTGAAAATTATTTGGAAGCGCGTCCATTTGGACGCTCGTGTGACCATACTAATTTGCGACAGTACCCCTCATGCCGTTTTACAATCTGCGCGGCATGAGAGTCAAACTGTCGACAAAGTTGGACGCGCGGAAGAAACCACTAAGTGGACGCTCGTAAGTCCATTCCTATAAGTTCTCTTGGCTCTCAGGACGTACTTCCAAATGGACGCGCACAAAAAAGCAGCTCGTGTGACATTAGCCTAATTGATACCAACTATAGATTTGTTAAGTATGCTAAGATACAACCAAAGCTAACACCAATTAAGATAGCTACACTACATTTATGTTTGTAGGTACCTACGACGAGAACAATAATAAACATATGTAATTATGTACATATAGCTTCAACTTCATAAAATAATAATTTAAAAATGATAACAATTTTTATCAAAATGAAAATCTCTTTTTAAAATAATAGGTATTTATATACAAACATAAAGCTACTTACCACAAAAGTATGTTGAGATTTCTTGTTTAATTTCGATACCACTAACAACAACAATTCATCAACAAATAATTCGCCATACGTCTCGTGAGTCCCGTTTTAAATAAATGAGAAGGAATGCTTAATCATTAAACTTTTAATTTCCTTTTAAAATGTTTATTTAATGACAGGCTGTCGTGTGATTTATGAACTACTTTCTGAATCTACATACATATATTCGATTATTTATTTATTTTTTTATATACGTATGGATATACAGCACTTCCATATAATTTTGCTGCAGATTGCACCGAATACGCTTGAGCGTCACAGCACTTCACAATTTCAAAGACAAAAAAAGATTATTTATTACTTTTTTATTACAAACAGCACGCACTTATCAATAATTTGACTGATGAAAATGAGACACAACACAACACATTAAATTAATTGTAGTAGGCGAATGGCTACGCAGTGGTGACTAGATTATCAATTTAAAAAAAAAAAGATAAAAACTGACCTAACATTCACAATCAAAATCGCATGCCAATACCAAACGAAAATAAATAAACAAAAACACTACGAACGACAACGACTACCTTCCGAAGAACCGTAAACCGCACGTGCAATTAATTCAAAAGAAAACCGGTGTGCTTACAACACAAATTTCATAACACACAGGTAACAATGTTTACCATAAATTCAAACAAAATCACGGAGCCGGAAAGTCTACGGATCAAAGTATCCCGCTACCGACGATTGCTGAATGTGAACTGTGAAAATAATGCGCGACATCCGAAATGACAACCACAGACAGAACAAAACCGAACTCGAATCTGAAAATACATTACCGACTGACAGAAACAGAATGCAACAGAAACTTGTTTCATTTTCAAACTGAAGTGTTTTATTTTCATTTTATACCGTTGGTATGCCCAATGACGACTCTTTGATACAATAGTAGCATTTGTGCTACTAGTCGATTCCTGCGAGATTGGTAGGGCTTTGATAAAAATATTGTTCAATGGGTCCGTGGCAGTTTGTAGGTAGCGAGAGGGTGACGTTTGTGGCTGAAAGCAGATTATTTACAGAATTGCGAATCAATACGAAAATTTGGAACGTGATTGATGCTCAAATCTTTCCCTCGGAATTTGTTGAAGTCGTCTTATTGCGATGTTCGTCCGATGCAGTTCAGATGAAAATTTGTACCGTACGTAGGGTTTCGAAAAGTTCATCTTGGATTTGAAGTTTTAATCAAAACTGTTCCTTTTGTTTCTGAAAATTTAATAAATTTCATATCTTGCTCTTACGAGAATTGTGCAAACCATAGGCCTGCGTTCTGCGGTGCAAAGTTGTTTGTCAGCATCAGGGTTGCCGTTCTGGCGACTTTATGCATTAAACGAAATTTTCAATCAGTTAAGCCTAGTACTTAAATATATAGTCCCATAGGTTAAAACCTAGAGCGTGTAGGTATTGGGTCGAGACAATAAAAAAATCGTATGGGAAATGTCTATTTCCCCTCGGTTAGGCAGGGGGCAGTTTTCTAAAAAAGCGAATGGAAATAGAAAACAATCATTAAAAAACAACGCCAACATTTACAATGTCATGCTATACTTTTTTTTTTAAAGTTTTAGAAGTCTGTTCATTTTTTTAATTAAAATTACTAGCGAAGCCCGGCGAACGTTGTATCGCCTAAAATAAAGTTGTTGACGTATTTGTTCAAGGTCCTAATCATGCTTTCATGGCGTTCTTCGTTTCCCATTACCTTATAAATACCTTTTAAAAAATTATCAGCCCTATTATCGTATCCGTTTGGAGAAATATACGATCGGAGAAAACTTCCGATCGGTCGATTTTTTCTGTTCATCTTATACGAATCGTAAAAACAATATTGGTGCGTATCGACGCATGTATTTGACATTTAAATTTGTCAAAATACAATATTTTCAAAGAACAAGCATTAGCGAAAGAGCCATGGACCAGTGCAGCAGTGTTTTTTTGAAGCGGAGAAATACGAACAAAGAACATTAAATAAAGAAAAAAAAAGGATTCTTAAGAAATGTATGAAATATTGTTTCTGTCGGGGAAATCGAAAAGAAAACATCTTCACACATCGCATGAATTCCTGATGCGTTGCTGCCATTTTGACATTCTATCGGCATGTAACACAAAAATTTGATATTTTCAACGCGCATTAAATTGTTTTTCGTAAATCTGTCCGATTGGCCTATCGGAACGGCTACAATGATACAAAATTCGTACATTTCGTAGAAATCGGAGAAAACTTCGTTCCGATCGGTTACGCGATGATAAGGCTGTAGCCCTGCTAAAAGCCCTGGCAGCTATTAGCTATAAGTATTATGCTTTACATACCTATATTGTAATATTTAATAAATAATAATAAATAATAAAAACTATGGATAAGGGTGGCGCTTATTTTGACAAAGTTCGAATTTCTTTTGTTATTGGAAGATTTTATGATACAGTCAAAGCGAACCCCGCCTATTTAAACAACTTTTCCAACCTTCGGGCGTTTTTTAACAAATTTCAAAATAAAACGCACGACTGGATCGCACAAACTTGCTCTTGTAGTAAAAGTTTTTTTCGAATTTTAAAGATGGAGCGTATTAAAAGTAAATAATTTTTTTATGGGAGCCTTAAGTTTAAACTAATATTTTACAATATAGAGCTTAAATTGAAAAATTATTAAAAATCAACATAATTCGAAATAAATTTATTAAAAAAAAAGACTTCTTAAATTGTTTTGAGAGCTAAAAGAAGTACACTATCTGATTTCTTTAACTAATCTTAGTTTTGCTGAAAAAAAAAACTAAAATCGTAGGAGCGGTTTTTTTTTTTAAATAATTTTTTATATTTATGTATATATTTTGTAAAAAATTTTAAAAACAAAAATTGGTACACAATTTTTTAGTATTTATTTATGTTGAATTAAAAATTAAATTTTGAAAAAAATTATCTACCCGTTTTTGAAATATCGAATTTTCGAAAAAAAAAATTGAAATTTTTTTTTTAAATCCAAAATTTGTTTTTTTTTTTGAAAATTTTGATATGCAGTATGATTTCAACTTTTGAGAAACTTTTGTATATAAAATGTAATTTAAATCGGTTACACACATAATGAGATAGTCCAAAATAAAGAAAATGGTTCTCTGAGAGGTACTGTTAATAATGGTTAACTGTAAATTTTGTTTTTGGTAGATCGTAGACCATACTAATTTTAGTATTTAGAACAATTTTAATCAAAATCGTAGGAGTCGTTTTCGAGAAAATTTATATTTTCTGTAACGGTTTTTTAACCTTTATATGGAAGGTACCGTTAATTTTACTATAAGAAAAAGTTTTTTTTTCAAAATATTTTAGATAATGTTAAAAAAGCCCTTGTTACCAAGTTTCATAAAAATCAACCAAGCCATTTTCGAAATATTTGGTTTTCAAAAAAAAAAAATTGAAACTTTTTTTGAAAATCCAAAAAAAAGTTTTTTGAAAATTTAGGTACAAAAAACTATTACAATTTTTCAGAAGATTCTCCATAAAAAAAATTATCAAAATCAGTTTATTCCTTTTCTGGAAAAACGAAAATAAAAAAAAATGGTTCTATGGGAAGTACCATTTTTGGTACCGTTAGTTTTTGTCCTAAAAATAAAGGGAAAAAAAACGTGTTGGGGTAATGTCCCGAAAACACTTTATACCAAGTTTAATTAAAATCGGCCCATGGGTTTAGGCTGTAGACGAGTCCACAGACAGACAGACAGACGGACAGAATTGCGAGACCCACTTTTTTCGTCTTCCCTATCATCGTAATGTTAAGTTTGACTGTTATCTCGAGTTCAATTTTTTTACGATTCCAAAACTTGACATATGGTACCTATATATTGCAAGTAAAAATTATGGACCCAGAAATCAAACAAAACAAAAAATAATTAGAATGGCCAAATGTAAACAAAAATTTTTTGATGCGGCAGGAATACATTTCTCCGCATCAGCAACGCAAACTTAATGCTCTGTAAAAAATTTTCTTTGCATAAGTTCGCTTCGAGTCGAACGTTTTGGCGAACGTTCTACAATTTCATATTAGGGTTGGCGAATGAACCCATTCGCCAAAAATTCATCGAAAAATAATTTAACGCCAATGATTTGCTATTGATGTCAAAGTAAAAAAAAATAATTGTCATAAATATAATTTTGTGTGTGGACATTTTGCAGTTTTCTTCAAGTTTTAAACGTTTTTTAATAACTTCAATCAAATATTTCGTGGCACAACATCTTCATGGTGATAATTCAACCAAATTGGTTGCAACAAATCAAAAAATTAAAAAAAAAATCGACACGGAAGTGCGTCTGTCAGATTGTTAAACTCGTGTATCGGTATGTTAATTAAAACCAGTGGTTTTCAATTGATAATGGCAATTTTTACTTTTGTGTTTTGATAAAACATATTATTATACATACATATTTTGTCAGAAAATATAATGCTTTTACCTAATAAATTCGTGTTTTATTTGTTCTTCACGCAAAGACGCTTTTCAAAAATAAAAATTTTTATGATCTGGAATTTAAGCACCCTTATCTTTCGAAGATTTTTTAATAATATAATCATCATCATCATATTATAAAACGGCAAACACGAATTTTGTGGTACAATTTACGCGGTCTACAAAAGTCGAAAGCATACTAATTATATACCGTTAGAAATGTTTTTGCACACAGAAGTGCAGAATGCAAAAATTTATTAATTAATTGCACCACAATAACTAATAAATAATAAAACAAAATTGCACAATAGGTGCGAGCGAGAGCCAGAGCGAGACGGAGTGAACAAAATACTCGCACTTATTATGCAACTTTCTTTTATTGTTTTTTAGTTTTTGTGGTACATTTTTCTATTCTGCACTTCTGTGCAATAAAACGATTTATAATTTATATGCCTTCGGCATTAAGACCGCGTAAATTTTACCACAAAATTAATTAAAACTTTAAATACGCGACACGACCGAACACTTTAAAATTCACGATTTGACGTTTCTATTTTTTCCACATAAAAACATCAAACAACCAACCAGTTTTCCAGCACTACTGGAAAGATATTGGAATATCAGTTGGCAGCATTCAGAAAATAATAATAATGAAATGCAATGAAATTAAGGGTCGGACACAAGTCTGCCGCGGCACATTGAATTTTCTTGGGATGATCTGTTAGTACATGTTTACATTGGATTTTTAGTGAATAGCGCAACCAGTGAGACGAGTAGAATATGTGTGAAAAAGAGAAGGGTAGATTGCACCAGTTTCAATAAATATTCTCGGATTGAGCATGAAGATTTTTTTGTGTGAGTGAGAGATACATGGATTCTAAGGGTGGACTGTGTGAGATAGGGAAGAAAAGATTGATATGAAAGGATTTTTTCTTTATAATGTAAACACGAGGAACATAGTAATGAATGAGAACGCGCTTCATTAAAGATCCAATGTAAACAGGCACTTAAGGTAAAGAACTCCTGTAGGCACAATTTTCGCGAGGAGGAAGAACATAGAAATTTTCAAAATCATCATCATCATCATCATCATCATCATCATCATCATCATCATCATCATCATCATCATCATCATCATCATCATCATCATCATCATCATCATCATCATCATCATCATCATCATCATCATCATCATCATCATCATCATCATCATCATCATCATCATCATCATCATCATCATCATCATCATCATCATCATCATCATCATCATCATCATCATCATCATCATCATCATCATCATCATCATCATCATCATCATCATCATCATCATCATCATCATCATCATCATCATCATCATCATCATCATCATCATCATCATCATCATCATCATCATCATCATCATCATCATCATCATCATCATCATCATCATCATCATCATCATCATCATCATCATCATCATCATCATCATCATCATCATCATCATCATCATCATCATCATCATCATCATCATCATCATCATCATCATCATCATCATCATCATCATCATCATCATCATCATCATCATCATCATCATCATCATCATCATCATCATCATCATCATCATCATCATCATCATCATCATCATCATCATCATCATCATCATCATCATCATCATCATCATCATCATCATCATCATCATCATCATCATCATCATCATCATCATCATCATCATCATCATCATCATCATCATCATCATCATCATCATCATCATCATCATCATCATCATCATCATCATCATCATCATCATCATCATCATCATCATCATCATCATCATCATCATCATCATCATCATCATCATCATCATCATCATCATCATCATCATCATCATCATCATCATCATCATCATCATCATCATCATCATCATCATCATCATCATCATCATCATCATCATCATCATCATCATCATCATCATCATCATCATCATCATCATCATCATCATCATCATCATCATCATCATCATCATCATCATCATCATCATCATCATCATCATCATCATCATCATCATCATCATCATCATCATCATCATCATCATCATCATCATCATCATCATCATCATCATCATCATCATCATCATCATCATCATCATCATCATCATCATCATCATCATCATCATCATCATCATCATCATCATCATCATCATCATCATCATCATCATCATCATCATCATCATCATCATCATCATCATCATCATCATCATCATCATCATCATCATCATCATCATCATCATCATCATCATCATCATCATCATCATCATCATCATCATCATCATCATCATCATCATCATATTATAAAACGGCAAACACTAATTTTGTGGTACAATTTACGCGGTCTAGAAAAGCCGAAGGCATATAAATTATACATCGTTGGAAAGGTTTTGTGCCACAGAAGTGCACAAAATATAAATTAATTTCGTATTAAGAGGGAGCGAGAAGCGAGCGAGAGAGAATCATATTATAAAAGAATATATTTGTAAAAACACAGAATGAAAAAAAAAAAAACAACTACGAAACAATGCAACATAGTTATTGTGCATGTGTTTGATTTGGATAGTAGATATGTAAAATGGAGAGCGAGATAGAATACAGTCATAGTGGAGTTGGCAGCTTGCACGTGTCGTATAAGTATAAAAATCTTCATGTATAACAAATACAAAAATACATTTAGTTGGGAATTGTAGGTTCGGTCACGGTCTTATTATAGATTTTAATAGGCAAATTCACGAAAAATTTTGTAAGTAGGTACTTTGTAGGCTTTTAACTTCAGTCAAAATGTCTGTCAATTAGAAGATAATGTAGTTGGCACTCGAATTTCGAAGGCTGAACGTACTAGTAATACAAATTCTATATACCAAGTAGAAGACTTAGCACTAATTAATTGGACTTGTTGAATTATTGATTCAAAATAGCTTTTAAAGGCCTTTTTAGTCCATAAAAATTGGCGTTTCGTCCCGGCGATCTCACTTGGACTCATCAGTTGACTAGTGAGGGCCTTGTCAATACGCAATTTCTATTAAGTTCAGTTCATCTTACATAGATTTCATGACGAATACCTAGTGTGAACTATATCTAACCAGATTAGAATTCCTAATCATTAAAGCTAGAACAGCTTGCTATTTAATGACAAAATATAATCAGCTGATATTCTGACATAAATGCACTTGACTTGCTTTCCAGCCATTTTCCAATAAAATTTGCTTAGATAAGGAATAGGAATGCATAATTTTGACAGCTGACCAATCAGAAACTAGAAACTTGCTGGCTTTCTAGTCACCTACATACGTCATCTAAAAGTGCCCAATGACAACATCTGAAACAAAATCCTATACTCTTTCTGGCAGCCAGAAATTCATTTGTCAATCTTCTTTAAATAAAGTTTTTTCAATTGACATTTTTTGAGAAATTTATCTCAAAACTCAAAATTTTGAAGTTGCTTTTTTTTTAAATAAAATTTTACGTTATTGAGCACTTTTTTTGTTTTCAAAATTAAATGCTATGATCAATTCTTAGTCAAATACC
This sequence comes from Epistrophella euchroma, assembly GCA_947049315.1. NCBI lineage: Eukaryota > Metazoa > Arthropoda > Insecta > Diptera > Syrphidae > Epistrophella > Epistrophella euchroma. The sequence goes on from OX346246.1 coordinate 130,095,469, forward strand.
AAAAACAAGATGCTTAAATGACGTAAGGTTGTTTCACAATGCGACGGGAAAACGAGACGTCAGCTTGACGAGATCTTTTCCCACTTGTTCTCTATTAAAAACGAATTTCATGCAAAGAAACAATACATAATTAAATTATTTCTCATCGTCACGTCACGTCATAAAGTTCGAAAAAATAAAAAAAATACGCAACGTGACGACGAGAAACACTTGTTTGAAACTCGTTTTTAAGAGAGAACAACTGCGAAGAGATCTCGTCACGCTGACGTCTCGTTTTCTCGTCGCATTGTGAAACAGCCTTTATAGTTTTTGAGAGCTGTTTTTCATGTGATGTTGTGCCACCGAAATTATTTTTATTTATTGAAGAAATTGGTTAGCGACGCCACGAAAAAAAAAAATGGATAGAAACTATCTACTAACAAGTACTTAGTATGTAATCCACGCCGAGTTTGGATGCGTAATATTCTAAAACACTGCACTAAAATCAGAATAAACAAAAAAAAAAGCAAAAACAATTATATATTAAAAAACAACGGCAACACTTGCTATATTATTAACTTTTTATAAGGCCAGGATTTTATTCATTCATTTTCTTTTTGTGTTAATTGATAACACAAAATTTTCAAAAAAATTTTAATTCGTCAAACTGTTTTTTTTTTTCACAAATGTTAGATACGTTAGTAGGTAAGTGGGTCTTATTTTTGTTTGAATATTAAAAGCTCTTATTGTTTTCTTGCCAAACATTAAAAACCATATACCTACTTAAATACCTTATTTTTCAAAAAAAAAAAATTAAAATAGTATACATTTCTGAAAAGAGGAAAAGAAGTCACGTAAATTTCAAAAAGCTTTTTTTTGAAAATTTGAGAAAAATTGAGGCAAAGACGCAGAGCTGAAGAGAAGATCCAAAATGCCTCTTTAGAGTCACAAAGGTACCCCTGCCGAAAGGGGCTAGTTGTTCCATTTAAATGAATGAAAATATAAAAAATAGAAATAAAAAATTTAATACAGGACTGAGTCGGACGAACTTGCTCTTATGATTCAATGGCTAAGCTTTGAAGATGTAAGGTAATAATATTTGAACAAAATTAGTCGACTTTTATACGCAAAAATGGAAAAAATAATTATTTTTCCCTTGAGAAATTATTTCATCATAAAAGTCTGATAATTTCGAAGGATCATTATTGCAAAGCTTGCAATTCATCGCATAAATTACTTCTCCATCACTTATTCCTTAACAGCAATACTATTCTGAGAAAATTGCCATTACAGGTATTGATTCATCTTTCATAAAACCTCAAAAGGTTTCTTCTTTGTCTATAATGTTGGACAGCTTGACTGAGTAAGTTCATCAGCAAACATTATATCGAAAACTATATGCCAGGCGTCTTTGCTTCCTCAATAGATAGTACAATTAGGTACATACACTGCAGTCCATCATCCAATTAAATATTCGCCTCACGCACCTTGCGCCGACCAAATCACACAAGCTGCGCAGAAGCAACAGCAGCATCATCTCAGCAATAAAGCATCCAAAGTGCATCACATCACAATCAAACACGAAAAGTTAAACAGGAAGTAAAAAAAACAACAAGAAACTGTGCATTACGTATTGAATATGAAGACTGTGGTTTGGTCTACGCTTCATCAGGAGGATTCTTCTGCGGACAACACTATCCGTATCCCACAAGCTATAGAATACCTAATGCTTGAGGTTCTAATGTTCCTTCTCCTTGCTTAAACTTAAAAAAATTCCCACCATCTACGATTGTCAAATGGACGTTCTTGGTTTGCAAGAAAGACAATGTAGATGAGCCATCCGAACATTTATCCTCACCGTTGGTTTTATGCTGTGCGTGTTAGTCTTCAATGCTGATGTGCAGTTGCAGTGGTCCAAAGTTGGAAGAAATCATCATTGCCAAACCAGGCTCGTCCATTGGCAAAGCGGTAGCCAGCCATTCATTCATTTATCAGCCTTGGTATAGGTACAGTAGATGACGGATATAAGAAACTCAAAAAATCCAAGGAATTCCTTTCTTATATCCGTGTTTTCTTATATAAAAAAAATGTATATAAGAAAGAAAATTTCTTATATACATAAATAAAATGTATATAAGAAAGAAAATTTCTTATATAAATAGAAATGCCTATTAGAAAAGTCAAATGTATGGGCTTTTTTCTTTCTTGCCGATCATCAATCTGTCACTTCTTTTGCAATTCAATAAGGGTGGGTTCAGAAATTTTGTGAAAGTTACACGGCGCATCATTTAGAAGTTTACACGGGAAAATTTCTTATAAAAGTTTAATTTTCTATGTAGTGAAAGAGATTTTGTATCAGAATAAGTTTCTTATATCAGTGTTTTTCTTACAAAAGTTTTTCTTATATAAGGTTTATTTAACACGTATCTTTATAGGAATGTGCATGGTGTTTTGGAATGTCTGTCTTATAAGCGTGTTTTTCTTATATGAGACTTTCTTATATCCGTCATCTACTGTAGCTATATTATTGACGTTGTTGGCAGGTAAGTCTGCGATTTGCTAATTGGAAAAATCTCAGCATGGTCGCCTTCCATAAGCCATTTTGAAAGTTTTCACTGGCGTTTAATGAGTCAAAATGTCATTGAAGATTCACATTTATCAATGATAGTTGTGAAAAGGCAAGTTCTTCTTATGTATTTTTTTTCTTTTTTTTTATAGATTCCCAGCTCCGATGGCAATGAAGTTGAATTATTTATTGTTTTAAATTAGTTTTCTTCAAAACCTCATGTTTCATTCATCAATGTCTTGAACAATGGTTGTTAGCTCAAACATTTTGCTTTTTTATTGTTTTCTACTTTGACAAAATGTGATACTTCCGAAGGCAAAAATGATAGGAGTCCAACTTTGCATCAAAGCGTGTTTTTAAACCCAAAAAAGATTTGGAAAAGTAATACTTACGGCCATATTTCAATACATCCAGATTAAAACTTAAATCTGGATGTAAATCATACAAATTCAATGTATATTCATCTGGATTTAAGTTTAGATCTGGACGTATCCAGTGAATTATATGGCGATTCGTTCTTTATCATAAAAGAAGAAAAAATTAAATTGCATAAATAAATAAAATGCACGACTGGATCGCACGAAACTGCTCTTGTAGTAAAAGTTTCTTTGAACTTAACAGATTGGGGGTATTACAAGTACCTATACATAAAATTAATAATAATCATTCCGATTATACAGAGTTGTAAAAGAATGCAGTATTTTGGTATTTCATTCTTTGAAATCCCATTCAATTAACTTCACCTTACGATTGCAATGAAATACTTTTTGTAAGTATTTGTACTTCAAAAAATAATTCCCAATCAATTTTGAAGTCTTTAATAATGCAATCATTTTATGCAGTTAAAAGAATAAAAGTTAAAAGAATGCAATACTAAAAGACTGCTTGAAGTCTTTGAAATCTTTTTGCATTGATTGTCTTTTACATTGATTGCATTCTTTTACAGTCTTTGAAGTCTTTTACATTGATTGCATTCTTTTGCAGTCTTTGAAGTCTTTATGAAGTCTTTTACATATATAAATTAATTTTATTTAGATGAATAGATGAACCGCTTTTATCATTTTCATTAAATCAATTCGAATCAATGTCTCACAAATAATAATCATATCAGAAACTTCTAAACCATTGAAATCCAATTCGTTAACATTTTATTTATAAAATAGTTTTTATAATCAATTTTCTCTTCATCGATTTAACGCGGAAAGAAAAGAGATCAATGTACTGCGAATCACTGCGGATGAACTCTTGCAGATTCCATAATCGACATGAATAATAACACTGGCCCTACGAAACGAACGGCAGAAAAAACGAAACCCAGGGAAACGATAGTCACGGCGGCGTAGAGGGATGAGAAACGAGAATCAGAATGCAATCAAGAAAATGTTGCCAGATAAAATCGAAAAATTATTTTTTAAAGCACAAATAACCCTATTCCAGTGTTGATGGACTTTTTTTTTTTAATATGATCAACCACTCCCTAAATTCCCTTTTTCCAAACTCAACTTACTTTTCTCAAATTTCCCACAGCAAGAAAAACTCGAATAAATATATTATTAGATTTTTAATTAAGTTTAATAAATTAAAAAAACTATGGATACCGGTCAGCGTTGCCATAATGTGCCCGATCGGGCCATTTGGCCCTCTGTTTTTATTTTGGCCCTTGGCCCCTTGGCCCCGGGCCACCAAGAAATGGCCCGCACTTCGTAATTTATTTCAATTTTAATTTTTTTAAAATTTTTATTGTATTTTATTCCATTTTCGTTTTATATTTATTTACTGCTTTGATTAAATTACAATGTGGCTGTAAAACGAACAGCCGTTTTGACCAAGATCCAGATTTGACTTTAAACTTTAAAGTTTAAACCCACCGATTTCAATGCATTATCTGAGGTTCAATACGGTTCAAGCATGTAAGTGCCAGTTGTACAAACGGGATTATATATTTAACCCGTCGTTCAGGAAATTTAATTTGCCAATTTCGTTGGATGAACTGAAGGTCAGCGATGGTTCAATGTTCAAGTAGGTACGTGATATTAGCCAAGCTCATGCCTGAACCAGCGCTAAACGTCATTCAATCCGCCGAACTAAAAATCTTGAACCACGAGTTAAATATTGAACCACGTTTATACAACTAGCCCTTGTTGGCTTTACCAGTTCATCCGCTAAAGTCAGTGGGTTAAAATTGCTGAGCAAAGGTTTAAATGTTTTAACAATACAAACATTTTTACAATCGAAATCTCCGAAAAAAATCTCAGCTCTTAAAAAAATTCTCTGACAGACTGGCCCGCACTTTAAGGAAATGGCCCTTAAAGTGGTCCTCAATAATTTTTTCTTTGTGGCAACGCTGACCGGTACACCCGAAAGAATGGCTTGTGAAAGGATAATTAGGAATTATTTACCTATTGCAGATGCGATTTCTCGTAATCGCAATTTAAAGAATACGCGGTATTACTTACGATTGTCCTTTTACATAATAAGCCGCCTGTGCTACAGTGATTTTGAACTTCTAAAAGGACCTAGTAGAGGTTTTAGGCATATTTGAGTATATCAAGAACCTAAAATTTAAAACTTTCCCATACCCTCAAAATCTCATTTTATTTTTACAAGCCCTTTGATCTCATGCACTCAACAATTTTAAACTCGGCCATATTTCGTCCAATTTATAGTTAATTTACGGTTACAATCATAAGAAACAGCATCAGCAAAAAAATGTTATTTTGAAAATTTTTTTGCGAAATTTAATTTTATTGAACTGATAACTAGTAACTAGATAATAAGATAACGGCCATATTATTCACTCAATACATCTAGATTAAAAATTTAAATCCGGATGTAAATCATACAAATTCAATGTAAATTCATCTGGATTTAAATCTGGATGTATCGGGTGCATAATATGGCTGTAAGGCTTGATTCACATTATGGTGCCGATACCGATACAGTCTCCATACGATATCGCTTCGATAAAAACATTTCATGTTCACATTGTTGCTACGATACCGATATCGCTCCAATATGTTTTGTGTATTCTTGTTTTTTCTTATTTTGCTCAGTATAGATACTATTTTTTTGTCATAGGCTTGTCCAAATTTTGTTCACATAATATTTATATAGATATCTTCAAACTTAATTCAATTGGTCTTGCAGCGTTACCGCGGGGCTCACACCACTAGAATACGCTTTCAAAATACCAACAAAAATAAGCTTTCAAAACCGCACTGTTATAAATATCATGTATCACAAAATTTGAAGCGATATAAAAAACACTTTTGAGCCAATCGTTAACGAGCTTTCGGTTTAAAAAACTGCGTTGAGATAAAAAGAACAAAAACGTAATTACTGTTTATTAGGTACACGATTAAACAAATTGACGCACAGATACAGACACAACACATGAGATCTACACGAAAGGTGAAATCTCAATCAACACAAACACAAATAAACGAATTCACGCGCGAGATACCTACACATTTATTATTAACTTTTTCAAATAGCCACTTTTTTTTGCCATATTGCACGATGTAGTCTCAAATGATTTAAAAATGGCACAAAACTACCCGGATGTACATAAGAGATGAAAAATATTAGATCGAGAATGTGAGATATATTCACACTTTCGTTACCGATTCGATCTCGATACGTTCTCGCTCCGATAAAATATTCTTTGCAATTAATTGAAACTAATGTCGTCTTTTTTTGGAGCTCTACAATATCTGGCTTTGAATGAAAAAGGAGACTTTTGAATTTTGTTACCAATATCTCAGCAAGGAATGCCGACACGGAAAATTTTAGGACAGTTTTCAAAATTGGAATTAATTTACTACAAATTTTTTTTAAACTTTAAAACGATAATTTTTTTTGGCTCCTCACCGTAACATTAAGAAAAGGTAAAAACAAAACGTTTTTGAAAGACTTTTAGTAAATATTTCACTTCTTTACAAGTATAGATTGCATAGGACTAAATTTGGTAAGACATTTTAAAAAGCTATAGACCACCAGTATAACTGTTAAATTTCAAATTGATCCATTGAACCATTTTCCCGTACCGAATGATCAGTCATACAAACTTAAAGAAACAAAATTGTATGGTTCATAAACATTGTGAAATCGTCATCAAAATGGAAAGAAAAAGAACAATTTCTGTCCACATAGATAAAAATATTTAAGTTCCATTACCGCAACCATTACTCTTATAATACTGTCAACGGGTTTAATGTAATAATTTTTAATTCCGATTCCAAATCACTTCTTAATTGTTTCTGAAGTATTTATGATGTTGCTCTATAGCGCGCCTATCTAGATCTAGAATCAAGATCACTGGAGCCAGTCATATGAAAATTTAAAATCAAATAGTTGGGTTGTGTCATAAGTGGGTGGCAATCAAAGAACATTTACATAATTGTACTGTGGCAACATGAAGTATCGTCTATAAAATTAATATTCAGCGTGACATTCAATTCATTTAAATAAAAAGAAACTAGTTTACGTACATATGTATATTGCTTTGAAGATTGCCGACAACAGAAATGTAATTTATTGTTTTATTTCATATTTATGTTTACAAAAAAAAAAACTTCAAATGATTTCCTTTTAATGGAATTATTAATAGACTACTGCAGGTGGTTCATAAATCGATTTTGCATACAATTACGTCTTAAGGTGTTTTGAAGAAAAAGTACTAACTATTTTATAGATTGAAACTTTAAAACCTTTATTGCTGTTGTCTAGTCTTACAATGCTTTCTCTTGGAATGTGCCTTGTTACACATTGACTCTAGAGTCATGACTCTTTTCAAAATTCAATGAGTGCGAAGGTGAAATCCGATCTTTTTTCTCCTTCGCACTCATTCAATTTCGAAAAGAGTCATGACTCTAGAGTCAACGTGTAATAGGGCACTAACAAAACATTTTTGTTACTTCTTAAATCCCATTGAGTGTCACTTTTTATCTAAAAACGGATGTGAGATTTTACAGCAAACTTTAAAAAGTTGGAAGAAATTTCACGTTGCCGAACAGACTGTATATTTCACGAGATGTTAAAATAGCGATTTTTTCTAATTCTTTTGAAATAGAAAATGATGCTGTCATTTTCCCTAAGTCGAAGATTTTAATCTTAACGAACCGATCAATAGAACTCAAGATACATGCATAATGGGCCCTATCGGAAATCTCCAGGAGAATTTTGTTTTTCACGGAATATTTTATTCCCACGAAAACTTTTCTGCTATCTTGAATCTCCCCCGGAATAAATTTCCCTAGAACAAAATTCCAATGCAATGACAGCCAAATTCCCCTAGGAAATTTATTCCCGATAGCAATAAATTCCGTGGGGAAACTTTTGGGCATCATCCACGTTCCCATTGTTTGAACGAGGGAACATTACCAGAAAAATTTTTATTTACGATAGCCCCCAATGTATTGTCTCCTCCCTTTAAAAATGGGGACGTGCATGATGCTCGAAAGTCTCCTTCTCAAATTTGGTATGTATCTGGAATAAATTTTCCAAAAATTAATTTAAGTTATCCTGAAAAAAAAAAAATTAAAAATCGATAGTACATTGAATTTCGAAAATTTTGCAGTTTTTTTCGAACTGTAGAAACTATTAGGTATGTATTAATATAAACCCCAGGGCCCCTATTTTGTAAAACGATTATCGTTGAAAATACGATGGGTGATATGAATAAAAAAAGAGCACCTGCTCAAAACTCAACTTTTTCGAGCACGTGCTCCATTTGGTATGAGTAAAATACTTGAGGAGGTGCTCAACGATTGAGCATCCACACGTTTGATGAGCACCTTCTCAAAGGTAAGTACCTACTCAATTGTTAGATATGAAAAAACCGAAACACGTTCTCCTTCGAGAGGAGCACCTGCTTCTCATTTGTGAGCAAGCTCAGTTGGTTGCTCAACAATGAAAGAAATAGCGTTTTATCACTAAAATACATCTTTTTTAATAGAAATGATGATATTTAATTATACCTATGCTGAATACCTTAGAAATGAATATAAGGGTCCAAGACCTCTTAGGTGGGGCAAAATTAATTTTTATAGTGCGTCTTGCATACAGAAGGCCCACCCAAAAGGTCTTATACCCCCATATTCATGTCTATGGATATTCAGCTCTTTTATTAAATATAAATAGTTTTTTTTAATGATATATTACCTTTTATCTGGGCTTTCAGAAAGAAATGCTTTTTTAATGCAACAACGCCAGATATTTGTGTTCTACTATAATGATGCCGAAAACCCTGAAACTTATATTTTGTACATATATACACCAACTCCCAAAATTTCGGTTGCTTTACTATATTAGTTTTAATTTTATTATTATTTGAAGCATTTTTGACATATTTTGTCAACTTTAAAAAAATATTTCGAGAGATAATGACAAAATAGTATAGAAACTATGGAAACGAAAATAAAAATAATACATTTCAGGCAGGAAATCGGTTTGAGGTATGAGAGCACCTACTCTTCATGAAGTAGGAGGTTCTCACTAGTTGTTGTAAAATTTTATTCATATGAAACGGGAGCAGGTGCTTCTTTATAGAGCACCTCCTCTGATTCTTATGGAGCACTTTCTCTGAGTACCTACTCCGTTTTATTCATATCACCCGATTACGTGTTACGATAATCGATTTAGTTTTAACGATACTCGTTTTTTTTTCGACTGCTATTTGACTATCGTTTAGCTTTCGTTTAGGTTTTTCTAAATTTTTGACAGTGCAAAGTAGGAGTAAAGTTTGTTGTACCTCAAAATACACGTTTTTTTGATTTCGTAAGACATCTTTACCTTTTTTGTTTTACTTGCCGTTTCCTTGCCCCTCGTTTTGTAATACGTAATAGAGCCCCCAAGATTGTTTGGACTGTCCAGTTAAACATAAGGCTACCTCAGACATGAACAAAGTTGAGGAACATGGAAGTGACTCCAGACAATTCCATAAACATATAACAGTTTTATTTAAAAAAAAGTACTGTTAATGCTCTGTTTTGTAATAAAAGATTCTATCGATTACAAAGACAACCAACTGTATGATTTTTCGTTTTCGTATAGATTCTAAACTAAATGAAACTAAACTAAAATTACGATTTTTAAATAACCACCTATTTAAAATGTTTAAAATAAAATTTGCTTTTATATGGTGTTTTGTTTATGTCCGTAAGACATACCATCTGAGCTGTGTCAGATAATTGTAAAAACCGAAAACTGACCTTTGAAGCGCGGCAACCCTATGCCTTGACCACTTTACGCTAGGCAACCCTTGCACAAAATGTTTGTTAGACACTACCTACAAAACTGCATACTTCTTATTTGGTACCTCGATGAGGGTAGGTCGTTCTATGGTGGGATCTTAGACTATTACTCTCAGTTTAAAATAACGTTATAAAATTTGTTCAAAGCGGAAATTCATGCGACTTTTAATATTTACATAACAAGGCCCTCATTATGAATAGCGAATCGAATATAAAACTTTGCGAATTCGCTAATTTCGTATTATGAATAGCGAATCGGTCAAAAAAAAAGTTCGCATCAAGTGTCAAAACTTCAGCGAATTTGACTATCACTTTTTTACAAACATAGAATCTTCTCTAATTTGTTTGCTCAATGATTCAAAACAAGTCGAACTACAAATTTAATTCCTTAAAATCATTTGTTGTTTATTTTATGAACGGATCAAATAAAAAGCAAAATTCAAATACAAAGCATTAAGAAAAAGGTTATTGGGAGCATATAGATCTTAAATGCTTTGGTCCTTCTTCATGTGAAAGTAAATATTCGCATGAGGTTTCTTGAGGGCAACAAGAGAACCATTCTTATACTCAACCTTTTTTTTGCACCTTTACATCCTGGGCCCGTATTACGAAACACGATTATCGTTCAAAATCCCTCGTTACCGTTAAGTTGCAATTAGATTCTACTATATTTCTTTTTTTTTAGCGTAGGGTAAGATACCTAGTAACCGACACCCTTAAGCGAAATTTTGAGTTTAAAAATTCATAACTTTCCCTGCATTGCATCGATCTTAATGATTTTAAAATGATGTTCAACTCTTAACAATTTTCTTTAAGAATATTAAGGCAATAATTATGTGAGAAATTCCAAAAATAAATAAAACATGAAATGGTAATACCTTACCAAATTTTTAGTTACTGACACTGTTTTTTCAGTTGTGGACACCCTAAACTATTAGTGATGGACACCCCTTTTCCTAACACGTTACTAGTTTCAAACTATCAAATTTCCGAAAAATTAAATAAACTTAGAACATCCTCAATTCAGTAGTTATTTTTATTATTTTAATTTTTATTAAATAAATAAAACAAATAAATATAATATACTTACAAATATGTACAAACAAAACAAAAATAATGAAAAAGAAATTAATTTATTTATAATAATAAGATTACTAACTAAAACTTGGTAAGTTTACTGGTCAAGTTTTCAAAACCTGTGAGTAAGCAGATGGAAAAAAAGAAAACTTGCCAAGTAAACTTACAAAATTTTAGTTAGTAATCATTAAATAAGAAATTTCTTTCATAATTTGGAGTTGTTTCGATATTACTCTGCTTAAAATATTTGATATAAGACCTTCATAAACTTAGAATTTGTGGCGTACTTTTAGATCTCATTAGTTTTCACGGCTGACTTATTACATACAGGTTTTTTGTATACATGGGGAACCTGGCTCTTTTTTAACATTTATATTTTTAGTGTGATCATGCTTGCCGGATTCTTCTTCTTTGTACTGATTTTGATTTGACATTTTGAAATAAAAGCCTGATTAAAAAATAACGGTTTGTAAAAAGCAGAACAAAACGCAGTTTGAAAATAATTCAAGCAAAAAGAAGGAAAATTATGATGGTGTCTACAAATAAAATCCCAAAAATGTCCAACCGCACTAGTAATGGTATCTGAATTTATTGAACATTTTGTTTCATGTTATGGACACCCCACGTTAAATTAAATTATTTTATTATTTTTATAATAACAAATTTATAAAATGATCCACTAATTAATACTCTTTAATTTTCAATTTTCATTTATGTACAAGACACAGATATATTTAAAAAAAAAAATGATTGATACGGACGTGTTTCTTAAGGAAATATGCAAATTGTATGTATTATACAGAGGTCCCAAGTCTACTTTTCTTATCACACCGCAACGAATTTATACAAAATATCAAGTGAAGTCTTTTCTTATGACATATACATGCCTGAACACGTTAAAAATGGCTTCCAAAGCATCCAGCCACAGGAAACCTTAGTAAAACGGAAAGACAGTGACAGGTGACCATAACTGAGATAATGTCGGTCACTGGGTAGTTTACCCTACTCGTTTTCTTTTACGACTGATTTTGGCGTTCTTATTTTACAGTTTTGACACTTCTGATTTAGGGTTATTATTATATCTCTCGAGTATTTATTTAAAAAATAGATTTTTTGATTTAAACTTGCAATATGTTCACGAATCCATTTTCGTAAATCATAATCGGTCTATGTCATGGCTTTCGTTTTCTTAGGTATCGCTTATTTTGCCTTTCGTTTCGGAATGACTATGAGTGAGCTTTGATTTCGATGGAATTGAAAATAATTGACTTTTGGAAAGAAAAAAGCTTTGAATATTGGATAACCTGAAAGTGAAATTCATAAAACTGTTTTGAACCCTTACGGAACTGAAATCAGAATTAATTTTATTTATATCTAATTCTTCTTCAATTTCATCGAAGAGACATATCTCAAAGTAGTCCTCTTCATTTTCTGTACCGAAAATTACCATAGAAATTCGACTGACATTTTAGATACATGTATTTTTTTATTTATATTCACAAGCTTAACCCTTAACCACATATTTCAGTCCCCTAACCACCTAGTATTAATTCTTATAAACTTAGGGATCAAACGATAATATAAAAATAAAAAATTTACCACAAAATAAAAACTTCCAACAAAATTGCAGCCCCTCAACATTCACAATTTTCATGGCAGTTTCCCATTCATTTTTTCTTCAAACTGGGCGGAATTCTCGGTCACATCAGGTTCCACGTCACTGCAATCCTCGTATGGCAAATTTATATAAATATATATGTATGTAAATATTGCTGTAGCATTATCGAGTCGCTTATATTTATTTTATTTTTACACTATAAAAAATATACTAAATAAATTCAAAAAAATTACATAAACCTACGTGTGGTTCCGGAGACGACTGGCGAAATATTTTTACTAACCTAGGCCAAACGCTTGCACGTTTTGACTCTGTCAGCTCATGGAACGATACTTGTTGATCAGTAAAAAAAGGTACATCGGTGCAATCTGTCGCAGGACACGTACACATTGAAGTATTTCGATTTGAAAATTCGTTGCGGTCTCTCAGATCGGTGGTAGGTGGTTAAGGTTTAAATCGATATCTTTTAATTTCTTTATTTGAAGTTACTGAAAAATACAAACAACAAATCGCGGAAATCTACCGCATTTTTTTTTTCATGCAAATTAATTGATCGGCAAGTGTTTTGAGTAGGAAAAATAATGTGATGGATAACAAACATTTTATTGCGAGGTCGGTTTAAACTTCCGAAAAAAAAATTATATTCATCTCATAGCGTTTTTTGCATGAAAATGTTTTTTTCATCTAAAAATAATTATTTTCCATTTCTAGCCGTTTGATTAATTAAATCGGGATAAATGAAACACCCTACGGGTTTCTTACGCCAAGGCAAACATTTTTCGCCTTGGACTCTATAAGTTAACAACAACAACCTAAAATACAATATTCAATAAAACCTTCAACCCATCCGTCCGTAACACAACACCTACTTCCATATAATACATTTTTCCCACTACATAATTTCTTCCATACGTTGCCTTGCTCAGCACTTAAATAGGTTTTAGATTAAGTAATAGAAGCTAAGAAAAAATGTGAACTGTAAACTAGGCTAGCTGTGAAATTTTCACCAAGTTTCCCACAATTGGGTTTTTTTAGGTATAGGTTTTGACAGCAAAATGTGAAAATTTGCAAGAAATTTCACGTTACCAAAGAAACTGATTCTAAACGTAATTTCTGGTAGTGTTGCTATTCATTCAATTGAGGAAATTTTGTCGAGTTTACTTAAACTTAGAAGGTGTGTCAATATTTTCCAGATTTTTTATCAAATGAACAACATTTCTAACTTTTGAAATTATATAGATCGATGAAATAATGGTAGGTATCTGTTTCTGTTTACTTACATTAGAAGAGTCGCTGTGTCATATCCTTTCTAACAAAACTGCACATCTTAAATGGTATTCTTCTTCAGCTTCATCCATCGTCATTATGTAAAAGAAAAAGTAGCATACAGCAATGGAAAATTCTACAAATTTTTTTTACCTAGCATACAAAAAATAATTGTTTGACTGAAACAAATTTTAACAGCTTAAAAAAATTGGGTTTGACTTTATCTGGCAACGTTTTGTTCTAATTGATTATAGTTTAACCATTTTTTAAGAAAAAAAAAGTTTAAATTTTATTTGGCTGTGCTAAACATTATGATGGATTTACATGTATCTTCATCTGCAAACATCAAGAAAAGTAGAGCGGGATAGAGTCATACCAAAAATCCGAATGTGTGAAAGAGTACCACCATGAAGATGAACATGTTCGTCTTCGCTATAATCTTCATCTGCGTTCCTATAATCAAAATCTTCGCATTTTGTTCTTCTCTCTCTATCCAACAAACATACATTTTATATTTTGTATCCCTTATTTTTTGCAGAACTCGCATGAAGATACATGTAAATCCACCATTATTGATCTCGATGGTTAAATGCTTGCAAAAATGTATTTTCTGAAAAACCCATTACATTAAATAAAAACAAATATTTCTATCTTTATTTTATTTATTTTTTTGTTGCATCATAATTTATTGATTTTATTTAAAAACACTCAACACGACAAATATCTATCATCAAGCTTTAGTAGGTATATATTTTTTTAAATGTTTTTGTTCAAACATTGAGCAGTTCATGAATGACTATAAAAAAAAAACTCGACTTTTATTAAAAAGTGTACACATCCATTTTTTTACAATCATGCATCAAAAATATTTTTTGTCTTATGTATATTCCGCGCTTCGGTTAATGTATGTATACAATTTTTAAAATAATTTTTTCGTTAATAAAACCAGAATAGCTAATAAGAAATGATCAATTAAAATATCAATTAAATGAGAAAATAAAAAAATAAACAAACATACCACTGGACTGAACCACCACCTAGAATTTTTACACACACATGCATGCAACTTTAAAGTGAATGATCCTGGAAATCATCCCATAATCCATTGTGGAAGTGCCTTTCCATTCCTTTTTTTTTTTTTTTGTGAAATGACAGATATCCGAAGAAGAATCCTCAAAAAAGAGCGAAGGGTCTTGAATCCAAAATTAGAATATCCTTGGTTGTAACGAAGTATACAATTTCAATAACGAAAGGTGTGCATATTATGGTGCGCGCAGATGTGTGTTGGAGGAATTTTCCATAAATGTGAATTTGAATTCGACTGAGAAGGGTGAAAAATTTTGAAACTTTTTAAATCCTCCCGCGGCGTCCTACATTTACGCAGAGAATCAATCAGGAGAAGAAATCCATAGTTAAAACAAAACGATTTCCATTCCAAAAATCCCAAATTATGTTTTGAAAAAATCCTAGTGTCCAGAAGGCAAGAGGATTCAAAATTTCTGGAAAGAACGAACGGGACGAGAGAGCAGGCATGAGAATAACGGTAAAGCAGCGAAAATCCGCATGCACGAAGTGGAGAAATGAAGTGAAGAATCCTCCTAAGGAGATATTTTGCTCCTTTCCTATATCCTATTATTATGTCTTTATATTTGTTTCCAAAATACAAATCCTTTATAATACAAATTTGGTAATCCTGTTTTCACATCCAGGGTTTCCATATTCTGTCCTTCCAGAGTTTTTAGAATATGTATTTTGTTTTTTATTTTTTTCCTATTTGATCCTGAGATCTCTCGACTCTCATTTTTAATCTTTAATCCGTTATCCTTTTCCATACATGTTAAAATCAAACTATCCAATTCCATACACTTTTTTGTGAAAGAAAAAAAAAAATATGTTAATTAAATGTTTCTTTGCAATTAATAAATAGGTTTAGATGTTTCGAATGGCTATTAGAATTTACAAATTATTTTTATTAAAATAAAATAGAAATAAAATGCAATAATATGCAAAAGGATGAAGTACATAAATGTTGGTGACTGACTTTTTCATTGTAACCTTTTTGGGATGATAATTGTTCAATTCCTAGAATATACGTGAAGTATTAATTACATGGGGGATCGGATAACCCACTCAAATTTGAAACTTCGATATTGGACTTCGTATTCTAATATTTGTAAGAATGAGGAAATGTTCAAACTGGTTGACTTAAATGCATGAAAGTAATGAAAAGGAGATTTACTTGGACAAGTGTTCAGAAATCTACAATTTTCCACTTAAATTTATTAATAAGATAGTTATTGATTTTAAATCGCTCGGCTTGTGGTAGCTACGTTTTTTTTTTTTTGGATTAGAAATACATTTTACAATATCTTATAGTAAAACGGTGCATGTTTTTTTTTCTTGTTTTGAATTTGTCTGATAAAAAATAGTGTTTTGTTCATTAGGTTTTGATTTCAGATTAGTTAGTTATTTTGATATTTAGCTTTAAAAATTAGATCTGGAATCTGAACGTGACCTTGAATATGATACACGGTGCACTGGAGAATAAGTGGGAGTACCACGTCGTCTTGGCCTTGGAGAATATGAACGGGAACGAGATCTAGAATTATTTGCAAAAGAATTAATTATAAGAACTGCTACCGGTTTTGGAATATGAGTTTATCTTACCTATCGCGGTAATCACCACCGCCACCTCCACCGCCTCCACCGCGTCCTCTTTCTTCTCCACTGTCTTCTCTAACACGAATGTATGATACTTCGCCCTGGAAAAAAATAAGCAATTTAATCTATGTACGTACATAATGTGTTAATTGTTAATTACTATATTACTAACAACATCTATATATTATGTCCACACATATATAAAAATGAATCCCTTTTTGTGTTCGTACGCGCATAACTCGGCTAAACATCATCCGATTTGATTGGGGACTTTTTTGTTGGATTTGTATTGAATTAGATTAACACATAACGGAGTGGAAAATTGGAAACTTTGACCGAAAATTAGAAAATTCGACGAAGAGTTACGAAAGTCGTGAAAACGCATTGAAATTTCAAAATTTCTGAAATGAAATAAATCATTCGATTTGCATGGGGACTTTTTTTTGGATTTATATTAAATCAGATTAACACACAACGGAGCCGAAAATTGAAAAAATCGAAAATTCGACCAACGAAGTCAGGAAATCGTGAAAAATATTGAAATTTCAAACTTCCTGAATAAGTTTTTTGTTCGTATGCAAATAACTCGGCTAAACATCATCCAAATTAGATGGAGATTTTGTGTGTTGGATGTGTATTGAACCAGATAAACACACTTATTTCTCTTCGGTCTGTTGATACACTGCGCGTCACTTATTTGGGTCTAGTTTTTTCACAACTTACATACAAGTCATCTATTGCAGAAAATGGCAACTATACTCAGTATAAGTCAATATATTTTGAAGGCTTCTCAGGATTAGATTTTTATACAGATGAATACATATTTATGTATTTATATTATTAAAGATTCTGTTAGAATGTATGCCTCGACAAAACAAAGCATTGATAAATGAAACACCGCGTTAAGTCAAAACCCAAATTCTAACAATTAAATTAAAATAAATTTAATAAAAAAAAAGTGAGACTCAGTAAACGCAACTTTTCATTCAAATTTTTTTAATGGTTTTTCCCTTTGTTGGTGTTTAATTCGATTTCAACTGGGTATTTATTTCGCAGGCCAATTTTTTTTATACTCGTTTGTGCATTTAATTTTTTTATTTTGGATTCGCATAAAATGGCTATGGTAAAAGTTCCCAAGTAAATGAGGCAAGGTGCGCACTGAAGTGGTGACGATGTGGTGTGGTAGTGGAGTAGCGGGTGGCAGTGGAGTGGTGAACACTCGACGACCTACTTAAAACACAAGCATCTTATCTTCTACAGTAAAAAAAAATCCACTTGGTCACCACCCGCTTGCCACTTGAAAATTATAAACTCAACCTGCAAATTATCACGCCACTTCACTTTGATGAGCGCATCTTCATTTGTTTACATAGCAAAGCCAACTAAGTCACCACGCCACTACCATTCCACTCGGTCGCCACTTCTTTGCGTTCCTTGCCTAACGCAGCTAAAAATTTGAACACAAATACATAAATAAAAGTCATGCTCATCAAACTTCACCAGAAAATCAAAGAAAACAAGGCAGGCTTTCTAATGTCAAAAAAAAAAAAACGGAATGGAATCCGAATGCGTGGTATGCGCAAAAATGAATTATTCATTATAGAAAAAGTTGAGATATGAAAACCGTTTGAGATTTTGGAATTAAGACTGTCATTTTCAGGCCAACCTAAATGCGTTGATGGCACCCGAAATTTTTTAAGAATAGTTTCATTCATCATTCTTTTTTTTTTTATTTACTTTATTATTTAAACAACTTAAGGCTTGCTATACGCCTCCTGACATATCTTTAGCCGCAAGTAAACTCATTTAAAAATGGGACGTCGCGACGTTCATTAGAATAGAATTGGTTAAAAAAAATTTAACAAAATAACAAACATCATCAAATAAACAGAGGGAGAAAAGGTTTACGATTTATGAAAAGTAGATATATCTCGCTCTACTGCATGTCGTGTTGGTTTGTTTACGCTGAACGAACACCTGGCAGCAAAAAAATAAAACAATGAAAAAAAAAAGCACACACTTAATAATTTTTAGAGAATTCCTTTTTATATCTATTTCGCGAATACTAATCATCTTGTGTTTCGAAATTTTGTTTTTGATTTATGAAGTTGAACATGAAATCTTCATCAGCGTTTCTATTATTATTTATTTTCACGGCTGTTCTGATTCCCGACCGAATTGTAAAACGGAAAGGAAAACTGAATCCGTACGGATTGAAAAAGATTGTTCTGACTTTCGAACGGATTCAATTTGCAGTGAAAGTAACTTGAAATAAAAAAAAAATTCGAAGTCAGCAGTGTCTGTTCTGAAGAGCTTCAAAAGGGTTTTAATTTTAATGTAACTGATTTCAAAAGTTATTCTTTTATAATATTTAATTATTTAAAAGGTTTTATTGGGTTGTTTAGCATGTGGTTTTGAGCCGTGAGTTAATCCCTTGTTAGAATATGTTTGTTAATTTCGTCTCAAAGGCTTTTGTATTTGATTCGGAAGATGGATGTACCTCTTTGAATATCACTCGAAGAAGCTTCTGTTACACTCATCCAGAAGTAAGGCATTTAAATCATTCGTCAGTTCTTCCCACAATCTATCAATATATTTTGGCCTGTTGTTAATTTTAATCCATCCTCTCCATAGGTCGGGATGCTTTTCCATAAAAGCAACCAATAAGGCGAATTGTTGGGCTACATCATATTTGTTAAAACAAGTTGATTTGTATAAAAGTACATGGTTGAATTGAAATCTAAAATATTTCAAAACCTATTTCGATAGGTAAGAGTGTGATCACAATACTTGTATAGATTTGTCCACCCCACGGATCCGTTTAAAATCTCCAACAGTTGCATTCTGGAGAGGACACTTTGGTGGAAGTAAAGCCTTCGAAACTCCTGCAGAATCGTTCAATTTGCTATAAAATGATGTACATCATCTCGCTCAAATATATTACATAGATTACACAGGATCGGCAAGTCTGAACGATGAGGCATATACAGTAGACGCTCGATATAGTGAAGTAATTAAAACCAGGCCTGTTCACTATATCGAGATTGTTTACTATTTCGAGAGAAGCTATAAACGTTTTACAGAGTAAAATTTGACACAAAATTAACATTTTGTCCGGTGTGAAGTTTCAACTAGGTCAAAACATTCATATATAAACATTATAAACATATTGCAGCTGGAATATTCTTGTTAGGTGGTGAAAAAAAGTGCAAATAAGAAAAAAATCTCGACATAGTGATTTTTTGTTCACTATTTAGAGTAGTGTGTATAAAATTTTGTGTTTACTATATTGGATAGTTCACTATATCGAGGGTCTACTGTAATTTAAAGCTAGAATTTCTGCTCTTGCTCTAAAAATAATGCTGATAGCTCTTACAGGAATATGATTTTTAAAGTAATTATTAGATTGAAGGCGATGGTTCAAAACCCTGTTTCTATTATCTGCATTCCTTTCTTTTTGCAGAACTCGAATGAAGGTACATGTTTATCTACCAGAATAATTCAATTAACATCTATTTTAATATTAATATAGACAAGATATATATTAATTGATCCAATAGATCTAAAACTCCAGTTTAGAAAAACTTGAGTGAATAGTTTTTGAAAAATTAATTTCCAAACTCGAAATTTTTGAGAAATTAAAAAACAATGAAAAGTACTTTTTTCCAAGAACAACACTCTTTTTTTTTTTGGTTTTCCCAAATGATCTGCTCAGATTAATAATTAAATTAGCGGATTATCCCCTTTTTATTTTATATTTTATACCGTCATCCGGTTTTTAGCAAATAATAAAAAAAAATAAACTGGAATGACTAGATATCACCTTTTTTTAAAAAGTACTTTTTATTTTTTTTTTAATTTCTCAAAAACTAAGATACATTTTATCATCCGGTTTTCTGTTTCTTATTGAAAATTAACATACGTTTTTGAAAAAAAAAAATGTTTGAAATTTTTTTTTTTCAGAATTTCGAGTTTGAAAATTAATTTTTCAAAATCTATTCACTAAGGGCCACTTGCACAGAACGAACAGATAAATACATAAAACTGAGGATAACTGTTCCAGTTCAAATAAATAAATAAAAACTTATCGTTTTCTAATTGCACGAACGGAAATAAATAACAAGTGGATAAGAATATTTTTTTGGAATCACCAACACAACAAACACAAAACACATTGAAAAATAAACAAAATCAAACGCTTTGACTTGCTTTCTCGTAAGAAATTCTATTCAGAGCTATTCAGAGTTTAAATGTTTATTCAGAGAACGAGGAGAAGATAACTTTTTAAACTTAAATAGAGACAAAATATTTTGCTACAACGTGATTTGAATCAAATCAGTCAGATAGCTTTTAATTATTTATAAACCAGGGGATCATTCCGTAATTTTCAAAACGCTAATCATCAAAATGATTATCGCTCACGTGGTCGTCAATAATTTGATTCACGTAATTCAAACACTATCTCGTTGTCTATCGTTTTTTCAGAGATTGTCAAACCATCATTGAAATATCATAACAATTTACGTTATTAGAACGAAATTCTTTAGTGCACGGTTTGTTTGTAAACCCAAGAAATCGGCAGAAATTTACATAAGACGCATAGCTGCTTGCTTCTTAACCGAAAGGTTCGGCGTTCGATCCCTACTGGCAAAAAGTTTTTTTTTTTTTTTAATTTTTCATATAATTTTTATTTTTCTCGAATTTTTGTTGTCATTTTGCAAAATAAGTAAATTATTTCACTCATTTATATATAGTCGTGTACAACCTTACATACAATCATGAAAACAAATGCCAAACGATACCTATTTAGGTATCGTCCAAAAGCCATCGTTTTGACGATAGCGTTTTGATAATTATCGCCTTACATGAAGCAAATATTGGATCGTCAAAACGTGATCGTCCAGACAATAGTCATTATTTATGAATGTTTTACGTGACCAATTCTTTATGTTATTAAAAGTGATGTTTAGGAGTGGGCTTTTTTGGTCAAATTCTTTAAGGATGCAAATAAAACAAGTTATTTCATCTTTCCCAACGTTTCGTCGATTTTCACGACTTCTTCAGGGGTCATACTTTAATGCATATATAAAAATTTATTGTCGTTACAAAATTATTTGAATTTATATTTTGAATGTGAAAACTTACTAATAGAAATGTTGTTATTGCAGTTGAATTAATATTTAATGATACACATTATAATAAATTAACACAAAAAACGATACTTAATAAATTAAAACACTGAGACAAGACAATCTTTAAAGTCGAAACATTAATTTTATCACAGTATAGTTTAAGTTTTGATGGCTAGAGCGTAACTTATAATTGTGTTCTCCCTATCTTCTTTGGTGTTCATCGTTCTCTTTATATTTTCTTGTATTCGCAAGCTCTCTAATGTATATCTTGCATTAGGTCTCTTTTCCTTGTCTAATATTCTTGTGTCATCAAAATTGGGTGTGTGTCCACTTTCCATCATATGTTGCGAAAGGCCTGTTGCTTGTTTTCCCTTTTTGACGTCCGCTTTGTGTTCAGCAATTCTCTTACCTAGAGCTCTTTTTGTTGTACCGACGTATATAAGATTGCAGTTCTCCCCTTGCTTCCCATTGCAACCGATCTGGTACACGACGTTGTGCTGTTGTTCTCTTTCAATAGGTGTTTTGTTGTTAGTAAAGAGTTGCTTTAATGTTTGGTTTGGTCTATGTGCGTAAGATGCGTTATTATTTTTTATTGATCTGTGTAAATTTCTGCTCTCAGTGAGGTTTGGTATATATTGTAAACTGTAGTATTTGGTGTTGCCGTCTTTAGGAGTTTTTGTCGTTTTGTAGTTTGTTTTTCGTTGTTCTATTTCCTTATTTATCAAATTTTGGATTATAAATTTCGGAAAATTATTTTTTGACAGAATGTTTTTAATGATTTTCAAGTTCTTTTCTTGAAAACTTGGGTCGGATATTTCTAAAACTTTGTGGATAAAATTGTATGCCGTGTTAATTTTTTGTGTATATGGTTGCGTAGAAAAAAAAAATTGATCATCCTTCCAGATGATGTGCTTTTTGAATACCAGTCAAATATGATAAAAATCTATCCTATCCTTCTATTCCTTCTAAAATTGCCTAATTTATAAGACCCTAGGTCTTACTGGCATATATATGTTTTTTTTTTTTTTTTTTTTTTAATTCCAAAAATTGAAAAAGAAAAATAATGAAAGAGTTAATACATTTTTGGTATAAAAAAATGGACATCCTTGTGGCAAACTTTTTAAAAAATTGGCGCAACAAATGTAGATTTCAAAATGATATAATTTATTACAATATGTGGAGTAAATAGGTTATTATTGGTGCTAATATGCAAAAAGGGCGAATCTAATACAATAATTTTCTTTGTTACATTGTTTTATGTTTTTGAATATTACGACTAAAAATGAAGGAGGAATTGGATCGTTTTTTTTTTTTTTTTTTGCAAAAATACTCTTCATAAATAAAGCCAAAGCACAAGCTTTAAAAAACTTAATTTAACAAAACCATAAATTGATAAGATGATTGTTAAATTTTGTATTTATTTAAATTTTCAAAGCATATGTTCAAATTGCTTTCTACCTATTCTTATGGGGCGATGAATCTACGATTAAAAGGGATTGATACTTCAATCCTTCCTCATATTTGGAGAGACGATAGATCCCAGGACCTATTTAAAATCAATTCTTTGACTGGGATTCTTAATGGAACAATAATTGGTCCCTTCGAGCTGCCGGAAAAACTAGATGGTCAAAGCTATTTAGAATAAAAATAGCCTGCCAAGCTTATTAGAAGTAATACCTGAAGAGTTACGCTAATCCTATTGGCTTCCAAAAGATGTATGCGCTGCACATTACGCTGTGCCTGTTTGGGCATATTTTAATAATAGGTACCCAGGCAGATGGATAGGCCGCCTTGGACCAATTTTGTGGCCTCCACGTTCGCCGGACCGGAATCCACCAGATTTTTTTTTATTGAGGCTGCATAAAAGACAAAATATACAGCAAGCCATAAGATCCCTGGAGGAGCTCCGAAGGCGTATCGAGGCAGCTGCTATGGAAATCGCCGAGCAGCATTAAGACGATCATTTATTAGGATGTTGTTGTTTTTGTTTTTTGGCTCAATTTATGAAGCTATTTTGCAAAAAAGAAAAACGGTCCAATTCCAACAATGTAACGAAGTAATTATTTTATTAGATTCGCTCTTTTTGCATATTACCAATAAAAAACTATTTACTCTAGATACTGTAAAAAGTCATACCATTATGAAATCTACATTTGTTGCGCCAATATACCGGACACCCTGTATATTCAAAAAAACAATTTACCATACCTCTGGTCTTATTTAGGTAGGTACCTACTTCTTAAAGATGTAACTATGAAAAATAAAAAAAAAATAATCATCTAAAGTATATATCTAAAAGTCAAATATATCAATTTAACTGCACTTTATAAATCCAAAATGTTCACCAATCATTTAAATTTATAATCTCAATCAATTCTAAGAATTCCGTGTTTTTTAAAAAATAAAAATCAAAAACCCAGAAAATTTTTACAACTAGGTATTGCCATTTTCACCTAATAATTTTATCAAAATAAAAATATCCTACAACAATCCTGGACTTTTTAGCTTTCTATTAGTTCAAGAAAATATAGAATCTTTTTCGTAGTTTGAGAGATTACCTAGTACATATAAACAAACAAACTTTGCCTCTTTATAATTAGCCAGTTCACGTTTCAAAGATCTCACTGACCAAGCTCCGTCAGCTCCACTGACCAAAAGGAGAAACCTGAACAAAATTTCTCCGCTAGAAGTCAAAACCAATTTCCATCTCTTTTTTTATTAATTAATCAACTGCGACAAAAAATATCAGTCATAGTTTTTTGACAGCAAAAGTGAGGAATCTCACTGAGGAATTAAGTTCAGATTTCTGAGATTGCTGAGGTCTCTGAGATCTCAGTGAGGTTGAGAAACCTGAACTGGCTAAATATAAATATAGATATGTATAGATTATTTTCTTAAGTTACATTTTTGCTCAAAAGTTAAAAATTGATAAATTTATATTACTCAGGTAAGTGAAAAAGTTACGTGTTCACTAGTCGTTCTAACAAATTTAATCAATATAAGGTACATATTTGGTAATTTAATCAATATAAGGTACATATTTGGTAAGTTGTAAATATTAGGTACATATTGTTTTGTCTATCGGGTAGGTATTTGATAATTTTCTTAGGTATGAGCGTGTTTTGAAAACGATAAATATGGTATCGTGGGTAGCCAACTCAATACATGCGTATTTGCAATAAAACTTGTTGTTAAAGCCAAATATATATAGTATATAATTATAAAGTAGATACTTTTCGTTCTACCCACAGAACTTACCTCATGCGATCGGAATCTTGAATCATCAAGCTTCTTGATGGCGTATTTCATGTCCTCGTGACGTAGAAATTCAACAACCCCTGTGCCATCTTTGTATGTATCGGCAAAACATACGTCTCCAGCTTCTCTCATGTGATCCTTAAGGTCTTGCCACGATCCACTTGGAGGCAATCCAGTGACCATTACGCGGAACTGTGATCGCTTAGTTGGTGGACCTCGACCTCCGCCTCCACCACTTCCACCACCACCGCCCCGGCCTCCTTCTCCACGACTACGGTCTCCTCCACGACCTCCACCACGGTAACTACCAGGGCCTCCGCCCCTAGGGAATTCCACTCGTAGTCGGTATCCATCATAGTCGTATCCATCTCGCGCTTTTACTGCGTCTTCAGCGTCTCTGTAGAGCACAAGCAATTCATTTACATACACATATTAAAAGCAATTATAAAATTATATTGAATAAAACGCTAAATAAATGTACATCTACATGAATATAAATTTCTACAAAAAGAAAAATACCTAGCATCTTCGAATTCCACAAATGCAAATGGCGGACCACGCCGGTTTTTCAAGTCAACGAATGTTACTTTTCCAAATTTATGGAAAAGATCTTGGATATCCTTGGTTCTTATATCTGGAGGCAAATTGCCTACGTAAATCCTACATTCGTTTCTGGACATTTTCTCAATTTTGATAAATTTTAAATTACTGCTTTTATTGACTCAAAAAAAAATTTCACAAAGCACTTGGAGGACTTGCTTCTTTTTCTTTATAAACTTATATTTTGCGAGACAAGACGAAGCACACCCTTTCAACAAAAGAACTAGATTTTTAATGCGGGCTGCCTGCGAATCAGCGAATGCAAATGCAAAGTGCGAAGCGACAAGCGATATCACAAACGACATTTTCAAAGGTGTAAGACAAGAATCGCATGTCCGCAAACAAGGTAGGTTGATAAAAAGAGAAAGCCAGTTTGTTGAGAAAATGGGTACGTTCAAAGCAAAAAAATCTGAAATTTCATGTCGTTTTTCTTTCATCCAAAAGAAATTGATCCCTGTGAGGGATTTTGATCCCGGACAAGTTTTTGCATTTCATTCAACCAAAAAAAAATCAATTCCTGACAATTCGGGATCAAAATCTCTGATCCCGAATTAAAGAGAGATTTACACCTACATGAAACACGCACTTGCACACTATTTATAAAAAGTCATTTTGTGCTTTTGTGTGATTCTGTGATTATGTGATTTTCTTTTTCATTTGCATTCCGTTTTCGATTCTTTGACTATCAAAATTATTTTTTGCTTTATTAAATTAAAACTATTTTTGACAAAATTAAATTTGACATCCCACACACACATTTGCAAACAAAAAACAAATCCAATCTGCGTTTCTTTTGCCAAGAAAATTCGTGATCCGGGATCAAAATCCCCATTTGCAAAAGAAAAACGACATGATTCTTGAAATTTCAGATTTTTTTATTGAACGCAAAAAAAATCTGAAATTTCAGTCAAAAGCCACTTAGCCAGTTCACGTTTCTAAGATCTCACTGAGATCTCACTGAGCAAGCTCCGTCAGCTCCACTGAGCAGAAGGAGAAACCTGAACAAAATTTCTCCGCTAGAAGTCAAAACCAATTTCCATCTCTTTTTTATTAATTAATCAACTGCGACAAAAAATAATTGAGCAAGCGAATCCAAAAAATATCAGTCTCAGTTTTTTGACAGCAAAAGTGAGGAATCTCACTGAGGAATTACGTTCAGATTTCTGAGATTGCTGAGATCTCTGAGATCTCAGTGAGCTTGAGAAACCTGAACTGGCTAACTGTTTCAAATTCTCGAAAAAGTGAAAAAGTACAAAAGTGAAAATTTTCAAACTCATTTTGGGATAGTTTTTCTCACTGGAAAACTTATAAAAATGATGCAGAAAGCTTAAATTTTGGTTTAAAAAGAATTGTGTACATTTTTTTCACAAAACATCTGCGCTAGCGGGAAAAAAAATATTTTTTCTTTTGTAATTTTGCAGAAAGTGACCAATGTAGTTAAGGCTTTAGCATATGAGCTTTGTAGATGAAATTTTATGTAAAAAGATTAGCAACAGGTTTGTTTGTTATTGTGCAGTAAATTTATTACAACTTCAATGCAAAGTTGTTCCACAATAATCCGATGGACAATTATGAGAATACTTATGTCGAAAAAATCGATTTTGTTTAGAAGAAAAAATCGACTTTTCTGGACAAATCCCTTGTATTAAAAGAAAAAATTCAATTCTGTTTAGAATAAAAATCGAATATTTTTGGTAAAAGGAATTCGACATTAATGACACTCATTTACACGAAGTCAAATAATGGCGCTCTGATTACCTGGCATTATAATGACAAGAAATGAACAAGTTCATTCTCTATTGTGCATTGCCATTATTTTTAAAATGGGTTCAGCATTCATTTACACGATGTCAGTATAATGGTAAAATTAAACGTCATCTGCACATGGTCATTATTTTTATGTCAGGTTTATGGACTATTTACACGATTTGGTCATTAATGACAATAGGTCTGTTTGGTTACTTTTGTAGCACAAAGTTGAAAATTTGTCAAATTTTTGAAAGAAGAGAAAAATTCTCTCAAAGAGAGTAAAACCTGCCACAAAGTTAACAAACGCCAAACGTTGGTTGCAGCAGCCAACAATAAACAAGACAGAACATAGAAGGTATGCTCATTAGCATTTAATAAAATTTCTTTTAATTAAAAAACAAATATATATTAGGTGCATTTTATTCGGAATTCATAGCTAGCGCAGCAATATTTATATATTGACAATTAACAACTTTGTCCGCCATTTCGATTTAAAAAAAAAAAAAAAAAAACAGCGAAATGAAAATGAACGAACAGAAAAGGGCAGTTACGGATTTTGACAGTTGTTAAACTTCTGTAGCAGAAAGTTGCAAGGAGGGGAAATTTCTTGCTCTCTCGTTTTGCTCTCTTCTTGCTACTTTCTGCAACTTTTTTGAGTTAACAAACAGGAATTTGTGAAAAATTGTGCGACGTCGTATGAATTTGAACGACGGCGTTTCAGTAACCAAACAGACCTAACATAATTAGGCCTATTCTGCCGAATCTTTTATTCTGCTATGAATTTTCTGTTATGAATCATAAAAGACCTTCAGCATAAAAGATCTTTTATAATTTGTATTCAGATGTTCGAACTTTTATGAAATTCTGTTACGGAACTTCGAAAACGAAAATGTAAACAAACAGAACTAAAATCTTTTATAAATCAACAGCTGTTCTGTCAATTCAGTTTGGATACAAAAAAGTAAAATAAATTTGCCAATTTAATAATTTCAGGTATTAAATACATATAAAGTATTCTTTTAACAATTTATTACTAACGAATTTCTAAATTTAGATAAAAAAAAAACGAAAAAATTAACAGCACTGGCCGACGAAGTTGAAATCCAAGAGAAAACCATCGCTGAGGATTTAGGTTTGACCAAATGTAAACTGGCTGGCGAAATTGTTAATGTAACATTAAAAGCAGTCATCAATATATGTTTTGCTGATGCCTCCATGAGTTTACAAAATGCAAAAAGACATAAAAAAAGGAATTGCATTTCCAACCTGTGTATCAGTTAGCATATTGTGTGTGTAACTTTTTGCCAACGAATGATCCTGACTGCATTTTAAAGGAAGGAGATGTTGTGAAAATAGATTTGGGTGCACATATAGATGGATTTATTGCATTAGCTACACATAAAATGTTACCAGGAGAAAACGACAATGAACGATAATGACAATTTGTCACTCGTGTAAATGCGGCATAATTTCAGTGTGTAAAAGCAGGCTAAACATGGAAATGAAAATACACCCTATTAAACATCCGCTGTATTAAAACGCTTCAAATCGATTGTTTTCTAAACATTGTTCCGAATGTCAATTTGGCAAAGAGGAAAAAAGCAGAATCAAGCAAAATAACAAGCAAGCGTCACACAAAAGGGATTTCCATTGCATAATTTGTTTATATTTTTTAAAAATTCACGCTAAATATTATCCCTTAAGCAAATATCTACCGATTTATATTGTTATTTCTCAATTGCCGGCAATTGTTTATTATTAATTTGTAAAACATCCCACGCGGTAAAGTTGCATCCAAGTTCAATCTGCAATTTTCTTTGTTGATGTGTGATGTGAATCGTTGCCAGATTTTTATTTGGAGCAGTTCGCGAGTATATTTTTTTTTTCTTCTATTTATTGTTAAACAAAATTGAAGTCAACATTTATGAAATTTGCAATCCTGTGATCAAATAGAATATTCCAATATCCACGCTCAAAGATATGTAAAAATTTGCTTAAAGGATTTCGTGCCAACTTCCATGTAGTGGCGGGAGTGTAAAACAAAAAAAAAAAGCTCTGTAGTCCAAATTGCTATATCCTGTTGAAAAAAAAAACCTGTAATGGCTGGATACAGGTGTGTAAGTTACTTCGATTTGTGCCGGCTGTGCACCTCCAGCGCCGATTCCAAAATAAGCATTTTCTCAATCGAGGGAAAACGCAAAAATTTAAGCAAAAAGATCTCGGAGTGCACCGCAATAGAGGTAAGTAAACGAAGAGCTTTGAAAACGCTAGGTGGAATCGCTGTATATTCATTGGATGAGGTTTTTATAATTGAAATAAATTTGTTTCCAATAGGTACCTCTACGGTAATTGAATTTTTGTTATAAAAGGGTTTATGGTTTTGTCGGTTCTCAGTAACCTTGCTCAGCATTGCGGTTAGATATGTGTCTCTTGTGTGTCATGTAACCTGAGGCTGATGACAAGCAAATGGATGTAAAGCTGAAAACTTATGGATAGTTTCACAGCTAGGCCTTTCTATAGATAAATTTACGCACCTTTTAGCTGTCTTGAAATGTGATAATCAGAATCACTCGTACAGCTAATAAAACATTTTTTCCTGAACCGTAATTAGGTGCACTTGCTTGATTTTATTCTGGCAATGCAGAGTACCATGCCGTTTTTCGCTTACATAAATATATGTATGTATTCAGCTTCCCCTAACTAACTTTTGTTCTTCATACTTACTTATCACCCTTTTTAAGCCTAGTTTTGGGTACGTATGTAACGTACAAGCGAAATAATATATCAAATAAAATATGTATTACTTTTTGCCCAGTCGTTGAAAATGTTCCATAAAATATAAGTGACAAAAAAAATTGAGAACGCTTTAAACCAACATAAAGTAAGCCGTATTGGGATGCCTGACACATGTGAAACATCTTAATTTAATTATATTTTTTTATCAAAAAAAAAAATGAAAGTACATACACTGTCGCTCATCTGAATAGGTACACTTATTTTTTAACTTTGCAGTTTATCTCTCTGTAATATTATTATTACAATTAGCAACTTTGTTTTATATGTAAACATAATACCGAATATTCACTTAACTTGATGGATTAAATAAACTCGAAAAAATAACTGTTATTTTCTTATTTTGGTTTATTTTATAATAAAATAATATACCTAAAAGAATTTAAGCTCGTGAATAATTTCAGTAGCAAAAGTTTAAGTTAGTTTACCTTAAACTGCACTAGCTAATTCTGTTTTTTTTTTTTTTTGTAATCGGTAATTGTCATAGTTTTTAACAATAGGTTTTTGAAAATATCCCGGGAAAAGCCACGAATGAAAACAGAAAAGTATAATATCAAATCATTTAGTCAACCAGGTTTGAAAAAACCTCGGTAATTATTTTCAAAATGAGACAGATCATGAGAAAAACATGAAAAAAGGGAAATACATAGCTACTTCCAAGAAAATAGAGGAGTAATTATTAGAGTTGTGTTAACTATTGATTGGCTAAACACTTTCTAGAAGGGTAGAAGATTAAAAAGAATATTGTTTTTAGAAAGTTAAATGTATGATGGTAAAGGCAGACTAAACAATTGTAAAATTGACCTTGGTGTTGTAAAAGTGGACTTAACTTTAATAAATTAGTAGGTATATTGTGAAAAATTTTGATTTTTAAAAAGAACAAGGAAACTTATAATAAAAAAGTGCACAATAATCATAGTTATAGGTAAGACAACCAAAAATATGCTAGAGCATATTAAGACAACAGTTTTAGAAATCCATTTTATGAAAACCACTGTCTTTTAAGCGCCATCTGCTAGGACTTATTTTTGCATATTACGTCGAAAATATTTACGTTCAAAGTGCATATTTCGGCAGTATTTTCGTGTGCTTAAAATAAATCAAAATAAGATAGGCAATCCAAAAAGTGCAAAACTTCACAATTAACGCAACTTATTTTGTGTTTAATTGTATTGCATACCCGCATCCAGCTATGTGGTCCTGTCCCTGGTAACATCAATTGCTAAATTGTACACTTAAATACGAGGCTTACATGGCGTGGTAGTCATAATTCTTAATAGGAAGACAAAAAAAAAAAAGTTTAACAGAGCTTTTCTATGTACAAAAATATATTTCGTTCAAATAGATAAAGTTTTGCTATCCAAATTCGAAGTGAAATATTTGTTATATGTACTTTCAAAAATTAGCTTGAATAACTTTTTCGTGCTCTATAGGGCAAGCGTGAAAAGAAATGGATGAAGAAGTTCGAAAAAGTTCTCAACCAAAATGGGTAGCAGTAAATTCAACGGTTTTGATATTTTCATTCCATTCATTCCATCTAAATAAGGGGAATCCCATAGGATGTTTTTATTGTTTCGACCAAACCTAAATGATATTTAAGATTCAAAACCTAAACGATATTTAACATTCAAAATTTATGTTGTTTCTAAAAAAAATCCATTACAACCTACAAAATATCTTGAACCTATTCAGATGAGCGGCAGGGTACACCATAACAATTAAAAATATTGTTTTTTTAATTGTCCAGCTGGCTTCGTTTCGAGTCTGCCTTCTGGTGATGTATGTAATGTATGTACTATGTTTTGTGTTCTGCATTCGTGCAAAAATCGAACCAAAGATTTGGATCAAACATCACTTTACAATAATAAGGAATACTAAAAAGGCTATGCCTCGTCATTCTGCTCGGCTACACAGCCTTAAGAGATGTGTATACAGTTTATTTTCTTTGTATTTATTTTAGGAACGGTAGTTGTCAAACAATGTTTTTAAACCTTGTAGACAATTTTTCTTCCAAAAACCATAAAAGTAATTATTATAGGTTAGAAAAAAGGTTCTAAAGCTGGCAAGGTATCACACCATACGATGTTGATGATCGTTGTCCTTCATTTACCATCAACATAGAAGGTTATGTGGTCTTCGATTCAACCAAAAAAAGTTGACTTTTATGGGGTTAAGTTGATCTTTTTTTGATTTCGCCTTCGATTTAACTAAAAAAGATCACTTTACGCGTTGTCTAAATTTTTTTTCGATTGATCTTTTAAATCTGGATTTTATGGCAGATTTACACAGCTTCTCACACACACCAAATAAATCACATAACTAAAAGTGAGTTTGAATAGGTATTCAATTTTGCATACGCAAGAATTTCTTTGTGGCCCGTGTTAATAATAAAATAAAATCGAAATAAAAAATAAAATACAATGGATTGGATTAATTAGTGCAGTTTTTTTTTAAATCTTTATCGGAAATGATTGAATCGAAAACCACATTAGTGTGACAAGTTTAGTGATTTTAATCGTGAACAAAATCTGGGGCTCTTTGATTTTTTTTTCTCGACGATTTACTTCCTAGTTCAGGGGCCTATTTCACCAAACACTTTTCACTTTTCACTTTGCAAAAAAAATAATTTCCTGCAAAGTAAAAGTGCGAAGTGTTTCACAAAATTTGCAAAGCGAAAAGACTTTTCACTTTTCAATTTTTCAGACTATTTTTGAAAAGTGAAAACTAAAAGTGTTTCACTAATTTAAAAAAGAACTTTGCATTTAAATTCGTATTTTGCAAAGTTGAAAAGTAAAACTTGAACTTGATCCAACTAGATACATTTGGATCAATTATGCATTCAAAAAAAATCATTGACATTGACCCCTGTTAAATCTCTGTTCTGCAGAATTTGTTCTTAGTGATGTTATTAACACTGCATTAGGGGATGGTCGATATCCTCATTGGAACTTAAAAATCGTCATGCATCGGATAAATTTGAGACGCTTATGTCTGTTTTATAACCTCGATTTTTTTATTGCACCAGCTGCACTGCAGATGATATTTTTAAACATACGACTTAAGCAAACTGCATTGCACGCTACCTGGCCAACTTACGTTTACAGGATATAAAGACCGTGATACCGGCCCAATGTTATGCACACAAAAGTAGTTGGAAGTTACTTAAACCCATATTCCTTTGACTGTCTAATTGTAGTTTATTTCCAAATTAAAAAAAAAAACTCTTTTGTCGAAAAATTATTTCCGATATCAAAGATAATTCTTAACCAGAGATCAGAAATAACTGTTGACCTTTATTTTCAATTGGTTTCTCTCTGAGAGTTACCACATTTCTTTAAGAAGATTTCGGTTACGGTTTGAGATTTATTTATTGAAAAACAAAATATCGGTTATCGGTTGAGATTTATTTTTTATTTTTTTAAATATCTCTCAATGGTTGAGTTTTTTACGAAAAAATTAATGGAAAAGGTCAACCTTTAACCTTTTTCGTAGAAAATAAATCAAAAA
Organism: Epistrophella euchroma; assembly: GCA_947049315.1. Taxonomy (NCBI): domain Eukaryota; kingdom Metazoa; phylum Arthropoda; class Insecta; order Diptera; family Syrphidae; genus Epistrophella; species Epistrophella euchroma. Next base: position 130,128,928 of record OX346246.1, read on the forward strand.
TTGTTAATTCGAACAAAAATTTTTAATAATATAACTAAGCGACCTAGCGACTTCAAAAATGCATATTCGTAATCAAGGAAGTGCCACCTTTTCAATTGATGCATGTCATTATATGAAAAATCGACTTTTATCTTTAAATACGATTTGCGGCTAAACTAGACGTGCTAGAGGCATCAAAGTTTGCATCTTTAAACTTGACTTGCGGCTAAACTAAGCGACCTATCGACTTCAAAAATACATATTCCTGATCTAGGTAGCGCCAGTAGTTCTAAAAAATCAATAAAAAAGTTGGTAAAAAAAGTTTGTTTTTTTTTTTCAAAAACTTTCAAAAAAGGCCGGGCAATATGCTTTTAATAAAAAAGATTGTAAAGAGAAATTAAATTTTTGGTTAATGAGTATTTTGGTCAAGAAAACTGTTCACATTGGCGCCTGCCTGGCGACTGATAACTCCCTAAGCGGAGCAACGGATTTTTATGTTTTTTTTTTAATTTATGGTATTAAATTTCGCTAATGATAAACTCCCAAGGTTTTTTTGACCCAAGATTGCCTTTTTTTTGTCACTAAAAATAAAATTTAATGATGAAAATTCCCTTTCAATTTTGAATTCAGTCGCTGGGACGCCAAGCAAATATGTCAGGATGATGACTAAAAAGCCTAATAAGCTGCATTTCAGCAAGCAGTGCTAACGAAAAACTAAGGGCCATACTAAGAGACATTCTGATTGATAAAATTGCAGATGAGATTTATTTTTTTCTCTCAGCGATTTCTCTCACTGGTTGACCGTAACATAAAAAAAAACAAAATAAAGGTTTCGCTCAGACCTTGACCGAAAAACTTTTTTTTTTAGAATAAAGGTTATTTTGTGACTTTTATTGAAAATAGCAACAAATAAGAGTTATTAAGGGACCTTTCAAAAGGTTGAGATTTATTTCTGATCTCTGTTCTTAACTTAACTACTTTTTGATCACTATTATTTATTTCTTTGTTCTCAAAACGGTTATTTTTTTTTATAATTATTTCCCGACAATTTTTCATAAAAAACGCTACGCAAATGAAAATTTCTCTTTGCATATTACTGAAAAACTTTTCAAAATTCTAAATATAATTTGCAAAGTTTATTTGTTTAGTGAAACGAAAAGTACAATATTTTTTTCAAATTAACAAAACTTTTCACTTTGCAGAAAAGAACTTTTCAATTTGCAAATTTGTATTTGGTGAAACGGAATTTGCAAAAAAGAAAACTTTTCATTTCAATAAAACGCAAATTTGCGTTTGATAAATCGAAATTTTCAAAGTAAAAGTGAAAAGTTGCAAAGTGAAAAGTGTTTGGTGAAATAGGCCCCAGGTTTTCCCAAGATCTTTAAGACCTCAGCAATCTCAGAAATCTGAACGTAAGTAATTCCTCAGTGAGATTCCTCTCTTTTACTGTCAAAAAGCTGAGACCGATTTTTTTTTAATTCGCTTGCTTAATTATTTTTTGTCGCAGTTGATTAATTAACAAAAAAAGAGATAGAAATAGGTTTTGTCTTCTAGTGCGGAAATTTCGTTCAGGTTTCTCCCCTGCTCAGTGGAGCTTATGGAGCTTGCTCAGTTGTGAAGGTTAACTTATTCATGAAAAAAAAAAAAACATTTCTGTCATGAAATGTCTAAACAAATATTTCATTCAGGTTTTAAAAAAGAATATATTTGATTGAATTAAAAAATTGAATTATTAACAAGAAACAAATATTTGTTAGGAGCAAAAATGCACGGTGATGGGCTTTATATTTTTTAACGGGCATTGTCATTTTTTGCGAGATCAGTTTACACTTCCGAAAAAAAATTATATTCATCTACACCGTTATTAGCATGAAAATTTTGTTTGCATCGAAAAATAATTGTTTTCCATTTTTAGCCGTTTTATTAATTAAATCGGGATGAATTCAATACGGCTCAGTTCCAAAATGTACGCATCAGCAACACAAACTTGATGCTTTGTAGAAATATAACATTGCATAAGTAAGCAGCTAAACAAATTTTGGATGCGCAGTTTGCGCAGTAAATGCGCATCTGATGAATTTTGGAACTCAGCCTACCATACGTGTTCCTTACGCCAATGCAAACATTTTTGGCCTTGGACAAAATATAAAATATACAGATTAGGTGAAAAATTGTTTTGAAAATTTTGATTTTTTTTTTCGCATGTGAACTAAAAACAAAATTTGATGGTACAATAGCTCGAATGAAAGCCTATGGCCTATTGAGTTACAACTCTCAACCATTCCTGTGTGCGTGTCTGTAGGAATGGAGGGGACCTACAGTTTATTGCCGAATCCGAACGGCTAATGTGAGTGGCACTTTTCTATGACAAGAGATACTCTTTGAGGTTTTGTCAATTCCTCGCAAGAGCAGTAGCCGTTTTTTTTTGTTTTTTAAATTATTAGGTGGCGCACTAACCATCACGGCACGCTTATAACTGTGAACTGTAAACTAGGCTAAAATGAAAAACCACATTAGCTTGACTGTACTAAATCAACAGAAATGCACACTCATGGTCTGTGTGAGTCGAAAATATTTTTTTTTTTCAACAATAATATTACCTACTTATGTACATGTTTTCCAATTTTATGAACACATTATGTAAAGGTCATTTGCAAGGGTTTTATTATTTTTATATACATTATTTCCAAATGTTCACTTGACGACTGACGCTGCTGTACATCCGTCGATTCCTTCCTTCTCTCCTACGACGAATATGTGCTCTTCGTGTGGTTGACTATTGGAACAAACGAATTACTAAGACGTGGTTGGTACCGCGATAAAATTTTTCTTTTTGAGAACATTTTACCTAAAAGTGAATCTACAATAATTATACAGAAGAGTTTTTTTTTTCCAATAATTCATTTTCTCCTCAATGGCTGACAAATTTGATACGAATCATGAGGGTCATCAAATCATGTCCCTTAAGTTAGCAGAGCAAGGTAAGCAGAACAAAGTTTTTTCCAAAAGTACTGGAGCACTTAATTTTGTTGTTGGGTACTTAATTAGCACCTATTAAGCACTAATGATGGCATCATTAAAACTTTTCTCTGCTGACCTTGCTCTGCTAACTTGAGGGACATCATCAAATCCGTGTCTAGGAGTTCCCAAAACAAATTATTGAAATAGTCTCTTACTGCAGGTGGCGCTTCTGGTCCAGAATTGAGCACGACCTTAAATAATAAGCCCCACCATTTTAGCTTTTTGACGAGGCCAACAACGTGTGGCTGTGTAACTTATTGAGCTCATTATTGAATCTTCTTCTCCACAATTCATTGATAAGTAGTAGATCAATTATCACTAGAAAAGTCTTCCTCTTAAAGCAACCAAGCATGTTTTAATTCGTTCTTAATCCGGGTTTCTTCGGGCTTTATAACTTAAATTATGTATTTATATTTCGGCTTTTGAAGGCTGCATATTCCAATTGTACAATATATCATACAAAAATAAATCAAACGGCCATTTATAAGACTAAGGCCCACCCATTCGCTGAAACGAAACTTAAATATTTATGTTCAACCTAAGCGCTTTATGTTCTACTTTTTCCTCAGCGTAAACTGTCGCATAAGCTTTTAAGTTCAACATAAATATTTAAGTTTCGTTTCAGCAAATGGGCCAAAATAATGTAATTTTATGTTGTTCTGTTTCTAAATTTGTTTTAATGAAAATAATGGTTTTGTGTAAAAAAAATAGTCGAAGTCTTTGTTTGCTTCAAATGCTTCAACCAAATTATTATTTTTCTTTCTTATAAAATGCGACATTTATTATTTAATTTATTGTTATTATTTTTTTTTCATAACAGGTGGATGAAAAAGATCGATTGCCAAAAGTCGTATGTACTCCATGTCTACATAAACTTGAATCACTTTCCGATTTCCGAATAACATGCATCAATTCCCAAACTATGTTAAACAATTGCCTTACCTCGGCAACGATAAATAATGGCGGAAAAGTTTATATCAAAGATACTCTTAAAGCTGGACAACAAGTAGTTACTAAGAAAGAAAATACCTTAGAACAATTCACTCATGGTGGAACCGATTTTTTAAGTTCAATTATACAAGCCGTGGGAATTCAGGTGAGTGATTTTAAATCAAAAATGAATTTTTAAATGAAAAACGAGTTTTTTTTTTTAGCAAAATGATCAAAATGAACACCAAAGTGATAATAAAGCACAAATACTTCATCAGTATACATTGACATTAGATAAGGGAAGCATGAAGACTGATCAGATTGAGTACAAACTTGAGGAATGTCCAATCATACCCACACCACAACCACAACCGCAGCAGCAACCGCAACAGCAGCAACAAATTCACACCGAAAAACAATCGAAGCATAAGTAAGCTTGAATGAAAGAAACCATTTTAATATAATTTTTCTCAAAAATGCCTTTGCACTACTTAGTTAGTTTTATAATTAATCAGTTTATATTTCGGAGCGCTCAGCAATTTTCCTCCGTCACAGCAGGAGCATTAAACATAAACAAGATTCCTCAAAACCACTTTTTATTCCTTTTTTTCTTATTTGATTTACTGCGACAGAAAATAATTGAGCAACGAATACAAAAAAAAGCTTCCTCAGTTTTTGACAGCAAAACTGAGGAATTTTTGTGAGGGTGTTTATATTTCTGAGAATACGGATTCCTCCGAGATCTTTGAAAGATCTGGCCAAATACTTTGTTTCTTTTGAAGCAAATGACATATGCACATTTTGTAGTTTCGTTGAAAATTTTCCTTTTCGATTCCAATTCATTTCCCATACATAAAACATTGGGTACGTTCAGAAGACATAGGGAACTTCATATGTAGTCAACTACGTTCGTTAAACGCCAATTTGACCTAGGAACCTAGTTGATGACTAGAGATGTCATTAATGCCAAACTACGAACTTTACGTCAAACCTTTACCTTCCGTTGATAGGAAGAAAGTACTTTTAATAATATTTTTATCTGAGAATCACTTCACACAAGGCAGAAATCTATTAGGAATTTTGTAATATTATTTGTAAACTTTTCTTAATAATGATACATTGTTTAAATGGAATCTTTATTTATTTATTTCAAACTATTAAGATAAACGTGAAAAGAAAACAAGTCACGAAAGAATAAAGTTCAGCTTGCCACTTGATGACAAAATATAATCAGGTGATATTCTGACATAAATGCACTTGACTAGAAATGTAGGGAGATATTTCTTACCTAGCTTTCCAGCCATTTTCAAATAAAATTTGCCTAGATTGGAAGGCATATTTTTGACAGCTGATTAATCAGAAACTAGAAACTTGCCTAGCTTTCTAGTCACCTATGTCTTCTGAACGTGCCCATTATCAGCCCAATTTTAAATGAAATTTCCCGGGGAAATGGTTCCCTGGGAATAAATTATTTTTCTCTACAATTTGATTTATATGTCAAATACTGCAAAAAAGCTCTTCCGAACATTCAGAACTTTCATTCCCGCTTTCGAAGGTAAAAATATTCTACCGGGGTATTCCGAATAAGGGTATTCTACTCCCGAAAGAATACGTCTACCTGTGACTTGTTTCCCGGGAAATATATACAATTGGGCTTCATATCTATAATATTCTAGTTTGTTATTTTTAGTCACACGAGCTATTTTAAAATAGCTATAACGAACTGACGTATTCACACAAAACTTAGCTTTTACTTAAAAATTTAAGTTTTTTGTTCATAAAATCCAATGCTCATATAGAACCCAAAAATTATAGCCTCCCATGGTAACGTTCTGTTCAAGATGCCCAAGTTTAGTGTGTCCTTTCATTATAACAATAATAATATTTTATATATGATGTCATACTCGGCTTCGATATCGAAGGTGGGTGTTGATTTGAAGTTCCTGGCTTTTTTTTTCCAAAACCTACCATACTGAGTGTGTTTCTTTATTCATTCCGGTATGTCTAGAATATTCGGATTACCAGTTATACGTTTCTTTTTTCCATGGAATATTCCGGATAAACTATTTTGTTGTTTCTTTATTCATTCCGGAATATTTAAAATGCATTCTTTTTATTCCATGTGAAGTGTGGAATAAAAGGAATAGAAAAAGAACTGGGCGCGTTCAGTATAATTGGCGTTCTTAAACTCAATTATGGCAGATTCACATTGGTATTAATTATTTAAAAACAGCATAATAACGCGAATAAACGTACAGAGTATAAATTTTATGCATTTAATTTAAGATTTACTAAACTTTTGACTTTGAGAATACATAAATATCCAAATTGTTTTGACATTTCACCGAACAACTGGATTGCCATTTTTTTTGTTTTAGTTTTGTTTCTTTATTCATTCCATTCTGGATATTCTGGGTAAACATTTCGTCTTTTCCATCCATTCTGTTCCTTATCCGGAATAAATATAGAAACACACTCATTGAATATTTGAATATAGTGTGTATTTTTCTGACCCACACAGTTATGTACATATATGGATCTATCAGGGTGCCATTAACAACGAGTAAAACAAGTTTTGGTTTCTTTTTTTTTTTTCGTTCAATTTTCAGTGCACTAGAAGAGTTTCTAAAAATGAAGCCAAACATACGCGTTACACCTATCCGGAAAAAAGACAACCAGCAGCAGCAACAACAACAACAGCAGCAGCAACAACAACAGCAGCTACAACAACAGCAGCAACAGCAACAACAGCAGCAACAGCAACAACAGCAACAACAGCAACAACAACAACAGCAGCAACAACAACAACAACAACAGCAACAACAACAGTTGCAGCAGCAACAACAATTGCAGCTGCAACAATTACAACTCCAGCAACAACAACAACAGCAGGTGAATGCCCAGTTCATAGCTCAATTGCAACAACAACAGCTTCAACAACAAATTACAATTAATCAGGACGGAAATCCGAAAAATAAGAAACAGAAACTCAACTTCGTCATTTCATCGCCACCTGGACAAATTCAGCAGCATCCTCAAATACAGATGCAGCCTCAACAAAAAGCTATTACGTTACCAACTTTAACGCCCATAAATCAACACGGCCAAATGCAGGAGATTTTGTCGCCGAATAAGTGTTACCTTCCTATAACCATAAAAGATGAAAATTCCGATCAGCAGATAGTGGCACACATCGATACAAAGAACTTTGTGTTACCCACCACGTATCAGCTGCAAATGAAGGTGAGCTTGTTTTTAATGTTTTATTTTGATTCCTATATTATGGTATTTCTCTTCAGTTACAGCCCCAAATTGCAACTGTCGATGGGCAACCGATTATGCAATTAACTCCAACATCCATTCCAGCAACATTACAGCTAGCGCCCCAGGCGATCTCAAATACAAGCTTTCAAAGTACATCGAATCAGATAGCCACCAATCAAATCATATCAGCCGTGGGTGGAATTGATGCAGCCACATCAACAAACGACCAAGATGATTTTATTCAACACCCGAAGTTTAGAATAACCACAGTGCGAAGCGGCAACCCGATATCATTAGCGCCCACGAATCAACCTCAACAGCAAACTATTGTAACTCAAAAACAACCCCAGCAACAGCAGCCACCTCAGCAGCTGGGTTCTATCACGGTTCAACGTATTAACCAACAGAAGAAGCAATCCCCACCGGCACCCACCCGCCTGCCTGTACTAAACAAGTCAAATGTAACCATCAGCAGAATATCACAGCAGCAGCAACAGCCGCAGCAAACTCAGCAATCACGTCCTCAACAACAACAACAACAACAACAACAACACCACCAACAACAAATTCAACAAACACAACAACTTCAACAAACACAACAACAACAGCAACAACAACAACAGCAGCAACAACAACAGCAGCTTCCACAACCAAAAATGGAGATGCAACAAACCATTACTCAAGTTGTGACAATCCCAGCAAAAAAGAACGCTGTCAAAGTAGAAAACAATAGCAATACATTATCAGATGGTGGAAATAGTCAAGTCAGTGCCCCTGTTATTGTTAATAAGTTAGAATGTTCGGTGTGTGGAAGACAGTTCAAGAAAAAAGAACATTTAGCGCAGCATGTTAAACTTCATGCTGGAATACGACCTTTTAAATGTTCGGAAGAGGGGTGCAACAAGGCTTTCAGTCGAAAAGAACATCTCATGCGACATATTGTCTCGCATACCGGCATGAAGATGTTTAGTTGTGATCAGTGCCAAAAACTATTCTCACGCAAGGACAATCTCAATAAACACAAAAGGTTTGTACTCTCTTGAGATTTTTTCAAAAAATGAATTTATTTGCAATTAGTTTTTGTAGGACTCATGCAGAGCAAGCGAATTCATCAAACTTCGTCTGTGAAATATGCAACAAGAGCTTTGCAGTCAAAATGTATTACATTCAACATAAGTTGATGCATGAAAAAAATATAAGCGAAGCAGCTGGGACTGCTTTAAAGGTAAGTTTTTCAAAAAATTGTATAATACAAATTTTATTCGTTGAGCACTCTGGGAAAATGATGAATTGATCTTTGAACGGATATCTGAATGACCGTTTGAGGTTCTACTTGCGGATTTATTTTGCAATGTTAATTTTGCATTTAATGATGGAGTAGAGTAACCTTGCGGTGAATGTTTAAAAAAAATCACATAATTCTGATTTCCAGGGTGTATATAAAGTATTGGTTTTGTATGACATTGCTTTATATTTAGTGTACAAATTCTTTTATAGTGCTAACATCGCCTTATACATTATAGAAATTAGACATTTACGCTCTTTTGCCTTCGGATACGTACTTAGTTTTGAGTTAAACTCATCGAAATCATTATTTTCCACCAAATTTTGATGATGACAATAAATACAAATGATAATTCACTCTCCATGGAACGTCCGTAGAATTCAAATTAAAATTTTTAAAACGTTAATACTAATAATGGACCACAAAAAAATGCCTCCCGAAAATCTATATATATAAAAATGAATCGTGGTTCGGATGCTTAAAACTTGAAAACAAATCAGATACTTTATTTTGCGGGTTTGTACGTAATTTCTACGCGAAGGTTTAGGAAAAAAGAAAAGTCGGAAAGTTCTCAACAGGTGGCGTTGTATGCGCACATTTCGTTAGGCGTAAATTTCTTTTTTAAGTTCAATAAATCAACTCCTAAACCACCATACCGATTGAGCCCAAAATTTCAGGAAATTTTAGAAAACATGTTTATATTTTGTTCAAAATTAAGTGGAAGTCTAAGAGTCCTGTGTATCTGTAATACAAATCGTTATCAGTCTGTAAACGAGATGCAGCAATGTTGCATTTTCCGACTTATTTCAAGTTTTGATTCAGATTTTACTAAAATATAAAGGAAATCTTAGGTAGTACTCCAAGAGTGTTCCTATGCGTTGTTTGTTCAACATAGGTCTTACAGTTTGCCAATAAGTTGTGGGGGCCAATGCCCGACCTGTGAAGCTGTGAAGTGATAAAAAAATATAATTTCCTTTTTTCACAGCAACTTTTCATTTTATCAATTCACGATAAATCAATTCACATTATGATAAATGTGTGTTCTAAAATGTACTAAAATGAGAAAATCTGCAGTTTCTCTCTTCGAACGAAGTTGAGAACTAATACACACACAAATTTGTAACCGAACATGAGGGATGATATTTGATAAATTACACAAAAACACTAACAGAAGGAAAAGAGCTCCATGTATACATTGTTCTCTCAAAGCAATTCATCTCCTATGCTCTCGCCTCGAAATAAAAGTATACAACTTGTTTTTTCACTCGGTTCAATTCTCCACACATGCGCAAGCCGTGATAAAAATTTTATCACGTGAAGAGATTTTTTGGTTTCACTTTTTCAGACATCCATAATCGAATTACGTGTGAAGCTGTGAAAAAATGTATTCCTTCACAACTTCTCAGAACATAAAATTGTATATCTTAAAATTCGATCAAGCTAATCTACAAATAATTTTTGAGAAGTCAAATCTTTTAATTACACACAACTTACTTTGTATGCGACTATACACTTTAATTAACTTTTGTATATTTCCTGATAGGATGATTCGGAAGAAGTGAGTGATGACAATATATCTGAAATCACACAACAACAGCAGCAGCAGGACCAACAACAACAACAACAACAGCAGCAGCAACAACAACAACAACAACAACAGCAGCAGCAGCAGCAGCAGCAGCAGCAGCAGCAACAACAACAACAACAGCACCAACAGCAACAGCAGCAACAACAACAGCAGCAGCAACAACAGCAGCACCAACAACAATTAGTACAGCAACATCAGATTATTCAACATCCACATCAACAAATAATGCAGTTACATCTGCCCGTAGTGTCATCTCATGACCTTGGCGGTCAAACAATAACAATAACTCAGGCCAACGATCCCAATCAAACGGCCACTCTAAAAGCGTTAGGAAGTCATGATGCCACCGTCCTTAATTTACCAACAAGTCTGGCGAATTTTGTATCAATCGGCTCGGGACAGTATGTTCAAGCGAGCATAGGGGACATAATGGGGCACATTAAAATTGAAAAGTAAAAATAATAGTTACTTTTTTTCTTAATGTCGAACGTATCTTGCCAAGTATCTCTGTTTTATTTTTGTGCATATATAGGTTAATGATTTAATATAAGCTTTGGTTATTCGCCACTTTTAGTTCAAAGTAAGAGACCAATCTGTTTTCACATTTATCCATGTTTATCGATATTTATAGTGAATTATTTTTAATAAAAAAAAATCAAGGTACATTTTTTCAATCCCTTTTTGCGGGTTCGACGTAAGTACGTATTTGTAGTGTTTATAATTTTATGATTTCAAAAGTCTTCCTAGAGATTCGAAATATAATTCCGATATTTCAGGAGCAATTCTCAAGTTCACTATTAAAACGTACAAAAAAAAAACAAGTATTTTTTTTCTGTTACATGCCAAAAAGCCTTGGCAAATTTTAATTTTCCGTCAAACTGATGGAGGCAATATTTTTAAATCTCTCTTCTTTTGCCGATTATTAAAAAAAATCTTACTTAAAAGTTTACTTACACAGTTTAAAAAAGAGAAATTTAATTGAACTTACGTTGAACCTTCCCCAAGTGTACAGTTTATTTACGACTAATTCAAAACTTCACTATATCATTTTCTTTTTTTTTTATTTCTGTAAATAATAAATATATTTACCTTAGATATAAGACCAACACAAAAAACAAAAATATTAGATCTCTATGTATGTATGTATATCTATAGCAATAAACGAATTTCTTTTTTTTTTTTTTTTCATCAAATTCGCATGAAACTAGTCTCTTCATTATTTTGAACTCCATTATAGCACAATTGTTTTATGTATTTTTTAAACTGGACAACTCCTGGAAATTGATCAAATTTTAAAAATTAAGCTCACTTCACTGCTTTATCTTAAGTTTATTTAATTTAATAAGTACATACATAAATACATACATATAAATATTATATTATAGTTATGAGTAAACAAAAATCCTGAGATCAACAAATATCGACATATGTAATTACAATTAATGCTTTTCTCGTCTTATTTCGGTCTTCTCAATTAACTTATCGTTTGGTGTTAATTAAATTTCTGTATGTATAAACTACTTTTTAAGATATCACATATTTCTAAATCGAATGAAAGGCGTAATATTTAAGTAAGTTTTAAGTCTATTTTTTGTAATAAACTGTCATTAATTGTAAAAAAAAAAAAAATATGAACATTGTAATAAAATGAACGTTGCTCCAGTGCGAATTTATTTTATTTGTAATGTTTTTAAAACAAATAAATTTAATGAATATAGTAAAACCAATTTTGTAGTTATGATTTTTAAAAATCTATGCACATATTCGATGTCAAACGTACATGTCTACTGAAACTGATAAGGCTTCCAATTATCGTAAGATGATAAATCTTGTAAAGTTCTTTTTTCACATGAAATTGGTTAATGTTGATTTTGACTAAACCCTCTGAGAGATTTTAAGTGGCAACAAACAGGTGTCGGACGCTCAGTGTACTTCAACTGAATTGGTAATTTAAAAAATTTATTCTCCTACAGTTTACGAAATACACATATGATACTTGGATTTCCTCTATAAAGGTAAAAACTGTTTACTACTTAAATTTAATGCTTAATTACAATATTTCCAGATACTCCTGCAACCGTTGAAAAAAAATAAATCATCAATGATGCAAACTATCTAAAGTAAAAGTCGATGACATATGCAAAGCATGTATATATATTTATACAAACATTATGGTAAGTTACATACATATGTTATTATACATAAGGAATTATAAAATGGTGATCTGAGGACCTGGGTCTAGTTGAAGTTAGAAGCATATAATGGAAGTTGGTTGCATTTAAGAAGAAATGAACAAAAAATCTATTGGGAGCGTCTACTTCCTTCATTTAGACAGGAAAGTTAATTTCCTAAAGAACTGTCTTAAAATAGAAACAAACTACATATGCCCTTCTTAAAATCACAAATCAGTTTTTTTTTAAATTTTATCTTGAGTCATTTAATTTCGATAAAATCTGACAATGAGTGAAAAAAAATTCAGAGCTAAGTGAAAAAAAAAAATGGCAGCTAATCTGGAATGCAGAAAAATTAAAATTCTGTTTAAAGGCGCGAATAGTGAAAACATTTGATTGTGCGATAAAATTAATATTTATTCGAATATATCAATGGGCTATCAACTTAAAAATAATAATATTAACAATTTACAGTTCAAAATATTATTTTAGTATTTGTAAAAATGCCTACTGGCTGCTGTGTTATAGGTTGCAAAAATTATGCTTCTAAGGAACCAATTCTTATCTTCGATTTTCCTTATTAAAACTCGACCGATTATTTTAATAATAGATATGTTCTTTAATCATAAATGATCAACAAACGAATCAAACGCACATAAACACTTTTATTTTAATAAATTTAATCAGAAAAATTGTTTGTTTTCTGGATTTATCTTCATTTTTTTTTGTCTTTTTGTTTTTAATTTAACTGTTAAAATTAGAAAGAGAATAGACAAAGACAATTTTTGGTTTTGAAAAATGTTCAAACCCCAAATTGAAAATTACGAAAATATACATTTTTGAGTGAGCACATTCATAAATTAGAAAGTTTTTTTTGTTTTTAATTTACCTCTTTATATTGAAATCAAAATGATTTCATTTATTTAAACTCATAAGAAAATATAATTTCTAAGAATTTATCTTTTTAGACATAGTGTGAAATGACAACAAATTTTAATAATTTCAAGTTTAACATTTTTTATAAGTTTTGTTTTGTTTTGTTTTTTTTTTTTGCAAGAAAGAAAATATAAATAAATTTTTATTAAAATAAAAGGGTACTCTGGAAATTATGAAATTTTCACTATTCTCTAAAAGGGAAGAATAAGTTCCTCTTATTATCTTGACTTTTGAATCATCCAGTATAAAGAACGTCTTTCTACAAGCAAGTGCTTCACTTCACTCAAAACGGTTTGGGGTTATGAAAGGCAACTTGTACTCAATAAATAAGAACAACAAACCGTTCAATTAAGCTCAATTAAATGGCTTCACACGAATGTTTAACTGTATATAGGTAGTTGTAGCTCGTAGCACTGTATATATGTATACATATACTATAATAGTTGGTAGCTAACGGAGACCTGTTTCCCTGTTTCCAATTAATTTTTTTTTATCAGACACCCCTAAATTAAAAACTCCTTCCCTACAAAAAAAGGATTGACCATTTTGATATAAATATAATATACTTTACCCATACAATTTTGTATGGGATTTGTGCTCTTTTTACATTTTTTTTTTCTCGAACTACAGCAGATATTCAATTTTTTTTTTGGATTTTTGTTTTATAATCATCCCTTTAAAGTGCAAAAAATCAAATTAAAAAAGAAAAGTTGAGTGCGAAAAATTATTAATTAATTATTATCTTCTATACAAACATTTTGAAAGAGGTCTTTAAAGGGATGATTGTACAATTAAAATTGAATAGAAATTTGTATATTTATTTTAAACTGAACTACAAAAAGGATACTAAAACTCTGGGTTTATTATGTCCAAGACCAACGATTTAAAGAAGAAAACGATCGACTTGTGGTCCTGGGGTGCTTAGGAACCCCAGATGCGTTAACGTCTTAAAAAATCACGTATGCATTCTAGGGTTAATGCCATCATACATCACTATGATGTTATCAAATTCTCAATTTTATCGACTGGGCCCACGATCCCCATCAGATTTGATCCTGCCCGATTTCTTCCTTTGGTGATATGATAATTAATCAACAAAGTGTACACTAACAAACAACCTTTATGCTTTAGACGGCCAGAGGCTGCCACTTCAGCGACATCACACTAGCCGGCGCGCGGCGCTTATCCGCAAAGTTATCGTAAGCGACAAAATGCAAATTTTACATTAAACTAATTATTATTTATTTTTCCTGATCACTAAAAGCAGTCAGTAACACGATTGTTAATACATAATGTTCAATGCTGAAATTTGGCCTAATAGTGCAGTAACATTGTCGTCTCATAGGAGGGCGTGTTTGCGTAGTTCTGTTTTTTGCTGAGTCGTTTATGATATTGGCCTCATGAAAAATCAAAGTTTTCGAACTCGAGCGCCGAACGCATCATGGTCAAAAATAAACTTTACAACCGGTTATCGTTTGCAAATAATTAAGACGTATTCTTGAAGGAAATTGAAATTTCATTAAAAATGTCCTTGACTAATTATTTAACTACAGCACTCCTTCCAAAGCTTTTGAAGGTTAAAGTGGATGGTTAATTGCATAGGCGCAAAATTTTAGACGATTTAGTATGATGTTAAAGCATTTTTAGTATGATGCTAGGCTAAAAACAGGCTTTTCCAAAGTTTACATCGTATTATCTTTTTAACATTTTACTAAAGCTAAAATCGCCAAATGCCTATTTTATATTTTTAGTATCAGACTAAATCCAAGTGTCACTTTGGCAGCTACAATTGCAAAAATGGGTTGAACTACTGTTTTAGGCGTGTTCAGCTAGAAAAATAGGTTTAGTATGATACTAGTTAGAAAATGTTTAAAACTAGGAATATTTTAGTAAAGAGTTTTAAAGTTAGAAAATTATTAAGTAGTATCATGCTAATGCCTTAACATCAGGCTGTTTAAAATTTTGCGCCATAGTTTTTTGGATTCCCTGTAAACGGCTGAAATATTTCCATCAGGTTTATTACTATAATATAGTCTCAAAGAGGACTTCGACTGATTCTACCACGATTTATGTACATATACTATTACTAAACGATCTTTTTTTGTAAGAACACTTCCTATGTATGTGGACTCGAGTTCCGAAGTATTACCTCACCAGCTATATTTAGGAAGAAGATATTCCCTTTTTAGAGGATTTGTCACTTCCTCGCAAGATGTAGTAGCTCCGAAAAAAACTTAAGGTGGAAGCGGCTTGTAATGAACCCCAGACCTCTGACATGACAGTCCAACGCACTAACCATTACGCCACGGTCTACTACTAATAAATAAAATATATTTATCAAAACAAAAAAAGAAATGACAAATTTTAATTTCGGATAAAATTCAATCAACATTTTAAACCAATTCGCACCAGGCTTTAGTAGTCAGTAATATAGTCGTCCGACATCGAGAAGTTCGTCGGGTTTCACTTGGTCTTCAGAATCATCATCGTCTTCTGCATCTTTGGCTTCCTCAGCGTATTTTACTTTGTTTGGCAAAGAAAATTGCTATTTAGGCCGTGTGCGAATTCGTTTAAAATTGCGATTAAATTTTATCCGACATTAAAATTTGACAATTCTACGTACAGATTCACCTCACTAGTGTCAAAAATTAATCTTTGGATAAAATTAAACGCGATTTTAACCGAATTCACACACGGCCTTAAAATTAACAATGGACGGAAAATGTGACAGTTCAACAAATATTCTAACTTAAAAGTCACAATAAATAATTCACCCTGCTGAGGTCAGTTTTTTTGTGAGGTTTCTTGTAAGGATTGTTTCAGAATATCGAAAATGTTATCGAATCACAAAAAACCTCACAACGAATCAGTCTCACAAGAGTTTGTGACTTTTAAGCCCTCACAATGGCAGAATAGGGCTGTTATTTTGTAATTTTATTTTGTTACTAGCAGGCCCGTGCTCGCCTTGTTTCGTATGTATAACTTTATGATTGTAAAAAAAATTTGTATTTGTTTTTTGATATTTTTATATTTGAATATCTGACATTTCAAAGAATTTATTACTTATTTTATAGATTTTAACAATTTTCCGGTAAACTGTTGTAGATTTTGAAAACAAAAGTAGCTTATGTCCTGTCCATCCTTATGTTCCAAGCTTTTGTTCTACCATTTCTAATTAGAATCGATTAGGTATTTTCAGAGGTTAAGACGAACAAACAGACAAACAAACTTTCACATTTATAATATTAATAATAATATTAATAAAAGGATGATGAAATATATAATAATTTATATGACCTTTGTTATATAAACCTTTTGTAACTGGTTAGTGGGCTTTAGGTCCACTAAAACCCACTAACCAGTCAAAAAATGGGTGATGAAATATTAGAGCACAATATTAATAAATGAAATATTAATTGGCACTGTAAATAAAATAATATTTTGTAAAACTAAAAAACAAAAACTTTCAATGAACAACTTCAACTTTAACAAGTCAGCAGCAGTCAAGAGTGCCACTATTTCTCTTTACAGTGATGAATTAATTAATTTTTTATAAACTGTTTACTAAAACAACTCAAAAACAAAATCAAAGCAGTGATTTTTTTACTTTACAAGAAAGTATAACATGTCGTTGTAACCGGCCACGTTGTTTTTTAATAATTTTTTTTTCTGTACTAAGTCAATTCTTTTAGAAAATTGCCCCTCCCGTTAATTATTCATAATCTCATTATAACGAGTGCATAATGTTATACACTTTTTATAATGCCTCTAAACGCCAAAATGTTATTCATAAAACTTATGCAACGTTGAATAGAGGCATTATAAGCTAAACGCGTTTGGAGGTTGAATAGTGGTTATATAAGGATATTTTTGTACCGAAATGTCACTTTGACTCACATACAATAATAAATCTTTGATTTAGGGTGGCGCTTATTTTTGAATTTCTTTTTTTTCCCAGGCTAAAAGTGATCAGGTACATAGTTATTTATTTGAATAAAACAAAATTTTTAGTAATTTATTTTAAATTCAATTTTTTTAACCTTCTTATACCCGCGCGTTGGTCTGTCAGACCGATAATTTACTTTTCCGCGTTTTTTTAAATAACTGTTTATCCTTTTGCAATCTTTAATTTAGTGTGGTTTTAGTTTTTGGGCGGGAAGCCCTAGCGTGGATATTAGCCAAAAATCGGTCTGTGAGACCGGGTATAGGAAGGTTAAATACAGAAAGGTTAAATACAGAATTTTGAAAAGCAGAATATTGAAATACAGAATTTTGTGCAAATAGAATTTTTTTATTACATTATTTTGAAATACAGTATTTTGACCCTACAGTATTTCGACGCCAAACTTTTATATTTTCAAATTGTAATTTTTTTTTTTGAAAATGTATTTCTTTGATAAATTCGAAATTCAATATAGTCCACTAAAATAACAACAATAATAGGTTCGTTCGCGTACTCCCCAAATCTTCGAATTTTTACGAATTTCTACAAATTTAACGCAAAATGTGTTCGTTTACTCAAAAAATGTGTAGTTTTTCGCAGAAGAGAGCGCTCTCGAGAGAGTAAATTATTTCCCCTTTCTGCTAATTTCAGCCCAAAGAAATTCTTCGGGCAGAAATATGAGTTCAGTCAAAAGTCACTTTGATATTTGCCAGAACATCTCTTTCCTTACGGCAATATTATTGGCTTTCTTCAAAGCTAGTTTTACGAAAAAACTAGTTCTGTAGGGGTTTCGATTTTAAAGTTTTTCAAAAACAATTATTGATTGGATTTAGATGTCCAAATATGTATGAATATTTTGATTTATATGTCAAATTTGTGAAAAAATAAAATCGAAACCCTTACGGCCAATTTCTTGACAAAGTTCTAACCCCTAAAACTCGGTTTATCGAAAAATTAGAACTTGATTGAGTTCTAACTCATTTCTTCACCGAGTTCGAACTCGTTAGAACTTCGATTTGGATCTCAGTTTGAGATAGAACTTCGATAAAATTGGACCCTCGAATTCGGGGGTCTAGAGACTTAGAACTCGGTTTAACAAGATTTCTATTTCTTCAAAAAAACTTATTTGGTTATAAATTTTGATTCGACTTTAAAAAAGAAGGTAATTCAAATCAATTTGGGATAAATTTAGTTTTAAGTGCAAGCCTTTTCGCGTGCGCTGAAAAATCCATATAACCAGATAGCTTGCTGAACAAAACACAAATTTGTGTACCTGTGTACATATTACAAGATTTTAACCACTATATTTTCCTGGTGAGGAAGGAAACAGAAATGCATTAATGTTGCCGTTGTTGGTTAAGACAAAAAGTGCATCTAAAGCACTGTTTTCCTCAAAATAAAGTAATTAATGACAATTGTTCGCATTTTGACACTGAAGAGTGCGAATTTGAATCTGAAAGACATTTCGAGTAAGCTTAACCCCAGACAGAAGCCACAAAACACGATCTTTGTGGCGTTTTTGGAATGGCCTTATATTGCATTTATGTAGGTAGATATATTGTTTTAAAGCTATAATTTTTATTAATTTTAAGTAAATGGTCAATTGTGTTGTATCCAATTTAGTTGCATATGCTGGTGTTGTTTTTAATTCTCGTGGTATAAAATTTTTTTATATTCTGCATTTTGTTAGTTTTGATTTTTGAACTCGCACCAGATTTTTGTTTCATGAAAACCAAAAGACATGTAGTATTGCATGCTCAAAGCTCATCTTAAGTAAGTGCCATTTTTCTAAACAATTTGTCAGAACCACATCTATAATCAATGATTCGGGACATTGGAGCCGTTACCATCTTCTTTGTTTTATTATTTTTGATGCACTTTGATGCACATGCACACTTATCTTTTTGGGTTCATTTCACGTCAAAAGTCTGTTGCGAGCTATCGGACTAATAAAAACATTTACTACTTGCAATACCAAGTATTCAAAAATCAATACGCGCAAAATCAAACAACATAGAATTTAAAACGAAATAAAAACATCAACACCAATACAAACAAAACTGGTACAACAAAAATGAGAATGTGTTTTTATTTAATAAACAAAATAAAAGAAATATCTTCACAAAAAAAGTATCCAGCAAAATGAAACTGACAAATATTTAAATATTTGTTGATAGATTGTCAGAAATTTGTGTCAGAAAATGATACTGGGTGCTACAAAAGTATTAAAATATACACTAGAACTTCGTTTCTTTAAACCGAGATCTAAAGTACTTAAAACTCAAAAGTGATCTTAGACCGAGTTCTAAGGAAATGATTAGAAGTGAAGAAATGATCAAGTTCTAAATGTTTTTAAAACTAAGTTCCAAAGATAAACCGAGAGTTACTGGATCGAGTTTTAAATTGATTTTAGAACTTTGTGAAGAAATTGGCCGTTATAAAACTAGTTTTTCAGTAAAACTGAGCTTTGGAGAGACTCGATAATATGGCCGTTATACTCCCCTGTTTTATTTAATTTAATGTAATAAATTAACTCTTTCTTACTTTTTTATTTTATTTTGAAAATCTTTTCAAAGAAATGATAAAGATATTTATTTTTCAAATATTTGACGTTAAAAAACCGGTAAAAAATATTTGTTCAAAGCGTTCGTGTACTATTTCGCAGTTTTACTTCTCTCTGAGAGAATTTCATCCCCACTCCTCAATATTTGATAGACTGTGAATTTTAGTGCAGAAAGTACACGAACGAAGCTAATAATTTTCTATTGTTTTTGTTTTTCTCCTTTTTCATAAATTCTTTATTAAAAAAGGTTTATTTGAAGGACACCCTTTAGTTGAATTGGTTTTCGTTGATGCTTACCTGATGTACTTCTATGTCCTGTCAGTTTCTTAAAATCAGACCTCTTTAATATAAAAAGTGGTCGATATTCAGCAATAATATATTTTACAGTTAGTTTTAATACTATTTAATTTACAATATAGGTATTTGTTTTCGTTTTAATACTTATTTAATAGTTGCTTAAAATATACATTATGTACGAACTTAGAGTAGCATAAACAGTAAATAATAAAAGCTACATAGTGAATTCACCTACATGTGAGAAAATAAATATTATGATGCATAAATATAATGGCTTTACAAACTAAGGAACCTATAAAGCTTATTCTAACCGTATGGTTTAAAGATTTCTTCGAAACGTGTTCGAGTTGGTTTTAATTTTTAAACAAATAATTTAAACAAATAAAAAATAAATCAAGCTGTCGACAACCAAATTGAGGGAAATTCCAAGCAAAATTAAATATTTGTGTTATGATGGGTGGAGCGCATAGCGAACAACATGTGCGATTTCAAAGAACTGCAAATTAGGTCAATTTGTGAGATTTGAATATGCTTAATGGATGACTGCGAAACTTATTCTTTGGCTTTGAGTTTTTTTTTTTTTTTTTTTTTTTTTTTTTTTTTTTTGAATTTCAACTCTGAATTTGTACAAAATCTAAGTTTTTTAAAACAAGGCATTTTTTATTATGGTTTTTTTATGGTGTCGTGGGTAGTTGGCGAAAGCATTCATGACAGCTAAATGAAGAGGTATTACACATCACGCAAAACCAATGTATCTTTTGCCACTGCTATGAAAGCTGTATTTACCATATTTTAATTTATATGTATTATACTATGTAGGCATGTGATGAGGTTTTGTTGTTGTATTTTATTATGAATATCGAAATGTTAACTCTTGGATTTTTTTGACATCACCCCAAACCTGAACAGAATTGATATCTTGTAAATCATAATCATGCTCATATAAGCAGATGAGATTTCTCGAATATTCGTCTGGTGCCAAATAAGTGTAGACAAAGCCGCCTGTGAAAGCAAACTCGAGGGCAAATCCAGGCCCTGAAATAGATGAAGATTTTGAGTTATCCTTGTTTGAGAATTTTGAGTAATTCATAGCTATTTGGACTTTCAACGGACCATCAGAAACACTCCATTCTTTGGTTTCCTCAGGCATCCAGTCGCCATTCCTCTTGCTATTTTGAACAATTATATTTTCTGGAATTATTGTTTTAAAGTGATATGCAATATCTTCAGGATTTGGACTGGTTCCAATAACAAAATTTATTGAAAATCTGAAAAAAAAAAAAGAAAACATCGAATAAAATTGTGATTTAAGGTGATGGTTGGGTAACAAATAATATACATGGCTGGGTCACATAATTTTATTTAGTTCAAGTTGCTCCATTTTATAGGATTTTAACTAGAGCTATCGATTTCAAGCGTGTATTTAGTTACACGTGTACCTAAAGTATAGTATTATTAGTTTTGCCGTTGAAGTTGAGTTTTTAAAAAATTGCCGCTCCGGTCGAAACAGAGGGAAATAGACCCCCATGCGATTGTCTCGACGCAACCCCATGTCCCATGGCCTTTTGTTATAACTTGTGCAAACCTCCCTGTGTTGTATATCAATGTTTAAAATGTTTTGTTCTACAAATTCTGTGACGGGAAGAATATTCACGTAAGCATCTTAAAGAACGAAAAATATTTCGTTTCACAAAACAGGTGTTTTTTGACTAAATTTTTTGTTAGTTCGTTACAAACCCAATCGTGCATTTAATTAAGATTCACAAAATTGGTCTTTAAGGTTTTTTCATAGCATCAACCGTTGAAAAGTTAGAAGAGGGCAAAGGTCATGAAAATGGGAATTTTTCGCAAATATCTCAAAAACGGTTTATTTTAGAAAAATTTGTTTTGCAACCTTGTAGTTTCGGAAAATGTTCACCGAAATTATACCGAAAATTTTATACATATGTAGCATTTACCGTTAAAAAATTACAGCGATTCCCGATTATTGTTTTTTAAACTGTTTATCTCGATTTGTAGATTTTCTAGAATTCTGTTAATTAAAAAAAAAATCAACTCGCTATCTCTGTCCATTTCGATGTAACTGTTTGGACCTTTAATCAATAAAGTCCTATTTTAGCCCACTTCTAATAGGAATTGAAAAAAAACCTTTGCTATTTAGCATCTACACAAAGTTTTTGATCTAAAAAAATAATTTATAATGGGCTCTATCGGGAATTTTATTTTGTTGTTTTCCACGGAATATTTTATTCCCACAAAAATGTGGAATAAATTTCCCTCGAACAGAGATCCAATGCAATGACAGCCAAAATCCCTTGGAAAATTTGTTCCCGATACCAATAAATTCCGAGGGAAACTTTTAGGTATACTTCACGTTCCAAATGTTTAAACGAGGGAATATTCCATGGGAAAATTATGTTCAAGATATTTTTATAATTTAAGTGAAAGCCGTATAAAGATAAGTCAGTTTATAACCGAAACATAACAATTCGTTTTCTCCCTGTATATAGGTATATATACGCTTGCTGAAATTCATTTCTGGTGTTCGTTTGTTTATTTTAATTATTTTGGTAATTTTTTGGTAACACCAACTAAACATTTTGTAGGTATCTCCCTATACGCTGGAGTTCATTTTTGATTTATCGAATCATGAATGAAAGAATACAAGATTGCGCCATTTGTTATCTCATTGGTGACAAATGATATGTAAACAAATATGGCCGCCAGTAGTTTGTTTAGTTAATCGATTGTTCGGTTGTGTTTTTTCCTTTCGTGCGCGTTTATTAGTTTAAAAAATCAAAGTTTTCGTTTAGAAATACGATTATAAATACCGAATTAATATTTTTTATTTAAAATAAATGTTTTTTCATTTAAAATAAATCGCCAAAAACCAAATAAAGCGCCAATGTGCAAAGTAGAATAGATAATTCAGAACTTGTGCACTTTTATTACACTACACTTCACTTTTTATTAATTCAAATTAGAACAATGAAATAAAAATTCAAGTTAAAAACTTTTCCCGGCCTTATCTAGAGGAAAAAATAATATTTTTGTCACCGATTGCGCCATACGTGCTGTCAAAAATTACAACAACAAAGCGAAAAAAATGAAATGGCGTAGTCTTGTATTTTTTCATTCATGTTATCGAATACATTTCATTTAATTAGTTTAATAGCAACAAACTCTCTCAAAACGATCCTATAAATATTTACAATGCTAAAATTCATTTTTATGACTTTTGACCCCTTTTAACTTATCTAGCGGTCATAGGATCGGTGAGGGACTCTCTCAGTTTATAAAGAGTCCCATTACCAATATTCATGCCAAATTTCAGCCTCTAACTAATTTTTTCCTTTGTCTATTTTTACGGGACTATAGATAAAAGTTTAAGGACACATGAAAATGTCAAATTAAAATTTAGGCAGGTACCTACTCTACATAGTACACATAAATATGTATGTAGATCTATAATTCTATTGAACGTTAAAACTTAACCTTCTTTAAATCAAGTGTAGGTATCTAATTAAGTTTTTTTTAAATCTTATGACATTTTTGATTAAAAAATAAACAGAATGTAAATATTTACTTACTGATATATAAAGGCACATATACGAGTATATTACCAAATGAATGATTTGATCTTAAAAATACTTTTTATCATTGTTAATTATTATTTAAAGGAAAACAATGACACATGCGCATATTTTTTTGTATTTACCTATATGTACATACAAGAACAATGTGACATTAACGAAAACATTTTGTGATTGAAGTTCGATTAAGAAAAGCCTTTCATAATAAATTTAGCTATCTAATCGATACGAACACTTTATTATCTACCGAAAATAATTTCATCAATACTCTGAAATTTATGAAATACTAAAAGGGTAAAACTGGTTAACGCCGATCATCAGTTTGTAATAAACGAAATTCTAGTTTCTCAAAATTTAAAGCGTTTATTTACCAGTTCAAGTTTAAAAAAGTCGTTTATTTGGTTTTTTTTTTTTTGGAATACAAAATGAAAGTATGTAGTGTTGGCTGAATTAGCATTTCTTATGATTTATTGGCAATATTTAACTATTGTATAATTTAAACATCATAACAGGGTTTCCAAATTTAATGAAGTACATTGCTTTGGTTAACGGGGTCAAAATATATGTCAAAACTGTTTTGTGATCTTTTGTGCTCTCTATAATTTTTTTTGGAACTAAATACAGAGTGCGTACATACACTCCGCTTCACTTGAATAGAAACAAACTTTTTTTTAACTCTCAGAGCATGTTGCACTTTCTTAAATTTAGAAATCCACCTTTTTGTTTTAGTTCTTTTAAGAGGGATCTATTGCGAATTAAACTGCATGAGCAGAATAATTCAGAAAAATACCATTCGGTTATTTTTTACCATTTTTCTAATTACTTCTTTTTTCTGCGTCACTTGATTAGAAACAGTATGCGATTTTTATCTTCAGGTTACGGTTAGATGAAAAAATATTGTTATAATAATGGAAGTGTATTTTAAAACTAATAATTGTTTGATCAAAGAAAAAATGGTCCGCGGAAAACCATTAAACGCTGCAGAAAAGGCCAAATAGAAGTACACGCGGAAAACAAGCTTACCCTACGCACAATTGCCAAAAAAAATAAGAATAAGTGTGAAAATTGTGTGGTTGTTTCTCAGAAATAAAGAAAACTATGGAAAAATATAAAAGGTAGGCAAGCAAGAGTCACAACGAATGCAGACCGAAGAAAGATAATTGGACTGGCTTCCAATTCAAGTGACTCTGCTGCTAAAATCAAGGCGAAGAGTGGAATTACAGCTAGTCTTAAAACTATTAGACGTGTTATTCGTGGGTCACAACATTCAAAGCGCCTAAAATTGAAAAAAAAACACCGTTATAGCCAATACGAAGACAAAATAGAAAATATTTTTGCAGGAAAATATGACATGGAATGAAGAGTGGAGAAAAGTGGTATTTTCTGACGAAAAGCAATTTAATTTAGATGGTCCGGACGGATATAATAAGTATTTTTATGACATGAGGAAGGAACCAAAATTTTTGGAGCGCCACCATAGCCAAGAAGGTGGTGTTGTTGTGTGGGGTGCGATTTCCGGGTTTGGAATAATTAATCTAGAGTTTCCCATTATAAAAATGATGGAAAACTCTTACAAGAAAATATTGCAAGAAGCTTTCCCTAAGTTTACCGATGTCTTTTGGCCAATACCATGGACATTTCAAACAGACAAGTCACCAATCCACATCGCAAGAATCATTAAAAGTTGGAAATCCTAGAAAAATGTTACCTTGCTCCAATGGCCACCGTACTGTCCGAACCTAAATATTATCGAAAACATGTAGGGATGGATGGTTCGTAGGGTGTACGATTTTGGACTTCAATATAAGGACAAAGAATCACTAACTGCTGCAATCAAAGAAGCACAGAGTGCAATTTCTTTAAATTATATAAAACAAATGTATGATTCACGTCCCAACAGGGTTTTTGAAGTTATTTCAAATAAACTACCCTCTTTTACTGCATTTTTTCAATTTTTTTCCATATTTAAGAGACTGTTTCTATTCAAGTGACGCAAAAAAAATCAGTGTTTTTAATGAAGTAATTAGAAAAGTGGCAAAAACATAACCGCATGGTATTTTTTCTGAATTATTCTCCCTACGCAGTTTTACTTGCAATAGATAATCTCTTAAAAGAACTAAAACAAAAAGGTGGATTTCTAAATTTACTAAAGCGCAACACGCTCTGATAGTAAAAAAAAAGTTTGTTTCTATTCAAGTGAAGCGGAGTGTATGTATAACAAGAAATATTCGAAATTTGCAAGCTGAACATTTTTTTTAAATTTTTTTTTCTCTCCTACTACTTACAAAAATCCAAAAAATCTTTACCGAGAATTTAGAGATTTTATTTTAAGAGAATAACCAAACCCTGGTGTGTTAGAATTTTTTTTTGACAAAATTGACGATTTATTTTTAATAACTTTAAATTTGAGCCTAAAACCATCTGTTTGAATACCTAAAGCTCAGATAAAACTTTAAAAATATCAGTAGATATTAAATTTTTTATTCTTTTCAAAAGTTTTGCACTTGAAATTAGTTTTTTTTTTTCACGTGACGTGATGGTTAGTGCGATGGACTGTCATGCCGGAGTTCTAGGTTCGATCCCCAGCCTCGCCACCTAATAATTTTTTGAATAAAACTGCACAAACAAATTGACAAAACCTCCAAGAGTATCTCTTGTCATTGAAAAGTGCCGCTCACATTAGCTGTTCGGATTCGGAACGGAATGGTTGAGAGTTGTAAGTAACTAGTTCTTCATGAGCTGTTGTGCCATCGAATTTATTTAATTATTTTTTTTATTTTATTTTGATTTATTTAAAAAAATAAACAAATGTCTGCCTTTAAAAACTTAAAATTGTTGCCGTTATTTTTTATTTTTTGTTTTAAATATCTACCTACCCTTGATAAAAATAATTAATAATAAAATTACTATCCAAAGTAAATGACATGAACCTTGCCGCAATACCGCGGCCCTTACACCTCCATAATGCATTTTTAAAATACAAAAAAAAATTTTAACCGCTTCAAAATGTGTGCATATACGAGCATAGATATTTTCTCTCCAAACATTATTCCATTAGTCTGGCAGCGTTACCATGAGCCTTAACACTAATATAATCCACTTTCAAAAAAAACAATTGTTTGTTTGCATTTTTAAAGGGATTATATGGTAGTGTTAGTTTGGACACATATAAATATTATGCTTATAAGATTTGGAGCGGTATATAAAACCGCTCCCCAGCTTTTTTAGCTTATAAGATACCTAAATGCTAAAATTAGTTAGATGCTAATTTCACAAAAATATGTTAGTTTTTTATTTGAATCTAATGAATTTACATTTTATTTATTATTTATAAGAAGAGAATTAGTGGAACGGTATAAGTATACCGTTATAAGTATTTTGTATTCATACATACATATATGCATACATATGGATAAAAAAAAGGCGTGTCTCTACCGATCTCCATTATTGTTAATTTGGACTCCATATCTTTCTAAACCCCACTCAATGGCAACACTGTTGTTGAATATAATTAATATTTCCCTCTTAAAATATTGAATTCTAAAAATAACTGAGCTGCTATTTTAAATTTATTCTTGTTCGCCAACGCATACGAGATACTTATGTATCTTATGAAATTATCAAATCATTTCATGGAATTGATTGCAAGTTTAAAGTCAAAAATATATACACGCGGAGATTTTGTTAACAGCATAAAATAATAAAACCACAAGAGCAGCACGAACAAGTAAATATACTTGGTCGCAAGTACCTAAGTCTTACGAAAAAAAAAAAAAATGGGAGGGAAGATTCTTATCTTGATAAATACTTGCCGTTTAGGTATTTAAAAACATTCGTGTATTTTTATCTACATGCATATTTGAAATAGGATGCAATACACATTAGCTTTGGGAATCCCACAAGAAAAAAATACATATTTTCGTACCTACAATGAAATTGAACAATCACTGGCGTCACGAAACGGTGACAAGGCTGGGTAAAGTTCCAAGATAGTTGTAGGTGACCTATGCACCTAATCAAATAAAATAAAATAGTTCAATATGAATTAATTTTTGTTAGCCATACAAAGGTACTACAATACAGGGGTAGTTTTGGATTCATAAAAAAAATGGAACTTGTGAGTTCAATCAAACATGTCATACATAGGTCAAGATGATGGAGAACACGAAAAAGCCTAAATTACTGAATCGATTTTCTTCAAACTTGGAATTTAGCGTTATACTTGCATTTCTTCTTTAAAAAGGATTTAAGTACATATTAAGTAGAGAAAAGGCGCAACGTAAGTGGGTGGTCCGATAGAATGAATTAAAGGCTCTCCAAAACCAACGCGATTATTCGCCGCGACAAACGAAAACAATAACAACAACGTGTTGTTTTGTTTGACAACCACGTGCTGTTATTATTGTCTTCGTTCGTCGCGCCGAATAATCGCGTTGGTTGGGAGAGCCTTAAAAAGATAATTTGATTCTTAAAATCTTCTTAAATGAAATAATATTCTTCTTAATTAATTCTTTAGTCCTTTTTTAAGGGGTTTGGAATTTCTTAAGAAACCTATTGGGCCAATCTGATAAATGTCAATGAATGTCTAAAGCTGGTCATATACGATAGAGCCATTTCGGGTCCATTTGGACATGGTCCAATTTTGGGTGCCATACACGCATCGATCTAGACCTAGAGCCATTTCGACAATTTGATTCCTTCCATAAAGCCTAGTACGCAGATCGCGCTAAAATTTATCTTCCATACAAAATTCCTCCAAAGATAAATTTTAGCGAGGACATTTAGCTAGGCAGTACGCAGTTCACGCGCTAAATTTAAAAAGTCTCCACTTAATTTAGCACGCGAAATAATGCTCAACGCATTCTTTCACAGATAAATTTTGACATTTGTGCTCTTAGCAAACGATTGTAGAGATAAGAATTGTAGAGATAAAATTTAGTTTAGCTTAGCTCGGCGCGGGCCATTTGGCCCGTTGGCTCGCTCGTGTATGGCCAGCTTAAAATAGCTAGTTTAAAAGAACGTACCTATAACTTTTTCTGTTGTGTTGTGTTGTGTTAAAAAAATGCCTTCCTCAATTTATATATTATAGCAATTCGAATCTTTTTGTCTGCATTAATGGCCCGTTTTTTTTTATTTTACAAAATTTATTAACTCCATTCATGCATTTAATGTTGTCAATCTTACACGAAAACGTTAATAAAAAAGAATCAAGTATATTAAAGACTTCAATTAAAAAAAAATTATGGTAGCGACTGGGATTCAATCCCACAACTTTTGGCTTGACAGCCTTACGCACTAACCATTACGCCGCGGGCAAGGCTTAAGGCTGATTTCCAATGCCGCATTGGGCGTCGACGTCGCTTTGACAGTGTGAGCGAAAGCTCACACATAGCAATTTAAGCAAATTTTTTACAATGACGCGTTGGGTATTATGTTACGATTTTGCACCTATTAGCATGTACACAAACCAACGTAACATAAGCTACCTCAACGTTAAAGTTGAAAAAAATCAACTTCAGTGTGCGTTTTGACAGTTAAAATAATGTTCGAATTCCTTTCAACAAAAAAACCGATTTATTTAGAAGAAAAAATCGGTTTTTCTGGACAAATTCCTTTTATTGAAAGAAAAAAATCGATTTTGTTTAAAAAATAATAGAATAGTTTGTTGAAAGGAATTCGAAATTACAGTTATGTAGGTTCATTTTGATTTTCAGGTTCTCTTCAAGTCGTCTGTCATGTGGACGCGTTCGTAAAGCTTGTAAACGTATACGTAAGCGTCTCTAACGCGAACGCGCCATTGGAAATCAGCCTTTAAAGAAGTATTAAAAAATCCCACAAATAGCGATTTGTTGCGTTAAAAAAAAAAAACACTTTTAAGAAGGATTTAAGAAGTATTAAAGAAACAAGAAAAAAAAAATACCGATTTAAGAAATGCCAAGTGAAGGATTAAAGAGCCTGAAAAGATTACGTAATAAAGAAGAAATTAAGATCAAATAAAGATGCCATAATTTAGCATGCCAATTAAAGATTGAATAAAGTATGAGTTATGAAATGTGTGCAATTACAATCTCTCAAATATATTGACTTAAAACAGAAAATAGTAAAGATGATTGTAACGTCAAAGAAAATATCTTAAGGAGGCGGGCGGTGCGCGGCGGCCATGGCAGGTAGGTATACTTAAAGAGTAAGAAAAAATGTTTTGCCCTTTTTGTGAAGGAATATTTAATGAGGATTCCTTCACAAAAAGGGCAAACCATTAGTGAATTAGACTTGAAGAAAAAATGTGCCTCGTTTAATTTATTTTTAGCAACAAGGAGTGGCTCGTGAAACTGGAAAAATAAGATGCACTGTAGTTCTTTGATCAGTCAATCCAAATAATTTTCATTTTATTTTACTGAAAGCTACCCGAATTCTAAAGCTATTTGTTTTTTTATTAAGTCATTTTTTAATGTTAAATCATGTGGAAACCCACATTGACCTCACATCAGGCAATTCATTTTGGAGTCTCTTTGTTTTATCTCACTCTAACCTCATGGTGAAAAGATATATCCGAGTGAGGCAGAATTTTTTAATTAGCCAGTTCACATTTCCGAGATCTCGTTGAGCATGCCCCATCAGCTCTACTGAGTAGGAGGAGAAACCTGAACAAAATGTCTCCGCTAGAGGTCAAAACTAATTTCCTCCGTCTCTTTTTTATTAATTACATAATCAACAGTGGCAAATAATAAATGGAGTACCTAAGTGAATTCAAAAAAATTTTAGTCTCAGTTTTTGACAGCAAAAAAGAGGAATCTCACTAAGGAATTTCGTTCATATTTCTGAGATTGCTGAGGTCTCATAGATCTTGAGAAACCTAAACTGGCTAATTTCGTTTTTCATTGCAATGTGAAAAATCTCCTCTCAAAATCCAGAATTGCTCTTCTGAATAAAACATGTTGGCATGGAAAATTTCATCTTTAAATGAGTCGCTTAAAGTAAGACTAATCCGACAATGTGAACACCGCGATATTAGACGGAATAACTACATATTTGAATGAATTATTAAAATAAATTTGAAAAAGGCAGCAAATTTCCGAATGTATTTGTACACACTTAAAATCTTGAGCAAAACTGTCTGGTTTAGTAGTAGTAGCGTTACCACTTCCGGAAAAAAAGTCGAAGTAGATTTGCAGAAAAACGCGAAGGAGATTGAGAAAAATGGAAGTAGATTTAAAAATTAACATTTTTGTACAAATCTATGTGTGTTTTTTATTTTAAAGGTTTTAGCTCTTATAGGCATCTTCACGTTAAATATGTCATTTTAAGGCTGGAAGATAGTAGTTTTTGTGAAAGATATTTTAATTTATACAATCAATATCCAACAATAACAAAAACAGTGCTGAAAATACGCGTTTTTGTACTGTGTTTTTTTTTTTTTTTTTTTTTTTTTGCGATTTTCAACTGTATTTCCACTGCGATTCCCGACTGTAGAATATTACTAGCTGATATTTCTCAGATATTGAGCTCACATCTTATAGAATGAAACCTATAACTTAATGACACTCTTTATCAAAAAAAATGAAAGGGTGTCAAAGTTCTCCAAAATTGATAATTTTACGTTATTTTAATCTGGAAAAATTTATCAAAGTAATGAACTTATACAAAATAAAAGCTGTAGATCTGAAAAAAACCAAACATTTCTGGATTGAAATAGAGAATAAAGAAGTAGATTTAGCCTTTGTTTTGTAAAATTGAAGTAAGTTGAAATAGAAATTTTGAAAGTGTGTAGCTTTTAATATTTTGGTGATGGTGCGAAGTAGGAATTAAATTTTAATTTTTTTTTTTTTTTTTTTTAAGTAAATCTACTTTAATTGAAGTAAAGTGGTAGTACTGAGTAGTAGTCGTCAGTAGGTAGGTAGGTATGTAGGTACCACGTTTACAAAAATGTCACGTTGTGTTAAATATCACACCGTAAAGATCAATGCTAAACTTGATACACTAAAATTGAAAGAAATGCATTTAGATGTTAGAGCTATTAATAAAGAATTTTTTATTTTTAAATCAAGAATTCTTATTAAACTTATTTTTGCAGAAAATCATTAATCACTTAGCAAAATTTACCTACGCAATTCATAAATTCCATTGCAAGAAATCACCCAATTCCGAATATTTCAATATTTCGAATATTTCAACTTCCGCATATTTCAAAGAAATGATTTGGAAATCTTTACAAAATGTAACATTAGGCGTGTTTTTTCTTATCCCGGAAGGAAGTTGAAAAAAAAAAATGATATCAAAGATTAGCGACGCTATCACAGAAAAAAAATGGAGTTTCCATTAAAACCGGTAAGAAAGTTTCTCTCCGTTAAGCGAAGAATTTTCCACGCTTAGCTAAGCCCGAGGGGGGTAATTGTTTGTTGATTTAGCCCTAATTCCCTCCGCACTTGCAAAAAAACACCGCTATTCCGACACTTTAACATTGATCTGAAAGAATTAATGGCGCTATAAGTTAAAAATTGTTCCAATAAAATTTTTGGAGAAAAAAAAAAAAACCACCAGTTCTAGTTTCTAAATTGGAAGCCGACTAAACCATTTGAATGATTTGAATATTTTTTTTATATTATTTTAAACTTGTTAAAGATCAAGCCTTTTCAGAATTTGTTTTTCATTATGTTCACATCACTCCCGCCCCCAACGGCAACCTCGGTTTTACATCAAAACCGATGAAATAGACGCACAAATAAAATTACAGCATTCTTTCGGCAACCTTGTTCATTTTAATCAAACACTAAACACTTTTTGTTGGGTTAAATGCGAAGATGATGTCATGAAGGCCCTTTGCTATTTTGCCTACTTAAACGTAGACAAACTTGCCAACAACGCCAAGCAGTCTACATTATGTATATGTATGTATATACGACAGGTAATTTTATTGATTTATTTCTGTTTATAAATGATTTATCCGACAAATGTTTTTACAAAAATGCACATCAATATTATTTTTGAACTTACTCATATGCATCATCCTTTACGAGTCCTTTCAGCAAGACCTTGTCTCCATCGTTGATTGATTGTGGTATGATGGCAATAAACGGTCGCGACATTTTTAAAAATATAATTTTGTTTTTAAATTAAATCCAAAAACAGGTCGACGGTACAGAACACTTCAAATTACTAAACTGAGAAACAATGTTTTTGTGCACTTTTATATCAATGAAATAATGAAATTATTTGTGTTATCTTTAATTGGTTTAAACGTGAGTTTTGTTTGACGCCTTAACTCGATAAATCGTTGCTAAGTAATATTGCAAAATTGTCAATAAGCTTGCAGAATGTTAATTTTTTTGTCAACGTTATTTCCTTTTTTAAATTCCTTGAATATAATTTTCAGAATATTTCCACACTACCATCTATCGTATTAGCGAAGTATCGACATTCTGAAAAAATTCTTATCAGATTCCGTGTCTTAAATATGTCTAATTACGTCACAAAATATATAAAAGCAATAAGTTAAATGACTCGGCGCGCGTTTAATAAATTTTTGATTACTTCAGTCCGGTCCGGGTGTACAAAATATTAGTCATTGGGTTAATACTTCTTGACACTCGAATTCCTTTTACAATTAGATACCTATACTAGACAAAAGCCGGTTTGCCCAATGTTCACTTTTCGTCTTTGAAATTACGTTAAGAACTTCGGTAACGTGACGAAACACACTCATGTACGACTTGACCTAGGCTAAAAAGTACTGCGACTGATGTGCGAAGTATTTCCTCTTTGATGAGAAAGGTACATTTTCCCAAAGTCTTATGTTCTTGTCAGATTATCGTGTTGTCATTATACGACTATCCCCCAATCCCCATGTGTTTCATCGTCTCTCGTCGTATGTGGAGAAAACTCTCAATATAAAGAGCTTTTACAATATTATTTAATTTTGAAAGCTCTACGTATAATTAGACTTTTCTGACTGCGGAATAATTTAGTCAGTAATGTGGCAAAAAATGGCATGGTATTTTATTTTTTAAACTGGTTTAGATAGGTATCAAATAAAGTTACCAAGAATGCGCATCTCATACAAATTTTTTACTGCACATTTTTATATGGCGGGTTCCAATATTGCGACCTGCTCCCAGAGCTTTTGCTTTTTTTATGGGCTTTTCAAGGACAAAAAAGCAGACTGTTTCAATGTGTGTGGTATCCCATTTTAAAAGTGCTGAGGGAATTATTGAAAAGCCCATAAAAAAGCCAAAGTGCGGGTTCCAACATTGGAACCCGCCATTTTCAGTAGAAAATTTGTATGAGATGCCCCTTTGATTATCATTTCAATTCGAAAGATAATGGAATTTTAATAAACCTTCGCAACGCAAATGCCCTGTTTACAGGAAACTCAGGCTATTTTCGATCTCCCCCCAGTCTCCACCAACTTCACTAGCAATAAATTAAGATAGGTACATAGGTACTTTATATTACAAAGCATAAACGCTTCCAAAATTTAAACTCCTTAGCATAAGTGGTTTCTGAAATGAAGAACTTCAAAAATCGATAATAACTGACTGACCACGACTTAGGCGCCAGTTATAGCTATCATTGAAATTCATCATTGAAAATTTTAATGATTCATTTTAAGACGTTTAGAAGTCAAAACCTTTGATTATTTTGATGCCAAAATTAAGCTTATGACTTAATTAATATATCTGGCCAAACAAAATTTCATTTCGACCCAACCTTTCTCATGAAATTACTTTTTTTATTTCAATGATCATTGATAAAGTAGTGCAATCATTGAAAAAGTGAAAGTCAATGTGGAAGGTTGAAGCCGAACGAACTTTTTTTTTCGCAATAAATATTAATTGAGTCGTCAGCTTCACATTGGCATCAAAATAATTACTGATTTCCCTTGTTAAGTGCCCTAAATCTTAAATTAAAAATGTTCAATGATGCATTTCAATGATAGCTATAACTGGCCCCTTACTGATTCAAAATTATGGTGCACTTTCCGTTCCCGGCACCGTACAAATCTAATCTTGTGGTTCCGGTTTTAGAGACAGGCAGTTTTAATTCAAATAATTTTGAACCACTCAACCGATTTTAATAAAACTTTCAAGTACAATATAAGGTAAATATTTGATAGTATGATTGCTAAAGTTAATGCAGCTGATTTAATTTTCTGGCAATTTACAAGGTGTTCCGCAGGTTGGCGATGCAGACGTAAACCATGGGTTCCTGAGGTCATATTTTAAGTCGAAAAACTTAATTTTCTCGTTTTCGCTCCCTTTTGGACTTATAACGGTTTTTTATGATTTTTGATCTCGTTTTTTAAAGTGGCAAATTGCAACCGATTTTTGATTATTTTTCATATTTGCACAATAGCATTTAGGACTTTTTACTTGCCCTACAACTTTTTTCCATTCGGGTAACGGTTTTCTCGGAATTTATTATAAAACCCGATTTTTTTTTGTTGATATTGGTATTATTTTTTTTTCACATAAACACGTAATTAAATACCATCACATAAACACGTAATTAAATACCATTTATCCTTTTTT
Source organism: Epistrophella euchroma (assembly GCA_947049315.1). Lineage (NCBI taxonomy): Eukaryota > Metazoa > Arthropoda > Insecta > Diptera > Syrphidae > Epistrophella > Epistrophella euchroma. Next base: position 130,164,023 of record OX346246.1, read on the forward strand.
TTATTTTGAAAGCACAAAAATAATTGACATTTAAAAAAAAAATACATTTAAAATTTTTGACAAAATAAAACAAATAAGATGACATCCATAAAAAAGCATTTAATATTGTGCGAAATTATGCAAATTAAAGAAAACGTAGTAATCATTTGCAATACCTAAACAATTTTTCTTTTATAATATATAATATGTAATTTACAGAAATTTGGATTTCCTATATGGAACTTACCATGAAGGAACAATGCATGGTTAATAAAAACATTATTTCTTGTAGGTATAGAAACAGCACAACATTGCAATACAAGAATCTAGAATTTTAATACAGAATTTCGGACTTAGAGAATTTCGTATTTCAAGAATTTAGTATTTAAAGAATTTTGAAATTAATTTACATAACATTAGAATACAGAATTATATCCAGCAAGATCTTAGGATACATGTAAGAACCCCGTCAACAAAACAAACAAAAAATCAATAAATAAATTAAGAAAATCAAAAATGTTTTAATTATGCTGACTCGTTTGCGCCTGCGGTGTGTGGTGTAAGAAATTGAAATTTCAGTCTTGTGCTATTTATGTAAGGAAGCCTTTCTTGCTCTTAGAACTTTTGGGCCTGTTGCTTTTTTCTTTGATACAAAAGAAAGCTTAACCAATCATACATTTTCGATTGTGGTGCCATTTATGATAAGAGATTGTACTTTTTTTGGATTTTTCCGGTAACAGCGTTTTTAATTACTTTTAATTCGTATACATACATACATACATATGTACATATTTTGAAATAGCTTAGATGGGTATGGTATGTTTCGCCAGAATTGTTTGGCAAATTAACGTTTCGCGGTGGTACATTTCGCCGTTTCTCGTTTCGCATTTTTTTATTTAGCATTTTGTTATTTCGCAATTTTCGTTTTGCAAATTACGTTTGGTTTTTTATATGATATGACAAACCATCATTTCGCAATTTTCATTTCGCAATTTTCACTTAATATTTTGTTTGATTGGCATATTTAGGTTTGGCATTTTTTTATTTGGCATTTTGTTATTTGGCTTTTTCTTATTTGGCATTTTATTATGTTGCTATTTTTCATTCAGCATTTTGTTATTTCGCTTTTTTTTTATTTGGCAATTTGATGTTCAGCTTTTTTATATTTGGCATTCGATTGTTTGGCAATGTTTTGGCTTCCATTAAATTACATGCCTTAAAATTTCGCGCGAAAAAACACTGAATAGAGAATATAAAAAATATAATGCACCTACGAAAATAACTGCTCAATTGCTTAAAGCCCTTTTTTCCTTGGAGTAAAATGTGAAAATCCTCTTTCTGTTATGTACTTACCTAAACTAAGCAAACAAACTGAAATCCTAAATCGCGAAAGTGATTACGGCAAAAATTGCAAAACAACTAAAAAAAATATTACCAACGCAAGCACGACTAAGCAACGGTTCAGAAAAACTGTTAATCTTGAAAAGAAACGATGGTAATGACTGGTCAAACGATCAAAACAACTAAACGGCGAAATGATCTATTAGCGAAATAATAAAACGGCTTGACGATATTTACCGAAATGATTAAACGGCGACGCGTTATTTCGCAAAATAATGAAACGGCGAAACAATATTTTGCGAAAAAACACTTGGCCAAATAATAAACAATTTAAAGGCTCTCCCAAACCAATGCGATTATTTGCCGCGACAAAAGAAAACAACAATAACAACACGTTGTTGTCAAACAAAACAACACCTTGTTGTTATTGTTTTCTGTTGTCGCGGCGATTAATCGCGTTGGTTTGGGAGAGCCTTAACAAAGAAAAACTAAAGAATAATTTGCCAAATGAATTTTGCGAAATGATTGAAAATATTTTTAACAAAAAGCGAAATATAAAACCGCCGAATGTTAATTGCAGAATGATTGAAAAACGTAATAAATAAAAAAGAAAATGTAAATTGCCAGTTAAGAACTGCGAATTAAACAAAATATTTAACGACTAAGGCGAAACAAGAAATGCCAAGTGAATTTTGCCAAACAATGGTGACCCAGCTTAGATCTTTCCTTCTCTTAGCCAATCTGTGACAATTGAACTGCTTTTGAAAATTGAGTATGTATAACGACTTATTTTATAAAGCCCTTTTAACGGTTCTGTTGTTGGGGACGCACGTTCTTTTTCCGCGCGAAAATTGTCTTATTGTGTTCTAGTTTTTTTGTTTTCACTTTTGCCAAGTGCGCTGATGATTATATTCACCTTTTATATCAATTTTAAATTGAAACGATACAAATATTTGACCAATTCATGTACCTAATTTGACTGATAAAAATGTCATTTCCGTGGGAAACAGTGATTACCATTTATGTCACTGGAAACTATGGAAATTGACGCCGAAGGGTATCTTTTACAAAAAAAAACGAGTTTTTATTATGAAATGCCTAAGAAAATACATGCATTGAAAAATATATTGGATTTAGTTATGATACTAGGTATTTCAATCAAAAACATTTTCCACGGTAATGACAAATTTTGGAAACGAAAAGTACATACAATTTACTATTAGTATTTTATTTTATATTTAAATTATTTTGCGACCTTTATTTCCAATTTCTAACCGATTTATTTTTTGTCATGGAAATGACAGTTTTGCATTGTAAAGACTGAAGATTTAAAAAAATTAATTTAAGGCAAATTGAATGAAACTTTTACGTGAATCGAAAGCTTCGATCGGATCGAATAGCAGAATAGGGCTGTAAAACTCATTACTTGTTGTTTCTATGAATATGTGTATAGAACTGTAGAATTGAAAGAAACTAAAAGCTTCGAGTTTTGAGCAGTTTAAACATTTTTTATGCACAAAAATAAGAATAGACTAGAAAATCCGAATTTGAAAAGAATTTTAAAAATCTGTAGCCGTATTTATTAGACTAGTTATACAGAGCCTCGAAATTGTCGAAAATATGCTTTAAGGCTCTCCCAAACCAAGGCGATTAATCGCCGCGACAAAAGAAAACAACAATAACAAGACGTAGTTGTCAAACAAAACAACACGTTGTTGTTATTGTTTTCTTTTCTATTTCCGCTGTCTAAGTTAGATAGAACTAGTTCAAACTACATAATTATGAACTGAACTTAAAAGAGCTTGAATATTTAAAAAAAAGTCCAACTTGACCGTCATCTTTGTATATAAAATCAAGACATTTTTTTAGTATGAACTTTGTGGTGCAAAACAAAAGGTACCTACCTATAACAATACTTAATTTTTATCAAAGTCGTTAAATTCGGTTTTGAGATTACAAAAAAGTTTTTCGTAGCTAAAAAGACAATTTTCAATTTCGCCTTTACAACCACCCTTTACAATGTAGACCCTAAGATAAACCTTACTTATAATGAGGGCATTCATAAAATTTTCAATTCAAAGCAATGGAAATAAGAAATATAAAGTACATAGCTACAATAGTAAAATTAGATCCAACCAACATTATGTATCAACAACATTCATTGGTCACTTAAAGCAAACACCTTCTTATGTAGGCATAACAATACACATAGGTACTTAGAACTACATAATACAGTTGTGTTCAAAATAATAGTAGTGCGTTCGACAACTCTTAAATTCTAGTATTAACAGTCGATCTAGATTCGAAAATTTATTTGTTTACATGTTAGTGATTTTAACGGTTTATTCTAAACAAATTTACTGTAATTTTTAAGAAATCGAATTTACTACAATAGGTGTCAGTCAACTTTGAAATTTCTGTTTAGTTGTAACTGTTCAAAATAATAGTAGTGCAAATAATTTTCAGGAATTTAAAAGAAATTGACCTATTTAATAATTATTTTTGTTGATAAAAAGTAAGTACAAACATAATTTTATAAAATGTCAAAAAAAATGAGTATTTTCATCTTATTTGATAAAAAGTGGGTAGAGGAAAGCACTGCACAAAAGAGAAAAGAGAAATTATAAAAAAATTGAGAAGAGAAGGCAAAACCTACATATGCAGAAATTCAAGGCATAATAGGCTGTACTGCTCCAATGATAGCGAATGCCATAAATTATAATGAGCGAGCCGAAACCCGCGGTAGAAAGAGGAAAACGACCGCCATAGACGATAGGCGCATTGTCAGATATAGCAAAATTCAGCCTTCTGCCTCGTCTTTTGAGATCCAAAAGGATTTAAAATTGGATGTTAGCGCAGTGACTATTAGCAGACGCCTCTTAGAAAACAATCTTCACGCACGGAGCCCACGTAAAATACCGCTATTGACGAAGAAACATACCCAAAAGCGTCTCCAGTTTGCCAAAGATCATATAAACTGGCCAGTGGAGAAATGGCGTAATATACTATTGACAGATGAGAGTAAGTTTGTTCTGGGGTACTGGATCCCGGCAATGCGTCCGTCGTCCCCACAACACAGAATATCAGCCAATATATACGACAAAAACTGTCAAACACGGAGGGTCAAAAATATTGGTTTGGGCATACATCTCCTTAAGGGTATCATGGATCAGCGTGTCTATGTGGATATTTTAGACAGGACTTTGCCGCCTTATGCTGAGTATGAAATGCCTCTTAAATGGATATTCCAACAGGATAATGACCCAAAACATACCATTCGAGCGGCTAAAGAATGGTTTCGGGTCAACGGCATTGAGGTTATGGTTTGGCCTGCACAATCACCTGAAATATACGACAAAATATTAACTTAAACGTAATTTTGTTATTCATTCTTTGTTTATTCTTTTGAATTTTCCATCTTTTTTGTTGAAATCTTTAAAATACTACTATTATTTTGAACAAGATATTACATGTGTTATTTGAGTTTTAATCTTGTTGTATTTTTTCCTTGAAATAAAACCAAATATTAATTCTTATAAAATATAAATAGAGTTTGCCCGAAGTAAGCTTAATATAGCACTTTTATAAACCCTTTTTGCATTCAATCAAACGCACTACTATTTTTTTGAACACAGCTGTATGTACATACCTACGTACCTACATAGGTACTACAAATACTATGAACTAATAAAAAAAGCCTAACAGCCTTTTAAATACAATTCTATTCCCCGAATCCCGATACAAAATAAAATAGGTACCTTGACACATTTTTTTTCTCTAACTATTACGGAATAAAAAAATGTAAACCTCCTCTACAGCCCCCCCTTTAGAATGTAGTCCATAAAATAAACCCTACTTATCTATGCGCGCCTTCGTTAAATTTTCAATTCATAGCATTGAAAATAACTGCCGTAATATTCACGCCGTTTAAAACTCGGTTTAAAAGCACCTAAACCGACTACATTTAACCGAACTAAACCGATAGAATTTAAACGACAAAATCTCGTTTAAATCGGTAATATTCACTCCGTTTAGCCCCAGTTTATACAGGCGAGTAGAACTAGTAGCCTTTATATGTGTTAGTGTATTTGTACACGAGAGAGCCGACTAGTAGCTTAAATAGCATAATATTTTCGCCTGCGAGTTGCTTGCTAGTTAGCCTGCTAGTAATTTGACGTTTATGTATTGTTTTCCCCTTTACACTTGTGCAATATTTATTTTCTGTTTTATATTCGTAGGAATGATTTTCTTTGGAAAATATTTTTGGCAGATTTGCGAAAACGAGTGTTTATTTTCATCTAATATGAAAGGTTACGCTTGAACAAAAAGTGTAGTTGTATGAAGTTGTAGTTGTATGAAATTAAATAGCATACTAGTTGATCGAACGCGCAATGAACTACTAGTTACAGATACATTAACAAAACTTACACTAAGATAAAAATCCTACTAGTTCTACTCGCTTGTCTAAACTGGGGGTTAAGCAAAAAATTCCATCGGTTTACGTCGGTTTTAATTTGTGATTTAAACCGAACGTCGCATAGAATCGCAAGTATGAAAAAACTAAAAAAGGCTTTTCTTGACATTTATTTTTTGAATTGTCATTTTATATTTAAATAAAATAAATTAATTAATTCGTGTCAAACACAAATACGCATTAGAAATGTCTTTCATTCCTCTTTATCGTGTTATACGTTGTGAAAAAATGTCAACAATAACGTCCACCGCATTGCGTCTTCCAAACATTCCATGAACGATTTGTTGCGAGTTGAATTCTTCTTGATCTGGTTGCAGTTCCGCGTCGGTTGTTAATTCGGCTCCAATATCTATTATATTATATTAAGCAAGATGGCAACTAAATTCCACCAAGCTAACAGCAATACCGCAGCCCAAACACCTCCATAATACACATATAAAATGCAACAAAAGTTTTTTTAACCGCTTCAAATTTTATATCTGTCCAAACTGAATTTCATTGGTCTGGCAGCGATACCGTGAACATTACACTACCATTATGCACTTTCCTAACAAAAAAAATAGTATTAGCATTTTGAAAGTGGAGGTATTATTGTCAAGTTGATGAAATTGAGTGTGGACAGTAAACACGAACTATTCTAATTTTTTTGGTTGCATTTTGAAAGTGCATTATATAGGTGTTAGGGCCACGGTATCGCTGCCATACCGATGGCATTTAATTTGGGCACATATAAATATTATGATCACAAAATTTGGAGCGGTATAATACACATAAACTTCACTCATCTTTTTGAATTTTGAAAGTGCATTACGGTGGTCTTAGGGCCGCGATATCGCTAAAAGGTCCTATGGCATGTAGTTTGCACTAGTACAAGTGCCATGCCCACAAGTTTTGGAGCGATATAAAACACTTTGAGCAGCTCTTTACCAGCTCTCGGTCTATAAGCATTTTCTGGTTAATTGGTCAACTCTACCCCGATGTGTGAATAACGTGCACAAATGTGATGTGTTCGGATAGCCAGCATCGTCAAAAATCACATGATCGAATATTTTGCACTGACTGAATAAACCAATAAAATGTTGAATATTAGCTAAAACCATTTAAACCGTACCTAAACGACACGAAAATGCCTCGTTTAAGTTGGAGTCGGTTTATCGTAGTTAAACCGATCATTCGGTTTAAGTTTTTGGTTAACGTCGGTTTAATGGAGTGAATATTAGCGATTAGTCGGTTTAAAAATTTTAAACCGACTTCTGAATCTAAACCGATTTTAAACGGCGTGAATATTACGGGCATAAGAAAATATAGTAAGTAGGTACCTAATTTAATAAGTTATCCAACCAACATACCTACAACAAAAACATTCATAATAAGTCACTAAAAGCAAATAAGGTATAACAATATACATACCTACCTACATATACATACAACTACTCTGAACTAAAATAAATCCGAATTCGATTCTATTTCTATTTCCCGAATCCCGACCCGACACAAAACAAAATACCTTGACACATTTTTTTCTCTACTATGACTAAATAAAAAAATTTAAACAAGCAAAAAAAAATAAGCAGACGAAATTGTTCTTGTCTTCATTACTTTTTTCATTTTTATCATCAAAAATGTGTTTTTTTTCTCTCATTCGTTCTCATTCCCGTTCTTTCATTTATCGTCATTTTTCATTCACCGACTAGTCGGGACACCTCCACGCACTACCTCACGGAAGTAAAACGCATGTACGCTAGGTGTCGCTACTATCGCCACTCACCATGATAGTACTATAGATTTTATATACAAAGCCGTCATTGCCCATCATAGTGGGTAATGAGAATGACGGTCATGACTCATGAACACGGGTAATCACGGTCAAGCGATTGTCTTCAAAAACATCATTGACAAGAAACTTTAAACAAAAATTACTTTTTTTTTTAATTAAATTTTAAAAAAATAATATCTTTTGACATATGTAGGTAAAAAAAATTACCTACGAATAGCTATACTGTTGCGTTATTCTAAAAAAAAAAATAATTGTTTCGGATATCGTTTATTTGCGCATATTCATAAACGTATTTCCCAAGATCCAATGTGCTGACGCCATAAAACATTTTTCCTAGGACAATTTTCCTGATCAGTAAATCCTTTTCCTGCTTCTGAGTGAAATGCCGTTTTTCGTGCTTTGCTAAAAGCTGAAGAACGTGATTTTGGATTTGTTGACCGTAAATTTTTTTTTGGCTTTCAGAGCATTTTTCAAGTCCAGCCAACCTCAAAGAGAAAACTTAGTGCTAAACACAAATTTTAATGGCGGTCATCTGGCCGTGATTACCCATTTTTATGAGCAAGCAAAAAACTAATTTTTAAAAAAATGCCATGTTTTTTTGAAAAAAAGAATAAAACTATGTGCGCAAATACTTGAGTAACCAATATTAAGCAAACAAAAATTATTTGTTGTTGCATTTAACACGTAAACTGTTGCATTTAACACGTAAACTGTTGAGCCCCGACATAGTTTATTTTCATCCAATTCCCTACGGGCTTGCAAAAAAAAAAAACACGGCTATTATCATATTTTTTCCATATGAAAATATAATTTTTTGTTTTGCAGGCTATCGCTATAGGTCAAAAAATAAATAGATACTTGGGAAACTCTGTGATTGCGTGTGCCTTTTAGTGCAATTTTATTTTTTTATACAGGATTTGACAGAGCTTTTTGGATTGAAATTCACACAATTGCACAGAAAATCACAGAATTTCAAAGTAGTTTTTGTTTTTTATTTCAATTCTGGAAGTGATTGGTTGAGAAAAATGTCTTCGGGGATTAGCGACGCCATGATAGAAAAATTACAAACTATCGATAATAAGTATGTAATTCACACAAGTAACACAGTTTTTTTTTCTCCATAAATTCTGGGCGCTTATTATTTATAACTAAATCACAGAAAAAACATGGAGTTTCCATACAAACTATCGATAACATGTATGGAATTCATGCCGGTAACACAGTTCTTCTTCGTGCTTAAGTTAAGCACCGAAAATTCTCCGTGCTTAGCTAAGCACGAATGGGCTTAGTTGTTGTTGCATTTAACACGTAAACTGTAAGCCCTGATGTCGTTTTATTCATCCAATTTCCTTTGGGCTTGCAAAAAAAACACGGCTAATGAAATAAATGTGGCTTCTAGTTGTTACACACATTGACTGCTAGGTGCCGTTACTCGAAATGTCAACAACTACTCTACGAACATACCCTGTTTCACACTGAACTGAAATCTCCTCCAAAGATGACGTATTGAAATGGGCCAATCAAAAATCGACAAGTTCGTTCACTTCAGTGATGTGTCAATTTGTGTTCATTTTCAATTTTCACCGGTTGTAGTTGTCGATTTCGTGTTAATGAAGAAAAAATCAAGCATTTTCACATTCCTTGTTTTAATTTAGAAATTTGTCAAATAATATTTGTACTTGATCGACTGTGTTAATCGAAAATCCCACTGAAAGCAATTCATCTGCATCGCTTCAATAATTGCCTTAGAAAAATTAAAACAACAAGCTCAAAAAAACTACCTAGCATAGCATAACCCAACTTAATTATTACAAACTATATTTAATTTAATTCAAAATGAAATCACAAATATTTATTGCATTATTAGTTGTACTTATTACACAAACTACAAATGGCTTGAAAGAGGAAGATTGTGAAGGTAAGTTGAGTGGAATCTAACAACGAAAAGCAATCTAGTGGCTTTCTCTGACTACTTTCAGTTTGCGTCAAGACTGTCCGTCGCTTTGCTGAGACTTTAACTGATGCCTCAAAGAAAGACCACAAAAAAATCGAGGGAGAGTTCAAGAAATTTTGTAAAGCTCAAAAAAATAAAGAACAGAGATTCGTAAGCTATTTCCGCCCCTTATAGCTGGTGGCAGAAAATATAGGAGTTTTGTTTTTCTTGCAGTGTTACTACCTTGGAGGCCTCGAAGACTCGGCTACTGGAATCCTTAATGAACTCACTAAACCACTAAGTTGGTCAATGCCCGCTGAGAAAGTTTGTGAAAAACTGAAAAAGATGGATGCACAGATTTGTGACCTTCGTTATGGTAAAAGAGTAGACATTCAAATGATTTTCACCAATAACTTAACATACTCCTTTTTGTAGAAAAACAAATCGACCTGAGCGCTGTTGACCTTAAAAAATTGAAAGTGCGTGATTTGAAGAAGATCCTTGCCGATTGGGACGAGACCTGCGATGGATGTCTGGAGAAGTCAGACTTCATTAAGAGAATAGAAGAGCTTAAGCCCAAATATGTACGCAATGAGTTATAAGAATAAACGAACCGCATTCGTAAGATAAACATTTTTATTGCTTTTTAATCTTTTGTTCTTAGAGTTTTTAACTTTTAAGAGCACCATCAGCTCTATGTTACACACATAATTTCTTCATTTCTTTCATGATTTTGTAAACAATTGAGTGAGCACCAATAAAATTAGTTAAAAAAAAAAAAAAAATAATTATTTGAGAACGTTGATATTTTACATAAATGTTATGTTATGATAAGAAAGTTCTTTACCAAATAGATAATACATTTTAATATATTTCTCTCGTTTGTCCATAAAAATCAATCGAAATAATAATTTTGTGACATTTGACATTACTGATATCAGCCTTGATACAATATCTAGTATGTATCTCAATTATTGAATTTTCTCTTGGTTCAACTTCTAATATAGTTTGAAAATGCATTTGGAATCCTGAAAATTATTGGCAAACTATAACACCTATTTTGAACAAACAACGCATAGGAACATTCTCGGACTACTACGTAAGATTTCCTTTAATTTTTAGCAAAATCTGACCTTGTATTTTGAAATTATAGTTTAAAAATACATACCCTGCTGCATTGTTGGCGAACTGCTATACCAATATTATCTAAACACAAAATTCTTGAATTTTGAGCAAAATCGAACCGTGTTTTCTGAAAATATTCCGAAAATGCAAGCACTGGTGCATCTTTTTGGCAAGCTGCTTGACCGACACGCACAGGAACACTCTTCGACTTCTACGTAAGATTTCCTGAAATTCTGAGCTCAATCAGTATGGTGGTTCCGGATTCCATTTATTGAACTGAAAAACGAAATGTGCGCCAACAACGCCACCTGTTGAGAATTTTCCGAGTTTTCTTTTTTCAGAAGATAGTATCCAATTTGGTCCAGTCATTTTAAAGTTTTAAGCATCCGATCAAACAACGATGCATTTTTATATAATTATGTTTACAGATTCCAATCGAAAAGAACATTATTGTTAAGTTTTTAGACTCACAAAAATTGGATTTTAGAAGGATCACCGAAAGAATGTCTCTCATAAAGTAAAACTTAAGAAAACAGGAAGGTGGTACGAGGAAAAGGTAAGAATAAATAAGCTGCCTTGATTGCTTTTTACATCACTTAAGTCGTGTGAATATCTGAGTTTGGAGGGCAATCGGGAAATTGATTGATGTCGGGTTTCAAGCTGTATATATATGTTACCAGAAATGTATGTAATCCGTGATTATATATAATTCCAAGGAAATGTATACAATGCCAAAATTCGCCAGGAAATGTGTGAATTAATTTTTTCTATACACATTGCTTAGGAATTCTGTACATTTCCTAATCAGCAATGGGAATCGTATATAATTCCTAGGTTTTATACATTTCCGTTAATTATGGGAGTAAAACAAAGTGTCTATAAATCCAAATTCTTTAAATACAAAAGAAACTTTGCATACACTCAGGGGGCAGCATATCCCCCAACATACTTCGCTGTTTATACCCCTTAATTTTGTTATTTCTTCAAAAATAAATAAGCTATTCCTTCATTTAAAAATAAAGTAATGAAAAATTAAAAAAAAATTCTTTTTATTTCATTTTTAGTTTCCACTTCATTTTTTTTACTTTTTCTATGGTATAATATTAATTTAACACATTTCCTAGCATTATTTAGCAGTTTTATACAATACCTAGGAAATAAATATATACATCTCCTAGGAAATGTGTGTTTTAAATAATCTTTTACAAATCTTTTTATACATTTCCTAAATAGACTCGTCATTGTATACATTTCCTAGGAATAGTATATAATTCCTAGATTTCATACATTTTCGGTAACATATACATTGAACCATAGAGAGAATTCTTCAAACTTTGTTAAAGATTATTTTTGCTAAAGCTCAGTTTACAGTTCATGTTCCTTTATAGTTCCACTAAAAAGACCCGTTTACTGGTTAATTTGCACTGATCAAATTAATTAAAGGAATGCAAATAATTTAATTTCTTAGGTGATTCTCACCAAAGAAATAGCATTTATTTATTAGTCATAACAAAAATTATAGAAAGTGAAAAAATTTTCATCTTGAAAATGAATCCATGTTTTTTTGTTTTGATGATGTGACATTTTTATTAGCAGAGTCGAAATACATATTCTCATTGGCTGGAACTATTTACTAAAACACCTATTACGGCCATATTATTCACTCAATACATCCAGATTAAAACTTAAATCTGGATGTAAATCATACAAATTCAATGTAAATTCATCTGGATTTAAGTTTAGATCTGGATGTATCGAGTGAATAATATGGCGGTTAGAGTTAAATAAATTAACTGGAACTCATGTATACGTAGGTGACTGCATTAAAAAAGTAATATATTCTCTTACAGCCCACTACTGAAGTCCAAATTAAAATTTTATATATGTATGTACGTACATAATGTACTTCCTATTTTATAAAAATAAATAAATATTGACATTATTTGGTAAATCAATTTTTTTATTCTATTTTAGAGTGTGAGTATTATTATGCTGTTTTTTTTTTAAACTTAAAGTTCTTCAAAAGCAAGACAAGTTTAACATATAAATATTGTTTTTTTTTTGTATACAATCTACTGATTTGTATGAGCAATAAAATTAGAGTAATTAAGATATCTACATACAATAAATAATATTTTATTAGTTTTAATATTAAAAAAAATATATAAGTTAAAGTTTACAAAAAAATATTATTTAAGATTAATGATTTGAGCTTAACGGCGGTATGGTTGTTTGTTGTAACGTCCTCTTGAGCTTTCATCTGAGAGTGCATAGTATTCGCTGTAAACAACGCACCAACAATATGTAAGGATCACTAAAATGGAAAGAGTGTTTTTTATTTATTAAATATTTAAATTTATGTTTAAGAAAAATGTTTGAGAGATTTACAATAAATTAGAATTAAATCTAAATATTAATTATTCTCGTTTGGCTGGTACGAAACTTAAATAATATTCAAATTCATTTTAACCGGTTTGCGGTATTTCTTATGAACAAAAGTGTTTCAACAAATGGACATAGGACACTGTGCTACAAAAAAATAATTGTCGGTGGGGTAATGGTTAGTGCCTTGGACTGTCACGCCAGAGGTGGCTACTGCTACATAAATACAAAAGTATTTTTCAGGGCTAGTGCCTTTAGCGATGAAGTGAAAAATCTCCTGTCACAGAAAAGTACCGCTCACCTTAGCCGTTTGGATTCGGCAGTTTATTGTAGGTCCCCTCCATTCCTACAGATACGCACACATAGTTGAGAGTTTTAAGTCACTAGGCTCTAGTTCTTCATGAGCTGTTGTGCCATCAAATTTAGTTTTTTTTTTTTATGAACTTCTAAAGGATTTTAGAAGACGTTGTAAGTCTAGTCTAGTGCATCACGCACTTTTATTTAAAAATTACCCTAGAAATCTCAATTTATTGAGAACTCACGTACTTAATGATTATTAACTCAGCCATATTTCTGCTGATTTGTAGTTTGTTTACGGTTTTGAAAAGAGGATCAGGTTTTAAGCTGGCCAGAGATAAATGTCATTTTCTGTGTAAAAACATTAATATCCCTTTCCAACTGGAGCAGTTTTGTACTAAAAAGTATAGTCGTGGGAGGTTTTGTTTTTCTAAGGGCCAGTTGTACAAACGTGGTTCAATTTTAATTTTAATTTACCGATTTCCGCGGATTAGCTGAAGCTCAACTATGATTCAAGGTTCAACTATGTGATAAAAGCCAATTACATCCCGGTGATTTAAAATTCCTGAACAACTGTTGTACAACAGACCCTTAGTTCTGTTATAGATTCGTTTTTTATGAATTTTTCAAGATTTGATTACGGGTATTTGCATTATAAGGTGCTCCTGGGAAATAATTCCGAGACGCATTTTGTCTTCGATATTCGAAAGAGTCTTAAATCATATCATAAACATCAGTTGTTTCATTTTGACTGAATCTAAACCTTACTGATTATGTAATATGCCTACTTCTTCTAACGTTTCTAAAATAACAGACTGCTGGCAAAAAAGACTTTCAAACTTTCTACCTAAGGCCGGATACAAAGTTTCTCACCAAAAAGAACATTATACAAAAATGTTCTACTTATCTATTCATATTAAAAAAAAAAATTCGCACGCTTAAACCTACGTCGGAATTTGACACCAACCAATGATATCAAATTATTCAACAACTTACCGACACAAAGTAATCCAAATATAAGCCACAGCACACCGGTTAATACAAATCCTTCGATGAAGAACATCACCGCTGTATAAATAACGGAAATAAGCAGGCCAAGTGCGATCATAATTCCAAGCACAACCCATGGCAGCATAAGGTAATGATTTCTCTAATAATTATTGTAATTATAAAATAAAATACAAAAATAAATTTATTATTAGTTACAAAACCACTTAATAAAACAATTAATGGTATAAAATTTCATATAATAAGTATGCATGTAAAAAAAACTGATAGGTATATGTTATAAGATTTATTTACAACCCTATATCTCTACTAATATAATGTAACCACATACCTTCAATACTCCGACCATCATTAGTGTGGATATTAGAATCGTCATACATAAATTGATCACGAGGATTATTTTAACCACATTCGACGGTAGCCAGTCGAAAAGAATGGTTTTAAATTCCACACGGGTTATAAAGATCACAATGATCGTTAGGATAGAAAGTATTATGGCCAAGAGACCGGATATGATTGAGCCCGTCCGCAGCGATGTGCATCTGCAACATGAGTTGAGTAGTGGTCCAGCCATTATAACGATAATGATTTAGAGAGCTAAATGAAAAATAAAAAGAAATAATGTTGCAGTTTTTAATTAGATAATTGTAGGTAAGGTATGGATATTTTTAGAGATCGTTTTCAAGTTAAAAATGTCAATATGTACCTACATATATGTACGTACTGGAAAAATTTATTCTTGGGCATATTTTCCGGGGTCGGAAATTAACTATCTTAATTCTTAAACAATGACTAAAATGGATAAAAATTTATACAGAACAAAATTGGCACCACTTTTTTTAATGCATTTATTTTATTAATTAAGACAAAAAAAAACGATTTTATAAAGAAGTAAACGTTGAGGGAGCGGATAATATTTCAACTGGTTATTTTATGTTGTAGAGTTTATCGATTCGATGTGAAAAGACATCTCGAGCAAGAATAATAATTGAAAGCGAATGACCGTCGTTTGCGTCAAAATTTCAGTAAAGAGCCCAACAATTTCCACTTCCAAATCAAACTCCCTGCTTCAAATTTAGGCATTTTCTGGGATACCTATGTTTATGTATATAAACATAAAGCATCATGTACAAAATTTATCATTTTTCTTTTACCTACACATTTTGTAAACGAGTAAGTTACTTTCTGCACGGTTGCCGCAGTGGGACTTTAGTCGCATCTTGACGTGTCTATTTTCAATGTAATTGTATTTCAATTCCACAAACACACACAGTCATACAGCAGAACTTGAAAACTAATCATTACCGAAATGGGGGAGCGGGTTAGAATTCTGGGTTTAAAAATTCCAAATGACAAACAAAAATTAGCTACTGAACAAATTCGGTATATTGAAACTATTGAAAAAAATTTGAAACTAAAGAGAATTGCAATAATTTAGTTCTTCCAATTATGTACCTATCATTTTTTGGTTTCATTTTGATATCTGTAGCAAATAAATAAGTGTTTCGTCTACAGGTAATGCATTTTCGACGAAAAATCAATTCGCTAACCAAATTGCAGACTCGCAGCTCTTTCGCAAGCGAATTTTCAATTCTTTCTTTATTTAAAAAAAAAAAAATGTGATAATAAAATACAGTCGGACATTATCAGCCCTATTCTGCTATTCGATCCGATCGATTCACGTGAAAGTTACATTTTTTTTTAATCTTCAATCTTTAGAGTGCAAATCTTATTCGTTTTTGAAATTCTTAAAAGAATCTAATTGTTGAAATCCTGATTTTATCTAAATTTGTACAAAATTTAGAGCAATTATTTCCCTCCGAAGCACAGTGGGGCACAGTGGGGTAGAATGACCCTATTGGTGGCAATAAATCAGCCAATTGAGCTAGGAATCTAAAAATTTCTGAAAATGTTTATAAAACCAATCTATTGATATTTGTAAGTCCAACAATGATCACGCACACCAAAACGCCCACTTTTTTTGTACTAAAAAATTTAAGAATTAATTTACCTACTATTTTTAGTATATTATAATTTAAGGCTGTCCAATTCGGCCATAAAGACTAAGTACCACAAGCAAATAAGTACACATATACATATTTTTATTCATATATGCCCACTGTAAGAAGTAACTACACTCTCTTTTTTTTGTAAAAACAGAACAACAACACAAATCTTAATACAAAAATAATCTAGTATAAATTAGCATCATACATATGTACATAACTGATTTTTAATTAATTTAAAACAAAATCATATCGTTTTTTTC
Organism: Epistrophella euchroma; assembly: GCA_947049315.1. Lineage (NCBI taxonomy): Eukaryota > Metazoa > Arthropoda > Insecta > Diptera > Syrphidae > Epistrophella > Epistrophella euchroma. The sequence continues at coordinate 130,180,608 of OX346246.1, forward strand.
ACCACTGCTTTCTTCCTCAAAATCATTGATTTGTTCAACAGGGGGGGCTTTAAACAAAGCAAGTGCTTTAATGGGCAGGGTAGTTTTCCCGTGCTTGGTGATTACAGGATCAGAACTTAACAAAAAATAGTTAAAAATATCTCTGTTTGTGTATTTTCTCTTCTAGATTTTCGGGAATGATGCTCTCTATAGTTTTTGAAGTCCTTGTTTCATTCACTTTCCCAATGTTCGAACGACGAAAATATTCCATGGGAAATTTTTATTCGCGACAACCTCCAATATCTGGCAGTATCAATTGCGAAATGCCTGAACATTTTGAAATTCTGAAAGAAACGTCTTGTCGTACTACCATCATTTAAATTCCCAAACCCTTTGGTTTGTTTATTATCAAACCACAACGATCTTTGAATTCATTTTGTATCCTCTGTTTGTTTTCTGAAACAATAATCTTTGTCATCCCTTGTTTTACTTAAACCTATATTATCGAAGTTTTCAGTTTTTTGTTTAACTCCTCTCCCAGAAAAACAAACTGTATTTGTAAATTAGGGCCAGTTGTACAAATATTTGATCCGTGGTTCAGGAATTTTAACTCACCAATTTCGGCGGATTAACTGTGGTTCAACGATGGTTCAGGCATGTAATTGGCTTTTAGTGCCAGTTGTACAATCGTGGTTTAAATTTTGATCCGTGGTTCAGGAATTTTAACTCGCCGATTTCGGCGGGTTAACTGAGGTTCAACGATGGTTCAAGGTTCTAATATGCACTAAAAGCCAGTTACATGCCTCAACCATCGTTGAACCACAGTTAATCCGCCGAAATTGGTCAGTTAAAATTCCTGAACCACGGATCAAGTATTTGTACAACTGGCCCTTAGTGCATATTGGAACCTTGAACCATCGTTGAACCTCAGTTAACCCGCCGAAATCGGCGAGTTAAAATTCCTGAACCACGGATCAAAATTTAAACCACGATTGTACAACTGGCACTTAGGGCCAGTTGTACAAATATTTGATCCGTGGTTAAGGAATTTTAACTCACCAATTTTAGCGGATTAACTGTGGTTCAACGATGGTTCAGGCATGTAATTGGCTTTTAGTGCATATTAGAACCTTGAACCATCGTTGAACCTCAGTTAACCCGCCGAAATCGGCGAGTTAAAGTTCCTGAACCACGGATCAAAATTTAAACCACGATTGTACAAATGGCACTTACTGTTTTACACAGAGGGAGCTTGATCAACATGCATTATAGTAACAAGCTCCCTCTGTGTTATAAAAAACATATTTTAAACTGGTATACCTAAAGGTTAGAACGAATCTTAGAAATTTTCAAATAAAAATAATCTTTTTTTTGTTCAGAAAGCACATTTTTCAAATAAGACTTTTTAACCAAAAGCGCAAAAACGCGCAAAATATTTGTACAGTTCCTTAAAATTAATAAGATAACCTACTAAAAAAAATAAAAAGAAAGCTTCGGACAGCTTGGGAAAAAAACTAAATCGATCAATGTTTGTATGAATTAAGTAAAAAAAAGGCTTAAAAAAGGTTTTATTACAATTATTTTTTAATATAATTTAAAGCACTTTCTCACACAAAAAAAAACTATCAAATAGATTAACACACCAGAACTTGAAGTCTGCATATTAAGAATTTTAATTTTTTAAAACCGTAATTTTTTGTATGCAATTAACAACGCTTCAAAAATTTCTTCACAAATAAACTGCAGTAATATAGCTACCGCCAATGCATGTTATGCAAAATGTGTTTAAGATAACACTGTTTATAACTTTTTCAATATAAACAGTCAATATAACAGTATTTGACTATTAAAAAAAAAATAACAATAGTCCCATACGGGCAACTTCATTTTTGGATTTATTGCCACCGATTGGACTATTCTGCCCCGTTGTGCGACGGATAACAGAATACAAACTTTCACGTGAATGTTTAGCAGAAAAGGGCTGTATGTAAGAAGAAATTAACTTAATTTTCTTGTCTATAATGTCAACTGTTTAAAAATTTTTAAAAATAACGGACTAGATAGTGATATTTTTTTTTTCAATTTCTCTGTATTCCAATTGATTTATGTGATTTATTTATATGAAATTTTCTGAATGCGACTTTTTTTTCCTCGTGACCCTTTTTTTTTGCGACTATTTTAAATTTCTCGGCGGCAACACTTACTGCAAGAGTTTTTTTTGAAGCGGGTATCTAATAGTTAGGTAAATAGCATTTCCCTGTAACAGTAAGATCAAACGACCCAGAAGAGTACTTTATACTTATGAATATGATAATTAGAATAATAACTGACTGGACTGGGTGAGACATTTTTTTATAAAGATTTATTGCAACTTAAATACTTACTGCGAATGAAATTCTTTAAATTATTGTTTTCTTTTTTGTCAAACAATACATATTTGTATATTTTGGTGAAAGTAAAATATAACTAAGAAATATCTGTGCAAAACAAAATTCAGAATTAAATATGACGTAATTTTTAATGGAAAAATATACTATGCGATACAAGAAGAAAATATATACAAGGTTAAAATATTGAGTTATGTGCGGTGTGCGATTGTTAAATGCGATTGCAGAAAAATAGACTAATTAATGAAATGAGTTTTTTTTTCTTTTAGGTACACCACTTGGGCGAAATTGACGTTGATAAGATATTTTTTTTTTTTTTTACAATTTGTGTTCCCATAATAAAAAGACGAACAAAATTTAATCAACTGAAAACATCAAACTCACTAGGTTTTCAATATGGCGTGGCGATGACATGTCGCACCATACCATCGCCTCGTCATCTGTGTGTGTATTGTCCCATAAGAGAACATGCAAATTCCACAACGTGGCATATGTATGCACCACGCCAGAACCATACCAAAACCATAAGCCAGTTCTATGTGAATTGGGCCTTAGGACAAAAAGGTTCTAAGTGCACACACATCACTTTCGAGAAAAATGAGGTTTAATATTTCGTGTTGAATAACTTTGCTATACCTATACAGTGCTCTTCACTTGATTAGACGCACACACTTTTGTTTACATAAATTTTATTTTTTTGTTAGTGTGCGTAACAATTATCAAAAAATTGCATTTATTAGAAAGGTTATTAAGCTCTCAACAAAAAAACACAAACAAATGGTGGGTGAGTGGAGGTTAACGGATATTTTTTCTCTTTCTTGCCTATGCTGTAAGAAAAAGTGCAGTTTTTTTTGTTCACATGATTAGACGCACCTGTAAAAAAGTCGTAAAAATGAAAGATAGACTTTTTAAATTAACTTTTTTCTCTTTTATTTTTTTTTGTTTCTTTTTATTTATATTTTAGTACTTTGTACAACCACCATGTTTTAAAATCACATCAAAAATTCTATTTTTAAGTGAATCATACAGTTTTTCTAAATAATTTAAGGGAATCGTCTTCCAGGCTTCTTTTATTGCTACAATTAGCTCTTCACAGGTCTCATACTGCCTACCTCCTTCGTAAACTTTACGGGTGAGCCATCCCCAAACATATGAGTCCAAGTGAGATCGCCGGGACGAAACGCCAAAAATTTTCATGGACTAAAGGCCGTTAAAAGCTATATTGAAAAAAAAAACTGCACTTTTTTTTACAGCATAGGCAAGAAAGAGAAAAAATATCCCTTAACCTCCACTCACCTACCATTTGTTTGTGTTTTTTTGTTGAGAGCTTTAACCTTTCTAATAAATGCAATTATTTGATAATTGTTACACATACTAACAAAAAAATGAAATTTATGTAAACAAAAATGTTGCGTCTAATCAAGTGAAGAGCACTGTATATTGATTTTAATCAAAACGTGTGAATACCTGCATTTTATTTTTTGCTGATTTTTTTACAATTAATAAATTAAAAATATAATTAACATTTATTCGGCAATTTAAGTTCAAATAAATCGATAGAGCTTTGTTGCTCAACGATACTGCACTTAGACGCAGAAGAAGGCTCTCACTGCATGAACCTTGTTTCACGGTTTACATCAAATTTAACATCACAAGAAGGTTCTATCTGTCAAGCAAAAGGTTCTATCTACAAAATTATTTATTTATCTTAAGTACACAAAGGTTCTATCTGGCAGGTAGGAACCTTGTGAACTTAAAGATCGAATGAAAACTGGGTAGATAGAACTCTGTTGCTCAGTTATTTTCGAAACTGTAAGAGATAGACTTATGCGAATGGCGGCAATCGAAAGAGCATATCATTTTTAGTACGATGCAATATGTAACTCAATTTTACCAAAAATGTCAGCTATAACCTTGTTGTGTCCTAGGGTGACGAATAGACAACATTCTTTGTAAAAATAAATTTTTTCAACTGAATATTTATGTACATATGTACTTCAATTTAAAACATATTTTCAGAAATATAATTCAAGAAGAAGGAGAAGAAGAAGGCTAAGTTTTCTTCGCGTACGTCTTAAAGAATGACTAAATTTTAAACACCTATTTAAGCATGAAATGTTATAAGAATTCTATAAATTGTAAAAAAGAAGTTATTTTTTATAGTAGAAAGCTTCTTATTTACATATGTCCATTGTCCATACAAATTTAACTGTATTCATACATTATCATATGCAGATATGTAATAAACTAAGAATTTTTCATGGCACATGATCAACAGTGCCTCAAGATTCATGACTCTTTTCGACTGACTTATGAATTGTTATTTATTTTTAAAACCTACAAAAAATAAAAATAAATCAGTTTTTTTTTTAAATTTTATTATCTTCTTTACACTTTTTGGAAATCCTTGTTTACGGCAATTTACTTCACTTTTTGGGATCAGCATTCCCACGCCTGGGCCCTGCAACACGACTTGATATAGATAAAGAGGAGATAAGATTTAAAGTCCTGCTCTACGTTTACTACAACTACATTACTTTATGTTGATTATATCAGGTTGATTTCATCAAATATGAGGAATAGGCTTCAAGCTGTTAAATTAAACAGTATTATAACGAAGTTTAAGCTACCATGGGGCGGACTTCCTCGGGGGTCTGCCTTGGGACCACTATTGATTGTTATAGGCTGTGCTGTTTGCTCTATAAATTTGTGTCACCTAATTTGTGCACTAGCAAGAAAAAATTAAACGCCTATGTGGAAGTTTACGCTGAGGAAAAAGTATAACATAAAGCGTTTAAGTTGAACATAAATATTTAAGTTTCGTTTCAGCAAATTGGCCTTAAGCGATTAGATTTTGAGAAATTAAATTTAAAATTCAACATTTTTTTTAATTGTGAATATTTTTTGATTTTTTTTAAAACTGCGTTATTAAGAGCAACTGTTGTTATAATATTCAATGCACTTTTAAATTTTTAGTTCAAATACTGAAAACTGAGTGTAAAAGTCCTCTTAAGTTTTTGAGAAATTAAAAAATAAAACAAAGGTAGGTACTTTTTGTACTTGTTTGTTTTGTTATTTTATGTTTAGGATGTAAAAAATGTACATTTCATAATGAAAATCTTTGGGTTGTTTTTTGATAAAGTATCTTTGTTTTCTTTTTTTTTTAATTTAACACAAACTAAACAGATATTTCATAAAGGATTAATAAAAACATTGAATGTTAAAAAAAAAAACAGTGGCAATTCATTGCGCAAAATTTTGAAAAAAAAAAATTTTAATTACATTTTAAGTAAATTTATCAGAAATTGTTCCTTCCAGCTTTAGGAGGGGGTGGGGGAGATAAAATTTTCCCTCATATATATTTTTTAGGATAATCGCAAGGAATTATCCTTGAATTTGAGTTTTATAGACTCTTTATTTTTGTTCAATTTTTTCTGCAGGTACGTTTGTCAAATTTAAGTTTTTTGTTAAGATACCTGCCTACTAAAGTGACATTTTTCTTCGAAAAGTTTTAAAAATTATCTTTATTGAGCTAAATAAATAAATAATTATCTAGTTCAAAAAGTTCTCTTCTTCTAAATTAAATCGGTTTTCTAATAAACGGGTTTGATTTTATTATGCCTCGGAAATGGCCTTTAAAATGATGTATTTTCATTTAGTGCCAGTTGTACAATCGTGGTTTAAGTCTTGATCCGTGGTTCAGGAATTTTAACTCGCCGATTTCGGCGGGTTAACTGAGGTTCAACGATGGTTCAAGGTTCCAATATGCACTAAAAGCCAATAACATGCCTAAACCATCGTTGAACCACAGTTAATCCACCGAAATTGGTGAGTTAAAATTCCTGAACCACGGATCAAATATTTGTACATTGGTTCCGAATGACGGTGAAACATTTTACAATTTTTAATTTTTATACATAATGATTGCTTTTTTTGTATGTTTCTCAGCGGTTTACTTTTACGAAAAAAAATCAGTTCCGCTATGACGGTACTTTTGACTTCACCGGCTCCCGAACTCTTCGTAAATGATTCATAATAATGTCTGGTGTAATGTTCGCATAAGCAGGGGATGTGCGATTTTTTCTAAGAATATGCCCAATATTATAATTTCCCAAAATAGGTATGATATCCAAATACCAAAAAACCTTGTGTTTGTAAAGTTATACCCAAAAAAATTTGGTCAGACGAACGAATACACGCTCCTCACAATTCTTCACGCTCCTCACAATTCTTCTAAGTAGTCCAGTCGGAATAGACAAAAAATAGGCGTGAAATGGAAAAAATTAGATAGGTTTTTTTTTTTAAATTTTAATCGTTAGTGGGGCTTATTAGGAGTCTACATTTAAGTTTTCGACCGCCTAGCTCCATTGCGTTGGCCGCAAATCTTGAAATTAAGGAAAACTGGTTACCGTTGAATAACTCGTTTATTTTCAACTTTTGACTAAAAATGCACATGGCAAAAGTTGTTTAGAATTTAATTGTGTACCAATTCAATCCATCAATTTTTCATGTCTATTTTGAAGTTAAGTGCGTTAGTTAATATTTTTTAAATAAAAACTAAAGGACAGCGTATTTTTTTTAATCGTTGGGGAAGGACATGAAGTGTATATATAGAAATTCTCGACCACCTTTCTCTTTAATATTGGCCGCGATCTTGAACACAAATTAATAGGTGTGAATTTGGTTTGAATTCAAGATGGCGGCCAAAGTTAAAGAGGAAGGTGGTCGAGAATTTCTATATATACACTTTATGCCCCTCCCCAACGATAAAAAAAATACCCTGTCTTTTTGTTTTTATTTAAAAAAATGTTAACTAACGCGCTTAACTTCAAAATACACATGAAAAAACGATTGTAATTGTATTTTCCGGATTTATTGGAAAAATATCAATCCTAGGAAAAAAACTGTTAATACCAAAGTTGTAGATAATTAAATTCTAAACAACTGTTAAGTGCATTTTTAGTCAAAAGTTGAAAATAAACGAGCTATCCAACGAAAATCAATTTTCCTTAAATTCAAGATGGCGGCCAACGCAGGAGCCAGGCGGTTGAAAACTTAAATGATTAAAATTAAAAAAAGTCCCTATCTAATTTTTCCATTTCAAATTACATTCCGACTGGACTAAAAAAAAAACACAATTTTGTACATTTTTTAAAATTTTTCACTAATCGAATACTAAGCGTGATAATTACTAAATTGAGGAATCTTAATATGCGCCACTGATTTATACGTATCCGTTAAATAAATACAAAAAAAAACTCCACAAAATCTCAACTTGAAGTCTTTTGGCATTATTGCTCAATGCTCATGACTCTCATCTTATTCTATTTTTGCACAAATAACAATTCACATTATGACCTCAATATTCTTGTTACTTATATGAATTTCTTCATTAAAACCATTATGAAAACAAATTATTTTGTTTACTCCAAGTAAATTTTTAAATACTATTTTTGTTTTACATTCCATCATAATAGTGTATCTCCATGCATATCAATTAAATTCTCTTAAGACATGGACGTTCGCCAGATACACATTCGGCAATGTTTTTAAAGAAAGAATTAAACGTTTATCAATGACCTTCCTCATTTACGAGAAAATTTTATAAATATTATATGTATACGTATTTATGAGGTTGTAAGTATAGGTATGTAATGTGGGCGATCATCCTTAACGGTGATTAATTGCCCGCAACCCCACTGACAGCGGTATTCCAGTAAATCAAAGCCAGATGTTTAATATATGTACATATGTAAATATGTATCTACATATATACATACATCAATTAACATCTATCTTGAAGTAAATCTTATTTTATCAATGAACTTAATGTTAATAAGTATACTGAGGTTACCATTTGCACAAAAAACGGTACTATTTTGAACAAAGTAATAAGAAGTCTTTTTTAGTGAATTTTTTTTATATGATTGTTTCTAAAACCATCACCATTCTATCCCAATTGGGGGTTTGAGGTTATGGGAAAACTGATTTGTTTCGATGCAAGTGTGGAAGCAAAATTTAAAAATCATTTTCTTCATACAAATTTGCCAATCGTAAGTACCTAATTGTTTCCATTTTTTTTACATATTGTGTTAATATACTCAATGGGATATTATGGAAGCTGGAAGGGCTTTAAATATAATTAATTTTTGTAGCTTGAACCATTGTTGGACTTCAGTTAACCCGTCAAAATTGTTAGATAACAAGAATTTTAAATAGCTTTCTAATATACTATTTTATAAGTTTTACTAATTTTATTATTTTGCAGGAAAATGTCAGCAATATATACCTACTCATCAGATAATACAGTACATATTATATTCTGTGTAACATAGAAAAGCTGGTCACCTTGCTACAAATCTCATAGGGCCGCATCCGACATGCTTTGCAATTGAAAACATTTCACTCATTTTAACCAAGATAGACATTCATAACATAACATCACACGGATGATAAAAACAATCTAAATCTTTCCTGGTTCAATTCAAATAAAATAAAAGCTATAAATATTTGTTTAGTTTTTATAGTTCGATTCATCTCTGATTGCGTAATCTAGACTGAAAAAAAAAGAATGTAACATACGAAACCTCTACGTGGAATTCTATTACATGAGTTATAATGTGTAACTCTTATAATGGAAATTATTGCTTGATTATTTCCATAAAAATAGATTGCACAACTTGGTTGTATGTACTTGCTTTTAAGTTCAAGTGGCTTAAATTTAATGTAAAATTTAAATGTAATTAGAGACAAATGTTCTAAATCATGAAATTCGTTCTAAAACAACTCCTAAGATGATTTGACCTAAAGGAAAAGAATCACGTCTTAATTTTTTTAACAAATTTTGAATTTATGGAAATATGTATCATTATTTCGGTAGAGAGCGTTTTTAAAGTATTTTTTTTTGGCGTGTTTAGTGAACGAAAAAGTGAAGGGCGTACATCATTGTGTTGCTAAGTGGGTGTGGTAGATTAAAAGTATAAATTTGGCCAATATTTATATTTTATTTAATGCTGAAGAGATACCTGGAGTAATGTGTTTTTACGTCTATTTTCTAATTTTAAAAATTTTATATAATGTAAGAGTGCTAGAAATTTTAATTTTAAGTAGTTGAAATAGATTTATCCAAATTTTTGAATATGCAAGGGTTTTGAGGAGATGAATTATCTTAAAAAATATTAATTTTTTCGTTTATTTTTATAGAAGCAGGAATAAATAAAAATTGCAGATTGGATTTGTATTTCTATTTGTGAAATAGCGTTTGCCAGATTACTCCTCACTGCGTCCGCATTTTTTTTAAGACAATGAAAATTCAATCGAAATAAGCCAGTTTAATGTGCACGAACAAACATTGTAGTATGATTTAGTAAAGATTCAATAACAGAAAAAAGTACGTATTCGCCCGAGTGTACCATATAATTTTAATTGAATTAATTTGTTCTTCTTTTATTGAGCATTTTATATATTTAAAAAATCTCATATTTTATAACTATTCTTTATTTACATACATATGTATATGTATGTACAAGAATGTTAAAACAAATTATGTACATATTTATTCTTTACAATCCTTGATGGTCGCAGCCATCTAGAACACAACAGTTCTTCCCTTAAAACTGCAGCCGCTTTATTTTCTTTTGTTGAAGAAGACTCTTCAGAATCTCTCATTCGTCTACGTATATTTATTTTTATTTTAGTTTTTAATCGACGCGAGATTTATTGATGTTTCATTTCGATTTGAATTTCACTTCGCATTGATGTATAAACTAGGCTATAGTGAAAAATTTTAGATTTGATTTTTGATTTATTAAAATCTTAAATAGGTACAGTAAAACCCGCTTAAGAGAAACTGCAAAATGTCACAGTCTTTCTTTCACTTAAGCGGGTTTTTCACTTAAACGAACCCCGCTTAAGTGAAAAAATATTTCACTTAAGCGGAGTCCGGATAAGTGAACAAAAATTTCACTTAAGCGGATCTAAAAATTCCATTAAGCGGATAATTAATGCTAGAAACAATTGTATTTGTCTTTTATTTATCTTTGAATTATGAAAATGCAATTTTCTTTTTAATAATTGTCAAAATACGTATACCTCTTGAGCCATTTGAAATGTTGTTTTGGATTTTTGTTTGAGAGGACAAAGCAAATTGTTTATAAAATGTAAATGTAAAGGTTTGTGATATAATCCGAAATTCAAATGTCATTTTCGTGGTGAAAATGGTGAAGGTGAACGCATTCAGAAAATTTTTCGTTCTGTGCGATAAATTTTTTTTTCACTTAAGAGAGTTTTTTCCAATGAAAAATATAAAATTGATCTGAAAATATGTTTCAGGTATCCGAGTTTTTTCACTTAAGCGAGTTTCTTTTAAGCGGAGTGTTTTAAAGGTAAATGGTCGAAAAATACTCGGGGATGAAAAAAGTGTTTCAGATAAGCGGGTTTTTCTCTTAAGTGGGTTTCTCTTAAGCGGGTTTTACTGTACCTACTGCCTTATTTATAAACAAAAAAATGGTTATTTCAGCTCTTGTGTTCAGGATAACTACACCAAGGAATAAAAATAAAGGCAATTGCTTACTGCTCCATTTGAGTCCGAAAAATTCTTATTCCATAGTGTAGTTACCCTGAACACTAGAGCTGAAATAACCATTTTTTGTTTATAAATAAGGCACTTAATAGTTATACATCAATGCGAAGTGAAACATCAATTAATCTTGCCTCGAAAGGTTTATAAAGAAAATAAATTTTGTTTTATATTTGGTTTAGGTAAGTCCGTTGAATTATATTCACTTCGAACCAATTTTCTTCCTTTTTGTCGCTTAAATAATTGCATTTAATTATATTGAATTTTTCTATCCTGGGAAAAAAGCTAATATTTTGTATGAAAATTTCACTTCGCTCCGATCTATAAACTAGGCTTAAGTAGGTATGTAATTAATTTTATTTTTGCTGTGCAACTTTAAGCGAATCGTAGAACGATTTTGGAGATTTTTTACAAAAAAAAAGAGTAAATCCTCTAAACAAGATCTTCAAAACTTATATCTTGGTTTCTATTTATGTGTTCTTCATTTTGTGTCTGTCCATCCTGTGCAGTATTGCAGAAGCTATTATATACAAACACAAATAAATTCCCTTTTCCCTTGGTCACGCCATACTTTAGGTACGACTTTATCGATTTCATTCATCTTTTTTTTTTTAATTTTCTAATGCTTGAAAAGTTGAAAAAGTTGAAGTTTTGAATAATTGCTATTGAAAATATAAAGCATGACATTTTCAATTTTTTCAAACCCTGCCTGCTGCTTAAAAATAAAAAATAAATTTGATGGCACAACAGCTCATGAAGAACTAGGGCCTAGTGACTTACAGATCTCAACCATTCCTGTGTGCGTGTCTGCAAGAATGGAGAGGACCTACAGTTTACTGCCGAATCCGAACGGCTTATTTGAGCGGCACTTTAATATGACAAGAGATACTCTTGGATTTTTTGTCAATTCCTCGCAAAGAGATTGGGTAAGAGATAATACATCACTCTAACAAAATACTGACACAATGAATTATGTGTGTTACATAAAGTTGTAACAAGTGAAGAAGCCGTGCCAGCTGGCTCGGGTCACGTCACTGCGAAATTATTTCCACAGTTTGCACAATCTTACTGATGTTTACAGGAAACTGGAGTGTATACCTTCATTCCGCTATACCCTCACAAAACGATCGATGTGAGTGGACACTTCAAGGTGCTCATGAGGACAGTTTTTCACTTTGGATGAGATTTGAAGAAAGCAATTACCTCTTTCAGTGTCTCGAACAGAGGGTACTTTGGAACTTTGCGAAATAGAGTTATTCAGTTTGTGCTGTAGCACTAAGCACGGTGTCTTTACAGCGTTCTTGAACTCCATGGATCTCCGTGACAGCACTTTGAACTTCGGAAAGCATAAAGGCACATCCGTCAGTTCTTATTCCCACACACAGCAGTTCGAGTGGAAGTTTCAGCCCCTTCTCTAGCTGGAACAAGAAAATTAGGCCAATAGCTTAGCCAGTTAAGGACAAATCCTTAGATGTCGAAGTTCTAACCAACTTCGTTTCGTCAATAAGTATTCTTCTGGTTTCTCTCCAACATTTCTCATCGGAGTCGTATTCTTCGCCAGTTTTAGAATAAGCTAGTTCCTTAGTCGCATCCTCGAAAGTGACAAGTGATGAAGTATAGCTCCATTATCTCTGGTCGAAATGATAATTATTGCCGCCCAAGGAAGATAATAGTTTCTACCATAGCACGAAGGGGTTACCTGTATCTCTGCGTAGCCGAAATTGTAGCAATTAGCTATAGCTACTGAAAATAAATTTTATAAAAATGGAACCATAAAACATTTTTTTTTCCATTTACATAATATTTTATACTTTGTTGTTCGTCAGTGAGACCCAGGGGGGTAATTGCACCCATTGCCACTCCCCTCTGTTACCGCGCCTGTATCTACCACTATGACTGGTGCTGTGCTGATCTACCCAGATAATATGAATACAAATATTAAATAGGCTGGGATGCAAAATAAAACATTATGATTCTTTTCTATGCCAGTTGACTGCTAAAGTTCACAAAAAAGAGATTTAAAAAAGCATTTTTTTGGGAATTTAAAATTTTTTTTTCACTAGAAACCCATATTTTATCATTCAAAAAAAATTTAATTAGAATATAAATTCTATAAAGACAAATTAAGGTCCTCACGTGAAATGTAGAAAAAATGAGTTATTCAACCCAATTCAAAATATTCCCCAAATCATCAGATTTCGGCATCACAATTTTTTGGTTTTTTACATCTGTGAAGTTGACATATTTTCCCCTGTGACAGGACTTTAACCACATCCGTCAGATAGCTATTAATTTGCAACATGGCATTACACTATAGATACTCACTATTGATGAACTGCCTACAAAACTGCAAAGTTTCTATCGTGATCGCATAACAATTATTATTTAGACCAAAATAAGAATTGTTTTCGATTAACTTAAAACATTTTCAATGATTTAGGCATTTTTCCTTTTAATTTTACAAATAATTTTAAATCAAAACCACACACAACACACCTACCCATTAAATCCTATTTATAAGTTCAGGGCCAAACTAAAAAAAAACAATAAACGTGGTGCGATTTGGTAGGTATATACCAAACCTGCTTAACGTTATTTTTACAAATGATTTATAGTTTTGTGAGTGTTTATGAACTGTTTAGTTTTATAATAAATTATAAGGGTTCCTTATAATTATAATTCGAATTCTTATAAATAAGTTGTATGCTAACAAAAAAATTCAGAGAACATGAATCTAAAACAAAATGAAGTCATTAAATTTTATTGAATGTGGGGAAAATTATTTATGAGATCAGCGAAAATATATGAATGTATAGGCAACAGCTCTACCAATAAAATAAAGTTGTAGGTAGGTAATTAAACTCAATCGCCTTTCTTATTATTTATGTATCATAATATAAATAATATCCAAAGAAAGGCGATTGAGTTTAATTACCTACACTACATTAACATTAGGTATATAATAATTTCAAAAAGCCTAGAATACTTGGGTGGCATCTGATTGTTAGGGTAATATTTTTTGTTAGTTTTGGTTTCCGGATTTTATTTTTTGATCATTTGAACTATAGCTGGATAAAAGACTAGTTTTAATGCCGGCAAATTATGTATTTATGTATGTGTCTCCAAAATGGCTTTACGTAATATCGAATTCTAATACAAACAACAAATGTTTACTATGACAATAGGAACCAATAAATAAATATTTAGAAAATCTAAAAAAATTGTTAATTCGTTGCGGCCGCGATCTCACTTGAAGTTTGATTAATTTTTTGATTTATTTTTTAGAATCAAAAATTTCAAAGAATTCAATTTTTATTTTTTTTTTTTTTTTGGTAGAAGTGACCTTTTTAATATTTTTATTTAACGTTTATTTCAAACTTATATTGACCATAGGTGTCTTGCTTTGAGATGAGCAGATAGCTTTATTCTTTTTATTCACAGAAATAATTTAATAATTTTGGCTCTATCTAAAGATTAAGTACCTATTAACTGACTGCTTAATTGACTGTTGAAAAATTGCCTTTTAAACTACTAAGAAACTATACAATTTTTATTAAAAGGCCAATATTTTTCAAAAAAAAAAAAAAAAAAAAAAAAAAAAAAAAAAACATTACCAAAGGCGACAGCGACGTGTGTCAAAGAATTCCCGTTAGAATTAAGTTTAGATAAATAGTTTATGAATTGAAATAAATGGATTTAAAAAAAATAAATGACGTGGAATTCTTGTGCTTCAGATTTAAAGGAACAATAAAATTCAAATTTCAGACCTAAACGAACAAAAACCGGTTCATTATCATTATAATTTAGAAGATCAGAAAAGTTGGTACGGGGGTGGTTGGACTGACAAAAATTTAACATAATATGTCATATCGTCTCTTTTCTCACGAAGTGACGTTTGACGTACATACATACACAACTATCAAATTGCCCTTCAAGCAAATTCACTGACTCAACTTTCTCGGTCTTTCTTGGATCTTTGCTAAACTGATGAGTGTTTCAGGCACACCTATACAGAGATTCTTTGATTCTACATTTCCCCACACCTTTGTTTAGTTCATCTTTGTTCTTTTTTCTTATGATTTCCTTATTAAAAACTGAGAAATGGTCACTTTATAAATTAAATGTTACTGTTTTTTGTTCATTTCATCTTTTTGTAGTTCAATAAAATATGTTTGTAAATTGTATTTATACATTGATGATGAAAATAAAAGTGTCTTGAAATGAAAAAAAAGCTTTGTTTGTTTTAGGTAAACTCGATTGGAGAAACATGTAATGAAAAAAGCTTTGTTGTAGGTAATGTGGAACTCAAGTGGGGAAGTATTTTTTTTGCGATTCGTTTTGGATCCGTTTTGGTTTCGGTTTTCGCTGAGTATGGTGAACTCTTACTTTCACAATGCATGCGCATAATAATTTGAGCCGACAAACACAGTTTTGCGGATCCGTATTTGGATCCGTACGCGGAGTCCTCCATACGTTGTTGACTACGTGTGCGGATCCAAACGGACCCTTTTGTTTAAAGGGTGTCGTTTTTGTTGTTGACTGCATGTTCCTACATAATTAGATTCCCTAAAAATTATTATGATCATGGTTTAATGTGATATAACACAGTTGACTTAACTACAATTTTCGTTCAAACATTTCTCACAACTGACGTAACTGAAAGCTACATATATGTATATGTTTATTTATTTTTTAAAAAACTCAAAGAATATAACGATTCTTTAAGGCAAATCAGGGGCAAAATGACGGTGACTCATAGCGCATAGTACAATTTCTCACGCAAAGTTAAAGAACAAAGGCTGGAGATGGAGAGATAATTGTTCCTAGCAAACTTCACCCAATATTCAAACTTGCAAGAAAAGCCCAGCCTTATAAAGATTTTCTTAATTTTAAGACTTTTTCGAAAGATCTAAAAATATTAAAATTAGAAGAGTAACAAAAGAGAATGTTTTAAATGGCTAAAGATTGTGGAATTGAAACTTTTAAAAGATAAGCCTATACAAATATTTTTCAAAAAAAGCCATTTGGAGGAAGACTATCGTTCGTTAACATTAAGAAGGAATTTGAATGATACAACATTGTAAAAATTGAATACAACAAAGCTTAAGATTCCAACCGCAAAATGAGTCGCTTTGTCCTGGCGAGTTACCAACTATAAGAAGCAATGAACAGAAGCAATTCTATGTATAATTATTTGAAACCAGAATAATAAATCTAATACATACTAACATAATTGTTTTAAAAAATATACACGACTGCATCGCTAGAACTTGCTCTTGTATAATGTTATGATATCTTTAAAGAAAAATATTTTTAAAAAATTTCTTCTAGGGAATAACATTAAAATGTTCTGTAACACAGTGAAGCAAATCAGCTCAGCTGATTAGTTAAAATTACAGTGGGTATAGCTACCTTTCTCATCATCGTAGTGTTTTTTTTTTCGATTACACCTCGATTTTTTTCTTTACATGAAACCAATACTTGACCTATAGAGCAAGTACAAATAATGACATGAAAAATAGCTTTTGTCAGAAAAAAAAAAATGCACGACTGGGTCGCACGAACTTGCTCTTCGAATTTTTAAGATTGAGTGTAATACAAACTGTCATAAGAAAATGCCGCTCACCTTAGCCGTTCGGATTAGGCAACAAAATGCTGGTCCCCTCCATTCCTGTAGACACGCACACAGGAATGGTTGAGAGTTGTAAGTCACTAAGCCCTAGTTCTTCATGAGCTGTTGTGCCACCAAATTTATATATTTTGTAGTAACTTTAAATAAGAAGAAATTCAAATATAAGAAAATTCAGCTGCAAAATTGCTCAAAAATAAAAATCATCAAATTAATTTGCAACAATTATGTAATAGTAAAGTCGCAACCTGAAACGATTTTATCTATAAAATTCTCAGCATCGGTACTTGTACCGTAAAAGTAGATATTAAAGTACGAATAATGTTGACCCATATTAAATTATTAATCATTCAGTAAATCCACAACACCATATATACTCGTAATTCAAAATGCATGACGTGACACACACAACCAACGACGACATAACCATCAACAAAGGCGACGCGAATCCACCTCCTATACTGGTTACGACTTCAACAGTTTGATGATTTTTAATAAGCCTGGTTTTTTTTTTCTCTAGATCGGATCGTCTATATGGCGAGACAGTGTAATAAAAAACTTCGAAAAAGGTAGCTACACCTTGAATGACAACAAACCAAGGGGCCTTAGTTAAGTAAGTATCTAAACATACGTACAATACCTATACATAGATAGTAACAAAAACTATATTAACTTTGTTTTATGTTTCTAAGAAGATGCTTTAATCTATATAGGTATTTTAAAGATATAAAGCAACTTGCTCTCTTTCAGTGTGAATACAGTATGAACTCGCTTTCTTTGGTCAAATAATTTCAACCGGTTTTGTTTAAAAGTGGTTGAGAGAATGATCAATGATCATAAATAGTTTAGAAGGTAAAGTTGAAACAAATACAGGTGATGTGTGTGTCAAACTATCACTCACAGAAATGCATCGCTAAGTTTCGAACTATATCGATGAAACTTGCCTGGGAAATACAATCTAGCAATGAGGCCTTAAAAAGTTTTACCTGGAGATACTAACTGGCTGAACAGAATAGAATGACGGAACTGAAGACGCAGACGGAACTGGAAGAGCTGTCAAAAAGTGTCGTACGTTATTTTTTTTACATGCCCACAATGCAGCTGTACAGCTTTGAAAGTATTTTGAAGAAAAACAAAAGAATATTCTTGTGTACAAGCTCAGAATTCTCATTTTTTGTTTCCAATAATTTTCCTTTTAATAAATAATTTTTTTCGCGATACAAATAACCACAATATTTTTTTCCGACCCAAAAAGTTGTTTTTTTTCTTCATACAAATTGAAACGTCAAAAGTGCCGTACGTGAAAAGTTAAAAGTTGGTGAACTCTTCCGTCTGCGTCTGCAGTTCCGTGTGCGTCTACGTTCCGTTGTGTTCACAACATTGAATTTGCGTGTATTCAATATTTTGACAGCTATTCCAGCTCCAGGTCCGTCTCCGTCTGCGTCACCATTCTGTTCAGCCAGTAAAGTCCATAAAAAGCTTTTTTGTATCACCCACCTGGTAAAATTTGTAAATTTTTACTGAGTATATTAAAAGTCCTGGAAAGTTTTTAAGAAGAAAAAAAAAATTGTAAAAGACTCGCAAGGCCCTTGTTAGTAAAAACTAGTTGGAAAAGTTTAACTATCCCATCAGAGTTATACCTCGGTTATGAATAAATAAATAAAAAATAAATTTAATGGCACAATTAAATTAAATGAGCTGAAGAACTAGGGCCTAGTGACTTTCAACTCTCAACCATTCCTGTGTGCGTGTCTGCTGGAATGGATGGGACCTACAGTTTATTGCCGAATCCGAACGGCTAAGGTGAGCGGCACTTTTCTATGACAAGAGATACTCTTGGAGGATTTGTCACTTCCTCGCAAGAGGTAGTAGCTCCAAAAAAAACTTAAGTTGGAAGCGGCTGGTATTGAACCCCAGACATCTGGCATGACAGTAGGACGCATGTTAACAACAAAGATTAATTCGAATTATTTTAAAGGTACATGTAAATTCTTTGGGATGTTAGCACCTCATATGTGGGATATTCACAAAAATGTATGCAATCTAAATGGTCAGTAATTATAAAAGGTCAACTAATGTCCGTATGAGGATAGCACGGCCATTTTTGATTTTCGTAAAAAAAAAATTTTGTGCTGCGATGTGCTAAGCCTATGACGCCATACGTCGTATTTAAAAAAAATCGTACCAAGCATATGGTTGTACAGTGAAACCCGCTTAAGTGAAACGACAAAAAATCCTAATTATTGTTTCACTTAAGCGGACCTCGGATAATTGAAAAAAAGTTTCACTTAAGCGAACCTCTGATAACTGAAAAAAAAGTTTCACTTAAGAGGATTTTGAAGAATAAGTTGATAAGACAAAATTTTTTTCTTTAGTAACAATGGCCTGGTTAAAGCCTGCTCATTACTTTTTTTTTGTTTGATTTTTGTAAATTTGTCCATTTTTTTTCACTCAACCGAGTCTTTTACTATAAAAATATAAAGTTTCAAGGAAATATTTCTTTCAGATATCCGGGTTTTTCACTTAAGCGGGTTTCAGTAAAGCGGAGTTTTTTGCGGGAAATGTGTCGAAAATGCAGGGGGCTTAGCTATGCTGTTTACTTAAGCCGCTTTTTCAGTTAAGCGGGTTTCACTTAAGCGGGTTTGACTGTATGTTTTTAATAACGTGAAGTTAGCAGTGCCATTTTCGATTTCAAAAAAAAAGCTGTGCTGTATTGTGTTCAACTTGTGCCACCTTTGTCTTAAATTTGAAATTTTGATGACGCTTTAAAACAAATAAACTTTTTGCACAAAAAAAAAATTTCCGCAGTTTGGAAAATCGAAAATGGAGGTGCTAACTTCAACTTCAAGGTTCCTCGTTTGCGTTCGGTCGTAAAAGTTGCATTTCCAAATTTTTTTTGTCTTTTCGGTTTAGTATAATTTTTTGAGCACAAAACAGCAAAACTTTAAGTTTTTTAAAATAAATTAGTTAAAAAACATTCATCCGTTAAATTTTCGAATTTGACAAAACCCTTCAAATCTCACACCTATTTTTTTTTAATTCCAGAAATAAGGTGCTGAATATCATACTACGACCTTAAAAAGAAAAAGATTTAAAAGACCGCAAAAAAACGGTCCGGTGCGATTTTTGAGAATATCCCACAGTAAGATAGCATACTTTTTTGTGAATATCCAGCACATGAAGTGCTAATGTACCTACAGTAGAGGAAAGTCGATTGAATTGAAGGCTTATTTGTGCATACCTACCTTAAAAGGACTCTAACTCTGGTGAAATACGACATTTTGCAAAAAAGCGGACAGATTTGCATCTCCGAAACTATTGGTTTTAATTTTGTAATCTTTCAGATCCGTCAAGTGCCGAAAAAATCTTAAAAATTATTTTTTGAGGTTTCGATACAATTTTGTTGTAAAAGTTTTGTAATGCAATATAATTCATATATAAAATTAAAAACAAAATTGATTCTTTCATTAAAATAATGTTCTTATGAATTCAAAAATAAGAAAAAATTGTCATTATGTTATTTCTGGTTGTGTGAATTTTTCGCCAAAAACTTGAAAAGCAGTTTAATTACAATTGTTTTTAATGTTACAGGTAGGTACGAATTTTAAATAAAATCATTAAAGTAATTTTCGAGAAAATTAAAAAACAAAAAAAAAAACAAAATCTTGTTATGGTTTACTTCAAAAATTTGAAATAAAACAAAAACAAGATTTTGTTTTTTTTTTCAAATTTTCTTGTAAGCGATTCTAATGTTGATTAAACATGGAATCTTTGAACTCTTAGGTATTTATAAAGAAATAATTAATACATAATACTTTATTTCAGTTTTTTTTCCATAAAAATTCGCTTAAGGGAAATAAGATTTTGAAGTTTTTTTTGTTGTCTGGGTAAATTGCCTCATTTGTGGGTTATTTCTTATCACAGTACACAAATATAAGCTAATATACTGCGCAGGTTGTCAAAATTTAAACTGTCAGAAATTAAAAAATGGTTGTTCAAGTGCCCCCAAAAACTTCACACTACATTAGTAAAAACAACAACAAATATCCACCATTTTCTATCGATTTTGATAGGTGCGCAGAACAGAACAAAAATGAAAACGCTAATGATATTACCTTTAATATGTGCACTGTGATTTCTTTAGGTACATATATCGTAAGTGGCTCGATCGATATTTTAATAATTCAGAAATCTGGTAGTTTTAAAAATACTTGAACAAATATTGCATTGAAATTATTTTATAAATAATTTATGTCATTAAAAAATCCATTTTTTAATATTTTGACTCTCCATAAGTATTATTTTCGATCCAAACTTTTTTATACATCTCATATTAATGACTAATCACTTGCGATTCGAGCCGTGTATTTTATTTTGTTTTATTTATTATTTTTTACGAAAAAAATACGCCAAAATTTAATAACATTTTCAAGGCGCCACGACGGACGTTCCAAAAGCATTTGCAAAAAATATTTTATAAGAGACAAAATAAAAAATAAAAATTCACTAAAAGACATTTTCACTTTGAATTTTGTATATAATAAATTACTGCGGGTGAAATTCACCCACGCTTAAATCACATCTAGAAATAAACCAACGAAAATATCAAGATCATTGAAAGTGTTTTCTCGAGGGTATAGATTAAAGACAGCGACCGATCAGTATGGCAAAAACAAGTCAAGGTCTTTTATTTAGTTCATTCATCGCGCGTTCGTCCATCTGATGGTAATTTTTTTACAAAAAACTTCCATAATATCATGATAAAGAGATTTCAAACACAAGATGCATGTTTGTTTTCATTTCACGTATCTAAAGATACTTTAAATTTAAATTTAGGTACACAAATTGCTCTTATTCATAAACAACTTCAAGGGAAGATAGATGCAATCCTCAATCGATGACCTAATTCCCACATCATACAAGTAGCATTTTAATATTTTTCATGAGACATCACACTAATTATAGATATATTTTAAAATTAATAACTTAAGATATTTATTAGATACCTAAAACTATCTAAAGAGTGGGTTTAGTTTTTTTTTCGTATGTGTTATTGTTTTGTACCTGTAGATTTGTTTTTTTTTTGTTCCCTTGGGAATGAACTTGAAACTGATTTAGAATTATAATTTGATTTTAATGTTTGCGATGACGCGAACAAATAAATTATTGACGAATAACTTGGTGAAAATGTTTGTATTTTTTGTTTATTAAAAGAAAAAACTTATTGAAAATAAATTATTAAATGCGGCGACGCGATGTGACGGCGTATTTTAACTTACGAGGTATTTTGTCGGAGTTAAGAATGACAACTGAAAATTACCTAGAAACGATCTAACATATTACCAACACGATTCCGCGATAGACATAAACATTTTTTGTTTTTGCTTTCTGGTAGGTATAAAAGATGAGAGTGTTGAGGTTGTTGATGTTAAAAGGTTGTTTTGTTTAAACTTTTTCTCATTTCATTAGATAGTATTCGCTTATTATGGTTGAGAACTGGAATTGATTAGATGTGTGCGAATTTGAGAGATTTGAAAAACACCCGCTCGCGCTCTTTTTTTTATGTAAACAATCTAAATAAACATTAAATTGCCGTCTGCGATTATACTGAGTAGAGTACTGATCGACTTGATCGTAAGAAATATCACTGACGGTTAAGCACAAAAATACAGATCTCATCTAACAATCTAACCAGCAAACGTTGCAAAATGTACTTATTATACTTTCGTAGTTTATACGATATTTTGGTTTAAAGTTAAAAAAGCTTTTGTTATAGCTTTTTGAACGAATGTAATGTAGGTACATTTATTTGCTGAAGCTGATGGCATGCAATAACCCAGTAGTGTAGCTACACGGGTAAGGGCGCCAGGCCGTACAACCTATACAAATATACTTTTACCCTGTTAATTTTGTTTAGTGTTTTTTGAAGAGCTGTATCTTTGTGAAAAGTGATCGTATTGAGATGAAACAAAAAGAATTCTAAGGCTTTTTATTATTTGTATTAAAAATACAGTACAAAATTATAATTTTTTACTTTTTGTTACTTGATTTTTTTTTAGCCGAAATGCATGAGTAGATAACATATTTAATTAAAATTATTTTTATCTTTTATGTCACTATTATTTTTTTGATCATTCACATAGATATTCAAATAGAGATGAAGATGATTTTTTTTTTAAGAGCGTAGTTTTTAGTTAATATTTTTCTTTGCTATTATTTTTTAATTAAATTAAAAAAAAATTAAAAAAAAAAAACTACCTTCGATAGACTTTTAGTAAATCTTTCACTGCTTTTCAATTATTGATTGCAAGACTTAATTTGATAAAACATTTTGGAGACCAATTAAGCACTAGTATTTCTGTAAAACAACAACTTAATCCATCCAACTCAAAGTCGTACAAACCAATTATAGAAACAAATTTTAGTATTGTTCCTTAAAATTGTGTAGATACTTCGAATTGATCCTCAGAATGGAAAAGAATAAAAGTCTATTTTTTTTATTGTCATACATATTTTGTTTCCACACTATTATTATAGGTAGGTGCACTTTTTCGACATTTTTTAATACTGAATGGGATAGGTGACTTGGAATAAGGCCCATCGACTTTAACTTAACATTCAATTTTTAAAGTGACAGCTGACAGCTAATTTCTTCAATTTGTCTCATTAACTACATTTAACTACATTAACTACGTTTAACTACATAAACTACCGTAGCAGACGTAAAAAATGTAGTTTTTTTTTTTCGAAAAAGTGACAGTTCGGTCAGGAACTACTTAAAACTTGGTCAAAGTAACAATTATGTAAATTAAAGTTTAACCAATCTAAATACAAATAAGATCAAGCATTTAGTAGGTCCCTCTGGATGGTATGCCCAAGATGTTGGTGGGACGGTTCCGCTTACGGAAAACGTCCCAACTCTGGTGCAGAAGAAAATAGTGTTCTTATCTGGTTTAAAATCAGATACAAAAATTACCTTAATGGCCTGGTGATTTTCCGGTATTGCTTGTAATACTTACTTCACACTTTGGGTTGGCTGTGGTTTGATCGTACAAGTATAAGACCGGTCATCAGTAATTACCAATAAATTAATTAAGATTTACAAAACCAAGGTACATAAATAAGAGCCACTTGCACAAAACGAACGGATAAATACATAAAACAAAGGATAACTATCCCAGTTTAAATAAATAAATAAAAACTTCTCGTTTTTAATTGCACGAACGACAAATAAATAACAACCGGATAAGAATATTATTTCAGAATCACCAACACAACAAACACAAAACACATTGAAAAATAATCAAACTCTAACGCTTTGACTTGCTTTCTCGTAAAAAATTCTATAATTTGACGTGGGAGCTATACAGATATTAAATATTTATCCAGAGAACGAGGAGAAGATAACTTTTAAAACTTAAATAGAGAACAAATATTTTGCTACAACGTGATTTGAATCAAATCAGTCAGATATGTAGCTCTCAATTATTTATAAACCAGAGGTTACTGCTGTCAGAAAATCTTTGTGCAAGTGGTCCTTAGGCTGACTATTGCTTAAGTATTTTTCTTGAATCTTGATTCATCGACTTTCCGGGAATACAAAAGTAGCAGATTCAATAATCACAATCATAATCGTTACCGTAATATAAAGGTACCTTAAATTCGAATTTTTGACCATCAGCCCTGTTCAGAGTTTCCATCTATATTGCCTTCGTTTCCTAGAGTAACGTCCGTCCAACTTATTAGTGGTATCTGTAAACAGTTAATTATGGTTTTTCTGGAAAAAATACAAATAAACAAAAAATTCCTCAAACATGGTTTATTGTTTACCTATCCAAAAATATAAAATTTAGCACGACCAAAAATCATCCTCATTTATAACAGATTTACCCTTTCAAGTCCTAGATTTTTCCGAAATTTAAATACGACTTCTTTATATGTTATAACGACTTCCCTTTTTAAATCAAGATGTCAGAAACCTTGCAAGGGGTTGATGGTTGCAAAAAAAGTAAGACAAAATGTCGATGAAAGACACAAATGTTTTTCGATTTTTGAAAAGCAAAATCTATTGATATTAATGATAGTAAAAAATAAAAATATAAAAAAAAAATTAACAAACGTTGATGTTGTTTTGTTCGCCAGCTGCCCAATTAGGTATATATGTAAATGTTACCTATATCTATTTAACTTAACAATTCACTTGAGTTATAAGAGTACCTAAGTACGAATTACTCAGACCTGTACTCTGTCTCATTAAAGTCGACAACTTACCTTTAATACCACCTTCGAATCTCTTTTTTCCTTTATGACGTCTTTCTTCTTTTTCAAAAAAAAAAAAAAAAACACATCGATAAATATCTCTTTGATGCTGCAATGCTACTTTAGGCAATTTGAGTGAGTATGATTTTATGCAAATGTGTTTTTTTTTCTTCCAAAGCACTGAAAATTCTTTAGAAAGTTTAATTTTTGAACTTTGTATTCTTTCTTCGAAAAAAAAAAAACAAAAGTCTTTTGATGTTTTATGATGTCGAAGGAAAAATGTATGATGTACATAACTACACAAAAGTATCCAGATTTATCCAGGAGAAGACTTAAAATTAAAGTAAAACACATTCTTTAGGAAACTTTTCCATTGATTTGAAATTTGTTTAAGAAATCTTTTACGTTTAAGTATTTCAAGATATTTTGAGATTGAAGATATTGACCATAGAAATAATTCCAAAGTGTTATCTTATAAGTTATCACCATTCACTATATATCTTTTTTTTTATATCTGCTTATTTGAAAAATATCGACCTGGAAATTACAATTTTGTTTGAAAACGATGTGGACAATTTATTGAAATAGTTTTGAGAATTGAACAGCAGTTATAATTCTTTTTAAAATGTTTTCATAAAAAGCGGAAAATATTTGAATATGTCTGCACTTTTTCAATTGTACCACAAGTGATTCATAAAAAGAAAAATTAAACAAAACAGAAATCTGCCTGAAATCCGTACCGCATCCATTTTCTTAAATGATGAAAAGCAATTCATCAAAATAGCTTTTTCCATCGACTTAGACCAACTCAATGCACAAAAATCAAAATTGTAGTAAAATTTGTTGAAGATTCAATAAAATAAAAAAAAGTGCGTATACGCCCGAGTGACCCACTATTTAAATGAAATGAATTTCGTCTTTATTTTTATAATAAATCTCATATATTTGTTTAGTTAGAGATGTTTACATATATATTAAATAAATTAAATTTGGTGGCACAACGCCTCAAGAAGAACCAGGGCCTAGTGACTTACAACTCTCAAACATTCCTGTGAGCGTGTCTGCAGGAATGGAGGGGACCTACAGTTTATTGCCCAATCTGAACGGCTAAGGTGAGCGGCACTTTTCAGGAGATACTCTTGGAGGATTTGTCACATCCACGCAAGAGGTAGTAGCTCCGAAAAAACCTTAAGGTGGAAGCGGCTGGTATTGAACCCAGACCTCTGGCATGACAGTCCAACGCACTTACCATTACGCCACGGCCTACTATACGTTTACATAATGTATTAAACTTTTATAATTTTTGGTGGTCGCCGCCTTCTAGAATTTTTTTCCTTTGAAATTACTGTATTTTTCATTTCAATTTTTATATTTAAAGATTTTATTTATTTCGATTTTTTGAATTGCTCTATTGGGCAATTAATGTACAAAAATTTCGGAGTTGTTATCAAAATTGACACTATGATGAAGGAGAAGTCCGAAAAAGTGGGTTTCGCCATATCGTCCGTGTCGGTCTGTGCGCCCGCCCGTGCTTCACTGCCATTTCAGCTGAAGCCTAAACGTGTGGGACAATTTGCTTAAAATTTGGAACATCAAATTTTTATGTGAATTCCTTCAGGGGAAAACCGGTTTTTTGATTAAGCTCATCTAGAACAGGTAACTACTATACCTACCAATATTTCTGTTTCGTTTATTGAAAAGAAATAAAATTTTGTAGCCCCTAAAATCTTGGTGCCCGGGGCTATAGCCTATTCTACCTATATGGTATATAGTTTGGTAAATACTTTGGCCAGTGGTGAGGCGTCCTTTTGTTCATTTCGTTAATGAACGCTTGAATTTCAGATAATATTATATCATTTTCGTATCCCAACTCTAAATCAACCACAAAATATATCAACGAAACGAACCATCAACCAGATTGATCATGTTGCGATAGACGCCAGACATGCTTCCAGTATCCTGGATGTCCGAACGTTCCGAGGTGCCAACATAGACTCGGATCACTACTTGGTGGTAGCGCAAGGACGTATGCGGATATCCATGACGCCACAACGACGAGCGGATGCTGTAAAACGATTTAACGTCGCGAAGTTAAAATCGCAAGAGATAGCCAGGACTTTTGCAGACCACGTCTCTCTTAAACTCTCAACAGGCCCGCCACAAGAATCATCTTTAGAGGACCAGTGGAATCACTGCCAAAATGCCATCAAAAGTGCCGCTACTGATGTGCTGGGTTTCACTTGGCCACCACAACGAAACCCCTGGTTCGATGAAGAATGCAGACTGGCGCATGAAGCAAAGAACGAGGCCTACCAAGCAATGCTGCAGACTAGAACCAGAGCTGCTGAGAGAGCAGCCCGGGAGCTCTACGGGCAAAAACGAAGGGAGGAACGCCGACTTCTCAGGAGGAAAAAGAGAGAGCATGCGAAGCGGGCGGTCGAGTATATTGAGGACTGTAGCGGCAGGGGGGATGTTCGAAAGTTCTACCAAAGGGTGAGGCAAACTACCCAGGGTTACAAGGCCAGAACGGAAGCCTGCCGAGATGAGAATGGGAATATGGTGGTAGACTAACAGTCGGTGCTGAGGATCTGGAAACAACACTTTTCTAGACTGCTAAACGGCGAAGATGGCCAAAATTCCGCTGTAAGACAGAACACTCCATTCAACCTGGACGATGATGGTCAAAACTTCCGTCCACCCGACCTAAATGAAGTGCGGTTAGCGATAGCCAAGCTTAAAACGTACAAGGCTGCTGGTGCGGATGGCCTGCCAGCCGAGCTATTCAAAGCAGGGGGAGATACACAAGGGAGTATACACCAGCTTATCTCCAAAATTTGGTCGGAGGAAAGTATGCCCGATGAATGGAACCTCGGTATAGTGTGCCCCATCCACAAGAAAGGAGATGCTCTGACCTGTTCCAACTACAGAGGTATAAGTCTCCTCAACGTCGCATACAAAATCTTGTCATCTATACTGTGTGATCGCTTAAAACCGTTTGTCAACGATCTGATCGGCCCCTATCAGTGTGGTTTTAGGCCCGGCAAATCAACCGTCGATCAAATGTTCACACTCCGACAGATTTTGGAAAAAACCCAGGAGTTTTAAATCAATACACACCATCTCTTTACCGATTTCAAAGTCGCATATGATAGCGTAGACAGAAACGAGCTATACACAGCTATGTCGGATCTCGGCATCCCTGCCAAACACGTATGCTTGTGCAGGATGGCGATGGAGAAATCTCGCTGCTCCGTCAAAGTCGGCAAGAACACCACCGAACGCTTTGATGTCGAGAATGGTTTGAGACAAGGCGATGCGTTATCATGCAACCTCTTTAACATCGTACTTGAAGCAATTGTACGCAACTCGCAAGTCAACAACAGTGGTACAAAGAACCAAGGAGACCTTATATAAGACCCTTATCATCCCGGTCCTGCTGTATGGGGCAGAAGCATGGACCCTGTCAAAAACGGATGAGAATCTACTTGGATGCTTTGAAAGGAAGATTCTTCGGGTGATTTTCGGTCCAGTCTGTATCGGTGGTATATGGAGGAGAAGATTCAACAACGTGCTTTACGGGCTTTACAGCGACGTCGACCTGGTCAAAAAGCTTAAAATACAGCGGCTGGAGATGGCTGGGACACGTGGAGCGTATGAACACCAACGCACCAGCCCGACAAGTCTTCGAATCTACCTCTGACGGTCTGCACAGCGGAGGAAGACCCCACCTTAGGTGGCGCACACAAGTGGAGAACGACCTCCACCAACTTGGAGTGCGTAACTGGAGGCAGCTAGCTAGGGACCGAGCTGGCTGGAGGGGCTTGTTGGTTGAGGCCGTAGTCCATCCTGGGCTGTGAGCGCCATCTAAAGTAAAGTAAGTAAGTAAAATTACCACCTTTTTGAATTTTTCTATCTCTTGAAAAAATATTTTTTTTTTTAGAATTTCGAAAGATGACAATTGTAAAAAAAAAACCGAAATATCTAAGATGACAACCCCTAAAATCGCTCTTACTTGTGCATGTGGTCTAATTTCCATGGGCTTATTTCATTAACTTACTTTACATTTGTGGTTTTAAGGACTTTCTGGCTCCAATAATGTCCAAAATAAAGGGCCATCTTGTCCCGAAAAAATGGACTTAAGCTTTTCTAGTAGCTCTCTTTTCCGATGTTAGAAAAATTAGTCTCCTATAGGTATGAACATATATGCATTCCGCTCGATAAAAAAGTCTATCTTTTTCAATTTAAATACTTCAAGTAAATATATTGAAATCTAGGTTTTGTTTTGCTTTCAAAAATAATTCTATTTTTGGTTGGTTTTGTAAAAGTCCATTAGCTAAAGAAAAACAACTAACTTTAAACATTTTTCAGCTTAATATGTAAATATCTTTTGTTTTTTTTTTTGTTTAAATTTATTAAATCTTCATCGTTTACGTACAATTTTTTCATTGATTTGAAATTAATTATATATTTACAAAATTCTTAAATTAACTGCAATCTAAAGGTTTTAATTCCTATATTCAATTTTAATTTAAATCTTATTCATAAAAGACAATGAAGTGTATGTTATATACTATAATATTAAACCTAATAATTTAAATGTTAATTTTGTTTTAGTTATCAAGATAAATTATACTATGTAGTTAGTATTTACTAGATTACTTAATGTTCACATGACTTTTTATATTTTATTAATATTCAATTCATTTAAACAACTATTTTTATTTTATTTTACAAAATCATACAAAATATTTAACATTTATACAATACATATTAATTATTACACTTGGTATATGTATAATATTTTCTTATTGGGTAACGATAAAGTTGTTGTTTTTTTTTTTTTTTTGTGCGTTAAAATACAAAATTAATGTTAATTTTGACAAATTTATTTATAATAACAATAGCATGGCAGTTAATAAAAAACTGAAGATTGATACATTTAATTTAAAAACCAAAAAAAAAAACTATTATCGAATTTATTTTTAGGAAATATGTATTTAAGAAAACTTAATAATAGGAGGCTCTTTTAATATTATATTATGTTGATAGGAACTAAATCTTCATCATTGTTAACTTCTCTTGAATTCGTTTCATTTGAAAAGTGCTGAAAATTGCAGTAAAAATAAAAAGAACAAAATATATATTGGGGTTGAATTTAATTTTTATTATTTTGATTTTGTTTAGCATATTTAGCAAATTAATTTTTGTTTTGTTTTTGTTTGTTAAACTACAGAAATTTTTTTTGTTGTTTTTTGTAAATGATCACACACTATTTTTTCATTTTTTAAATATTTAACTAATTGTAAGAGAGCAAAACATGCCAATAAACCGAACAATTCAGATAAAAAAAAATAAAACAACGAAAATGAAAGGGTCATGCAAGGAAGTTTATTTTAAAATGTTAAATTTTAAATCTTTATTAAGTTTTCAAATTTCATTCTAATGCTATATTTGTGTATAGGCAAAAAATGCGATGTTACAACTTCATGATGTTACGTAAATTAGTTTGTATGCCAAATATATCGAAAGCGACACAAAATAAAAGTATCGTAAGCGACATTTTGGTTTTTGTTTGCTCAGAAACGGAATCAATTAGGCCAATTTTAAGCGGTCCCTAGACGCTCAATATTATTGTGCAATATTTGGTATTGCACTATATTATTGTCCGTCTATGGATAATATTGCAAGGTTGTGCAATATATTGAAAAAAATCAAAACCCTTTTGATATTTATTGCACAATTAAAAAATATTGATCGTCTGTGGGTACAATTGCACAATATTTGTTTATTTAATTTTCAAGTGTGAAGAGTAAACACCTCCGCGACCGCGAGTGATTTTAATAAGTGAAAATGTCAAATACAAAAGAGGATGAGAGAAAATTTATTTTAGAATCAGCTGTCAACTAAATTATTGGATAAAATATTGAACCGTCTGGGGCACATAGCCAATAATATTGTACACAATAATATTGAGCGTTTAGGGACCGCTTTAAGCATTGAACATTATTAACAATACTGTTACTGACAGATGACAAAAGGTCCGATTGCTTTCGATGCACAGAAAAAAAATGAAATAATTAATTTTATGTGACAATATGAAAATGTCGGTTAAGATAATTTGGCGGAAAGGGCGCAACATGTTTGAGCAAAACAAAAATTAGTGAAAAAAAAAAAACTTTTTTACGGTACTGTTTTTTTTTTTTTTTAAGAGGATTTTCTTTTTTCAAATTTTTATCGTAATTGCGGCTGGCTAACATGGTTTCAGAAGTTCTAGTTTTCATAAGTTGTTCAACCATTTCGAGTGGTATATGGCCAATATTGCGAATATCTGACTTTTGGAGGTTATCGCGAATAAAAATTTTCTGGGAATTTGTCCATCCTTCGAAAATTGGGAACGTGAATGATGCTCGAAAGTTTATATCGGAATTTATTGGCATCGGGGCTAAATTTTCCAGCGTAATTTGGCTGTCATTATATTAGATTTTTGTTGGAGGGAAATTTATTCCACTTAACTTTTAACACCTAAACCACCTACAGTGTGCAATTCTAGGGAGTTTGCTGGATGGTATTGGAACGAAACCAATCCACTTGTTTGAGTGTTCTTTCATTTTCGATAGAAATGCTTCCGCATAAAAACTGAGATTCATGGTTCATAACATTTATTTTAAAGTTTTTTCTTTAAGTTAAGAAAGTCATGAAATATGTGAAAATATTCTGCCTAAAACTGAATTTTTGGTGTCATAAAATAAAGTGTAATGCAATAAAGTTAAGAGCAAAATGTTAGACTTTACCTATTACACTTTTAAGAGTATATGTAGTCCAAAACGATTTTGGGCTTTTTTGCAATCTCAGAGTTCAATAACATATTCTGGACTTTATTGCACTTATATATATTTTTTTTTTTTAATAAACTCAATGTTATTTATATGTTTTTTAATTTAAGCTGCAGGCACCTGTTAACGTAAATTAGCGTGAATTTTTAATTTTCACACCCCGAATTGATCATCTTTTAAGCAAAGCGTAGCGGACAAAAATTTTCCTCAAGATAAATTTAATTTGGGTTGTGAAAATTAAAAATTGCACAGCGGGCAAAAATTTTGCTCAAGAGGAAATAAATTTGGGGTTGCGCAAATTTTAAATTTTCATACCCCAAATTGATCTTCTGTTTCTGTTGAGTAAAGCGTAGCGGAAAAAAATTTTGCTTAAGAGAACATCAATTTATGGGGTGTATAATCATTAAAAATTTTTTCCGTACCGGGAGAGTCAACAGTTTTCTTGGACAACAACACTATAAACAGTACTTTGGGTTTATCTCGATCAAATGATTCTTTTAAATATTATTTTTGGATATTATTGCATTTTAGATTTTGACTTTTGTGCAGACTTTTGTTCAGAGTTTAATGCATTCTTAAAAGTAAAAATAAAGTCCAAAATTTTGATTTGGATTTTATTGCTGTGGACTTTATTTCATGGCACCGATTTTTTCTACAAAAAGCTTAACACTAAAAATGTATAGTCAGTCCTCTTTTAAAAAGTCCCAACTAAAGCAAGAACCACACATGTCTCGTATGGCGTGTGGTGAAGTGAAGTGTTTTAGCATCTGATCTTGAACATGGCGTGAAACCAAATAAATCCCAAATAACAGTATTGTTTTCTTCTAAGGCTCCTATTACGAGTACCATTGTTAATTCGGATACGATATTTGATTTTTATCAACAAAAATTACTATCGCTTTCATCATTCATCAAGTATTTCGATGACAACTTTATGTATGTATTTTTTATATGATCTATGACCCTGTTTAGATTAGAATTAAAATTGAGTCCGGACTAGTTAATACAAAATACGTGAATAATACAACAATTTTGAAATTTCGCACATTGAAGCAACAACAAATAAGAGTCATTAATTCGGTTTTAATATTTTTTTTAGCGCCTTACGAGTCACTTCAACCCGCTCTTATCTTACCAACAAACTATGCATTGATACCAAAGGTAGGTCCTCAAATTTTTCCAATCTAAGCAAATTTGTCAGTCGTATGTAATACTATCCCACTTTTTGATGACATTTGTTCATAATACTCTGTGAGATAGTGTGTGTACTTTCAAACCAACTTCGTGTTATCGTTGTAAAAAAAAGTATAACATTTTCAGTCAAAATGCAATCGATAAATAATTTTTAAGATTCATATCTCTGTTTTCTTAATTTAATTTAATTATATTTTAGTTTATGTTTTTGTAAGCCCATGAGTTGTTTTTGATTATAGTGGAATCTGAAATCTTATTTCTTCCCTTCCTGCCTTTAACATAACTGCGGGCAACCTAAGGCTTCATTCAGACAGAGATATTGTTCCCGGCCACCGTATACGTGCCAAATAGCAGTAAGTAATTAGTTTTGTTTTAAGTTGTTCATAGAGATCTCATGCAATATAAATACTAAAAAATAAATATCCTTCGAATACTTCGGCTACAATGTTGCAGAATATACCGTTGAAGACGTTCTTTGCTATATTAGTGAGCAGTATTAATAAAGCTTTTGTTATACCGATTCTTTTAGCAGCACTGCAGTTACATTCCATTGTGTTCAAGCGGTTAAGCTGTGTTAGACAGTGACGTGCCATGGTGCTTTCAGTAGGGTGTTCGCTATGTTTTTAGGTACCAAAAGGAAGTTTTGGTCTTTTTCTTGTGGATTTAAGAAAAATTAACAATAAATCAATTCTTTTAATTGTTTTAACTTCATAACTTCGCTCTGTTATATGTTTAAGACAAATGAAATAGTAAGCTATTAAAATGCCCAACCAACATTTTATGGTATACCTATTATTGCTATTTCTTTCTATTTGAAAGTGACAGATATTTCAGGAAGGAGACCCGTGCCGAGATTTAGCTATTTCAGCGAGTGAAGTGAGATGACTCGCCTTACTCGCCGACTCATCTCACTTTACTCGCAAAAGTGATTTAGCTATTAAAGTGAAATGAGTAATTTCGAATTTAGTTTCGAACACATGAAATGTCATAACCAAAGACTATATTTTATTTTGTTGTCTTTGGTTTGTTTTCTTTTTGTGATTTGAGGTTTCAATTTTATTAAATTTAACAAAAACAGTGTATCATAGCAATTAAATAGACAACAAAATTTAAAAAAAAAATTAAAAACTAAATAAATGTGTGATTTTAGTGTAAAGTGTCTTCTACATCTTTTTCCAATGTTTTGTATTTGGAACTTCCTAGTATGTCGATGAGGTCCTCCTTTCGATGGCGATACTGAATTTTTTTTTAAATTGAACACAGATAGGCAATATAAACAACAAATTAAAAAAATGTTCATGAAGTGTTTTGTACTAAATGTGTATATTTATATAAAAATAAATCTAGTGCACACATATATGTACATTTTTAACTACATTGTTGTCTTGCAATTTCATTTCACAAACGTGCGTAGGATGTGTAACAATTCCTTTAGAAAAGAACAAATACTAATGCAAAAGTGTAAATTTACCAACACATACACCAAGTCACCGCTGAAATATAAGGCGAGTAATCTGACATTTCATTTCACTCGCTCAGTCACTAACTTTTGCTAGCTAAATCGATTTTCAGTGAAAAGTGACTCATCTCACTCACTCGCTGCGGTTTCGAATAAGCTAAATCTCGGCACCAGTGTAAAGGAATACGATTTCGTTTCCCTGTTTTTTTTTTTTTTTTTTTTTTAATTTCTTTGTGCGTGGATTTGGGTTACCTCGGTGCGCTGAAGTTAGAGAAACTAGGCTTTTGGTTTTTTTTTTTTTTTAGATTTTTGACATTAAGCCAACATCATAAAGAAATCAGCAAAAAATCAAAACTAAAGGATCTAACGCAAGGCCCCCCTCCCTATTAGACTAAGAGCCCACAGCAATTTTTGGGTGTGAAGTATAGCAAAAATTAAATGATGCAATTAGATAAGTCTTAACGTTCTATTCGCAAATATGCAAGTCTTGCAAGCTGTGTGGGGCGTTGCTGCAATAAAAATGCATTTCTTTCTGAAAGCCCAGATAAAAGGTATACCATTAAAGAAACTATATTCAATAAAAGAGCTAAATACCATAGACATGAATATGGGGGTCCAAGACCTCTAGGGTAGACGTTCTGTATGCAAGACACACTAGAAAAAT
This sequence comes from Epistrophella euchroma, assembly GCA_947049315.1. Taxonomy (NCBI): domain Eukaryota; kingdom Metazoa; phylum Arthropoda; class Insecta; order Diptera; family Syrphidae; genus Epistrophella; species Epistrophella euchroma. The sequence goes on from OX346246.1 coordinate 130,215,590, forward strand.
GAATTTTCAAGTGCGCCTTGCATACAGAAGGCCCCACCTAAGAAGTCTCGGACCCCCATATTCATGTCTATGGTATTCAGCTCTTTTATTATATATAATTTTTTAAGTTCTATATCTTTTACCTGGGCTTTCAGAAAGAAATGCATTTTCAATGCAGCATTATTTGCAAACGCAAATAAAAAGGAAAGACCTATCTTATTGCATCATTGAATTTTTGCTATACTGTACACCCAAAAATTACTGTGGGCTCTCGGTCTATATGTATGAGATGACAAGGTTACTGGACTATAATCATGGTATTTAATTCTTTGTAAAAACCATCAAGCTCAATATTCTTTAGTTTAAAACAAATATCATAAGAAACAAAACTATGCCTTAGTTATCCAAACTTGACATTTATACCAACTTTTACAAAACTTGGTTATTCCTTTGTTTTTTCAAGCAAACTCAGTTTTATTTCTTCTAGACCGGACCAACCGGATAATTTTATTAATTAAAAATGTCTTTTTAATGCCATCTTATAAATATGTCACTAGTAAGTTTTGGAGATACCAGATTTGCTGACTTGTCCCACAGAATTACATTTTTTGATCTAAACTCATTTATAGATACACTTTTGGTAGGCAGTAGGACATCTCACGAAATTTGCATAAAGTCTTTATTTGACTAACTTGCATCCTGCATGCAATTTCATTTTCAGTAAAATTTGAGATGAGAAAAAAATGTATCACATTTTGTTTAACGCGTTTATAATCGTGTGGCCGTTTGTCCTTCATCCACCTTTATTATAGTGTTTTTACTTTCTTTTTAAATTCAATATTTTCAATTTTTATTCAAATATTAAATCAAAATTATATTATTGCTTCTATTCACAGTGTTTACATTCGATTCACAAACACAGGACCCATTTGGACGTCTCATTAATGTATCTTCCTCCCGCACCTTATTTAAATTTTTTTATTTTTTTTTTTCGAATAATTGCCTCCTCACTTGACTATCTCTTATATTATGACGTGATCAAGTGCGATAAAACAAAAAAATTTCAAAATATGTAAGTAGCCCAAAGTGAGTCTAACGTGAACACCGTCATTCATAAAAGTTTAACAAGTGTCAAAACTCAGATCAAAATGTCAAATCATAAGCTTCAAATATAAGTCTATTCGTTTACTTCCCAAAACTGACTGCATGAAGTTCGAAGATCATTTAAGGGCTAGATAAAATTTAAAATGTTGCTGTTTAAAATTAAGGGTACATCAGAGTAAAACAGGACTGGATATTAATTACTCCGAATAGAAAATTCTCCGGCCGGCGGCGACGCGATGAGAGTTGAAACTTATTGTTTTCGTCATGTTAACGATTACCGCATCCATATCCTCAGCTCACATACGCACTGCAAACAAATATTTGGTACACGTTTTGCAAATTCGGACGTTTAAAAGCCAGGTACAATAATTGTAAGAAGAAATGTTAGAACTGTTTTTCTCTATCCTAAAAATCCTACTTTAAATTTCAATATGGTGGTACGTAAAGCAGGCCCGTAGCCAACATTTTGCTTCGGAGGGGCTTGCTTTTTAGCTTTACTCAAAACTTGGCGTTTCATTCTGAATTTTGTGGACTAAAGACCAATAATCAGTCCCTCAAGCCCCCCCCCCCCCCCCCACCCCCTGATGGCTACGTGCCTGATGTAACCCATCGTGTGTCTAATATAAATATTTTTGTATTGATGATTATAGATAGAGGTAAATTATTGTTGTTTATAAAGAATTTATCTGAACTACTACTATCAAATATTGTTATTTTGCTTTTTCAATTTGCCGGGCGGGGTCGATAGTTTTAATTAAAGTTAAAAAAAAGTCTTTAAACCATTCTTGCAAGATTTTTATCCGTGTCGGTAGAAATGGAGGGGACCTATGATAATATAATTTTCTTCCGAATCAGGACCCATCTTCTGTAACTCTAACATCGAAAAAATCAGTCGAGAAACGCTGAAAAATGGAACAAAGCTCATGTATTTTGTTTCAGTTTCCATCGTTTCTCCACCGACTTTATGCATGCGAGAAGTTACAGAACATGGGTCCACAACTGCTAAAATTATAGACATTTTTTTTCATGAAATGAGATACTATATTGAGAATTTAACAGTTCCTAGCAAAAAAATATATTTAACGTTTTATGGTGAAATATGCTGGAATCGATTACCATACCTTCCTAACGCACCGCCATTGGATTTAAATTATACATGCAATTTTTCTAAGCATTATGCGATAAATCTTAAATTTAAAATAGTACGCTATTTCACTAAAAATAATCAGAGTTTAGTAGGGATCCACTTTTCATTTAGGAGACAAATCAAGACATTACTAAAAACTAAAATAAAAATAAAAATTACTACCTACCCTACAATAAACGGGACTTTTAAAAAGAGGTTGTTCAAGGGGCAAAAAAAGGTAAAACAAAATACGATTACCGTACCTACTCGTGTACCTTGTGTAGTGATGTTTAAAGCTTTAAACTACATAATAATGTATGCATATAAAAAAAAAAAGTTATTTTTATTGATTTTTTATTATTTAAATTTTAATTAAATTAATTTTGTTCATTTAATGTGATTTAAAGTATATACACTTATGTATAATTTTACTAAAAAAAAATTACAAGCCAAATTAATTATACAATCTAAATTTTTGCTCAAAAATAAATTAATTTGTGTATGTGCCAATTATATGTGTCTTTGTTTTTATTTCATTCAGATCAACTGAAAGATACATTTTTGACTATTATTTATCTATGTAAGTTTATATTTCTTTTTCTCACAATGATTTTTGTTCTATTTCTTATTTTTTGTTTTCAATTCAATATCAATAAATTAAGTTGCTTCTGTTTGACTTTGACTCTTTGTATCTGATAAATTCAATATTATATGCGCTGCTGGTGTTTGCATAAAAGGGTTTTTATGTTTTTAACGTTGATGTTGTGTCGGTTAAAGTTTTTGATGGTGAATTTTGGTATCATTATTTATGTACTTATACACATTCAGTTCCTAATTTGTAGAGTGGCTCTTTGGACTAAAAATAGAAATAAAATAAAAAAAAAATAAAATTAATTAAAATGTTCTTAGAAGCGAAAAAAAAAGTTTATTTAATTCTTATTTGACATGAGTTTTAAAGTAAATGTTTTTGTATAAAAATCAATAGATGGTTATATGTTAGAGTAAAATTGTTTATTTAATAATGTTTTAAAATAAAATAAAACCATACAATCTTTTTCAAATTAATAAATAAAGAGATTGCATATTTAATGTGGCGGACACTATGGCGTATACGTATTTTTTTGATTATTGTATGTAAGCGCTTATTATTTTTGTTTTATTAAAAATTATTGTATAATAATTTGAAATTAATTTTCAACAAAGGAGGGTGTAAGTCATTATTTTCCTTTTGATTGAAAATATATAGTCCGGGGATTTAACACACAAACTCCGGAAAAAAATGAGGAAAGCTTTTTTTCACAGCTTTCTGAGCAAGTTGTAATTTTCTAAGGATTTTTTTTATTGTTCTTAAGAATTTGTAAAAAGTCCCCATCGACATGAGCGCCGCTAAAAATTTACGGGGGAGGGACAATGGTACCCCGAAACAGTTTTTCATGACTTTCTCTTGAACAAAAAAAAAAAGTTTACGGCAAATTTCTACCTTCAAAAATATCGTATGACTTTTTTTCATCGATTTAAAAATAATTCCGTTTCAAAATTTAGAATTAAAAATATGCAGGGTGTTTTGCATTAAAAATTGAATTTGATGGAACAACAGCTCATGAAGAACTAGGGCCTAGTGACTTACAACTCTCAACCATTTCTGTGTGCGTGTCTGCAATTCAATTCAATTCAATTCAATTCAATTCAATTCAATTCAATTCAATTCAATTCAACTCAATTCAATTCAATTCAATTCAATTCAGTTCAATTCAATTCAATTCAATTCAATTCAATTCAATTCAATTCAATTCATTTCAATTCAATTCAATTCAATTCAATTCAATTCAATTCAATTCAATTCAATTCAATTCAATTCAATTCAATTCAATTCAATTCAATTCAATTCAATTCAATTCAATTCAATTCAATTCAATTCAATTCAATTCAATTCAATTCAATTCAATTCAATTCAATTCAATTCAATTCAATTCAATTCAATTCAATTCAATTCAATTCAATTCAATTCAATTCAATTCAATTCAATTCAATTCAATTCAATTCAATTCAATTCAATTCAATTCAATTCAATTCAATTCAATTCAATTCAATTCAATTCAATTCAATTCAATTCAATTCAATTCAATTCAATTCAATTCAATTCAATTCAATTCAATTCAATTCAATTCAATTCAATTCAATTCAATTCAATTCAATTCAATTCAATTCAATTCAATTCAATTCAATTCAATTCAATTCAATTCAATTCAATTCAATTCAATTCAATTCAATTCAATTCAATGCAATTTAGGCGATTTTGAAAATAAAGTAATATCCCCTACATGTTTCTTAAAATTTAAAACTAAATATAAGAGAAGGTGAAGATCGAAAACAAAAACATGTTTTTATAATAAGATACGTGGAGTTGTATACTGTAGAGCGCAATGTACATATGAATTCGGGTAAAAAGTGTGTTGTATATTATGTAGCTGATAAAATGAAAACTACCACAACATCAATATACTTACCATTTTCTTTAAAATTACTGCATTAAATATTTTATTTTTGCATTTAAAATGTTAATACACAAATCTCGCAGCGTGAAAAAAAGAATTTACAAAATAAAGCTACTATAGATTTTCTTCGTGTTGTTCTTTTTTAGCAAATAACTGATAAGTGAAATAAATGATTTTGCAGTAAAAATTAACATATTTTTTTGTTTTGCAAAATATGAAACAAAAATTAGTACAAAATTATAAATTAAAATAAAAAAAGTGCAAAAAATACAAATCAAAAGTTTATAAGAAACTTATTTTTGATGTTTGGAATGAATTTAAAAAATCTTTTTTTTTTAATGCTTTGCAAAATAATATAATTTTCTAAAACAGGTTTGCAAAAATTTAATGTTTTTTCTTTCGTTTTATGTTAGGCAAAAAACCCCTATCTTAAGATTATGTAATTGGTATTCTTTGTAAAAATGGATTTTGTTTTGTTAATAGTTTTATATTAAAAGAACCATATAATGTTTCGTTTTGGATATTTTGTTTTGTTTTTTTTTTTTTTATTTATTAATACTGCGCGAATAGTCTTCTCTGTGAACAGTGCAGCTAGAAAAGGTTTTAAAAAATAATACTTTTTTACCACACGAATCTAAATTTTAAATAATTTTTTTTACAATTTTTTTTATCTACAAACTACTTAGACAAATAGATTTTTGTTTTGTTAAAAAAGATTTTTTTAAAATATTATTCTACAACTTATTAGTTTTTCCCTAAAATTTTACGTAGTTAAAATCACTAGCGATATATGTGCTTACCTCTTCGTCCACTGTGTTAGGGAACATTCGTGCTGGCATATTTTTCTCCAAACTGAATTGATCTTCGGTGGTTTTTCTATACACTGGATTTTCAAAGTTCATTGAAGTAACTGCTCTTCTACTACAGTGGCGGTATCCAACATAAAGGAGCTGAAATTAAATAATAATTATAAATATTGGATTTAAAAGTTCGATTTAAGTTAAATTTAAATTTAAAAAAATTATTTTAATCCGAATTCATTGTGATGCATGTGTATTTGCTTTTAGCAATCCCACATGAAAAATTTATTGTTACAATTTTTTAAATGGAAATGTCTTTAGGTACTTTTAAGATTTAACTGACAGTGAGTAATGTTAAAGTAGTGAAGAAGGTATCTACCAGATATGCAGAAATATTAGACTTTAATTTCTAACAATTTTAATTTTGGTCAAGACTTTTGATTTTGTTGTTTAGATTTTTGCAAATTGCTTGTAAGGTATCAGAATTTGGAAAGAAATGTCTGGATCAAAATTTTAGCTTATACATTTCTACACAAAGAAAAATTCTAGGTTTTTAATCGCAAGAGCAAAAGATTTTAGGAAAATTGGGAGCAAACGCGCTTAGAACCTTTACTCTGTCCATTAAAAATTTTCAATGCAGGCGTTAAAGTAGGAGAACCAGCAGCTAAGTTGACTAGCCCACTCGATCAAAGGTTAAAACTTTGTGTATTACCTATTTGTCTGGAACAAGTTAATAAGGAAAATTATAGTCTGGTTAGATATAAGGCTAAAACTTCGTGTAGTCTTAACTCCCGAATAGTTAAGCTAAGAAATAATGTTTTGGCAGTACTTCCACAGTTCCAAAGTTGCCACCTAGTATTTCAAAAAGTTTTATATTTAATGAAATTAAATTTGGTGACACAACCCTTTAGCCAGTAGCCGTGAGAAAAACATTTTTTTTGTGAAGGTTTGAATGAAATAACAACAACTTGAATGACCACCAAGTTTTATAGGCTGAAGTTATAGCTATTTCACGGTCACCATCAGGCCGATCATCAGACTCCTTTAGTGGTGCTTAGTTTTTTTATTTGAAAAAATTTTTTGCCATCACTGGGACTCAAACCATAGACCAAGCTTCTTCGGGCCAAGTGCACTATGCACTGCGCTACCGAAGTTGATCATGTCGATCCAGTGTATGTTTTATTGTATGACAACTGTAAAAATTAGCATTTTTACTTCCCACACATAAGTTTGTTGTTGTTCATTCGGGGTCTTTCTTTTTCTCTATATTTCATTTATAAGTCTATAATTCGTTAAACATTATGTATAGTATAAGGAGGGAGATTGTGTGAAAGATTTGGTGGTAGCTCACTCAAGTTGTTGTTGTTTCATTCATACCTTCATTATTAATATGCGAAAACTTTGCAGTCTACATTGCGCGTGTGTTATAACACAAAACCATTTAAAAAAGATTTTTTGTTTTTTGCTGGAAAAGGCTGCGAATCAAACCCAGATCTCAAACATGACAGTGCTACGCTCTAACAATAATGCCACACGGCTACTATACGCAAAGTTTTATAGTATAGAACTGTCAAAATTAAACTACAGGGTGGGCAAAAGGTATGAACCGGTTTTGACCGGATGGCGCTCGGCCTGTGGTTGTGGTGGAAAAAAGGGGGGGGGGGGGGTCTCGTTGTGGCAGTGAGAGAGTCTAGTTTTCAGTAGCAACCATGGTTTGGACGGGTTTGATGTAAGGACTTTTTTTGAAAATGGTCGTTCTGTTATCGCCACGCAGAGGGCCTTCCGACAGTACTTCAATATCCCTGTTGGGGGAAACGTCCCTGGCGGTAATGCGATTAGACGTTGGGCTAGGACATTGCAAAACACAAAAATGAAAATTGCGTTTTTTATATGAACCTTATGAAGCAAAACAAAAGGTATAACAATATCCCTGCATATATTCTCTTTCATAAAAAAATTGTATTTATTGTAATTTTAGAAGTTAATTAAATTAAAACAAATGTTTCTTATCTTTGAAACTCTGTGATTTTATGTGCATTTGTGAGATTTTCAGTCCAATATCGATTTCATACTAAAAAACTTCACAATTTTGCACAAAAGAGAACGCTCCCGAGAGAAGAAAACATTTTCCATATCCAGGGTCTCACCACTGAAAATTTCCCCAAAATTAAAATAAACAGCCAAAACCAGAAACCAATTACCAATATTTAGATTGGAAAATGTTATGTATAATAACAACTACCACATAAGAGTTTCGTTATTCTAGTATTTTTTTGCAAAGTAACTTGTTGAATTTTAAAGGAAATAGGGAGGAAGGATGTAAAAATTAAAATTCGAGAGTAGAAATTCATATAGTATATGTGAAATTTTGTAGTGTGTCTCAAGCTCTAATCGGTTAAAAATTACATTCTATTTTTGTTCGATACGAAAACGAATACTCGGGCTTTAATAATAAAATTCTATAATGAGTATGAAAAGTTTTTTGTTTTAAAGTTTCTTAATTTTCAAAATTGATACGCAATATTCTAAAAAACTGACGTAAAATATTTAAAAACAACGGAAACACTTTCTGTATAATGCTTTAAGTTTTTGTAAAGCCAAAATTCCATTCGTTCACTTTCTTTCTGTGGTTTTTTCTTTGGAAAATTGAATTTTAAAACTCAAAGTTTTGAAAAAAAAAATTCAAAATTTCAAACTGATTTGCATTCTTATCTTTTTTTTATCAATTCCTAAATATTAAAAAACAGATGCTTAAATCTTCTTCTTATATCACATATACATACATATGTAATTTAGTACTAACTGCAACAGCTCTAGTGGTTGTCGCTGCCTACGTTAACGTGTTGCAATGTATATGTACGTACTCATCAAATAATTTCTGTTTTCTATGAAATTTCCTAATTAATTGAAAGAGCAAAATAACAGGCTACCACCTACCCTCAACTCTAATATCGTAAACAAAACTATTTAATATTTTCTTTGTGAACTGATTTTATGACGAATTTATAGTCATTTATGTACATAATATCGTTTGATTCAATACTAAAGGCGATTAACTGTCTTTACCCAAAATAGTTGAAGCATTCATTTTTATTAAGCGTATAGAACAATCAGCAGTTGATTTCTCTGGATAGAAATAAAAAAACTGTAAAGACTTTTTATTGGCATTTTTTGTAAATTGTTTTTGTTATGGTTTGCATATTTTAGAAATGTTAAGCCATTTAAAACCGTGGACAGTTAGCTTTAAGTGTGAACTACTGGACAGTGAAAATTTATAACGCTTTGTAAATACTAAAACCAAACTATCAAATTACAAATCCTTTGCAATTAAACTTAAATTTATTTGCACAGACACAACACAAAGAACAGAGCTTTGAAAACTATTTTATTGTTTTTTTTTTTATATGAGGGGAGATATTTTTCTTGTTTTTTCCGAGAATCCATTGATTTTAAAAAATGCATAATTTTCAAAAATATTTTCAACGTTTTAACTTTTAAACAAAGTTAAACACTATCTAGCCGACTACGGAATCAAAAATTGCAATAAGAAGAATCTAAACAAAAAATGGCTATTGTGTGGGAAAATATACGAAAGTTTTATTTCTGTTTGTTGGCTCTTTTTTCATGATCTCATTTTTCAGAGACATTTTTACACAGAATACCATACATAGTTTATATTAACATATCGTATGTTGTAGTCGAACAATGAAATCGATGAAAGCTTAATTTGTTTTTGTTTTCTTTTTTTAAATACCAATTTTGTTTGCATGGGATCCTTAACAAGAATTATCTATAGGTATTATTTAATTAAAAATAGGAAACGAAGGACTTACAGTCTAAGATCCCGCCATACAATAAAAAGTATACAAATTTTAAGGTATATATAAGGTTGCCACGCTTTAAAGGTCAATTTTGGTTTTTTTTTTCAATTATTTGATACAGCTGAGATTGTAAGCCTTAAGGACATACAAAAAATACCATATAAAAGGAAATTTTATTTAAAAATTTTCAAATAAGTGGTTTTTTAAAAATTTGAATTTCAGTACCTAGGGTAAATTAGGGTTAACGGAAATAAAAGCCTAGAATCTATTTTCAAAAAGAAAAATTAAAGAGAGTTGGTTGTTTTTTTTAATCCATATTGATCCTTTTAAAATTGGATGTGTACAAAAAATTTGAAAAATCTACAACTCGAGATATGATATTTGGAGATAAAAAAATGAAAAATACACGTTAGAGAAAAAATTACCATCAATCAAGGTTGATGTTTTGTAAAAAAAAAAGTTTTAAATTTTTGAAAAGCAGATAAGAAATAAATTGACCCGTATTTGCCAAATTTTCGATTTAAGCTGTTTTTATTTTGGCTAATTGTTAGTGAATTTTTGAAAACTAAACATTTTTTCTTTAATTTAAAAAAATTTAATGGGCGCGGTCAGCATACTTGAACTTGACGTTCTTGTTCTCTATTATGAAAGCTTTAAATTGGTGTAAGTTATTTAAAAACAGCATAATAACGCAAATAAACGCACCAAAGTATAAATGCTATGTATTTAATGTAAAATTTAATAAACTTTGAGAGTTTTTTAAATACTCAAAATAAAAACATTATTTATTCAATTGTTTTGACAATTCACCGAACAACTGAATTTTCATTCTTTTTGTTCTAGTTTTGTTTCTTTATTTATTTCATTCTGGATATTCTGGATAAACATTTCGTCTTTTCCATCCATTCAATTCTCTATACGGAATAAATAAAGAAACACACACACTGAATAATTACCAAACATCAGCCTTGAATTTTAATAATATTTTAAGAAAACATTTTTATAAGATTTCAGAACAAATATAAAATTAAAAAAAGAAATTAATGAAGTAGTTTTTTTTTTTTTTTAATTTACCAACAAAGCCTTTCTTAAAGATTTAATTTTAAATTAATATAATTATCAATTGAAAATATTACTTACCACTCCTATAACAGAACTGGCAGCAAGTAAAGAAGCAATCACAATAAGTGCAATATATCCTGAATCATTTGATTGTGAGGAAGAACTGGAACCATCTGATTGTGTAACATTACTGGTTGGCCTTGTTCCAACTAAATAAAATAAAAGAAAATAATTTAAGTTTATTAATTCCATAATTAACTAATAAAAAGTCTAAATAAAACATAAACAAAAATAAAGAATATAATGTACCTACATAATAAAATTAACAACGCTCCGAACATTTATTAAACAAAAAAAAAAAACTAATAAAGATGCACCATAAAATAAACAGTAAATATTAATAAAAAACTAAAGAAATAAAGCAGGGTAATTTTAATCTTCTTTTAATTTTTTTTAATTAATAATAATATTAATATTAACTTAATTATGCAGAAAAAATACAATGTTAAATTGACTTTATAAAAAAGAAAACTCCAGTATAACTCCTAAAAAAAAAAACATTTTCTGAAATTTCTCAATACAAAGAATATAAAGCTTCTGAATGCTTTTTGTTTCATCTCAATATGACCACTTTTCACAAGAGATACAGCTCTTAAAAAAAAACACAAAAAAAGTGATTTTTTTTTGTTCCCTTCATTGTTTTGACAAGTGTACTTTTTCAACATGGCAAACTGTCATATAAGTTCTTAAGTTGAACTTAAATAATATTTAATATTAAGTTTTGTTTCAGCAAATGGGCCTAAGAAACTTGAATATTTAAGTTCAAAATAAAAGCTTTTAAAGTTGAAAATAAATATCAAAGGTTCGTATATCAGCTCTAATGGCTTTGCTCTGTATGACATTTTATATATTTGATATTCATTTTATTTTGTCTGCAAGAAATCCTCATTTTTTATTTAAACTTATAAAAAAAAAAATTTTAAGGGCCAGTTATACAAAAATTTCATCCATTGTTCAGGAATTTTAATTCACCAATTATGGCGGATTAACTGAGGTTCAAGGATGGTTAAGGCATTTAATTGGCTATTTGCGCATACTTGAACCTTGAACCAGCGTTGAACCTTAGTTAATTCGCCGAAGAGTTAATATTGCTGAACCACGGATTGAATTTTGAACCACGTTTTTAAAACTCTCCCTTAGTAACTTTAATTTACTATCGAAAATCTCTTAGTGCCAGTTGTACAATCGTGGTTTAAATTTTAATCCGTGGTTCAGGAATTTTAACTCGCCGATTTCGGCGGGTTAACTGAGGTTCAACGATGGTTCAAGGTTCTAATATGCACTAAAAGCCAATTACATGCCTGAACCATCGTTGAACCACAGTTAATCCGCCGAAATTGGTGAGTTAAAATTCCTGAACCACGGATCAAATATTTGTACAACTAGCCCTTAGTGTTTTCTAGAAAATAAAGGGACGTAATTTAATTTAAAAATAACGCCTTGTTTTTAATATTTACCTAATATCATATTTCAAAGTAATGAAGTTATGTGTTTATGAAATCATCTTATAAAAAATACTGGTTTTAATTAAAATGTCAAAAAGTCAATCGCTGTATCAATTAAACCATAATGTCAAAGGCAAAGGTATCTTTTATTTTTTTTTTTTAAACAAAATTGCCTTAAAATAAATTTATAATGAAAATTCCGATTCGCGAAACAAAAACAATGTCTGCTCCCAGACTGTATATACAACACACCATATTGACGACTACGCTTAAATGTCTCTAGGCGAATTAATACCTAAATACCTTTAAAAAGCATCCTTTAAAAAAAAAATAAAAAAAAAAATATGAAGCAACCGAAAAGTTTTTTTTTTGTGTTAAACTTTTTAATAAAAGTGTTTATGTCAGCTATAGGATAAGCTTATCAGTGTTGGATCGATTGTATTTGACATTCGGTTCAAACAATTTTTTTTTTTTGCATTTCTCTGAGAGCTTATAATATTTAAGCTTAAAAAAGGACAAGAAAAAAATTTCATTAAAAAAAATAAATTGTGAATAATATTATCGATTTTCAATTTTTAAAGTGATGTTTTTCATCTATAAATTTAATATATTGACATTATCGTGAACCAGACATTAGATTAGTTAAACAAAAAAAAATATTTCAGAATACAATGACGATAGTTGAAAATTCTCTAAGACTCAGTTCTGTAAAAGTGGTTCATTCTAGGATCAAGATTAACCAAAGATCAATAATCATACCAAATGTGTGAAGATATTCTGTGAAACATTTTTGTACTGCATTTATTAATATGTATATACTTAAATTGTAGTAGCCGTGGCGTGATGGTTAGTGCGATGGACTGTCATGCCGGAGGTCTAAGGTTCGATCCCCAGCCTCGCCACCTATTTATTTAAAAGAAAAAAAAGCTACTGCCTCTTGCGAGGAATTGACAAATCCTCCAAGAGTATCTCCTGTCACAGAAAAGTGCCGCTCGTTAGCCATTCGGATTCGGCAATAAACTGTAGGTCCCCTCCATTCCTGCAGACACGCACACAGGAATGGTTGAGAGTTGTAAGTCACTAGGCCCTAGTTCTTCATGAGCTGTTGTGCCATCAAATGTATTTATTTATTTTTATATACTTAAATTGTGGCAATTTTAAAAACCCTGTCCAGATAAATGATTGATGACTTGATAAGCTGTACTTTTGAATATTCATGAACGTTTTGTATTTTCAAAAATATTTTTAAATCATCTGCAAAAATTAATAATTCAAAAACTCTCAAAATAAGAAATATGAAAAGCAGAAGACCAATATGGCTACCCTGTGGGACCCTTGATGAATAATTGATAAATCCTGAATAGTTTTTTTCTTATACTGTTCTTTGTCTTCTTCAAAATAAAAAGTACGATAACTAAATTTTCATTTAGGACTAAAACCTGAAAATTTAAAATCTTTAAACGAGAAGGATTTTGTGGTTTACTTATATACATAGTATGGCGTTTTCGATTGGATTTTCAGAGTGTTTCACTCGTTCCAATGGAATATGAAAAACTCTCTTTCGTAATATGTGTATCTATGTAGAAGTAAAAGCTAAAATGAACTATTCAATGATTTCAATTTCAGTACTTCCCAAGAAGAAGTATTTACTATTTTGACAATTAATCCAACACATACTTTTAAAAGTATGTGTGTTTTCAGAGTGCACTCCTAGCACTCCTTAATGAAATCCGGAGTGAAAATACACTCCTAAATCATCACTCCGAACAGCAAATGGAAGGTTATTGGAGTGTCGGGAGTGCGAATTGACGAATAGAGTGAAAAAAGAGTGCTAGGAGGAGTGACCAACGGAAAATGACATTAGTCAAAGCTTTTCCGAAATCTGTGTAAGTTGCTTAAACCTTAAAATCTTTCTCCGCTGTTTAATGATAAAGATAAAAAATGTGCATTTGAAAATAGGAATTAGATAAGATGACTTTCAATCACAAACAAAATATCGGGTAAGCAGCGATTTATTAAAATTAAAATTTTTTTTTAAAACAATTGTAGGTATGTATGTATGTAATACCATTTAATTTTGAACAACAACAAAAACTTAAAGGTGCTACCACCAATTGCTTACGAATTAATTTTGGATATTTTAATTCGTTTTATTTTTGTTTGGCTAGAGATATAGCTATTTCAAGGGGTGCCAAGCCCTATCATCAGTCTCCTTTATAGTGGTGCTGAGCTTTAATCCAATTTTATTTGAAAAACTTTCTACACATCATGCGGTATTTGAACCCGCGCATCAGATTTGCTCAGTCTTCGGAGCTGTGTACACTACGTACTATGCCATCGTTGACCACTGGCGTCACAGGTCTAGATGTGCTGTTTGTTGATGGTATGTAATACCATCAGTTTCCTATTTAAGATTCAGTTTAAGAACTAAAATTTTATTTTTATGAACTTGAATGGCCCGTTCTCTTCATACGGCGACAGTTTGAGAAAGAATTTTCAGCTATATAGAAGCCAAAAAACGTTTGATTCATTTTCTTCAGAAAGTAATTTAACAACGAAATGACAATTATTATTATATAATTAAAAAAATATATATATATATATAAAATATTTTAAAGCTAAGAAAAAAAGAAAAAAAAAAGTTGCTATGCGATTTTTAAAACAATAAATGTACATATATCTAAAATTATATTTAAAAAAAAAATCAGTAACCTTCAAAATATTGACTGTTCAAAAAATTTTTTTATTTTTTTTTCTATAAATCCAAATTTTTCAAGCATAAAAGGAACTATTAAATAAAAATTTCGATCAAAATCGGTAAAGCCAGTAATGTGAAAGTCATATATAAATGAAAAAAGGTCCTATGGTAGATACTGTAAATAATAGTTCTTGGTAATTTTTTTTTGAAAAAAAAAAAAAATCGCTTCAGTGGCTTAGGTATAGGCTGTAGTTCCAGGTACACATAGCCAGACATACATACGACATATAGAATGACAGACGGAAACGCGGACTTTTGTTCTTTATCATCGAAATGTCAAGTCTGATTGAAATCTCAAGTTCGATTTTTTTTGCGAATCCAAAATTTACTAGTGCCTATTATATCGCAAGTGAAAAGAGTCGGGGATAAGTAAAATATATGCCAGTCAACCATTTATAGTTTCAGATGGGAAAAGAGCGGCCAATTGGCTATTTATATTTTGCCCATATGTCTGAACAGTTTCAGAGCATGAGGAAAAAAATATTAGCAACCATCTCGGAAATTAAACGTCTAATCGAATTTTCTTCTCCAAACAAAAGTGACATTTGGAAAAGAACAAAAAATGTTAAAATGAATAAAAAAAAAAAAAAAAAAAACAATATGGCTAAGAACTTTCCTAACAACAAAACACAATACACACAGACTGGTGCTGTGTGGCTTGATAACTAAACTTTATTAGTTTACATCCGAAGGAAATTAGGTCCTTAGAATGTGAAGAAAAGTTTTTCATGCATGTGCGGTAGAGTATAGTCCTTTACGTTCAGTAACGTCCAGCATATAATTTCCATCATCATTTCCTGAACTTTCTTTGAATTTAAATCGCCTTCTCGTGCCTTTATTATTTTTTTTGTTGTGTATAAATATTTAAGCCTTCCTTTCAAAAAAATAGGATGACCACAGAAACACACATTCTTGCATTAAAGAGAGAGAGAAAAAAAATTAAATCAAATTAAGGAAATAGCGCCACCACCGTATGTCGGTGAAGATTTGTCCGTCGTCGACTGGTTTTCATGCTTTGCGCTTTCTTCGTCGAATGATTATGTTTTTTTTGTTTTTTTTTGAAAATTCCTTTGGGAGCAATAGATGCGGGGGAGCACTTTGAAAGTTATAATTTACAACATCTTTCGTTGGGGGCTGTTCCAGAATAGGATTTGCAGTGCTTGCTTTTTCGTTTTTCTATCGCTCAAAGTTAAATTGCTGGGAGAAAACTTTGCACCATTATGGTTTGTACACTTTTCCACTACGAAATCCTTTTGTTGGCCTTGGTTCGCGTTGATATGCTGCAGGATGTTGTTTTTTTTTTTTTTTTTTCTTTTTTTTTTTATTTTTCTCTTAGAAGACTTCATTTTATCTTCTTTTATTTTTCTAAGAATGTGTTTTTAATTTTAGTTTCTTCTTCTATGTTTCTTAATGTTTCCCATTTTATGTGTTAAATTAAAAACGATTTACGACCTTCACAGTACATCATAGTTAAGTTGGAATTATTTTATGTGTCTTCGAGAAAGAGAACACCATCAGGCTGTTATTTAGCTAAGCAATTTCTTGCTCCTTGCAGCTTCTTCAATTTATTTATTGTTATAAGTATTTTTTTTTTGTACATAATTTAATAGACTTAAAATAAATGTGCTTTGCTTTAAATAGAGTGCTTTCAGTGTATTTATTCGAAACATACGAACGTATTTTTTCTTTTTGTTTATTTAAAATAATTATTATTTTAAGGAGGTCAGGTGATAAAAATAGTTTGGGATATATGAGTTAAGTGCAAACTATCATATTTAAAAATTTAATTTTTTTAATTGTTACAAAAACTGTTATATTCTTGTTTTGTAGGTCGCAAAATTAAAGAGCGTATAAGCTTAGACCTAAGAAGCTTTGTTTTCTTGGGATAGGGTGTGTATTTCTATTTAAAAAAAAATTGGGGCAATCAATCTGTCTTAATATAGACTCGCTTCCCAGATATTTTTTTATATTATCTATCGCCCCAAGATTTACGAATTTTCTTAGAGCATTTTTGGAAAATTTTTTTTTTTCCTCAAAAATGGTTCGACAGATTTTTCTTAAAAGTTTTATTTATTATATGCTACCTTTTTGTGAAAATTAAATATTTAAAAAATGATTTTAAATGGTACCTCCCATAACCATTTATTTTATTTTCGGGATTCTCGAAAAGGAATAGACTGATTTTGTTATTTTTTTTATGGCGAATCTTCTGAAAAATATAATTAGTATTGTGTACCAAAATTTTCAATTTTTTTTTTGATTTTTAAAAAAGTTTCGAATTTTATTTTTTTTTAAAAACCAAATATTTCGAAAACGACTTAGTTGATTTTTATGAAACTTGGTTTTTTAACATTATCAAAAACATTTTTCTTATAGTCAAATTTAAGGGTACCTTACATACAAAAAATGTAAATTTTCTCGAAAACGACTCCTACGATTTTAAATAAAATTGTTGTAAATACTAATATTAGTATGGTCTACGATCTGCCAAAAACAAAATTTACAGTTAGCCATTATTAACAGTACCTCTCATAGAAACATTTTCTTTATTTTGGACTATATCATTATGTGTGTAACCGATTTAAATTAAATATTTTATACAAAAGCTTCTCAAAATTTTGAAATCATACTGCATATCGAAATTTTCAAAAAAAAAACAAATTTTGGATTTTTAAAATAAATTTCTAATTTTTTTTTTTTTTGAAAATTCAATATTTCAAAAACGCGTAAATATTTTTTTTTCGAAATTTAATTTTTAATTCAACATAAATAAATACTAAAAAATTGTGTACCAATTTTTTACAAAATTTTATGCATAAAAAATTAATTTAAAAAAACTGCTCCTACGATGTAATTTTTTTTTCTGCAAAACTAAGATTAGTTAAAAAAAACACTTGGTGTACTTTTTTTTAGGTCTCAAAACAATTTAAGAAGACTTTTTTTTAATAAATTTATTTCGAATTATTTTGATTTTTAATAATTTTTCAATTTAAGCTCTATAATTAGATGCGTTTTATTGGTAATTCCTAGCTAGCGCAGCAATACAAGATCAATAAGACGCTATATCAACTTTTATGTCCACTCTTTATTCTCACCCTTTTTGAGTGAAAATCAAACTACGTTACCGACATTTAAGGTTCAAGTCCACAGTATTTGTCATCTTTTATATTCACTTATTTACTGGCTAGTTTATCGGCACTTTTGGTTTTGATATTGCTCACCAAGGGAAATTTTACTGCGCTAGCTATAAAATCGCCAATAAAACGCACCTAATGTATAATACTGTAGTAGCCGTGGCGTGATGGTTAGTGCGATGGACTGTCATGGCGGAGGTCTAAGGTTCGATCTCCAGCCTCGCCACCTATTTATTTAAAAGAAAAAACGGCTACTGCCTCTTGCGAGGAATTGACAAATCCTCCTAAAGTATCTCCTGTCACAGGAAAGTGCCGCTCACCTTAGCCGTTCGGATCCGGCAATAAACTGTAGGTCCCCTCCATTCCTGCAGACACGCACACAGAAATGGTTGAGAGTTGTAAGTCACTAGGCCCTAGTTCTTCATGAGCTGTTGTGCCATCAAATTTATTTATTTTTATAATGTATAATACTAATTACTAATTTAAACTTAAGGCTCCCATAAAATTATTTACTTTTAATACACTCAATCTTTAAAATGCGAATAAACTTTTACTACAAGAGCAAGTTTGTGCGAAAGTCAATAAATTCTGCCATCAACTCGACTTAACTAAAAGCGTCATGACTTATTTTATTCTTCTTTCTTTATTGCTTAATTATTAGCTGTTCAGCAGTTGTGAATTAACAATTTTGAATCTGTCGCTCTATATTTTTTTTTTTCAAAATTGTAAAATTAGTATCAATTTCTCGAGCAGAGCTGTAAAAGACTGCAGAACTTTGGTAATGCAGGTAATAAAGTCGCAGTTAATTAAGTTAACTATTTAATGTAAAGTTAATACTGTAAATTAGTACTTTAACTGACAGTTAGCAGTCAGTACTTATATTCCGACGGTGCAGTTAAAAAAAGTTAATTAACTTTATGTTAATTAACTGCAGTACTTTTTAACTGCTTTTAGTGTTTTTAGTCAGTCAAAAGTCACTACGATGATTTTACTTTTAGTCAGCAAAAGTAATTAACTGTAAGTCTTTTAACTTTTTTTTAGTGTTTTAACTAAAAGACTGCAGACTTGTACTTATAAAAGAACAGGATGTCATAAAAAGATAAGAAATTGTTTAAAAAAAAAACGTTTTAATGGTTTATTTGGGTTCAAACCATGATGTGCGGGTGATTGCGTGCAAAGTGAAATGAGGCAAGTCTTTAAAGCCGAATTATTTGATTCATATTTTCTTATTAGTAATGAATTCAGAAGTTTTAAAGAATAAATGAATAATGTATGGGGAATGAACTTTACTCATGTATTGAGCACTTGAGTGTTCAATACATATTGTGTTTGTTTACAAAAGTAACTGACTTACAGTCAGTTGTATGCAAAGTAAATTTAACCACGCTTGCATAGTCAAATTTAACTACGTTTGCATAGTAAATTCAACCACTTTCGCATAGTGAAATCTAACTACGTTTGCATAGTAAATTCAACCACGTTTGCATAGTCAAATTTAACTACGTTTGCATAGTAAATTCAACCACGTTCGCATAGTCAAATCTAACTACGTTTGCATAGTAAATTCAACCACGTTTGCATAGTCAAATCTAACTACGTATGCATAGTGAATTCAACCACTTTCGCATAGTGAAATCTAACTACGTTTGCATAGTAAATTCAACCACGTTTGCATAGTCAAATTTAACTACGTTTGCATAGTAAATTCAACCACGTTCGCATAGTCAAATCTAACTACGTTTGCATAGTAAATTCAACCACGTTTGCATAGTCAAATCTAACTACGTATGCATAGTGAATTCAACCACTTTCGCATAGTGAAATCTAACTACGTTTGCATAGTAAATTCAACCACGTTTGCATAGTCAAATCTAACTATGTATGTATAATAAATTCGACCACGTTTGCATAGTAAATTTAACTACGTATGCATAGTAAATTTAACCACCTTTGCAAAGTCAAATTTAACTATGTATACATAGTAAATTCAACCACGTTTAAAAAAAAAACTTTGTATTTGTATTTTAATTTTGAGTTTGAAAACTAGTACCTAATTAAAACAAAAAAGGAAATTAATTAATGATTTAAAAAAAGTTTAAGTGCTATCGAATTTTTAATACCACTTTTTTCTTCTCTACTCCGGAATAGATCAAACTTGAAAAATAGTTCTTTGTGGCATATTATAATTTTTTTAAAAACAAATTCAAACAAACGTGTAGCATAGCAACGGTCGATCGCTATCGCTACATAGCTATTTCTGTGCAATGAAAACCATCGCGCGAATTGCTTGAGCAATCAATCGCTTGAACTCGCTTACTCGCACGGTTAGAATTCGCTGCCACTGAAACCATAACCTAAGAGCAAGTTATGTGAAAAATTCGATATCCACATACATCAACAATACATAATCACATAGAGGACTTCCATTACTCAAAAATAAATCATTAAAAAATTACTTTAAAAAATATCTTTTCTTTTTATTCCATCCTGTTCTTTTATTACTACAAGTCTGCAGTCGTTTAGTTAAAAGACTAAAAAAAAAATAAAAGACTAACAGTTAATTAATTGTAGTTAAAAGACTTGCTGACTAAAAGTAAAATAAAAAGCAGTTAAAAAGTACTGCAGTTAATTAACTTAAAGTTAATTAACTTTTTTTTAACTGCACAGTGGGAATATTAGTACTGACTGATAACGCTCGATTTTAGTTAAAGTATTTTCGTAAGTTAAAAGACTTAATGAAATTAGTCTTTTTAGTCAATTAACTGCAGTACCGAAAAGACTGCAGTTTTTACAACTCTTTTATCGAGTAACCCCTGGCCTGGAAAAGAGGTAAAAACTTCTTAGGCATTCAATACACGCTACAATTATTGTACCAATTATCGTAATCGCAAATTAATGTATCTTCTGTGTACATGAAGGTATCCGCTGTACCGAAATCGCACAGTCGAATGCTATTTCTACGTCGAAAAAACGGTCAGCTCTGAAACGAAATCTACCAGTTTTAATAAATCGCTCGTTATTAGGGGAAATCCCTTCTTTGAATAAAAATTACAGTTGATTTTCGTTTTGAACAAAAGAAAATTTTCGATAGTGTTTTTATTATTTTGAAGTTTTTTCGAGTGTATTTTTCAAGAAAGTGATCACTTGAATATTGGATTCTCTTTATTTGATACCAAGATAAGGAAATAAGTTTATATACATAAATTTATTTAAAAAGAGGTTTGGGGCAGAATGGGCGGGGCATATGGGCATGAGTGCCCATTTTGCCCCGTTCAGGTTTTTACTATCAATTTCTTTATGAATTTAACAGCATATAATACATTTTCTCAGATGGTTCACAATTATGACAGAAAGACCAAGTGACAAGAATGAAGCAAGAATAATGTGTTTTGGCTACAGGGTTTAAGGTCTCATCACGTCGATAACAAAAGTTGAGAAGAACAGGAAGGAAGCAAATCCAGAAGACGAGGAGTGCTTGTATTAAGCGTATTTAAACTCCCAGTCCACAGAAAGATGGGTTTCCTGCAGAGCTTGTTGCAAGTGTTATCATTGTTTATGTGCTGGGAGAGGCTAATGTTGACGAATGGAACCAAATATGCTCGCATTGAAATCCAATTTAGCTCCATGCTCATGATACCCCATATACATATGCCCATTATGCCTCAGCACCGGGGCATAATGGGCAAATTGAATGACTTTTTCAAAGCAAAAAAATATATCAAATAATTTTTTGTTTAAACTATCTTTCTTATGCTTATTCCTTAATAAATTTTCTTTCTAATAAAAGTTCTTCCAAAATTCTTTTTACATTTTTGCAGTTTCTATTAGCAATAATCTTTAAAGTGCCCGTTATGCCCCGGGTTCCTCTACATCATACAAAATCAAAGAAAATCATATTATGCTCTATTCATGAACTGTCAAAAAATTTGAGTTTCTGTCAGTTTTTAAGGAATTTTGATTAATTTTTTTTATTTAATTTTGTTGAAATTTGCTTCATGAAAATAAAAATACGTGCCATATGGAAATTATCGTGTCAATAAAGCATCGTGTCACTTCGGCAACGCTGGCTGTATCGTGTTAAGCGCTTTATATTGAATGGTTAATTGATAAAGAATTTGCCTGTCCTGCAATTTATCTGTGACAATTTTAATTTTGTCGTGCAGTGATTTTTTATTTTTGAAAAAGAAAACATAGAAAACATTGCAGGACAACTAACGACAAGTTTTAAAGCAATAAACACTTCGATATCACAAGTTTTAATTAATGGATAATTATCCTCCACCTTTCGTTCGGCGAATGTTGTTTTGCTAACTTTATTTCGATAAATCTTAAATTCGGTGAAGGCCTTTTTTCAAGTGATAATTTTTTTTGTTTGTTTAAATTAGTACCTTAAATTTGGACCAAGGCTTTTGAAATTTATAAATGGCTCGGAAACTATAAGTTTTTTTTTTTTTTTTTTTTGATGAAATATCTTAAAATTCTACTATATAAAAAACATTGAAACAATTTTTCCTAAAGTCTAGTTTGCTGCTGATGCGAAAAGAAAAATCCCATACAAATGATGAGGTGAATGGATTGTTTTCGGTTTTCATGGTTTTAACGTGTATTAGTCTTCCTGTGGGAAATTTAGAAAAAAGGCTGGCTGATAACTTCCCATTGGTGCCCTTTAAAACTCGATACTCGATGTTATTTTTTATAAGAAAATTACCAATTCAAAATCTTCGAAAACCTATTAGTTGTGCAATCAAGGGAAGACCAAAGTTGAGCTGTTTGCTATGTAACACGAAAAATATTTTTCAACAATTTTTAGCAGTTTCTTTTGTAGTTTTGTGAGCTTAGAAAAAAAAATTGTCAGTTGAACTTTTTTACAAAGTCTATTATGTACATAATTACCAATTGTAGAATTGTGTGTAGAATAAAATTATCCTAAAGTCATTGTTTTTTTTTATAGAGATATTCGAGACGAAAAAAATTTGTCTACATTTTTAGTAGTTTATAGTAGTTTTTTTTTTAAACTATTGTCAATTGCATTTTTTTACAAACTCTTCCAATTTATCAACCCGAAGTTAACATCTCTATGTGTTCTCAAGCTATTTGAGCGGAAAATCATTTTTAACAATTTTTAGTGTTTTTTTGAGTGTTTTTATAAGTCCTACCAATTCTTCACTACGTCATTACTCAATATGTATAGAATGAAACTAGGCCAAAGTCGCTAGCATTATTTGCTCTCGAGATATTCAATAAGTAAGGAATTGCTAATTGAATTTTTCTGAAAACCCATTCTGTAAAATTAAATTTATTCGAAGTCGATATCTCTATTTGTTTTCAAGATATCGTCGACGAAAAAAAGCTCACGAACGTACGAACGTATGTACATACGTACAGTACAGACACACTACACAAAAATCTCTCTAAAAACTATAGATTGATAGGAATCCATTTACCTCGAAACGTGACAAAATTTTCGATTCGACAAATCGGACCAATTACAATTGGAAGTTAAAAACCCGTCCAGTATTTTACACCAACGCCAACACTGGGTGGCAAATATTAAATCAAATGAAAAAAAAAAGAGGCTGGAGTTGACCGCCATTGGTTCCCTTTGAAAATCGACAACCGATGTTATTTTTTATAAGAAAATTACCAACTTAAAATCTTCGAAAAACTTATCAGTTGTGCAATCAAGGGAAGGCTGTTTGCTCTAAATATATGCGACAAGAAAAATTTCAACAATTATTAGCAGTTTCTTTTGTAGTTTTTTTGGCCTAGAAAAAAAAACTGTCAATTGATTTAAAAAAAAAAAACTCGATTAACAACTATATAAATTAACCCGAAGTTAATATCTTTGTGTGTTCTCAAGATATTCGATATTTTTTTAACAATTTTAAATGTTTTTTTTTTAATTAAAAAAAAAAAAAAAATGAATTGATTTTTTTTTAAGTTTTACCAATTTTTCACTACATCATTATGCATAGATTGAAACCGGGCCAAAGTCGATAGCATTTATTGTTCTAGAGATATTCGAGAAACAAGCCATTTTACACATTTTTTAAAAATTACTGTAATAAAAAAACCGCCAATTGAATTTTTCTGAAAATACTTTCTGCACGTTATGGCCTTATTATCTGTAAAATAAAATTTAGTTGAAGTCGATATCTCAATGCGTTCTCGAAATATTATGAACGAAAAAAAAGCTTCCGAACGTACATATGTACGTACACAGACATCTCTCTAAAAACAAAGTAATCCTACTCCGGAGACCTCGAAACGTCGGGAAATGTCGAAATTTTCAATTTCACAAATCGGACCGATTACAATAATTTCCAATGGGAAGTTAAAAACCCTGATATTGTAACTTTTACGCAAGTTTTTCTCCAAATTATGTTTTTTCTACAAAAAGAAAAAGTGCAGACAAAAAACTGTATAAAACTTCTTGTGAAATTTAGAATAATTAATATGATAACGAAATCTAATTTCTTTTCAATTTATATTTTTATTTTAGGCTTTAACTTAAAACGGAAAATGCTAATGAACCACTTATTCATCTAAACGCTCTTTGTTATAAAATTGAATTATTTATAAAGTCGATGAGTTGAACCAATTAAAATGATATTATTAATGTCTATGAAAATATCTCTTTGTAAAGAATCGTTTGTCTCGAAGGATGAGTTAAATTTAAAGCAATGCATCTTTATATTAGTTTCTGCTTAAAGCAGTTAGATAATGATGTTTAAGTATTTTTTTTTTGTGATATTTACGTTTAAATAAAATTGAATTCACCAGACGCTAAAATTTTATTTCTGTTTTACGTTCAAAGTTTTAACGGTTTTTGGATTTACTGCACCGTTAAATGGCATTAAAAATAAAAATTTAAGACTGTTTTTTATCAGCGTGGTCAAGCTTTATGCCTATAAACAAGAAACTTAATCTAGCATATCATTGCGATGTTGTTTTGAGTTTAACGGTGACTTGTATAAACTATGTGTACCTACCTTTTGTTTTACTACCTACTGCCTTAATCTTCGTCAAATATATGTACCATGTACCTTTTCTTTAGTAGCTTTCATTTGAAATTTAATGTTTCTAATGACGTATACAAGCATGAACTTCTCCGTTGTTCCAGACATTGCTCATTGCCAAAAAGACTACCAAAAGTAGGCAATAAAAATAAAATAGAATGAAGAAAAGGAATGTTCTCTGAAATAAGATATTAAAATGCTTTAAAGTGGGCGAAACGATGTTTTCTCTAACTCACAATCAGCCATTGAAAAGAACAAAATATCGATTTATTTAGGTACCTCTACAATACATACAACCCTATCGGTTGTTACTTTTTTTTTTTGATAAATAAAAATAAGTTTTTGCTAGAAGAAGAGGCAGAAATCGTTGAAAACATCAGAAGCCCTTATATAAAACTTTATTCACTTTTTTGCTCCAAAATACATTTATTTCTCAGGGATGCTTAACTTCGGTTTTTTTTTTTTTTTTGACAAAGACTTACTACGAGAATTGAAGTGAAAGGTAGCATCCTCTTGGCTTTATCTGCCACTTCTGATGCTATTGCTTTTATTTCTGTAGCTCTTCTGTTGTAATTTCCTCCAGATAAGTAAATAAACACAGTGAAATGTCTTTTTGTAGTAGGTATAGAAAAAAGAAATCTCTCCAAAACCCAGCCTCTTAAAATTCATCAATCCACTTGGCTTTGGTTTGGTTCTTCGCAAAGGGTTTTCGTTTTTGATTATACAGTGGGTTAGACTGGTAAAGGAATCATTACCATTTTACAATCGAAAGAAAGTTTTTTTTTTTTTATTTATTAAAGGCGTATACTCTCTTAAGTGGCTTCCACCAGTGCCTATAAATTGTTCTTTGATCACATTCCATGGCAGTGCCAGACGCGTTCTTAACCACCCCCATTGCCATCATCATTCTTTATCGTCATCGTAATTCGTATGGAAATGCTGCCTTGCTTGATGTACACTAATATTAAGGCAGCTCAATGAAATCGTGAAGCTGAAACGATTTGTTTGGCATCTTTTCGATCAAATCGACACAGAAAACTCAAAAAATCATTGAATTGCTTTTTTTTTTTGGAGGGGGGGGCTTTGTATATTTATGACTCAACGATTTTATAATTTTTGAAACTTTTGCAAATCAACAGTTCTTTGCGCCGCCGTGTGCTTTTTCAACTTTATCGAGTCAAATATTATACGAAATTATATGGGGTTAGATGGGTGAAGGGTGAAATGTATAGGAATGGTGACCATTCGTTGTTTTTTATTCGTAGTAAATTCAACATTTCATTATAATCTTTTCGTTGGAAACAAAATTTATTATTGCGATTTTGTATTATTTTGGACTCATTATAAAAGCTTTTCACACAGATTTTGCCAACAAGGTTATATAAAATTTCGATGGATTATAAATTTAGAAAATCTATTTCTACTATGCTTTGCCCAAAAATTAAAATTTTTGGAAGTCATGGCTCCCAGAAACTACGCCGAATATTTTTTGGAAAAAAAACGCCGACGTTAATTTCATACAAAATTCTGTTTTTTTTTTGTTCATGGAAAAAAAACCCATTTTGGAAAATTAGCAGAATTTTTTTCGAAAAAATAATTTCATGCCTTTTTTTCTACTTTCAGAAATGTAAAGTTGTTTGAAAAAAATGCTAGGAAACAGATTTTCTGGTATTTCTAACTTTCCATTGGAAGTTGTTGTAATTAGTGCGATTTGTTGAATCGAAAATTTGGACATTTCTCCACGTTTCGAGGTCTTTTGAATCCGAATTCACCGTTTTTAGATAAATGTCTGTATATAGTGTCGTCGATGATGTCTGGAGAAAGAACAGAAATATCGACTTCGAATAAATTTTATTTTACAGATAATAAGGCCATAACTTGCAGAAATGAATTTCAGAAAAATTCAGTGTGCGGTTTTTTTTTTAGAGTTATTCAAAAAAAAATTATAAAATGGATTCTTTCTCGAATATCTCGAGATCAAATAATGCTATCGATTTCGTTCTAATTTTATTCTATACAGCACAACGCAATAAAGAATTGGTCAATAAAAAAATAAATTTGATGGCACAACAGCTCATGAAGAACCAGGGCCTAGTGACTTACAACTCTCAACCATTCCTGGGTGCGTGTGCGTGTCAATCAATCATCAATCGCCATAATGTAGAAAGACCGTTGGAATAAAAAAAAAAAAAAAAAAAAAAAAAACAATTCAAAAAGTATGCAATTTACTGTTATCACCACTTCCGACTTTTCCGGCATAATTTTTCAATTTTTATCTCCTTAGTGTGCTTATTTGGTTTAATAAAAATCCAACAAAAAAATCCCCATCGAATTTGGATGATGTTCAGCCGAATTATTCGCGTACGAACAAAAAATTAAGGGGCTTATTGCGGATGAAATAGAATCTTGTCGAATATAGAATTAAAGTCTATTATTATTATTTTAAAATTCTATTCGTTAATATTTTTCTATTTGACTTTTAATATTTTTTTCTATTTGAAAGAAATTTCAATTCTATCAAGAATTTTGATCGACTTTTGTCGAATAGACTTTTTTTGAATAGACTCTCGCAATAAGCCCCTTTATTTCTGTTTTCGAAATCAGTTTTGTACAAAAGTTGTTTTTAAAAATACGGATATGGCTATACGTGGCCGAAAGTTGAACAATTTGTCCTGAAAAGTCAATAAATCGTGAAAACCAATTTTTCTGAATTGGATTTTTGTTGGTAGGTACGCATAATTCGGCTGAATATCATCCGATTTGCATAGGGCGGGACATTTATAATTTAATAAATTAATCTTTAGTAGAATGAAGTTTACCAGGTCAAGTTTTTAATCCTTTTTAAAAAATATAAGTATTTGAGGTAGGTACTAAGAAAAACTTAATACATTATGCGACGAATTTAACGAAAATATAAACTGGTGAATTTGAATGATGTGATGGCATTGGTTATGTTAACATCAACTCACTAAAACTTCACACTTCAAAAGACAGACAAATATTTGTGCCGAAGGAAATAAAATTTTAGTGGGATGAAATTCGCAATCAATTTTAATTATTTTAATGTGACTTAACTCAGAAAAAAAATTATTTTAATTTATGAAGGGTTGGCTATTTAAAATTAACTGTAAATCTGGGATGTAGAGATTTTTAAAACTAACTCTAGGTATGCTGATAAAAAAAGTACGTATACGCCACAGTGACTCCGTTAATAATTATTTTGTATTATTTATTTTAAAGTGTCTGTAATATTATATATACAAACATACATACATGTGTATGTATGTACTTAAAACAGGCAAGATTTAAAAAAAAAATGGAAAAAGAGGCTGTGTTAGACCCATACTGATAACTTCCCATTGGTTCCCTTTGAAACTCGACACCCGATGTTATTTTTTTATAAGAAAATTACCAATTAAAAATCTCCAAAAAACTTATCAGTTGTGCAATCAAGGTAAGGCTGTTTGCTCTAAAGATATGCGACACGAAAAATTTCAATAATTATTAGCAGTTTCTTTGCAGTTTTTTTGGCCTATAAAAACCCGTCAATTGATTTTTTTTTACAAACCTTATCAATTACTAATTATGGTATTGTGTGTAGATTAAAATTATTAGGGAGTTGATATCATTAGTTTTTTTTTGAGATATTCGAGCCCAAAAACATTTTTTAGCAGTTTTTTTTTTGCAGAAAAAAAACCGTTAACTGAATTTTTTTACAAACTCTATCGATTATCAACTATAACTTTTTGTATTAAATAAAATTAACCCAAAGTTAATATCTTTGTGTGTTTTCAAGATATTCGATATTTTTAAACAATTTTTAATGTTTTTTTTATTGAAAAAAAAAACTGTGGGTTGATTTTTTTTTTAAAGTATTACCAATTTTTCACTACGTCATTACGCATAGAATGAAACCAGACCGAAGTCGATAGCATTATTTTTTCTAGAGATATTCGAGAAACAAGCGAGAAACAACTTGTTTTTTTAATTACTGTAATAAAAAAAAAACCGCCGAAATTCCTTTCTGCACGTTTAGACCTTATTATCTGTAAAATAAAATTTATTTGAAGTCGATATCGCTATGCGTTCTCCAGATATCGTCGGCGAAAAGAAAGCTTCCGAACGTACATACACAGACATCTCTCTAAAAACAATATTATCCGACTCCCAGAGACCTCGAAACGTCGAAAAATGTTAAAATTTTCAATTTCACAAATCAGACCGATTACAATAATTAATCAGTTTGTACCTAACTGTGTAACACGTTTGGCTATATTTTTTTATGGGTCATCATAACATATTTGGTATCAAAGTGAAAGTTTGTTTGTCTGTCTGTTTGTTCTTTTTAATCTCAGAAAATACTTCAGTGATTGTAATGAGAATTGTTAGAGCGAGAGATTGGAACTTAGACCAATTTACAAAAAAAAAAAATCACTAACGTACACAAAAATATTGACATAAATGAAAAATGAAAAAAGTTTAACGCAAAGCAAGGCGAGCACGGGTTAGCTAGTTAATTATATTTCCATTATAATTTTCAATACATTTTGAATTCTATAAAATTAAAATTCATGTGAAAACGAAACTTAAATTTTCGTTCGTTATCTCAATCATCACATAAAATTAATAGCAACCAAAACGATTTAGAATTTAATAATCAATTTACATGAAGCAAAAGGTCATATTTTTAACCTTATACCCTATTCAAAGTCTCAATCTCATTAGTATAATGAGTTTTTAATGAGAACATAGTACGGAACAATTTTTTTTTTTTTTTTTTTGGAGATGCTTTAGGTTGTCTCGAAAAACCAAATGATTTGATTTTCATTGAGTCAATTTAGTTTTGACGTTTATACCTTAAATAGGTACCAGTACCTATGTTCTGTACATAGGTAGGTACACATTTTAATTAATAGGTACTTTACATTTCTAAGCTAGCATATAGGGATAGGTTAACGTTTGGTTAGCCTTGAGCTATAAAAGCAAATTGTGTTTAATATAAACTTGTGTGAAGGTATTCCAGTTGCAGTTTTCAGCCCGCAGAAGTATGGTCACCGTATGCATGGTGTGATGAATTTTTTATACAAAAAAAATTAAATATTTGTTTCGATTTTCCTCTCGATAAATTTAAAGTGGAACTTTCACATCACAGCAGCCGCAGCCGCCCCACACCATCCCTGGCTGACTTTCACACGGATGCGTACTTTTTGTACTAGGTATGGAAGGATATTTTAAACCGAACGAACTAGCGAGGTAGATATCCTTTTAGCCCCTCAGTTGGTATAGTCGTATAATCTCTTTACGTTCCTCCAACGTTAAATAATGTATGCGGGCACGGCGCGGTACCTACTGGCAGATGCAGCCTGCTAGCGGTGACGGTAGATGGATAGGAAATAGGTAGGAAGATGCCTGGTTTGGTTTTTGTTTCTATGTATCTCTCAGGAGTTAGGTTTAAATATTTTATTGTAGTATTAAGGATAAGAAGAATAACATTCTATTTTTAGTTTGTCTTCTCTTTCTATGTAGATAGATACGTGTGGGTCCTTGAAAGGAAGTGTTTTTTCTTTTCAAGGAGGACTTTGTGTGTCGGCGGTGCTGAACACGTAAAGGATATAATTTATGGAGGGATATGCTTCCGGAACACAATGGTTTGACGTTTGTGTTTCGATGTTTTGTGTATGGAATGATAAAGAAAGAGTCAAACGGTCTGTTGTTGTGTTTGGAAATTGATGACAAGATTGCGTGAAAGCGAAATTATTAATCATAATTTTTTGAAAAAAAAAAAAAAACAAATATTATAAAAGAGAGAGAGAGAGACAGATATGACAAAATAAACGAACAAAACTCTGCCAAGTGAAGTATTGTTGTAGGTAGTCGGATTGTCATTGTATTCATAAATTTTGCAAGTAAGGAAAATATAATAATAACTAAACGATATTGGAGGATATTGGTGGCATTTTTGTTTGATAAGATATTTTCTTGGTTTGACAGCTGACACACGACACAATATGTGAATGAAAGGCATAAGCTCTAATAATTGATTTATGATTGTGTTTCGTAAACAATATTGCTAAGTGTCATGCTTCACATTGATGAAAGGTGATTGTCTTTTAATGGATTTATTAATTGTGCATTGATTATGAAATGGTGCTGGGGAGAGGATTAATTAAATATTTAGAAAATGCTGAATTTCAAGTCATACACCTTTAAAACCTGGATGAAAAGGATAATTTATGAATCCCTTTTCACGCATTCAAGAAAGGTATTGGTAATTGAAACCTAAGTGATATAGGTAGGTACACAAAATTGTCACTGAAGAAGAGAATTTTTTTTTTAAATGTTACACCTCACAGTGAAGGCTGTGTTATATTTTTTCTTTTATTATTTTAGGTGGCGCGACATCTCGTGCAGAAACAGGGCCTATAGTAACTCACAAACTTCTCAACCATTCCTGTGTGCCTGTTGTTATTTGGTGGATTTGGCAAAGATGAGAGGTAATTTTTAATGGATAAGAGATACTTTTGGAGGATTTGTCACTTCCTTTCCAGAGAATAAAAAAAATATTTTTAAGTGGGATATGATGGGTTCTGATGACATCCGAACCATTATTTTGTTATGTGATGATATATTTTTTGTGACTAAATATAAGGGGTCTTTCAATAAAAAATTAAGACTCTTGAAATTTGTAAAGCTTTGGTGGCCATGTTGAAAAAAACAAAATCTGTAAAATTTTGTCGTGAATTTTTCAGGAGCCAAAGGTGAAAGTTTAAAGCGTTGAAGAACTTGTATTTGTCATTTTAGTAAGTTTTAAGGGATTTTTGCTTAATTGTTTCGAATTTTATTTCGGAATTTGAACCCACCACAGCTGGGCAATGGCATGCGATTGGTCATTAAAAAATTGCGAGAAAAACATAACTGAAGGCAGCATTTTGAATGGCAAATTTTAAGGCGAAAATGTTTTGCGCTACATATTCCAATGATTTCCACAGACGTGCCAACTGAATTCAAAAGCGTTCAATTTCCTATTAAATCAAAAAAGTTAATGAAATACATTGAATTGAGAAAATTAATGGTTGGTGTTTTTTTATCTTTATCGTTGGTCATCATCTACAGCAACCCATTCCTCTTTCTCTCATTCCGTCCCCACATATCCGTTTCATAATCAACAAAAAATGGACCGTGACCATACTTAGGTTCGGGAAGACCATATTTTCCCACGGCGGAACGCCAAACACGAAAACACACAACCGTCACATATTTACTCGATATCCACGAGGAATCTATCCTAAACGGCGAATAAACTGTCTCCACTGTCATCTTGCTTGAGGTCACCGGCCTGATACAACTGCATCCGAAATCGGGCCCGAAAAATTTCTAGGATAGAACTAAGACACACAACAACAGCACACTTTCAGTTTCAAATTTAATATTTAACTTTCGATTTAAACGAGATACGCCATGAAACGCTTGATTGCACCGCTATTTCTGAAGTGCTCCGCGCCAATAGTGCTGCGACATTTTTCTTCTCAAAAGAACACAACAATCAAGAACGTTTTCACGTTTGTTTATCGAATGACATTGCTGGCAGCATAAACTTCAAACTTACTTTAGCTTAAATCGTTTCATTTTTTTTTATCGATCAGATTCGATTTATTTTATCGATCGTCAAACATTCAAGCTGATTTTTAATACATTCGTTATTTTTTACTTGCGATATATACATAGGTACTATATGGCAAGTTTTGGATTCGTAAAAAAAATTGAACTCGAGATAACAATCAAACTTGACATTACGATGATAGGGAAGACGAAAAAAGTCGGTCTCGCAATTCTGTCCGTCTGTCTGTCTGTCTGTTTGTGGACTCGCCTACAGCCTAAACCCATGGGCCGATTTTAATTAAACTTGGTATAAAGTGTTTTCGGGACATTACCCCGAACAAAATAACGGTACCTGCCATATATTTTTTTTTTTAGAATTTTTGGAAAATCTTATTTTTCTCAAAAATGGCTCGACAGATTTTTCTAAAAAAAAATCAAATAAATTTTATAAGGTATATGCTACCTTTTTGTAAAATTAAATTTCCAAAAAATGGTTTAAAATGGTACCTTCCATACAACCATATTTTTATTTTCGTTTTTCTAGAAAAGGAATAAACTGATTTTGATATATTTTTTTTTATGGAGAATCTTCTGAAAAATTTTAATAGTTTTGTATACCAAAATTTTCCAAAAACTTTTTTTTGGATTTTCAAAAAAAATTTCAAAAGTTTTTTTTTTGAAAACCAAATATTTCGAAAACGACTTGATTGATTTTTATAAAACTTGGTAACAAGGGGTTTTTTAATATTATCTAAAATATTTAAAAAAAAAAACTTTTTCTTAGAGTCAAAATTAACGGTACCTTCCATAAAAATGTTAAAAAACCGTTACAGAAAATATAAATTTTCTCGAAAACGACTCTTACGATTTTGATTAAAATTGTTCTAAATACTAATATGAGTATGGTCTACGATCTACTAAAAACAAAATTTACAGTTAACCATTATTAACAGTACCTCTCATAGAACCGATTTAAATTAAAATTTTATACACAAGCTTCTCAAAAGTTGAAATCATACTGCATTATCAAAATTTTCAAAAAAAAAAACAAATTTTGGATTTTTAAGAAAAATTTCAAATTTTTCTTTGAAAATTCGATATTTCCAAAACGGGTAGATAATTTTTTTCGAAATTTAATTTTTAATTCAACATAAATAAATACTAAAAAAGTGTGTACCAATTTATGTTCTTAAAAATTTGTACAAAATTTTATATATACAAAATTAATTTAAAAAGAAACCGCTCTTACGATTTTATTTTTTTTTTTTCTGCAAAACTAAGATTAGTTAAAGAAATCAGAAAGTGTACTTGTTTTAGCTCTCAAAACAATTTAAGAAGACTTTTTTAATAAATTTATTTCGAATTATGTTGATTTTTAATAATTTTTCAATTTAAGCTCTAATAATGTATAATATTAGTTTAACTTAAGGCTCCCATAAAGGCTCAATCTTTGAAATTCGAAGAAACTTTTACTACAAGAGCAAGTTTGTACGATCCAGTCGTGCGTTTTATTTATCTAATAATAACCAAAATATTCACTAGAAATAATATATATGGCAGAACAACGTTTGCCGGGTCAGCTAGTAATACAAATAAAACGTAAGAACTCAAAGTCACTTGTAAAGTCACTCGTGTGTTATTCTAGAAATCTTTCATGCTATATATGGCAGAAATAAAGTAGTTTCATGTTTTGCAATCATAAAATATTAATTTATTGAATTTTCAATTTGTGTACAAAAATGTTCATCATCCTGTGGACTTACCAATACACAAAGTTAAACCACATAAGTACCTAATTTAAAATTCTTTCTCCGTCAAAAACACACTTTCTATCGTCCTTATTTTCTAAAAAAAAAAACACACGAACTAAAAAAAAAGGTAGATATCGAAATGAAATCACCTTTCCCATATATTATGTCAAGTGTTTAAAACATATGCAAATCAGATACAACTTTTTCCATCTACACATCACTAAAATCCAATTAATTTGAATTCCTCTCGATAAACCTCATATAAAATCCTTCACTTATTTCCATTTGGTTATACATTGAGATTTGTTTTTATATGAAAATGTTCAATTTCAGATTTTACCTTCAATTATACTCGTAGAAGAGAACCCAACTAAATATATGAATATAAAAAAAAATGTCACGGAAAATCATACAAATGAAGTTTTCGTTTAAAATAATGTTTTGGGTCGATATCAAAAACATACGTCCGACACATGTACCAGCAGTACCTATATGTCCTATAGCATGGTATCTATTTTACCTATATTAGGTTGTAAAATTCGGATATGTACCTTAAAGTGATGCCCATTTGATATTGAGTCAAGTATTATTTTGTGGTTTTGACAAGTATAGTGACCTATTAGTCCAGTCAACAAAGGAAAAAATATGCCTTCACCTGAAAATAAATCCAACAGTTTTGAAAACTTCGCACACGTGTTAAGAGAGTTTTGAAAGCTTGGCACACATGATGAAGTGTAAAAAAGTCCCCGTGAATCCGAGGCGAGCTCTAGCGGCAGGAATGTGTAACATGTCGTCTTTTTCGTTTTTTCATGTTTAACTTAGAAACAGTTTGTCCCTTCAAAAAATAATCTGAGATGAAAAAATAGCTTATGAAATTCTTTACAAAATTGATTATGACCAAATTTTTTATATCTGTCATATTTATAAAGTTATGTGGCGCCTAAAATTGTTTTTTTTTTTTTTTTTAATTTCATAAAAACAGCTACAGTTTATTATAGTCTAAAGCAAAGTTTGGGAGTGGAGGTATAAACAAAATTCATGTATATTTACATGTATGTTTAGTTTAGGTAAATGCGTTATTATGCCAAATTAAACCGTTTGGCAGGTTTTTTTTCATCCGGGGGTTGGGGTGGGCGTTCGAAAACGTCAGGGACCTAAGCATTTTTAATCAGTGCACAATCTTTTTTCTTTTATAGTATAGAGGGTGTTGGATCGAGACGAAATAAAAAAAAATCGTACGTGAGAGGGGTCTATTCCCCCTCGTTTACGCAGGAGGGGTAATTTTTGAAAAAAAATTGAATCAAAACAGAAAAAAAAATTATTAAAAAATAACGGTAACTCCTATACAATGCCATGCTATACCTTTTTGTATAGCAAAAAATCTCTTCTTTTAGATTGTTTGTAAATATCTTCGGAGCAAAAAAATAAAGGATTGAAGTCGAATATAAGGAAAACTTACTTTTGTTACTTTTTAATTTTCTCAAAAAATTAAAAACCAGATGTCTTTCTCGCTCTATTCGTTTGATGAAAAAACTAAAAAGCTTTTAATGTATGTTAGATTTTTAGTCAATAAAGAGAAGTGCTGAAGATGGCATGTACTGTGCCGAAATGCATACAAAATAATTGACGTTTGTTTTTATTTTTTATTTTTTTATTTTATGTTGTAAAAGTAAAAGTAAAAATAAGCTGAAAATCAAAGTGAAGTCAATAAGGCGTTTTGACGTAGAAATTCTTTTATTGTTATTTAGTTAAAATGTTTAGAACTTTTAATTTCGTTCCTTAGAAAAAAAGAAAAAAATATACTTTTTTAGACGTGTTTTTTTTTATAGTGTCGTTTCTATTAAATTCATAAAGTTTTTGTTTTACTAGTATATCCCTGTGTCCAAATTCGTCACCAACTTCCAATTTCGCAAACAAAAATATTGAAGGAAAAAAACGTTTTTTTTTTTAAATTTTTTTTTTTTAAATATGTAAAGTGTTCGACAGTACAAAAACAAAAATGACCCACAGTGTGTCTCAAGTATATTCTGCACAATCTGTTCAACCATATAAAATTTATCGAAATCGATTTTTTGAGAAAATTGTAACACAAAATTTATTTAAGACTATTTATATATATACATGTAGATTATGATTTTTGTAAAATACCTTCTGATGGAACAACTATAATGATTTATCGGATTTTTTTGATAAATCGATTCTTAAACCTCGAAATCCTTTTATCCAATGTTTCCATAACGTTGGATTTTTGAGCATCAATTCGAAAATGCAAAAAAATAGTTTTGTAATTTTTGGATAAAATATAGGAGTCACAGAAAACTCTATACGTCATGAAGAAATTTTTAAGTTCGATTTAAATTCAGTGCTTCAAATTCTTTGAGGAAAGTATTTTTAGGTTTTTCGGCTTCTGTTTAGCATAATCACACGAAATAAGCAAACAAAAACATAATAGTCAATGGTATAGTGAATAAATAAAATCTACTGTTTACTGCCGTCCCCCCACAGAGGGTTTAAGCCCTCCCCACAGCCGATTATCAAACAAAAAAATATATTGAAAAAAATTAAAACTCTAAGGCCCATTTGCTCATACGAATCATAAATCTATATCATAACCAAGTTAAACATAGTTTTTATGTTGAACTTATTTTATTCTGATTTGCTTTAAAAAATTTATGATCAACTTAGCTAATATTAAGTTTCATGCGAGAAATCTCTGAGAGTTTCAAATTGAATGTCAAATGAGCATAGAATTATAATATTTTTGAAGTGTGTTCGTAATTATTTTTGACAAATAAAATAATGTTGGAATGAATTTAACTATTATAAATTATAGATTAATTTTGGATTGACCATTTTTACTTCCTTTTATAAAATTTACTATGCAATAAATATGTAGTGATTGTGTTGTGCAGTGTTGTGCTGAGCTGTCCTGTGTTTGTATTAAGACCACAATGGATTTTGTGATATCGGTTCGTGAGTCTGTATGGCTGTTCATCTTAAAATATAAACGTTACGTGTCAAAAAAGCTTAAAATGTTTATAAAAAAAAATACTGCTCATTTTGTTAAAAAATTCTCATCGGATAAGCTCTTATACGTCTACCTATTTTTTGTTCAAATGACTTGTTTTGCATCAGCAGGTCCAGGTACCTACTTTAAATTTGTCCAAAATTGCTTTGGTCACCAAAATAATCATAAAATGTTTCCTTTTATTTAAAAAAATTTGCTTAGTAGGTACATACATATATCTTTAATGGTTTACCACTTAACCATAATGAGTAAGAAGAGTTTGTGGTGCATTTTTGCAATTTCAATTAAAAAAAAAATATGGCTGAAATTGCCTATAAGATCAACTTAAATTGTTTATGATTGACCTTATCCTCCCCCTAAAATAAGTGAAACATAACGCAATTTAAAATCTATTTTTGATTTTGTGCAAAGCAATAAGTAGAACATAGTACTTTATGATGAACTTAAATACTTATGATGAGTTTGAGCAAATGGGCCTAAATAATCAATTTAGAATGTTTCTATTATTACATCAAAGTATTTTTGAGATATTTATTAAAACAATATTATTTATTACAAAATCACGATCACTAGGCGAGATCTTATAGAGCCAGAGGCAAAAGCAATCTGAGCTACATGAACTAAGATTTCCTCAGAAAAAGGTTGCGGTGTTTTATTGGTAATTAATAGAAGGC
This sequence comes from Epistrophella euchroma, assembly GCA_947049315.1. NCBI lineage: Eukaryota > Metazoa > Arthropoda > Insecta > Diptera > Syrphidae > Epistrophella > Epistrophella euchroma. Next base: position 130,253,445 of record OX346246.1, read on the forward strand.
GAAACAATTCAAGTTCTCTAACACCTTAAAGCTTGGCGTAACTACATTCAAGACTTTTTGCAAAAAAGTGAGAACCAAATAGAGCTCCAAAGATGCCTAGATAGGTGCAAAAAAAAAAACAGTTTTAGTCTGTAAATAGAAACTGAAATGGCAGATAAAACACAATTTCCGTACTCTTTTTCGCGCACAGGCATCTCTACCGCATGATTTTGTTTTTCACTTTCCCACTTTTTGCAAAAAGTCTTAGAGGTACAAATGTGCATTAAAATTGTGTTTGATATGTAATATAAGATAATTTTGATAAATGAAACAAAATGTTCTCGCACACAAGCATCTCGAGAATAGGTATGGTTTTTTTTTTTTCACTTTTCCACTTTTTGTCACTTTATTTCAACAAGTCGTAAATGTAGATGTACATATGTATGTAGTTAAGCCTTATCAACTTTTATGTTAACTTTTGTTTCTGTGTTCGCAAAGTATTCTTGTTCCCATGATTCCACAAGGCATATTTTTATGTCTTGATTTATCGATTGAAATTTTTAGTGGCATAGAAATGTCAAAATATATAAAGTTCTTAGTTAGAAAATACTAAAATTCTTTATGGAAAAAAGTGGGTTTTGTAATTTTGTTCGTTCGGCTTTAGCGAAAGTGTAGGTTAATTTTCTTAAAACTTAATAGGTATCTACTTATGGTTTTTTGCACATAGCCCGATGGTTTTTTTTTTTAAATTTTTTTAGTACAAAAGTCGTAATCGTAGCAGAACGCATTCGGCATTCTCTGTGCAGATAGTAAATATCTTTCCTTTTAATTTAATTGATGTTTTTAACGTTTAAATTTCAATTCCTTATTACAATTAAGAGCTCAATCATTTTAAAAAAGTTTAATAATAAAAAAGCTAAAATTGAAAATTCAAAAAAATAACTTTAAAATTCAAATTAAAACCTAAAGCCAACTTAATACAACTAAAATTGCAAATTTAAAGCAAAATTTAATTGATTTTGTAGAAGCAAGAACAAAGAAGGACATTTTCGACTAAAAAAAAAAATAACACAAAATAACCACAATTTTAATAGAATTTCAAGAATCTGTCAATCAAGCTGTCAATTCGGTTTTACTAATTTTTAATTGAATAAACAGCAAATTTTGAAATAGACAAAACAACTACAGAAAATAGATGTGAAGGAAAAAAAATTGTTAAAATTGCCTTACCATCTTTTTCGTGTCATCTAGTTGACGCAACCAATCGTATAAATACGGTGACCAACTTAACTTTTTATTTGAGAAGATAAACTTTTATTAAATGTATCTTTTCCACTTTAGAATTAAAACTGTATTCAGACTGTTATGGCTTGGTGTACATTATTTCTATAAGGAACTGACAGATGAAAAATTGCAAAACGAAAATAAAAGCCGGTTTTTATCTTTAAATTATTAAAAAACACTTATCTTGCTATGTAAATAAATATATCTCACACAATGATAGTAAATATGTATTAGTTTTCAAAAATAGAGAAACGCCAGTTCCCACAAAGTTATAATTTTGACGTTTATGAATAAACGAGAGAGGAATATATTGCTGTTTGGTAGAGAGTTCTCTATTGCTCATAAGCGGAACAACAAAAGTGTAAATGATAATTGAAGAACGAACAAATTCAAAAGGGCATTGAAATTTCGGTGTACGATGTAACAACTGAGACACATAAATATGTTGTTATTTATGTTTAAATATAAAAATCGTTTAAAATTAAAAAAACTTGTTTTGCAGGGAAATGCAATGATAGATTTTTAAAATTTTAGATATCACATTTGAGCGACATACGCTGTAACAAATGTATACGCCTGGAATGTTAAGTTTCTAGCAAGTTAAGTCAAGACCTTAGAATGTTTTCATAACGGAAACTCTAAACGTGGAAAACTTGTCGAATACTTCTGAGACCCTTGATAGTGAAAAATTATTAGACAAGTTTTGCTATCCCATCTAGGAAAAACTTTCTAGAGCCTCATTCCGGGTGGGTAGGGTACAATCAAACTCATTATACAACATATTTTTCATCGAATTGGTTTCTGTTCCCGCCGAGTGGGAACTAAAACCTTCGGTGGACTTAGTTCCTGGGGACTTAGTTCACGGCACCATCATTTTCTCATTAGATTGCATATAATATGGCCACCTTACACCAATTTTACACAAACATGAAAGGACACTTCAAACCAGATAGATATTAGATAATATCTGAAGAGATGAGTGTCTTAGCTCCTAAGCATATTTTAAGCTTTTCACTTGTCTTGTCTTGTCTGTCTAAAGGTCCGAGTCATAAACATGCACGGTTCTTCTCATACATATTATTTTTTTCTTTTTCATATTGAAAATTCTCAGACGTCTGTCCACAGCCATTATAGTTCATTAGAGGGAGTCCTTGGTGGCCTGCTTTTGGCGTCGAGTTCACATTCAATTGTGTCACATGAACGAGGCCATATTTTATTAAGTATGTCCTCATCTCATCTGCTCAATCTCAAACATATAGATGTCATGGTCTTTGACAAGGAAAACATTCACCTCGGAGTGATGGGGGGGGGGGGGATGAACGTTATAATATGTGTATACATAGTTCCATTTCAGTCGATAATGCTTCATCGGCATTGACAATAATTGACTTTTTCAATGGAATTTCTAACGAACAAATCATTCTCGTTACACCAAGACCAGACCACCAATATCATTGACTTCTCTGAGTTCTGAACTTGCATCTTCATAATCGCTTTGTGATTGATTTTAGTTTATAAAATGCTTACCGATAACAACGAAACGAAACGATGAGTCTAATTCATGAAGGAAAATTGGCTATTTCTTCCTTTTGCTTTAGCTTTGTCAACAGTGATGTTATCAGAGATAAGATACAGAAATTTAAAAGAAATGGTTAATTCTCATATTCAGTGGATTAAGTAAGGTTGCACCCATAGGACTCATTAGTTAATTTTGAAAGCGTTTTTAGCAGCTTTTCATTATTTCGAGATGATTTTGCTCACTAAACCGCATTTAAATCTTGATAAGCTGTCAAATCATCTTTGTACAACTGGCCCTTAGAAAACTCTTTAAAAGTCATCAAGTTGGCCAACTGTCTAATTATTTGGACATGCTTCAGCTAATCTACGTTTTTCATCATTCCATCATAGATCACTTGTCTAATCTAGGGGCCAGGTGTACAAACGTGGTTCAATATTTAAACCGTGCTTCAACAATTTTAACTCGCCAATTTCGGTGGATTAACTGAGATTCAACGATGGTTTAAGTATGTTATAATAGCCAACTACATGCCTGAAACATCGATGAACTTTTCAGTTAGTCTGCCAAAATTAGTGTGTTTAAATTGCTGAACCAGAGATCAAGAGTCTATAGCAAATTTTGAGAGTATAGATGTCTGTTTGTCCGGGATGATCTTCGAAACGATGGAACTGATTTTGTCGGGATATAAAATCTATATACGGAATTTTCCAAGAAGTGTTCTAGGATACTTTGTTTACATGCTTGAATGCGGCTTTTGTATCTTTCAGTAAGTTTCTAGAAGAAGAAGAAGTTTTTAGTTGAAATGATTTGTATAGCAACCTATTGCATCTAAAATATATAACAACTCTGATTTTTTGCTAGAACGACGCCGACGATGACCATTCGTTGGTAGTATCTACTTATTATAGATTTTGCAAAAATGGAAAATAAAAATTACCCGGAAGTGTGTCTATAATGTGACTGTTCCTTCAGCTAGAGTGCATTCAGTGACATGAAACCGTTCGATATAAAATTTATATGTGTATGCTTGTGTGTTGACTGAGCTCAAGTTTTAGTTTGACTCTTTCTCGGTACAAAATAGTTTTCTATAAACGTTTAAAGATTTGAAATATCGAAAAAGCAATTTTTATATGTCACACATTAACACACACATACCTACCTGCTTTCGCAAGAATTATAGATACAAAAAAAAAATAACCTAGAAAATGAAACTAGGATTGATATCGAAATATGAAGGAGCACGTAAAGATTATATTTGTGAAAAAAATAAATTGAAAGTTAAGGGAATTTCGATGTGCTAACATCTTCGATTATTGTATCCCTCAAATTCCATTTCGATTGGTTTTTATTGTGGCTAATTTGTTAAAAGTTTTCTCGCTTTGTTATTAAGACATTTATTACGTAAAACTTTTCTTAGTAGATGTTATTATAATTGTGTTTAGATTTTTTTTATATCCGTTAAATATCTAAACAAAACAATCATGTCAGAATTATCATCGGATAAAAATGGTATCGATGTACTAGGAATGTAGACTGGAAATATAGATAATTATCTATGGTTTTAGGTTAGATAGGTACAATTTTTGTCAAGAATTTATCCTTAACTTGTTGTGCAGGGATGACTATTCTTTTATTTTTTTTCTTTATTTCGCATTTCGTTGTTTCGCTTTTCTTTTAATTAAAGTATGAGTTTTACTTTGTTTTTGTTTTATTTTGTTTTTTAATCACTTCGCTCTACGATCACTTCGCATTTCTTTCTTTCTCTTTTCAGTCGATTCGCATTAAAAGTGCAATGAGATCAAGATACTTTCGTTAACGGTTTGTTTTGCATTTCATCTTTTACTAAAGATATTGGCCTATTAAGCATTAGATTCAAATATAAAACTTTATTACTTAAGAATGAATGTAAATTTATATTTTTCTTATGTTTTTTTATGTTTTTGTTAAATTCAAATTTTAATGCCCTTGGTCTATTTACATAAAAAAAATCAAAATAATCTAAAAACAAAATAATAAAAGGTGAAATAAATGAAACGAAGTAATAAAAAACATAATGCATTTTTTTCGAAATAAATATGAAACAAGTAGGTAATTGAAAAACATTTTGATTAAAATGCTGAAACAACGAAATGCGAAACGAATTAATAAAAAAACGAGATCAAACAAACGAAATATTTTTCTTATCATAAAATATATTAACTATTGATTTTGTGTAGATAAGATCTTCGAGGTTTTAATCATCATCAAACACAAATAATGATATTGGAAAAAATGAAAAAACAGTATTTCTATAGTAAAACCACAACCCGTCGCGACATTTGTAAACTTCTGGAGGCTGGTGCGCCAAGCTGTACATTGAGATAAAGATATTTATATCCAATGCTCTAAAGTAAAGATCTGTTCTATTTTGCAATTCATTCAAATTGCCTATATATTTATGTCCTAAATATCTTCAGATTATTTTGCTACAAATCAACCATAGCCCCATAGAAATAAGAATTTCTCTTTGGAAAGTTTTGAACACAGTTGAATTTTGGTGGAGAATTTTATCAAGTATTTTCTCAAAAATTCAATAATTTTGGGCCGAGCGTAAATTTTTATAAGATGAGTGAAGTTCATTTTTTTCTTAAATTTTTTTAAAACTATTTTTTGTTATATAAAAATGTAAAAATTTAAGTTGTAACTTATGCAATTCCACATGGCAAAGAGTGAGACACTTCGTTTCCTAAAATCAATGAATTTTTAGAAAAACGTGCAAAAACGTTATGGCGTACAAAACTTAGTAAAAAAAAATTTTATCAAATTTTTTTTATAAAAATGTAAAAGTTTAAGTTGTAACTTATGCAATTTTGCATGGCAAAAATCTATGACTATTTAGAAAAACGTGCAGAAACGTTATGGCGTACAAAAATTGGTCAAAAAAATTTAATAAAATATCATGTTTCGATGGGCAAAATTTTGCATAGGGTATCGGTATGTGTTTTGATAGGATAGGAACATCACTTTTTTTTTATTAGTGAGGAAAAAGTCGCCATCTTTGAAAATGTGGTAATTTTGTTTAAACAGCCGTCTTATGATTTTCACCCGAACAATATTTCACTTGAATATTTTTTATTCGCCCGGAATTTCAAAAGCTTTTCTGAGTTTTGCCCGAAGGTAATTAGCATTTTCCACCCTAAAATCTAAGCCATCAATGGCATTGCATTCTACGCGAAATGAATGTTCACGATAAAGGAAATTTTCGGAACATGAAATATTTTTCACGTAAAACTCACAATTGGCTATACTTCCGGGTGGAAAAATTTTTTCGGGTGGAACCCACAATTGGGCTGAATAAGTCGTTTCGATTCAAAATGACCAATTTAAAAGGAGTCAGTTCGCTAAGCTTTCACGCCAGAAATCTGGATTCGATTTGAAGCCTCTTATACCTGAAAACAGAAATGTTCCTCGGAGCTACTGCTTCTTTCTTGCCAGGAAGTGACAAATCCTCCAAGAGTGTTTCTTGTCCTCTCTATTCCTGCAGACACGCACACAGGAATGGTTGATAGGTGAAAGTCACCTAGGCCTGATGGTTCTTCCTGAGCTGTTATACAATAGACTCCAATGCAATATCCAAAACTAAACTTTGGTGTATTAAAAAAAAAATATTATGTATATTACACTTATCTTTATCTCGGGCCAATACCGAAGATTGCTTGAAAATCGGAGCTCAACCCGTTAAAAGTTAAAAAGGTTCAAGTCTATTGAAATAGACTAAGAAAAAACAATGAAACAAACAAATAAATCTATTTTTCTGGTATCAGCGTGGTTTTCTGCCGACTTATGCATTATACCATACCAGAGATTTACTGAAATTTTGAGCTTACAGTTTGCTGATTTCAGAGTCTATGATCGCGATACGGATTTTAACAAGACTGGAGATAACACAAAATTACTAAAATATCGTCTTGTCAAATCTCGTGGCCAGCCCTTATTAACTCTTAATCGGGCTGGCTGCTAATATTCATACATAAACTTCAAACCATTGAATAAATACTTCAAACTACAGAATTTCCTATAAGGAACCTTATTTTGTCATAACACAATATTATTTTCATTTCATTATTTACAAGTTAAATTATCCACAAAAGTTTCTCAACTCAGGATACAGTATTTATATGTATATATATTGATAATCAAGTGCATCAAAGCGCAAAGCCCTTATACATGTTAAGTGTATTATACTTTATACCACCTCAATTAGTATCAAAATAATATAATTGCAAAAGAAAATCTTAATCTCATATGAGGGAAACAAAGTTAAAAGAAAAAGAATTTTGTTTACTGAAACAATATATATAGAAAGATTTCTATCTACTTTGTAAAGTTTTATAGGTATACATTATGTAGATATAGACTATTATTGTTTTATTAAGAAAGGATATGGAAGTGAACTTTATGAACGATGAACCCCTATTATTTCAATTTATTTGATTTTAAGGAGATAAATCTAATGAAAAACTCTCATCTACATATATATATAATAAAACAAAAGCCCTTAATTAAATAACTTATTCTTGAATTAGTTATAAATAAACATACATAATTTGTTACTAACTGCATGTGGTTGACAGTGTACATATTAAGTTTTAATTTTGGAACCAGAAAAACATTTTTAACAAATATTAGCTTTGTGGTGATTAAATTTTTATTGAGAGAGTTTTTAGATTAAAATATCAAACTATAGGTATATTATATTTAACTTATTGCATCATTTCTTAAAAGAAAATGAAAAACCTTTTGGGGTGCATCAGTATTTCATCCGTTTCAAAGGTCTGTCATGGATTACACTCTTTGTAATTTTCTTATTCTACAAAGGACTAAAGAAAGGTCACAAAAAAACTTTAAATTAAATTTCATTCAATACAGTCCACTAAAACAAAAACAAAAATAATACTTTTATTTTTCCTTCTTCTTATTCTTAGGGCCACTTTCTCCAAACGAACGGATAAATATATAAAACTCAGGATAACTATCCCAGTTTAAATAAATAAACTATAACTTATCGTTTTTTAATTGCACGAACGGAAAATAAATAACAAGCGGACAAGAAAATTTTTTGAGAATCACCAACACAACAAACACAAAACACATTGAACTTTGACTCGCTTTCTCGTAAGAAATTCTATAATTTGGCGTGAGAGTGAGAGCTATTCAGAGTTAAAATATTTATCCAGAGAACGAGGAGAAGATAACTTTTTAAACTGAGATAGAGAAAAAATATTTTGCTGCAACATGATTTGATTCAAATCAGTCAGATAGCTTTAATTATTTATAAATCAGGAGTTACAGCTGTCAAAAAAACTTCTGTGTAATTGGCCCTTATTCTACAATGACAGTTGTAGTAGTTGATGAGAAGAAATTTTATATTCTAGTATGAAATAAGTAGTGATAAAAACGAAAACTAAAAACTGTACACAATGTTCATCAATTATTACAGTAATAAACTGAATTAAATGATTATAATATAATTAATATTAACATAAAAAAAACTATAACAGATAAGAACCATTGAAAAAAAAATTGAAATAAATAAAAGATTTTAATTAAAAAAATACAAAGTAAGAGCCTTCGTTTTCTAGAAGGCTGCAGTGATCAAAGGATTAAGAAAAGAAATACACCTATATAAGTAGTCTTAACTAAAAAAAATAAATAAATAAACATGATGCTCCATAAAGAGTTGAAATTCAATCAAGTGTGGTTCACTTGGGCGTATACGCACTTTTTTTTTTCATTAAATCTTTAAGGAATTTGACTACAATTTTTATTTTAGCACGTTAAGTTGGCTAACGTCGATTGGAAAAGCTTTTTCGATGTATGTATAATTTTTCTCTATTAAAAAAAATGTAGGCGGTGCGGAGCTTAAGGGCAAACGTTTTCCTGTTAAGAAAAAGTGATCAATGAATTTTTTATAAGGCAATAAATTCACAATATCAACAGCCACTGCACTGGTGCAAACAGCTTTGGTTATGATATTACACAATTCAATTCTCTCCAGACATGTGAAAACACTTACCTTTCTCAACCAGTGCGGGACAATACAACCTCAAGTACAAGTCGGAGCATCCAAAACAGTGTTGGTGATTGATATTTAATGTGCGACGAAATTCTGGAGAGGGGAGTGGTGGCTGATTTGAAATAGCCCAGGTCAGTAAAAGACCTAAATAGACCACTGCACATACGTATTATAAACACTGGTTGAAGACCCCTTTCAATTATAGGACTATTGTCAATTGCCTGCGAAACCAGGGATAGGGAATTCTGTGAATCTATCAACGTCAAAAATGACACCTGTTACTTCGATAAATCTGATAGTTCAAAATTGCAAAGGAGAGTTAATAGGTTTTTTTTAATATTTAAAAAAAGTTTCTGTGCGATTTTCAAATGGTCGGATTAATAAAAAGTGAGGCAGGTAAATTTTACGATTCGCCAATTCTCACTTTAACCCATTTCCGGCGGCTGCCAGTTCCAGTTGACTTATAGAAACTTGAAATTTTACATACTGGATATTTTTTGTGTAATATTAAAAAAAAAATTGGAAAAGTTTTTGGTTTCCCAGAAAATTCGTGTTGCGCTTTCGCTCGCTCGCCGAAAGGAGTATCCAAATGATTAAAATAAAATTTTCTTCTTGTATGAAATACATGAACTTTATATGAATACTTTTATGAAAAACTAATTTAATATACCCAGATACATATACTTAGCAATGAAAAGATTATTAAAAATTATTAGAATTATTAGAATTATAAAAAATAAAAATAAAAAATGACCTAAACAAATTTTTTTTTTTCAAAAATGAATAAAAATTAAAAAAAAATTTAATATTATTGTGACCACTAAAATTACCTGTGTATACTCTGTATAAATTTAAAGTCTCTTAAGTTAACCTTCAAGAAAATAAAAAATCAAAAATCGTACAAGAAAAATCATTTTTCCCAAAATTTTTTTTTTTTCAAAAATGAAAAAAAATAAAACGCACGACTGGATCGCACAAATTTGCTCTTGTAGTAAAAGTTTCTTCGAATTTTAAAGATTGGGTGTATTATAAGTAGACAATTTTTTTATAGGAGCCCTAAGTTTAAACTAGTATTATACAGCTAACTTAGAGCTTAAATTGAAAAATTATTAAAAATCAACATAATTCGAAATAAATTTATTAAAAAATCTTCTCAAATTGCCTTAAGAGCTAAAAAAAAAAGTACACAATCTGATTTCTTCAACTAATCTTAGTTTTGGAGAAAAAAAAAAATTGAATCGTAGGAGCGGTTTTTTTGAATTAATTTTTGTAAATTGAACATCTAAACAGTATCATTAATAGAGCTAATTCTACTCTTGGGTTCATTAAGCGCTGGTCAAGAGAATTCTCGAATCCCTACGTCACTAAGTCCCTTTATATATTGCCTTTGTTAGGCCCCTTCTTGAATATGCCTCCCCAGTCTGGTCACCTTACCATCATGTCCATATTCAACGCATTGAGGCTGTTTAGCGGAGATTTATCCGGTTTGCTTTGCGCGGGCTTGGTTGGGAGGACCCATTTAACTTACCTCCCTACGAAAATCAAGTTATTAGGGCTACAGACAGGTCGTTGTAGTGATAATGCTCAAATTATCTTTATACATAAGCTTTTGACAGGTGGTATCGACAGCCCAGCTCTACATTGAAAAATTACACAAAATGTAAACCATCGTCACCTTAGGTCCATACCAACTTTCATTATCCCCTTCCACCCTACTGATTATGGTCAAAATGAACCTATGTCAAGGATGCTTCGAAAAGTTAATAACTCAACCGTTTTTGATTTAAGTCTCTCAAAATCTTCTCTTAAAAAGGCGCTCCTAACATAATTCCTTCCATTTCCTTCTTACTATCCCTTTAGTTTTAAGTTAGTCTTAAGAATTCAATTGTTTTTTAGTTTTTAAGTAATTGCTTGCATTAAGCATAAATAGATAAATAAATAAATAAGTTTATATAAATTTATCATCATTTAGCTATGTACCAGAAGTTGTCAGGTATAACGTTGTGTTTTCGCAACCCCATCCAGCCGGAAATGGGTTAAGCATGAAAAGTTCAGCCAGTTATTCTTCGTTTTATTTCATTGCTTTTATTACTCATATCATTGATAACAGCACTGAAATAAAAGGAAGAATAACTTGGTAAACTCAATGGTTTAGCTTTAAAAGAAAGTTGAAGTTTGTTTAACTATATTTTACACCATATTATAGCTGATGGCTCACATTATAGCGCTCTACATATATTGAAAATATAATCCATATAAACTTAATTAATTTAATCCTTAACTTTTACTACTTATTAAATGCTAAAAGCCCATTGTAGAAGATTCAATTAAAATCAATAAATTTTATAATGCAGTTGAGTGAAAAACAACGGCTAGGTAGACGTAACCGCCAACTTACCTACCAAGTTATTAATACCTGTTGTCTTCGGTGTTGTTGGTGGGTGGGCCTTTATTTATGACGGCCTTTACTTGTTCTTAGCCTCACTAAGCGTTAAAACTACTATGTTCGCAGCTTTAGCTTTAATTCATATACGACATCATTGGACAATGCCATTGGCATCACGCTGTGTTTTTTCGATTAAATTTAAATTCAATTTAAAGGTATACGAAATTTAAGCAGTGTGTTTGATTTTGCAGAAAATTTCTCCATAATTCAAAGCAGAACATGACCTCATGACAAAATATTGATGAAACATTGAAATTTATAGATGTATTTTTATATATCATTTAGGGCCATTTTTTTCGCTATTGCTCAACTTGAGGCAAACTCTCAAATTGATCAACTCGAGAGTTAACTATAACTCGAGAGTTGAAACGCAAGTTTGAATTTCTTTTTATTCACTCATTTTTCTCAACTCCCCAGTTGAATAATATCCCTGGGATATTTGTGAAAATTAAACAGAAAATTAAACAGAATTTGAATTTTTTCAATATTTGTGCGTGTTATTTTGTGTTAAATTGTGTATTGTCACATCATACGATGAAATGCAACAAGGAAAAAGCGTCGGAGAAAATCGCGAATTCATTTATTGCCCAAAGAAATTGTTGGTCAATTTACCGAAAAGAATTGCTTCGGAGCATTACTTGATGTGTATTTTTTACCTTTTGTTGTCCGTAATCTGTTTTCGAAACAAAATTTAAATGACAAAACAACATTTTAATGTAAACTCTTAAGTTTGCTCGGCCAACTTCTACTTTTTCCGGGAGTTGACAAAATCTAAAGTTGATCAACTCTAGAGTTGAAGATCGAAAGTTAAAAACGTCAAATTTGTGTGAACAAAAACAAATTCACAAGTTGAAGATAAAAATTCTCAAGTTATGTTCAACTTTGAGAGAATAAAATCGGCCTTAGTTTACTAAAGATGTTTTATATTTTTTTTGGAAATAATTTCTTTTTAAATTGTCATTTCTGTTCGCGTCGGGTCACTTCTTAAAAATTTTAGTAATCAACACTTCGATTTGTAATTATGGAGCCTAGTTTATGTTGTTGCCTAAGTTTTGAACATTTGAACATTTTTAATGTGTGAAATAGAATAGTATTTATTATTAAAAATTAATATGTTTTTCCTGCAATTCAGGAAAGATTCCCAGGTATTATTAACAATGTTCTGTAGTTTAATGTATAGGTAATATTAATTGGTAGGTTAATTTAGTACCAATCCCAAGACATTCCTGATAATAGTGGGACCATTATTTTTTGTATTTCTTCTTTGCTAATACTTATAACAAGTACCTGACACTAAATAAGCTATTTTTTTTTAATTTAAGAAATTAATATATCAGTTTGTAATCGATTCATATCACATCTATTTATTTGTATATAGTATCGTCTCTTAGGGGCAGTTGTACAAACGTGGTTCAAAATTTAATCCGTGGTTCAGCAATTTTAACACGACGATTTCGGAATTAACTGAGGTAAAACGATGGTTCAAGGTTCAAATAAGCGCTAAAAGCCCATTACATGCCTGAACTATCGTTGAACTACAGTTAATACGCCAAAATTGGTGAGTTAAAATTCCTGGGCCACGGATCAAATTTTTGTACAACTGACCCTAAGAAACTGACAGCTCTTATGTGCCCAAAAGAAAATTGACAGAAATTCAGTGTTATATCATGTAGTTTTACGGTACGAAATGGATCAACAATGTTGGAAAATATTGAAAAGTAACTTCCAAAGAGGATGATGTGTTTGCCGATAAACAGCACTTATTTTTAATAGAAATTTGGCCGAAATAGTGCACCAATTGCAGCACACAGAATTAACGTAAATTTGATTACTGTTAGGAAACCAGTCTTAAGAATTTTTTTTCCAACAATTCTATACGTAAAAGTTTAGTTTGGTTATCATAGTCAGCTGTCAGCGAACCATTTTCTTTAAAAATTTGCGTGCAAACAAGTTTTATGAAGAAAATTCTGATTAGTTTGCTGATAGTCTACTGATAACTAAACTAAACTTCTTTCTGTGTGCTCAAGTTAAACTTGTGCCTGTTTGGTGCGGTTTTTAGAGTGACGGCATTATTGGTCCGTTTTTTTTTTTTTTAACAACACGACGATCACGATAGAAGACACCTTACAGTTAATCGAGATTGGAGAGTGTTTATGATGATTTGAAAAAAGCAATGCTTTATCTTTATAGAAGATGAAATTTAAAAAAATTTGTCGTGAATAGAAATTTTGTAAAAAACATAAACAAAAAGTTGGCTTGGTAAAAAATTTAAATGATGAATTGTTCAACTTCTCAAATTACTCTTGTAGAAATTTGTTTTAATAATTCCTTATATGTAAACATACATACCTATAGATACCTACTATTATTTATTGTACTTAAAAAAATCATCAAATTTGAGATATTTGTTCAGATTGTATTCCCTACATGACCGCCTCTTCACAGGCTGTTTCTTATGAATTCACTTTAAAATTTTACATAAATATAAATTATTTCACAAAAAGATGATCCCTCAAGATAAAAAAAAATGTTTCTAATATTCACGTAGTTTAATAAAACAGCGATTATGTATATATACTGTTTTAAATACATATTATAGCGCAAAATTTTAAACAATGCTCGTTTAAGGAATAAAACCGGCTCTTGTTAACATAGTTGTTTAGTTACGATCCCTGGTCTAACCATTTCTTAATTTTAAACAAGTTAAACAACTCTTCTAACTAAAGTGGACTCCGCTACGTAACACGCCGACTCCACAGGACATACAGATGCCCAAGATCAAAACCACAATCCAATCAACAATCAGCTTGTTTTTTCGCACTGGGCACTTTAAGTCATGTCGTTAGTTATGTCGATAAATTCCACTAAGTCTAGTACGCGGATCGGGAAAAATTTTTCTTTTCATACAAAATTTTTCCCAGGAAAAATTTTGTCTTCAGTCTTTTTCCAGGCAGTACGCAGTTCACGCGGAAAATTTTGACGTTTGTACCTGTTGTAGGGTGAAGTCTCCACTAAATTTTGCCAGGAAAAATAATGTTCGAAGCATTATCTTGCGGGAAAAATTTTGACAGATCAATAATTTTGCACCATAAGTGCGATCGACTATTGTTTATTGATAGTTTTACAAAAAGAAAGCATACGAAGAAAAACATTAATTTTGCGTGACTTTTCCAACGTTTTTGTAGAGATTAGAATTGTAGAGATAAAATTTGTCTTTTCCCGATCTGCGTACTAGGCTTAAGTCAGAGCAAGAGAATCACACAAAAATTCCTTTCAGTACTACTTCTACCTCTCTCACACACATGGAACGTCAAATCTCATGGCCAAGCTTTGAACAGACCTCATGTCTTATTCAAAAATTAGTTTTCGTCGACATGTTGTTCATGACATGGACATGGATTTTTGTGCCTCCATTGGTTTTTTAGTAGACATCGTTCATGGCCTGTGGAGGCGGCATGTAACGTAAGCAAATTTAGGTAGAACAACCCCAAAATCTTACATATTATGAAGAGATAAAACTCACACAGACATAAAAAAAAATAAAATTAATACAAGCAAAACAATTTTTCATTCAAGAATTTATAAAATAATAAAAGTATGTACCAGTATAGTAGATAGTGATTGTTTAAATGTAAAATTATTTTATACTTCATTAGTCCAGTCAAATTATCACGAAATCTAATTGCGATTTTCGATGGACCAAATTTTATTTATGGTATCTGTTTGGGTACACCTAATGAGTATAAAACCAAGTTTTCCGGATTTTTGGGGTTAGGGAAGAGCCGCCATCTTGAAAAAGAGATTGGTTTGGTTTTTATCAAATAACTCGTTCCCATTTCATTTTATTGCAAACTTTTGAACTAAAACAAATAATCTACAAAATAAGATATAAACGACTACTGTATGTTGCTTAAGTTTTAAGTTATAGCGGGTCAAAGTTCACATATGCATAACGTTTTGGGGGTGCTGCAACTTTATGTGAGATAACTCGCTTGATTTCTATGTTGCTATTTCGGTTCAATTTGTTTGTTGGGAAATAGCAATTGTCAACTGGATAAAGTATACTTTTGAGAGATAAAGAAGTTAGACTAGTGCTTTAGCGTTAAAGTTTACTTTATGTCGTTTAAAATTACCAAAGAGTCAGATCAGATCTCGCTACAGAGTCAACTCCCATTCTAAAAGTGATTTAGAGCAAATTTTAAATGTTTAAAATTATGCGCCTGTGAGCTTTTAAAACCTGCAGTCTTTTTAATCCACCACCTCATTATTATTTACAAAAGCGGTATTGCATTATAAAAAAAATCATACCGTTACTGCCTGTGTCACTCTCATTTGAGGTACCATTTGTTTTGAACGTCATCGGTCTTTTTGTAGATGAATGAGGTAGTTTAGTAGTTGAAGTCTTCTTTGGTGGTGTTGTTGTATTTTTGACTTTGAAATTTCAATTTCAATTTTTATTTTTTTTTTTTCAAATTATAATATTAAGCACACACAAATCAACAAGACGCCATGAATAACATGCAAAAAAATAAAAACAAATCAATAATAAAAATATAAAAATAAAAATAAAAAAAACAAAAACAAAAAGAAAATTACATCATTGGAAAAATCAAATAAAAACTATTTCGATGCAAGAATCTTTTTATTGGCATAGTTAAAACAAACATCGGCATAGTTTTTGTTGTGGATCAATTTTGTAAATTTTGGTAAGACCTGGGGCAAGCATTATTAAATGGCCTTCTTTGAAGTTATGTCTAAAAAAATATTTGCGGAATTGCTATGAACCTCTTTAGACACCTAGGAATTAAAAACTTTTGACCAAATAAAAATAATAATAGGCGTGTTTTATTGGAAAAACTATCCATAGTACAGTACGATTTAACATACATTACAAATACAACATCGCCAGTATGATTACGGCCGATAAAAAGCTAAGGTAGAATCCTACTGTGGATAGATTTTTGACGTTTATTGGAGTCTCGATTTGGATTTTGTTAATTTTGTTCTTAGATGTTGGCACGGTTGATAGGTTGAATTGTATCTCGATGGATGTGTTCATGAATTGTTATGTGTTATAATTGTTATGTTTTTCGATTGGACAGAAAAATCGATCTTTTTGATATTTTTTTTTTGACCATTTTATATTTTTAAACTCTCAGAAAACTCCCTATTCTGACTATAGTTTCAGACTTTTTGCTATCAAAAAGCGAGAATGAAGCTTTTTCCCATTGTTGCTCAATTATTTTCTGTCGCAGGAAAATAAATTAGAAAGAAAGAAATGGAAAGTTCCCTTTCACTTCAAAAGAGAAGAAAGAAAATTTTCAAGTTAATTGAACTGAACTATGAAGTGTCCTGCTTTCCATCTATGGCACCAATTTTTTCCCCCGGTGTCACATACGTTATAGTTGATCAACTTCAACGAATTTCTTTTTCCGTCGTAAAATCGACTTGAATCTTTAAAATATAAAGGTGAATACAGAAAAATTATCAGAAATTTAACCATGTTTCCATCTTTGTTTAATCCATAGATAAAAAATGTTTTCCTCTATAATGCGTTTCGCTTTTCTCTTCAAAATATAAGAAAAATGAAGGAATTGCACCGACTGCACATAGTGTGCATGCGCATGAGCTTCAGGGGAAATGGTGAAAGTTACTGCCACACCACACTATTTCATTGAGATTGAGTATAACACTAACATATGCCAATAAAAAGTGCGTTGTAAAAATCTGTTCAAAAGTCATAAACTAATAAGCAACACATGTTTTCACTTTCGATTCCAAAAATCTCCCCGGTCAACGATTCGAGGAGATTTTTTTGACATTCCTCTTCACACTACGTATGTTTGCGTTCAACCAAGATACTTTAAAAGGAAAATACAAAAAATCTCCTACGGTTTTATTTCATCGTGCAAAAGTTACAAGAGATTTTTAAGGAAATTAAAGGAAAACATCAAAAAAATCTCCAACAATTTGTTTCATCGTGTAAAAGGATGAAATTTTATCTGGACTACACGTCTACGAACAAGTCCCTTGTCTTGTGTTTACTTTTTTTTCTGGTGTTTTAATTTTTGCTGCAATTTGTCACTTGACTCGCACTATTCAAGCAAAACTTGCAATTATTTCATGAATTAGTTTATAAAAACTAACTTTTAAGATTTTTTTATAACCTTATCAGCTTGAAAATTTCCGATTTTAATTTAATTTTTATTTCGACACATGTTCAATAGCTACTGCCGATGCATTTTATTTGGAGTTTCTTACTATATTATGTATAGATCCCCAATAAAACACGCCTAATATTTGTTAACTCGCAAAAAAAAAACAGGAAGGGTAAGACCATTATTAAAAACCAACTATTTTTTGGGGTTTTGACGACCATATTTGGGGAACTTATTTATTGCCAGGAGTGCTCATATTGCTTATGAAAGTCGTCTTTGAAGTAAGTTCTAAGTTTATGAAGGTTTAATATCGAAACAACTCCAAATTATTTAATGATCACTGACTAAAATTTGGTAAGTTTACTTTGCAAGTTTTCTTTTTTTCCACCTCAAAATTCAAAAGGTTTCGATAACTTGATCAATTATCTTTGACTGCACACTTATTGATAATTCGTTAGTTCGTTTTTAAATCTATTGTCCCTATACCTTAGGGGTCGTATATCTATATCAAGAAAATGCATCTGGAAAATTTTTCTTTTGGATAATTGTATGTGTTATCATACGATTTAAAATATTAAAAGGACACGAATCGATGATAAATCACTTGAAATATTTTTTTCATTAGAAAAATTTCTTCAAGCGATCTATCATCGATTTGCATCCTTTTTATATTTCAAATCGTACTAACAATAGATATTATCAAAACGAAATTTTTTTCCTGATGCGTTTTCTTTGGTCGCTATAACCGGCCCCTTACTGTTGCCAATAAATCCTCAACTTGTCTTGTAGATGTTTCATATAAATTCTTTTCAATTTAATTTTTTTTTTTTAAGGTTTTCAAAAATGAGACTAGTTATTTGGACCTAGAGCAAAAATTTAAATAAAATGGTAAAAAAAAACCAATGGTTGTAGTTTTACTGAAAAAGTTATTCTTTTATATAGACAAAAGTTTTTAATTTAATTTTCAGTTCTGTACAAAGCACGTGCATATGTAGATAGATACCTGCCGCTGCCATGAAGAAAAGGAATGTGAGCCAAATATTTACAAGTTTTTTTTTTTTGTGAAGTGAATACCCAAGTATATATCATTACGAATTCACAGTTCTTGCATTGAAATATTTTTGTTTTTATTCGATTTTTTCCGTGGCGAAAGTCTTATTTGACTGAGCTTTAAATTACGAGTACAAACAAAAAAAAAAAAAATAAGTAAATAATAAACACGCATAATTTAATCGAAAGCAATATTTGATTCATATATAAAAGCTTAAATAATATTCTGCTTATATTAAATTTAAAAACAAACTTTTAAATAAAAAAAATAATAATAAATAAAAATATTTGAATACAAAAAATAAACTTACGGTCTTCGACACACATCAGTCTATCGTCCATTAATGTAAGGCCTGTCGGACAGGCACAGGATATGCGCGGACTGCGATCATTTATTCGTGGCGCTGGTAGGCATAAATGCGAACAATGCCCATTTACCGACTGACAGTGATTAATGCCGTCAGGCTGTCGGTAAGGATGGTAAACATGAACAGTCATAGGGTGTTGTAACTATGTAGAATGCGCAAGTTAAAAAAAAAAAAAAAAACATATTATAAAATATATTTTAAATTAATCGGATTTTTGTTTCGAGCATCATATGGAAAACTGCGATGTGAATGAAGGGAGAATTTTTCCATTCAAGCACAACATCATTGGAAAACTTACCATATGAAGTGCGGTAACAGCCTCCACATCATGCCCATTGAATTTATTCGCTTTGAAAACAGTCTGTTTATCCCAATCGGTCCAGTAAACCCAATCTTCAAATGTTGTTATCGAAAATGGATGTCTCAAATATTCAGCTGAGTACAAAATCTGACGGCGTTGTGTTCCATCGTAGTTCGCTGATGAAATAACATTCAATTTGGCATCCACCCAATAGATCCTCTTTCGAACCAAATCCAATGTGAGACCATTTGGCCACTTCACATCGTAACTGACAATAGTTTTGCGATGAGAGCCATCCATACCGGAACGTTCAATGCGAGGATTCTTTCCCCAATCTGTCCAATACATCCATCTGTGAATAAACGACAATCATTTAGCATTTTTTTTTTGTTGTTTTTCATTCAGCGAAAACCTTCATTAAAATCGGCTTTAATATGCATTGTGAGTATATCACAAACTCTTACCCGTCAATTGGATCCAATGCAATGGCACGTGGTATCTCAAGTTGGTCCTTAATAAGGACCATACCCATATTTCCATCGAAGTTTGTCAACTCAATGGTGCACTTGTACGTGTCAGTAAAATATATATGATTATAAATCCAATCAACGGCCAAACCATCAGCTGTTACTGAATGATCATTCAGAACCACAGTCTTGTCATTACCCTCATCGATTGGCGCCCTATTTTATACAATAAAACCAGACAGATAAAGAGAAATGTAATTTCGAATTAGCATTAGATAAGGATGAGTAGTCTATCTAGGGTCCACCTACTTGTATATCCTTTGAGTGGTTACATCGCTCCAGAATATCATTCCGGTGCGGAAGACAAAGTCCAATGCTGTCGCCGATTTGGTGTCATTCACTATTGATGTCATTTCCATGTGATCTAGAGCAATTTTTCGGATGTCATGGCGTCTTGCAAATAGTAATGATGCATGTCCTTCGGTTGCCTTACAACGGGTGTGGTTTCTGGGATCTCTCATGTAACCTGGTTCGCATTCACATTTAAAACCACCAATTTCATTGATACAGATGTGCGAACATGCTCCCGGATCATCGCATTCATTTATGTCCTCACATAATTTGCCATCACTTAATTTGTACCTATTGATGAATAGAAAATTTAATAAAAATAGTTAATGGATGAAAGGTTTGTCATAGTTAAGTTTTTAAGGATTAAATAAAGAATTCAAAAGTTACCTACTAAAAGATGGATTTTTGTTTAAAAACAAAAAATTTTCTAAAATTGTTGAACAACAACAAGCTTGTGTGTGGCTACTCAAAATGCTAGTTGATTCAAATGCAGTTGTCAAACAATAAAACATAAACTGGATTGACATGATTACGTGACCTTCGGTATAGTGCAGTGCGTAAGGCAGTTGGTTCGAAAACGCTTGGTCTATAGTTCGAGCCCCAGTGATGACAAAAAATTTTTTTTCAAATAAAATTGAACATACATAAGCACCACTACACAAGAGTCTGATGATCGGCCTGACGACCGTGAAATAGAATTTTAAACAGTGAAATTATATATAATTAAGTATTTCTCGTCATCACGTCACGTCATAAAGCTCGAAAAATTGAAAAAAAGACGCAACGTGACGACGATAAATGCTTTATTATGCATTATTTCAATTAGAAAAGAATTTTAAACATTGAAATAATGCATAATAGAGCATTTCTCGTCGTCACGTTCCGTCTTTTTTTCAATTTTTCAAACTTTATGACGCGACGTGATGCTTTGTTATGTATTATTTCACTGTTTAAATTTCTTTTTTAAGAGAGAACAATTACGAAGAGGTTTCGCCACGCTGACGTCTCGTTTTCTCGTCGCATTGTGAAACAGCATTGAAGCTCGTCCGCGGACGATAAAAAGCCACCCCATTTTTATACAAATAATTTTTCTCACTAGCTCGGTGTTAATACGAAGTTTCCTCTTGTTAAATTATTTGCGGTTAAATAATTCAATAAATTTATATTTTTGACACTTCTCTGGCACACAACCTTTGTGACGATATAAAATTCAATAGTCTTCAGCTTTTGTAGACCGCGTAAGTTGACCACAAAATTCATGTTTGCCGTTTTATTATATGAGTATATACAAAATAAATAAATTTGGTGGCACAAACGGCTCATGAAGAAACAGGGCCTAGCGACTTACAACTCTCAACCATTTCTGTGTGCGTGTGTGCAGGAATGGAGGGGACTAGACTAACAGTTTATTGCCGAATCTAAACGGCTAAGGTGAGCGGCACTTTTCTATGACAAGAGATACTCTTGGAGGATTTGTCACTTCCTCGCAAGAGGTAGTAGCTCTGAAAAAAACTTAAGGTGGAAGCGGCTGGTATTGAGCCCCAGACCTCTGGCATGATAGTCCAACGCACTAACCATTACGACACGGGCTAATACTTTTATGAGTAATTGATTAAATTTATCATTCAACATACATATGTATAATAATTCATATAGTCGGGCGTTTAAACGACAAAATTGTGTTTTAAATGAAGAGTGAGCAAATTGTGCCTAAGGGCTTTATTAATGTATGGTCTAATTAACCTTAAACAAATAATTGCGCTATAACCCAGACCAAAAGGTAGGGGCGGCAGACTTAATTTGCAATTTTGTCTGTCAAAAAATCCCAAGAAAAGTAATCTTTAAAACTTGAAATATAATACGATTACAAATTGGCCGGTAAAGAATGGATACGTGATATTTTATTTTATTTTTTTTTTTTTCTGTTAAAAAGACTTAAAGATTTATGTTACATAATTAGGGTGAAGTCGGGGTATATGGCAGCGATTTTTGTTTTTCTTTATTACTTGAAAACAAAAAAGATTTTTATATCAAACAAAAATAATTCTATTTTCAAACCAACTCTTAAACAAAAAGCAGGAACATAAGAGAAATTCATAGGTTATTTCATATATTTTTTTGCAAAAACAAAAAACATAAGAAAAAGATGCAATAAAAATGGAGGGTGATATGGCACCTGCTGCAGGGTGATATGGCACTCTTGTTTTTTATAGTTGTTCTGGTCATATTTGTTCTATGTATTGTTCAATAAGATGTGCATGAATCGTGACACAAATCTGGTTTTATTGTGACAGAATTATCCTCGCCTCGCCATTGCCTACACAATCTTCCTCCCTGAAATCTTCAAGTCCATTTGATTCGTCATAGAATGAGATGTTTCAGTCCTATGATGTATTGACGTCATCGACATCGTTGGTACTCTTTTTGAGATATATTGGTTTTTAAGCACCCTTCTATTGAAAATTTGTTACTTGTCAAAATAATTAAGGGAACAAAAATAAAATAACTTTTTTTTAGTGTTTTTTGAAGAGCTGTATCTCTGTGAAAAGCTGTCATATTGATATGAAACAAAAAGCATTCTGAAGCTTTATATTTTTTGTACTGAGAAATTTTAGAAAATGATTTTTTTAGGTACCGTTATTACACAATCATAAGAAGCACACGACCCAAAAATTTTAATTTTTTTTTTTTATTTTTTGAACATTGTCATTTTCTTTGAAAATTTGTTTTGAGCCAATTTAATGTTTTGCTTCGATAACTTGTTTATTCAGCTTTAAGGTCGTCTTTTTCCATCATTTTAATTTTTTTTTCAGAAGAATATCTGGCTTTAAATGAAAAAATAGACTTTTGACTTTGACTACCAATATCTTCCCAAGGAATGACGACGCGGAACATTTAAAGGTAGTTCTAAAAACTGGAATTAATTTTCTACAAGATTTTTTCAAAACTTTATAACGGTTATTTTTGTTTTGGTCCTCAACGCTACATTCAGAAAAGTTCAAAAAAAATTTCCTATATGTATCGTATGTGCTATTCTTTTTTTTTTATTTTTTTGTTAAATATTTCTCTTGCCTTGCCAAATATATCTCTTGCTTTAAAATATGTTACACTTGTATTGACTATTTTCGTTAGTGAGAGAGCAGATATTGGCGAGCAGCAAAGTTAAGAGATGGCAAAGGGAAAATTTGAAAAGAGCAATTCAAACTTTCAAATGACTGGACGTGGACTAATATGAGTATTGCAGGAAAAACAGTTATGTTTTGTTTATTTGATGGTTGTCAAGTTAGCGAAGCAAAATTCATCGATTAGGTGGATAATTTGTCGTTGATTATTCGTTAATTAGTCGTTATAGTTTCGATTTTGTTTATGTTTTTTTGCTGCTTTACGTACTTGGTGGCAACTTAGCGATGCAGCTTCTTTCTGTTGATTCGAACTCCTTTTGATCGTAGATTAGTTGTGACAATTTCAATTTTGTCGTGCTATGTTTTCTATGTTATTTTCGAAAACAAAAATTTCACAAAAAAATTGAAATTCTAATATTTTTTTTAGGAAAGGGTTAAATATCGATTACAAAAATTTCTGATATAAATATTATCGGGTGTTTTTTTTGAAATCATGGAACAAAAACCTCCCTTTTTCCTCTGGTGCCTTTAATTGAATTAAAATAGCCCAGGGCGACACGAAACCTATGGGAAACAACTGCGTAGGTAGAAGCACAAGGCTAAACTACTATACCTTCTAACAATTATATCGCCTACATATAAATTTATGTAGTAGCCGTGGCGTGATGGTTAGTGCGATGGATTGTCATGCCGGAGGTCTAAGGTTCGATCCCAAGCCTCGCCACCTATTTATTTAAAAGAAAAAACGGCTACTGCCTCTTGCGAGGAATTGACAAATCCTCCAAGATTATCTCCTGTCACAGAAAAGTGCCGCTCGTTAGCCGTTCGGATTCGGCAATAAACTGTAGGTCCCCTCCATTCCTGCAGACACGCACACAGGAATGGTTGAGAGTTGTAAGTCACTAGGCCCTAGTTCTTCATGAGCTGTTGTGCCATCAAATTTATTTTTTTATTTTTTTACATATAAATTTATATTTGCAAAAAAACTGTCAAAATTATGAATTTATGGTACATAAACTATTTAAAAAATAAAGTAATAAAAATTGCATATTTTTGAATCTATAAGAATATAAATCAATTTACCCAGCATGACATTCACATCTGAAACTAACAGGTGTATCAACACATTTCTGCTCACAACCAGCATTATCCACACTGCACTCGTTGACGCCACACTTTCCTGCTGGTTCATCCTCACCATCGGGACAATCCTTTCTCATGTCACACACTTTCGAAATTGGAATGCACATCCCGCCTCCACAATCAAACTGGCTTGTTTGAGAGCATTCAGTTTGATTAAGTTTCCCGTTGCCTTTAAAGAAGATTAAACAAACAGAAATGCATTTAATATAAGAGATGTAAATGTATGTACCGAAAGGTATGGTATGAATTTAACAAAGCTGCCCATGTTCCCATGGTGCAGCCAGTCAAATATCTACCAATTGCACCACCACACCCCTTACCACAATTCAATTCGTCACTTTTGTCCGGACAGTCTGCTTCACCGTTGCACATCAAATGTCCTGGAATGCAACTTCGATCTGCACACTGAAATTGGTCTCCACGACATGTGACATTCGAGCAATTCAATTGAATTTCATCGTCTCCATCTGGACAGTCTCGTTCTCCATCACATACCCAGTTACGAGACAAGCAAGTAATGCGATCCTTGCACTGGAACTCATTTTGTAAACACGGGGTAGAGATAATACGTGTGACATTCAGGCATCCCTACAATATAAATGGAAGAATAAAGAAAAAAAAAATCGATGAATTAAAGTATAACTATGTTCAGCATCAGAGAGAGTTCCCTCTATATGTATAAGGAAGGGATAAGCTTAGGGATTTAAACAGTTTCATTTTGGTTGTGTTGTGGGATAAAAGAGGACGAAACCGAATTTCAGATATTTTCCCGAGGTGATGATATGAAATATATGAACTTTTTGGCAAATATATGCAAATAATTTGCCTTGAGGTTGTACTAAAGGTATGCAGAAAAAAAAATACTAGCTTTGACTGGGGTTTCAAAAAGTACCTTCAGGAAAGATGTCAATGCACACTTGGAAGGTATACCAATGGCTGTGTGGTATAAGCTTTTTAAGGGAAAATACTGGATAGATTTTTGGTAAATGAGAAAAGACAATTAGATAGAAAGCTATATATACGTTACATATATTACATACATTATCTGAATTTAATTTATTGAATTATGTATATTTTTTCATTGAAATATTTGTATTATTTTTGTGGCTTGCCACATTTGTAGTGGGCAGAGAAAAAAATAATTTTCTAGGATGTACAAATTTCCTAATGGAATTTAATTCGATTCTTCTTAAACAATATATAAAAATTCCTATCTCAAACAATATGTAATTATAATTTTTCCAATCGACTGAATCATCTATGAAGCCGAGACGATTCTTTTCAAATCTCCCTGAGATGGCATTTATGTATATATGTATAATAGACCTCGCCACCAAACCTGTAACAGTAGCGGGCGGTCTTAGCGTCACTTAAAACATCTGCAACATTGATAGTCGAACTTATGAATTCGAAATTTACCATATTGTAGACGGTAAATCAAAAGTCTATAAATGCGAAAGAAATTCGTGAATTGTGCGGGCTCAGAAAATTGTCTCCCAACGAAAAAAATGCATCTTCCGACCAAAAAGGAAGGCAGTGTATCCACTAGCCTGCATGACAATACTTCCCGTAATGAAATTCAGGCTAATAGACTTTGTAGCGCGGCATGTCGGGGCGAAATTCCATTCTAACACATGTATGAATTCCATTCTAAAACATGTATGCGATAGACCCAAGCATATACTTCCATTATATTAGAACTTAGATGAACGATCTTTCCGAAGGGCCAACATAGACTCGGTTACTTGATAGCAGCTCAAGTACGTATGCGGGTATCCCAACCACAATGTCAAGCAGAAGCTGTGATGTCATGACCTAATAATCAAAGAGAGCACCGAACCTTAAGCTGACCATGCGTCTCTCTTAATCTTTTAGCAATCAAGCCACCGCACTAGCATCAAGAGTATAGGTCCAGGAGTATCGCCACTGATCTCCTGTGGTTTCAATAGGCGGCTACAAGGAATCAATAATTCAACAATTCCAATTAAATAGTGCTAAGTCTTCTACTTGGCTGCAGCAGTATACAGAATTTGTATTATAAAACCTTCATCAATATAGGCGCTGCTTTAAACAATTTTATTGCTCACTTATCTTGAAATTTGCGTTTGGCAGATGACTCGGCGCCACGCCCACCTTTTTTTTAAAATTGAGTAACAAAAAAATCATCAAAATAGCTTTGTCCATCGGCATATGCATATATCAACTTAACTTGCTAAAACAAAAATTTTGTTAAAAGTTAAAGATTCAATAAAATAAGAAAAGTGCGTATACGCCACAGTGAACCACTTTTTTAATTCAATGCAACTATGTTCAATACCATAAATATTATTTATGAGCGTGTCGATTAAAGCTATGGAAGTTTGAAGACAACGATTTATGTTAGAAAGAAGAAAAGTAGTGGATAGCCGTGTCTGTACACCCTGCGCACATTTCATTGTTTTTTTTTGCAAAATAAAATAATAATTTTTATTTTTATAAATAATTTTATAGTGCAATTACTGAGTTTTCACGATTTTTTTCGGTCGAAATTTCATTTGTATTGTATTCTGTCGTTCAGGATTTTGTCGCTCAGTTACTTGTCTTGCTCTGGTAAGCTGGTATAGAGGGTTCTAAAGAAATTTAATAAATGCTAATATAAGTATGTAAATATTTGAAGTACTGTTGATGCATCACAGCAGGGTTATAATTCTTCGCCGGTGGGCAGACCTTATACACATCTATACGCAAATAGTTTTAGTTTGCTTTTTAAGCGCGCCCGAACCCCGAAGTGCATTATTCTTATTAATTTTGCGATAAGTATGTAAAAAGTGGTGGCGCCTCTATTGTAGCTTTATGCGTCATATCCTCATCACTATGAATTCTTTCGGCACATCTTAATCCAAAATTTGAGGACTTAATTCAAATTTAATTTTCGGTACTTATGTTGTCATAAATAAGTTTAAAATTTCTCAGTTTTAAGAATTCAATAGGTCTCTTAAAGTTAATCAATCTAATCCCGTTTTTGGATTTATTGTTTATCAGTGTTGCCATAAAAATATTTAAAGAAATCTGCAATGCAGGTTTCTCTGCAAAACATCTACAATCACCCCTGTTCTGATTTCCAAATCAAATTCGGAAACGAAATTGATTTCCGGAAGGATTCAAAAGCAGTGTTCTGAATTTCGCTTTCAGGTTATCCAATATTCAAACCTTTTTTATTTCGAAATCAGTTAAAAAAATAAATTCGAAACTTCAAATTTGTTTTTAAATTTTGTCAAATGAATTCCAAAAGTAAATTATTTTCAATTCGATCAAAATCGAAGCTCACTCATTCCGCAAGTATTGAAAACGAAATGTATTTCAGAAAACCTACTGTTTGAAAACGACAGGATTTTATAATCGATCGAAATTCAGAACAGGGATGACTATGTATGTCTGTGTTAATTTGGTCCCAAAAAGTATATAATTTTTTTAAATTTTTTTTTGTAAAAGATGACCAGTTAAATGACCAATTTTGACCACCCAATACAATTTATTGACCACCCACAGTTATCGAAAAAAATCGATTTTTAAAAATGGGGGTCAAAAGAACGCTGCCCCCAAAAAATCGATTTTTTCAAATTTGATTGATCGTTATGATAGGTCTCTAGTTAGACATTATTGACCACCCTTAACTTTTTTTGACCATCCCTAGAAATATTTTTATTTGATTTTTGCAAAAAAAAAATGAAAAAGAAAATGGAGAGAAAATTTTAAAATAATAAAATAATTTTTTTTTTTTTTTTCTAGGGGTGGTCGATAACTGTGGGTGGTCTAAAAATTTTAATGGGTGGTCAAAAGTGGTCATTTAATTGGTCATCTTTTACAAAAAAAAAATTAGACACTTTTTGGGCCAAGTTAACACAGCTGTATGTATAACTTCATAAATATTTATTTTATTGAGATGAAACAAAAAAACACAAAATAACGTAAGTACCTACTTGTAAATTAAAAACAATTACAAATATGTATTATTGTTTTGAAAAACTTTTATTCTAAGTTCCTCTAATAATATTTTTCTTTGACATCAATGATAAATGTTAGAAAATGGTAGCCTTCGCATTTTTCCTCTCCTAAATTCTTTATGGATTCCAGTTTTGCCGATTCCATAAAAAATATTTTGATTTTTATTATAATATTACAAAAAAAATAGTTTATTTTATAGAAACTTAAAAAAATTTACTTACCACAAATTAAAAAAACTAAGCAGATATACTTATAGGTTTTGATTTTATTTAATTGTACTCTCAATAATATTTAATATGTAAGATATAAGGAAAAATAAAATAAAAAAAATTTTATTATTATTTATTATTCATACTAAAATGTGAATTTACTAGACTTGACCATTTTTTATTCCGTCAATTTCATTGAATTTTTGAACAACAAAAACAACAACTTAAAGGTGCTACTACCAATTGTTTAAAGTTAACAAACTTCAACAACCTTTTTTCCCATAGATATTCTACATGATGTGTCAATTTTAAAGCTTAACTACGTCTTCATTTAAGAAATTTCGTAAAAAGTGGAAAACACAACATTATGGTAAAGATATACATGTTAACGAAAAACAGTTACACATATCTCTAGAGTATGGTTTTTTTCTTTTTCTCTTTTGACACTTTTTTTGAGCAAATCTTGAAAACGTTTAAGGATTTTGTCACCCTGTGACAATACCAGAGTTTTTTTTTTTTTTTTTTTTAAATATTTTGAAGAGTTTGCGTGAAAATTTAAGCTTCTTCTTTTTCCATCTTCTTAATTAGTTAAAGAAAATTTCGTTATTGTTTTAATTTTCACTTGTATCTAAATTTCAACAGAATGCCTCAAAAAAGAGTTAAAAAAAAATGTTACGCCAAGTAAAATGTTTTCGGGTTTGAGATTTTAGGGGTTTAGAGACATTTGTTTTTCTTCTTATTTATAAGAATTTTGTGCATTATGGCAAAAAAAAAATAAAAAAAATATTAGGTATAAGTTAAATATAATTCATGGTGCCATGAGTAAAGGGTAAAAAATCAAAATAAATCATGAAATTGGGCAACACTGATAGTTTCCGTGGACAGTTATCACAATTTTATTTATATTACATAAAGTATTTTAAAATCTGCATTTAGCAGACGAATAATTTGAAAAGTAGAATATTTAAGGAGTCCCATTTTTAGGGATCAAATCTCAAAAATTCAGGACTTAATTTTTAAGGATCTTACGGGTGGGGAAGAATTGTGACAATATGTTTTAAGAAGAACAAATAAATTTTAAATAATTTGACGTGCAGATTATAGGATTTAAAAAGCACAGTACACAAATCTAAGTTAATATCTTGCGCAGGTTGTCAGAATTGAAACTGTCAGAAATTAAAAAATGGCTCGAGTGCTCCCAAAAACTTTAAGTTAATTAACTGCAGTACTTTTTAACTGTTTTTAGTCTTTTTAGTCAGTAAAAAGTCTTTGTACTGCGATGATTTTACTTTTAGTCAGCAAGTCTTTATACAGTCAACTAACTGTAAGTCTTTTAACTTTGTTTTTAGTCTTTTAGCTAAAACACTGCAGACTTGTACTTATAAAAGAACAAGATGGAATAAAAAGGAAAAAAATTTAAAAGACAAAAAAGTTAAAAAAAACTTACAGTTAATTGACTGTAGTTAAAAGACTTGCTGACTAAAAGTAAAACCATCGCAGTACCAAGACTTTTCACTGACTAAAACGACTAAAAGCAGTTCAAAAGTACTGCAGTTAACTAACTTAAAGTTAATTAACTTTTTTTTTAACTGCACAGTCAGAATGTTAGTTCTGACTGCTGACTGCTTGTTTCGCAGTTAAAGTACTTATTTACAGTATTAACTTACATTCAATAGGTAAGTTAATTAACTGCGACTTTATTAACTGCATTACCAAAGTACTGCAGCCTTTTACAGCTCTGATAGATGATAATCCTTTGCCAGAACATTTTGCAGAATAAAATCTGTACTGTAATTCTCTACTAAAGCAACATTTGTGTCAAAATGGAAAACGAAATTATAGATATTTAATTCTTTTCATTGATTTATCGGAATAACTTAGAATTTTTTTGTGGCAATCTAAACATTTTCATAGTTTTCTCAATATTAAAGGATTCAAATTTTGTTGATAAGAAATTAAAATTTCTTTATGTCACCGAAAACGACATCACAAGGCGTAATAGTAAACTGTAAACCCTTATATCATTTTCTTAAAGTTTCATAAGGCTAAACACAAATATTTAGATGTCTATTTTCCCCTTTTAAGCGGGGGAGGAAATTTTTAAGAAAATTACTTAAAATAAAAAAAAATAATGTTTTTAAAGCCTTCCATTTTCTATTTTTTTTTTTTTTTCAAAGTAGGCAGTTATAGTGAATAGGTTTGGGAGTCTTTTATCGAATGGTTAACTAACATTTCTTAGAACGAAAATTAGTGTTTAAAACTAAATTTCGAGAAAGAAATAATCCTGCCATTTACACAAAGCCTTTCACACAAACAAGATTATTTAGAGTTCAATATACATTTGTTTTTTTTTCTATAATCTTTTGAATCTCCTATTATATATGGTGTTTCGTTGTAAGACCATTAAATTTTATTTCGTTTATGAGAGAAAAGGTTATCTTAATTTATACTTCAAAGAAAAAATCTAACATAAAATTTGAGCTGTATGATATACGGTATTAACTTAAATGAAAGTTTTAACTTTTTTTTTAACAGATTTTAACCTTAATCCAACAAAGCATTTCCTTTTTTTTATGTATAAAACCAAATAAGAAACATATGGATTTTTATAGAAGTTTTATCGTCTCAAATTTTTTGAAAGAGGCCCCAAGGTGGTCATTTGAACCATCAAGTAAAAAAAAAAAAAAAAAAAACAGAAAGAAAAACACTTATTTCTATTTAAGTTTAACTTTTTGCCACCTACACGAGCCATTACTACGGCATTCAAAACAAAAAAAAAAAAATAAAAAAAAAAACTCCCTTCACATCAAGCGAGAGCCATCAAAATCCCCGAATTCCCAACACGTTGGGTGACAATTTTTTACGACTTTGAAATTAAAGTAAAAGACCCACACAGGATACGCAGGTGAAATTAAATCGATTTCAATATAGAAAAAAAAAAGTACGATATAAATCCTTTAACTGGCCACCTATACTCGGTTAATGAAATATTCAACCTTGTACTTGTACAATATGTGCAGAGTATATAGGTAAATTAAATGGTCAAGGATACATTTTACACCTCTCTTCGTTTTTAGGCTTATAGAGAGAAGAAGTGTGTCTTCTTGAAGAAGTATCTATTACAGAGTAAACAGATTCAATACGTGTAGTATACATCAAGTATATCTATTGCTTTTATGTTTAGTTTTCTTACTTAAATACAGTTAGGCATAAGGAAAACATTTGTTCAAAACATTTTTTTTCATTTTTTAAGGACGCAAGGGTATCTTTCTCTTTCCTTTGAAGTGTATGATATGTGCAGGAGTGTGTGTCGAGAATTAGAAAGGGTTTTATTTGTCAAAGCTCCTTCCCTAAAATGATGTTAATTAATTTAAGAGAAACAAAACTTTTCTAGTGATGTTAAATACACTTATCTATTCAATCTGTCTTATCTCCTGCAGCTGGCTCTACGAAACTGTGATTTTATAAATAGTTACAAGTATTAGAAAAGCCTTTACTCCATATGTTCCGCTGCCCAAAAACTATCGCGAAACCTTATAAAAATAAGTTTTAGCTTAGTTGGATCATTACTCTTGTGTTTTACCCTTTTTTTTTAAAAAGAATTTGGTGTAAAGCGCCATCTATTAGAAACATTTAAAAGTTCTGATTTATGTTAAGTTCTCACTTCATGAGAAATTTATTGTTTTATTTTCGGGTCGATTGTGTTTGCTAATTTAAAAATAAAATAATTTTGTATATATAAAATTTTGTAAAAATTTTCATGAAAAAAAATATGGTACATTAATAAATACTAAAAAAAAAGTGGCTACGTTGGACTATCATGACAGAGGCCTGGGTTCAATACCAGCCGCTTCCACCTTAAGTTTTTTTCAGTGTTGTGCCATGTAAACTATAAATGTAGGCTACACGATTGTCTCCGTGTAAACAATCAAAGGTAGACAATTAACCATTGTCGACATTAGCTTGTCAACAATGTAAACAATTTAGAAAATTCATAAAATAAGTTTTTCTTATTACCTTTTTCTTTTAAAATTGACCCAAAAATTATTGAATTCTATATTTATAAATCGAGTCTACATCCACCAGGGACGAGACTGAAATTAGACCTTTTTTAAACAGAAAATTTACCGAGAGTTTCAGCGCTCTAGGTGATTTTGAAAATAAAAATTAAAAAAAGATTAGCACTTTTAGATTTTAACTTAATTCGATACTTTATCCAAAAAAATACAGAAAACCACGGCATTTCTGTAACGAAATGAGATCGGGATGACTCAGAGACAAGACTGCGGACTAATACCGCGACGACTTCAAAATTTTGTTGGCAAATTAAAAGATCTAGAACCTATTGTTGACATTGTCAACACATTGTTGGCATTGTTTACATTGTCGACATTGTTGACGCATTGTCTACATTGAAACGTAGACTATTAAAGTCGACACGTAAAGGAACAACACTGGTTTTTTTTTCAGAGCTACTACCTCTTGCGAGGAAGTGACAAATCCACCAAGAGTATCTCCTGTCATAGAAAAGTGCCGCTCACCAGCCGTTCGCATTCGGCAATAAACTGTAGGTCCCCTCCATCCCTGCAGACACGCACGCAAGAATGGTTGAGAGTTGAAAGTCACTATGGGCCCTGGTTCATGAGCCGTTGTGCCACCAAATTTATTAATTTATTTTTTTAAATTAACAATAAAATCTACCCGTTTTCGAAATATCGTATTGTCAAAAAAAAAATTGAAGATTTTCTTAAGAATCCAAAATTTGATGTTTAGAAAATTTTGATATTCAGTAGGATTTTAACATATTAAAAGATTTTGTATAAAAAACAATTAAAAGTAAAAAAAAACCCTTGGTATCGATCACCATGTCTGTGCTGTTAGGTTATCGAAAACAAATAAACGATGTGTAATATGCAAAATGGATGCCATTTTTTAAACCCTTTCTTTTTTTAAAAACCCAAAAAATTGTTTTTGAAAATTTTGGTATACAATACTATTTAAATTCTTTAGAAGATTCTCCATAAAAAAATTTATCAAAATCAGCTTGTTCCTTTTCGAGAAAAACGAAAATAAAACAAAATAGTTTTATGGCAAGTACCATTTAAAACCATTTTTTGGTATTTTTTTTTCTCCAAAAGGTAGCCTATACCTTATCACATTTATTGTGAAGCCCTTTTTGAGAAAAAAAAAAGTTTTTCCAAAAATGCTAAAAAATTATGTGGCAGGTACCGGTATTTTTGGTCCTAAATGAAAAAAAAAAAAAAAGTATCTGGGGAATGTCCTAAAAACACTTTATTCAAAGTCTAAATGAAGTCAACCCATGGGCTTAGGCTGTATGCGAGTACACAGACAGACAGAGAGACGATGTTTCGAGACCAACTTTTTCGTCTTCCCTATCAAGTTTGATTAAAATCTCGAGTTCGATTTTTTTACGAATCCAAAACTTGGTATTTATTACCTATATATCGCAAATAAAAACAGTGGCACTTAATTACGCAAAATAAAAAAAAAAAAAACAACTTAAAAAAAAATCACAATTCGGAAGACAAATTATCAAAACTCAACCAAACAAATTGTGTAAGTGGACGTTCATATATGTACATAACTCTTGGAGCAAAAATTAAGAGCTTATTTTTATATACGTAAATAAACATCTTTGTAGAAAAAAAAAATCAAATATATTGAATGGCGCCCAACGCGAGTTCAAACTCTAATAAATATGATTCGCCACTAATCAAAACTTTAGCGAAATGTCACGACTCTCTCTCTCTCTCTATGATGCCATCTGCCCAAGTCTCAAGTCCTATATAAAATCCTTAACTTGTCTGGATTTGACACTTACCGTTTCATCTGAACCATCATGACAATCATAGTCTCCATCACAATGCCATTTTTTTGATATGCATGACCCATCGGCACATGTAAAATGAGTTTTAGAATTGCATTGAACCGATGGGCAATTCTTCTCATCACTGCCATCTCCACAATCATCATCACGATCGCACACCCAGCGTTTTTGAATGCAACGGCTATTTCCACATGTGAATTCATCTGTTCGGCATGTTTCATCTAAGAGAGAAATAAAAAAAAAATAATATTATGGATAGATGGAAAAATACAGAATTCGGTATTTATTAGTATTTTTTGTGATGCTGTTTTTATGCTGAAAGATGAATGTGCGACTACAACAACTACAAGCAAATATTACTAAATGTTTGTTTGTTACTGTTAGTATGGCCAAGAGTGTTTTGAGCATGCAATAAAAACCCTAAAAGCAATGAAAACCCTAAACTAACATACAGAATGACTACTAGAGGTCCCTACTTGTGCATATAGGAGGCACTTGAACAAAAGAATACAGCAAAACTTCATCGTGTATATAATCATTCATCACAATTCACGACACAACGTCAGAGCGTGAAAGGAGAATCAAAAACC
Organism: Epistrophella euchroma; assembly: GCA_947049315.1. Lineage (NCBI taxonomy): Eukaryota > Metazoa > Arthropoda > Insecta > Diptera > Syrphidae > Epistrophella > Epistrophella euchroma. Next base: position 130,288,319 of record OX346246.1, read on the forward strand.
TATCTCCCCCTCCCCCTTATATGCTCATAGTATTCACATTCAGAAACACAATACAAAAATTCAGCAACTCTTTCCCGAAAAGCAACACAGCAACCTTATCAAATGGTATACCAACAAAAGCTTTTTGAATGTGCAGTGAAAATGAAACTTTTCTCCCCAGGATACAAGAAGAGGTGCTTTGGCCGATGTACCGTAACAATATGTATACCTACCTAGAAAGTAATATATTTTAATACAGAGCAGTTAACTAAGTTAGACGCACATAATATAAAAAAACGGTTAAATTGAGCTCACAGAATTTCTTTTATATTTTTGTATTTATGTATTTTATTCTAATTTTTAACAAATTACAACATTTTATTTGTTAAATGCATTTTCACTCAGAATGAAATATAGACTCTGCAGTTATTTATTAAACCAGAATAAAAAAACAAACGTAATGTGTAATAATACCCAACCAGGACTTGTTCTGGTATAAGAATTCTTATTTTAGAATAAAAGGTCAACAAGTTTTGACTCTTTAAAATTTTAATTAACAACAAAAAAAGCTCTTTTTGTGTACGATGTTATTGCTACTCTGTTTTGAATTTTTGTAAAACCCAAAGTACAGGTAATGAAAACAACAATTTTAATTCGTATAATTTGTTAATCTAATTGGAGAACACGTACAAAAATAATTAAATTTTTATTAATTACTGCAATCTTGAATGCAACCCTTGGGCCATATTTACTATATGACCGACCTACCCATAAAATTATATTATTTGTGCTTGATATAGAGGCATGCATTGAAACATTGGTGGTATATTTTATTTTCTCAATTAATTCAAACGGATAGAAACATTTTTGACATCATGATGGAAGTGAGCTGAGGTTGTATACACAACAAGTAGATTATATGAAATTTAATTATAGGTACATAATGTTGCATTATGCGACATTTTTGAATGTATGCATTGTAGCCGTATATATGAATTAGTTGGTTAACAAGAAACTAAAGATTGACAAATTGCATAGTTCATTCCTTTTCATAGTTTCCCCACACTTTAACTAGGGAACATATTGAATACAGCTGTACCTAGATGCAGAGAATTCCCATTTAAATTGGTATATTCGGAAATGTATAGTTTAGGATTTGCTTCAAAATTGGCTAATCTAGAGCGGTATATGTGCAATAAAATAATTTTTTTATTTTTTTTTATTTTCTCCAAAACGGTTGACTTTTTATTAAGCTTCGTATCAATAATTTATAAACCCAATTGCAACAATACCGCGTTTCAGTTTTCAAGAAAAAAAAACGTGCGATGCCTTTTTTATTTACCTAATAGAAAAAAAAAAAAAATGGCGTTATCGAAATTGGCTTGTAAGTTCAAAATATAAAAAATAGGTAAGCAAGTATATTGGTTTCGTATGAAAAAGGCTAGATCCTTAACGGGTGGATGACCATATTGCCCTAGCTGTTTTGAAATATTTCTCAAGTGAAAAATAATTCAAAATTTGAATAATGTTGTTGGCCTTCGAAGCTATAACTCTCGTTCTAGTAGCTGGATCTTCAAGGTTGGTGTTTTTAAATCAAGCCTGAATACTATACTACATTTTTGTATACAAATTTATAAGAAAGGGTAACAAATTTCCTACTAGAGGGGTAATTGAATCTGCAGTCAAAGTGATTTTCGATTTTTAAAATTCAAAAGTTGATGAAAAATTTTACAATTTTGAAAAAAATAATATTTGACAATAACATTTACAAAGTTTTCAAAGGTTTTGGTAGAGTAAATGCCACAGAAGAGGCAAGAGGGGTGTCTTAAAGCTAAACATTACATCCAACGACATTTGATACAGGTTAACTTTGAAAAGCTATAACTTAAAGATGAAAAAAAGCACCAGAGATCGTTAATACCTCATTTTGTAGGTATTTTGATTGTCTAAAAGTTTTTCATCGGCTATTTTGTTAAAAATAAAATCGAGGCAAGTTAATAAATGAAAACAAAATGACCAGCTGTTTCAATATGGCGGCTTTTTCTTAACCCTACGCCTACCACGTCGAATAACCCTACATACGATACAAACATATTTGCCCGTCGAAACATACAACTTCAATAAATTTTTTTGACTAAATCTAGTAGGTACACTAAAAAGTTTTCTCAAAACCTATTGATTTTACGAAAAAAAAGTGTTTCGTTACAAAAGTCTTGTCTTCACGTTTTTTTTAAAACACTGATAGTTTTTGAGAAATTTTCAAAATACTAAAATTCAACCTACACTACATTTAATCTTCATTTAAGAAGTCTTACCTTGAAAATCAAGACTGCTCAATGCTCATATACCTTTGATTTTCGTAGAAAAACCTTTCGAATAATTTATACACTGAATTTTTGAATAAAATGGAAAGTTCGATTAAGCATGATCCAAAAAGCTTTTGGAAATTCGTGAATTCCAAAAAGAAATCTGATGGCTATCCAGCCAATTTTATTTTACATGATAACATTTTAAGGAGTACTCCGGAAGTATGTGAGGCTTTTGCTAATAACTTTTGCCAATCTTTCATTGATACTCAAGTTATTATTGACATGGAATACTTCAATTACTTAAATGGTTGTCCTAAAACAACTTTGAATAATATTCAGTTGGATATCGACAAGGTCTTACATTACCTTTCCTTACTTCATGAAGATTATTCATCAGGACCAGACGGTATTCCTCCAATAGTTTTAAAAAGGTGCAAATCTGTTTTAGCTTCTTCTCTTCTTAATATTTTGCTCTTTCCTTAAGCATCGGTAAATTTCCAAGTATATGGAAGAAAGCATATATAACCCAAATTTTTAAAAAAGGGTACAAATCAGACATAAAGAATTACAGGCCAATCTCCAAACTTTCATGTATTCCCAAGCTTTTTGAACAGGTAGTGTGTGATAGTTTGACATTTCATTGTAAAATCTGTAAGAAACAACGTGGTTTCATGCAGAGGCGGTCGACAGTAACGAGCTTGCTTGATGTATTTATGAACAAATGCTCAACGGCGTTAGAACGTGGTCAGGAGCTTGACTGCATCTATACGGACTTTTCAAAGGCTTTCGATCAACTATCTCATGAAATCATTTTGTTTAAATTAGAAGTGTTTGGGTTTCCTCCTGGAATTATTACTTGGATCTCATCCTATCTTCAAAAAAAAATCTTATCAGGTAAAATTCAGAAACTCGTTCTCCAAACCTTTTATTGCGAAATCTGGAGTTCCTCAGGGTAGTCACTTAGGACCCCTTCTTTTTATATTAGCTATCAACGATGTACCTTTATGTATACATAATAGTGAAATTCTTATTTTTGCAGATGACATGAAAATCTTTAAAAGCATTGCGTCTGTCAGTGATCGTTTACTTCTTCAAGCTGATATTATTTATATGGTGTCATATGAACGGCTTGAATCTATACCCAATCAAATGCAAGTCGATGACATTTTCTAAAAGACGAATTCCTAAATTTGTTTGATTATAAAATATCACAATATACTTTAGTTCGTGTTAATAGTTTCAAAGACCTTGGAGTCCTTGATTTCACTGAGCACATCAATTTAATCGTGAAAACGGCTAATTCTATGTTAGGGTTTGTTAAAAGATCCCTATGTTACCCTCGCTCTTTACAACTGCTTAGTTCGTCCCCACCTTGAATATGTCTCCCAGATATGGACTCCTTTTTACGAAGTTCATAAGAATAGGCTAGAAGCAGTTCAGCGTAATTTTATTCGTTTCGCTTTAAAAGGATTACAATGGTCTGATCCTTATAATCTTCCACCTTATGAACATCGAATTAAACTTTTCAAGATGCAAACGCTATCACATAGAAGACTTAATAATGATATTGTATTAATTCACCAATTGATAACCGGGGTTATTGATTCACCAGATTTGTTAAGTTGTCACAACCTACGGAGTTTGAACTTAATGAATTTGTCCCACCATCATCGTACAAAAAACAACACAAACATATATTTGCCAGTAAGATCTAGGGTCTTATAAGTTAGGCAATGTTAGAAGGAATAGAAGGATAGGATAGACTTTTGTTGGCACAGTGGACTGAGAAATAAGGTTTTGATTATCTCATTAAATCCCAGGGGTGGCGCTCAGTTGAGGGAATATAGAAAAGAATGCTGCCTAGACTGGGGCTCGAACCCACACATCCAGGTTAGCAGTCAAGCACTACTTCCACTGCGCCGGGGCCACCCCCGGATTGCATGAAACTTTAACTCGCATGTGCAAACTATTAAATGTGAACGAAAATCTCTTCGATTTTAATATTAATAAAGTAAAACTTAAAAATGTATTGAAGACCAGTGAACCACGCTCATAAATGTTTGTCATTTGTTGTCTTTACTTGAATTAATTTCTGTTTTGTTTGTATTTTATTTATTTTTTCATTTATAAGAGTTCTTCTTAGTGTACGTTTTGTTGTAGTTTGTTGCCTTCTTACTACGAACACTGCACTAAGTGATGAGCCAGTGTGCACAATTATTATGTTGGCAAATCTTTTGGTCGTTAGTTGCAGCTTGATTTAAGCTCTCTTTGACAAAGATCTGATAGTGTATTTAAAAAAAAAAAAAAAAATCCAACAATTAGAACTCAAGTTGTAAATTAAGCAATTTGCATGTAATAAGCACCCCCCTATCCTATTTACGTACGCCCTTGATTGTGTAAAAAAAATTGAAAAATAATTTTTATTAGTGGTGCAAATGCCCCCTTACCCCTCCCTGTTCACGCTCCTGCCTCTAAATAAGTTCGTTTCCATTCACCATCACCAACCACCCACCGCCAAACCAACCAATTTTAACTCTCTCACTATTTCGCTCCCACCCCCAAGGCAATGCACATGGTTTGAATTTTTTTTTTTTTTTTTTTTTTTTTTTGTTATTTTTTGTAGATGAAGAATAATTACTGCCAAAAAAACTGCATACACATTTTTACGACCCCATCACTTCACTACCTCATCAAAATTTTTTTACTATTTTCATTTCTACTACCTAAATAAGTATTAAAAAAACTAAACAAAATTTTTTTTTTGAGCCGATTCTGGAAATCAGCGCAATCCGTTGCCAACAATCAAAATTAATGAGTTGACTAACCAGTCAAATCTGCCACAAAAGGCAATTTTCCCATTTCCATGGTGAAACAGTCATTATGTCCAAATGGACGGTATGTCTTTTATAAACGGAAAAAATGTCTATTTGTACTTTGATCCGGTCATAGTGTCCATGGACCTACTGAGCGTTTGAGAATTGAGATTGAACGTTGTTTCTTGACATAATGTCCATGGACATGGACCTTATGTCCGTTTGTGCGGTATTAATGTCCATGGACATTATGTCCGCGGCCATTATGTCATCTCACCGGTGAAAAAACTATTCCCTATAAATAATTGAACTTGAAGTAAATGTGAACTGAAAATATATAAAACTGAATTTTGCAAGAAAAATACCTAGATGCCAAATTTTACGATTTTTTTTTTGTGGTAAGTTTTAATTTGTTTATTATTCTGTATTTAATAAATATTTTCTTTTCTGCTGTATGTATCCTATGACATACTTACCAGATAAGTGGAATTTTTATTATATCTATTTTTTTAAAAGTGTTGTTTTTTGTTGTTTGTTTGTGAGTTTAGCTGAAATATACAGCCAAACTGATGTGTTCAAATAATCAAGAATAAATATATTTGTGTTGATTGTGATATATTTATTATAAAATTGTTGATAAATTCATAAAATTGATGTACCTTCAATTAATATCGAAATAATGAAGCGAAAAGGCTTTCCCTATAGTTATGAATAGGATTAAATTATTTTTTGCTGAGTTAAGTGCTATTTACACTCCTCGTCAACTGAATACGCACAAACATTTTTTAATATACTTTATCCATTTTTTCCAAACAGTGATGGTTATTATGCCATCTGTTGATGCTAACTATTCCCTTAAGATGTTAAGCAGATAATTCCGAAAGAATTATCCAAAAACAACCGTGAGTTTTTCTTCAACCACTTGCAAAGTATTTTATATGCAAAGTAGGAGTTTTTTTTTTAGTCAACTGAATAGGTACAACGCCATTTTCTTCGTTGTTTATAAGTTTTTTGGAGTGCTTGACAGTTTAAATTAACGATTTTAGTGTTTTCAGTAAAATTTAATTCTTGATTTCAAATTTTAAGAGAAATTGGTAGATCTACGTGTCTTAACAGTGTTGAAAAAGCTAAAATCGATTTACTTAGAGACCAAGGCCTAACTGGACGTGCAATAGCTGATACAGTTGGCCGAAGTTTTAATGTAGTTTATTCTTACTTGAAAAATAAAGATGCATACGGCAAAAACATGAAGGAAGGTAAGAAAACAGCAACAACAGCAGCTGAGAGACGAAGAATTTTAAGATGTGCATCAAATTCTTCTGATTCTGTGGCAAAAATAAAACAAAAAGTCGGCGTAAACGCAAGTTGCTCAACAGTATTAAGAGTAATCAACAACTCAAGCCATCTTAAACGAATGAAACTTAAGAAAAAACCACCACTTGACGAGAGACGGAAAATGTTGCGATTAGATTTTTCAAGACTTCACATGAGTTGGAAAAAAGAATGGTATCACGTGGTTTTTTCAGATGAAAAAAAGTTTAATTTCGATGGCCCTGATGGGTTCAACTTCTATTTTCACGACTTAAGAAAAGAAAAAAGATTTTTAAAGCGCCATCATAGTCGTGAAGTAGGTGTCATGATATGGGGAGCAGTCAGTTATTATGGAACAGTTGAGCTCGAGGTTGTAACATCAAGAATGACAGCAGCTGGGTATAAAGTAATTTTGGAAAGAAATTTTCCTAAATTTTCTAACATCTTTGGACCCATAAACTGGACCTACCAACATGATAATGCGCCTATTCACTCAGCGCGCATAATAAAAACATGGATAGAGGAGCAACAAGTGCAGTTGCTTCAATGGCCGCCGTACTCACCTGATCTAAACATCATAGAAAATGTCTGGGGATGTTTAGTACGCAAAGTTTATGAGGGTGGTCGTCAGTTCGAAGACAAAGAAACCTTAATTTCTGCAATCAAATTAGCGTGGAGCGAAATTTCGTTAAATTACATTAAAAAGCTATACGATTCCATGCCGGATCGAATTAACGAAGTAATTAAAAATAAAGGTGGAAGTACCCACTACTAAACTTAAACAAAAACTTGTTTCATTCCATTCCAATACCAATTTTAATTTTTGTACCTATTCAGTTGACTCAAAAAAAAACTTCTACTTTGCATAAGTTACACTTTGGAAGTGGTTGAAGGAAAAACTCACGGTTGTTTTTGGATAAAACTTTGAAATTCTGTTATTTATATGTTACGAAAATTTTTACCATCAACAGATGGCATAATAACCATCACTGTTTGGAAAAAATGGATAAAATATATTCAAAAATGTTTGTGCGTATTCAGTTGACGACGAGTGTATATGTATGTTTAAAAAAAAACATGTAAACATTTTTTTCTGCGTATTGTTTTGCTCTAAAATTATGCAAAAAATGTTTGAATATATTGATCTGGCCATTTTTAAAACTGCCGTGAAACTGTGAACATCGTTCTTGTTAACTGAATTCAACTTCTATTTATTGTTGTTAGAAGCTTTTGCAATCAGAATTTTATTTAAATTAGTTTGGTTGTAAATGAGAAAGTAAAAAATAAAAACAAAAGATTCTATCGGAGGTATTTTATAAAGGCTTATGGTTATATTGTTGAACATTAATTTGTAGACCGTACTTATTTTAGCACAAAGAAATACAAATTTTCATAAGCAATTTTTTTTTTTAATTAAAATGTAATTCCCAATGAAAGTATTTTATAAATTGTATAGCAGGCAGGTATACAGTTATTTTGTATTCTAGTTACATAATGTGTTAGGAAAATTGAAACGTATATATGTTTTTAATAAACTCTTAGTCACAAGTACCTACATGTCCGTCCCGACGCGCACGACCAAGTCTTAATTTTCATTTTTATTACAAATATCTTCTCCTAATATTTGTATTTATTAAGCTAAGTAAATTTATTTATTTTATGAGCTCAATACTTTAAAACATATACCCACCATTTTAACAAAAAAAAAATTAGTTAACGCTATCAGTATCATCTTTAATTGGAAAGCCATAATAATTATTTAATGGTTCGTTGCTCATTTTATGGGGAAAATGTTCCTATATTTTTCAATTTTAAAACTTCACCCCTCTACTAGTCATCATGAGCCACCCCAGTATGAGACAAAAAATTCATCCAAACAAATTAAATTAATTACCTCCCTGTACCTATCTGTGTACACACATTTTTTAATGAATGTTAAAGCTTTAGAAGCCTCTGATATAAAACAAAAAATAATTATTACCTCTAAACAATTTTTGGTTTCAACTTAATTGATTTTTTTTTTTTGTTGTTGTCGATTTTTCCAAATTTATGTTTGCTTTATTGTTTTGGGTAGGCTTAACATAAATTCATGCGAAACCATCAGGTATTAATTTTGGTATTTACCTACATATATAAAATTTTAAGCCCCACCAACCCATAAAATGACATTTAATAGAATAAATTTGTCAGAAGCATAGTTTTCAATTAATGCAATCTGTGTATTTTATGTTGAACTAAATGAATGCAGTTTTTATAGTTTGTGTGGTAAACATGCTTGTTTTATTTAATTTAAAATATAAATTAACAATTTATTAAATTATTTAAGGAGTAAATTCTGTTTTATGGTTTCAATGAGTTTTATTCGTATGAATTTTTAAATTAAAGTATTTTTAGGTCCGTCAAGCTGGGTTTACCACAACGGAAATTGAAAAATCTAACTATGCAGGAATTAAGGGCTAATTTGGGGATAATTTAGTACTCTTATTTCGAAAGAGCCCCAAATTTCCTTCACCCTAAAACTTGTGGTGGTCTCAGCTTGACGTCAAGCTGGGTCCACCACACCTCTAATTTGGGATTAATTTAGTACCCCAATCCCGAAAGAGCCCTAAATTCCCTTCTGCTTTTAGAGGGCAAAAACTGATTTGATGACGTCATGTTTTGCATGTTTTCTAAGTCAATTTTCTGTGTTTTAAAATTCTGGGATTATGCCGTTTTGGTGCTGATTGTGCTTCATTAATATTTCTAAAAACAGCAACTATTCAGTGCTATGTAGGAGGTTCGGACGGTGACAAAAAGAAAAAATACTTTAAAGAAGAGATCGGTTGACTTCGATAGAGCCTGTTTGGCTCCTGTACCGGTCCGAAAAGCAATTATTTTGTCACTATACGTTTAGACTGCGAGATTGACGATTCAACATTTGCAGGAACTTAAGCTAGCCATACGCGATAGAGCCAAATGGTTTAGCTGAGCTAAATCGCATCATGTGAATGGGTTCGGCCGAGCCATTTGGACTTTCAGCAGGTTATAAATCCACCAGTTTGTTAGCTTGTCTGCGGTAGTTTCCTAACAGCCCAGAAAGCGGCAGAGAAGTAAACAAAGCGGCGTTGAAAAATCATTGGTCTGTTGCTGCCTATTTGGGAGAGACTGAAACTCACAACCCTGAGAGCACGAGAAACTCCCTCTACAAGTGGCACCCAACTCATTGGTCAGTCTTCACAAAAACTGCAAAAACGGATCTTGAGCAACAAAAAAGTAAGCGCATTCGCGAAAAACTGCAAACAGAAAACACGAAAGTTGAAAAAACGGGAACGGAATCGAAAGACACGAAAACAGAAAACACGCAAAATCAAGACACGAAAACGGAGAATGATAAATTCAAAATGGCACAATTCACTTAAACGCAACTGAAACAGTTTATTGAATCGATGCAAATCCAAAACTGTAACAAAAGAAGTCTTAGCCACTGTACTGCACGTTTTAAAGAGACCCTGCTGTCGTCGAAGGATTTATCGTTACTGTATTACTATAAATGTTTATAAAGACCTCCAACGCCTAAGCGATGAAGATGCGATAATGGGATTCCCCCTGCTCTTATTTTATTTAATATAATTCCAAATAATTGAATAAATATATTATGATTATTCGTAGTAGCCCGTGGCGTAATGGTTAGTGCGTTGGACTGTCATGCCAGAGGTCTGGGGTTCAATACCAGACGCTTCCACCTTAAGTTTTTTTCGGAGCTACTACCTCTTACGAGGAAGTGACAAATTCTCCAAGAGTATCTCTTGTCATAGAAAAGTGCCGCTCACCTTAGCCGTTCGGATTCGGCAATAAACTGTAGGTCCCTTCCATTCCTGCAGAGGCAGACCCGCACACAAGAATGGTTGTAAGTCGCTAGACCCTGGTTCTTCATGAGCCGTTTGTGACCCCAAATTTATTTTAATTTTATATTATTATATATTTTACGATATTCTTTCGTACGTTTTTACTATAAGAGCTAATGGCAGTTTTTTTAACAATAACAAAAAGTCTTTAAAACTGTCAACTCATTTACAAAATATTAATCTAGCATCTTCATAACCTCTCTTATCAACATTTTAAATAAATTTTATTTAATAAATAAATAATAATCAAAACAGAAGTCAAAATTATTATTCGAGAGAAGCTACTTACAAAATGAGACATTTCCTTATTTTTTAATGTAAGATATGTTAATGTTAATATATACATAGTACATACAATATACATTGCAAGTACAAAGACGACAAAAATCCCTATCTTCACTCCATTTTTACCTTTGCATATAGAGGATAACACTGACAGCTTTATCCTATATCTTAAACATGACGTGGGTTTGTCAAAATGTCGTAAAATTAAAAGAGAGGCTCCTCTGACATGTATATGTAAATGTAGGAGGCTGTTATAGAAAGTATGATTTTCTTTTACTAAAAAAATAAAATACAAATAAAAAATAAAAAGCACAAAAAAATGTAACAAAAACGACAACAAAACAAACATGTTCTCTTAGTAGACCCTCGGAAAGCCATGCATGAAAAAGCAGCTATAAATTATTCAGGCAACATCTTAAGGAAACCTACATATGTACATTTTTTTTTTTTTTTTTTTTTTTGAAAAATTGTAAGGGTGTATGACATGAATTTTTTGTTGTTGTTTGTTTATATAGTTCATTGTAGGATTATCTCTATAGAAAAAATAGTCCACTTAGCTTTCAATGGGCCCCCAAAGTTACCGCCGCCGCCGTGTTTAAAATTACATCAAACCTAAAATTACGTCAAAACACAAAGTAGAAAACTGTACTGTATACTAAAATGCAGTAAAATTAGTCTTTGGACATGAAAAAATTTGAAAAAAAAACTTGATATTGGTTTAGACCATTATGTTGACGTGTCTTAACCATAACCATATTCCTATACAGGGTGTCACCTAATTCGTGCACTTTATATAAGTGGATGATTCATGGGAAAAATTTAATTTCAAAGTCAAGGATTTTTTAAAGAGAATGTGAAATTTTTTCTTCAAGTTGATTTTTTCAAAATTTTGCTTAACTAAGTGCCACCGTTTTTAGTAATTTTTGTAATTTCTCAACAGAATTTTACATCTGGTTTTCAGTATTTGACCAAGAATTAATAAGAGCATTAAACATTAAAAAAAAAAAAAAAACAGTGGCTCTTAAAAACTCAAAATTTTGAAAAAAAAAATCAACTTCGAAAAAATATTAAATTTTTTTTCAAAAATGTTGACTTTTAAGTTAAATTTCTCACAAACTATTCATTTAAACAATTTGATTAAAACCAATAAATAAAAATAATCTGCAAAAAAGTTCTAACGCATGTGTTTTCGTTGAATTTAAAATGAATTTTTTTCATTTTTCAACTTTAACCCTGGATTAAAAATTTTCTAAACCTGACCAATTTCTAAAAATTGACCAATTACTGATTTTTTAGATGACATCCTTTTTTTTGCGAATATCCCATAAAGGAGGATCTAAGATCGCACAGCCTACTTTCATTAGTTTTTTAAATAAATACTAAAATTTGTAAAAAACAATTTAAACTTTTGTAAATTTAATATATTAAATTTTAATTTATATCACAACAATTCTTTTATATTTTATTTATTTCGGATATAATTTTCATCCATTATCGGGCTTTTTTTCGGTTACTTGTACACTATCGAATAAATACTCAAGGACTCAATGAATGCGTCACAAACCAACGAACGTAACTTTTCTAATCAGACCCGCACCCGCGTGATGCCAAAACTCCCCGGGAAACAAATTTTTCTTCGGGAATTCCCCGGTAGAATATCGACCCCTTTCCGCCAAATTATCGTAAACGACATTTTCAAATTGTCACATAAAGTTAATTATTTATTTTTTTTCCTGTGTATTCAAGCAATTGGGCCTTTTGTTATCTGTCAGTAACAGTATTGTTAATAATGCTCAATGCTGAAATTTAACCTAATTGGTTTCGTTGCTGAGCAAACAAAAAAAAAATGTCGCCTACGATACTTTTATTTCTTGTCGCTTACGATAATTTGGCGAAAAGAGCCTGCTATTTTTACATTCAATAGCGGGAATGAGAGTTCTGAAGCAACTTTTTGGCATATAAATTGTATACATACAAAAAATAATGTTCCTGTAGAAAAATTTTCCCGTTAATTTTCATTTAGAATTGAGCTGATAATAGTGATCAAAGGCATACGTACTTGTTTATCCAGCCCTGCTTTTGTTGGCACCTCATTTCCAATTTCTCTTACAGATTATGTTATTATGTGTGTCAAAAACCTAAGAAAATCCCTTTTTGAAATTTAAATAAGCTGGCATTTTTTATATGCTTTTATATTTTATTCTTCTTTTCTTTTCTTTGATTTTTTTTTTTAATTTTTTAACCCTTAATATTGTTATTCGGAGACTAACAAAAACAAACTCACTTTTGATTTGGTTTAAAATAGGAGGGAGGAATATATAGAAAAGACATTAAAAAAGGCTAATCTAAGTTTGTTGGATATAAAATTTTGATATATAACAGAAAATATAACAAGCAGCTGGAGATTAACCTTTTTTTGAATTAAAATCAAATTCCACCGAAACTACGCAAACTATGTAACATAATTATGAGAATTATTTTATAGTATTTCTAAGATGAAAGGGTTGTATGCTTATAAGCCTCAAAAGTTACTATGACCAGATGCCGCAAAAACTTCATCAAAGGTCATTGTTTGAATAAGGATTATTTGGGCGCATATGTATTAAAAAATAACTTATCAACCGAAATATTTTTCCTTCGACCCATTTATAGTAACTTACATGTAGCCCGTGGCGTAATGGTTAGTTCGTTGGACTGTCATGACAGAGGTCTGGGGTTCAATAGCAGCCGCTTCCACCTTAAGTTTTTTTTCGGAGCTACTACCTCTTGCGAGGAAGTGACAAATCCTCCAAGAGTATTTCTTGCCATAGAAAAGTGTCGCTCACCTTAGCCGTTCAGATTCGGCAATAAATTGTAGGTCCCCTCCATTCCTGCAAACACGCACACAGGAATGGTTGAGATGTTGAGAGTAGTAAGTCGCTAGGCCCTAAATTTAAATGATTTTTAAGAAAAACTCCAATATTGTTAATTAAACATTGAATAAGGTTTAGGGTTTGTTTCACAATGTCTGATTAAAGTTCCCTATAACTATCCGACACATAAATTATCCACAACTTAAATCCTCTCATTAAAACCCTTTGCGTTTCACAATCATAAATTTATGTGCCACTTAGCTAGTTGTCAGTTATTCCAGTTTTCCAAGGAATTTGACTGATTGAAAATAATCAATCAAATAATTATTAATTTATTCTCAAGTTTTGAATTTTAAAGTGTCATAATTAAACTTTTTGGACCCAGAACTGGTAACAAACAACATTACTTTGGTGTTTTAAGGCCCCTTACTGCAATTTGATAAAATCCAGTTAGAAATTTTGTGTTGATATGTGAATGTGAGTGATTTAAAATACTTAAGTGCGTTTTGAAATTGCATTTTTATGGTGTTAAGGGGTGGAATTTTTGTCGTGAAGTAAGTAATTGGGTTAACGCATACAAATATCCGTCACTAGTCCAAACTATTGATGTATTTGTTGTGTGAGTCGCACTGACAGCAGGTGTAGATATTTTAAATGCCAGTTTAATTTTTTAATCGGAACCTCAACCGGCCTGTAAAATATTCAGAACTTTAAGTGCCACTTAGACCTATTCAGATATTGTGAAACGTAAATGCGGTTTTTAAGTGACAAATAAGTTCCATGTAGCTTAATTGGAACTTTAATCAGACATTGTGAAACAAACCCTTAGTGTAGCTTCTATTTATTCACCTTCAATTAGTATACACAAAGTTAATTTCTTGTTTGCTTATTTTGTTTTTAATCAGAAAGTCCGTGATCATACAAAACAGAAGCCGAAAAAACTACCTTCTTGAGAAGACTACTTTTCCCAAAGATTTTGATGCACTGGACTAAAACCGGACTTAAATAAATAAAATTTAAAAAAAAATTATAAATTTCCTGTTTTTAATTGTGCGTTCATGTTCATATTTAAATGTAATGGATAGTGAATAAGCCTGATACCATTGTTTGTCTGAACCTATTTTATATATTTTCCCCTTTTTAGGCGGGAGAAACAATTTTCTAAAAAATTGAAAATCATTAAAAAAAAAACACCGGCAACACTAAATTAACCCTATTTTAAAGCCAGAAATGTATTCTTTCAAATTTTTTTGAAAAAAAAAAAAATATTAAGTTGTACACAAATTAATCTTGTTCAAAATTTTACGTTATTTTTTAGTTCTGTCTTTCTGTTTTTTTGAAAAACATTGAAAATAACAAATTAAGTAAGTTTTCTTTAAATTCGACTTCAATCCATTATATTGGTGCTCCAAAGATCTTATTCCCACGAATGTAAAGTAGATTTTCAAAAACCAAAAGAGATTTTTTTGATGATTATAATCGAAAACAATTTAAAAATATTTCGAGGAGGGATCAGACCCCTGTGATCCCCCCCTGGTTACGGCTTCGCATACGACTGCCGAAATTGTGTTTTCTAAATAATTTTCATATTTTGCTTCCATATTTTGCATCCAAACTGTAAAAATTTAAGTAGAAGTAGCAGTACCAATACCGGGAGTTGTATTTTTACTTGTACTCGTACTTCAGAACTTTGATACTGGTGCTTAAAAATGTCAAGTAGTATCAGTATTTTTCAAGTATTTCGTCGCAAGTACCAAGTATGGGGTACTAAGTACCAAAGTACTTTAGTAGTATATACATACTTCCAAGTCTGTTCACCATAACCTCAAAACCATTAAAAGGGATGGAATTTAAGATGGTTTAAGATCCAATCTTAAAAATGCTTGTATAATAATTAACAAATGTCAAATTGTAAGAGATGGGCTGTCATCTATCAAGTCACGTGTCATATTTGTTTTCGACTGAAATTCACACAAACTGATAGAAAAGAGTAAGACTACAGAAGTTTAAGAGGGTTATAACAGTCGGATAGACTAAGACCCAGTTTTTCATCAAATTTGGTGAATACATTTT
This sequence comes from Epistrophella euchroma, assembly GCA_947049315.1. NCBI lineage: Eukaryota > Metazoa > Arthropoda > Insecta > Diptera > Syrphidae > Epistrophella > Epistrophella euchroma. The sequence continues at coordinate 130,303,825 of OX346246.1, forward strand.
AGATTTACTTAAAAGATGCTTACATCTCTACCGAAAAACTAGGTTTGAAAGTTTACTCTTATTATTTCTATCCGTTAATATTTTTGTTATAATTTTATATTTTGTTCTATTTGAAAAAAATTTCAATTCTGTCAAAAATGTATGATTGACTTGTCGAATAATCTTTTTTTTTTCGACTAAAATGTCCAGGTCTAAATCAATGCACCAAACCAAAAAGGCAATACATATTTACAGCCTAAAAATACTCAATATACTTGTCCTTCTGGGATTGCATTCAGATTACGAATCTATTTCCATAGTTTAATATTTTTCTTCCTAAATATCCGTCTTTAAATCATGTCTCTAAACATTCATATGGAAATTGGCTCTTTTCTCTTTTTTTTTTTGCACACAAAAATCAAACTTTCTTAAATTTGATAAAAATATACAAAATAATGATATTCGGGAGAGGAGAGGAGAACATCACAAGTGCAAATGATCCTAAAGGCTGGCTTCTCTTAGATTTATAAGGCAAAGAAGAAGTTTTAAATATCAAAAAAAAAAAACTGTCATTGCAACGTGATATAGACTCAATAGATATTTTTTCTTTTTAATTTAATTTTTTTTTTTGTATCTTGAGAAATTTTTTGACACATAAAAAAAAATATAAATGAAGAAAAAGTTGAAATAAGATTTATTTCCTTGGACAACTTGTCAAGAATATACGGCGAAAAGAAGGAGCAAAAGTTTTTCAGTTAAAAGTTGTGTTTTGCTGGTTGTTTTTTGATGGTGATTTTGTATATCGTTAGATGTTTTGATATGAATATCTCCCTATTTCTTCCCTATGCAACAAACTCTGACGGATATCGGATATTAGAGCGCAATTAAATGGAGAAACATAATAATAAAATTCTGTTTGTTGATGGTAATGGCCACTGTTATAATTTTGTTTTAAAAACAGACTAATTTCATTTTCAGTTTAATTTATAATTCTATCCAAGTTTGTTTTTCTGCGAAATGAGGCTTCAAATTTGTTTTGAGATAAATAGTATTTATTCATTATTTTTTTTTATACATTTTAAAGTAGGTTGATAAATAAATAAATTTGATGGCACAACAGCTCATGAAGAACAAGGGCCTAGTGACTTACAACTCTCAACCATACCTGTGCACGTGTCTGCAGGAATGGAGGGGACCTACAGCTTATTGCCGAATCCGAACGGCTAATGTGAGCGGCACTTTTCTATGACAAGAGATACTCTTGGAGGTTTTGTCAATTCCTCGCAAGAGGCAGTAGTTGTTTTATTTTTAAAACTTATTAGGTGTTGCGTGTTGAGGCTGGGGATAGAACCTAGACCTCCGGCATGACAATCCATCGCACTAACCATCACGCCACGTCTACTACAAAAAAAGTAGGTTGATGCTTGCTTTTTGTTACTGTAAAAATTTTAAGAATTTCCAAGTTTAGATGTTCACTTTTATTTAACTATCAGCATAAAATCAGTTAGATTGTAAGAAATTAATTATGTATGAGATTGTGTAATTTAATTATAAATGTCTGGAGCTTAAGTAGTCCTTCTTGTTTCCATTTGAATACGATAATTTAAATTTAGCAATAAGGAAACCTTTCAAGTTGTTTTTTTAGATGTGTTGGGTGTTGTAGGAAGGGAGTAATCACTGATTGGCATCAACATGGCGGTATTTAGTGATGCATTGATGACTACACACCAACTGCAGTCAAGCCCATCCGTACTTGAATTGCGAAACTTATAAAAGCCACATATCTCGAACATGTTTAATTTTCAAGTGGCAAGTGAGTGGTGCCGAAGTGGATGTTTGGTACTACATACAAGTATACTTGTGATTATTGACTTATAGAACGAGAGCTGGTGAACGTATTTTACCACCGCAGTTCGCGTTGAATCACTTTCATATCACTTCGTCGCCACTCCATCGCCAAGCCACTTCTTCACCACTCCACTACCACCCGGTACTCCTTTACCACTCCACTTCGTCAACACTTCAGTAAGCGCCTTGCCTTATGAGAGCTAATCTGGTATACTGAGGTCACTACGGATTTTTATCGCTATAGTCAGGCCGCTAAAAGAGATTGAGATGGTGCCGATTGATATGGGCAAACGGACGGCGGCTGAGTTCCAAAATTTATCAGATGCGCATTTACTGCACATCCAAAAATTTTTTAGCTGCTTCGATTTAAATTTTTTTTTTGCATTCCGAAACGTCAGACTTTTGCAATGTAATATTTCTACAAAGCATCATGTTTGCGTTGCTAATGCGTATGAAAAATGTAGGCATTACTCCCGCGTGAAAACATTTTCTACGTTTTGGAACACATCAGCCGGCATCTCTAATGCCCCCTTTGTGGATTACATACTTCATCGGATTATCTGGCCTGCTGTCGTAAGGTAAACCTAAGGCCTTATCTCCCGGTTTTGGAGATGGTTTCGTCGCTGGGTTAACTTCCCAGCCACGTGAGACTCAAATAGCAAAAACGTCAACGACTTACGGAATGAGTATATATCCTGGAATTTAAGAAAACCTTGACCTCAGGTGATGGAGATAAGTCATCGCCTGGCTTTGATTAGCATCAAAGCCACTTTCCAAATCACAAGCCTCATACGTGCACACTACGCCTTTACCGAAAAAGCTGAAGACCCTCTGAAGAAGGAAGAGTCTTATGACCTACTAGACAACTGGACAGAGCCTTTAAGAATCATGCCCAGGCCCCAGAGTATGAAGTCAAAGTCATTCTCGGAGACTTGAATATGTTAATGTGGTAAAAGAATAACATCTTCGGCGGCTAAGTTAGAAAGCCGAGCCGCCACCAAACGTTTTTCGACTATTAGACTTTACTGCAGATAATAATAGTATGATAAATAGCACTAGGTTCCAAAACTATAAGGATCCACAAAGCAATCTGACGCTATCCAGACGGCCAAACCACCAACAGATCGACACACGACACGGGGCACGTATCCAATGTCTTAGAAGTGCGTACATTACATTACGAAGGGCACACGTGCGTAGAATTTGAAAAAAAAATTTGTTGCGGCAAAAATTCAGAGCTCGATTTTCGTACGAAAAAAAAAAGCGAAATGCCTGGAAGAAGAACTTTGACTTTGGACTTCTAAGTACTCCTGATGGAGTTTGCCGTCTACAGAAAGCACTTGAGCTACCAGACACCCCAAGGGAGAATCCATGGTATGATGATGAATGCAGCTAGGGAAGAGTATAGAAACAGGTGGAAAAGGAAGAGGAAGAAGAGGGCGTTCGCAGCCTCCTGCAGATAGAAGAGCCTCGCAATCGAAAAGATACCCAACAGCAACTGACTGCTGGTTTTAAAAACGGGAGGCAGGCACTTCGAAATAGTGAAGGTTACCTAATTATCGAAGCACAGGGAATAATAGACGTCTTCAAAGAGCATTTACAGCAGCTGATGTTCCAATGGAAACCATGTAGACCAAGTGATGGGAAAAGAAGGACTCACCAATCAATGAAGACCCAGTTCAACCACCCACTTTAATAGACGATGTAGAATCAGCATCGGGTAGGCGGTTCCAAAGGATCACCTGCGATGCTGTTCAAGAGTAAGGAGAGAGGGATGTACTTTACAATCAGCTCATTATGCCTCATCAACAAAAAAGGCAGTTTTATGTCTTGCTAGAACTATCAAGGCAGATCCACTGTTAAACGTCGCATAATGTCAGTGTCTTTTCCCATTCTGCAATACTCTAATAATTAATATCAATGTTCGACAAATTCTGTAAAAGACCAACGAATTTCAATTCTCTTCATCATCAAGAGCTCTTTTTAGCGATAGTCAAAATTAGGATTCCGGGAAAATCGATCTAATTTTAGCGAATGATATCAGAATGCACAACATAGGGAATAGCCCATCTGAACTATTCCAAACATGTACAGGGCTTCGGTAAGTCTATATGCGCTATCATGTTACTTCTTAATCGTCTAGCAAGCAAAGGCATTAACACGGAAGGCACTTTCTTAAACAAATTCGTAATAAAGAATTTCATCTAACTTGAAGTAAAACATTAATTCAAAGAACGAAACTTTACTGGATATCCGACGAATTAATCTAACAAACAGCTACCTTACGTTCGGTTAAGCGAAACAAATGGGCTCGAAATAGGTAACGCGTAAGACGGAGTGCACGATCTACAAAACCTTTATACCCAGTCCTGTGCTTAATGGCGCTGGACGATAAGCAGAAAAGACAAGCCGATACCAGGCGCCTTTTGGAAAAAAAAATTCTTCGACGGATATTTCGTCACATGTGGAAGGGCAAATGAAGGAGTAGATACAACCGCCGAACTCTATTACCTGTACCAAGAAGTGGATACAGTCCAAAATTAAAAACACGTCGAGTAAATACATTCGGTCGGCCAGATTGGCAAAAGAAACAGCAATGCTCCAGTCAAAAAAGTCTTTGAATCCAGGCCAAAGGCTTAAAGACCAAGCCATCAAGGATTTCAGAGAGCAGGATGATTTGAAGCAGCGTGCCGGCGATCGAGGAGAATTAAGCCGGATCCACACATGTCTCGTGTGATATCTTGTGGAGTGTTGTGGACTGAGTACACTTATCAAACATGCTGTCTTACAAACTGACATTTTTATTTTGCTGTTTTCAAAAGCATTGCTTTCTCTATCCCGCACACTAAAAAAAATGTCTGCGCCAGCGTATGGTATGGCGCAATCGTAACAAAATAGATTTCGACACAACACACCACTCCACAACACATCACGCGAGACAAATATGGCTCTACGCATATGAAATAAATTGGAGCGATAGCGACACACAACACACCACACGAGATAGATGTGGTTCCGGCTTTATGTTCTGTTATCGCTTAAGTCTATTCATGGTAAAAATAGGAAGTAATCTGTCAGCTGTCAGATTAATTCTCACTAGAAACAGTATTGCCAATTTTAAAGAATACTAAACGTCTATAAGAAAACACCTTTCTTTCCCTATGCGCCATACTGCATGGATATGTGAGGTTTTTAGAAGAAGAATTATTTTTTTTGCAATGCTTTTATGTACTAAAAAATAATATTAAATTCTCTTTGGTGTGTACATATGTATGAAGACGAACCAACAAACAGTATCTCCTTGTTGATTCGAATAAAAACAGGAAATTAAAGAAATTGAATTGAAATTATGTGTGCTTTCCCTCCTATACATACCAATATATAAAAGTACACATAATACTTTTTGTTTTTGTTACTCGCAGTCGCGGTACTTGCCTGGGTGATAGGTGGATAAATATTTCCATTCAAAGTTCTTTTATAATGTTAATATAGTGTTGTCTGTTGTGTGTACCTTTTAAAGATGAAAATTGAACATGTAATAAAAGAAGACGAATGCCTTTGATATTATTTGAACCGGAAATTATCAATATTTCAAGTCTGTCATTAATCTTCAAACATAATATATAGGTACCTTCTTGCTGTCAAAATATATCTTTTTGTGAATTAAGGTTGTCACTCTTTTATTTTGACATTTTTACTTCTTCACAATTTAGATATCCACAAAATGAAGAATTTGTTTGGTATAGTGGACAATAAAAACACTGCTGTGTAAAAAAAAAAAACACAAAATTAGTTAATTTTTGGCTCTTTGAGTTGAAGGTTTTAAAATAAAAACAAAAAAAAACAATTTTGGTGGCGGGATAGCTCGTCTGGTTCTACACAAGCTTTCTCGCCACCAAAATTATTTTAAAGTGTCTTTCAAGGGGGACCACTTATTTTCTGTTGAATACAAATACCTTAGCTGAGAGGTACTTTTTCATGACTTAAGACAGGCGTCTTATCTTACATCATTTTACCACCAAAACACACGATGAGACCAAGACCGAGACCGAGACGAGACTTGCACATTAAAATTTTCACGAGAAAAAGGCGAGACCGAGATCGAGACGAGACTTGGTTAGGCGAGACCAAGATCGAGACCGAGACGAGCCTGAAATTTTTCGATTTTGACGAGGCCGAGGCGAGACTAACAAAAAACTCGCCTTGTCTCGTCTCGTCTCGTTGCCAGCTCTAAACAGACTTATAGGCGTAGTTTTTTCGGTTTTTTATTAAAATATTTAAATTTTCAACATTGCCTTTTTATTACTTGCGATATAGGTACTATAGGGCAAGTTATGGATTCGTGCAAGAAATCGAACTCAAGATAAGAATCAAACTTGACATTACGATGGTAGAGAACACGAAAAAAGTGGGTCCCGCAATTCTGTCTGTCTGTCTGTGTTTATGTCTGTACGTCTGTCTGTACCTCGGCCTACAGCCTAAACCACTGAAGCGATTTTCTTCAAACTTGGAGCATAAGATTTTTGGGTGATTCCCTAGAGGGGAAATCGAGATTTTTTTTTAGCTCAAAAAATAACGGTACTTGCCATAGGACCATTTTAAATCAAGTTATTTATCTCAAAAACGGCTCTAACAATTGTATTTGTATTGATTTTGGTGAAAAAAAAATTACCAAAAACCGTTATTAACGGTACCTGCCATAGAAACGTTTTTTTTTAATTTTCGATTTTCAAAAAATAACGGTACTTGCCATAGGACCATTTTAAATCAAGTTATTTATCTCAAAAACGGCTCTAACAATTGTATTTGTATTGATTTTGGTGAAAAAAAAATTACCAAAAACCGTTATTAACGATTTTCCCGTTAATATCAAAATTTTTACTTAGGAGGTCTTTTAAGTGTGAATAATACTGCATACAAATATTTTCAAAAAATCATTTTTTTATCGATTTTTAAAAAAAGTTTTTTTTGAAAACGGGTCGATGAATTTTTTTTAAATTATGGTTTAAGCTGTATATTATTATATTTTTAAAAATGGCATACCAAATTTGTTTTCTAAAAAATGTTAAGAAATTTTATACATACAAATTTTTTTTTTTAAGATAACCGCTCCAACGATTTTAAAAAAATTTTTGTATAAATTCACATTTTTTCAAGAATTAAGATGGCGTTCTTTATTTTGAGATTAAAACATTTTAAGTACTTGTTTTATCAATTTAAAGAAAGTGTTTCATGCTTTTTTTCCATATTACATTCTTCAATTTATTAAATGGATAAATACATACAAAATTATTAAGTATGTGTTTTATATTTCACTCAATCTTTAAAATTCGAAGAAACTTTTAATGCAAGAGCAAGTTCGCGCGACCCAGTCGTGCATTTTATTCTATATTGTGTTTATAACCGACAGAGGCACGTGGCGACGGCCTTTTTTACCAGTTTATTATTTTTCTTGTCCAGTTAATGAATATTGACATTGTGAAGTCGATAGTTTTAAAATCGAAATATCGTACCCAATCCATATTCAATTCCAAATATCAAGAAAAGTATAGAACGGGACAGGTTTATGCCAAAAACCGTTCCTGTTAATCTGTATTTATTAAGATCTTCTGCATTTAGTTCTTCTCTCTCTCTATCCAAAAAACGTAAATTTTGTATTTTACATCGACCTTTTTTGCAGAATTTGCATGAAGATACAAGTTAATCCATGATAAGTCAATAGTTATATCAGAAGAGGGGAAATCCTAAACATTTAGCACAGCACTTTAAATAAGATGTTCTTTTCCTTTACAAATAAATATATGCCAGCCAGTAAATTGCTTTTAAATTATAATGCTTCTGGGACTCTTAAACTGTTGAAGTTTTTATAAATGTAATTTGGTTTTCGCTGGAAAATATCTAAATAAATAGACATGTTTGATTATAAGTTTCAGAATTAGGATTTCTCCATGCAACAGCAATCATACATAACAGAGTGTAGGTAATTTTTCTTGAAAATAGGGCTACAAATTTTAGATTCCAGTTTCCTGTTTACCTAATGTAAATTTATCTAACCATCCCTTTAATTTAGGAGGTAATTCAAGACAGTATACCTTCATATAAACACCAGGTAATGTAAAATAAGGTATTTTCTCATTTGTCACATTAAATAAATGTTGTTGACAAAATTTTGTTATTTTTATTTTTCTAAGGGGATTCTTGGCAAAAACATTTTTTTTTTTTAAGAAGAAGAAGAAGGTTGTTTTGTTTTATTTTTTGCATGCAAATCCTAAATCTGGTGTCAAATATAATGTAGGATAAATTTAAGGCTATATTTACGAGCTAATAAAAATAAAATAACCTCCATAAAAAAAAAAAAAAAAAAAAAACAAATTACGTACCATCAAATCAAATATTTAAATTAGACACCTTTGATATTAAAAAAAAATAAACAAAATAAAAAAAAAAACAGTGTGTGAAAGATGTTATGAAGAGAATGTGCTGTCTTAAAGACTTTTAAACAGATAAACTGACAAAGATGTTAAAAATTTAAAAAAAGGATTTTTTTTAAAAATAAACTGTTGATAGATCTGAAACATTTAAGGGCAGTTATACAAACTTACGGTTCAGGTTCATCCTCATTTCCAGATTTTGACAAACCGGTTTCGTCGACTTAGGTTCAAGCTAGGGCTTAAGCACGTGATTGTATATTTTGAATTTTGAACCCTGGTTTAACATTTTTTTTTTGTGTTTTAAGGTGACAAAGGCTAGAATTACATCGCATCAAGACCTTCAAATTAGACCTAGTGACACTGGATTACACCTGCCTGCTTAAAACTTATCTGCCTCAATGTGCTTTACAGAAGAAATCTTCTCCCAGATCCTGAAATACGGTCGACTTCGATTTTTAACGAAAATTTTCCAATTTTTGAACGAGAAAAATTCACACGAGTTATCAATTTCAACACACATAGATATTTCCTTAAGTAAATTTTGTATTTACTACACTTTGCGCAGATTAATTTTAAAACACTGCCACTCCAACTTTTCTGGTTTCTCGGAATCTACTTTAAAGATTTGGGTCAACATTTGTTTTCTTAAATTTAAATTGTTTAAAATAGACTGAAAAGATTTGTTAAAATATTTCAGAGAATGTTTTTTTGAGTGACACAGAGATAAAGGAAGTAATTTGAGTGAAATCCGCCCACTGCTACGCCCACATTTATATTTTGATTGTTTTTTGAATCGGCTCTAATGATTTGGATAAAAATTTTACAGTTTTTTCTTTTCAGCAAGAAATAGGTTAAGCAGGTAATTTAAGTAAAATCCGACAACTGCCACGCCCACTTTTCTTTAATAAGTTTCTCGGAAACAGCGCTATAACGTTTTATAAGAAAATTTTGTTTTTAGATACTAGTTTACTATTTATTTAGGCAAGTGTTTCCAGGTCGTATCCAGTGGGCTCCAAGGTGCGCTGATTACCTCAAACGCTCTAACGATTTGAATAAAATTTAATGTTTATAAAATATCTGGGGGCATAGTAGCGCCCCCTGCCAATACGAGCACAACGAGCGGCGGGCAATACCTTATTTTCTCGAAACGTTTCGCCGTTTCGCCGTATATTGAAGCCCCGATAACTTCGATCTGAATAAAGCTAGAGAGCTGAAATTTTTAGAATAAGATGTAGTCCGCGGACTTATTAAATACACTAAGCCAAGCCCATAACTCTACAAGGCCTAACTCTACAAGCCCTTACTCTACCAACCCTACATCGTGGTCAAAAAGTATGGCTTGGCCGTTTCATAAAACTTTTGCATGACAGACTTAATCTTACCACAAATCTATGGAAGTGTCTGTGTTCCGGCTGCGAAACGACCAAGCCATACTTTTTGACCACGATGTAGGGTTGGTAGAGTTAGGCCTTGTAGAGTTATGGACTTTGCTCTTCATGAGATCTCATAACTTTTTCACAGCGAAAGCGTTATGTGCATGTGAGTCTTGCCGAACTTATTTACATGAAATATTTTTGATGGGATTTTCCTTTCTTAATCTATAGATAGAGTTCACCCAGTGCCGTTTAAAAAAAAGTATGCTATGGCGCCATGGCGGTAATGACTGGTCAAAAACTTCATTATGGGAATATTTCCCTCCTTCGAAAATTATAAGAACATGAATGATGCTTGAAAGTTTCCCTCAGAATTAATTGTCAATTGATTTGTGTTCGAAGGAAATTAATTCTGGAAATTGGAGAAAAATTCGAGAGAATCAAAATTCCCCTCGAGACTCCCCATGAAGTCAATTAAAACACATTAGGTACTGCCCACATTACAAACATATCATTGTTCAAACATTTTATCAGTTCGCATACATCTCATTTTTCGGTTTGTATGTGTTAAGATTAATTAATTATACGATGATTTCTCAAATATGAGGTACATATAATAATAATATTTAATTAATTAGATTTCAGTTTAGTTCTAAAATATTCTAAGAAAGTCTAATGTACTTGATAGAGTTTAATCAATAAATAAATAAACATATATTCAATTTATTTTATGATTTAAAAAAAAAAATAAAAAAATAAAAACATGTTGAGATGATACTTTTACTAGAAAATGTCCTTACCTTTGTGTCTTTTATTGTGTTTCGATTTTATGAAGGTACAATACACATTTGGACGAAAATCAATGTTTTCTTTTTAGTTTTGGGTCTTATGCTAGTTATCCGTTTTTATTTTTCAACTGGCAAAAGACGAGTTTTGAGAGAACAGTATGCCTGACCAAACAAACAAAAACCGTCTTTTACTTTCAGCTTTTTTAGAATCAGCCAACCATTTCTGTGAAAGTGCATCTTTCGGTTAGAAAATAAATTAAGTATCGACTCAGGACAACACAAAAAAACTAATTACACTATTCGTCTTCTTCTACCATCAAATGTTATTAATCTACGATATAAAAACTCCAATAGAGTGGAGCTACATAGAATTATGGTATTACTTTACAGGTTACAACATAATATATTTCTGACACAGATAAAGCGATAATAATTAATTGCAGAAGATGTAAAACTTTGCAAATCCATAATTCAGAGTTATTAAATTTTGTACTCATGAATTCAAAACTCTGGATTTAAGATTACCAAATTTGTGAAATAAATAATTGACATAAACAGACCACAAAGCCCACAAAAAACACTTATTTTTTTTTTTCAAATAGATACATAATTTAAACCTTAACCAAAAAAAGATTCGAAACATAAACATAGTCGTATTTTTGTTTTTCTACATACATACATAAATTATTATGTTGTGTGCAAGCATTTCTACAAAAAACTGCAAATGAAAGAAAAAAAGCGAAACAGAAATAATGGAAAAAAAGAACAGAACAAAAAAATCCGAAGAAAGAATGTGCTGTTGAGAACAACATTGGAAAACAAATTGCTGTGCAGAAGTGCAGAGTAAAGTAGGTATAGTAGAAAAAATAAAAAAACGTCCTTACTGCAAGTCGCTTCATCGGATCCATCTGAACAATCTTTACTCTGGTCACACATCCATGCAAGTGGAATGCATTCGCTTTCACCCGATTTACACGCAAACTCATCTGGCGAACAGGATTTCGATTCTGCAATTGAAAGAAATATTGAATTAAAGGAGGTGTCTCTGTCTGTCTGTCAATCGCATATTCAAGTGGCTCTTGACGATTTATAAATTCTGCTTCTACAAAACTTCACACTTTCACGCATGTACACATACAGCAGCAGTTTTACACTTTTGAAGAGTGTTCATCTGTCATCTATTTCAATAAATAGATAGATGAGATACTGGTCCTCTGTGATAAGTGTTCATATTTCAAATTCTACTTATGTTTGTTTTTTTTTTTTTTTTGAATTTGTAAATTATTCTTGTGTAAAATAAATAGAGCGTAGTACCTATAGGAATATACATTGGTATTTGTATACCTAACCTATATCATTTTAATGACATAAACTTATGAGGATATCCAGAAACTTATATAGAACATTTGATACAACATGGAATGTATGTTGTGATAATCTATAATATCGAGTATTATAGAAGTGTTTGGTATTAAGTCAAAACTTGTTTCCTGTTTCTAAGAAAATCAATATACACTGCAGGCTTCCCAGATTTTTATTAGGTTATCTATTTCGCAAAAGTTCTGAAAAATATCGGAAAGTGTGTCAAGTTAGCGAAGCAGCATTTAGTGATCGAAAAAATTATGAGATGGATAATTTGACATCGGTAGTTAGTTGTGATTATTTCGAATTTATCATTCGATGTTTTCTATGTTTTTTTTTTTTGCTGGTTTGCTAAGTTGATATCGACTAAGCGAAGCACCCCCTCAAAAAGGGTTAAAAAGTTCTTTATATCCAATGGTTTATTGCTTTACAGTTTGCCGCTCATCATTTCTGAATTAGTTGTGAAAAATTCAGTTTTTTCGAGCAAAGTTTTCTATGTTTTTTTTTTTTTTTATCTTAGGCAAGACATACCTTGCCTAGTAATTTTGTATTAGTCGGTGCCTAATTAGGTGCAATTTAATTTGCTTCTATGTTTTTTTTTTAAATTTTTTGAAAGAAAACATAGAAAACATCGCAATATAAAATATAAATCGTCACAAAAAATATGAGAAGTTTGTAATCCTTTTCAAGGGGGTGCTTCGCCAGCTTGATGCCAATTTATCAAGTCAGCAAAAAAAAACATAGAAAACAACGCACGATAATATTGAAGTTGTCACAAATAATCCTACTAATTTTTCGGTGGATGTTGATTTGCTAGCTTAGCTTGACACACATCGCAAAATGTGGTACCTTGCTCGTGAACTGAAGAGATCTCAAAACGAAAATGTAACTGTTTTAACTGTTTTTTTTTTTTTTTTTTTTTTATTTTAAGGGCCCATTCTGCTAGGTGAATTTCTCAATATGTATAATTTAAATATTTTTTGCGCTAGTGATGGAGAAACAATTATTTTTGGAGAGAGAAAATTAATTGGAACCATACTTCTATGTCATTAATTGGGGGCAGAGTAGATGCAGTAGATTTTCACTTTAAAAAAGGAATGTGGAATACATTTCTAGCTAAAGATTTTTTTATGGATAATCATAAACGAGTTGTGGAGGAAAAACTAGTGCACTCGGCCCTATCTTTCTAGCTATCAATTGGTCGACTTTTTTGTTCCTTAATTGTTTTTCTATAAAAAAAAATGTAAATTTTTTTTTTCACTAAGGGTGTGGGTAAACAAACGATAATTTTTTGTGGACAATCATAATCAAGTGGTGGACCAACGAATCCACTTAACCCTATTCTCCTTAGTTCTCAATTGGAGGCGTTAGAGGTTTTATTTTAAGGGGTGTTACGCTATAAAAAAGGAAAGCTTTACACATTTTATTTTAGGGTGGAAAAATGATTTTTTTGAATGGTTGAATAACAAGGAACTAGTCCAATTTGAATAGTCTTTTAATGATATATTAGATCTGCTCATTTACTCCAAAAAAAAAGGTATTTTTTTACCAGTTTTAGTCCAATTTTATCATTTTTAAATTCAATTTGACAGAATTTTGGAATAAAATTGAAAAAAAAAATGTCAGTTTTACGAAGTAAACCAACAACAACAATTTGAAAACTTGAAATAACAGCAGTCATGTTGCAGAAATGACGTTTAACTATGATTGTATAGTTAAATCAAAGCGCAGTTCTTCTTTTGTTAATATTAAAATATGTTATTCTCCTAGAAAAAATAATTAGGTAATGCCATAGTTAATTTGAAAAAAAACACGCAAGTAATAGGAATTCTAAAAACTAGACAATTATAAACACCCCTGACAAGAGACGATAAATAGTTTTTTGCTAAAAAAAATAATAATATTTCGAGAATGGAAGAAATTACGGTATTTCCTACCCAAATGTTTGTTCTTTGATTAAAATTCCTAGTTGAACGTTAAAATTTTATTAAGCTCTTGAAAAATAAAACAAAAATTATTCTACCCAGACGAGATCAATTTTAAATTAATAATATATAAACATTAAAAGCATCTTCATTACAAACTGCTTCAACTTTAAAACATTGAAAGCAAATTTTAAACTTTTATCAATATTCAAAGAGATTTTGTTTAAAACTCTCAAAAACCTTTTTCAGTTTACATTCAATAATGAGACAGCATTTAAGACCGCGCATCCTCGCAGGAAATGTAATCTTTTAAAAACAAAACCAAATAAAAACTTCCAATTGGCATCATCATCGTCATGTAAATAAGGTGGATTAGTATACACCCACAGCATCTAATATCCTACCATTTTAATTCAAACTTCAGAAGTTTCATTAAAGGATTTTGTAAAACCTTTTTACTTTTAATAACTTTGTAGGCAGGTAGTCGTAACCTACCTTCATCGGAAAAAAAATTCAAAACAATTTATTCGTAAATACAAAATAATCAATGAAAATCTTCGATTTTATCAAAACGTTGAAAACTTTATCTTAGAAACGTTTCAATTAAGATGCAATCTTATGCTTCAAAGACATTAAGTTATGTTAAAGAGATACACTTTAAGATGTCTCAAATTTATAGTATACATATAACTTTAATTAAATTATAAAATAAAATACTTTGAGCAAATATATCTTGTATGCAGGGTAGGTAGTAGGTAAGTTCATTAAAACATATTATGTGTATGTACCGTACCTAAGCCCTAAGATTATTTTCGAAAATAATCGTACTTGGAAAATTGAAACGAAAATAAATCTTTCTTTCTCTTCATTTTCATCTTAAAATGGCATCATTATTTCTAGATACAGCCATAGGTATTTATGTAGATATATTTCAAAATATAGAAAAATTCATACATTATATAAGTAAATGTATGCATGTACAACATATGTAGGTATATCCTTGATATACTATATAATATACCTTTACTATGGGTATTAATTGGCTTAAAGAGGAATCATGGCTGTTCATAATTGACTCTCAATTATCATCGTAGAGGTGTGTTGCTATTGCCACCAATTTTGAGTGTTGACATAATACAGTAATGAATATGTACAATTACAGATAATACCACAGATTTGTTTTTTTTTTAATATGGTTCATCTTTTCAATTCATTATTTTGATGTGTTGATTAATTAAGTGACTATAGATACTACAGAAGCTTCAGCGTAAGACAGTAAAATCCGCTTAAGTGAAACAACTAAAAATCTTAATATTAATATTCAGCTTACCCGGTTTTTTTTTATTAAGGAAAGCCCCGGATAACTGAAAGAAAGTTTCACTTAAGCGGATCTCGGATAAACGAAACAATTTTTTTCATAAGCGGATCTCAATTTCTTGAAAAACTAAAATAGAATCCGTTCATCTTGAATTGCTAAAGAAAAAATCTTCATGGAATCGTTTGAACCTGGATTTGATGAATTTTATGGTGAAGCTGAATTTAAACACCCAAATACTGATGTAGTCAAGAGGTCTGCTCTTTGTTTGATTTTTGTTGTGGTGTCCATCTTTTTTTTTTTTTTTTTTTTTTTTTTTTTTTTTCGTAGTAGCCGTGGCGTGATGGTTAGTGCGATGGACTGTCATGCCGGAGGTCTAAGGTTCGGTCCCCAGCCTCGCCACCTATTTATTTAAAAGAAAAAACGGCTACTGCCTCTTGCGAGGAATTGACAAATCCTCCAAGAGTATCTCCTGTCACAGAAAAGTGCCGCTTGTTAGTCGTTCGGATTCGCCAATAAACTGTAGGTGCCCTCCATTCCTGCAGACACGCACACAGGAATGGTTGAGAGTTGTAAGTCACTAGGCCCTAGTTCTTCATGAGCAGTTGTGCCATCAAATTTATTTTTTTTTATTTATTTTTATTTAGTCCATCTTTTTTTTTCAATTAAGCGAGTTACTTTTAACGTAAAAAGGGAATATTTTATGAAAGGAAATATTTCTTCAAATATGTATTCGGGTTTCAGTATAAAGGTGAGCTATTCGTGGAAAGTTTGTTGAAAAATACCCGAGGGTTAGCAAAGTTATTTTCAGTTAAGCTAGTTTCACTTTAGTGGGTTTGACTGTCCTTCATATTGAAATATAATTGTATTTTGAAAGAAATTTTCACGTAAGTAGGTGTGGAGGGCCGCTAAATGTCAAACAGAAATAAATCAAAGTAAATAAAATTCACAAATGGATTGCGCGAACTCCCGTTTATGGTCCAAGATAGTCCGATGGCCAAACATTCGAGATATGTACATAAATCATAAGTTAATTAACAGAACAGTGTGAAAAATTGAATCACATAAAAATGTTCAGAACCATAATTGAAATTGGTCCATCTATTTAGACTGTATCTCAATGTAAAGTGGACATTTGGGTGTGCGTTATTTCCGTAAAAAAAGCAGACATTCAAAATGTTGTGCGTGTTGAATCTATAACAGATCAAATTCAATTTTGCAAATACATTTTAAATAGGTATCTAAGGTGCCAGTTATAGCAATCAGGAAAACGCATCAGGAAAAGATTTCCTTTTGTATAGTTCAATGTTTTAATAAACGATTTGAAATATCAAAAGGATACGAATCCATGATAAATCAATTGAAATATTTCTTTCATTAAAAACATTCAATTTGGAAGAAATACTTTGTCTAAAACAAGTACTTAATCATTTTCCCAGTGGAAATTTCGTACAGAAAACAAGTTTCCATCAGAAAATTTTGATAATGAAATGAATATTTTAAATGATTTATCTTCGATTTGTATCATTTATATATTTACAATCGTATGATAAAACATTAAATTATCAAATATAAAATTTTTCCTGATGCGTTTTCCTGATCGCTATAACTAGCCCCTAAGTGTATTAGAATATCTGCTGTTAATCCAGTAACCTTGTCATCGCATAGCATAAATAAGGTGACCTTGAGGATCCATCGCAGTTCTGATTTGTTTCCTTTTAAAAAAGTGGGCGTATCAATGGGCGTAAATTTATTTTGGTGACTAAGTGACAGGGCGTGGCATTGCTTAAACCTTATGTAAACAAAAATGAAGACTCGTTTATCAAAGTGAAGTGGCGGTGGCGAGATATTTCAAAATTAATGCACATTGTAACTGATGAATCGGTGACACCATACGTAGTTTGACAACGCAGTATGCGTAAAATCACTTTCATACCACTTCGCCGCCACTCCATTGCAAAGCCACTAGTTCACCACTCCACTGCCACTCCCCTACGACTTCACTTCGTCACCACTTCAGTACGCGCCTTGCCTAAGGATGCCTTTTGCCATCTCCTATAACACCTGCAAATATTATCAAATTCGATTCAGTTCAGATTTTATCAATCTATAACGATTTTTCTTGCAATGAACCACGCGACGATACACTTGATTTTTTTTTTTTGGTTTTAAATAAAAGAAGCTGTTATCTGGCTATTTATCTCTTAAACAACCGGTATTATAAGAACAATAACACATATATTTTTAATCGCTTTAAGCTTTAATATCAAATTAAATTGTCTAAAATCACCATATTTTTTAGTAAAAATATCAAAAAGACTGTCGAAGGACCTGATTAAGCAGGCTTTTGACTATCTTACTTTTGTTATATTATTGTTAAAAAAAAGTAATAAAAAAAAATAGCAAAGACTCCTTTTTATGTCTTAACTATTTTTTGATATTACTTTTTTTTAACCTTCCGTTATTGTTTTTTGATAATTTTCAAGACGTACGATGTACTTTAAACCTGTTTTTTTTTTTTTTGTAAAATTTTGGTACTCGTTGTGGTAACAATCAAAAAGCTGTCCGACCAATGGTTTCGTAAAGAGGATAGTAAACGAATTCATTTGACGCCCAATTTTCCGAAATTGGGGATTAGTACGTGGTCAACAGTGGGATCGGAAGTAGTCATTTTTTTACCAAAGTAACCAGAGAAGTGTATTAGATATCCAGCTCCTTCTAATTAGGTGGAAAGGCCTGAACCTCGTTAAGTGTGGATGAGAACGCTTGGTAGATATATTAACGAACTGTCTACGCCCGTACAGACATTATTCTAAACATTGCGATGTATGGTTCATGTAGATCAGATCAATACCAATATTCCGACTTAAAAAGGATTTGAATTTTCCTTTCGAGAGACGGCTGGGAAAATTTCAACTCAGGTGACGAACGAAAGTGAAAGAGAACATCTATACCATCCTATATATTGATGGATCATTTTCTGCATCAAAAAACTTCGAAAAAGAATAGTCTCGCTCAAAGTTCACTGTGTCCCAAAGTTTCCTAAATAAATAAATATTTTTTAACGGAAATAATTCTCATACACTTGTCAAAACAATTAAGGGAATACAAAAAATAACTTTTTTTTAGTGTTTTTTGAAGAGCTGTATCTCTGTGAAAAGCGGTCATATTGAGATGAAACAAAAAGCATTCTGAAGCTTTATATTTTTTGTATTAAAAAATTTTAGAAAATGATTTTTTTAGGTACCGTTATTGCGCAATCATAAGAAGCAGAAACAAAAAGAACAAATTCTGCCAACTTTTTCTCAGTTTTGTGTTAGTTAGAATACTGAAAAGATTTGAAAGAAAAAAAAACGTTTTTTTTTCAAAGAAAAATAAGAAAAAATTGAATAATTTTTTCAAAATTTTAAAATTTTAGTTGTAATTTTTGTTTTCCTCGAAAAGATTTTTTGTTTCCCTCTAAAATCTTTTCAGTATTGTAACTAATGCAAAACTGTGAAAAAAGTGGGTAGAAATTGTACTTTTCATTTCCATTTTGATGACGACTTCACAATGTTTATGAACCATACAATTTGTTCCTTTGATTTGTTTGTACGAATTGCATCAATAGGTACGGGACAACAGTTCAATAGATCAATTTGAAATTTTACATAAATATTGGTGGTCTATAGTTCTTTAAAAATGTCTTACTAAATTAAGTCCTGCGGTCAATATTTGTAAAGCAGTAAAAGATTTACAAAAAGTCTTTAAGAAGTCGTTTTTTTTTACGTTTTCTGAATGTAACGGTGAGGAGCCAAAAAAAAATAACCGTTATAAAGTTTTGAAAGTAGCTTGTAGGAAATTAATTCCAGTTTTTAAAACTACCCTTAAATTGTCCGTGTCGTTATTCCTTGCGAAGATATTGGTAGTCAAAGTCAAAAGTCTGTTTTTTCATTCAATGTCAGATATTCTTCTCAAAAAAAATTGTAGAATGATGAAAAAAGACGACTTTAAAGCTGAATAAACAAGTTATCGAAACAAAACATTAAATTGGCTCAAAAAAAATGTTCAAAGAAAATGACAATGTTAAAAAAAAATTAAAATTTTTGGGTTGTGCTGCTTCTTATGATTGTGCAATAACAGTACCTGAAAAAATCATTTTCTAAAATTTCCCAATACAAAAAATATTAAGCTTCAGAATGCTTTTTGTTTCATCTCAATGTGACCACTTTTCACAGAGATACGGCTCTTCAAAAAACACAAGTGATTTTTTTTTTGATCCCTTAATTGTTTTGACAAGTGTAGATTTTTATTTATATAGTTCGTTTTCATTTTATAATGTATAGTAAAAACGTGTCGTCAATTGATTGATATGTATGCAAAAGAACAATTAAACAAGTTCTCAAATTATAGAAAGGTCTTGCCCCAATCTATTTGCTTTTATGTGACCTTTTATATGAGTTCATCTAAATAATAAATGAACAAACATTTTTTTTGGCCATATCTACGACTTTATAATAGCAAAAAAATGCTTACAAAAACAACATTGCCTCAAGCAATTTAGAGTATAAGGTAAACTTAGGTATACTTTATTATGTTTTAACTTATTTGTATAACAACAATGATCCCACTTATACCTCAGTTCATTAAAAGTATACTTTTCCACTTCAAATAATATTCATTACAACATGATGGTGGTGGTCTATGTCCAAAGTCACTTCAAATTCTATCACTCTTTCTGGGATATTGTCTTCCTGTGCAAAAAACTTCCAGGTATAAGCTTCTATCAGATAAACAATCTACATCATCTACTCCTACTTCCATTATTATTATTCCCTTGTTTTTCTCGGTGAATATTGTATAAGTATAATACATTTAAGCTAACACCCTCGCTGTGTTTTTTTTTTTGAGAGAGAGAGAGAGAGATAGAGAAAGGTGTCCTCTGGTTTCCCCGGGATGCCACCCAGGTAGTACTCTGCCAATTAAGTTACTCATAAACAAAAAGTAAAAAAGCAATTTACCATTTCCACTCAAATTAAATTTAAATTAAAAGCACCACACTATGTAAGAACAGTCCGGCCTGCCTGCAAACCCTCGAGCTCGACCATCAGACGCAGTCCATATAGTCGGTTAACATAGGGAGGAAGGCCAAAAACAATAGAATTTCGACTTTTACTGCTCACATTGTATTGTGTATAAAATTCCTTAGCCCAAAGGTAGCAGCAACACGACCTCTCCGGACCAGCCAAGCTTTTAATCAATTTTTTTTTTTTTTTTTTTTTTTTTGTTGCAATTTTGGGTACCAATATAGTTTAAGTTGAAATGTTTCTGGGTAATAATTTCGGTTACTAAGACAAGATTCTTACATAGCTTTGGTTGTTATTTTTCCCCCAAATAGATAAGAAATATTTCTAAAAATATATATTTCCTGCTACATCCAAGCCAAAGGTATTGAGTTCCTTGTGTTCTAGAAATCATTTTACATTGAGAAAGATTAAATGAAATACGAGTATATTTTCAGCATGTTCATGACAACTATAACAATAAAAGAACATTGCTAGGACTACCTAGAAATTTGTGTTTATTTGGTTTACAGTTTTGTGCGTAAACATAACTATTCAAGGTTTTTAGACGAAAAAATTTAAAAAAAAATCGGAAATAAGAGAGCATAAATTCTGCAACAATATTTATGATTTCCAAATTGAAAAAATCTCCCAGACTGAAAGGTATAGAAAAATTTGAGCTATTTCAATCGATTTTGAATTCACCTGTCTATTGCACCAACGACTTATCACTCAACACTTAGCTAATTATAACAAATCGTGGTACAATTTTGCTGTGGGGCAATGAGACAATGCCCGCGGAAATAATTTGTATTGGCCTTATATGCATTATGTGCGGGGAAATTATGTCACCCGTCGCTACAAAATCGTGTCACGATTTTTGAAAATTAGCTTAGTGATTAGTGATAAGTTGTTGGTGCAATAGAGCCCTGATCTGATCTATTTTCAAAAATCTTTTCTGTCCTTAAATTTGAGCCTGGAACGCATTTTTTTCTGTCATGCCAGAGGCCTGGGTTCGGTTCACAGATTCAAAGGTCTTTGAGGGCTACTGCCTCTTGGGAGGAAATGACCCCATTTGGATTCAGCAATAAATTATAGGTCCCCTCTATTCTTGCAGACATGCGCACACAGGACTTTTTGAAAGTTGTAAGTCACACTGAAACATTGGAAATATTAGCTGCATTTTATTTTCCCCCAGATCTGATCCGGATTGGATTTGGAAACATAAATACAAGTAATACAAAAACAACACAAGATCCAGGTCTGCTTCTAGATTTGGATTTCGAAATCCATTTTTTGAACACTACCCTAGCAATATTTTAATTTTATAGGTTGGTACCACTGCTGAGATTTACAGAAAAAACTCAATAAAATTAAAAATTCTCGAAATCAAACAAATGCCGCCATCATTCCAATTTTTTTTTATGAGTTTTTCTTCATTCAATAGAGACGACGCGTTGCGAGGCACGGAAAAATACATAAAAACTATTAACTTAATGAAAATTAAATTAAAAAAATAAAACTGTTCCATTTTAAACATTCAATACCAAATATTATTTCAAATAATATTTGTGAAAATTTTCCTTCTGTCAATTTTGTTGTGCAAATTAAGCCAACTGTGAGAAATAAATACATTTGTGATCCAGTTTGTTTTATTATCATGATCTGGGGCCTATTTCACCAAACACTTTTCACTTTTCACTTTGCAACTTTTCACTTTTACTTTGCAAAATTCGTTTCACCAAACGCAAATTTGCAAAGAGGAAATTATTGAAATGAAAAGTTTTCCTCTTTGCAAATTACGTTTCACCAAACGCAAATTTGCAAAGTGAAAAGTTCTTTTCTGCAAAGTGAAAAGTTTTGTTAATTTGAAAAAATATTGTACTTTTCGTTTCACCAAACAAATAAACTTTGCAAATTATATTTAGAATTTTGAAAAGTTTTTCAGTAATATGCAAAGAGATATTTTCATTTGCAAATAAGCGTTTTTTTATGAGAAGTTGTCGGAAAATAATAATAAAAAATAAAAATAAACATTTTAAGAACGAGGAAGTATAAATAATAGTAATCAAAGAGTAGTTAAGTTAAAAATTATATTTGATGTCGGAAATAATTTTTCGACAAAAGAGTAGTTCATCAAGCGTCGAACGTAATCATTGATGAACTTCTCCTAAACACCATTTGCTGGCTAAAAAATTCTCTTCGAGGATTTCTTTGTGTAGCGGGATGTATTGACGGTACAATTCACCAATACTGAAAACAACATTTTTTCAGCAGGCATAGAAAGCAATAAAGAATGCTTTGATGGTTTGTGGCCCAGATCGGTCTTTATATGCTGTAAACGTAAGCTGGCCAGTTAGCGTAATGCAGTTTGCTTAAGTCGTATGTTTGAAAATATATCATCAGCAGTGCAGCTGGTGCAATAAAAAAATTGAGGTTAGTAAACAGACAGAAGCGTCTCAAATATATCCGAAGCAGGACGATTTTTAAGTTCCAATGAGGATATCACCTATCCCCTAATGCGGTGTTAATAACACCACTAAGGACGAATTCTGCAGAACAGAGATTTAACAGGGGTCAATTTCAATGATTTTTTTAAATCCATAATTAATCCAAATGTATCAATTTGGATCAAGTTTTCCTTTGCAGCTTTGCAAAATACGAATTTAAATGCAAAGTTCTTTTTTAAATTGGTGAAACACTTTTACTTTTCACTTTTCAAAAATAGTCTGAAAAATTGAAAAGTGAAAAGTCTTTTCACTTTGCAAATTTTGTGAAACACTTCGCACTTTTACTTTGCAGGATATTATTTTTTTGCAAATTTGCAAAGTGAAAAGTGAAAAGTGTTTGGTGAAATAGGCCCCTGATCCGGATTAGATCTGGGGGAAAATAAAATGCAGCTATTGGAATAAATAAAAGCTATAAATAAAAAAAAATACAAGGTATTTTTAAAGGGAGATCCCTCGACTTCTATAAGGCTACAGCCATCAAAGACTATACAAAAATAAATAAATATGTAAATAATCTTAACAATAAATTACAAAAGTGAATGAGATTAAAGTTATGAAACTCATTGAAATGTGGTCCACTCGGGCGTAAACGCACTTTTTTTATTTTATTGAATTTTTAACAAATTTAACTAAAATTTTATTTTCGTGCGTCAAGTTGATCTACGTCGATTACAAAAGCTATTTTGATGAAATACTTCGGTATGGCGTTCGTGGGCAAACGCTCATTAAATTTAAAATGTTCCCCTTTTGAGATAAGTTTTTTTTTAAAGCGCCAAGAAACTTAAATACGCCACTGCCTACCAAGACGAATATTCGACGTTTGGTTGTTATATTCGGGTCAACTGGTTGCAAAAAAATAATAATCAGTCAAGACTCAAGACCCGCACATCACCGAAATGCAAGGTAAGCTTAAAAAATCCCTGTTCTTTTCATGTGAGTATACGGAAAAACTTGTGACAGTGAATTTTATTAAACTTTGTATGTGCTTTAAGATAGCGCTGCACTTTTTAATGTTTGTTGTATTGTGCTCAATCTCTGCTTCATTGTGCCGTAAATATTTTTTTTTCAAATTCGCAAATTAACAAATTTTACATATGAAGAAATAAAAACAATTTGCATATTTGCTACTTTTACGACAGATAACGCAAATGTCGTAAAGTTAGCACCGTCAATTTTGATTTGTATTGTGCTCAACTTATGCCCCCTATTTATTTTATTTTTTTTTTTTTTGAAAATCGTATTTTTGGTAAAAATTTCATCCCGAAAATATGCAAGTTTGATATTTTACCGATGACATTTTTCATTTTTGTATGACATTTTTTTTTTTGAAAATTAAAAATGGCGGTGATACCTTTACGCATCTAAGCTTTGTGATTGTAGAAAAACTTCTTTAAAAATGTTTGTCAAACGAAATTATAAGGTATTGACTTTTTTTTGGAAATTTTGGATTTTTTTTTAAATTAATTGTTTTAAACAAAACATCCATTTTCTAAATTTGTTCTTTGACTTTTAAAACATTTTGAGTTAAAACTAGAAGGCCCGTGCTCGCCTCGCTTCGCATGTTTAAATAACTTTGTGGTTGTATTTGTTTTTTAATATTTTAATATTTGAATATCCGACATTTTGAACAATTTATCACTTTTTTTTTAGATTTTAACTTTTTTTGGTAAACTGTATTAGATTTTAAAAACAAAAAGTAGCCTATGTCCATTGTCCATCCGATCATGTTCCACGCTCTCGCTCTGCCAATTCTCATTACAATCAGTACGGTATTTTCGGAGATTAAGAGGAACAAAGAGACAGACAAACATACATATTTTTGACCTTTTTTTTTTGTTTACCTACCGCTGAAGTAATTAATTTTTGGTCTTAAAAAGCTATAGCAATATTGCAAAATTGGCATTGTTCTTTATTAATTTTGTTTCTTTGTTAACTAATTTTTTTTTTAAACACCCTGCATACAGGGTGTCTAGTAAAGAAGACCCTTCAGAAAAAAAGTGTTTTTTACAAATATTTAACGTGTGGTCAGATACTTTCCTCAGATAAATGGGAGACCGCCTCTATAGCTTTCTATACCTGCAGTAGAATTTTTGGAAAAATATGGGATCCCAGCCCCAAAACCATTCATTGGATGTACACAGCCATAATTAGGCTAATTCTGACATACGCATGTTTGGTTTTGGGGCCAGCCCTACAGATGAGACAACTAATTTTAAAACCATTACTAAAATTCAAAGACTGGTACAACTTGTGCATTGAAAACTACACCAACTGCCCCCCTGGAAACTTTGCTTTCACAAGCCCCACTTGATCTCTTTACGAAAAAAATGGGGGCCACTTCGGGCATAGTACCATTATAAGATTTATTGACAAAGACATTCAATTAGACTATACAATACTAAGCATTGATTTCAACCCAGTGGCGCTAACAGTTATCCCTACAAGGGACTTCTGGACGGAAAACCGGGTTATAAACGATGCTGATGTCTCGGTTTTTACGGATGGTTCCAAGACAGATGAGGGAGTAGATTCAGGCATCTTCTCAGATAATCCACCCACAGTGTCTTTCAAGCGGAAGTACTGGCAGTCTATGATGCCGCAAGAAGTCTTGCGACGTGCGAACTCGCAAGCAGAAACATCGACTTATTTATCGACAGTCAGGCGGCGATCAAAGCCCGTCTGTTACCACAAGGTCTAAACTAGTGAATCGTCGTCGTAATGAGCCAAGATTACTAGGTACAACAAATACAATCACCCTTCGATGGGTTCCAGGACACTGTAACATACGTGGGAATGAAATAGCGGATGAACTGGCCAAGAAAGGGTAAGAGATGACCTTTTCTTGGCCAGTTCATCCCGATTCAAACTGATTTCTCAGTGCGTTTATGCCACTAGAACAGAAAAAAAGCAGAATCCATCAGAGTTTCCTCCAAGCCGCAAACGACAGATGGTCAGCACCAAATACCTGTCGGGTCTCGAGGAATCTATGGCCGGATCTTTCTAAGAAAAAAAAAACAAACTACTTTCTCGGCTTGCATGTAGTTGGCCCCCCGACTTTCAAGTTGGGCAAAACTGTTAATGGCAATCGTTTGTACATCGTTTGTACACGTTTGTACAACTTTTAGAATAATTTGTACACGCACCGTTTTTTTTTTACAGGCAATTTAAATAAACGGACGGAAGTTGGCCCCAAAAAAAATTTTTTTTAATGTTTTGAAAAATTTTGAAATGCAATTCGATAGATAATCGTTTGTACACGTTTGTACAAAAAATATTTTCGTTTGTACACGTCCCAAATTTTTTTTACAAAAAATTTTTTTTTAAAAAATGTGTCTCGAAATTTTGAAAAGTATGCAATCGTTTGTACATTTTTTATGATGATTTTTCATGGTATTAATTTTTTGAATTTATTTTTTTTTCTATTTTTAATTAATTATTCAAAATTTTGGGACATGTAGTTGGCCCCATTTCAATTTTTTTTTACAATTCGAAAAATCTGAAAATACAATTCGATGGATAATCGTTTGTACACGTTTGTACAAAAAATATTTTCGTTTGTACACGTCCCAAATTTTTTTTACAAAAAATTTTTTTTTAAAAAATGTGTCTCGAAATTTTGAAAAGTATGCAATCGTTTGTACATTTTTTATGATGATTTTTCATGGTATTAATTTTTTGAATTTATTTTTTTTTTCTATTTTTAATTAATTATTCAAAATTTTGGGACATGTAGTTGGCCCCATTTCGATTTTTTTTTTACAATTCGAAAAATCTGAAAATGCAGTTTGATGGATAATCGTTTGTACACGTTTGTACAAAAATTTTTTTCATTTTTACACTTCCCAATTGGATTTTACACACAAAATTTTTTTAAAAAACTTCTGTACAAATTTTGAAAAATATGCAATCGTTTGTACATTTTTTATGATAATTTTTCATGCTGTTAATATTTTAAATTTGATCAACTTTCTATTTTTAATTAATTATTCAAAATTTTGGCGCATGTAGTTGGCCCCATTTTGATTTTTTTTTTACAATTTGTAAAATCTGAAAATGCAATTCGATGGATAATCGTTTGTACACGTTTGTACAAAAAATATTTTCGTTTGTACACTTCCCAATTGGATTTTACACACTAAATTTTTTTAAAAAACTTCTGTACAAATTTCGAAAAATATGCAATCGTTTGTACATTTTTTATGATAATTTTGCATGGTATTAATATTTTAAAATTGATTAAGTTTCTATTTTTAATTAATTATTCAAAATGTTTGTGCATGCAGTTACTCGAAATTTAATAAAATGCTTAGGTAGGTAGGTATGTAGGTACGTAAACTAATATCTATGTGTACCTATAAACTTTTTTTTTCAAACTTTTTTTGTAATAGGTATCTACATACCTACCTACCTGCCAAATTATTATATATTTCTACCTATTGGTACCTACTTTAGATACCTACAAAAATGACGAATATATATATCCATTTCACTGGAGCTTATAGGTACCTACATAAACTATTAAGTTAAGTGAAACAACGGAAAATGGCATTAAATCCATAACTATACTAATTTGAATTTTGCCGTCGGCAAAACGCTTTTTATGTGTTTATATTTCACTTATGTACCTACATACCTTCCTACCTACCTACCTACTGAAAAGTAGGTATAGTTAACATTCCCTCGCATTAGTTTCTGCAGCAAAAAATAAAGAAAACTCAACAAAAATAAAATAATGCAGTTTACATTTTCAGTAATATTTGTACTTAATTAAAAAAGCCCAACATTTTTGAGTAACAAATCTATTTATTTTCTTAAAAATTTTACAGAAAAAGAAAAGAAAAAAATTGTGGTTTGTTGCCTAGTAAAATTGTAAATTTTATTTTTTTTAGTAGGTAGGAAGGTACCCAAATCGTGAACTTACACTATCAAAAACTACTTACAGGGGTCCCAAATTCATAATCGTGTAGGTATTTTTCTGTTGCATTGAGATGGTATGTACCTAACCTATAGTAAAAGTGCAAGATTGTTGCAATACTGTCTTAAATATACTTACAGTGACTTCTTTACCTATAGGATAGCTACATACCTACCTACATTATAAACATAAAACATTAGTTAATACCTACCTCTTAACATATACCTATGCTCAATTAATTTTTAAAAATTTTGGAAAAATACCTATACATATTTGGGGGACCTAACTCTTTTTTTCGGGCAAGTGTTGAATTTGGCTTCTTTCAAAGGTGTTGTACCTCAAACATACTTATGAGCATGTACCTATATACCTACATATATAGGTATCAACAACTATATTAATTTACCTATTTCTTAATTAAATTGGAATATGTATTATTAAATTTATTCCGCCAACGAAGCTCCTCCTCTTTTAATAAAAAAAACGTTTTGGGACGTGAATACTACCAATACTACGAAGAACCTCAATTGATCAAAACAATTCAAAATTTTCCTTGACCAATAAATTTCATTTCAGCTACACATATATCAAAAGTAGAAATGTATGCGTAAATTTTATTTATATTAAGTCAAAGTGTCGTCATCGCATCGGTCGTCGGAAGTCATATTTTTTTCATTCATCAATCACTTTAGCCCCGCCCCATAAGAGAATTTGTTTATATATTTTCGATGTGTTTCATTTTATTTACTCTTTAGTAGGTCACTAAACGCTGATGACCGACGATGGCTGACCCTGACCTTATAATTTGCGGTCATAAACATGGTTTCCCGCAACATGTTGCAAACAAACGGTTGGAATTTATTTATTTATTTATTTTTTTTTAAATATTATAAATGAAAGTGTTGATTGATTCACTCACTGACTTATTCATAATTTTTATCATCATTGTACAGGTCAGTGGGTAAATGATATATATATATAGAAAATTTTTTCATAAACATATACATATGTAGAGCTTCAATAAGAAGGGATTTTTTGATAATCGCAAAATTAATAGGGTAAATTGGGGTAAATATAGGGTAAAGTCGAAGTTCTAATTTCTTAACGAGATTTTTTAGAATTTTCATACCAAATACATTCAATAGAGTTTTATTATATTAGAATGGCAAAGTTAATTAAAAAATTCTAAAAAAATTTTGTTACCCTACAAACTTGGTTAAAATTCAAAAATACCAAAATCGACTTTTTATAAAAAAATTCTTATAAATCAGGAGTATTTTTTAGAATTTTTTCAATTACATTTTCAATTAGGAAATTTAAAAAAAAACTACACATGTTTAAGGAATTTTTTGTGGGCGTGGTTATTGTGGGCGTTAGGAATTTTTGAAAACACAAAATTTTTTTTCAATTTTTTTACACTTTTTATTTTTTATCTTTTTAACGGGGAAACCTAAAAATATATAGGTGTTTAAAAACCGATCAAAAAATCAATAAAAATGCACTAAAATTGCCTGTTTCGTTCATTGTCAACCACCAAGAAAATCGATTTGATGACGGCTTTTCACCCCCCTTTCGTATAGAATGCTTCCCCTCCCTGAAATTATTTTTACACAAAATTAAAGCTTGACATTTTGTGATTGTTTTAAGACCTTAACCTAATCGATCGGACGTATAGTATAGAAGTTATGAATTTTTTAATCGAACAATATCAATTGATATTTACGATTTTGATAAAATAACAGTTATCTCCCACTGGTGCATGGTGGTTGACAATGAACGAAACAGGCAATTTTAGTGCATTTTTATTGATTTTTTGATCGGTTTTTAAACACCTATATATTTTTAGGTTTCCCCGTTAAAAAGATAAAAAATAAAAAGTGTAAAAAAATTGAAAAAAAATTTTGTGTTTTCAAAAATTCCTAACGCCCACAATAACCACGCCCACAAAAAATTCCTTAAACATGTGTAGTTTTTTTTTAAATTTCCTAATTGAAAATGTAATTGAAAAAATTCTAAAAAATACTCCTGATTTATAAGAATTTTTTTATAAAAAGTCGATTTTGGTATTTTTGAATTTTAACCAAGTTTGTAGGGTAACAAAATTTTTTTAGAATTTTTTAATTAACTTTGCCATTCTAATATAATAAAACTCTATTGAATGTATTTGGTATGAAAATTCTAAAAAATCTCGTTAAGAAATTAGAACTTCGACTTTACCCTATATTTACCCCAATTTACCCTATTAATTTTGCGATTATCAAAAAATCCCTTCTTATTGAAGCTCTACATATGTATATGTTTATGAAAAAATTTTCTATATATATATATCATTTACCCACTGACCTGTACAATGATGATAAAAATTATGAATAAGTCAGTGAGTGAATCAATCAACACTTTCATTTATAATATTTAAAAAAAAATAAATAAATAAATAAATTCCAACCGTTTGTTTGCAACATGTTGCGGGAAACCATGTTTATGACCGCAAATTATAAGGTCAGGGTCAGCCATCGTCGGTCATCAGCGTTTAGTGACCTACTAAAGAGTAAATAAAATGAAACACATCGAAAATATATAAACAAATTCTCTTATGGGGCGGGGCTAAAGTGATTGATGAATGAAAAAAATATGACTTCCGACGACCGATGCGATGACGACACTTTGACTTAATATAAATAAAATTTACGCATACATTTCTACTTTTGATATATGTGTAGCTGAAATGAAATTTATTGGTCAAGGAAAATTTTGAATTGTTTTGATCAATTGAGGTTCTTCGTAGTATTGGTAGTATTCACGTCCCAAAACGTTTTTTTTATTAAAAGAGGAGGAGCTTCGTTGGCGGAATAAATTTAATAATACATATTCCAATTTAATTAAGAAATAGGTAAATTAATATAGTTGTTGATACCTATATATGTAGGTATATAGGTACATGCTCATAAGTATGTTTGAGGTACAACACCTTTGAAAGAAGCCAAATTCAACACTTGCCCGAAAAAAAGAGTTAGGTCCCCCAAATATGTATAGGTATTTTTCCAAAATTTTTAAAAATTAATTGAGCATAGGTATATGTTAAGAGGTAGGTATTAACTAATGTTTTATGTTTATAATGTAGGTAGGTATGTAGCTATCCTATAGGTAAAGAAGTCACTGTAAGTATATTTAAGACAGTATTGCAACAATCTTGCACTTTTACTATAGGTTAGGTACATACCATCTCAATGCAACAGAAAAATACCTACACGATTATGAATTTGGGACCCCTGTAAGTAGTTTTTGATAGTGTAAGTTCACGATTTGGGTACCTTCCTACCTACTAAAAAAAATAAAATTTACAATTTTACTAGGCAACAAACCACAATTTTTTTCTTTTCTTTTTCTGTAAAATTTTTAAGAAAATAAATAGATTTGTTACTCAAAAATGTTGGGCTTTTTTAATTAAGTACAAATATTACTGAAAATGTAAACTGCATTATTTTATTTTTGTTGAGTTTTCTTTATTTTTTGCTGCAGAAACTAATGCGAGGGAATGTTAACTATACCTACTTTTCAGTAGGTAGGTAGGTAGGAAGGTATGTAGGTACATAAGTGAAATATAAACACATAAAAAGCGTTTTGCCGACGGCAAAATTCAAATTAGTATAGTTATGGATTTAATGCCATTTTCCGTTGTTTCACTTAACTTAATAGTTTATGTAGGTACCTATAAGCTCCAGTGAAATGGATATATATATTCGTCATTTTTGTAGGTATCTAAAGTAGGTACCAATAGGTAGAAATATATAATAATTTGGCAGGTAGGTAGGTATGTAGATACCTATTACAAAAAAAGTTTGAAAAAAAAAGTTTATAGGTACACATAGATATTAGTTTACGTACCTACATACCTACCTACCTAAGCATTTTATTAAATTTCGAGTAACTGCATGCACAAACATTTTGAATAATTAATTAAAAATAGAAACTTAATCAATTTTAAAATATTAATACCATGCAAAATTATCATAAAAAATGTACAAACGATTGCATATTTTTCGAAATTTGTACAGAAGTTTTTTAAAAAAATTTAGTGTGTAAAATCCAATTGGGAAGTGTACAAACGAAAATATTTTTTGTACAAACGTGTACAAACGATTATCCATCGAATTGCATTTTCAGATTTTACAAATTGTAAAAAAAAAATCAAAATGGGGCCAACTACATGCGCCAAAATTTTGAATAATTAATTAAAAATAGAAAGTTGATCAAATTTAAAATATTAACAGCATGAAAAATTATCATAAAAAATGTACAAACGATTGCATATTTTTCAAAATTTGTACAGAAGTTTTTTAAAAAAATTTTGTGTGTAAAATCCAATTGGGAAGTGTAAAAATGAAAAAATTTTTTGTACAAACGTGTACAAACGATTATCCATCAAACTGCATTTTCAGATTTTTCGAATTGTAAAAAAAAAATCGAAATGGGGCCAACTACATGTCCCAAAATTTTGAATAATTAATTAAAAATAGAAAGAAAATTAAATTCAAAAAACTAATACCATGAAAAATCATCATAAAAAATGTACAAACGATTGCATACTTTTCAAAATTCCGGGACACATTTTTTGAAAAAAAAAATTTTGTAAAAAAAAATTGGGACGTGTACAAACGAAAATATTTTTTGTACAAACGTGTACAAACGATTATCCATCGAATTGTATTTTCAGATTTTTCGAATTGTAAAAAAAAATTGAAATGGGGCCAACTACATGTCCCAAAATTTTGAATAATTAATTAAAAATAGAAAAAAAAATAAATTCAAAAAATTAATACCATGAAAAATCATCATAAAAAATGTACAAACGATTGCATACTTTTCAAAATTTCGAGACACATTTTTTAAAAAAAAATTTTTTGTAAAAAAAATTTGGGACGTGTACAAACGAAAATATTTTTTGTACAAACGTGTACAAACGATTATCTATCGAATTGCATTTCAAAATTTTTCAAAACATTAAAAAAAATTTTTTTTGGGGCCAACTTCCGTCCGTTTATTTAAATTGCCTGTAAAAAAAAAACGGTGCGTGTACAAATTATTCTAAAAGTTGTACAAACGTGTACAAACGATGTACAAACGATTGCCATTAACAGTTTTGCCCAACTTGAAAGTCGGGGGGCCAACTACATGCAAGCACTTTCTCGAGCTCTTTGAACTGATAAGACGTTCTCTCTGTGCGGTACATACAAGAAAACAAAATTCATAAAAGAAATCGATCTCCATCTTATGTTGAAGACATTATGTCTTTCAACAATAAAAATCGAAAAATGAATTCTGATGACATGAACAGGTGTGGTTATTATACACCCTTGCAATGTCATCCAGACACGGACATTGATTGTGAAGATGAAGTTTTATCACCCCCTGTAAAAAAAGTGAAAATTCCTTCAATCTGTGTTTTGCAACAAAGCTCTGAAAATGTGCATTCGTTATTCCGCGAGTATAAAATTGATGACTATTCTATAAAGAAGATTTCAATAGGAATTAAAATCAGTTGCGGAACTGACGAAGTTCACAAACGTGTATGTGTTTTGTTAAAAACAAAAAACTGGCAATTTTTCACACATGATCTTCCTTCTGCAAAACTG
Source organism: Epistrophella euchroma (assembly GCA_947049315.1). NCBI lineage: Eukaryota > Metazoa > Arthropoda > Insecta > Diptera > Syrphidae > Epistrophella > Epistrophella euchroma. The sequence goes on from OX346246.1 coordinate 130,336,946, forward strand.
TTTAAAGTAATTCTTTTTGGTCTTGATGAAATTCCGATCGATACCCTTAAAAATGAATTAATAACTCTTGGTTTAAAATGCGTTAATATTAAAATCATTAAAAAACAACACCAACAATATTTAGATGTGTTCTATATTGTTTTTCTCGAAAATGGCTCAACTAGACTTGTTGATCTTAAGAAAAACTTTAAACATATTTTTAAGACCCAAGTCAAATGGGATTTTGCAAAAAAACAAAAACAAAAATTCACTCAGTGCTTTAACTGCCAAATGTTTGGGCATGGCGAGAAAAATTGCCACATAAAGACTCATTGTGCGATCTGCTCTGAAAACCACGAAACAATTAAATGCAATTCAAACAACATCAAATGTGCAAATTGTAATGAAACTCATAAGGCCGATGACCCCGATTGCATAGGCCGAAAAAAATTCTTTGAAATGAAAGAGAGACACTTAACTAAAAACAAACGGCATATATCATCACCAACAGTGCGAAGAGTGCATCAAGCACATACTTATTTGTTAAATACTTCTGACTTTCCCCCACTCAAACCTCATCATAGAAGTGTCATTACCGATTCAGTGTTACCTCCGCCTGTAATCGCTCCAACTGAGTGCAACGCATGGACAACAACAAACAACAACTCTACAACCAACAAAGTCAACGGTCTTTTCTCGATGGAAGAAGTCAATCAGCTGACAGCAGAAATGATTACTCTTTTGGGAATGTAATTCTAAGGCAGATCAGTTCAATGTCATTGCACAATTAGCTATAAAATATTTATATACATCTAAATGAATAGTTTATCTTTAAAAATAATATGTTGGAACGCTAGAAGCGTTCGATGTAAATCTATTGAATTTTTTGCTTTTTTAAGCAAATATAGCATAGATATAGGTTTAGTTTCCGAAACTTGGCTTAGCTTTGAAGATAAATTATCAAATAAGGATTATTATTGTTATCGTCTTGACAGAGATGAGAGAAGGGGTGGTGGTGTTGCCGTCGTGGTGAAAAAAACAATACAGCATAAAGTTTTGCCAATTATTGATACTAAAATAATTCAGAATATTGGTATTGAGATTCCTTTTGTAAACGGTTCTTCAGTAAAAATATTTTCAGTGTATTTTCCAGGCCGAGCTGCTTCACCACAAAAACGTTTTGATTTTAATAATGATTTAAGAAAATTAGTAAGTATGAATGATGTGTTTTTAGTAGGCGGTGATTTAAACAGTAGGCACAGGAATTGGGGTTGCATTAGGGCTAATACTTGGGGTAATATACTCGCCAATTTAAATAGTAGACATCAATTTTATATTTTGTACCCGCCTCACCCTACGTACTATCCGACAAATAATCGTGCAAATCCCTCCACCTTGGATATTTATCTTACAAATATGCCAAGAATTTTTTGTCAGCCTATAGTTGTTCCAGAATTAAGTTCCGATCATCTGCCTGTCAAAATTGGTGTTTTTGGCTCTCCCCCAGTTGAAAGAAATGAAGTTTTAGACTTTAAAAAAGCAAATTGGTGTATTTATAAAAGACAATTGCGAAATAAACTAGAAAGTATACCTAACCAACTTACAGGAGAAGTCAATGAAAATGATATTGACGAAAGTATATCCTATTTTACAACTTCTGTTGTTGATAGTGTTGACCAAGCTATACCAAAAAGAATTATTAGATGTGGAAGTGCTAACCAATTGCCTTCGGAAATAATTCGCATGATAAAGGTTAGAAATAGCTTAAGGACAAGATGGATGAGAACAAGAGATCCTCTCTTGCAAACAGAAGTTAAAATTCTTAACGCTATGATAAAGGACTCAATTAATAGTTATAGAAATAGCTCCTGGAATCGTAAATTACAAGGCTTAGAAAAGTCCAGTAAACCATTTTGGAATATTGTAAAAGTGATCAAAAAAAGTAAAACGCATATTCCTGCTTTAAAGACTAGCAGTGCACTTATGCTATCAAACTCTGAAAAAGCGAACGCCTTAGCTGAGCAATTCTATGCTAACCATTCAGTTTCTAACAATATGAGTATACCTACTAATATTTCACTTGAATCTACAGTCAATAGTTCTGTGGATTCAATCGATACAGCGTTAACTCTCATGGATGAAAATTTTGTTTCCATAAAAGATATTCAATTGTTATTGTCTAGTTTAAAAACAAGAAAAGCTGTAGGATTTGATAACCTTAAAAATATATACTTAAAATATCTTCCAATGACTGGTATAAAATTTTTAAAACGATTATTTAACAGTTGTTTTAAACTTGGGTATTTTCCATCCAAATGGAAGACAGCAAAAATCATACCGATCTTGAAACCAGGTAAAAATGCAGGTGAACCTTCTAATTACAGGCCAATCAGTCTGCTTAGTTCACTAAGCAAATGCTTCGAAAAAATTATAAAAATTAAACTAATAGCTCATATAAGTCAAAATAGTTTGTAACCTTCAGAACAATTTGGGTTCAGAGCTAATCATAGTACTGTACATCAAGTACACAGAATAACACAATATGTTAAAAATAGTTTGAGGCTTGGTAAAAGTACAGGAATGGTACTACTCGACATCGAAAAAGCATTCGATACTGTCTGGCATAATGGCCTACTACACAAACTTGTAATTTTAAATTTTCCATCGTATCTGATCAAAATGATAAAGTCATTTCTTCTTTTAAGAAAGTTCAAAGTATCTGTTAACAATTGTTTGTCTGAAATGTTCAATATTGAAGCAGGTGTGCCTCAAGGATCGGTTCTTGGTCCAATCTTATATATATTATACACTTCCGATTTCCCTAGCTTAAGATATTGTGAAAAGGGTATTTTTGCAGATGATACCTGCATCTATACATCAGATTCAGTTGGTTCCGTAATAGAAACCAACCTGCAATATGATTTAAATATTATACAGGCTTATTTCAATGATTGGAAAATCAAATTGAATGCTTCTAAGACGCAGGCTGTATTTTTCACGCGAAAAAGGAAAGCTTGCCTCTTACCAAGCAACAGCCTTCAAATCGGTGGTGCTAGGGTAGATTGGAATACAAGCGCTAAATATCTTGGAGTACTTCTTGATGCGAAACTTACGTTCGGATTGCATATCCAACAAATAATAAAGAAAGTGGGTGTCACAATAAAAGTTCTATATCCATTCATAAATCGGCGTTCCAAGCTAAGTACTGAAAATAAACTTTTAATTTTCAAATCAATATTTCAAGCTTTAATGTTTTACGGGTCACCAGTTTGGGGTGATTGTGCACAAACCCATATTAGAAGGCTTCAAATATGCCAAAATAAGATTTTAAAAATGATGTTGAGATTACCATGGCATTTTTCTACAGTAGAATTACACACTTTAACAAAAATACAATATGCTAATTCTAGAATTCTGAAATTGAAAGAAAAATACAAACTTTCTTGTGAATTATCAGATAATATATTGATTTCTAATTTGGTTTCATAGCAAGTTTATATGTACATATATATACCTATTTATTATTCATATTTTGTTTTTTGATTCATCTTATTTATTCCAGACTGTCTTACTTTATTTATTTATATATTATTTATTTATTTATTTATATTTTTTTTTTTACTTATTTATTTATTTATTTATTATATATTTATTTATTTATATATTATTTATTTATTTATTTATTTACTTATTTATTTGTTTATTTATTTATTTATTTATTTATTTATTTATTTATTTATTTATTTATTTATTTATTTATTTATTTATTTATTTATTTATTTATTTATTTATTTATTTATTTATTTATTTATTTATTTATTTATTTATTTATTTATTTATTTATTTATTTATTTATTTATTTATTTATTTATTTATTTATTTATTTATTTATTTATTTATTTAACTATTTATTTATTTATTTATTTATTTATACATTTATTAATTTATTTATATACTTATTGTGATAAATCCATACTGTGATATTATTTATTTGGTATTAAGACTGATTTTTGTTAACATTTATTATTTATTTAATTATTTATTTATATATTTATTTATTTCGCTTCAATTAATTTATATCTGAGTTTTCTTTGTAAAACATATATATTTGCATATATTTAACTTGCAATGAGCTTGAGTAAAATCAAGACGTTCACCACCCCTCCCTTCTCTCATTTTATCTCTGAATAGATGAAATTTTAGATAATTAAGGTTATTTTTTATATTATTTTTTTTTTTCTCCCATTTTGTATGAAGGTTTTCGTAGTAGTTTTTTCCTTCGAATACAATTTCTATTAATAATTATTTAAACAACTTAATTTATAATTGACATTAGTAAAGTAGAATATTACCATATCTATGTAAATTGTGCAATGACGCTATATTTTGAAAAAAAAAAAAATGAATGAATAATTATGCTACAATAAAGATAAAGATAAAGATGAACAGAATTAGTATAACCAAATCTGACTTATGCAGATGGTGTCATGATGAAGATGCGGAAGAGGGCTCCTATCACTTCCTTTGTGAATGCCCCGGCCTAGCAAGAACCAGAAAGACAGCCCTCGGAGAATACTTTTCCGACGAATTGGGCGACATCTCGTTTGTGCCACTAAAGAACATTCTGTAATTCGTCCAGAATTCAAAATGGTTCAGAATGCTCCCCGAGTTGAGATTCGAGTGATATAATACGCTTTAAACTTTTATGAATTTTGTATAGGTATAAAAAAATGTTTTATATTTTCAATTTAAATATAATTTTTCATAGAAACGTCCTTAAAAAAATTGACACACATTTTTTACATAGTCAACACACACATCACCTTCAATAGATATGTTGTGTCCTTGAATTTCATTCACTTTATCAGGAACACTATAACGAAACTCATATTCATTCTTCTTGGAAGATGTTTACCTATATTTAACAAAACACCGCACGACACGACTATATACACGCTAAACCTGGCTATTAAATGCTTAATCGTTCAAAGGGATTTATAGCTTGTTGAGAGGCGCATAATACAATTTTAATATAATAGGTATACTTTTGGATTAAGAAATTTATGCTGAGCGATTTCAAGGCGGTAAGGTATGTAAGTAGGTGTGTATATGTATGTATATGGATACCAACCAACGTTTAACCCTTTTCTCCAGTAGGTATACTAAGCTCTCTAAGTTAGGTAGGTACTACTCGAAATACGATGTCAATTAACTAAGCACATATTTTCATAAATATTTAATTACTTTTCAAAGAATTTTAATTTCATTCCAAGTGGCAGCATTTTATGAACTAAAACTCAAGTGAAGCAAGTGACTATGCTCTTCGCATGGCTTTGGCTTGATGAACCTCTTCACTTTCAGAGGAGCTTAGTAGGTAGGTTTTGTTTTCACGGGACCGATAAAATGTTTTTTCATTTTTTTTTTTTTTTCAATTTTCTTGCAACATTATAGTGGTGGTGGTGGAAGTGGCCTTATTTATACTTATACTAAATTGAGTTTATATTTTTTGTGTTGTATTCTTCTTTCATTTTTTTACATTTTGCCATATAAAAATATCTCATCTGCGCGGGAAAGGGATTATACCTAAGCAAAAGGACCTATGGTTATGGTGATGGTCGAAAGTCCTTCGCAGAGGTTCGTTGGTTGGGGTAGCCATCATAATGTGAATCGTGGATCCTTTCTCAAGAGCCAGTTGTATCATCCAATTTATGGAAGTAAAAACGACTCTAAAAAGGTATATAGGATACTTTAAAAAAAAAAAAAAAAAAAACAATTTCAACCGCGAAACTTCCTGTTTTATTAATTTTAATAGTCTGGGGGTATGTGATGATGAATTTCATACGTCATCGTCTTCAATTAAAGTTCAATCTATCAGGATTGGGGAGATATTTGTAAAAGGAGGGGCCCATTTTTGGACCCAGGGCGTACACCTATGAGACTAGTACGAAATGAAAGCTTACGTTCAGCCCAATCTATCTGCCAAATATTTTTGAATTTCGCCGTGGAGATTTTGAGATAATTGGACTTGAAGTTGAGCGTCGGAAATGGGAAAAATCTGTAATTTTTGCAAATAATTACGTATACTTCAAAAAGTCAAAATATGTACATAATAGTTGGAATGTATTTTAAATGAATTAATTCTTCGTAATAATACTGACAAAACTACGGTGTAGATCTATAAATTTGTGCCTAGGGTTCCCAACTTTCTACAAAACTACTTTTTCAAAATAAAAAAAAAACAATTATTTAAAAATAAATAAAATCCTTTTCTGGAGTAAATGATTAAAATAAAAAGGCTGGGTTTGACCCACACTGATAACTTCCTATTGGTGCCCTTTGGGCTATCACACACTAGAGCAATTAAACCTGGGAAAATTGAAGCTTCTTGGCGAGGGAGTTGAAGTGTGTAGAATAATTAGGGCAAAATGTTCTTCCTTGTTTTGAGAGGAATAACAAAGTTGAACTACTAATACAAACACAAGTTGTTTGTTTCTAGGCAAACAAAAATCTGTTGTTATGCGGAATTTAATTGTTATTTTTCTAAAACCGAACAATTTTTGTTGTTCTTAACGTCAAAAAGAAAACAAAATACTTCTATACAAATAAATTCGTTTCATACACACAAAATTTTGTGTGAGATGGTCCTTTGAAACTCGATACCCGATAAGAAAATTATAAATTCAAAATCTTCAAAAACCTTATCAGTTGTGCAATCAAGAGAAGGCCTAAGTTCGGCTGATGTTTGCTCTGAATATAAGTTTTGTTTGCAGTTTTTTTGTCCTAGAAAAAAACCGTAAATTTAATTTTTTTGAAAACCTTATCAATTACTAACTATGTAAACTTTAATTATTCGGAAGTTTATATTATTGGTTGTTCTTGAGATATTCGAGCCAACAAACATTTTTTTTTAATTTTTATCAGTTTTTTCTACAGTTTTGTTGGCCTTGAAAAAAAATTATCAATTGAATTTTTTTTAAAACCTTATCAATTACTAAGTATGGTATTGTGGGTAAACTAAAACTATTCGGGAGTTTATTCCATTGGTTGCTTTTGAGATATTCGAGCCGAAAAACTTTTTTAACAATTTTTAGCAGTTTTTTTTGCAGTTTTCTTGGCCTAGAAAAAAAACCGTTAATTCAATTTTTTTACAAACTTTACCGATTATCAGCTATAACTTTGTGTATTAAAAAATTAACCTGAACTTAATATTTTTGCATGTTCTCAAGATAATCGATATTTTTTTACCAATTTTTAATGGTTTAAAAAAAAACTGTGGGTTTATTTTTTTTAAGTACTATACCTATTTTTCACTACGTCAATATTTATTGAATGAAACCAGGCCGAAGTCTATAGCTTTATTTGTTCTAGAGATATTCGAGAAACAAACCATTTTACAACTTTTTTTTTTAAATTACTATAATAAAAAAAACCGCTAATTGAATTTTTCTGAAAACCCTTTCAGAACGGCTTTATTATCTATAAAATAAAATTTACTCGAAGTCGATATCTCTACGCGTTCTCGAGATATCGTGAACGAAAAAAAGCTTCCGAACGTACGAACGTACATGGTACACAGACATCTCTCTAAAAACAATGTAATCCGACTCCAGAGACCTCGTAACGTCGAGAAATGTCAAAATTTTCAATTTCACAAATCGGACCGATTACAATAACTTCCAATAGGAAGTTAAAAAGTATAAAGTACAAAAACAAATTTTATTAATTCATTTATGCCTTACAGTTGAAAAATAATGCATAACCGGATCGCACGATCTTACTCTTCTAGATTTATTGTGAGTTTAAAACTAATTAGAAGCATCAGACTGCAAAATCTATATATAAACAGCCTAAAGTAAGTTTTGTGGTACCATTTTCTCAAAAAGTATTTGACTGATTTCGATAAATTTATTATGGTTGGAAAGCCACAATTGCGGAGATGTGCAGAATATACTTGAGACTCGCATCTACACACTGTGGGTCATTTTTGTTGTTGCACTGTGAAACAATGTGCATTTACAAAAAAAAAAAAAATTTTTTTTAAATGTTTTTTTCCTTCAATCAAACAAATTGTTTGTGAAATTGAAAGTTTTAGAAGATTTTCTCTTATTAATTATTATGAGTACCTGCATATTTTTCTTAAAATATACCTACACATTCATTCTAAGCAAATTTTATTTCATTATTCAATGAAAAGTTACGAAAGAAGAGGTTGAATTGGATTTGGAGGCCACTACATCGGAGGCCCGGGGCGGACCCCCCCCCCCCCCCCGTCAGTACATAAGTCCGCCAGTGCTGTTTCGTTACTAAATAAGTAATTTTAGTTTTATCACTTTTTTCAGTTATCCGAGGTTCGCTTAGTACCTATGTAGGTGAAAAACACGCTTAAGTAAAATAATAATTAAGCGGGTTTGACCGTATGGATAAATATACAATTTATGATTATTTGATACGGCTTATGCATAAATGTACTTATGATAAATTTTTGCATTTCCAAGCCATTTGAACATTTTATAATTATTTTATGTTCTAAAGCTGTAGTGTTTATTTTTGAATATTTAACGATTTTACCTAGTGACTACTTTTGTGGAAAAACTGTTGCAAAAACGCTACAACTGAAGCGGGGGTGGGAGGGCAACGTTTTAATCCCAAAACTAAAACCAAACATTAATCAAAATTTTTGCACTAACTCAAAATTACAGACAAAATAAAACAATTGAAGGATTACTGACTCTGACTCCTAAGTCCTAAGTAATATACATACATAGTTTATCTACTCCTCTACTTTCTTATCCATTCAGAAGAAAGTAAAAGTATATACTCAACATTTAATGTCCTTTACCTTTATCAACATTCAAAATTAAATGAGAGTAAGACAGGAGCTCATCCTAAGTAGCAAATTAAGATCTTCTTCCCCCTATCAGAGAAACTTTGCTGTCATACCACCCCAAACCACCACCACCATCAAACCGTAATGTGTTCAGTTATTTTCAAAATAATCTCGAGTGTTTATTATTAGAATAATAAACTGCTGGTGGCATTTTGGCAATTTATTCGGTGATGAAGAGACTTCTGTCGCCAACATAACACAAAACCCAATGAGCTCGCATCCTCGACAAAACGCGTTTTTTGATAACCGCTACCGCATGTGCTCTGCTATACCGCGTTCATGTCGTTCATTTGTTATTATATAGGTAGATACACAAAAAAAAAAAATTTAATGAAAACGGGTTTGGGAAATAAACTGTAATTAAGAAATTATCATATTCTCAACAAGATTTGAGTTTACGAAAAAAAAAAAAAATAATAATAACAAAAAATAAATATCCTTGGGGGAGAGGAAAATTATGTTAATGGTGATGTTGCTATAAAATCAACATTTTAAGTTAAAAATTCACGAAGTAATTTTTAAGGGTTGAATAATGTTATTTTTTGTATAGGTAAGGTACCTACCTACCCCTATATACCCCCTATACTCCTTGACGTGTTAGATAAGAAAATACACTTAACTTTAACGTAAACTCACAGTGAAAAGTGCTTGAGTTAAGTTCGAAAATGTATTTTATTTAACAAGAAGAAATAAATATTAACTGATTCTTTAAAGGAATATCATTGAGAGAGTAAATATAAATCCCACATGAACATGACAGCACTACACGACACAAACTTGGAACCTTGAAAGTGAAAATTGGTCTACACGACACAACCTCCAGCTGCGTGAAGCGTGACGAGAGCGTAAACGTCTACTTGTCTACTGCGTTCAATTTAAATAGGCTTTTTGTATGTTATACTCAAGTTGACATGACATATGGGATCTACGGTTTTATGAACCAACCTAACGTACAAGAGTACAAGACTTCAATTTAAATTTCTGCGGCATTGTAGAGACGTAGCCGTATTTTGTACAAATAAATTGGTTACAAAATTCACATTTATACTTAAATAGAAATATAAAATTTATTGGTTCTCTGAAAATTGTTTTTCCCTCTAAGGAGATTTTTTTTTTTGCTTTATTAGATATTCTGGAACACGAACAAATATTGTCAATATCGAACCACATTAATTGCCTGGAAGAATTTAGGGAGCCTCTGGGCAATCAATAGCTGCCAGCTTTTGATTAGTCCCGTGCACCATGTTCCATGCACTCTGAATGGAATAACTAATTAAGTTTTGTGCAATGCCTTGAAGGCTGCCAGTAACTAAATTTCAGGTGAGTGTGCAGCCTCAAGGAAAAACTATAACATACCACCTTAATTGAAGATGTTCGACGTCCGAATTATAAAAGAGTCTAGAAAAGTACGAAAATTCATATAGCCATGCGGACAAAGTAAAGAAGTCATAGAAGTCAACTCAGTTCATTTACTCCTGATAAAAAAATGTTGTATGTATTTGTTAAAGTAAAATTTCGTCATTGAGGAAATGAGGAGCCAACATTCTCTTATGACCTTGAAATTTGAGGTTGTAATCAAAATTGACAATACGCAATATATTGGAGAAATCCAAAAAAAAAATGCGCACTGATACCCCCACACAGTGGTACGTTTTTTTTTGTGTTGTGTTGTGTTGACAAAAATGATTTCTAACGCCAATACTTGACAATATTGAATGAAATTGTGCACTAACTGATTGGAGATGCTGTTATGCTGCTTATGTATGTTCTCGAACGAAAATTCAAAATTTATAAAAAAAAAATCATCCTCATAGTCAGGAATTAAGTAAATTAATTTAATATTTGGAACGGTAGTAGCTCGTGACGTAATGGACAGTGCGTTGAACTGTTACGCCAGAGGTCTGGGATCGATTCCCAGCCTCTGCCACCTAAAGACAAACAACAATTTTAAGGGCTATCACCTCTTTCAAGGAAGTGGCAACTCCTCCAAGAGTATCTCCTGTCATTGAAAAGTGCCGCCATCAAGTTTTTGAGATATTCCGTTTAAAAAAAAAAAAAATCGGTTTTTCGCTGTTTTTGAGGTTTCGTTAAACCGTGATGTAATTTGTTTCAACATAATTTGTAACGGTTTCTGAAAGCACTAATCTTTTTTTTTTAATTTTATTTAAATCTCTCCGATATCTCTTTCCTTCCCCGAGAAATCCTGATTTAGTTGTAAGACCTTATCCTATAAAATTTGAAAAGTCGATAGAGGAAGATCACGCCATAGAACGAGCTACCCTCATCGAGGTACCAGATAATAATGCCCGTAATATTCACGCCGTTTAAAATCGGTTTAGATTCAGAAGTCGGTTTAAAATTTTTAAACCGACTAATCGGTAATATTCACTCACTTAAACCGACGTTAACCAAAATTTTAAACCGAATGATCGGTTTAACTACGATAAACCGACTCCAACTTAAACGAGGCATTTTCGTGTCGTTTAGGTACGGTTTAAATGGTTTTAGCTAATATTCAACATTTGATTGGTTTATTCAGTCAGTACAAAATATTCAATCGTGTTATTTTCGGCGATGATGGCTATTCAAACTCATCATATTTGTGCACGTTATTCGCACGTCGGGGTAGAGTTGACCAATTAATTAGAAATGGCTTATATACCGAGAGCTGGTAAACGATTTGATCAAAGTGTTTTATATCGCATGATATTTGTGAGCATGATATTTGTATATATCGCAGTGCAAACTACATGCCATAGACCTTTTAGCGATATCGCGGCCCTAAGACCACCGTAATGCACTTTCAAAATTCAAAAAAATGAGCGAAGTTTATGTGTATTACACCGCTCCAAATTTTGTGAGCATAATGTTTATATGTGTCCAAATTAAATGCCATCGGTCTGGCAGCGATACCGTGGCCCTAACATCTCCATAATGCACTTTCAAAATTCAACCAAAAAAATCAGAATAGTTCGTGGTTACTGTCCACACTCAATTTCATCACCTTGACAGTAATATGTACCTCATACCTAGCACCAAATGCACTTTAAAAATGCTAATACTATTTTTTTGTTAGGAAAGTGCATAATGGTATTGTAATGTTCACGGTATCGCTGCCAGACCAATGAAATTCAGTTTGGACAGATATAAAATTTGGAGCGGTTAAAAAAATTTTTGTTGCAATTTATATGTGCACTATGAAGGTGTTTGGGCTGCGGTATTGCTGTTAGGTTGATGAAATTTAGTTGCCATCTTGCTTAATATAATATGATAGATATTGGACCCGAATTCACGACCGACGCGGAACTGCAACCAGATCATCAAGAAGAATTCAACTCGCAACAAATCGTTCATGGAATGTTTGGAAGACGCAATGCGGTGGACGTTATTGTTGACATTTTTTCGCAACGTAAAACACAATAAAGAGGAATGAAAGACATTTCTAATGCGTATTTGTGTCTGACACGAATTAATTAATTTATTTTATTTAAATATAAAATGACAATTCAAAAAATAAATGTCAAGAAAAGCCTTTTTTAGTTTTTTTCATACTTGCGATGCTATGCGACGGTCGGTTTAAATCACAAATTTAAACCGACGTAAACCGAATGGAATTTTTTGCTTAAACGGAGTGAATATTACCGATTTAAACGAGATTTTGTCGTTTAAATTCTATCGGTTTAGTTCGGTTAAATGTAGTCGGTTTAAGGGCTTTTAAACCAAGTTTTAAACGGCGTGAATATTACGGCGGTAAGTATACAGTTTTGTAGGTAGTGTCTAACCAAACATTTTGAGTAAGGGTTACCAAGCGTAAAGTGGTCAAGGCATAGGGTTGCCATGCTTTAAAGTTAAACTTTCGGGTTTTTAAAAATTTTATTTTTTTATACAAAGGTATATAGAAAGTTATCAGCAAAGAATATAAAGTTACCAAGAATGCGCATCTCATACAAATTTTTTACTGCACATTTTCATATGGCGGGTTCCAATATTGCGACCTGCTCCCAGAGCTTTTGCTTTTTTTATGGGCTTTTCAAGGACAAAAAAGCAGACTGTCTCAATGTGTGTGGTATCTCATTTTAAAAGCGCTGAGAGAATTATTGAAAAGCCCACAAAAAAGCCAAAGTGCGGGTTCCAACATTTTATTTGGTATGGTTAATTTTTTTTAAAATTTGTATTAGTTTTGATCATATTTGGTCGATAAACCATGTTTAATACTCAATAATGTCAAAGAAATATTACAAAAATTACTTTTATTCTCTCGGTGAAATTGCACAATATTTTGGATTTATATACATAAAATTTATCTGCATTGCTACCTTTTCGTATGTAAGTGCAAATTAGGCATATGTCTAAAGATATTTAAAACCTAATTTTTACCTAATTTTGACTTTGGCAATGCTCTTCTTTTAATTTTGAAGTTTCGTGGCACTCAGTGATTTCAAATCGTTAAGTGTACCAAATTCCATTTATTTTCGTCAAGAATTGGCATGGGAAATAATTGTTGTCGCCAAAATTCAATGAATGCATCACTGTGCGGCGTGCGCGGTCTGTGCATGCGTGCATCTGTGCATAGAGCTATAGAGCCTTAACGGTTTGGTGAATTTGCTTCAAATTTGGTACAGAGGAATTTTAAGTGATTAGAATTGTATGTTTTAGTTCATCTAAAACGGGTAGCTAAGTACCTTACAACGATTTCGTTTTTTTGTTTTATTAATTTTCTCAAACAGTTTTTATTTTAAGCTCCCTTCCTATAATGAGCAAAATATGATTGTAAGAGAACTGCATTACAGGTTTTTAACTAAAAATTCACATTGGTGAAATGCGGTTTTGACGTTTTTTAAGAAAATTGCCCTAATGTTGAGCTATTAACGTAGGTATTTTGAATATATACTAGTACGTCCAGCCCTCGAAATTCGAGTGCCAATTACATTATCCTCTAATTGACAGAAATTTTGACTGAAATTTAAAGCCTACCAATACAAAGTACCTCAAGGCTGTTTCACAATACGACGAGAAAACGAGACGTCAGCGTGACGAGATCTCTTTCGCAGTTTCTCTCTCTTAAAAAAGAATTTCAAAAGGTGAAATTATACATAATCAAGCATTTCTCGTCATCTCGTCACGTCGCGTCGTAAAGTTCGAAAAATTGAAAAAAAGACGCAACGTGACGACGAGAAATACTTTATTATGTATTAATTCGTTGTTTGAAACTCGTTTTAAAGAGAGAACAACTGTGAAGAGATCTCGTCACGCTGACGTCTCGTTTTCTCGTCGCATTGTGAAACAGCCTTCATTGTGTTTTTTACAGATATTCTCTCACGCTCTCTTCTCGCTCCCTCTTAATACGAAATTTTCTTTTGTTAATTTAACTTATTTGCGGTTTAATAATTTAATTAATTTATATTTTGTGCACTTCTGTGGTACAAAACCTTTCCAATGATATATAATTTATATGCCCTTCGGCTTTTCTAGACCGCGTAAATTGTACCACAAAATTCGTGTTTGCCGTTTTATAATATGATGATGATGATGATGATTATAAGAAAATAAGTTTTAATTTCTTTAAAACAGATTTTTTGTGAAAGTTTTGCACAACAATATTTTAAAAAATTTATTGCAGAAGAACATGTAGGTTCTATTTTTCTTGCATCACTCAAAATTTTAAACTAAAATTTAATATTATGTAAGTAAATGCAAACCAAGGTACTCTTAAGGATTGAAATTGAATTATAATCTTCTATGAAATGTCTAAGATACTAGACAGTTTTCTCAAGAATTGTTTGCAATAGATATAAAATTAATATTATACCTGTCTAATATTCCTACATTTTCCAAGAAGTAAATGAAAATAAAAATAAAATGAAATGAAACAAAAAACAACATTGATATAACACGACTTCTGTTACCAAATAATTTTAATGGTGAATTATTTAATTAATTTACCATGCATCATTAGATCGAAACAGTTTTTGCAGCATATTGAATTTAACATAATGTTATGTTTAACATTTTAAATTAAATTAAACGCTCACAATAGAAGCATAGGTTGCTGATTTACATGCATAATAATAAAAAATCATTGAAGTGTTTGTGAAATTTTCTGCTGTAGGTATTTAAATATTAAATTAAATCCTAGCATGGTAAAAAAAAACTGAACCTATGAAACTTACACTTCCTTCTCCAATCAAAACCTCCTACACTATGCTATCAGGATGGATGAAAATGAATGCAGGGGTGGACTTGGAGATGTCTGCTTTTAATCTTCAAAGAAATTTTGTTTTTAAACAAAAATTCATTAAGAAAGATTTTTGCACAGCTTAGAAATATTTGTTAGGTAATTTTTATAATAATTGAACCAGCATTTTTACGCTTGCGCTCTTGAAATATCAGATTAGTCGGTTCAAATACATTTAAGGAAACAATGTTAAAGAGTCGAAAGTACTTAAAATAAAATGCACGACTGTATTGCACAAGCTTGCTTTTGTGGTTAAAGTTGCTTGGGATTTCAAATATTGTACAGAACTAATAATATGTATATTTATACAATATATACAAAATTGGAGAATATGAAAAACAGCATAAGCACATTCTTAAAATCGAAGAAGAGGAATAACAGTGCCCAGGCACTGATGAGCCCAACTGTCGTGCCTGAGCGAATCGCATTGGACTAAAAAGATCGCAAAAAATCTTCCATTCCTAAAATCGATAAAACAAGTGCTTAAAATGTTTTAATGTCTTAATGAAGAACGGCGTATAAATTCTTAAAAAAAAAATTATAAATTTGTGCAGAAAAAATTAAAAATCGTTGAAGTGGTTTTGTAAAATTTTTTAGAAAAAAAATGGTATGTCATTTTTAAGATTTTATTAATATACAACTATTACCTTAATTTAAAAAAAAAGTCATCGACTCGTTCTCAAAAAAAAAATTTTTTTTTCAAAAACAAAATTTGATAAGTTCAAAAAAATCAAAAAATTTTTATGCAGCTCCTATTACTCAAACTTGAAAGAACCTCCAGAACAAACATTTTGATCAAAATTGGCTAAGAAAATCGCAAATAATGAAAAAAAAGGTTCTATGTCACGAATCGTTAATAATTACAATTTTTGGTTAATTTTTTTCCAACAAAATGTCAACACCAGCATTAATACCACAAAAAAAATTAATAAAAATTGTTAAAGCCTTTTTTTGAGATAATCGCTTAAGTGGTTTAGGTTGCAGGTCGAGGAACAGACAGACACCAAAAGCAATTTTTTTTGGCAAAAATTTTAAATTCAGTTTTCTTACAACTACTGCGGTCATAACAAAAGTAGGTGCAGAGTTTAAGTTTTTGAGAAATTTTGTTTTAAACCGAAATAATTCTATCGCAGCTTCGAGCTACCTGTTCTAGAAGAGCTTAATCCAAATTTAGAAAATCCCCTCTAGGGAATCACAGAAAAATTCTCTGTACCAAATTTAAAGCAAATTGACCAAACGCACAGACCGACGGACGGTATGGCAAAACCTACTTTTTCGGATTTTTCTGAAATAAAAATATATTACATTTAGAATTTAATTTACAGAAAGTGATGACTTTGACTTTGTGAATTAACAAAAGACTGCTTGATGAAGAGCTCTTTTAGAAATATAAAAATTTTCTGAATGAATTTTTACATCAAAAGTAAATAATGGCTCAAAATGAAAAAGTGGCGCCCAACGTAAACGAATCTGCTAGTTGTCGACTGCTATGTTGTTCACTTTCAATTTGTTCCCTTAATGTTTCCGCATCATTACGTTCTATGTCAACTGTGAGATAATGAAATTTCAGAATCTCTTCTCACTTAATAACCGTTATAATAGCTTATAATGTTTATTTGACAACACAAAGCCCCAATACAAAACAAAAATAGAAATACGAAATACTTCTATCAATATTTTATAAAAAGCCTCTTGACTTAAAGTAGGAATTTTTAAAGGGAAAAAACAACAAAAAAAAAAAAGGGTTTCTTCTTAAAAAACATGTAATATGTTATATATTTAACCTTAAAATTGATGAAATCTTTTTGTGAATTTTCTTTAAAGATGAAAAAGTTATAAATTTCTTTCTTTTTTCTATTGAATAAAACTGAAAGAAACTTAATCCCCAAGAAGATGGATTTATGAGACTAAATATGAAAAGTGATATGGCAAACAATTTTCCTTTTCATCCTTTGTGATTATTTCAAAGATATAAACTAGGTAGCTAAGTCAGAGATCAATAGTGAGGAAAGGAGAAATAAGCCAGGTCCCAATTTTCAATATATGTATATATTATGGCTAACATTTTGCAAGAAGTATTATTAAATATAATCGTTTCTCTCTGGTCGTCAAAACACACACAAAACGGAGACAAACCACCATACAGTTCCATACACATACACACACGCACACCCTTTACATCCCGAACCCGAAAATCGTCTTAATGACTTTTGTGTATGCAATTGATGTCACATAGCTCAGTATAAAAGTACCTCCAAGTGTTATAGTTGGGTGTTCGTATGCGTATATAATTTTGTAAACATTTCAATTCCGGTTGTTAGCATATATAGAGCATAAAACCCTTTTTATACTTATTTCTACTATTATACAACACTAAAATCTTTAGGGTATTCAAAAACAGGAACTACACATTTAGACATTTTATGTATAGGTACAACCATAATAGTCTATACTTAGGGCATGGGAATCTACTCTAAAGAATGTCTTTAAGCAAGAAGAGCATGCATCACTTCACTAGGGGAATTAGTTTTAATATATTGATGGGTTGTATGAAGAGGATTTAATTAAACAAGAGAGATGTTGTGTTTTTAGTATAAACTCGTCTACACTCCAAATCACTTGCTTAAACACATCTAGGTATTGTTTTTTTTTTTTTTTTTAATTTAATCATACATATTTTTCTAATCGTTATTTTCATTCTAGAAAAACGAGTCTATAAATTTTTTGTCTGCCTGTGTGTTTGTCCGGAGTAATTTTCGAACTGACCAAACTGATTTCCACGGCACACTACCATGCACGTAAAGTTTTTTGCAAAGAGTGATCAGAGCTTACTGTCATTCCAAAAATTATTCTGGTCTCTTCAAAATTTTATATTAAATTTCACGAACTTATGCTTTTGTGATCTAAGTCTTAATTGATTTTTTTTTTCTTTAACTTTTTATGTACAAAATTTCTTTAATGTTTAATTTTAAAGAAACAAAAAAAATAGTCTTTCGATAAGGCTTTAAGTATGAGACTAAGTAAGTATTCGTTAGAATATAAGAATATCACCTTAGTTTAAAATTTTCAAGTTTTCCGATAGATTGCAGTGAACTCCCAAAAATATCAAAATTAGAAAAAAAATCAAAACTAAGCAGTTAATTAAGCTGAAGCGATTACGTCCAAAGTCCATAGCTATAGTTTGTACAAGTGCTCTAATAAGTAATAAGAAAATCGTAGACGTTTGATTCACATTTTTTGGTTTGTGAGCACATTTAGCATTTAAAAACGATTTTTTTTCGGGCTAGTAAGCTTAAAAATAAATTTTGTTTTGATCTGCTAGCGTGTACTAGTGCGCACTCTCTTACTAGCATGATATATAAATATACGTTATTGACCATCTATATAATCGATTTGCCTGCGTATATACACCACAATACGTCATACTAGTGCAATTTTTTTTTTATATTTTTTTTTTATTATTTAAATAAACCACAATATTCTTCAAGTTTCAAGCCTCAATCATATTCTCAATTAATTAAAATTAATACACGTTGTTTTTGCAGTTCAATATACAGGGTGACCCCTAACTCGTGCACGATTTCTGAGATCATTCTTAGAAAAAAATGTTCACCTTGCACATTTCTTCTGAAAAATTAACTAAGATTTGAAACAAAACTATTAAAAATATCAGAATTCACAATTTGTTCACAAATTTGTATTCATAAATTTAATTATTTTAATTAATTAAATGAATTATTTAATTTTAATTCATTTTAAGTGAATTTTCAAAGAATCTCAGAAATAATGCCCTGAAATATAGTATAGGTACACTAATTAGAGGACAACCTGTAGATGATGGGAAATCAACCAAATAAGCACATATACATTAAATTCTATGAGTTAGTAGTACCCATACAATTTTTTTGTCCACATTTAATACAAAATATTTGTACGAATGTATGTGCGGGATAATTTTCAAAAACGGCTGAACAATGATTTTCAAGAGATTTTACAGAAAAAAATGATATAGGTTGTTTTATATGCCAAAAACTGTCCAAAATAGTTAGTTGGGTTTTTAATGGAACAATTTTTTTTTTTTTTCAAAACCTAACACGGACTAAGTCCCGAATAGTACTGGTATACAGTACATATTTACTACTTTATAAAATCTATTTTGTGCTAATTTCTTGGTTTTTGATAGCGAGACTTAAAAAAAAAAAAAAAACAATATCAATGCTGTCCTCACACTCGTACAACGCAGTGTAGATATGTGGTGGATAAAAAAAAATTTATTTTAAGATTATTTGGGTAAATTTTCTATTCAATCGGAAGGCAATTCTTGAAAATTTAAATATTTTACAGGCGATATGTTTACCTCTATCTACATCAATATGTACACAAAATAGACGGCAAATAGTAATACCTATGGACGTATACTACAGAAACTTTTGTTATCTAATGTTTTGAATTTTTAAGGTCAAACCTATTATGGTTAAATTTGAATTAGATTCAAGCATCCGAAAACCTTAAGTGAATTCTTAATCCTCAATTTAAATTATCAAAATTTTGTATTTTCAAACAATTTAAACAATTTTAAATGATATCAAACGATCAAGAAAAATTTTGTCTGAAAATGTTTCAATTAAAACAAATTTTACATAAATCCTAGTTTGAAAAGACTTTCAATGTTTCAATAGTAGGTATAGATTTGGAAAGGGGACAGAAAAATATTAATTTTTAATTTTAAGACACAAATTAAATTTCTATATTGATGGAGAAAAAAAGCTTATAAAGAAGAACGGGGGCACAAACGCACAGTGGTATGATATAAAATAAAAGAAATTGTTACAAGAAGGCTTTAGTTTTATATTTTTATTGAAATTAATCAAAGTTTTTAGCAATATTGTTATCTATTGCATCGATGCTAGCAATTCGTCTATAAATAAAATAATAAATTTGGTGGCACAACGACTCATGAATAACCAGGGCCTAGTGACTTAAAACTCTCAACCATTTCTGTGTGCGTGTCTACAGAAATGGAGGGGACCTACAGTTTATTGCCGAATCCGAACGGCTAAGGTGAGCCGCGATTTTCTATGACAAGAGATACTCTTGGAGGATTTGTCAATTCTTCGCAAGAGGTAGTAGCCCGGAAAAAAACTTAAGGTAGAAGCGGCTGGTATTGAACCCAGACCTCTGGCATGACAGTCCATCGCACTAACCATTACACCACGGGCTACTACTAGCAATTCGTCTACTCTTATTTATTGGGCTCTGAACAGAACTGAAGTCTTCGATGTAATCATTATCATTACTATTATATAAAGACGAAACAAATATTTTGTTTGTCCGCGTTTTTCTCAGAAAGTATTCAACCGATTTACTTGAAACAAATTTTATAATTTTCCTTATTCCTTGAAGCATGTAAATAGATATTCTTTATTTGTTAAATATATTTGTTGAATTAGATTATTTACTTTTAAGAAAATTTCGTACACTTTTTTGTCGAAGTTGACCAACATATTCAATTATGCTTTTAAACCTGCTTGATATTTTACAAAAATGTGATTTTTTGTATAAAGCCAATAGTTTTATGCAAATTTTAAGCCCTAAATCATTTCTTAACTGTACTTACAAGCTGAGAAATAAATTTATTTACAAATTATAAATTTATCAACTTTTTGTATTTTTGCATCTATGAAATCGATTCAATCGCAATGACTGGGTTGCTGCTTTGTTCCATTTCATTATCGTTCCGTGTTTTGTGTATTTTCTTTTGTGTATTGCTTCTGAATCTCTGTCCACTCAATTGTTCGCTCATTCACTCATTTACATTTTTATTCCTCCTTTCATTCCACTCAATTGTTGACTTTTTGTAACGACGACAGCCAATGCGTAGTGTGTTTGTTTTTTCCTTTTTCTTAAGCGAACAAAAATGTTACATACATATGCCTACATATTTTAAGTATGGACACCACTGCCGTGCGCAGTGTGTTTATTTTTTGCTTCTTCTCCAGTGAGCCGAGGTGTTACATAAATTTACATATTTTGAGAGGGGCAGATGGGCAGAGCATTCAGTAGAAAGCAGCATGAAAAAAAAGGTTTACTAAAAGCTGCTAAAGATTATGAAAATGAAACATTACTGATTTCAACTGAGTGGAGTAAGGAATAAAATACAGTGCAAGCTCCCTTAGCCGGACAGTAACGGTCGCAACACTGTTGTCCGTCTAAGGGAGTTTCCGTTCAAGGAAAAAATAAAAAATAGTTATAAAAGAAAATGTATAGTTGGTTTCAGTGAGAGAAAATAAAATTCTTAATTTGGTTACCGAAAGCATATGAAAGTATGTATGTACATAAATTTGTTGTTAATAATATAGTAGAAATTGCGGTTAGTCTCATGAAACATTTGATATACTTTTACCTACTCATGTTAATAAGTATATTTAAAGCTTGCGAAGCAATGCGAGCACGGTTCGGCTAGTCAAAAATAAACGTATATATCCTTAAAGAGGAAAGATCAATCTAAATTTGCATATACAAGTTATCGTGGAAAAATTTGAGAATCACAACTTTCAGCTTTTCAAAAGTACACGAAATGAGAAAAAACACAAATTATGCAATATCGGTTTTAATAAATAAAGTAAAGTTTTTCATTAGGGAAATTATCTAAAAACTATCTTAGCACATTGCTCTATTAAAAAAATTATTTCCATCGCCCTTTTTTTAGAATAAACTTTAAAAATAGACCAAAACTGGTTAACCCGCAATGTCAAATGTTCAGATTTCCTGAAATTTGACCTTTTGGCCTATGGGAGGCTGTGAGACGTCAATTTTGCTTAAAACCTCAAAATTCAAATAACATGAAAAATGTTTCAACAACTTCGCTATTAAAGAGTAAAAAAATAACCGAATTCACTTTTTAACAAATTTTAAAATTTTTAAGAAATTAGTCTCTTAATACACAAAGACATAAGGGCTCGTATAGTTATAAAAGGACTTTTTAATGTGTTGCTTATGCTTTCTGAAGAAAGTTAATGAAATGACCAAAATTGTCAGATTAATTGTTACTTAGAAAATAAAACAACAAATGATTTCTAACATGTGACATACGAAATTGTTAGTCTGAATCTTAAGTATTTCAATCTTTTTTTTTTTTTTTTTTTCTTACCACAATTAGCTTCATCGCTACTATCCGAACAATCGGGTTCATGATCGCATAACCAATTTTTAGGTATGCAATTACGGTCTTTCTTACACAAAAATTCCTCATGTTCTATACAAGTTACATCTTTAAATTAAAAAGTTAAATTTTATAAAAATATTTTTTTTTTGTAATTAATTCAAATTTAAATAAAAGTAACAATTACTACAAAAAAAAAAAAAGAACTTACTGCAAAAATCAGCATCCTCATCAGATCCATCACTGCAATCATTTTCTTGATCGCATCTCCATTTTTTTGGTATACAATTACCATTTTTACATCTAAATTGATCAGCTCCGCAAGTTTGTTCTGAAAATAAAAGAAAAAATAAAAAATTTTTAAAATTTGTGTTTTTCTTAATTTTGTTTATGCATATATTATGGATAATTTTGGTTGTAAAAAAAAATATTTAAGCTTATATATTTAATAAAAAAAACAATGAGAAATTTCACTCCCGTTCGGCTACAAGACTCACATAATGTGTGTTTTTTTAATTCCCGATCTCGTTAAAATCGTTAAAAAATCTAATATTGTCTCGGTATTGATCTCCATCTCGTCTGCCTAACTAAAGTTCAATCTTTTTTATTTTTTTTTTAATTGTGTGAATTTTGTGCAAGAGATATTAAAATAGTGTCGGAATAGAGAGTCTGTAAAATATTTTCATAAAATTTAATTTTATTATTGACTAGCTGACCCGGTAAACGTCGCTCAACTTAAGATTGATTAAATAATAGGCGTGTTTTGTTTCTAATTTATATCGGCTTAGACAAAATTATAATTCACAAAATAAGACACAATAATTGAGCTTTAAAATAATTTTAAATCTTGATATCTATCAAGGCTTATATCAATGAGTTGCATAAATCGATATTTATCAAAGTTTATGTTCTTAACTTGAATACATTTTCTATCCACGCTAAGGAAATGTAAAGAAAATAAGTCTTGATAAACATTCGGGCTTAATGATAAACTGTATAGTTTAGTTGCTATGGATTTTTGTATTTATTTTGTTTCAAATTCAATAGAAAGTCGAACCTCTCTTTTTCTATTAATAGAAAAAACTCTTTTAAAATTACATAAAAAATTGAATTCAATACACTTTATTTACATGGAAAATATATAAAAATGAATTAAGGTTTTTGTTACGCGAATACAAAATTTGACCCGGCGAACTTCACATAAAAATATGCAATTTCAGGTTTTCACGATTCCCATGCAAACCGCATGATGTTCAGCCGAGTTATACGCGCCGTACGAACAAAAAACAACGTTGGTTCTTACGCATATAATTTCTTAACCGTAAACGCTATAGAGAAAAGTACTTCATAGAAAACTTGTAGATCATGAAATTTTTATAAAATTAATTTTGTCATTTATGTTCATTCATAGCTATTTCTAAATAATGCAAAATGACGAAAATGTCGTTTTTTTTTTCATATACAATGTAGGTAAAACTTCTAAACGGTGTGTGTTTTAAAGTTTAATATATTCTCTTTAAAAAGTGGTCAGAAATCAAAAATACCGTTTTTGAAAAAAATGTATGCTTATTTTAAAGAATAAAATATTTTTTACGAAAAAATGGGTGATATGAATAAAAAAGAGCACCTGCTCAAAACTCAACTTTTTCGAGCACGTGCTCCATTTGGTATGAATAAAATACTTGAGGAGGTGCTCAACGATTGAGCATCCACATGTTTGATGAGCACCTTCTCAAAGGTAAGTACCTACTCAATTGTTAGATATGAATAAACCGAAGCACGTTCTCCTTCGAGAGGAGCACCTGCTTCTCATTTGCGAGCAAGCTCAGTTGGTTGCTCAACAATGAACGAAATAGCGTTTTATCACTAAAATACATCTTTTTTTTTAAATAGAAATGACGATATTTAATTATGCCTATGCTCAAACACATTAAACTTGATGATCTGTTTAATAGGACTCGAGACCACAGCAATTTTTTGGATGTGATTGATAGCAAAAATTCAATGATGCAATAAGATAGGTCTTTACTTTTTATTTGCAAATATGCAAGTCTTTCAAGCCGTAGAAAGAACGTTTGTAGATGATGCTGCATTGAAAATGCATTTTTTTCTTAAAGCCCCAGATAATTGATATAGAAGACTTAAAAAATTGCATTTAATAAAAAAACTGAATACCATAGAAATGAATATAAGGGTCCATAAGACCTCTTAGGTTTATGTATGCAAGACGCACTTAAAAATTAATTTGTATAGTGCATCTTGCATACAGAAGGCTCACCTTAAAGGTCTTAGACCCCCATATTCATGTCTATGGTATTCAGCTCTTTAATTAAACATAGTTTTTTTTTTAATGGTATACCTTTTATCTGGGCTTTCAGAAAAAAAATGCATTTTTAATGCAACAACGCCCCAACCATAGCTTGCAAGACTTGCATATTTGCGAACAGAAAGTAAAGACCTATCTTATTGCATCATTGAATTTTTGCTATCATTCACACCCAAAAAATGCTGTGGGCTCTTATTGTTAGTTTAGAAGTGATATTTAATGGAAGTGAAACAAATTTAAAAAATTTGTGTTCTACTATAATGATGCAAATGAATACCGAAAAACCCTCATATATGCATCAACTCCCAGAATGTCAGTTGTTCTACTATATTAGTTTTAATTTCTTTATTATTTGAAGCCAAAATAATAGACATATTTTGTCAAATAATATTAAACTTAAAAAAATATTTCGAGAGAAAATGACAAAAAAGTATAGAAGCTATGGAAACGAAAATAAAAATAATAAAATATTACATTTCAGGCAGAAAATCGGTTTGAGGTATGAGAGCACCTACTCTGTATAAAGGAGGAGGTTCTCACTAGTTGGTGTAAAATTTTGTTCATACGAAACGGGAGCAGGTGCTTCTTTATTGAGCACCTCCTCTGATTCTTATGGAGCACCTTCTCTGAGTACCTACTCCATTTTATTTATATCACCCAATGTATGATCAGTTTTTCCATACAAGTTATCAGTTACGAGATATTGCGCTCCCTCAAAAAGATAAGGACCCCTATAATAACAAATTTGTTTCATTTAACATGATTATAATACCTATCATAATAACTTTTACTTAGAATTCACACTGTAGAGTGGATCGTACATAAAAGGAAGTACTTGCTTTTTATTCGTGCTATTTTTTCTATCGCAAAATCGAACTTATTTTTATGAATTTATTAAAAATAAATTGTAATATACATAAATGTAGATATGCTTAAATCAAAACCGAAATAACCATTTAAATAAAATTTAATACCACAAATCCTACAATTTCTCTGCAATAAATAATATATGTATGTATGTAGGTACCTAATTTAGTATTTGAAAGAAGCTTATCAAGAGAAAACTTAACCCTTAGTATAAATTTTTTTTTTATTTTTTATAACCTCAATTCTCTGCAGACATACATAAATATATTAACAAACAAAAAGTATTCGAAATCCCATAGTTTATGGGTGCGCGTAAATAAGTTAACTGACGCGATGAAACTGGCACTATTCATGAATATTAAATTTTAGTTTATAAAACCACCCCCTCAACCAAGAAGGGTAGGTATATGTATGCATATACCCATCACCCAACCAATGTTCAGCTCTAAGGGCTTATTTCGAATTGAAAGGATAATATTATTTTTCGACCATGAAATATGAAAGTAATATGCTTCTCGTTGTTGCTGCTGTTGGTGTTGCTGCTGGTGCTGCTGCTAGAAGTCTTGGAGTTTGTGTTTAGTTTTATTTTATTTATTGTTTTTTTTTTTAAATTTTTATAAAAGAATGAGTTTTATTGCTGTTCAGCTTCTAAGACCAAACACAAAATCAAAAAGTTATCATAAACTTGGAAGATTTTTTTTTCGGATCACAATATTAAAAATATATAGATGGATTATTTATGCATTAGTTATGATGGGAACCATTATTTTTCGTTCATAGAATTCAGGTACATAGAATTCAGGTACACATGCAATGTGTTTTTATTTCAAAAAATGTATCTTTTAGAAATAAAATATGTTTTGTGTTAATAAGTTAGGGAAGTTTTTTTTTGTATGATTGTACAATTTACACATATGATAAAGATTGAAAAAAAAAAAAAACACCATCGCAACTTAAATAAAATTCACGACTAATGCACACTAATTTGTTTTTATATGTTTTAATATACGATCACACTGTGACTGAGTAAAACTTTTCGTCTTATAGAGGGTGATTCACTTAAGGTGTGACAAAAAGCTATAGTGTATGGGTTAAGTCAAGACAAAATAAAATCATATGGGAGGGGGGTCTATTTCCCATATTTAGGCAGGAGGGGCAATTTTCTAGAAAATCGACTTAAAATAAAAACAAAATCATTAAAAAACAATGGCAGCACTTCCAATGTCATGCTATACTTAAGTAATCCAGTAATCCCGTTATTTTATTATATTTTTAATTCAAATTATTTGAGCGAATAGTTAATTTTAAAAATTAATTTTCAAACTCAGGATTTTGAAAAAATAATGAAAAAAATACTGTTTAAACTAGTTTTGTTTAAAAATTTACGTTATTGAGTAGTATTTTAGTTTTTAAATTTCTGTCATAAGCTTTACCGCTGCTTTCGACTCATAATACATATTTTTTGATTAACTTTCACATCAAAAAATTTACTGTGGGCTAATAAGGTGTGGTGGTATGGTGGACCGCTCTAGATAAAACAACAAATTGAGTAAGGTTCAACGTTCAGCATGTCTGTGCATGAGCGGAGCACTTCGTACGACTCCTTCAGCTGCACTAGACATTCTGTTCCATCTCTCACCTCTCGACATTTTTGGCAAACAGACGGCTGCAAACACAGCCATTCGTCTTACGGCCTCGTCGCAGTGGATCAATAACGCAATTGGTCACTCCATTATTCTGAACTCATTCGGATCAATTCCCAGTAACATCGACTACACCATCCCAAAGTTACAGTTTGATAAAAACTTCCAGGTAACCATCCCCTCCAGATCCAGCTGGGAGGATTCGGCATTGTTGAATAATGAATCTATTGATTTCTACACTGACGGATCAAAAACTAGTGACGGGGTTGGTGGAGGTGTTATTACATGACCCCAAGCAACCAGCTCTTATGACACATTATTAAAAGTAATAACATTATTTCTATTTATAATTTTTAAAATTTTTTAACTCTGTTTTACAAAATTCTGCAAATAATAAAAAAAAAGTTTTATTTTTTTTTTTATTTTTCAAAACTTTTTTTTATTATTTACAGAATTTAGTTACAAAAAATTTTTAAAAGCAGAATATTAAAAGCAGAATTTTGAAAACAGAATTTCGACCCAGACAACCCTCGTAGCGTAGATGATTTAAGGAGAGTCTGATCAAAAAAATTGGTTTGGAAATAACGGACATCCTAGTGTAATAGTAGCTAGTAAGTACAGAAATCTACCAAAAAATTGTTTTTCTTTTGAAGAAAGTATTGACAAAGGACATGTTTAAAGAAAAATTTTAACATGGGAGATAGTTTTTAGAATTCTTATTTTGCGACTATATTTTGCAGCTATATTTACTATTTTTTAAAAATATAAATTTCATAGCGATATTAAGATAACAATCCGCTCATTATACTGCAAAACATTAATTTCTAATTTTAATTTATAAAATGTGTGTCCGAAACGTCAAATTTATCTAAGGCTAAATTTACAAAGTTTCAACGAGCTCTAACGGCTAGATGGGTTGTCCAAAATAAATGATTCAAATAGTTCATTTGTACCAAAATTCAATCATTTTGTGATTTTAAGTATAGTTGTTGAGGTAAAAGTGACAAATTAATAAAAAATCTGGATTTTCAATAAGGTATGCAATTTCGGCCTTTGTTAGAAAGGACACCAACAAATATCTATACGCTACTAGCCACCACCACCCGGCAAATTTGAGATCGATTGTCTCTAAACTATTTCAGCGCGCTCACAGGGTATGTGACAAAGATCATCTTGCCACTGAACTATCCTTTGTAGACAATGTTCTTAAAGCAAACGGCTATACAAAAAAGCAAAGTACGTGGAATCCAGCTTTGGCAAAAGAAAGTGCTATTAAAATTTTCTACCGATTATATTTTGGCACCAATTGTGTAGAAAATTGCTGCAAAAAAAATCGATGGAATTCATCCATTTGTAGTCGTGCGATTAAACGTTAAGTAAGTAAAAAAAAAAATACACTGAACGAAAAAGTGCACATATTTTGAGTAGGTATCCTTTGAGATTTCAACCTGGACGATGATGGTCGAAATTTCCGTCCACCAGACCTAAATGAAGTGCGGTTAGCGATAGCCAAGCTTAAAACGTACAAGGCTGCTGGTGCGGATGGCCTGCCAGCCGAGCTATTCAAAGCAGGGGGAGATACACAAGGGAGTATACACCAGCTTATCTCCAAAATTTGGTCGGAGGAAAGTATGCCCGATGAATGGAACCTCGGTATAGTGTGCCCCATCCACAAGAAAGGAGATGCTCTGACCTGTTCCAACTACAGAGGTATAAGTCTCCTCAACGTCGCATACAAAATCTTGTCATCTGTACTGTGTGATCGCTTAAAACCGTTTGTCAACGATCTGATCGGCCCCTATCAGTGTGGCCCGGCAAATCAACCGTCGATCAAATGTTCACACTCCGACAGATTTTGGAAAAAACCCAGGAGTTTCAAATCGATACACACCATCTCTTTATCGATTTCAAAGTCGCATATGATATAGCGTAGACAGAAACGAGCTATACACAGCTATGTCGCATCTCGGCATCCCTGCCAAACTCGTATGCTTGTGCAGGATGGCGATGGAAAAATCTCTCTGCTCCGTAAAAGTAGGCAAGAACACCACCGAACCCTTTGATGCCGAGAAAGGTTTGAGGCAAGGCGACGCGTTATCATGCAACCTGTTTAACATCGTTCTTGAAGCAATTGTACGCAACTCACAAGTCAACAACAGTGGTACAATTTTTAAAAAGTCCGTTTAACTACTTGCTTATGCAGATGATATTGACATCATTGGGAGAACGAAGCGAGCTGTTACCGGCGCCTTTGCAAGTATTGAATCGGAGGCGGCGAAAATTGGTTTGGCTGTTAATCAGGACAAAACGAAGTATATGCTATCATCGAGAAAGGAATCTCAACATCGTCGACTCGGGCAGAACGTCACGATGGATAGGTACAACTTCGAAGTTATCTACATGGGCTCCACTATAACATCGCAAAATGACATCAGTGCAGTGCAGAGATCAAACGAAGAATTACTCTTGCCAATCGCTGTTTATTCGGGCTAAGAAGGCATTTGAGTAATAAAGCCCTCTCTCAAAGAACCAAGGAGACCTTATATAAGACCCTTATCATCCCGGATGAGAATCTACTTGAGTGATTAAAAAGGAAGATTCTTCGGGTGATTTTCGGTCCAGTCTGTATCGGTGGAGTATGGAAGAGAAGATTTAACAACGAGCTTTACGGGCTTTACAGCGACGTCGACCTGGTCAAAAAGCTGAAAATACACCGGCTGAGATGGCTGGGACCGTGGAGCATATGGACACCGACGCACCAGCCCGACGAGTCTTCGAATCTTCCCCTGACGATCTGCGCAGCAAAGGAAGAACCCACCTTAGGTGGTACACACAAGTGGAGAACGACCTCAACCAACTTGGAGTGCGTAACTGGAGGCAGCTAGCTAGGGACCGAGCTGGCTGGATGGCTTGTTGGTTGAGGCCGTAGTCCATCCTGGGCTGTGAGCGCCATCTACAGTAAAGTAAGTAAAGTATCCTTTGAGATAGTCCCTTTTTATTTCCGGTTTCGGAGCAGTCATAAAGTGGGCTACACGCCGTTTCAGGATTATGCATTCTTTACCGGACACCCTGTATAATATTTTCAGGCGGCTAATCCGGAAGTAATATTGATTTTCCTTAAACAAAAATAACAAATTTAGTGTAAGCTTAAACTTATTATTTAAACTTAATTGTATAACACTTAATACTACACAAGTGAACAAAAAACTAAAACCGTTGCGTGCTACAGAAGTAAATTAATGTAATTATCTAATCGCTGGAGGTTATCGAGATTAAAATATCCCGCGTGAAGATTATTATTTTGTTATCTTAATTTGATCTTAAAAATATTTTAATATTCTTTTAAACTTAACAAAATTTTGGTATTTAAGGAAGTAACTCGAAGGCATTTGCGAGTCAGTCATCAGTTCAAGCAAAGATATAAAACATGGGTAAATTGTCAACTTGTACATTTGTCGTCGTTGGTGTCCTGATGTTCCTAGCGGTAAGAATATAGTTTATTGTATTTCTATGTTGAAATCATAATAAGTCTATTATATTTTTAGGACATAGCCCTTTCCCAAATACATAACAGGTATGTCAGGGATTAAAGGTATTATTAAGGTGACTGGAGAACCTGGAGAAAATAATAACTAACCTTTGATGAAATTTTAATAATAAAAACATTTAATAGATTAAATATTTTGAATAATATAATAAATTGTTTTATTTCTATTTCTGAATCTGAAACTCAAAAATTTTAAAAATTTAAGATTTTTTTAGCTTTTAAGGTTATTTTCAATTGTCCCAAAAAACTAAAAGACATTTTAGCATCCGGTTTTCTGTTTTTGACTAAAACTAATAAAAGCATTGAATTTAAAACAAAAATTTTACCTAATTACATAAAATTTTGAAAAAAATTAGTTTGAAATTTTTTTTTTTCATTTTTTTTTTTTTCAAAATTTCGAGTTTAAAAATTAATTTTTTCAAAAACTATTCACAAACACAACTTAATTTAAAATGAAAATTTAAGAAGAGATTTCTGGCTTCCCAAAAGAGTATAGCATGGCATTGTAAATTGTACCGTTGTTTTTAAATATTTTTTTTCTGTTTTAAGTTAATTTTTTTAGAAAATCGCCCCTCCTGCCTAAACGGGGGGAAATAGACCCCCCTTCTTTTTTTTTTTCTTGTCTTAACCCAACCAACTTGCTCCAGCTTTTTTGTGCACCTTATACCAATCACCCTGTATATTTTTAAGAAACTAAATTTTGCCCCTTAACCACCCTTCCGCTCCCTCTAAAAGCCGGAACCAAACTATTGATATTTTATAGGAAACTGCTTACTTAAATAGACTAAGCACCACTAAAGGAGTCTGATGATCGGCCTGGCGACCGTGAAATAGCTATAACTCCAGCCTATAAAAACTTGGTGGTAGCTCACTCAAGTTGTTGTTCTTTCATTCAAACCTTCAATTTAAAAATTATTTTTTTAAAAATTGTTCTCTATAATAATTTGAATAAAACACAAAATAAGAGAACAAACTTCTGGATGGGATGGATTTCTAGCTTTAAAAAAAGTATATCATGACATTGTTAGTGTTGCCGTTGTTTTTTAATGATTTATTTGATATATCAAGTCGCTCCAGTCTAAACGGGCAAGGGTATTAACTAAATATAGATAAGTGAAGAATTTCTAAACATTATTTTTCGTCTTCTTTAACTCGATTCCAAAATACTTAACAATTTATTATATAAAACTTGATTCACCCTTTAGAAGATATTGATATATATAACTAATTACTTTGCATATATTTTTAAAGCGCCGGATTATCGATATGCAATTTTCTCTCAAATACTGCGTTGATTTGTTTGTGTATTTCATTCCATATAGAATGGATTTGTAAGAGCGAACATGGAAAATATTTCATTAAACTTTTCAATTTAATGCTATACAGCTGATGTCAAACTTTTGAAGGATATGAAACGTGCACAACGACAATGTTTAAAATAAAAGAAAAAAACTCTCAATTTTGTGGGGCGTAAAATACTTTCTGTAGATGCGGAAAACTCAAAGAAGGATTCAAAGTTCAAATTAAATGGATTGCGCTGCAAAATTGTCGAGAATATAATAAGAAGAAAATGCTAAACCATGTATCTCGTCTCACGCAACATTAGTCGCGAAACAATACAGATTTTAAAGTGAGAGAGAAAAAAAATACAATTATCTTATCCAAGAAACGTTCTTGTTTTTGTTAGTAAATAAATTGGAGAAAAAGTTGGATAGACTTTTCAAAAAAAAAAAAAAAAAAATATTTTTAAACATTATAAATTTATGCAGAAAATTGTGGTTGGGTAAGAATGTAAAAGAAAATAAAAATAAAAAAAATATGATTTTAAAATAAAAGATTGAATCTTATTATACGCTTTTAAAAAGAGATGAAAATACTTATATGTACATTATGCACTGTTTTTGGATGCAAACTTGCATTTTAATTTATTTTTTTAAATAAGATTCTTAAGAAATCTTATTTGGCTAAGACTTAGCGCTTAGGTCTCTATTTTTTAACTATTAATTTTTTTTTGTTTTATGTTCCCTCCATGTAATGGCTTTATCTTCTACCCAGCTTTGACAGTAAATAATGGCTTTTCTTATTGATGTTTTAAAAACTTCATTACATGACTCATCATGAGCAACCATCACTTTTAAGCGATGACGATAACATACTTCTTCAATTCTTTTTCGTTCCAGGATATGATTCTGTTTTTGATTTTGAGCTTTCTCACAGAATAAATTATAAATATAAAATAAAATAAAAATAAAAAATAGCATTGTTTCTATTTACAAATACATAATATCAATTTTTAAAATTGTAAAACACAACTCAAATTTAAGAAAAAACATTGTTTTACAAAATTCTGCAAATAATAGAGAAAAAATATCATTTTTATTGCAGAATTTTATAAAATAGAATTTTGAAAAACAGAATTTTAAAAGCAAAATTTTGAAAAGCAGAATTTGGTAAGAAGCATTTTGCACCAAGCAGAATTTCAGTGTTTATGAAAAAAAAAACACTCCGTTTTAGTGTTTTGAATGAAAAGGTGAATTTTAACAGCTTGTGCATGTATATTAGGGTGTCCGTTATTTCCCAAACTTTCTTTGAATCAGACATCCTACATAAAAAGTTTCTGATCTACCAACAGTAATTTTATGGACCAAAAAAAAAAAACTTGGCATTAACCCGTGTCTCTAAAGCCAAAGCCTTCCCACACAAGTTTTTACGCGATTCCTGAACAACTGGCTTACATCTGGGCCCCTTCGATTGGACGCGGCTTGCCGTGACCTTACCAGGGGACCCGGAAGTACCTATGTATGTTGTACCTCCCAGCGGTGAAAGCGGGTAACAGGCAAAGATGCATACGGTCATCTCTACATGCGGTGAAGAGAATAAATCTATTTTAACCTACATAATGATGAGATAATTGAACTGAGTGTGTTAGAACGACCGAATTCTTTGTCTGGCAGAACAACAGAGTTAAGAGATAATCTTCGAGGAGTGTCTTTCCTTGTTGGTTGGGGAAGCAGCGAATACTTGGAGTGGAGGACACCCGCCATTCCAATAATTAAAGCCTGATGGCTCTTTAAATAAATGAAAGGTGTCTAGACTTGTCTGGCAAACCTGGGTGATACCCTACTAAGTGAAAATACCGCTCTGATCTCAAACCTCGTAAATGGAGTTGGAGTTTTCACGTAGGAATTTCTTTCCTAATACTGTAAGGAGGGAAAAGAGAACTGGTCGTTTTGAGCGGTGCGAGTGGTGCCGGTGCCTTGTGTATCCGGATGCTGGATGCTCTCAAGTTCCAAAAATAATCCAAATTAGGTACGACAGGGTGTAGTCTTCCCCGCTAATTACCCACAAGACCACACTTGAGGTTGGCCCCCGTAGTGGGAGCATTGTCAGGCTGTGGTTTCACGTCAAATGCGGCAGCGTTGGTATTTCTTGATCTTCGTATCTTGAATGCAAGAGATGCAGATAGGCCTCGGCCCTTAGCAAGGATGAAGAACAGCCTTACATGTCTCTAATTGTCTCTATAGTTAGTACAGAAATTTACCTCAAAACTTTGCATTCTTTGTTAATTTTGAAGAAAATATTGAAACATTTTGTTTGTAATAACGAACGACATTTTTATATGGTTGGCGTTGGTACATTGAGGTTTTAGATTAGTATTAATAGGTTAAGGTGGGATAGGTGGTACTGTCTGATGTGTCTATGCTTCCTGATGTTTAGGGTTGCTCAAAAGCACTGAAACTTCCTATAGCATCTCTTTATGATCTTATGTCTGGAGGCCAAAAGTTCACCCTCAGAGTCTACGGATGGTAAAGCGTCTGTCTTATGTAAATCGTCTACAGTGAAAAAAAAATTGTTATTAGGGAATTAGTAAGTAGGTCTGAGAGGAAAGGTCAGCTACAAGGGAGCCGATCAAGGTAAGGCGAAATGTATGACTGACTCTTCCAAGACGTTCCAAAGGGCTTGTTTATGACCTTCCATTTCTTCGGCGTGGATTATGAAAATCGCTCACACCACTCGTATCATAAATAAATAAAATAAATTTGGTAGCACAACGGCTTATGAAGAACCAGGGCCTAGTGACTTACAATTCTCAACCACTCCTGTGTGCATGTCTGCAGGAATGGGGGGGACCTACACTTTATTGCCGAATCCGCACGGCTAAGGTGAGTGGCAATTTTCTATGAAAAGAGATACTCTTACAGAATTTGTCACTTTCTCGCAAGAGGCAGTAGCCCGGAAAAAACTTAAGGTGGAAGCGGCAGGTATTACGCCACGAGCTACTACACACCACTCGTATCGCATTACAAAATTTTGCAATTACAAAAATAATCTCGCTATATTTTAAATATTTTTAAGCATCAAATTAAATCAATGTATATATACTTATAGAAGTAGCCGTGGCCTGATGGTTAGTGCGATGGACTGTCATGCCGGAGGTCTAAGGTTCGAGCCCCAGCCTCCGCCACCTATTTATTTAAAAGAAAAAACGGCTACTGCCTCTTGCGAGGAATTGACAAATCCTCCAAGAGTATCTCCTGTCACAGAAAAGTGCCGCTCGTTAGCCGTTCGGATTCGGCAATAAACTGTAGGTCCCCTCCATTCCTGCAGACACGCACACAGGAATGGTTGAGAGTTGTAAGTCACTAGGCCCTAGTTCTTCATGAGCTGTTGTGCCATCAAATTTATTTATTTTTTTTTTATATATACTTATACATATATTACATACATATATTTACAACAAAAAGGCTGCACAAATCCTTCAGTTTTAAATTAAGGTGTAAAGTTATCTCAAAAAGCTATCGACTCACTTCGATAAGGACATCTTCATCTTCATCTTGAAAAGATACGACATCGTCTAAAAATATAGGTATACACAGATACACTATAAGTTTTGCCCAGTTTCTACAAACTATTGATCCCCTTCAACATCCATGATGGTGCAGATAAGCTCCTATCCATAGTATTGTCGCATACAGAAAAATGATTCCAAAGTGATTGCCTACAACCAACTATCTTTAAATACACAAGGCCCTTTGGTCTTGAGCAATTCTTGAGAAAATAGCAAAAACTTCAGACACAACCCATCAGCAAGAAATGTTGTATAATCGATTTTTCCTCCCCAATTCAACCAATTCCATATCCCCCTTTCCTTTAACAAAACGATATTATAAGAGGAGGTTTATCGAACATAAAACTTATTCTCATGTATTTCAAAGCGTCGAGTCCTTTGGCATTAAATAAAAAAAAAAAAAATAAGCCAACCAACTGAAACACTTTCCCGAACACATTTCCATTTGTCCTCTTTCAATTTTATATAGAAGAGCAGTAGGTGTAGGTACATATACCTTGTAGCTTTTTTTTGTTGCAAAGCAGAAAACATCTCATGTTAAAGTTAATGGGAAATTTAAGCTGGGACAAAAATGAGCAAACAAAATAGCAACCTTCTCGATGCACAACCTCCTTCAACTTCAAGCATAACACACTCTCCGACACAGACTCCTACTCCTTACGTCACCTTTAATATGCACCACGCCATGGCGTGTATCTTTATGTATAAATAGATAAAAACCATGTATGCGCTGGATAAATACCCATCTACTGACACACGTGATGTGACTCCTAGATAGCCTCAAAGATACTCTTCATTTTACACACGAATATACCAAGAAATAGGTATCGTCGAAGCCTAGGGAGCGAGCGATATCTGATGTTCTATGGCATGGCATTGGCTAGATGATGGTGGTAGCCGATGTATCTTCTGCTTTTACTTTTACCATAAACGATTCAACACATTGTTGAAGAAGGATTTTGGCCTATAGATATGAGACTAGAATTAAATTTTCTTTAATGACTCATCGATTTTGATGTCCCCTTCTGGTTGTCGGATGCGGTTGTCGCTCGTTCAGGAGCGCACCTGTCTATATGAAAAATCTGTAAAAAAATTTATTTAAAAAACCCGTGTCATCTTGAAGTAAAGGACGTTCTTGCCGGGATTAAACAAAAAATCTTATTTTTCATCACGGAAAGAAAAAAAAAATATCAAGTCATCGTTTTCATTCGGGTTGGATACCCCAGCCCCAAACCTAAATTTCCAAACAAAACCCCCAAACCAAAATCCACAAATCAAAATTAACAAACCGAAATTCACAAAACTTAATCCCCAAAGCCAAAATCCTCAATTCTAAAATTTACAAAACCAAAATCCCAAAAAAAGTAATCCCCACAACCAAAATTTTGATTCTAAAATTCACAAAACCAAAATCCTAAAAACTCTAAACTCCCTTGGCGCCAAATATAATTTCTTACATACCTATATAATGCAGATATACTTAAAATATGAAGAATCAGTGTTAAAGAATTTTATAGTTTTGTGGGATTTCGGTAGCCGTAAAATAACGTGGACCTTATTGTTTTATAGTTCACTCAAGTTTTGATTGTTTCATTCAAAACCTTCAAAGTATTTCTTATTTTCGATTCGTGAGCTTGTGGGATTTTAGATTTATGGATTTGTGATTTCGTGGATTTTCGTTTTCGGATTTTGTGCTAGGGGATTATAAATTTCGAGATTTGGGTCATTTTAATTTTATATGAGATACTACTTAGATGGCAAGTTTTAGATTCGTACCGATATGGAAGGGAAGATGAAGAAAAGTAGGTTTCGAAATTCCGTCCGTCTGTATAATATAATACAATAAGCCCCTATGTCTTCTCAGTGAAACATGTGTTAATTGCATTAAAAAAAGTAATTATAAGAAATAGAATAAAGCAATTTTTTTTTATTATTACAACTAGGGTTAGTGACGATAAACAAAATGGCATAATCCCAAATAACAATGTCCACAGACAAAATCCCCAAGAAAAAACCGATCAAAGACAAAATCCCCCCAAAAAAAATCCCTTAAAAAAAATATTCCCAGGAGAAAATCCCAAAAAGAGAAGGTGTGAAAGCAGTGAATCAAGCAATTAAATCGCGCGAAAAAAAATTTGGTATGCCATTTTTAAGAATATAATAATATACAGCTGTTACCATACTTTCAAAAAAATCTTCAACCCCCTCCCAAAAAAATGATGGTTTTTTTTAAAAATTCAAAAAATATTTTTTGAAAATATTTGTATGCCGTATTATTCACACTTGATAGGACCTTCGAAGCAAAAATTTTGACTAAAATCGGTTAAGCAGTTAACGAGAAAGTCAAAAATAAAAAAAAAACCGTTCTATGGCAGGTAGGTACCGTTAATAATGGTTTTTGTTAATTTTTTTTGCACCAATATGTAGACCATGCCACCATTAGTACACACAAAAATTTAAAAAAAAAATCGTTAGAGCCGTTTTTGAGATAAATATTTTTTTTTTTTAAATGGTCCTATGGCAAGTACCGTTATTTTTTGAGCTAAAAAAAAAATCTCGATTTCCCCTCTAGGGAAATACCAAAAAATCTTATGCTCCAAGTTTGAAGAAAATCGCTGTAGGCCGAGGTACAGACAGACATACAGAAATACACACGGACAAAATTGCGGGACCAACTTTTTTCGTGTTCTCTATCATCGTAATGTCAAGTTTGATTGTTATCTCGAGTTCGATTTTTTGCACGAATCCATAACTTGCACGAATCCATAGTACCTATATTGCAAGTAAAAATATTTTGGGGATTATTGGATACTTTGAGATAGTAATGGCATTCTGGATTTTGTTTTTTTCTGAATTTTGGGTTTTCTAGATTCTGGGTTTTCTGGATTTTGGGTTTTAGAGATTTCTGGATCTTGGGTTTTCTGGATTTTGAGTTTTCGGGATTTTGGGATTTTTTGATTCAATGGGTTTTGATTTTTCTGGGATTCTGAATTTTGGGTTTATTGGATTCTAGGTTTTCTAAATTTTGGGTTTTGGGGATTTTGGATTTTGGGATTCTGATCCCAAACCGTTTAAAAACCAATATAGAAAACATTATTTTTCTCGAAAGCGACTCCTTACAGCTTCATTCAAATTTTTCCTGTGAGCTGATATCAGTATAGGTACGATCTACTATTATTTCGTAGATCTATTGTGCTAATATCAGCGCACAGAAATTTATTTTTTTACAGGAATAAATAAATAGTGCCCACCACTCATAGAACTATTTTAATGATTTCAAATTACCTAATTATCTGTGTAAATCGATATTTAAATTAAATATTTTGTATGTGCATTTTTTTTTAAATCTTAAAATTTTCAAAAAAAAAAAATCTTAAATATAATTTTTTGAAAATTCGATTTTTCAAAAACGAGTAGGTAGAAAAAAAATTAAACATCGTGGAAGGGATTTTTTCAACAATCAATTTTTTCATATACAAAATTCAATTTGGAAAAAAAAAATTTTTACCTCCACATTAATAACTTTCAAAAATTGTTTAAAAATTTGTATATGAAAAAAATTAATTGTTGAAAAAATCCCTTCCACGATGTTTAATATTTTTTCTACCTACTCGTTTTTGAAAAATCGAATTTTCAAAAAATTATATTTAAGATTTTTTTTTTGAAAATTTTAAGATTTAAAAAAAAATGCACATACAAAATATTTAATTTAATTTTTTTTTCCAAATTGAATTTTTACCTCCACATTAATAACTTTCAAAAATTGTTTAAAAATTTGTATATGCAAAAAATTAATTGTTGAAAAAATCCCTTCCACGATGTTTAATTTTTTTTCTACCTACTCGTTTTTGAAAAATCGAATTTTCAAAAAATTATATTTAAATTTTTTTTTTTGAAAATTTTAAGATTTAAAAAAAAATGCACATACAAAATATTTAATTTAATTTTTTTTTCCAAATTGAATTTTTACCTCCACATTAATAACTTTCAAAAATTGTTTAAAAATTTGTATATTAAAAAAAAATTAATTGTTGAAAAAATCCCTTCCACGATAACTAATTTTTTTTTCGTAAAAATTAATGTTATGACTAAAATCTATATATGCACACCATTCTATTTTACCTGTTAAGCTTGGAGCCAAAACACAAAGCTGAGACAAAGAAAATTTTTGGAATATATATAGAGTTTTGTCTCAGGGAAAAAAAAAAATATTCGTTCATAAAATTGCCCTCAAAACAAGAATGATGTGAGATGGGCCCATAATATTATTATTCCACCTCTGGAATATTCACATTGAACATACCAAAACTAGCTATCTTTTGGTATAATATTTTAGTAGGTACGATATAGGATGCGAACCCTCTCAAAAAAACATTTTTCTCATTTATATGCGCATCCAGGATAACGCGTTTTCATCTATGTGCCTGTGCACTGGTTTCGGGCAGTTTCATTATTTTTCGTGATGTAATTACTAGAAGAAGATCCCATAATGCCGTGCTTTTTCTAAAAATGTCTTTGTTGGGACTTGTGTTGTATGATGTTGATGTGTATAAGTAATTTGAAGGAATGCTCCTCATATGCAGTATACTTACCATACACCTATGCCAAAATTAAGTGTTTATAAGACTAAAAGAGATCCTTTGTGTAATCACACACCGAGGTCGCAGAGGGTTGAAAAGGATAATAATAAAAACGAATATCTAAGGAATGAAATATGTTGAAAACGTGGAAGAGCAGTTAACGCGTCCAAGTAATTTTGTAGGTACCTATATGTATGTAGGTACACCCCATGGGTTGAAACAATAAATTATAATTTTCTTTCCTTCAAAAGGAAGCAGCATAACTACTATACTACTAATCACAAAGCAACATAAAGTCGTGAAGAAGAAGTAAGAGAACTTAGCTTCCATTTTGTACTATGCAATTGTAAAAATGTGATGGCTTCTACTTCTAGCTGTGTTGTTAAAGCAGGCTATTTCCGGTGTTGTGAAAGTTTTTATTTTTGCT
Organism: Epistrophella euchroma; assembly: GCA_947049315.1. Taxonomy (NCBI): domain Eukaryota; kingdom Metazoa; phylum Arthropoda; class Insecta; order Diptera; family Syrphidae; genus Epistrophella; species Epistrophella euchroma. Next base: position 130,377,448 of record OX346246.1, read on the forward strand.
GACATTTTCTTCTTCCATGATTTCTTTTGTTATTGCTGATGCTGATGGAGTTATTTATGTTACCTATATAAAGAGAATATTCTCAGAACTCCCAATGGTGATGGGCTTGTGTGCGGGGGACTGTTGGGGCATTTTGTGATGGCGTTTTACTTAATTGTGACTGAATGTCGATGTCGAGCAAAGAGTGACACATTTTTGAGGTTTGTTTTATGTTGATTATATTATATTGTGGTTACTTGTGTCATGTCCAAGTAATATTTCTTCTCTCCTCTATTTACAAATAAAAAAAAAAGAAAATGTGAAATGCTTAGCAAATTAGAAATGACGACAACTCCGACGCCAACGTCAGGCAGGAGACAATAGAACGTGATGCTATCTTAAACCAAATTGTATTAGGTTAACGTGACAAGAGTTCGTCATCATTAACTATACAGAGTTCTTGTAAATGGTTTCCGCCGAGAGATGGCGTATAGAGTGGGGTCTTTGGAAGACGGGACCATAGATTCAAAGCTGTGTCAGTCACTTTTTTTTTATTTTATGTTCAGAGCTGGTTTTGTTGGCAATTCTCGTAGGTACAATAGAATCATTCTTTTTTTTTTTCTTTAAATATGGAGTTTATTCATGGTTCAATAATTGACTGTCACTCAAAAGATTGTTACAAAAGCACTTTCTTATAAATCGTAGGTATACGTTTTTTTTTTTTTTTTTTTAAATCCAGTTTAGATGCATGGAATTTCTTCACTAATGTTAAAGTATTTTTTTTTTTTAAATAAACAAAATGTGCGTTGATTTGTATTCAATTTATTTTAAAATCTGTTTCGAAAAGAACATTAGTATTTTAAAATAGGTTATCTCCTTGAATATTTGTTAATATACGAGTATGTATAATTGGAAAGTATTTATAGCTAGCGCAGTAAAATTTCTCTCGGTATCAAAACTAATAGACAATGTAGTTAAGACCTTATATAGATTCGAAATAAGCCGTTCGGATTCGGCAATAAACTATAGGTCACCTCCATTCCTGCAGACACGCACACAGGAATGGTTGAGAGTTGTAAGTCACTAGCTAGACTCAATTTTTTCATGAACTGTTGTACCATCAAATTTATTTATTTATTTTATAAGACTCCTACTATTATGATTAAAATTTGTTTAAAGTACGGTCAACTAAATTTGCACTAAAGTATTATTAATAAATTCATGAGAAAGAGTATTGTATAATCCTTAAAAATGGCGTAGAAGATTTCACATATATGTACATCATTTTTTAAACATTCTGACATTATTTTTTTTAAATCAAGATCTGTTTTACGATAACTTATTCGTACCTACGCATATACATAGTTATTTTTTTTTGTTTAATTTATTTAGCTTTGTTGTTTTTTTTATTAAAACTTAGTAGTTTTCATAAATTTACTTTTTTATTTATTTATTTATTTATTTTTTTTTTGCTTACGTATTAGCAGTTTTAGCATATTATTGTTAATGTTTGCATTCATTTCTTCACATTTGCTTTAATGTTAAAATGTATTATATTTTGTTAAAACTTAATATAATATAATATTATGCTAATTATGATTTATTTATACATATATCAGTAGGTAATAGGTAGGCATAGGTTTTTTAAAATTAATTTTCAAAGTTTTTTTTTCAAGGTCATAATAAGGTCATATGAACTTTGAGCACCTCATTTATGGGATATTCGGAAAAAATATATACCATCTGAAAGGTTATTTAATCCCCATAAAAGGTCAGATGGTTTCAGAAATTGGTCAGGTAGATTATTTTTTATAATTCTTATACAAAAAATGCAATGACGTTTCATTTTTTTTGTTAAACTCATAACTAAAAAGCTACAACTGACAAATTTCTGAAACTGCCTGTCTTTTTATAAGGAAGAAATAACCTTTCAGATGGTGTATACTTTTTCAAATATCCCATTAAGGAGGTGCTAAAAGTTCATGTGACCTTGTAATGACCTTGAAAAAACTTTAAAAAAATATTTTAAAAAAATCTATGCCTGACCAATTATTGAAACTACCTGACCTTTCATGACCTTTTACTGACCTTTTAAACTGCATACTTGTTTTTCTTTAATTCCACAAATGAGATGCTAAAAGTTTAAAAATTAATTAAAAAAAAACGGAAGCGGGTCAGAATTCTGGCTATCAAAATCCTGTATGACCAAAATTCTGTTTTTTCTTTTTTTGAAAATACTGTACGACCAAAATTCTGTTTTTCAGAATGCTGTATTTCAAAATTCTTTTTACATTGACATCTTAATATGATCAATTTTAAATTAAAGGTACAAAATATCTACATGAAATTTGGCCCCATTGAAAAATAGCCCCAAACAAAAAACGAAAATTTTCTACAAAAATTTATATAAAAGCAACAACAACAAAAAATTGGTAATATTTTATTAATTCGGGTAATTTTTTATTGTTTTATTAGGGCTTGTTTTCATTTTTTTAATTTTGCGGTTAAATTTTAGTATGAAAAATGACTTTTTTTCATTTAGTTGGGGTCATTTTTTCATTTTGAAAATGGGGTATTTTCTCCAATTTTGGGGATATTTATTATATTTTGTTTAGGGTAATTTTTCATTACGACCAAATTTCATTTTGTTTCTTTCAATGAAAGATTTTATCCGCTTTTACCTTCAATCAGCTTCAACTTTTCTTTATCATATTATTATTGTTTTTTGTTTTTAACATTAAACTATTATTTAGAGGCAAGATTCAGAATTATTATTATCATAAAATAACTGTATGTAAATTGGGCAAACAAATTTAAAAATCTAATTATGATTCCGATGATGTACATCGCGTTTATGTCAAAACAATTTCAGAAGTTCTTTCATCACAGTTGTTTGGAAGGAAAGTGCGAAGCATGGATATAAAGTTCACGTCTCATAAACTTCATAGAAAAAGCATCTCATGTCGTGTAGCGTATGGGATTAAAAATAAAAATTAAACAAAAAAGTAAACAAAGTAAAGTTTGATTGGGAGCGATAGCGAAATTGCGTTTAATGATTTTATATCACATATTTTTTTGTTTTCGAGAAAATCCCGTTGTTTGAGAGTTTAAATTAATACAAAAATGAAACAAAATTAAACTATTTATGTATGTCTACAAAAAAAAAAAAAAAACAATCACCCATTATGTAGAGGAAATGCCCACCACAATTATTTATTTGTTTCGGTTTTATCTCTTTTACGTTGTGGATGTTTTCATTCACATACCATATAAACTCAAACCACATTGTTTAATAAATATCCGAAGTGGATTTTTTTTTATATAAAATTTATTTCTTTTTTTTTGTATTTGGTTTTGGTGGCAGGGTAATATAGCTTACGCAGGTATGTACTTAAATATTTGTGTTTTTTTCACATTTTTGAGAATAGCTGTATGTGGTCTACCTACTGGAATATTGAAATTGTATCAAAAATAAGCAAGCTTTATGAAAATGAATATTTTATGGATATTTTAATTTTGATCTAAGAATTAAAAACAAAAACTGTCATTACCTATACGATTTATATTTATGTATATGATTTTTATATAATAATAAAATATTCAGCCAGCGCAACAGATAACTCATTGTTTTTTTCATTTTCCCCAACTGGGATTATAGTGTATGATGAAAAAGATTTGTTTCCAAAACTTTATGAATTATGAAAGTTAAGCTATTTGTAAATTAAAATTCTATCATAATAAAAACATTTTAGCTTCATACATAGATCATTGAGCCAAAAAACATTATAGAATCAAAGAAAACATATTTAAATCAAAGTAAAATGGCAATAATTTGGAACACGTTCTTATTAAAATCCAAGCCGCGCGTATTTGAATAAAATCCAAAGAGAAACATATTTGTATTAATTTTGAACGCATTTATAGTTTGAATCTAATAAACTTGTTATTCAAAAATACTTACATGTTACCTACTTATTTTACTCTTTAAATTTGATTATAGACGTGCGTCTTTAATTTTAATAACAACGTGTTTTGCCCCAAATCGTTGCCATTTTACTTTGATTTAAGTAGGAACGTTTACTTCTTGATTATATGTCTAGCCTATATCTTATGTTTGCAATTGCAATTACGTCAAACAATTGGGAAATAATCTTAAATGAAGACTGAAAAAAAAATTAAAAGCAAATGAAAAAAAGAATAATATTTAAGGCTGAAAACAAGATGAATTTTCCTCGGCTTAAATTTTTTAAAGCTAATTTTAACGAAAGGAAATGAAAAATAAAATGCACGACTGGATCGCATGGGATTGCTCTTATAATAAAAGTTTCTTCGAATTTTAAGGATTGAGTGTATTATGAGTACTAGCTTTATTGCGAGTTTCGCCCGAAGAACATTTCACCCGGAAATTTTGTTCGCCTATTGTGAGTTTCACTCGAAATATATTTCATGTTTCGAAAATTGCACTTATTTTGAACATTCATTTCAGTCGAAATGTAATATCATTCACAGCTTTAATTTTTACGTATTTTCAGGAGACCAGCGACTAAAAAATTATGCGGAAAATGTAAATTTTTTTCAGGCGAAACCCACAATAGCTTTTAAAATTCCGGGCGAACAAGAAATTTTAAGGTGAAATTTTGTTCGGGTGAAACTCACAATAAGGCTGTACATGTAAATAATAATTACAGTGAAAGCTCTTATTGCGGACAACTCCCTTAAGCGGACAATCCCTTCAGGCAGACAAATTCTCACGACCTTGGATCTTGGATGTAAATTCCCATACATTTTAAGATCCCTTTAAGCGGAAACTCCTTTACCCGGACGGAGACAAGAATATTAGCCGTGATTTGTTAAATTAAATCCCCTTAGGCGGACAAAAATTCTTTTTAGTATGTACATTTCAACTATTATTTTTAGAAATACTTTTACATATTTATTTTGCATTAAAAACGATCTCCCTGGTTCACAGCGACAATAGGTGCGAATTCACAAAATTACTTTCTGTGAACAAATTCATAACGGATTTTAATTCTGCAGCGGTAGTCTGTTTTTCTATCTTGTTTCTTGTATCTTCATGTTCATTTATAGTTTGAATGAATTTCATGGCTTGTATGTAGGTGCAAAAATTTTTCATGATGCCACTTTATACTATACATTTCCTTATATAACTATTTTTTATTTTTTCCCTTAGACGGACAAAAAAGTTGCGACCGTTGCTGTCCGGCTAACTGCCTGAACAGAATAGAATGACGGAACTGGAGCCGCAGACGGAACTGGAAGAGCTGTCAAAAAGTGTCGTACGTTTTTTTTTTACCTGTCCACAATGCAGCTGTACAGCGTTGAATGTATTTTGAAGAAAAACAAAAGAATGTTATTGTGTACAAGCTCAGACTTCACATTTTTTGTTTCCAATAATTTTCTTTTTATTAAATAATTTTTTTCGCGATACAAATAACCATAATATTTTTTTCCGAACCCAAAAAGTTATTTTTATTCTCCATACAATTTGAAACGTCAAAAGTGCCGTACGTGAAAAGTTAAAAGTTGGTGAACTCTTCCGTCTGCGCCTGCAGCTCCGTATGCGGCTACGTTCCGTTGTGTTCGCAACATTGAATTTGCGTGTATTCAATATTTTGACAGCTATTCCAGCTCCGGCTTCAGTTCCATCTCCGTCATCATTCTGTTCAGCCAGTAAGGGAGCTTTCACTGTATGTATGTATTTACCCATATAATAAATTGAAGAAAATATAAAAAAAAAATCACAAAACACATTATTTAAATCGATAAAACAAACTTGAAATGTTTTAATCGCAGATTGATAGCTTTATCTAAAGTTTTTAAAAATATATAAATGTTTGAACGGTTTTCTTAAAAATTAATGCTTTATAATGTATAAAAATTTTTGAAATTAAAAAAAAAAAACAAGTTTTCAAAAAAAAAATTTAACTTTTTTTTTTAAATCCAAAAAATATTTTTTTTTTAAATATATATAGTATTGTTCAAACTTAAAGGGATCTCTAGAGCAAACATCTTGATCAAAATCAGTTGAGCCGTTAACAAGAAAGTTGAAAATCTAAGCTAAGGTACTGTTGATTACAGTTTTTGGTAATTTTTTTTTTCACCAAAATGACTATACCAGCATTTACACAAACAAAAATGGTAATCAAGATCGTAAGAGCCGTTTTTCTGAGATAAATGAGCTTTTTCAAAACGGTTGTATGGCAGGTACCATTATTTTCTGAGCTAAAAAAACTTTCGATTTCCCTTCAAAGGAATCACCTAAATATCTTATGCTCCAAGTTTGAGGAAAATCGCTTCAGTGGCTTAGGCTTTAGGTCAAGGTACAGAGAGACGTACAGACAGGCAGACAGACAGACATGTTATCTATCATCGTAATGTCAAGTTTGATTGTTATATCGAGTTAGATTTTTTACATGAATCCAAAACTTGCCGTATATTACCTACATGGCAAGTAAAAAGTATGCAATTTCATTTACAAGAACAGATTACAGTTTGAAAATTACAAAAAAAAAGAAAAAAAAAAAAAAACACAGCAATGAACTGAACGTAGGTAAAATTCTTTATTAAAATACAGAATCTATTTCAGCATTTTGGGTGAAAGTATTGGACAATAAAATTTAAGCAAAAAACTTTTCTAAAACTGAAATCAAAGTAAATCAAAACACATAAAACAATCATATAAATTGTGCTTTTTTTCGTGCGAACTGATGTTGGGTTTCAGTTGCATGTCTATATTATATGGGGTTTATTGCGAGAGTCGATACAAATTGGAATTAAAATCCAAACGTACACAACTTGGGTAACCGCACTCCCGTAGCCGCTACGCTGACTGGCCTCAATTTCGCCTTAGTAGGTAATTTGAGTGATTCTTGTAATGCTTAAGGATTTCTTCGGTTTCATAGCTATATATGTCATTGCCAAAACATTATCGAAATAAATTTCTTATTCTGCAATAACAATGATGAGAAGGAATTATTATATTCTTGCGCAAGACTCTGACATTTTATGAAGCTACAGCTTAACTAAAAAAATGAACAAAACATTGAGAAAAATATTAAATAAATAAAAGCTTTGAATACAAAATTGACATAAAAAAAATCCTAAGTAATTTCAAAGGAAGAAACCTTCGAATTCTAGAAGGTTACAGACATCAAGGATTATAAAAAAATTAATATATATATATGTAAATAATCTAGACAGCAAAAATATATACGATTCATTTAATAAACAAAATGCTCGATAAAGAAGATGAAATTCATTTAAATGTAGTCCACTGGGGCGTATACGCACTTTTTTTTTATTTCATTAAGGCCCATTTGCTGAAACGAAACTTAAATATTTATGTTCAACTTACGCCTAATTTCTTCACATAGGTACTAAGCTAGCTTAGAACCCGGTCTAGCTGGCCCAGGTACTTGCTCTGGTACTGGGTTCTAACGAAAAGTTAGTACCTGAGCATTTCTTCACATCCTTAGTACCCGATCTAAGTTCACACAGCGGTACTAGGAATTCAATACGTCTAAAACTGGTATAATACTGATTTTGACAACATTTTGGCATTTTTAAAATTATTTTGATATTTATTTAACATTTACGTCAGTTTTTGTGAAGTTTTTAATTAATTTTCGACAGAATTTACCTGTCTTTGATTTGTTTATGATGTTTTCTGTTTGTTTAAAAAGATGAATATAATAATTACAATATTGTCGTGTATTGCATTGAATTTCTTCTTATTTAAAATATGTGAATATTTATTTTGTGTTTGTGGTAATGATTTCGCCGAATTTGTGAGTTTTCGTAGTGTTTCGAATTAAGTTTTGCGTGTTCGCGTTTGACCACGGACCTACTAATGGGATAACCAAATTCGCAGGCTTCAAAATGTGTGCGCCTAATTCAAATATTGGTGAAATATTGAACCGAGCATCAATTCCGGTCCATTTTTTAACAACGTTTAGTTCGCCAAAGATATTTTCCGGTTACGCCAAGGGTCAAGGAATCGGTAAAATGCATAAGCAGCTACTTCAAACTCTGAAAATGTTGCTGGCTTTTATCCAAAGTTGAAAATTTAAAAACCACTAAAATTTAAAAAAAAAAACGCTCTTATGTTACATTTATTTAAAAAAAAAAAGAAATGGTCAAGAAGTTATCAAAACTGAGCAATATCTCTCGTATACGAACATTGTCACCACCAAAAACTAAATCCATTTTCTACACCAGAACATCACACAAAATTGAAAAAAAAAAAAAAAAAAAAAAAATAGAATTAACAACGTTAACAAAAAAACGCACTTATTACCTATTTCTTCAGAAAAAACAGGCAAGAAGGTCAAAGAAAATGAAATTAATTGCTCTTATTTGAGTATTAAACTGCTAGACTGTCGATTTCGAGGTCCTAGCTTAAACCAAGTCCTAACTAGTACTCGGTACCAATTTGACAGAACTAGGGCTTAGTACTTATGTGAAGAAATCACTTGGTACCGATTTGAGTACTAACAACTGGTATAATAACCAGGTCCTAGCTGATTTTGAGGAGCTAGCTAGTACCGTGTCCTAACTAGTACTCGGCACCAAATTGACAGGACTAAGCTTTAGTACTTGTGTGAAGAAATGAGTTGATACGGATTTGAGTACTAACTTTAGGGCTAGTACCGGTACTAGCGTTAGGACTCTGTGAAGAAATTGGCTGTTAAACTCTTATGTTCTACTTTTTCCTCAGCGTAAACTGTCACATAAGCTCATATTTGGAACATAAATATTTAAGTTTCGTTTCAGCAAACGGGCCTAAATCTTTAACAACTTTTACTACAATTTATTATTATTTTCGGATGACAAGTTAGTTTCATTAATTAAAAAAGCTACTTAGTTTGATGATTTTTCGTCTCTATTAAAAAAAAAAAAAAACTTGTAGTTCGCGGGCAAACGCTAATTCAATTTACAATAATTTCTCCTTTCAAGATAAGTTTTATTTTTTTTTAAAGCGGCAAACTATCCATCCCTCTAGCCTCTGGTACTGCAAGTAGCTTTGATTATGATATTAATTCTATTTTCTTCAGACATACGACGATTATAGCCTCAATTAGTGAGGGAAAGCATAATCTAGGTAGCTGCAACCTCAAGTACAAGCCGGAGCAACTGACTATTATTATTTTCTTTGATTAATATTTTCTGTCAAAAAAGTGCGACAAAATTGTGGAGAGAAAAGGGGTTGACAGATATGCAATAGCCCAGGGCGGAAAAATCATAAAAACACCACTAGGTACAACGCGGTTTTTATTTAGCATTTCGATAAATTAAAATAGTCTTTTAGTGCTGCGGACGATTTATTGTCGTTTGAATTAGTATAGAATAGAGATGAGCAAATTTAGATATAAATAAATGTTCATACACCTACTCAAGGATTATGCTTTGGCATTTTGATCCCCTTTAAAATTGCAAGCATCGGCTCATATTGATACCAATTAATTACGGTCTCCTAAAAACATTAACGGCCATATTGTTGGCTTTCTTCGAAACTAGTTTTGAGCAAAAACTAGTTCTATTCAGGTTTCGAGTTTTAATTTGTTCAATAATTTTTATTACTTTGACATCTAATTCAAAATATTCATACATAGTTTGACATATAAATCAAATCAGTAATTTTTTTTGAGAACATAAAAACTCGAAACTCCAATAGAACTAGTTTTTTCAGTAAAACTAGCTTCGAAGAAAGTCAATAATATAGCCGTAAGAGAGAGATAGAAGAATTCGGCTTCATTGAGGCCTTGAAAAAAATTTGTAGTTACAATAATTTACGGTGTGCGTTCACAACCCACTAAAATTATAAGAAAGGCTCATCAGTTTAAAAGGTCTATTTCCGATTTTTGGTCCGCATATTTATGATCCTGTGTCAATATATTAGCTTCTGGCCTTTTTGTAAGTTCATCATCCTATAACTTGCATTAAACGGAGAAGAAATAAAAATTGGGCTATAGTGCAGTCGCTATTGCTCTTGAGTAATTGCATCAGCGGAATATTTTTATCTGAGTTTGCTTATCTCTATTTTACGTGTATTCTAATTAAAACGAAAAGAAATCGTTCGCAGCGATCTTAGATACATTTTTTCAAAAAATTGAATTTTCAAACCTTTTGTTCTTTGAACATTTGTCCTTCAATACTTTGTCTTCCGGAACTTTGTCTTTCGTAACTTTGTCTTCCGACACTTTGTCTTTTCAAAACTTTGACTTTTCGAACTTTTGTCTTTCGATACTTTGTCCTTTTGAAACTTTACTTTTTGAACCTTTGCCTTCTGAACTTTTGTCTTTCCATATTCTGTTACTATTTCTTTGAGGTGGTGTATAATTTTTTCGAATATCCCAAATATAAGGGTTTTTTTTTGCTACGATCTTTACAAAAAATAAAATTTAAATAGAAACTTGGTCAGAAATTTTCAAAAATCGGACATCTGAAACTGGCTGATCTTTCATAAGGAAAGGGATTGAGTTAGACAATTTGAAATGGTAAAAATTTTTTTCGAATATCCCAAGAATGAAATTTGGCCGCAATAAAAAATGAACCCACAAGTTAAGTGAAAAAAAAAACACTAAAAAATAAAGAAAATACTCAAACCAAAAGTAAAAAATGGCACCAAAAATGTATATATGTATACATAAAGCAAAAATAGATAAAATTAAGGCCATTTTTCGTAATGAAATAGAACCCCTAAATGAAAAATGAGAAGAAGCCCCAAAACAACGAAAACTGACCCCAATCCTCACAATTTAAAAATTTTTTTTTGTATTTGTCACTTTGCAAATAATTTTTTGGGGCAATTTTTCATTTATTATGTGCTGCTATTTTCCATTGGGGCCAAATTTCATGTAGCCAAAAATCGCAAATAATCTTGAAAAACTTTAACCAGGGATAACAATACTTCCTTGTCTGACCAACTTTTGAAAATAGTTAAGCTTTTTCGACCAATTACTGACCTTTAAGATGGAATACTTTTTTTTTTGCTCATATATTCATATAAGAGGTGCTAAGATCCCACAGACTCTACTTTGCCTTACATAAACTAAAAATCTTCTAGAAGTACCGAATAGGTAGGTATTAATTCCGGTATCTACTGTAAAAGTTATCAACTTTTGGAGAAAAAAAAATAAATTTTCTTGGTTAATATTATTTCTTTTTTCTTTTCCATATTTTTTTCCTTGTGATATAAATTGCTTGAAGTTACTTCTCTTTCGAGGACGCTTTTCCAAAAATCCAATTATATACGATAGCAGAGATGTTAATAGAAAGAAAACTCAAGGGAGTTTTCATTTCTGGGGAATATTGATGATTATATGATTTTCAAGATTTTGGTTTCCCTTATCGAAACTGACAACAGAAAAAGATTCATAAAGCTTAAATGTTTAGTTAGATATAGATTTATCTGATCCTTTCTTCAAATAAAAACAAGCTCAAATTCTTCTATATCTCGTAATAGACATTATAAACTTTTTTGATACTATATCTTTGCGAGAGAAAAAAATCATTTATGGATTAAACTTACTCGTAATATGTTAAGCCGAAAAAACTCATCTTATAAATCTGTCTCTTATGTATGCGCGAAAAATAAAAATGTTACTTCAAGACTAATATCCCATGAGATTCATATTTAATTTTTTTTTTGTTTCGAGCAAAGCATCTAGATTGCTGATTAAACCCCAAGAACATCACGTAACCACTATCATGGTCTCCTTTTGCCATTCTACAAACTGAAGCCATTAATAGCCAACCGAACACATCCATTCAGCGTCAGCCCCCAGAATTCATTCACCAGCTTTATATGTTATTCACGAAAGTGTATCATATCGTGAAAGTATCATCTTACAACTATAGTGAGAGTACTAGCACACACACAATTACTCATTTGCTGACTTTGCACTTGGTCTGGGACCATGGTCAGGTTCCTGCAGCAACAAAAAAAAAAACAACTCCCCGCACTTCCTACAGAACTTGCACTAACTGCAAAATGGAGATGAAAGCAAGTTAAGGTATAAGAGGGGTAGTTGCAGAAACTCTTTGATGCGGTGCCACTTGCACCTTGATTTATTGCCAACATTAAATTTCCAAACATAGTACCTGCATATACTACGTAGGTATATCCTTTCTTCTGGTTTTCTTCATTCCAGTTTATCATCGGTAGCATGAAAGCTCAGAGACTATACAGTACACCCTGCCGTAACTCGAGCTAGGGCAAATATATTTTTGCAATGTCGCGTGTATGAAATATTCTACAGATATATTGCTCCCAGAAGCTCTAAACGATTGAGGAGCAAGCAGTTGAACATGCAATCCGACAGCTATCTTCTTGTACCAAAACCTATTACATGGTGTCTTGTCTAGCGATTTTTAGATATAGAACTTGTCAAAATTCTCCTCGAATTTCATCTCTTAATAAGATTAACATGTGAGCGTGAGGAGCGCTTTGCCAGCAAAGAGCGGAACAGCAATTTTATATAGAGAAAGAGAACATATAAATAAATCGTAGGTTTTAAAGTTTCTGGTCTGTTTTAAAATCTAAATAATTTCGCGCTTTTATTTGTATCCTTTACTTTTTTTCTTGAGTTGAAGTGTAGGGTTCGGATTTTGAAAAAAAAAAAAACGTGTATTATTGAAGAAGTGTAAGGAAATTAAAAAATATCTGAAAATGATTGTACTTGTACAGAAGCACCAGAAGCTATTTGAGAATAACTCAAAAATAATCCAGTTCTCTCAAAAAAGATCAAAACCTAATTTCCGCAATGCAATTTTTTTTTGGTAAAAACTTGAAAAGCAGTTTTCTTACAACCGGAACTTTCATAGAATATACGAAGCTTAATCAAAGTCGTTAAATTAAAAAAAAAAAAACTAATTGCTGACCAATTAATAATGAAATTAGCTGAGCTTTTACCACGATCCAGATGCCTTTCAAATGGTATACTTTTTTTTACGAATCGCTTATGACCTTAAAAAAATTTTGACCTTGTATTTAAAATTGTTCAATTGTTTTGAAAATAATTGCCTTTTATAACCAAATTGACGCCATAGATGGCATACTTTTTTTTGCGAATAACCCATATTGTTATGAGGTGCTAAGCTAAGATCCCACAGCCATAATACATTATGAATGATTCGCGTTCGCCTGTAATCAAACGGTTTGGCGAACGTTGTGAAGTTTCGTATTACAGTTGGCGATCAGTCAGCTTGTTTTAATCTGGTGTATCGGTATGTTATTTAAAAAATTGTTTTTTATTGATTTTGTACAGATAATGGCTATTTTAACTTTTGTACATTGAAAAGAGATATTACTATACCTATTTTGTTTGTAGATAAAATGTTTCTATCTACACTTGCGAGAAAAAATGGAATCACCCTCTTGCTTCACGGAAAAACAATAATTGCTCTCAATCTAATTGACATGCATGAATGTTTATGGTATCGTTAAAACGCTGGAATCATAAGCTTTAAATCAAAGTTAGAAACATTACAAACACTTCGGGATTTCAGAAGATAATCGTCATAATTGAAGAATGTAAGAAAAAATAAAGTAAACATTAAACAGGTAGTAGCTCGAAAATTAAACGTTAACGAAAAAATTAAGCGAAATTTATGTTTCAGTATTTTGTATTACCCCGCTCAATCTCTATTTGCAGCTTCGAAATTATTTTTTATTGACCTGATGAGTTTCTTGACTTTCTCTTGCGGTATTCTTTCCCATTTGACTACCAATGCCTTTTTCAGTTTTTAATGGTCTCAGGAGCTGGATTTCTGGTTCTAACCCTTCGTTAAAGCTCGTCTCACAAATGCTCGATATGGTTTAAGTCTTGCCTTAGCGCCAGCCAGTTAATCGTTCCCACTGCTCCCCGTTCAGTGTTGCATCGTGCGGTATCATGCATTAGTACGAAATCTTTGGCAATACAACCAGCAACGACGTGATGCAGCAGAATATTGAAGATATACAGATCCGAGTTGAACCTCCCCTAAACCACCACCAGTCAGAAAACCCAGCTCACTTTTCCCTCAATTCAAATGCCTGACTGTGTCCTTGTCGCAGTAGTGTAACAACTTGAGCAGGTATGGTATCCATTTATTTCCAAGATTAGCAGGCCTGTTCAATCGAGATTATGTAACAGTTCGCTTTTAACAGCACACTGATAAACAAAAAAATTTAATGGGCGCGTATATTACGTATCAGGCAGACGGCAAGTTTTTTTGCCATGCTAATGTTCTTTTCAAAAATTTATTGTTAATATCTCGAGATTTATTAAATAAAGAATTTATAATAATAATAATAATAATATTACGTATCAATGTTTCCAACTCGTGTTCCTTTTTTTGTATAATTTGTTATTTTCGTTATTTTGGCTAATAACACCAAAACTATCCAATAGATTTTAATAATTTTACCTCCAATTTAAAGTTTGAAGTTTAAGCTTTAAAATGTGACCATTAATATTTAAGCATATATGTTGTATCCATAGAAATTGTTGCTTTTAAAAGGCGAAACGGAGTGATTCCATTTTTTTGCTCGCAAGTGTAGTAAATTCGTATTTTTATTTGTATTCGCAATTTTCATTCGCCTAGTTTTGACGTCTGAGGCTAGTCATCAGCTGACAAATGTTCGCTAATTGTAATACCAATTAGATTCATTCGGCAGCTTTTTAGTTCGCTGCTTCGCGAACGATAATAGGGCCATTTTGAGAAAAACATAATTTACAGTCCGGATAAATAATACTGCATTAAGGACACTTTGTATTCAAACGGAATGTATTATTATTCATTCATATTTCATATGAAATTTAATGTAGTACCTATTTACTTAGAAATTAAGATTCCATTTTTTTTAAGTTAAATTATAATAAAACACTCCTTTAAAGAAAATCCTGATCCCTAGAGACAAAACATGAATTTATATAAAGAAATAAATAGAGTTTCCTTCTTTGTTTTTGTATATAGGTTTTATTTCGTTATATCACTTCCGCCATTCCATGCCATGATGGTGGCACCACCGTCGAGATAACCTGATTATTAAGGACTTTCAATCAACTTCATCACAAACTCTGTGGAATTTTGTTGGCGAAAGAAACGCAGTCAGTAGTGGCAGAAAAATGAATTTCTACGGCAGCGGCGGCGACGAGCTGTTCTGTTTTTTTTTGTCACTTCAAATTAACAGTAAATTCAATTGCAAGTCAACCATCATCATACATACAATTCACAACCACAGCTAGTCCTGAGAAGATAGAAGATAGAAAATAGACAAAAAAAAAAAAATACTCTTCTCTAAGTGGCTGATAGTTTAAAGTTTGAGCTGGCAGTTGGGCGTTTGGATGCTATAGTCGAAGAAGGCAAAATAATATAGCACTAATTGAAGCACCCTGGTAGTAATTTGAATTTTAAAATAAAAAAATAACACAAAATATAAATACGATTTAGGATTTATTTTAATTCTGTATGATTTTGCTGAAGAAAATTAATTTTGAAATTTAGATTAAGATTTTGAATTGATTTCTTTTTCCACAAAGAATAAAAAAAAATTAATAATTTTCATGAAAAGGATAAATTTGAGTGCATTTGAAGACATGTAAATAATTGGTTTTGGAGTCTGGCATCCGCTTAATGCTATACTATAATTAGTCTATTGAAATTTTTTTGATGAGTCTGTAGGCGGGATCAGTGTGAGTATAAAAACGGGTTTTCGGGGTCGAAAGCCCCCCCATTTGGCCGCCATTTTGGAAAAGGGGGCTTAAAAAGTTTTGCGCGATATTTTGAGAACCACACATCACACAAACGAAATTTTAGCACATTTGTATAGAGAATTTAATTCTCTAAAATTAATGTTAAGGGTATGTGTCCCTTGAAAAAATAGGTTGGAGTTCTGCGCTAATCGGTATAGCGTTCACAATTTTGCGAATATTTTAATGAAACAAACGGTCATCGATTGGAAATAAGTTAAGTAAAATATTTGTGTGGCTTTAAAAAAAAATAAAAAATATTTTAAACCTTAAAACCGCCATACAGATAGAAAAATCATAAAATTTAGTACGATGCTTACAAAAATGGATGGGAAATTGGGTAAAAATAACTTTCTTATTTTTTTTTTATTTTTTTTCTGGAGAAAATTGATCTCAAAACTAAGCAATACCTTTTTTTTCTTTTTATTAGTTTATTTATTCACCCAAAAAAAATGCACAAAACTATGAAAAATAAAGGAAATTCGTTATATTTTATGAATGAATAATTTGATAAAACTTTTGAAGTATATTAGGTAAGCAAGTCAAATAAACGTTTTTACAAAGCTTATATGTATATGCAGTTACCTTAATTTTTATTTTATTTTTTTTATTTTTTTACAGTTACTTTTTAGAGACAAAAATAGAAAAGATACTCCTTTTTCTTCAATTATTTTGCGCGATTGCCTGGGAAATTGAATGTTATATTTTTTAAATTTTCTAAATGTTTTTTTAAATCAAAGTATCATGTGTTCTGAACTAAATAGTACCTTTGAAAAAAAAATATTTGCCTTACAACATGCTTGAAAACGCAATGCAATATGACATTATTTGTAATGCCGTTGTAATGCAAGGACAGCCAATACAATTACCACATATTTTTTTTATTTTTTTTTGGTATTTTTTTTATTAGATTTAAAAAACAAAATCGTATTTTCTTTCATGGTTTTTTTATTTCTAATTTTGGAAAAGTTGTCAATTTTGCAGTTTTTTACTGGAAAAACATCTTTGCTCACGCACACAAAGAAATTTGGTTCAAAAGAAATCCACTGGGTTGTGCATGCATTCTCTTTTCCCCAATTCTCTTTTTCCTTACAAGAGAAGTTCTGTATTGACTCTTTACACCTTATTTTTTTTTTTTTTTATAGAAAGCATACATAGTAATCCTGTTCATTATTTGGATGTCAAGTGATCTTTTTTTAGGTAAAAGAAAAAGAAGAAGGTTATTATGTATGTGTATGCCAGTCTTTTTGTTGTCAAGGGGTAGACGTGCTGGAAGTTGGTGTTCACTTCGCGCGGGCGCGGTGGTATCTTTCTAGGAGATTTGGTTGAGTTTTGTGTACCTTGTACGTACATACATAAGGTACATACTATGTATTTTTTTTTGTTGGCTCATCGTTGGAATGGAAGTTTTTTTCTGCTTCTTTTGCAAAAGGGAATCTATGATATTGCGTGTAATAGTCATGCACTGTTTGTTGTTTTTTTCTTTTGTTCTTATAGGTAATGTCATGTTGAAATGTTTCGAATCGTTGCCGAAAGATTGTTTTGATTTAATTTTGCGACAACGAACAATCATACCCATTTTTCAAGATTTTCGTATAATTTTTTGATGAAAACTTTTTAAACTATTGTGAGGGTTGTGTAGGATGTAGAATATTGGTTGAGATGTCAATTCAAACGTTAGCTTTCTAAGGTGCTGGTAAAAGAAATATTAAATTTGTAGATGCATCCAGTAAAAAGTTGTGAGGGCATGAAAAAAAAAGCATTAATTTTGTAAATATCTGGAGTTGGGGTTGTTGAAAAAATTTAAAATTTTTAAAATATTTATAAATTAACAATCTCTATTAGCTGTAGAAATTTAAGATTTTTAGATTTACCCATAAAAATATAAAAAATCATAAACCACAAAAAAATGGGTAAAAAAATGTGTCATCTTCAAAAATCAAAAAGTGGGTGAAAAAAAATTCCTAGCAAAAATTCCTGAATAATGGGTAATTTTTTTTTTCATTATCTTTTTAATGTTGTAAAATTTGTTTCTCTATCTGATACCCCCGATTTATAGCGAATTATTTGTCAAAGACGTATTATTCAAAAGTCAACTTTTAACATTTTATAACTCACTTCGCAGATTTTTTAGAATTTTTTTTTAAATTTAAAAGTTTCTTCTATTTTAAAGATCTATCAATTAAAATAAGAATTGACGTTCTAACCTCTCCCGTTTAGAAAGTAGTTTTTCGACCTTTAATCAAAAAAAAAAACCCATTTTACCGTGTCTATTGCATTTTCTAATGAAAATCCTTAAAATCGCGTTAAATTAATTTTAGTGCCTCCGCTGTTGAACTAATCTTAAAACATTGTTCAGCATTATTGTAGACCAAGATTTTTGCAATGAATATATAGTAAAAGTTTTTCAAAATTCTCAAATTTTTCATCAACTTTTGAATTTAAAATGATAAGAATCGTATTGATTTCAGACTAAATCAGCTTTTTGATATGATTTTTTTTACGATTTTGAAATAATTTTTATACAGAAATTTAGCTTGACATTTTATCTTTTCATATTTGTTTACTTTAAGAAGATCCGATAATTATTAGCGAAGTTATTAGCCTAATAAGATGGCCTAATCGATAATTTTATATCATTTTTATAATTTAAAATACTTTTTTGGTCATTAAACCAATTAAAGGGCCCCTACAGCCTCTCCTGTCGAATTTACCCCTATATAACTACTGACATTTTTGTAGATGAGAAATGGGGCTATAACTTTGTAGAATATTGTTTTTCGATATTTCGAAATTTTTTGTCATGTTTTGCATTTTGAAAAATGAAAATCGATTTGATGACGGCTTTCCGACCCCTTTTCGTATAGAATGCTTCCCTTTCACGCAATAATTTTTTCACACAATTAAAGCTTGACATTTCATGATTCTTTTAAGACCTTAACCTAATCAATCGGACGTATAGTATAGAAGTTATGAATTTTTTAATCGAACAATATCAATTGATTTTTGTGATTTTCATAAAATAACTGTCATCTCCCACTGGTCGATGGTGGTTGACAATGAACGAAACAGGCAATTTTAATCGATTTCTTGATTGGCTTTTAATTAAGATTGTGAAGCTTCTAGAGGTCGTACAGATTCAAATGAGGTATCAAAATTTTTGTCGTTAAACGGACATGCGATTTAAAGAAAAAGTAAAATAATCGGTGCACTCAGCGATAAGTAATTAACGAATTTATTCAAGAAGTCAATATTTACCGCTATTTCTGTCTAACGATATTAAAAAAATAAAATTTAAATGCAAATCGATTAAGATTAATAAATCCTATCATATGTGAAAATTTCAACTCCCTACTCCTACTCTATAAAAAGATAATCGAAAAAAACCTTAAAAAATTGATTTGCTCATTTTTTTAAACTCAAATATCTCAGCTTAACGGCACTTTAGAAATTTTAAATTTTCCAAAAATATCAAAATCTATAAGTTCTATAGGATCCAAAAATTTTAATTTTTTAGATACATCCATTAAAAAGATAAAAAATAAAAACCATCAAAAAATAAGCCGAAAAAATTGCGTCTTTTCAAAAATTCCCAACGCCCACAATACCACGCCCACAAAAAATCCCTGATACATGGATAACCTTTTTTTTTATCTTCTTTCAATCGCCGTAATCTTTAAATCAATCAAAAAATCTCCTGATTTATTAGAATTATTTTGTCAAACATCGATTTTTGCATTTTTGAGTTTCAAGCAACTTTATTTCCGAAAATAATTTTTCTAAAATTTTTTCCCAAAATATGTCAATCTAATTTTTAAAAAATTTATCAAACACAAGAAAAATGAAATCTCTATCTTATTCCGTTTAGAAAATAGAAAACCGACTTTACTCTACATTTACCCCTATTTACCCTATTAATTTTGAGAATTTCAAAAAATCCCTTCTTAGTGGAGCTCTACATATATAAGGCTATTTAAAAAATTTTTATATATATATATATCTATAACACAAAAACCTGTAGAATGATGAGTAAAAATTATGAATGAGTCAGTCAGTGAGTGGCCAACACTTTACTTTATAATATAGTAAAGTAAAGTAAAGTAAATTAAAATTTTAGATAATTATAATACATATTCACACATCACACCATTTCCATAAGAAAAAAAACAAATCCATCCATACCTACCTATCTGGTCAGAATATTGTTTTATTTATTTTCTCTAAATTGAATGTCTGGCACTTGTATTTACATACATAATAAGTAGGTACATTTGCTTCGTCTGCGCTTACTCGCTCGCTACCTGTTTTTTTTCCTTTCTTTTGCTTGAGCGTGCCTGTGCGTGATTGTCTGCTCTCTGCAACATCGTTTGCGATTAAAAAAGAGTACAAGAGTAGGTATAATTAAAATTCGAACGCCGAATTTGGTGAAGAGAGCTTACTAACACATTCAAATTCATTTACATGAAATTTGAGTTGGCTGGTCGGGTACACCTACCCTTAACGCACTTTTTATCGTAAAATTTAAAAAAACAAAAAAATTATAACCAACAAAAGAGGGCCATAGTCAAGAAAATTATCGTTATCTTTTTGTTTATTAATTTTATAAATTTCTTTTTTGTTTTCAATTTTAAGATAAAAAGTGCGTTAACATAAAGTGTATAGAATTAAATTCTCTACACAAATGTGCTAAAATTTCGTTTGTGCGATGCGTGCTTCTCAAGATATCGTGCAGATTTTTGTACGCTCCCCTTTTCCAAAATGGCAGCCAAATGGGGGGCTTTTGACCCGAAAACTCTTTTTTATACTCTTACTAATGATCGCGCCTACAGATTTATTAAAAAAAAATTGTACTGTACAAAATGCAAGGTTCGGCCAAAATTTTGAAACATTTCAATAGACTAAATAAGTATCATGCAAAAATGACAAACTTTCCAGATAAATTTGAAAATCTAGGAACAAAAAAAAAATTATTTGCTCCATCGCATTCTCTGGATGTATAATTATAAATTAGACCTAATACAGTAAAACCCGCTTAACAGAAACCCGCTTAAGAGAAAAACCCGCTTATCTGAAACACTTTTTTCATCCCCGAGTATTTTTCGCCCAATTTACTTTAAAACACTCCGCTTAAGCAAAACTCGCTTAAGTGAAAAACCCGGATACCTGAAACATATTTTCAGTTCATTTTTATATTTTTCATTGAAAAAAAATCTTAAGTGAAAAAAAAAAAAAAAAAAAAATCGCACAGAACGAAAAATTTGCTGAATGCTTTCGATTCTTCTTTATTTTTCACCTTCACCATTTTCACCACGAAAATGAGATTTGAATTACTGATTGTTTCACAAACGTTTATATTAAAATTGCTTTGTCCTCTCAAACAAAAATCCAAAACAACATTTCAAATGGCTCAAGAGGTATACGTATTTTGACATTTATTAAAAAGAAAATTTTATTTTCATAATTCAAAGATAAATAAAAGATAAATACAATTGTTTCTAGCATTTCCTCCGCTTATTGGAATTTTTGAGATCCGCTTAAGTGAAATTTTTTTCATTTATCCGGACTCCACTTAAGTGAGATTTTTTTTCACTTAAGCGGGGTTCGTTTAAGTGAAAAACCCGCCTAAGTGAAAGAAAGACTGTGACATTTTGCAGTTGCTTTCAAGCGGGTTTTACTGTATATAAGGTTTACTTTTTTTTAATGGGCCAGGCATTGTTTGTATTTGTGATTTTGTTTTTTGGAAAATCTAAAATCTGCAGCAAATATTTTATTTTGCAAACATACAATTATTTAGCAATTTTTGGGTTAGTCAAAAATTATATTTTTTTAAGGTTGTCATACTAGTTCTATATAGACAAATAATATACGTTATGTGGGGAGAAGACGAAATTGTGTTGCCTTATTATAAAGTAAGTGCAGCAATTCAAGCAAGAGTCTTCAATTTTACATACAGGGCTTAATGAACAATGTGTCAATTGAGGATAATATCATCATTGCGGCGCGCGTTGTTAACAAACACTACTTGACTTAATCAGGTCTATATAACGTTATCTCATCTCTGTGGTTTAAGTTAAAATATTTGTTTAATAATACGCGCCGTTTACTTAACATAGTTATTACCAAGCGATATCTTGATGTTCTGTAACTACTTACATATTATATACTCAAATAATTTGATACCAATATTTGGTCGTATTTAATTAAACCAAAGTCCTTAAACAGACCTTATCTATTGGTCAATATCAATATTGTTTACTAAGTGCATACTAATTAACAATGTACATTGGCATACCAGACATACATTACGTATATTTGTTTCTCGATAAACCAGTAATAGGTAGCACTTATTAATCGATATCCGTTAACCATTTATAGCAGATACTAAACAAGCCTTTATACTAAACCATTTTACCCACAACGAGGTTTCCTTTACGTTGCGATATGGTTTTAGCCAGACAAAGCTTTCGATTTATACCAATTACCTATATATTCACCTTTTCATCATATTAGAAGATTGCAAGTCCCAGACTCACCCACTATATACTTTCTGTGAGGAGTGTGTTGAAATTTGATATGTAAGCTTGACTATTGCATAAGAAATTAGCATATTCATGATCAAGAATATACCTAAACCTACATATATGTATGTACAAGTACATGCAATGTGTTTTATTCAGGACATGGATATGTATTGTATATTAGGGTGTCCGTTTCTTGGATCCGCCTTCTTATAAATCGAAAGTTTATGCACTACGAAGAATTTATTGACCAAAAAAAATGTTGTCCAAGGTCATTAACCCGTGCCTCTAAAGCCATACATTTCCTATACAAATTTGTTTGGAGATTTTATACTTTTTATCTTTTATTTTTCTTTTCTCTCGAACTAATATAGCTATTCTAAATTTTAACATTGACAATGTTTATAGGATCGTTTTGACAGAGTTGTGGTGTTACCAAAATGATTAAATGAAATAAATTAAATAAATTCAATAAATCATAAATGAACTCCAGCGTATAGGGCATCACAACGAAATTTTTGGTTGGTGTTACTAAAGAAATGACCGAAATGATTAAAATGAACACATGAATTTAGAATATGAAAAATGAACTCCAGCGTATAGGGGACAACTATCAAATTTTTGGTTGGTGTTACTAAAACATTACTAGAATGATAAAAATAAACAAACGAACACAAGCGATGAATTACGGCAGGCGTAGGTATACGGGGAAAAAACGAAGAAAGAAAAGTATTGTTCGTCGTCAACGGGCAAGCTTCAGTGGAGAATGGTCAGGAAGTATATTCAAAAAGAGAAAAAAAAACAACAACAAGGTATTCAGAAGAAGACAAATGAACAGACAAGGCAACCAACAAAAGTGGATAGGTATTCTGCCAGATTTTTGTATGTTGTAGGTATATATATGTGTGTATGCATCTACATAGTTATGGAGGTAGGTAGGTTGTGATTTTGTGAAAATAAAAAAGATAGGTATGTATTTATTTTTATTCCATACAGAATACAATCCGGTTTATAAGAAAGGCCAGTGATGCAGTTGAGTGTGCAAGCAGGGGTAGAGATTGCTTGAAATCGATATTACCTATGTAACACCATTAAGACGAGATTAGATTAGAAATCTGTTTTATAAGAAATACTGTCTTTCAAGCTCCATGTTTCATCGTAAATGCATATTTTTTGTATATTTACGTTTAACGTGCATATTTTGCCGTATTTTTGTATATTTTTCATTTAAATCATAACTTGTACAGTGTCTTCTAATGTTTATTCAATAAATAATAAAGGTCTGGGGTAGGCATTACCAAAAAATTTAAACATAACTTCAGGTTATGGCGAAAAAATTGGCATTAAGGAAATTTGGGTTGGAGTTTTTGTTTTTTTTTATATTAACCTATTTTTGAGTTGGTTAAATCGACTCGAACAATTTTATTCAATTTTGCAATTTAGTGCTTCTAAATATTTTAAGGCCGTGTGTGAATTAAATTAAAATTTCGAATAAATTTTATCCGAATTTAAATTTTGAAGTTTGTACGTACACATACATATGTACCTACAGATTCAACTCACTAGTGTCAAAAATTAAATTAATCTTCGGATAAAATTTAACGCGATTTTAATCCAATTCGCACATGGCTTAAACAATAAGTATAGATAGCTTTTGAAAATTTAGAAAATATTAACCCTTAATAAAAAAAATCATGTTCACAGTAATTCTGGCTTTTTAACATTTCTTTCGTTGAAAGGTACCAACATTTTTGTTAGCCACGAGAGCAAGCTCGTGGGACTCACTCGTGAAAATTTTGTTTTTTATTTTTGATATAATTAATGTCTTAAATAAACCCATGTAGATGAATTTAAACGATTCACCATTATAAAAAAAAAGCATGTACCTATTTCAAATAGGTTTTAATGGCTTTAAGCCCCTTGTACACTACATATTTTTTTTTGTTTTTAGATTTAACGTGTATAAAGCTAGCATATACACATTAGCATAATCAATTAAAACCATAACTAGAATTTTGTGCATTTTGTGTGCTATTTATGTGTGGAAGTCGCGATTTTTGTGCTAGCATAGTTTTTGTTTTATGTAAATCTATGCTACCTTAATATTAAGCTAGCAAAACTTCTAAGCTGCTCGACATAATCAATTGAAATAAAAACTAGAATTTTGTGCTATTTGTGTGCTATTATTGTGTGGCAGTTCCGGTTTTTGTGCTAGCATAGTTTTGTTTTATGTTGTGCTAGATTTATATGGGTAGCATAACTTTGCATAAAAAAAAACTACACAAACACAAAAATCGGGACTTCCGCCCAAAATAGCACGAAAAGAGCACAAAATTTTAGTTTTTATTTCATCTGATTATGCTAAGCGGTTTAGAAGTTTTGCTAGCTTAATACTAAAGTACCATCTAGATTTACATAAAACAAAAACTATGATAGCACAAAATTCTAGTTATGGTTTCAATTGATTATGCTAATGTGTATTGTATATGCTAGCTTTATAGACGTTTAGATGTATGTCGTTCTTTTTAGTGCAGTTTTTAAAAATACATTACATAGGTATACATACCTACATAGAATATATTTTTACAAGCAATAATGAGCATATTTTTAGGGCCTTAATCATTTTTTTTGAGCATATAATTACTTGTTAAGGGCATATATATGTAATTGATTTTTAAGGGCATAATTATAAGCGCTTAAAACTGTTTTTAGGGCATATTTTTGTTTGCCCTAATAGGTATGTGAGTTTTGATATCAGATTAAAAAAAATAGAAAAGTACGATGGGGTTAGTTAAAGAAAATTAACAACATTTATTTTTTGCCAAATGGAAAGTGACATTAAATACCTACACCTAGAAACTTCAAAACTTATAATGGTGTTTGAAACAGCTTATTAAGTTTTAATTTAGCCAGTTCAGGTTTCTCAAGCTTACTGAGATCTCAGAGATCTCAGCAATCTCAGAAATCTGAACGTAATTCCTCCAGTGAGATTCCTCACTTATGCTGTCAAAAAACTGAGACTGATAGTTTTTGGATTCGCTTGCTCAATTATTTTTTGTCGCAGTTGATTAATAAAAAAGAGATGGAAATTGATTTTGACTTCTAGGGGAGAAATTTCGTTCAGGTTTCTCCTTCTGTTCAGTGGAGCTGACGGAGCTTGCTCAGTGATATCTCACTGAGATCTTAGAAACGTGAAATGGCTAATTAATTTGTAAAGATTGTAAAGATTAGTCATGTTTTTTGTTTATCTAGCAAAATAAAGTCATTTTCAATGTCCTCATGGTTACTCTATGAGTGAAATCTGTAAATTTTTTTTCTGATTATTGTTTTTTAACTATTCCTTTAAAAAACCACATCCAAAAATTTATGTAAAAAAAAAAAATTATAATTTATTTCGAATTTTAAAAAGTTCACATATTTGTACTTTTCACCTTTTTCACCTTTTATTTTTTTTCTCTGAAACTAAACCAGTTATTCTAATTTTGTTTTCTGATTTTTATAAAATAATAATGCTCTTAATAAAAAAAATTAAACCATTTATTATTTTATAAAAATCAAAAAACAAAATTAGAATAACTGGTTTAGTTTCAGAGAAAAAAATAAAAGGTGAAAATTACAAATATGTGAACTTTTTAAAACTCGAAATAAATTATATTTTTTTTTTACATACATTTTTGGGTGTGGTTTTTTAAAGAAATAGTTTAAAAAACAATAATTAGAAAAAGAATTAAGAATAGCTATATAAATTCGAGAAAAAAAATAGAAGGTTAAAAGTGCAAAATATCCATACAAATTTGAATGGGAAATGTATGGCTTTAGAGGCACGGGTTAATGACTTCGGACAAAATTTTTGTTGGTCAATAAATTTTTCGTTGCGCATAAACTTTCGATTTATAAGGTGGCCGATCCAAAAAAATAAGAGTTTGGGAAATAACGGACACCCTAATATATATACAATCAAAAAGGCTTAATAAAGTTTCTCTTCCAACGAAAAAAAAACTCCCAAAATCGCTATTTTAGGTAAAAAATAAATGCACGACTGGAACAGCCGTATTTATGTATAAGATTTTTCACTTTATTTAGACCTTGTTTAGTTCAAAATTGTTGGCAATATACTATATTTTATTTAATATAATGTCACATAGACAAGATAAAGTCAACCTGTTCATATTTATCAAAGTTATATAAATCTAATACAACAATAAAGTTGTTTATTTATTACTTAAACGGCTATCCAAAGTTAGACAACGTTTATAAATGAGGCCGTGAGAAGCAGAGTGGCCTAACTGACTTTTTCTCTTTTTTCAGTAGAGCGAAAACAAAAAACAGCTCTTTTTGAAACAGTAATAACTGTTAATTGAAGTACGATATTAATGATTTTCTTTTTGTGATATGTCTAGAAATAAGTACAGAATTCTTTGCAATTCATATTTTCCCTCAAAGTACCGTTTAAACTTATTTTTAAGTCAGTAAGGCCACTTTGGCACTGAGGAAAAAACAATTTAATTCAATGAAGCAGAAAGATAGGCCAAAAGCGTTACTTTAAAAATGCGATTTGTATTTAAATTGTGAAGTTTTTATTTTTAAATGAAGAAATTAAAGTAAATTATTCACTTTCTCATGTCTCAGAACATCAAATAGCTTCTATTTCAGTTAAAATTCCTGAATTGTCCCTCAGAGCGGTATAAAATTGTGTTATATTAGAGTTTTGAATGCATGGACCTCTGGTAAATCTTTTTTTTTCTCGGACTTAATAAGTCTTGCATCAGGATATAAAACAGTGTTTTCGTTTGAAATATTTTAGATAATTTTTTTACGCTGAAATAATTAAAATATATTTTTTATAAGAGAGGGACAGTGGCAAAACTGAAGCTATATGAGACCTTCCAGGACTTGCACTCGTATGACAACAAATAAGGAAACCGTATGGACAACAGAATATTTATGTGGGCTAGTGAAAATGCTATAGTCATTTTAATAAATCTTATTTATGGGGAGCTTATCTCAAAGCTTCGGGTTCTGAGCCGCTTGGTCTAGGTTCAAGTCAATGAATGAAAAAATATTTCAATTTAAAATGAATATTAGACTAAGTAGGTACAGGTTTGTGATGGCGCGAAGCGTTTTTCAGGAAATATAGGCTCCTACGTATATGATTATCATACAAAGGACAAAACCCCATTTCCATGATTTTCTATTTCATATAATAAAAAATTATATTTTGAGCCCTGTTGAATTACCTATAGTATTTATAGCTGTTTTGCATTATTCAGTTATGATTTGCAAATTTTTGAAGGAATTTCGAGGTAGCTATCGGTCTAATCAATAAAATTGGACTCACATAGCATTACTATTCCATCTGTTAGCTTATAAAAAACTCGGCCTAATCTAATATTTTGAGAAAAGCGACAAATGTTAGCGCAAAAAGGGCCTGAGAAAGATAGGCCACTCTGGCACTAAACATTTTGAATTTTTTGTGTTTGGCCTAAGTTAAAAATGCGCTTAATTTATATTGTTAAACCGTTTAATCCAAAAATTTTGATACAGGCATAAAGATAAATACATAAGGATTCAATTTTTGTGAAAAACCGGAATTCGGTAAAAAGTCAGTTAGGCCACTATGCTTCTGGCGACCTGAAATATGACTGATAGTAAATATTAATAATAATAAATATGTATTTATTCGTATTAATATATTGGAGTAAAATAAAAACAAGCACGAAACTCATCCTTTAACAACTTGTAAAAATGTCTTAATCTCAATACGGAGGACGCACGCCACCAACCGCGTGCCGCCCGTCTAAATTCTTGAAAAATATGAATTTATTAATAAAAAAAAATTTAAAAATATTTCAACTATTTTTTTCTTAAAAAATATTTTTTTATATATATACATATAAACATACATAAACAACATCGGTAAGTCTGTTTTAAGAACCTATTAAAAAAAATATTAGTCAACCCGTTTTCGAAATATTGATTTAAAAAAAAAAATGTAATAGTAAATTTAATTTCGCCTCACGGGAATAACTAAAAAACTTTTTTAAGTTCAAAATTTCAGGAAAATCGCTTCATTGGCTTAGACTGTAGATTGAGGTAACAGTTCGAGGTAATTCCTCCCAACTGATTAAGGTGTACCCCAGGGATCAATCCTAGGTTCCTATTCTTTTCAAGTTTTAACACTAATACTAATACTTTTAATTCATAAATATTATTATAAATAAAGTTCGTTTGGACGTCTTCATTCAAACGAATTTTATTCAGTTATCGAATAAGAATGGTTGAATAAACAAAGATTTTATGCGTATTGCACACTGTTCGCAAGAAAATCTTTAAAAACTTAAAAACATATAATAATATGTTAACCAAGCTAGATATGTATGTCAATGCCCAACTAAGTTAAAACGGTAAACTTTCTTGGAGTAAGATTTGACCAATAATTTTAAATCAATAATTCAACAAGTCCAATAAAGTTAAGTCTTTTGCTTGGCTGATTGATTTCAATATAGTACAGAGAATTTGTATTATTAAAAGAATCTCCATAAAAAGCCATTAAGTTATGCATATTCCAAAATTTACAAATTTTCCAGGCAACTTTTTTAATTTTTCCTTACTTACAATCCGTAATCGGACTATTACGACCATTAAAAAAATACGAGTCAAATCGAAGTGCGTTAAGTTAACACCGGTTATTTTTGATTTTCAAAGAAAATGGTTGTGCTTCGATGTGCCCAACTTGTGGTGCCATGCGGTGTTTTAAAAAAAAATCGTACTTAGTCCATTTTTTAGCGTGAAGGCAGCACAAAAAAAAATGTTTGAAATTTGAAAATGGCGGTTCTAACTTCACGGCTTGGCAAAATAAATGTTGACTCTAAAAAAACTGCAAATATGCGAATATTTTTTTTTCCGCTTCAGCACTGGACTGGCAACACAATTTGAGCCCAAAACAGCACAAGTTTAAATTTTTTTGAAAATCGCCGTTTTGCTAAAACTTCCAGTAGTAAAATGGAAATTTGTTGAAACAAATATTTACGGCACGCTAGCACAATATGAATACAATACAGCCCAACTTTTTTTTTTATGAAATTCTATTTTTTCTCAAATTAAATCTTTTACTAACGAACAGCATTTTAAGTTTAAAAAGAGAATAATGGCGTATTTACGATAGGTATCTCGCAGGTTAGCTTAAAATATGTACCTATATATTTTTTCTTAAAAAGATATATCAATTTTTTTTTTAATCAAGAAGCTAACAAAACTAAATACATATTTAGATTGAAAAATTCAAAATTTAAAATTAATTTTTTTTTGTTAAGTCTTTTCTGCCAAAATGTTTTGGTAAATTTGAGTTCAAAAAATATGGTTTCATTTAAAATGATTTTAAAATGATATCGTCATGGTATCATCTAGTTTTTCCAAGACTCGTGGTCATCCCTAGACTCAAGAAAAAGATTATATTGAATAATAAAATTGTTGTATTCTTATTTTCTTTTCATTTCGGGCATAACGGAATAAATGTATGTACCTGTAAGTATAGCACTAGCAGAAAGTTGAATTTGTTCAACTTTTTACAACACTATAGAAACATTCCTTGTTACACTACCGTGTTTTATTTTAGCATTGTAGCGCTGAATGGTATATTCGTACTTTTGAAAACTTTGAAAGTGGGCTACAGGTGTAGGTACCATTGTGTTCAGACAGTTAGATATTTTTGATCTTTTCTCATTTTAAAAATATTCTATATTTTCGGGCAAGGAGACAGAAATTTAAATTTCTATTTATTTATAACATAAAATGAAACCAAAACTTGTCTCGCTAAAAAAAGTTAGAGAAAAGACTTTTTTTGTGTGTGTGCGTTGCTATTCTGGTTCGCGAGACAGAGGCAGAGTTTCATCAAATGCAAACTTTTATTTTCCAATGTTGAACTATGAACTTCAGGATATTTACCCACTTGCTTATTATGGGGCTGCATATAAAATGTAATCCTTGAGCTTTGCCCTCAAACTGTGTATGGGGGTGTTTTTTTTTTTTTTTGCAAAATTGAATAGCACCTGCATATACACATAGACATATAATATGCCTCCTATATGCGTCCAATACACACACATAAACTCCTCCTGGCCTTCGAGGTTGACACTGTTTTTTGGCGTAGTATAAGTAGGTATATCTACATATCTACATAGCATATATATTCATATTTTATGTATCACATCACAATGTTTGTTCAAAAATACACTCTTATTATTATTTTTAATTCAATATTTTTAAAATAACAAAAAACATCCTTAAAAGTATAAATACGGTATGCAGAGATGAATATGTACTTAATTTTTGCTTCTTTTTTTTATCAGAAAGGTAGATCTTGTACAAAAAAAAAAAAAAAAAAAAAAAAAAACACTTACAGTTTCGGTTGGATACCTTTGTCCATCAAGGACCCCGTGAGCGACATATATTTTGTTTTCTTGTTTTATCAAAATTAATAATTGAAATTTTCTTTCGGGCCAAATTCCATGTTTTATTTTTGTCAGGGTCGAGTTGGAAGGGGCAAATCCTTTGAACTTTATCCACCCTAAAGATTAATAATACATACACCCAAAAGAGAAAAGACATTTTTGTATTTTTTGTTTTAGTATAAAAACAAAACAACTGACGGAAATTTCTAACTTAGAAATGTATCTTTTTATTTCTAATTTAGCTTTTGTATTAACTTAAGTTAAGATTGGCATTATGAAGCACACAAGTTAAAACAAAACGGGTATACATTTTTATTGAATGATTTTCGAGTAAATTTTATACCCATTTATACAGTTTATTTAGAATCCTTTTTGGAATCCTTATGAAAGCATTTCATTATAAATTCATAGAGTTGTCTTTATAAACACTTATCTAAAGTGAAAGGTATTCAATATTTCTCATACTATTGTACCACATCATCACATCACACAATGCTATAAGAAGAAAAGGATATATAGAGTAGGTAATGGCAAACAATCAGTGTCACCCTTGTGTAACTTTGGCAAGGAAGAAGATTTTTGTTTTTTTTGAAAATATTCTGGAAGATTATTTTTTTTCTAAGTTCCTTTTAAATATAAAACATTAATTATAATTAAAAATATTTTTGACTAAACTCAGTTAAATGAGAGTAAAAAAGGTTCATAATCGAATCAAGATATTAACCCGTCATTAAATAGAATTTGTTCTTGAGCGACGTGAAATCCAATAAATAACAAAATTAATATTAAATACGAGACGTAACACCTTAATTGATTTCACAATTTTTTACTTTTAACACACGCAATAAATAAATAAAGAACGAGTTAAAAGGAGTTCTCTCGTATTTAATATTAATTTTGTTATTAACCCGTCGTCGTATTTAACAGATTTACTAAAGTTGAACCAGGGTAAAGGTTCAAAGATAATAATTATTATCAGCCGGTCACTTACTAGAACGCTGATGGTTCTAATCCCAATGAAATCATAGGGTTACAATCTTGATATGAGGGTTTATGTTAGGGTTTTCGTGTCTTAAAATTTTGTGTCGAGGTTTTTATCATATTAATTATTTAATTACCGTACGGTCGTTCTGTTTGTCTGTGCGTCCAGGTTTATATGGTGCAAGAGCCTAAATTAATGGACATCAAACTGATTGAAAACTAGGAAAAATTTAAATATTTTTTTTAAGCTCATTTACAAAAATGTTCACATTTTTTTTTTTTTTCAAACTAAAATCGCATTTTGGAAATAAGCTTTTGAGGTTTTTTTTTAGAAGATTGAATTTATTTGGGCTATTCTATGCATATCTCGTTAATAGCGGATCAATTTTCATATAGTTTTGAACTCCGATACTTAAAGCTTTCATTGATGTCAATAATATATTGCATTTAGAATTTTATAAAGAATTTTTTTTTTAAGAATAAAAACAATTAATGAAAAAATAATTTTTTTAGTACTTTTAGGGCCAATTTTTCAATCGTCAGTTAGGCAGTCAGTTAGTACTTAGTCTACAGATAGAGCGAAAATTAGTTTATCTGCTTAATTCAAAGCAAGATAAATTTATTCCTAGGAATAAATTTAAGGTTTGGGACCACTGAAAAGACAGAGGAAATGTCATCAAAGCATACATAATAAAACGCACGATTGAATCGCACAAACTTGCTTTTGTAGTAAAATTTTCTTCGAATTTTAAAGATTTAGTGTATTAAAAGTAAATAATTTTTTTTTTTTATGGGAGCCTGAAGTTTAAACTAATATTATACATTATATAGCTTAAATTGAAAAGTTATTAAAAATAACCACAATTCGAAATAAATTTATTAAAAAACTCTTCCTTAATTGTTGTGAGAGCTAAAAAGAGTACACTATCTGATTTCCTTAACTAATCTTAGTTTTGGAGAAAAAAAAATTAAAATGACAGGAGCGGTTTTTTTTTAAATTAATTTTTTCTCGAGTTCAATTTTTTTTTACGAATCCAAAACCTGCCATAAAGTACCTATATATCGCAAGTAAAAAGCTTAGAGAAAGAAATGAAGTTGGGAAAATCCAACGAAACGTAGGGAAAATTATAAAATAAAGTTTTTTGTTTGCATAACACAGAATTTGTGACCAAAAAAGCCCGATTATTCATAAAAAAAAATGAACTGTTGACCTTCTAAAGAGATTCAAAGAATGGGCTATAGCCCAGGGAAAAAAATATTTCATATTCATAATTTCCTTTCGATTTACGTTAAATTTTTTTGATGCTTATTTCTACTTGAAAAAAAGAGAAAAACTGTCAATGTGTTTGGGGTGCCGACATCTCGCTTGATACCGAAGAATTGTTGGACCTCATATTATTGGCTGACTTAATTTATTGTAATGATTGTACCTATCCTTCTGCAATGGCAGTAGTTGATTAGAAGAAATTATGTTCTTGCACAAGCAAGTCTAATACATTTTTCAAAGCTTTTTAACTGTTTTAAAGCATAGTATGCACACAATGTACATAATAATTTAAAAAATTAACTGTTGCACATAAGAACAAGACAACATTTTTAGAATAAATAAAAGTGTTAAATACAAACTTGAACCAACAAGATACAAAAGTAATTTCAAAAGAAAAGCTTTCGACTTCTAGAAGGCTTCGACCATCAAGGATAATAAAAAATAAATTTATACAAATGCGAGTAAATTGTCTTAAATACAAACAGAACTATGAGGTTTATTTAATAAACAAATTGCTCCATAAAGGGAGATGAAATTCATTCAATTAAAATTGTGGTTCACTGGGGCGTATACGCACTTTTCTTATTTTATTGAATCTTTAACAAATTTCATTACAATTTGTATTTTTGTACGTTGAGATGGTTGTTATCGATTGAATAAGCTATTTTGATGAAATGTTTTTCTGCATTAAAAAAAAAAGTGGACGCGGGCAAAAGCCACCTGTCAAGATAAGTGAACAATGAATTTTTTTTTTAAAGCAGTAAATTGTATATTTTTCACAGCAGCTAGAGGAAACAGCTGTCTTTATGATATCAATTGTATATTCTCCTCAGACATAGGCATGATAACGCTATCCTGGATCCGCGGGGAAAGCCACAATCTGAGTAACTTTAACCTCAAGTACAGGAAGGAGCCTCCGAAAGTAGTGAAGGTGTGTCAGAAAAAATCAGCGGAATACACTGGATACAGTTTTTCTTTCTATTTCTGAAAAATCTTATCCATAGTTTGTAATAGCTTATGAAATTTTTAGAACTAAACTAATTTAATTTTTTATTTGCTTTATAGGACAATTATTGGTCTCGTCTGAAGTCGTGGATAAGTCAAAAAGTGGGTATTTGTCATACTGTTCGTTCGTCTGTCTGTCCGTGCGTCAGTGTGTTAAAAAGTTAGAAACCTCAGAAATTGAATAAAATGTGTTTCATTGAATTTTTGAACAACAACAACAACAACTTAAAGGTGCTAATACGACCAATTGTTTAAGAATTAATTTATTTTTAATTCGTTTTATTTGTGTTTGACTGGCGATATAGTTATTTCAAGAGGTGCCGAGCCGCCTAACATCAGACTCCTTTTTTTTTTAGTGGTGCTGAGCTTTAATCAAATTTTATTGTGAAAAACTTTCTACATGTACACCAAAGGAGTCGAACCCACGCATTTGCTAAGTTTTAGAGGTCGTATGCACTACGCATTCCACGGCTTATGACCACTGACGTCACAGGTCGAGATATATTGTTTGTTTATCAAATGAATTTGCAGCATCAGCATTTTTATAAGCTCCTATAAGTATGCCATGAAAAAATGCTAAAAAAATATTTTAAGGAATCGAAAATATCAAGACAATTAATTTTTAATTACATTCAACGATAAAATTAAATGTTATTATAAAAATTTCAAGAGATCTTAGGTCAGTAACCAAAAATTCTGTACAATCAACTTTATTAAGCAATCTTATGAACACGTGAAAAATTGAATTCAGTTGCATGACGGATTATTTTTACTTACTCGAGCTTTATAACTCAAAGCCATCAAATAGACAAAAAAAAAAAGAAAGGCATGAATTCCCAAATCTAACCAATTTACATTTTTCCACTAAATTTAGATGCAATTTTTGTTCGTTATTCTTTTCAATCCTGACAGGTGGCCATGACCATTTGCTATAAAGCTTCAAAAAAAGCTTCACTGCGTTTCTCTTTTAATCCCTATAGAGGTGTTTTTCTTTTTAAACCACCCCCAGAAGACTAAATACAAAAAGAACATTATAACGTACATAACAAAATACTCTAGGTATGCTGGACTAATCTGCTTTATGAAAGTTTTACTGACCATGTTCGCTATCAAAAAAAAAAAAAAAGAAGCTCAAAGCCGCCGCCACACAAACACCAATGTCGAAATAGTGTATTGCTTTTTGAGAGAAAATAGTAATGCCAAAATGCAGGATTGCATATTTCCGAATACATATCCTGAAATTTGTAAAAAAAAAAATCCTTTCTACATTTTGTTATATACCTACGTAGTTACTTTTTTTTTTTGATACACACAAAAGTGTCGCCCTCATCTCTGGAGATCCTCTCTACTTTTATTCTTTGATTTATATTTTTTTTTTTATGAAGCTGTATAATACAGAGTGGTATAGGTACCATGATACAGGATCTAACTCTATACATATATGTGGAGGTTAGGTAGATAGAGGACATCAATCTTATCATTTTGAATGGATTTTTTTTCTCCATCAATTTTTTTCCGGTCGAAATACTCACATATCCCTTTGGAGATTATTTCGCGACTTTTTGCCTCTTTTGATAACGTCAGTCTTCAAAATGTCACGTCAGATTAAAAAGTCACATTGAAGAATATTAAAATTAGTCCTCATGTTTTTTTTATTTATGACTTTATGATTAAGAATTGAAATCTCTTTGGAAATTTTTTAAGATTAAAATATGTACGCAAATATTAGTTATTGTTATTAATTTGAATAAGTACGTACTTATATTCAAAAACTCATTTCGATTACATAACAGATTGGTTTGATAACAATTTTGAATAACGATCGAACTGTTGGTTATTCCTTAATTACCATTCAAATCTTTACTCTATGGTTTGTCTTTATAAAATAAACACAAATTTTATGCGTGATTTATCATACGATGAGAAAAAGGAAGCATTATTTTACTTTCTGAATACTTACTACACTGACATGAAGTTACAAGGTGTTTCTGACTTAACAATAAATATTTTGGCTGTGTTAGTCTGGAAGGGGTTCTTTCAAATGGCTTTATAGTGGCTTCACTATAGAACTACATGCGAATGCGAATATACTTTATTTTTAGTCGATTGGCTAAAGGTCAATTATATTGGCATTTCGAATCTCAAGAAGTGTTGATATTTTTCTATTTGATATAGAAAATCAAATACGCGATGCATACTCCACATCTAAAAATATGCAATAGTTTTTTGCAATTTTGCTAACAGGAAATTCGAAGAATTTATTTAAAAGTTTTCGGTCGAATTTTATTTTGTTCGAAAGTTTTTTTTTTTTAAATCATTTATGTATATATATTTAGACGTTTTCATCTTAACAAGTGCTTCTTAAGTACCCTACAAAGAAATTTAGATTTCAACATTCATTTTTACCAAAATTACTGGAGCAGGACTTTTGGTAAAAATAAATGTTGAAATGAAAATATTTTAAGTTAGCAGAGCTTATCGAAAATGTTTAAATTGAAAGGCAAAACAGGAAAGCTTGTTCTGATATCAGAAAAAAACAAATCAAGAAAATTGATTTTTACCAAAAAAAAAAAAAAATTATATTTAAATAATTTTAATTTTTTTTTTTTCAAAATTACATATTTAAATATTTTTTTTTATAATTTTTTTTTTGTTTTGCTCGACTTAAATCAATTTGATTTATTTAGATTTCTTTTATTTTCTTTTTCTTTTTTTTTACAATAAAGTTATTGTATAGTTAATAGGCTTAAAAAAATAATTTTCAAACTCAAAATTTTGGAAACAAAAATTTAAAAAAATGTGTTCAAACTAATTTTGTTCCAAATTTAACGTTACTAGTAGTATTTTTGTTTTAATATAAAATGCTTCTATCTATTTTTATTATTTTTAATATCTTCTAGTTTTGGAGAAAACTGAAAATAAGCTTTAAAAAAAGGTTATATCATTGTAACTGTAGCCGTTGTTTTTTAATATATTTTTTTTTATATCAAGTCCATTTTTCAGTAAATTGTAGCTCCCTCGTAAACAGGGGAAAAAAATAAAACCCCATATTATACGATTTCTATCTTCTCCCAACCCAACACGTATAAATTCTTATAGAATGTCTAAGATGCGAAGAAGGGCTAAGGTGAGTAAACTGAGTCAAGACAATTAAAAAATCGTATGGGATGAGAGGTCTCATAAACCTACATGCTGTCCGTGTCACCTTATTCACGCGCTTTAGTTTAGGGAATGATCCCTGGAATAATTTTAAGAAAAAAATTGTATGGGGAAAAATTGTATCTACCCCCCACCCCTACCCCCAGTCTGATAGGGTTGGAAGGAAGGTTCTTAAAAGTTCATTTAAAATGGAAAACAAAAATTTAAAAATCAACGAAAGTAGCAGAGCAGATCCTGAGTAAACGGTGTAAATTCTGAGTAGAGTGTGCTTAGAAAAACGCACATTATAAATTTTAAGTATGTACAAAAGTAAATTTAGTTAGTTCATCCAGTAAAGTGAATATTTTATATATTATTATCACTTTGATTTAGATCGGTCAAGATGTTAACGAGAAAGTCAAAAGCAAAAAAGCCGCTCTACGAAATGTACCGTTAGTAACAGTTCAATTTAAAATTCAAATGGAAGGAATTTTTGCCACCTTTTTAGATTTTTCATAACAGAAACTTAAAAAACTTCGACTCAGAAGATTTGCATCTATACAGTTAGGCTAGCTCAGTTTTTCAGTGCGAGATTAAAATTAAAGCCGAGTTAACTCACGAAATTTGGTGAATTAACTGTGGATTTACTGAAAAGCTATATGCTTTTGATGTTTTATCCTCCGAGTATATTAAGTCGATTTGAATGAATTCTCTATAAAAACTGCCTCTTTAATTAAAAAATAAATAAATTTGATGGCACAACAGCTCATGAAGAACTAGGGCCTAGTGACTTACAACTCTCAACCATTCCTGTGTGCGTGTCTGCAGGAATGGAGGGGACCCACAGTTTATTGCTGAATCCGAACGGCTAACGAGCGGCACTTTTCTGTGACAGGAGATACTCTTGAAGGATTTGTCAATTCCTCGCAAGAGGCAGTAGCCGTTTTTTCTTTTAAATAAATAGGTGGCGAGGCTGGGGATCGAACCTTAGACCTCCGGCATGACAGTCCATCGCACTAACCATCACGCCACGGCTACTACTCTTTAATTAACCTGAAAATAAATGTAGGTATGTCTATAATTAACTAACTCTAGTTTAACTCACTTCTGAATAAAAAGTGGGCTCTAGAAAAAAACCAAAAACAAAGTCACAAAAAACTTTAACAAAGAAAGTGAAAAAGTAGATTTTACAACATCTTAAATTAAAATTTCTCCCCATATAACGAGCTAGAAGTCGATAAATTTGATAACAAGAAACACCCTGTATGTATCTATCTATTTAATTTATTTCAACTGCTTCCGGCGACCAAACATCCACTCTTTAAGGACAAATACATTTTCTACATTGATGCTATTCATTTTTTCATCCCTCGGCCTATAGCATCTGGCATCATGGCGTTTCGAATTGATTGCCCATCATCCATTACCGGAGACACGCAATTCCCACAATTCCGCTACAGCTGGCAACTAGGTCGATACTTAACCGCACGTAACCAAAAATACATTTCGAATTTAGATTTTGCGAAAACTAAATATAAGTAGCGGCTTTGATGTGATTGCGGTTTTGTGTTAATCAATGTTCTGTCCAGTTCGACGGGCCAAGCTATTTTGTGACTTCACAATGCAATCTGATTTTACGATCAAAAGCGGGCACAATTGCAATTGTGGTTAGAGTAGCAGAGCAGTGGGAACATAAATTTGCAATTAATAGTGCGTCCGAACAAACCTTTTGGCATCCAAATCTAAACCTAAATCAACCTTTTTTGACAAAAAAGAAATTAAAAAAAAATTGTGTTTAAGTAAATGAACCACTTAAATCTAGTTTTACATTTTTCATAAGAATTTCAAAGACCAAATAGAAGTAACCTACCTAAAACCCTAATTTTGCTACAAGGCCAGAAGAGTGTATATTTTTGTTTTGAATTGAAAAACCAACTGTGTTGTTTGGATAAATTGTTCTGTCGTAGTTGTGACAACAAACTAGAGATGAAATTAGGGCAAAATACTTTACCGATGCTGGTTTTAATTCAGTAAAAGTAAGCAAGCAAAAGCAAAAATAAGTCAGGAAAAGGGACAAAAGATTTCCAATTAAAATTTTTCCATAGTACACCCAATTGTAACTAATCTGAAAGCAAATTTTAAGTCCTTATTTCTAACTCAAAGACAGCAACAAATGTTTCCAAGGATTCTGTGGTAGGTAGCATAACAACTAACGGTGCAATGACAAATAGTCTCAACAGGAGAATTTTCGGAACGACAACAATATAACCGACCAACCAAACCAAATAGACCGACAAACGGACTGGCTGGCTGACAACAAGGATAAAGTAATTGTATCGCACTGTAAGTTCAAAAGTCAAAAGTTTCCTAAATAAATTAAATGGATGCTAAAAATATAGTCTATGCTTTCTTTTATGGCACATCTTTGTGTAAGTTAAAATTCTGATAAGAGTTGAAAACATTTTTTCGAAAAAAAAAATTAAAAACAAAAATTGAATACTTTTTTCAAAAATTTAAAATTTTAGTTGTAAATTTTTTTGGTGGAAAGATTATTTGTTTCGCATTAAAATTTTATCAGTATTATAGCTAATACAAAACTGTGAAAAACAAAAAAGTGGACAGAAATTGTTCTTTTCTTTTCGATTTTGATGACGATTTTACAATATTTATGAAAATTTGTTTCTTTAATTCGTTTCTACGATTTTGATCATTCGGTACGGGAAAACGGTTTAATGAATTAATTTGAAATTTTACAGATATACTGGTGCTTAAGCTCCTTAAAATATTTTACCAAATTAAGTACCGCAATCAATGTTTGCAAAACAGTGAAAGATTTACTAAAAGTCCTTAAAAAGTCGTATTTTTGACTTTTTCTATATCTTTCGGTGAAGGTCCAAAAATGAAAATCGTTAGGTATAAAGTTTTAGTAGAAAATTCGGCTACATGAAATTTGGCCCCAATGAAAAATGACCCCAAACGAAAAATGAAAAATAGCCCCGAAATTGGGGCTTTTCTTCATAACGAAAAATTACCCCAATTTCAAAATGGAAAAATGACCCGAAACTTAATGAAAAAAGGCCCCAAAAAAGTAAAAAATACTCAAACCAAATCGAAAATTTGCCCTAAAATTATATACGTAAAGCAAGAACAACAGATAAAAGTGGAGCCATTTTTCATAATGAAATTTAGCCCCAAAATGAAAAATGAAAAAAGGCCCTAAAATTTTTTGTTGTTGTTGCTTATCATATAAATTTTTGGGGCCATTTTTCATTTTTTGTTTGGGGCCATTTTTCATTGGGGCCTAATTTCATGTAGCCAGAAAATTCATTTCAGTTTCAAAACTGCCTTTAATTTTTAGTGTCGGCATTCCTTGCTAAAATATTGGTTACCAAAGTCAAAAGTCTCTTCTTTCCATTCAAAGCCATAAATTCTACTGAAAAAAAAAATTGTAAGCCGATGAAAAAAGACGAAATCAAAAGCTAAATAAACAAGTTATCGAATCAATACATTTAATTGGCTCAAAAAAAAATTTCAAGGAAAATGACATTTAAAAAAAAATTTAAAAAAAATTAAAATTTTTGGCTCGTCCTTCTTCTTATGACTGCACAATAACGGTACCTTAAAAAAAATAATTTTCTAAAACTTTTCAACACAAAAAACATAAAGCTTTAGAATGCTTTTTGTTTCATCTCAATACTACCCCTTTTTACAGAAATACAGTCCTTCAAAAAGACATTTTTAAAAAAAGAGATATTTTTTTGTTCGCTTAATTTTTTTTTTATTAGTGTATAAATTTGGTTTTGCGGTAACTTTATATGCATCAGGGTTTTACCTTATAAAAATCCTTAAATAAAATCGCTTGAACTTAAATGGAACACAAAATGGTGTTCAATGTTGAGTGCACTTGCTGGCTCTATAGGAGGGTTCAAACAACTAAACAAGCATCTTCTTGTGGTTGAATTTTCGTTAAATATTTCGATTGAAAGAAAATGCAATTTTTCTCTCAAAAACGTAAAGCATACCTCATGTATCTTTGTGTAGTAAAAGGAATTTAGCATAACTCTATAAAGTTGTTTTTGTTATTCTATTCATTCGAGTATTAAAAGAACACTGAAGAAGAAGAAGAAGTTCGTAAATTCAAAATAAAAGTAAAGGACAATTTAAGAAGAAGATGAACATGCTTAAAGATACAAAAGTGTTTTAAGAAATTTTCACTCACGGTTAAGTTTTGCCAGCGTTAAAAGATGTTGTGCTTTTTTAGGTTTCATTTTGGAAATTGAGTTCAATTTTTTTCTGACACCTTCTGGTACTATAGTTCTGTTCGTGGTAAAATAGTTGACACAGTTAGTCAACACAAACATATGCCAGTAAGACCTAGGGTCTTATAAATTAGGCAATGTTAGAAGGAATAGAAGGATAGGATAGATTTTTGTTAGCATAGTGGATTGAGAAATAAGGTTTTGATTATCTCATTTAATCCCAGGGGCGGCGTTCAGTTGGGGGAATATAGAAAAGCATGCTCCCTAGACTGGGACTTGAACCCACACATCAAAGTTAGCAGTCAAGCACTACTTCCACTGCGCCGGGGCCACCCCCCGCTTGAAAGAGATTTTTTAATCTCAATAAGGTTGTTTTATTTTTTATTATTATGATTTTTTCTTACAAGCTAATTTTTTTTTTTTTAATTCTTATTTAAGTTTTTTTTAAAACTGGCATGTGTGAGATTGCTGTGTTAATATGATTTAGTTGAATAAAGATCTATTTCTTTCTTTCAGTGTGACCGTTAATACCGTATAATAAGTGCGGAACCTATTAGTCCACATTCAAAATAAAATACACTGAACCACACGAACTTCCTCATATATTCCAACTTTCAAGGCTTTCGAGCGAAATTTCAAAAAAAAAAAATAAAATCGTTTAAAATGTATCAACAATTAATTAAAAATTTAAATTTCTAGAGGTAAAAAATATTTAAAATGAAAATAAATAAAAAAACAACCACAAATGTATGTATGTATGTAAGTTTATATTTATATATTGTAATACATACATAATATTGTTAACCTTGTTATACAAAAAATATATATGTTTTTAGGAAGGCACTTGTCATAATTTTATGACCAATATTTTCTTTTATTTTTTTTTTTTATTGATTTTCTGATGCCCAATTTTTCAATGGAAAGTGTTCATCAATACGAGCATGAAAGCAATATACTACACAATATTTATAAATTATAAAGGTGCTTTGGTTTGAAGGAAATTGCCATCTTAAAAAGTCTAATAAATCAGCCAATAAATATTTAATAGTTTAATTTACTTCCAGTTCCAGTTGAAAATCTATTGGCAAAAACCTATCAATCTACCACAGTTTACTGGGACGAGTTTCTTTTGTTATTATATAGCTACTCAATATTATTTAAGGGACTGCTATTGGTACAGTGTATTAGGATCCATTCATTATTTTTTTAGTGATAAGATGTATTTTTATTGAGCACTTCGGCGTTGAATGATAGGAAAATTGTATGAGGCGAGTAGGTAGGTTAGGTATGGTTATAGTATATGCTGGATGTATGGTAGGTATGGTGATTTATTGTCACCTATAATAATAACAGTTTGATTGATTGCTACAACGGTTTTAGTCTACCTTTACAAAAGTCTTGGTAATGTTTGTTAAAGGCCTTTGAGTAAGATATTTTTCGTAAAAATAAAAGGTGGTTTTTTTCCCCAGGAGAAGGTATAACTTTAAAATAAAATGCATACAAATAATTTCAATGTCAATGTTCATTAGTTTGGAAAAAGGATTTAAGGTAGGCTTTTTCATAGAGCTCATATGTAGCGC
Source organism: Epistrophella euchroma (assembly GCA_947049315.1). Taxonomy (NCBI): domain Eukaryota; kingdom Metazoa; phylum Arthropoda; class Insecta; order Diptera; family Syrphidae; genus Epistrophella; species Epistrophella euchroma. The sequence goes on from OX346246.1 coordinate 130,420,380, forward strand.
AATATGGCGACTACTTTATCGAGTAGCTGAGGAACTGTTTTTTTTTGCTATTCAAATTTACCAGTGTTTTTGCCCGATAGCAATAAATTCCGAGGGAACATTTTTGAAGGACAAATTTTCCCCGATATGTCCACGATTGGAAAAGGACCGTCAAAAGTTCAGAAATCATCGAGCGAATTCCAGATGTCACTGACCAATTTCTCAGGCACTCTGTTCTGCAAAAAACGGGTGTTAAAATTTCGACACGTTCTATTCATAGGATTGTGCTTTAATATTTTGTTCTTCATGTACAGTCGTCCAAGAAATTCCACATAATAGACTTTGGAAAACATGCTTGCTCCTTGACGCGTTAGAAGGCGTCCAGACTGGCCCGCACGCGCTCTCCTAATTTGACCCCATGTGATTTTTCCCTGTATTGCTATCTGAAATCAATAGGCGTGTTTTATTGGGAATCCATACATAGTAAAGTATGAAACTCCCAATAAAATGCATCGGCAGTAGCTTGGTTTTTATTTTTCACATTTGGTACTATTAAACATGTGTCGAAATAAAAATTAAATTAATTGGACAATTTTCAAGATGAAATAAAAAGAAAAAATAAAAAGTCTTAAGAGTTGGTTTTTATAAAATAATTCATAAAATAATTGCAGGTTTTGCTAGAACTGTGCGAGTAAAATGACAAATTGAAAAATCCAATTCGAGACTCGAATAAACGTCAAAAATCTATCCACAGTAGGATTCTACTTTAGCTTTTTATCGGCCGTAATCCTACTGGAAATGTTGTATTTGTAATGCATGTCAAATCGTACTGTACTATGGATAGATTTTCCAATAAGACACGCCTAATATTGTTTAATTACATATATTATCGTTCAAATTCCGAACACAGTTGCTCAGAAGAGTGCACGAAAACTTCTTCAGATGCTTCGGCATACAAAATCAAGCGGTCAAATACGATAAATACTCAATAGGTCTGTATTATACAACTTCGTTGTGATGTTTTTCGTAAACATTCATAACACATAAGACGTATAAAAAAGAAACAAAATTTAGTACAGGGGTAATAACTTTGATTTTGTGCAATAAAATGAACTAACATCCAAAATAATTTAAGTATACAAAAATAAAAATATCTATACCTGTGTTATGGATGTCACCATTACTTCATTTTTATCCAGATTATAATAATAACAAAAAGAATTACCTGAAATTAAAAAAAAAATGTATTTAAATATTGATATAATGTACATAAACTTTGTATTATTACAAATTTAAATAATAAACATTCGGCGATCGAAAAGTGTTTAGGTGGTATATAATTTGCTGATAATTAGTTCTGATAATTTTGAAACTCTTATTTGCATGTTTTTTTCTGTTTTAAATTTTTGGTGCTACCTTCGTTTTAATTAAGTATAAAATAAAGTAAATAAATAAAAAAAGAAAACGTATAAAACACTGAGCAACAAAATTTAAATTATCATAACTAATTTTAATGTACTACATATTACAATCAGCTAGATTATATTATCCACTCAAAATCTGGGAATAATTTAAAATACTAAAGATATAAAAACAAATTTTTTGTGGTTGATGTATTTTAATCTGATGTAAAAATAAGATTTCTTAAAGTTGTCTTCAACTATACCAAAGTTTCATTTATTTTCGTCAAGAATTGAAGTGGAATATGATCCACTTTGTCTGTTCGATGTATGGGTTCTTAAAATATCGCGAAGAACTTCTTATTACCCCTTTCCAAAAATGGTGGCTAAATGGGGAGTTTCAACCCCAGGAACCCGTTTTTACATTCACGTTGATCCTTCCTATAGATCCATAAAAAAAATGTGTCCTGTACAAAATGCAATGTTAACGTAACATTTCAATGGTCTAATAATTGAAATGTTTTTTGTGTGAGTGCAACCTACACTGCGCGTATCATTATCACACAAAAACCCTTTCATTTAATTTTAATATTTTTTAATGCACTGATTGTCCCAGAAGATCCAATGTATGTACCTATACAATGTATGTCTATGTGCTCCAAATTATGAGAGAAATTTCTTATTTCATGATTACTTACTAAAATTTGGTAAGTTTACCGGTCAAGTTTTTAAAACTTTTTGAGTTGTGAGTAATTAGATGGAAAAAAAGAAAACTTTGCCAAGTAAACTTTCCAAATTTTAGTCAGTAATTATTAAATAAGAAATTTCTCTCATCATTTGAAGTTGTTTCGATATTAATCTATACTTAAAATATTTTATATTAAACTGTCATAAACTTAGAACTTTGGCGAACTTTTAGATCTCATTAGTTTTCACGGCTGACTTGCTACATACAGGTTTCGTGTATACCTACATAGGAGAACTAGGTTCTTTAACTCCTTTTTGCATAGTGGGTTGATGCCACGCCCCTAAATGTCAAATATCAAATTTTCAATTTTCTCCTTTGCATGCATTGCTTGAGAAAGTTGGCGGATACCCACAAACCTAAAATTTGTACACTTTGCTAGCTCTAACGCTCTACCGAATTTCATCATTCTACAACAATCAGGGCGGAAAACCCCAAATTTTTAGTTTTTCCTTTATATACACCACAAGGCCTACATTCCTCCAGACACGCACACAATGGTTGTGAGTTGTAAGTCACTAAGCCTTGGTTCTCCATGAGCCGTTGTGCCATCAAATTTATTTTTTTAAGGTGTCGGGAAGTGCTCCAAAATTTTGTTGGTCTGTCAGTCAGTGAGTACGTGAGTCAGTGACTGAATAAGTCAGTCCAGTTACGGTTTTCAGGATTTTTGACGTCCTATATGTCAGGAACCACTAATGCTAAAAACAAAAAACGGCACAACGGCTCATGAAGAACCAAGGCCTAGTGACTTACAACTCTCAACCATTCATGTGTGCGTGTCTGGAGGAATGGAGGGGGCCTACAGTTTACTGCTGAATCCGAACGGCTAAGGTGAGCGGCTCTTTTCTATGAAGAGATAGCCCTGAAAAAAAATCTTTTTTTGTTTTTTAGGTAGAAGCGGCGAATAAGAGCAGAGCCGGACCAACCATATGTGCGAATGCACAGGGCGCAAGATTAGAATTCCTAATCATTAAAGCTAGAAGTTTTTTGTGCCCGTGGCCTGGCAATGTTTATATACGAAGATTTTTTTTTTTTAATAATACAAATTCTATATACTACTGAAATAAATCAGCCAAGTAGAAGACTTAGCACTATTTTATTGGACTTGTTGAATTATTGATTCAATATAGCTTTTAACGGCCCTTAGTCCATGAAAATTTTTGGCGTTTCGTCCCGGCGATCTCACTTGGACTCATCAGTTGACTAGTGAGGGCCTTGTCAAAAATTTTCATGGACTAAAGGCCGTTAAAAGCTATATTGAATCAATAATTCAACAAGTCCAATAAAATAGTGCTAAGTCTTCTACTTGGCTGATTTATTTCAGTAGTATATAGAATTTGTATTATTAAAAAAAAAATCTTCGTATATAAACATTGCCAGGCCACGGGCACAAAAAACTTCTAGCTTTAATGATTAAAAATTCTAATCTGGTTAGATATAGTTCACACTAGGTATTCACCATGAAATCTATGTAAGATGAACTGAACTAAATGGAAATTGCGTATTGACAAGGCCCTCACTAGTCAACTGATGAGTCCAAGTGAGATCGCCGGGACGAAACGCCAAAAATTTTCATGGACTAAAGGCCGTTAAAAGCTATATTGTATTAATATTAATGTTTTATTGTATTGGAGATACACTCTGCCTCACTTGATTACGGACAGCCAATTTTTTTTATTTTTCAAAATATTCAATGATCTGCGAAAAATGTTTAACAGAATAAAAGAAGGGTATTATGTGATCATATTCTATTTTTATCAGGCTTCTCCCAATGAGGTCATAAAATATTACATTAATTTTTGTCTTGCTTGATAACGGATATAAGGAAAACTCAGAATCAAATAAAAGTATGTTAAGGCCAGGCGCGCACATGCAACTAAACAGTTTGGTTTCGATTTTGAGCACAATGGGATTATATGGGAGTGCGCGCCAGTTTATGTGCGCGGACCAGCGTTGCCCCCCTACTACAAATGTAGCGTTTTTGCTACATTTTTTTCCAAGAAAAATTCACTCCGTACAATCGTAAAATATTCCAATAACACTACAATTTCAAAACATAAAATTCTAATTTAGAAGGACAATTTTGATCTTACATTCCATTTGGCAAAATATTTTTTTTTATTTATCAATAGCTGAATTTTTTTTTTGCAATCCCGAAAGGAATTGGATGAAGAAAACGATGTTCGGGCTAAACAGCTCACGTGTTAAATCCAACGACAACTAATTCGCTTCGGGTTTAGCTAGGCACAGTAGGGAGAATTCTCTGTTCTTAGCTTAAGCACGTCGAAAAACTGTTTTACCGGCAATATTTACATACATACACGTTTTGGATAGTGTGTATGGAAATTCCATGTTTTTCTGTGATGGCGGGCGTCGGTAATCCCCGATGCCGTTTTTTTTCGACCAATTTTTTTTAGAAGTCATCAATTTTTCGTTTCTGAAAGTGGATATTAACTTTTTTTTAAGTAATCACTCGGAAAATATTATAATTACAAAAAAATCAATCAATGAAATAAAATTCGACACCAAAAAATCAATTTTAAAAAATAAAATATAAATAAACCAATGTAATTGACATGAAAAAAAAATTATATTGCTCTAATAATTTTGTGTGTCCACCTTCATTTTGAAATTTTAGTAGGAAATTTGCAAAAATGTTTTTGTAAGCCAGATATTTTTGCTATGTAAATATGCATGAAATAAAATCCAAATTTAGACCTTTTATTATTTGTACAAATAATATTGTCGTTCCGAAAAAATTTACAATTTAGTATGTTGTGTTTTTGCGGGTTTTAAATTTTACTACATTTAAAATTTGCCACACTACATTCTCAACCTGTTAGGGGGGCAACACTGGCGCGGACTCTCATATAATTCTATAGTACTCAAAATCGAAACCAAACTGTTTAGTTGCATGTGCGCGCCTGGCCTAAGAGTATGCAGGACTTAAGTTGAAGACATTACTTTTTAGAATTCCAAGCTATAGGAAGAATTAATTATTAACTAAGGAAATAAATCGATGTCGAAAAAGAATGTAAGCAAGGTGATACGCTTTAATGCTACTTCTTCTTCAACAACTTTCTTGAAAGAAAAATCCCATACAAAAATGACACCGAAATCATAAACGAAAAATTTCGTTTAGCTTTTCGTTCTGCGGTACGCTGTTCGGTGTTCGATGAACGAAATCGATAATTGTAGCAGATTATTTGGAGAGATCTCCCCTCTGTTTTCGCACATAATTAATTGTCTGTACGATTAATTGTGTGCAAAAAAGTGACATTTGCTCTATATTCTTGTTGGTATTTGTTGTTTTTTTCATCACGACCTTGCTTTCTGTGATTTTTATGCGTTTGTGTTTGTTTTTTGTTTTTGCAAATGGTGACACTTCCAAGGGGTAATTTTTCGTTATGGTTTTCGTAAGTATTTCGTTGTCATGTTGGAGACCAACAAAAAATTTCGTTTCGTATCAGCAGCGTACTAGGCTTAAGGCTATACTATCAACTCAGATATCAATACCAGCGCTTAAATCAAACGAAGAATAACTCTTTGCCAATCGATGCTTCTTCGGTATAAGAAAGCAATTAAGGAGCAAAGCCCTCTCTAGAGTAAATAAAGTGTCTTTGTATATTAAAGCTCTGGCCCGAAGAGTCTAAATCTAACCGCGAGGGACGCTGAAGTAGAGAAAGGCCGCGACTCAGGTGGCGCAAGCAAGTGGAAGAGGACTTAAATTGGAAATAGCTAGTTGGAAAAAGCTAGTTGGTTGAAGCTCTGTACTTCGGACTGCAATGCCACCTTAAGTAAGAAAGCGATAGGCAAAATTCAAGCTGACAAGGAACATAAAACAAACTATTCGTCTCAGAGCCGATAAGTTTATAAGAGCCCATTCTGATGTACACAGCTGTCTTTAGGATCCTGAAAAATCTCAAAAAATCTCGGGCTTCTAACTCAAGGCTTTTTATAGATAAAATCAAGTCTGAAACCGGAGATCCAATTGAACGACTGTTCTTAACGTGAACAACTTCAAATAAAGATGAAGCCAGCACTCAATTCAGCACGTAAGGCCCAGTGAGTTACCAATGCATGCACAACAAATGTTACTACTTGAAATGACTCAGCTATCTTTAGGTAGAACTAAAGGTACTTAAAACTATTGAAATTCTTTGAATAAAATTCTAAATTATGCATCTGTAAGCAAAAGCTGTATGGTTTAAAAATAAACAAATTTGATGGCACAACAGCTCATGAAGAACTAGGGCCTAGTGATTTACAACTCTCAACCATTCCTATGTGCTTGTCTGCAGGAAAGGAGGGGGGCTAAAAATGATTGCCGAATCTGAACGCCTATAATGTGAGTGAAACTTTTCTATGGCAATACATACTCTTCAACCATATCAAATAACATATCCAAAATTTAGAACTACCCAACCTTTTGTAGGGTAACCCCCTATTTTTTGTTGTCTCTATTTACTGGACTACATCTTTTCACAAAACCTTTTTGAACGCATCTTAAAATATATAGTATTTAAATTTCTTTAGATTGGTGTCAAGGAAAAATTAAAAAGGCTACTATTTTTATTCACACGTACTTCAAGTTTTATATTACACAGCCAGTTTCTTTATGTGGTTCCATTCATAAAAAAAAGTATTCCTAGTCCCTATAGTATTCAAATCTTGAAATAAGTCTATACTCTAACTGCAATCTTTATATTTCATACTTTTAACAATCTGACTCTGAGTGTTTGTTGTTTTAGTTTCATTCAATCTTATCAAGAGTGTTTGTATAGTATATTGATGGAGCGTAGGCTTTGTATATTTGGGAAAATCCATTGAATTTTAGTTTATTTTTGTTTTTAAACTTTTGTTTAAGTTGAAAGATAACTCTTAATCTCAAGATGTTAGATGAAAACAAAAGAAAAAGGTCATATTTGCTAGTTCAAAGCTGTTCAAGAGTAGAGGTATCTTAAGAAATCACAAAAGCAATGTCACATTACGAAAAGTCTGCTTCTGTTTTGGCCATCTCATATCGTCACTCATATAAAGAATAATAATACAAACATATATGACTTTCAAAATGGGTCTAAAGTGTATAGAGCAGCTATATTTAAAGCTATATTAAAATTTGTATAGATAAGTATGGAAAGCGTTTCAGAATATAATTATATAATAATTAATTGTGTTATGTTTTTTATTGTGTGTTTACTTGGAATAGATTTGCAACAAAAGTACACATTTCAAAGGTCAATCTGACCTATGTAGATAACCTCAAGAAATAAAACGACATTTCAAGAAAGGAATATGTACTAGAAAAAGAACAATGCTTTGAAACCTACCAAGTATTATTATATTATCGTTTATTATATTTATATCAGAACAGAAATGTATTTCCCCCAAGATTCACAGAATTATATAAATTTCTATAATGATAACAGTCATATTGGTGACAAAGTGGGGGAGGGGGGGGGGGGGGGATACCAACTTGTCGGTATCAAATAAATATTTGTTTTCGTTGACATGTTTTATAGGTATGTACCTACAGTAATTCTAACTATGTATGTAAATAAACTGAACTGAGTATACATTTTGTTAACTATTTGCTATTTTACGAAACATCAAAGAGCCCTGGGAAATCCTGCAAAGTACGCGATTTCTTTTAAAATCTTTTCACATAGACAACCGAACCGATGCGATGTACCCAAAGGATTGCACATCACATACAACAATAAGAGATAGGTAACACATGAAAGTATAGGATAAATGGATAGTTTCGAAGTGTAGCTTATTGAACTTTTTTGTGTTAGTAAAAGTTGCGAATGAATAGGTAGTGTGGTGCAAATAATAAAATACAGAATTTTGAATCTTTTATGGATGTTGTTTGGAAAAATATAAAATAATGCAATGAAGTAGTACCTGTCCCTTGGCGCAAAATATTGCCCATGTATGTCATGCATCATTCTTCAAAGAGAAAAATATTGGAGTGAAATTTGTTTGTTCAGGAGCAGGAGTGCATACCTAACCTACTATACAAAAAGAATTTGAAAAAAAAAAAAAAAAACAAATTTGACAGTTAATGGCAGGGACAGCCATTGTCCCTATTCATTTTTCTTCTTATTTTTCCATTCTTAACTTCCCTTTGGAATTTATTGTAGGTTACACTAGATTACAAAAAAATATTTGGACATTGAGTAGGTACCGCTAATTTCTCTGTATATTTTTGACCCCACTCTCGAAAATCACTATGAAATTTTTTTGAGTTAATACATTTTCGAGGTAGTAGTAGCCCGTGGCAAATGGTTAGTCCGTTGGACTGTCATGCCAGAGGTCTGGGGTTTAATACCAGCCGCTTCCACCTTAAGTTTTTTTTGGGAGCTACTACCTCTTGCGAGGATGTGACAAATCCTCCAAGAGTATCTCTTGTCATAGAAAAGTGCCGCTCACCTTGGCCGTTCGGATTCGGCAAAAAATTGTAGGTCCCCTCATTTCCTGTAGATACACACACAGGAATGGGTGAGAGTTGTAAGTCACTAGGCCCTGGTTCCTCATGAGCCGTTCTGCCACCAAATTTATTTATTTATTTAATACGTTTTCGAGACATTTTTTTTAAATTTTTTGTTAGATTATCTCAAACCAGTTTTAAAATTTAATTCATAGACCTATTGACCTAATTTGGTTCAAATGGCATTATTATAATGCCGTTGAAGACCACATATCTTATTTTCTGATAATTTGAGGCGCTGAATGATATGAGCCAAACTTTCCAAAAAAATCGTATTTTTGTACAAAAATGAGAACACAAAATATATTCTTTTAACAATAAAATGATAAATAAAAAAAAAATATGTTTTAGCTTGTGTACGTTCAAAAGAAAGTTTAGGAAAACAAAATGAAGTATTAAGGGAAAAAATATATTGATTAGAACCAAAGTTATGGCCGTTTAGTTACAATCACCAAAATTAGACTTTCTCATTATAAGTAATGGATTTTTTTTGCAGTATATGCATAAAAACACAAAGCGAGAAACTTGGGTAAAAAAAACTGCATTTTGGAGCGGGGTCTATTTCCCCCCCGAATATCATCGAGGTCGAATTTTCTAAAAATGGCTTATGAAAAAAAGCATATTAAGAAACAACAACAGCACTAACAATATCAGGCTGTGTTTTTTTTCTTGAGCAGACTTCCATTGCTTAGGGCCAGTTTTTAAGTCGTGAGCTCAACCAAAGTTTGTTGACTTCCAGATATAAATGTGTAGGTAATTAATTTTTGATAAAGTTTCTAAAAACATAAATTTATACTTTTTTTAAGCAAAAAAATTACAAAAAAATAATAAACATTGTTGAGAATTGTTGTTCGGCTCGACTGTTTCAAAATTTCAAATATTTTGTGTCGTTTTCGTTAGCTATATAAGTGGGTTCGGCTTGAACTTCTCCAAAAATCAAAATTTTGATACAAAAAAATGTTTAAATTAAATAATTAAAATTTCTATGTCGCAGTGAGAAATGAAGCAAAATAATTTCAAAAAGTTCGATGGCTCAGAGTTAACTTAAGAAATAAGTCTTTGAGTGGTTCGTCGAGTGCTAGATAAGGCATTGTACGATCTTGCTATTTCGGGATAAGTTTCGATATAGGAAAAGAGCGACCTTCAAGAAAACATTTATTTAAATATTTGCATGAATATTTCATTTTTTCTCCGAAAAGAAATGTAAGTTTATTTCTTTTCGGAAAAAACAAAAATTGGAACACAAATAATTGCAATTGGTACAAACAAAAGCAATATCTGACCGAATATTTTTGTGTTGAGAATTGTAAGTGCTGTCAAGAACCCAAACGTATTTTTAGTGATCACTTTACACAGATAAAGGAATAGTTGATAATCACAAACGACTATCAAAACAACGACAGTCAACTATCATCTTAGCCGATTCCACCCCTGATTTCACCTCTGAGCCAATTCTATTTTTTACATACATACATTATGTGCATATTTCGCTCTTTCTAAACGTCTTAAAATTTTGAATGATTAGTTCCAAGGATAGTTATTACTCGTGTCTTATTCACGTATAGCTTCTTAATGAGTAAACGTATAGGTTCTAAATGGGTAAAAATCTAGTGCTTCTGAATAGTTCCAATAATATTGCATTTAAAAACGAGCAAGCTCGTTCGATCCAGTCCTGCATATTTTAAATAAAATAGTACTTCGAGCCAGGAGGCAAAATAGGGCTCCGAAAATAAAATAACTTCCCAAAATGTTTTTTTTTAAGCCCCCAAATTGAAAGATGAAATAAATCCCCAAAACCGCATGATATAAGTCACCAAACAAAAAATGAAATAAGTCCCCAAAGAAATAACAAAACTGCGGCCGGCGCGGCGTATAAACAGTAAAGTGTATGTATGGGAGGCATGCTGCCCCCCCCCCCCTGCAACCCCCCTGATGGACCATTATAGGATTTGGGGTATAGGTGCGAGATTGGGTGTATGAAACTTTGCATACACCCAACCTCAAATACTGTAGTGGGCCAAGCAGGGAGGTTGCAGGGGGGCAACATGCCCCCCATACATACTTCACTGTTTATACGCCGTAATTTTGTTACTTCTTCAAAGAAATTTGGGGAGTTATTTCACGGAGCCGCAAAATAGAACTTGTCCAAGCATCATCATCAACAACTGCCTGAATATTTTTCGATAAATCAATACCCAGGTATGTACAAACTTATGTATAATGTAGGTGCTTTGCTTATGTACCAACCCATATTTAAACTTTTACTTTTCATAATTTCATTCAAAGGAATTCTGCAATTGACAATAATGACTGACTCTGTCTCCGCAAATACAAAAGATTTCAATTAAGCATTCTCTTGAATTGCACTCCACCACCTTCAACACCATCAAAGAACTTGAGATTCCCTCTAAACAAAATGCGGTTGTTGTTCACCTGAAGAATCATATGTATGTATGTGATGTAAGAATGTATGTCTCTGTGATCAATGAGTATATGAAAAGGAAAACTTTCTAACGTGACATTGCTATGGTTTTCTGAACACAAAACACCGGTTTTAAAATTGTTTCGGGAACAAAAGCATGCTCATCTGAAGTAGGTAAAAGTGTTATATACCTATAATAATGAAAGTTGGTTGATTTCCATGCCATTGGGATTTCTTTAGTCAGGGTGTCATTTTTGTATGGCACAATGTGAAATATCAATATGAATGAATGTAATTTTTATAGATATCTTTGTCAATATGTGTGCGTGGGATGAAATTGTGTCTGGGTGTCATTGATAGACTATACAATATAGACATCTCATTTTAAGCTTATTTACATTTTAACAGAAATAGGTTTTTCGACGAGATGATAAAGGTACACATTCAGCCTTGATTCTAAATTCTGGTTCTTCTTTGAATAATTTAAAATTATGTATACACAATGCTTGCATTCATAGACACCTAAGGGTGTTTAAATAAAAAAGGACGTCTATGCCAAGTGGATTTAGGTATTTTGATTAACGCAGTGTAAAGATATAATAAGAATAATATCACTGTGATACAAAATTAAAATTGCAATGTAGGTTTTAAAAAACAGCAATTATCGAAAATATTTATTTAAAATATTTTTTAGCAAATTAAATTTGCTACAAGTTGTTAGTACAAATCTTTTTTCTCTGATCAAAAATACGCCAGTTTATTCCGAAAATCAAAATAATCTTTAAAAACAAGATGACGGCCATACAACACGAGGAGAGGGGGTCGATTCTCGTTCTGCGAAGTGATAAATTTTTTCACAGCTTCACACGAAATTCGATTCTGAATGTATGAAAAAAAAACATAATCTCTTCACGTGATAAAATTTTTATCACAAACAATTTATTCTGTGAAGCTGCTGTAAAGAAAATCGCTATTTGACTTGCGCATGTGGGTAGCATTGAACCGAGAGAAGAAACAAGTTGTATACTTTATTTCGAGACGAGAGCAGAGCACACGAACTGAATTATGATGGATTTACATGTAAATTCATCAAGAAAAGTAGAGCGGGATAGAGTCATACCAGAAATCCGATTGTGTGAAAGAGCACCACTATGAAGATGAACATGTTCGTCTTCGCTATAATCTTCATCTGCGTTCTTATAATCAAGATCTCTGCATTTTATTCTTCTCTCTCTTTCTAACAAACATACATTTTATATTTTCTATCCCTTATTTTTTGCAGAACTCGCATGAAGATACATGTAAATCCACCATTAATCTGAGAGAAAACCATAGAGTACATTACATATATTATCTAGAGAACCGACTTAAGGTGGTTGTTCTCTTCCAGCCTACAAGCTGTACTGAAAGGATTTGCCCATTAGATTTTGTATGTTCTTCTTGTCCCGTGCATTTCAAATGGAACCCAAACCACAATATGTATACAATTTGCCCTATATTTTGAGCATGTATTAGTAACCCCGTGCATTTGAAGTGTAAAATAAGAGAGTTTTCTCTTACTCAATTCAAATAAAATTTGCGGGTGTTTCAGGCAAGAGGGGTACGAGTCGGTTCTCTAGATAATATAGGTACTCTATGGAGAAAACAATGTAGCTCTTTTCCTTGTGTTTGTTTGATTTTTTTTCCTCATTTTGGTTGAAAAAGTACAAATTTATATGCGTATTAGTTTTCAGTTTCGTTTGAAGAGAGACATTAGGCGTTTTTCTTTTTTAGTTCAGAGCAGTTCAGAGCTGAGTCCGAGCTGTCAATCAAAAATGTTGTATTTCTTTTTGAGTTCAGAGCGCTCAGAGCTTAGAGATTGTGTTTCTTTATTCGTTCAGAGCATGCTCCATGAGCTCAGAATAAAATAACCGAGCAGACGGAGTAAAAAACTGAGCGTTACCAACTTCATACAGTTTCCATGTAATTTGACGGCTATGACAATTATTGAGAGCTCAGGTGTGTTTCATAATTAAATCGCAGTGCTCTGAACATACTCTGCTCAGAGTTTACTCCGTTCGCTCAGAGTCTAATCAGTGCTCTGCTCTGAACAAACTCTGAACTAAAAAAGAAAAACGCCTATTGTGAGTGGGCTTTCTTATTTGGTACATTTTAGAAGCTGCAATTGCAGTAGATCTACTACATTTTTTTTCTCGAAATAAATCTACTGCCTTTAAATCAAATCTAATGCATTTTTAGTTTTACAAAAAAATGTCCTCCAATAATTTTTCAATTTTGTCATTGATTGCAATCATTCTAAGTCTTCAGGAAATACTCACATCCTACTTAACTTATTAATATCTACAGCTTTCGGCTCTGTTTTGATGAATATTAAGTTGAGGGAAATTTTGTTTTTGTTAATTTGTGTTTTTCTTAAATGTTGCAAATTGTGATAATATGTGCAAGTTTTTAATAAAATCTGCAACGATCACTGACAGACGCAATGCTTTTAAAAATTTTCATGTCATCTGCAATAATAAGAATTTCACTATTACGCATTATACATAAAGGTGCATCGTTAATAGCTAATATAAAAAGAAGAAGTCCTAAGTGACTTCCCTGAGGAACTCCGGATTTGGCATTAAAGAACGAGTTTCTGAATTTCACCTGATAAGATGGGGTTGGGGTTATATTTATATATGCTTTCTTCCATATACTTGGAAATTTACCGGTGCTTAAGGAAAGAGCAAAAATATTAAGAAGAGAAAAAGCTAAAACAGATTTGCACCTTTTTAAAACTTGGAGGAATACCGTCTGGTCCTGATGAATAATCTTCATGAAGTAAGGAAAGGTAATGTAAGACCTTGTCAATATCCAATTGAATATTATTCAAAGGTTTTTTCAAGACAACCATTCGAGTAATTGAAGTATTCCATGTCAATAATAACTGGGGTATCAATGAAAGATTGGCAAAAGTTAGTATCAAAAGCCTCACTTCCGGAGTACTTCCGGAGTACTCCTACACGTGTAAGACCTTCTGCAGACGAAACGTCTCGTCTCGCTTTGCCTGCGTTGAGGTGCAGAGCGCTTCTACAAAGGTTTGGAATTTTTGACTTGATTAGGAACTGCATAAAAAACTTCTCAGGCAGTACTTCGAGTTATAGATCTCTTTTGCTCTTTAGATTAGAGTATAAAATATTACGTGCAAAATTTTTCGGAGATTAAGAAAGTTGAAATTGATGTACTACAAGGACGTGTCCTAGAACCAACAGTGTATTTATGATGTAGAAGTATTAGGGTATTTCAGAATACAACAATGTTATTAAGAATGCTTTAAATGGCCAACTTTGTATATCATACTGCAATATAAATTCCTGATAAATTACATTATAAAGTCAGCATTGAAATAGCAAAATGAAGTCGATAAAATAAACGATTAGAATTGGACGCAACAATGGCTTATTGAACTAAATGAAACAAATTCCAATCATTAACGTTTAGACCTTTATGACATCCAGCATTAAAGTGGATGTGCGTTGGACTGTTATGCCAGAGGTCTGGGGTTCAATACCAGCCGCTTTCACCTTAAGTTTTTTTCGGAGCTACGACCTCTTGCGAGGTAGTGACAAATCCTCCAAGAGTATCTCTTGTCATAGAAAAGTGCCGCTCACCTTAGCCGTTCGGATTCGGCAATAAACTTTAGGTCTCCTCCATTTCTGCAGACACGCACACAGGAATTGTTGAGAGTTGTGTTGTAAGTCGCTAGGCCCTGGTTCTTCATGAGCCGTTTGTGCCACCAATTTTATTTATTTTTTACAAAAAAAAAAAATCAACAGATTTCACGTATAATAATAAGCTGTTTCAAACATCATTATAAGTTTTGAAGTTTCTAGGTGTAGGTATTTAATGTCAATTTCCATTTGGCAAAAAATAAATCTTGTTAGTTTTTTTTAACTAACCCCATCATACTTCTATTCCACCAAAAAAATCGTCTTTTTTAAAATCTAATATCAAAACTTACATATGTACCAATTAGGGAAAACAAAAATATGCCCTAAAAATAGTTTCAAGCGCTTATAATGATGCCCTTAAAAATCAATTACATATATATGCCCTTAACAAGTAATTATATGCTCAATATTGCTTGTAAAAATATATTCTATTTAGGTATGTTTACCTATGTAATGTATTTTTAAAAACTGCACTAAAAAGAACGACATAAATCTAAACGTCTACAAAGCTAGCATATACACATTAGCACAATCAATTGAAACCATAACTAGAATTTTGTGCTCTTTTTGTGCTATTTTGTGTGAAAGTCTCAATTTTTGTGCTAGCATAGTTTTTGTTTTTTCATTTTTTATCTGATAGAGCTTGTAGGCAAACTGAACTGACAGCCGAGGATTCATATCTTTATATTCAGTATTTTTGGTGATGCCCCTATACGCTGGAGTTCATTTATGATTTATTGCATTTATTTAATTTATTGCATTTAATCATTTTGGTAACACCACAACTCTGTCAAAACGATCCTATAAACATTTTCAATGTTAAAAAAGTTTTGTCTCAAATAACGTATACGCCCAAGTGAACCTCTCAGTACAAAAAGATAAAGCCAAGCAAAAATACGCACTACTTATGGGTCGCATATGAAAATGTTGCCAGTTCATAAGGCTAAAATGTGGTTAGGCGTTCAATATTAAGGCTAGGTATGCATCTGCAATTCTGTTCTTATTTTCATTTTAATTGCACCTGCACATCAAATCAGCCAAAGCCAAAAATCTCAATTCGAAGGAACAACAACTTTTCCATATTTTCCAATTTTTTATATGAATATTGAAGTCAAATGGAAGTTTTTTTGCGACCTTTAGTCCAATGCGTTTCGCCCAGGCACGACAGTTGGGCATAGTCAAATCAACTACGTTTGCATAGTCAAAATCAACTACGTTTGCATAGTCAAGATCAACTACGTTTGCATAGTTAAAATCAACTATGTTTGCATAGTCAAAATCAACTACGTTTGCATAGTCAAAATCAACTATGTTTGCATAGTTAAAATCACCTACGTTTGCATAGTCAAAATCAACTACGTTTGCATAGTCAAAATCAACTACGTTTGCATAGTTAAAATCAACTACGTTTGCATAGTTAAAATCAACTATTGCATAATTAAAATCAACTACGTTTGCATAGTTAAAATCAACTACGTTTGCATAGTTAAAATCAACCACGTTTGCATTGTCAAAATCAACTACGTTTGCATAGTTAAAATCAACTATTGCATAGTTAAAATCAACTACGTTTGCATAGTTAAAATCAACTACGTTTGCATAGTTAGAATCAACTATTGCATAGTTAAAATTAACTTCATTTGCATAGTCAAAATCAACTACGTTTGCATAGTTAAAATCAACTACGTTTGCATAGTTAAAATCAACTACGTTTGCATAGTTAAAATCAACTACGTTTGCATAGTTAAAATCAACTATTGCATAGTTAAAATCAACTACGTTTGCATAGTTAAAATCAACTACGTTTGCATAGTTAAAATCAGCTACGTTTGCATAGTCAAAATCAACTACGTTTGCATAGTTAAAATCAACTACGTTTGCATAGTTAAAATCAACTATTGCATAGTTAAAATCAACTACGTTTGCATAGTTAAAAATCAACTATTGCATAGTTAAAGTCACCTACGTTTGCATAGTCAAAATCAACTACGTTTGCATAGTTAAAATCAACTACGTTTGCATAGTTAAAATAAACTATTGCATAGTTAAAATCAACTACGTTTGCATAGTCAAAATCAACTACGTTTGCATAGTCAAAATCAACTACGTTTGCATAGTTAAAATCAACTACGTTTGCATAGTTAAAATCAACTATTGCATAGTTAAAATCAACTACGTTTGCATAGTCAAAATCAACTACGTTTGCATAGTTAAAATCAACTACGTTTGCATAGTTAAAATCAACTACGTTTGCATAGTTAAAATCAACTATTGCATAGTTAAAATTAACTACATTTGCATAGTCAAAATCAACTACGTTTGCATAGTTAAAATCAACTACGTTTGCATAGTTAAAATCAACTACGTTTGCATAGTTAAAATCAACTATTGCATAGTTAAAATCAACTACGTTTGCATAGTTAAAATCAACTACGTTTGCATGGTTAAAATCAACTACGTTTGCATAGTCAAAATCAACTACGTTTGCATAGTTAAAATCAACTACGTTTGCATAGTTAAAATCAACTATTGCATAGTTAAAATCAACTACGTTTGCATAGTCAAAATCAGCTACGTTTGCATAGTCAAAATCAACGACGTTTGCATAGTCAAAATCAACTAAGTTTGCATAGTCAAAATCAACTACGTTTGCATAGTTAAAATCAACTACGTTTGCATAGTTAAAATCAACTACGTTTGCATAGTTAAAATCAACTAATGCATAGTTAAAATCAACTACGTTTGCATAGTTAAAATCAACTACGTTTGCATAGTCAAAATCAACTACGTTTGCATAGTTAAAATCAACTACGTTTGCATAGTTAAAATAAACTATTGCATAGTTAAAATCAACTACGTTTGCATAGTTAAAATCAACTACGTTTGCATAGTTAAAATCAACTACGTTTGCATAGTCAAAATCAACTACGTTTGCATAGTCAAAATCAACTAAAATCAACTACGTTTGCATAGTTAAAATCAACTATTGCATATTTAAAATCAACTACGTTTGCATAGTCAAAATCAAATACGTTTGCATAGTCAAAATCAACTACGTTTGCATAGTTAAAATCAACTACGTTTGCATAGTTAAAATCAACTACGTTTGCATAGTTAAAATCAACTACGTTTGCATAGTTAAAATCAACTACGTTTGCATAGTTAAAATCAACTATTGCATAGTTAAAATCAACTACGTTTGCATAGTCAAAATCAACTACGTTTGCATAGTTAAAATCAACTACGTTTGCATAGTCAAGATCAACTACGTTTGCATAGTTAAAATCAACTACGTTTGCATAGTCAAAATCAACTACGTTTGCATAGTCAAAATCAACTACGTTTGCATAGTCAAAATCAACTACGTTTGCATAGTCAAAATCAACTACGTTTGCATAGTCAAAATCAACTACGTTTGCATAGTTAAAATCAACTACGTTTGCATAGTCAAGATCAACTACGTTTGCATAGTTAAAATCAACTACGTTTGCATAGTTAAAATCAACTATTGCATAGTTAAAATCAACTACGTTTGCATAGTCAAAATCAACTACGTTTGCATAGTCAAAATCAACTACGTTTGCATAGTTAAAATCAACTACGTTTGCATAGTCAAGATCAACTACGTTTGCATAGTTAAAATCAACTACGTTTGCATAGTCAAAATTAACTTCGTTTGCATAGTCAAAATCAACTACGTTTGCATAGTTAAAATCAACTACGTTTGCATAGTCAAAATCAACTACGTTTGCATAGTTAAAATCAACTACGTTTGCATAGTCAAAATCAACTACGTTTGCATAGTCAAAATAAACTACGTTTGCATATTCAAAATCAACTACGTTTGCATAGTCAAAATCAACTACGTTTGCATAGTCAAAATCAACTACGTTTGCATAGTTAAAATCAACTACGTTTGCATAGTTAAAATCAACTATTGCATAGTTAAAATCAACTACGTTTGCATAGTTAAAATCAACTATTGCATAGTTAAAATCAACTACGTTTGCATAGTTAAAATCAACTACGTTTGTATAGTTAAAATCAACCACGTTTGCATTGTCAAAATCAACTACGTTTGCATAGTTAAAATCAACTATTGCATAGTTAAAATCAACTACGTTTGCATAGTTAAAATCAACTACGTTTGCATAGTTAAAATCAACTACGTTTGCATAGTTAAAATCAACTATTGCATAGTTAAAATCAACTACGTTTGCATAGTTAAAATCAACTATTGCATAGTTAAAATCAACTACGTTTGCATAGTTAAAATCAACTACGTTTGCATAGTTAAAATCAACTATTGCATAGTTAAAATCAACTACGTTTGCATAGTTAAAATCAACTATTGCATAGTTAAAATCAACTACGTTTGCATAGTTAAAATCAACTACGTTTGCATAGTTAAAATCAACCACGTTTGCATTGTCAAAATCAACTACGTTTGCATAGTTAAAATCAACTATTGCATAGTTAAAATCAACTACGTTTGCATAGTTAAAATCAACTACGTTTGCATAGTTAAAATCAACTATTGCATAGTTTAAATTAACTACATTTGCATAGTCAAAATCAACTACGTTTGCATAGTTAAAATCAACTACGTTTGCATAGTTAAAATCAACTACGTTTGCATAGTTAAAATCAACTACGTTTGCATAGTTAAAATCAACTATGGCATAGTTAAAATCAACTACGTTTGCATAGTTAAAATCAACTACGTTTGCATAGTTAAAATCAACTACGTTTGCATAGTCAAAATCAACTACGTTTGCATAGTTAAAATCAACTACGTTTGCATAGTTAAAATCAACTATTGCATAGTTAAAATCAACTACGTTTGCATAGTCAAAATCAACTACGTTTGCATAGTTAAAATCAACTACGTTTGCATAGTCAAAATCAACTACGTTTGCATAGTCAAAATCAACTACGTTTGCATAGTCAAAATCAACTACGTTTGCATAGTTAAAATCAACTACGTTTGCATAGTTAAAATCAACTACGTTTGCATAGTTAAAATCAACTAATGCATAGTTAAAATCAACTACGTTTGCATAGTTAAAATCAACTACGTTTGCATATTCAAAATCAACTACGTTTGCATAGTTAAAATCAACTACGTTTGCATAGTTAAAATAAACTATTGCATAGTTAAAATCAACTACGTTTGCATAGTTAAAATCAACTACGTTTGCATAGTTAAAATCAACTACGTTTGCATAGTCAAAATCAACTACGTTTGCATAGTTAAAATCAACTACGTTTGCATAGTTAAAATCAACTATTGCATAGTTAAAATCAACTACGTTTGCATAGTTAAAATCACCTACGTTTGCATAGTTAAAATCAACTATTGCATAGTTTAAATTAACTACATTTGCATAGTCAAAATCAACTACGTTTGCATAGTTAAAATCAACTACGTTTGCATAGTTAAAATCAACTACGTTTGCATAGTTAAAATCAACTACGTTTGCATAGTTAAAATCAACTACGTTTGCATAGTTAAAATCAACTATTGCATAGTTAAAATCAACTACGTTTGCATAGTTAAAATCAACTACGTTTGCATAGTCAAAATCAACTACGTTTGCATAGTTAAAATCAACTACGTTTGCATAGTTAAAATCAACTACTGCATAGTTAAAATCAACTACGTTTGCATAGTTAAAATCAACTACGTTTGCATAGTTAAAAATCAACTATTGCATAGTTAAAGTCAACTACGTTTGCATAGTCAAAATAAACTACGTTTGCATAGTTAAAATCAACTACGTTTGCATAGTTAAAATCAACTACGTTTGCATAGTCAAAATCAACTACGTTTGCATAGTCAAAATCAACTACGTTTGCATAGTTAAAATCAACTACGTTTGCATAGTTAAAATCAACTATTGCATAGTTAAAATCAACTACGTTTGCATAGTCAAAATCAACTACGTTTGCATAGTTAAAATCAACTACGTTTGCATAGTTAAAATCAACTATTGCATAGTTAAAATCAACTACGTTTGCATAGTTAAAATCAACTACGTTTGCATAGTTAAAATCAACTATTGCATAGTTAAAATTAACTACATTTGCATAGTCAAAATCAACTACGTTTGCATAGTTAAAATCAACTACGTTTGCATAGTTAAAATCAACTACGTTTGCATAGTTAAAATCAACTACGTTTGCATAGTTAAAATCAACTATTGCATAGTTAAAATCAACTACGTTTGCATAGTTAAAATCAACTACGTTTGCATAGTCAAAATCAACTACGTTTGCATAGTTAAAATCAACTACGTTTGCATAGTTAAAATCAACTATTGCATAGTTAAAATCAACTACGTTTGCATAGTTAAAATCACCTACGTTTGCATAGTTAAAATCAACTATTGCATAGTTTAAATTAACTACATTTGCATAGTCAAAATCAACTACGTTTGCATAGTTAAAATCAACTACGTTTGCATAGTTAAAATCAACTACGTTTGCATAGTTAAAATCAACTACGTTTGCATAGTTAAAATCAACTACGTTTGCATAGTTAAAATCAACTATTGCATAGTTAAAATCAACTACGTTTGCATAGTTAAAATCAACTACGTTTGCATAGTCAAAATCAACTACGTTTGCATAGTTAAAATCAACTACGTTTGCATAGTTAAAATCAACTACTGCATAGTTAAAATCAACTACGTTTGCATAGTTAAAATCAACTACGTTTGCATAGTTAAAAATCAACTATTGCATAGTTAAAGTCAACTACGTTTGCATAGTCAAAATCAACTACGTTTGCATAGTTAAAATCAACTACGTTTGCATAGTTAAAATCAACTACGTTTGCATAGTCAAAATCAACTACGTTTGCATAGTCAAAATCAACTACGTTTGCATAGTTAAAATCAACTACGTTTGCATAGTTAAAATCAACTATTGCATAGTTAAAATCAACTACGTTTGCATAGTCAAAATCAACTACGTTTGCATAGTTAAAATCAACTACGTTTGCATAGTTAAAATCAACTATTGCATAGTTAAAATCAACTACGTTTGCATAGTTAAAATCAACTACGTTTGCATAGTTAAAATCAACTATTGCATAGTTAAAATTAACTACATTTGCATAGTCAAAATCAACTACGTTTGCATAGTTAAAATCAACTACGTTTGCATAGTTAAAATCAACTACGTTTGCATAGTTAAAATCAACTACGTTTGCATAGTTAAAATCAACTATTGCATAGTTAAAATCAACTACGTTTGCATAGCTAAATTCAACTACGTTTGCATAGTTAAAATCAACTACGTTTGCATAGTTAAAATCAACTACGTTTGCATAGTTAAAATCAACCACGTTTGCATTGTCAAAATCAACTACGTTTGCATAGTTAAAATCAACTATTGCATAGTTAAAATCAACTACGTTTGCATAGTTAAAATCAACTACGTTTGCATAGTTAAAATCAACTACGTTTGCATAGTTAAAATCAACTACGTTTGCATAGTCAAAATCAACTACGTTTGCATAGTTAAAATCAACTACGTTTGCATAGTTAAAATCAACTATTGCATAGTTAAAATCAACTACGTTTGCATAGTTAAAATCAACTACGTTTGCATAGTTAAAATCAACTATTGCATAGTTAAAATAAACTACATTTGCATAGTCAAAATCAACTACGTTTGCATAGTTAAAATCAACTACGTTTGCATAGTTAAAATCAACTACGTTTGCATAGTTAAAATCAACTACGTTTGCATAGTTAAAATCAACTATTGCATAGTTAAAATCAACTACGTTTGCATAGTTAAAATCAACTACGTTTGCATAGTTAAAATCAACTACGTTTGCATAGTCAAAATCAACTACGTTTGCATAGTTAAAATCAACTACGTTTGCATAGTTAAAATCAACTATTGCATAGTTAAAATCAACTACGTTTGCATAGTCAAAATCAGCTACGTTTGCATAGTCAAAATCAACTACGTTTGCATAGTTAAAATCAACTACGTTTGCATAGTTAAAATCAGCTATTGCATAGTTAAAATCAACTACGTTTGCATAGTTAAAATCAACTACGTTTGCATAGTTAAAAATCAACTATTGCATAGTTAAAGTCATCTACGTTTGCATAGTCAAAATCAACTACGTTTGCATAGTTAAAATCAACTACGTTTGCATAGTTAAAATCAACTATTGCATAGTTAAAATCAACTACGTTTGCATAGTCAAAATCAACTACGTTTGCATAGTCAAAATCAACTACGTTTGCATAGTTAAAATCAACTACGTTTGCATAGTTAAAATCAACTACGTTTGCATAGTTAAAATCAACTACGTTTGCATTGTTAAAATCAACTAATGCATAGTTAAAATCAACTACGTTTGCATAGTTAAAATCAACTACGTTTGCATAGTCAAAATCAACTACGTTTGCATAGTTAAAATCAACTACGTTTGCATAGTTAAAATCAACTACGTTTGCATAGTTAAAATCAACTACGTTTGCATAGTTAAAATCAACTACGTTTCAATAGTTAAAAATCAACTATTGCATAGTTAAAGTCAACTACGTTTGCATAGTCAAAATCAACTACGTTTGCATAGTTAAAATCAACTACGTTTGCATAGTTAAAATCAACTATTGCATAGTTAAAATCAACTACGTTTGCATAGTCAAAATCAGCTACGTTTGCATAGGCAAAATCAACTACGTTTGCATAGTTAAAATTAACTACATTTGCATAGTCAAAATCAACTACGTTTGCATAGTTAAAATCAACTACGTTTGCATAGTTAAAATCAACTACGTTTGCATAGTTAAAATCAACTACGTTTGCATAGTTAAAATCAACTATTGCATAGTTAAAATCAACTACGTTTGCATAGCTAAATTCAACTACGTTTGCATAGTTAAAATCAACTACGTTTGCATAGTTAAAATCAACTACGTTTGCATAGTTAAAATCAACTATTGCATAGGCAAAATCAACTACGTTTGCATAGTTAAAATTAACTACATTTGCATAGTCAAAATCAACTACGTTTGCATAGTTAAAATCAACTACGTTTGCATAGTTAAAATCAACTACGTTTGCATAGTTAAAATCAACTACGTTTGCATAGTTAAAATCAACTATTGCATAGTTAAAATCAACTACAATTGCATAGCTAAATTCAACTACGTTTGCATAGTTAAAATCAACTACGTTTGCATAGTTAAAATCAACTACGTTTGCATAGTTAAAATCAACTATTGCATAGTTAAAATAAACTACATTTGCATAGTCAAAATCAACTACGTTTGCATAGTTAAAATCAACTACGTTTGCATAGTTAAAATCAACTACGTTTGCATAGTTAAAATCAACTACGTTTGCATAGTTAAAATCAACTATTGCATAGTTAAAATCAACTACGTTTGCATAGTTAAAATCAACTACGTTTGCATAGTTAAAATCAACTACGTTTGCATAGTTAAAATCAACTATTGCATAGTTAAAATCAACTACGTTTGCATAGTTAAAATCAACTACGTTTGCATAGTTAAAAATCAACTATTGCATAGTTAAAGTCAACTACGTTTGCATAGTCAAAATCAACTACGTTTGCATAGTTAAAATCAACTACGTTTGCATAGTTAAAATCAACTATTGCATAGTTAAAATCAACTACGTTTGCATAGTCAAAATCAGCTACGTTTGCATAGTCAAAATCAACTACGTTTGCATAGTTAAAATCAACTACGTTTGCATAGTTAAAATCAACTATTGCATAGTTAAAATCAACTACGTTTGCATAGTTAAAATCAACTACGTTTGCATAGTTAAAAATCAACTATTGCATAGTTAAAGTCAACTACGTTTGCATAGTCAAAATCAACTACGTTTGCATAGTTAAAATCAACTACGTTTGCATAGTTAAAATCAACTATTGCATAGTTAAAATCAACTACGTTTGCATAGTCAAAATCAACTACGTTTGCATAGTCAAAATCAACTACGTTTGCATAGTTAAAATCAACTACGTTTGCATAGTTAAAATCAACTATTGCATAGTTAAAATCAACTACGTTTGCATAGTCAAAATCAACTACGTTTGCATAGTTAAAATCAACTACGTTTGCATAGTTAAAATCAACTATTGCATAGTTAAAATCAACTACGTTTGCATAGTTAAAATCAACTACGTTTGCATAGTTAAAATCAACTATTGCATAGTTTAAATTAACTACATTTGCATAGTTAAAATCAACTACGTTTGCATAGTTAAAATCAACTACGTTTGCATAGTTAAAATCAACTACGTTTGCATAGTTAAAATCAACTACGTTTGCATAGTTAAAATCAACTATTGCATAGTTAAAATCAACTACGTTTGCATAGTTAAAATCAACTACGTTTGCATAGTTAAAATCAACTACGTTTGCATAGTCAAAATCAACTACGTTTGCATAGTTAAAATCAACTACGTTTGCATAGTTAAAATCAACTATTGCATAGTTAAAATCAACTACGTTTGCATAGTCAAAATCAGCTACGTTTGCATAGTCAAAATCAACTACGTTTGCATAGTTAAAATCAACTACGTTTGCATAGTTAAAATCAGCTATTGCATAGTTAAAATCAACTACGTTTGCATAGTTAAAATCAACTACGTTTGCATAGTTAAAAATCAACTATTGCATAGTTAAAGTCAACTACGTTTGCATAGTCAAAATCAACTACGTTTGCATAGTTAAAATCAACTACGTTTGCATAGTTAAAATCAACTATTGCATAGTTAAAATCAACTACGTTTGCATAGTCAAAATCAACTACGTTTGCATAGTCAAAATCAACTACGTTTGCATAGTTAAAATCAACTACGTTTGCATAGTTAAAATCAACTACGTTTGCATAGTTAAAATCAACTACGTTTGCATTGTTAAAATCAACTAATGCATAGTTAAAATCAACTACGTTTGCATAGTTAAAATCAACTACGTTTGCATAGTTAAAATCAACTACGTTTGCATAGTTAAAATCAACTACGTTTGCATAGTTAAAATCAACTACGTTTGCATAGTTAAAATCAACTACGTTTCAATAGTTAAAAATCAACTATTGCATAGTTAAAGTCAACTACGTTTGCATAGTCAAAATCAACTACGTTTGCATAGTTAAAATCAACTATTGCATAGTTAAAATCAACTACGTTTGCATAGTCAAAATCAACTACGTTTGCATAGGCAAAATCAACTACGTTTGCATAGTTAAAATCAACTACGTTTGCATAGTTAAAATCAACTACGTTTGCATAGTTAAAATCAACTACGTTTGCATAGTCAAAATCAACTACGTTTGCATAGTTAAAATCAACTACGTTTGCATAGTTAAAATCAACTACGTTTGCATAGTTAAAATCAACTACGTTTGCATAGTTAAAATCAACTACGTTTGCATAGTTAAAATCAACTACGTTTGCATAGTTAAAATCAACTAATGCATAGTTAAAATCAACTACGTTTGCATAGTTAAAATCAACTACGTTTGCATAGTCAAAATCAACTACGTTTGCATAGTTAAAATCAACTACGTTTGCATAGTTAAAATCAACTACGTTTGCATAGTTAAAATCAACTACGTTTGCATAGTTAAAATCAACTATTGCATAGTTAAAATCAACTACGTTTGCATAGTCAAAATCAACTACGGTTTCATAGTTAAAATCAACTACGTTTGCATAGTCAAGATCAACTACGTTTGCATAGTTAAAATCAACTACGTTTGCATAGTCAAAATCAACTTCGTTTGCATAGTCAAAATCAACTACGTTTGCATAGTCAAAATCAACTACGTTTGCATAATCAAAATCAACTACGTTTGCATAGTCAAAATCAACTACGTTTGCATAGTTAAAATCAACTACGTTTGCATAGTCAAGATCAACTACGTTTGCATAGTTAAAATCAACTACGTTTGCATAGTTAAAATCAACTACGTTTGCATAGTTAAAATCAACTACGTTTGCATAGTTAAAATCAACTATTGCATAGTTAAAATCAACTACGTTTGCATAGTTAAAATAAACTACGTTTGCATAGTTAAAATCAACTACGTTTGCATAGTTAAAATCAACTATTGCATAGTTAAAATCAACTACGTTTGCATAGTCAAAATCAACTACGTTCGCATAGTCAAAATCAACTACGTTTGCATAGTTAAAATCAACTATTGCATAGTTAAAATCAACTACGTTTGCATAGTTAAAATCAACTACGTTTGCATAGTTAAAATCAACTATTGCATAGTTAAAATCAACTACGTTTGCATAGTCAAAATCAACTACGTTTGCATAGTTAAAATCAACTACGTTTGCATAGTCAAAATCAACTACGTTTGCATAGTTAAAATCAACTACGTTTGCATAGTTAAAATCAACTACGTTTGCATAGTTAAAATCAACTACGTTTGCATAGTTAAAATCAACTACGTTTGCATAGTTAAAATCAACTACGTTTGCATAGTCAAGATCAACTACGTTTGCATAGTTAAAATCAACTACGTTTGCATAGTCAAAATCAACTACGTTTGCATAGTCAAAATCAACTACGTTTGCATAGTTAAAATCAACTACGTTTGCATAGTTAAAATCAACTACGTTTGCATAGTTAAAATCAACTACGTTTGCATAGTTAAAATCAACTATTGCATAGGCAAAATCAACTACGTTTGCATAGTTAAAATTAACTACATTTGCATAGTCAAAATCAACTACGTTTGCATAGTTAAAATCAACTACGTTTGCATAGTTAAAATCAACTACGTTTGCATAGTCAAAATCAACTACGTTTGCATAGTTAAAATCAACTACGTTTGCATAGTTAAAATCAACTACGTTTGCATAGTTAAAATCAACTACGTTTGCATAGTTAAAATCAACTACGTTTGCATAGTTAAAATCAACTACGTTTGCATAGTTAAAATCAACTATTGCATAGTTAAAATCAACTACGTTTGCATAGTTAAAATCAACTACGTTTGCATAGTTAAAATCAACTACGTTTGCATAGTCAAAATCAACTACGTTTGCATAGTTAAAATCAACTACGTTTGCATAGTTAAAATCAACTATTGCATAGTTAAAATCAACTACGTTTGCATAGTCAAAATCAGCTACGTTTGCATAGTCAAAATCAACTACGTTTGCATAGTTAAAATCAACTACGTTTGCATAGTTAAAATCAGCTATTGCATAGTTAAAATCAACTACGTTTGCATAGTTAAAATCAACTACGTTTGCATAGTTAAAAATCAACTATTGCATAGTTAAAGTCATCTACGTTTGCATAGTCAAAATCAACTACGTTTGCATAGTTAAAATCAACTACGTTTGCATAGTTAAAATCAACTATTGCATAGTTAAAATCAACTACGTTTGCATAGTCAAAATCAACTACGTTTGCATAGTCAAAATCAACTACGTTTGCATAGTTAAAATCAACTACGTTTGCATAGTTAAAATCAACTACGTTTGCATAGTTAAAATCAACTACGTTTGCATTGTTAAAATCAACTAATGCATAGTTAAAATCAACTACGTTTGCATAGTTAAAATCAACTACGTTTGCATAGTCAAAATCAACTACGTTTGCATAGTTAAAATCAACTACGTTTGCATAGTTAAAATCAACTACGTTTGCATAGTCAAAATCAGCTACGTTTGCATAGGCAAAATCAACTACGTTTGCATAGTTAAAATTAACTACATTTGCATAGTCAAAATCAACTACGTTTGCATAGTTAAAATCAACTACGTTTGCATAGTTAAAATCAACTACGTTTGCATAGTTAAAATCAACTACGTTTGCATAGTTAAAATCAACTATTGCATAGTTAAAATCAACTACGTTTGCATAGCTAAATTCAACTACGTTTGCATAGTTAAAATCAACTACGTTTGCATAGTTAAAATCAACTACGTTTGCATAGTTAAAATCAACTATTGCATAGGCAAAATCAACTACGTTTGCATAGTTAAAATTAACTACATTTGCATAGTCAAAATCAACTACGTTTGCATAGTTAAAATCAACTACGTTTGCATAGTTAAAATCAACTACGTTTGCATAGTTAAAATCAACTACGTTTGCATAGTTAAAATCAACTATTGCATAGTTAAAATCAACTACAATTGCATAGCTAAATTCAACTACGTTTGCATAGTTAAAATCAACTACGTTTGCATAGTTAAAATCAACTACGTTTGCATAGTTAAAATCAACTATTGCATAGTTAAAATAAACTACATTTGCATAGTCAAAATCAACTACGTTTGCATAGTTAAAATCAACTACGTTTGCATAGTTAAAATCAACTACGTTTGCATAGTTAAAATCAACTACGTTTGCATAGTTAAAATCAACTATTGCATAGTTAAAATCAACTACGTTTGAATAGTTAAAATCAACTACGTTTGCATAGTTAAAATCAACTACGTTTGCATAGTCAAAATCAACTACGTTTGCATAGTTAAAATCAACTACGTTTGCATAGTTAAAATCAACTATTGCATAGTTAAAATCAACTACGTTTGCATAGTCAAAATCAGCTACGTTTGCATAGTCAAAATCAACTACGTTTGCATAGTTAAAATCAACTACGTTTGCATAGTTAAAATCAACTATTGCATAGTTAAAATCAACTACGTTTGCATAGTTAAAATCAACTACGTTTGCATAGTTAAAAATCAACTATTGCATAGTTAAAGTCAACTACGTTTGCATAGTCAAAATCAACTACGTTTG
The DNA here is from genome assembly GCA_947049315.1 of Epistrophella euchroma. Classification (NCBI taxonomy): domain Eukaryota; kingdom Metazoa; phylum Arthropoda; class Insecta; order Diptera; family Syrphidae; genus Epistrophella; species Epistrophella euchroma. The sequence continues at coordinate 130,449,915 of OX346246.1, forward strand.
CATAGTTAAAATCAACTACGTTTGCATAGTTAAAATCAACTATTGCATAGTTAAAATCAACTACGTTTGCATAGTCAAAATCAACTACGTTTGCATAGTCAAAATCAACTACGTTTGCATAGTTAAAATCAACTACGTTTGCATAGTTAAAATCAACTATTGCATAGTTAAAATCAACTACGTTTGCATAGTCAAAATCAACTACGTTTGCATAGTTAAAATCAACTACGTTTGCATAGTTAAAATCAACTATTGCATAGTTAAAATCAACTACGTTTGCATAGTTAAAATCAACTACGTTTGCATAGTTAAAATCAACTATTGCATAGTTTAAATTAACTACATTTGCATAGTTAAAATCAACTACGTTTGCATAGTTAAAATCAACTACGTTTGCATAGTTAAAATCAACTACGTTTGCATAGTTAAAATCAACTACGTTTGCATAGTTAAAATCAACTATTGCATAGTTAAAATCAACTACGTTTGCATAGTTAAAATCAACTACGTTTGCATAGTTAAAATCAACTACGTTTGCATAGTCAAAATCAACTACGTTTGCATAGTTAAAATCAACTACGTTTGCATAGTTAAAATCAACTATTGCATAGTTAAAATCAACTACGTTTGCATAGTCAAAATCAGCTACGTTTGCATAGTCAAAATCAACTACGTTTGCATAGTTAAAATCAACTACGTTTGCATAGTTAAAATCAGCTATTGCATAGTTAAAATCAACTACGTTTGCATAGTTAAAATCAACTACGTTTGCATAGTTAAAAATCAACTATTGCATAGTTAAAGTCAACTACGTTTGCATAGTCAAAATCAACTACGTTTGCATAGTTAAAATCAACTACGTTTGCATAGTTAAAATCAACTATTGCATAGTTAAAATCAACTACGTTTGCATAGTCAAAATCAACTACGTTTGCATAGTCAAAATCAACTACGTTTGCATAGTTAAAATCAACTACGTTTGCATAGTTAAAATCAACTACGTTTGCATAGTTAAAATCAACTACGTTTGCATTGTTAAAATCAACTAATGCATAGTTAAAATCAACTACGTTTGCATAGTTAAAATCAACTACGTTTGCATAGTTAAAATCAACTACGTTTGCATAGTTAAAATCAACTACGTTTGCATAGTTAAAATCAACTACGTTTGCATAGTTAAAATCAACTACGTTTCAATAGTTAAAAATCAACTATTGCATAGTTAAAGTCAACTACGTTTGCATAGTCAAAATCAACTACGTTTGCATAGTTAAAATCAACTATTGCATAGTTAAAATCAACTACGTTTGCATAGTCAAAATCAACTACGTTTGCATAGGCAAAATCAACTACGTTTGCATAGTTAAAATCAACTACGTTTGCATAGTTAAAATCAACTACGTTTGCATAGTTAAAATCAACTACGTTTGCATAGTCAAAATCAACTACGTTTGCATAGTTAAAATCAACTACGTTTGCATAGTTAAAATCAACTACGTTTGCATAGTTAAAATCAACTACGTTTGCATAGTTAAAATCAACTACGTTTGCATAGTTAAAATCAACTACGTTTGCATAGTTAAAATCAACTAATGCATAGTTAAAATCAACTACGTTTGCATAGTTAAAATCAACTACGTTTGCATAGTCAAAATCAACTACGTTTGCATAGTTAAAATCAACTACGTTTGCATAGTTAAAATCAACTACGTTTGCATAGTTAAAATCAACTACGTTTGCATAGTTAAAATCAACTATTGCATAGTTAAAATCAACTACGTTTGCATAGTCAAAATCAACTACGGTTTCATAGTTAAAATCAACTACGTTTGCATAGTCAAGATCAACTACGTTTGCATAGTTAAAATCAACTACGTTTGCATAGTCAAAATCAACTTCGTTTGCATAGTCAAAATCAACTACGTTTGCATAGTCAAAATCAACTACGTTTGCATAATCAAAATCAACTACGTTTGCATAGTCAAAATCAACTACGTTTGCATAGTTAAAATCAACTACGTTTGCATAGTCAAGATCAACTACGTTTGCATAGTTAAAATCAACTACGTTTGCATAGTTAAAATCAACTACGTTTGCATAGTTAAAATCAACTACGTTTGCATAGTTAAAATCAACTATTGCATAGTTAAAATCAACTACGTTTGCATAGTTAAAATAAACTACGTTTGCATAGTTAAAATCAACTACGTTTGCATAGTTAAAATCAACTATTGCATAGTTAAAATCAACTACGTTTGCATAGTCAAAATCAACTACGTTCGCATAGTCAAAATCAACTACGTTTGCATAGTTAAAATCAACTATTGCATAGTTAAAATCAACTACGTTTGCATAGTTAAAATCAACTACGTTTGCATAGTTAAAATCAACTATTGCATAGTTAAAATCAACTACGTTTGCATAGTCAAAATCAACTACGTTTGCATAGTTAAAATCAACTACGTTTGCATAGTCAAAATCAACTACGTTTGCATAGTTAAAATCAACTACGTTTGCATAGTTAAAATCAACTACGTTTGCATAGTTAAAATCAACTACGTTTGCATAGTTAAAATCAACTACGTTTGCATAGTTAAAATCAACTACGTTTGCATAGTCAAGATCAACTACGTTTGCATAGTTAAAATCAACTACGTTTGCATAGTCAAAATCAACTACGTTTGCATAGTCAAAATCAACTACGTTTGCATAGTTAAAATCAACTACGTTTGCATAGTTAAAATCAACTACGTTTGCATAGTTAAAATCAACTACGTTTGCATAGTTAAAATCAACTATTGCATAGGCAAAATCAACTACGTTTGCATAGTTAAAATTAACTACATTTGCATAGTCAAAATCAACTACGTTTGCATAGTTAAAATCAACTACGTTTGCATAGTTAAAATCAACTACGTTTGCATAGTTAAAATCAACTACGTTTGCATAGTTAAAATCAACTACGTTTCAATAGTTAAAAATCAACTATTGCATAGTTAAAGTCAACTACGTTTGCATAGTCAAAATCAACTACGTTTGCATAGTTAAAATCAACTACGTTTGCATAGTTAAAATCAACTATTGCATAGTTAAAATCAACTACGTTTGCATAGTCAAAATCAACTACGTTTGCATAGGCAAAATCAACTACGTTTGCATAGTTAAAATCAACTACGTTTGCATAGTTAAAATCAACTACGTTTGCATAGTTAAAATCAACTACGTTTGCATAGTCAAAATCAACTACGTTTGCATAGTTAAAATCAACTACGTTTGCATAGTTAAAATCAACTACGTTTGCATAGTTAAAATCAACTACGTTTGCATAGTTAAAATCAACTACGTTTGCATAGTTAAAATCAACTACGTTTGCATAGTTAAAATCAACTACGTTTGCATAGTTAAAATCAACTATTGCATAGGCAAAATCAACTACGTTTGCATAGTTAAAATTAACTACATTTGCATAGTCAAAATCAACTACGTTTGCATAGTTAAAATCAACTACGTTTGCATAGTTAAAATCAACTACGTTTGCATAGTTAAAATCAACTACGTTTGCATAGTTAAAATCAACTATTGCATAGTTAAAATCAACTACGTTTGCATAGTCAAAATCAACTACGTTTGCATAGTCAAGATCAACTACGTTTGCATAGTCAAAATCAACTACGTTTGCATAGTTAAAATCAACTACGTTTGCATAGTTAAAATCAACTACGTTTGCATAGTTAAAATCAACTACGTTTGCATAGTTAAAATCAACTACGTTTGCATAGTTAAAATCAACTACGTTTGCATAGTTAAAATCAACTACGTTTGCATAGTTAAAATCAACTATTGCATAGTTAAAATCAACTACGTTTGCATAGTCAAAATCAACTACGTTTGCATAGGCAAAATCAACTACGTTTGCATAGTTAAAATCAACTACGTTTGCATAGTTAAAATCAACTACGTTTGCATAGTTAAAATCAACTACGTTTGCATAGTCAAAATCAACTACGTTTGCATAGTTAAAATCAACTACGTTTGCATAGTTAAAATCAACTACGTTTGCATAGTTAAAATCAACTACGTTTGCATAGTTAAAATCAACTACGTTTGCATAGTTAAAATCAACTACGTTTGCATAGTTAAAATCAACTATTGCATAGGCAAAATCAACTACGTTTGCATAGTTAAAATTAACTACATTTGCATAGTCAAAATCAACTACGTTTGCATAGTTAAAATCAACTACGTTTGCATAGTTAAAATCAACTACGTTTGCATAGTTAAAATCAACTACGTTTGCATAGTTAAAATCAACTATTGCATAGTTAAAATCAACTACGTTTGCATAGTCAAAATCAACTACGTTTGCATAGTCAAGATCAACTACGTTTGCATAGTTAAAATCAACTACGTTTGCATATTTAAAATCAACTACATTTGCATAGTCAAAATCAACTACGTGGTGAATCTGTATACCTATGTAGAAACTTCAAAATTTTATTTCGAATAAAATTTAATCGAAATTTTAATTCAATTCACACACGGCGTTTAAATATTTAGAAGCACTAGATTACAAAATTGACATAAAATCGTGAGTCGATTTAACCAACTCAAAAAAAAGTCAATTTTCTCAAAAAAAAACTCCAACCCAAATTTCCGTGATGGGAATTTTGTCGACATAACATGAAGTCAGGTTTTAATTTTTTGGTTATATGCTATAATGCTGGTAATGTTACCTTATAGACCTTTATTATTTATTGAATAAACATTAATGCATTTGATAAACAAACAGCACATCTCGACCAGTGACGTCAGTGCTCATAAGAAGTGGAATGCGTAGTGCATACGACTTCGAAGACTGAGCAAATCTATAATGCGTGGGTTCAAACCTCATGGTGTGCATATAGAAAGTTTTTCACAAAGCTCATCAACACCACTAAAAAGGAGACTGATGATAGGGATCGGCACCCCTTGAAATAGCTATATCTCCAGCCAAACAAAAATAAAACGAATTCGCTAATATACCTACCTAAAATTAATTCGTAAACAGGTGGTTGCGCCTTTAAGTTGTTGATGTTGTTCAAAAATTCAATGAAATTGACGGAGTAAAGAATGGTAAAGTCTAATAAACTGACATTCTAGTATGAATAATAGGTACAATGAATAATGATAATAACTGAACAAATTATGTTTTTTATGAAAAAATATACTTACCTACAAAAATAGACATGCCAAAATATGCAATCGTAAATATACAAAAATATGCATTTACTTATAAAGCGGATTTCTAAGCTTGTCTCGTCTTAATAGTGTTACTAGAAAAAAATATTCTGCGGCATATTTTTGGTTGTCCTATACATATTACATACCTACATAAATCGATTTCAAGCAAGCTTTACTCCGACTTGCACACTCAACTGCATTACTTGCCTTTCTTTTAAGACCGCACTGTATTCTGTAACGAATAATAATCATTCAAATCCTATCCCCATAATTATGTAGATGCATAGCATTTACACATATACCTACACTACATACAAAAATCTGGCAGAGTACCTATAGATAGATACACATTTGTTGGTTGCTGTTTTTCTACTCTTTTTGAATATCATCATGACCATTCTCCACTGAAGCTTGTCTGTTGACGACGACCTTTCTTCGTTTTTTCCCCGCATACCTATTACCAACACCTGCTGTAGTTCATCGTTTGTGTTCGTTTGTTTATTTTTATCATTCTAGTAATGTTTTAGTAACACCAACCAAAAATTTGATAGTTGTCCGTTGTCCCCCTATACGCTGGAGTTCATTTTTCATATTCTAAATTCATGTGTTCATTTCAATCATTTAGGTCATTTCTTTAGTAACACCAACCAAAAATTTCGTTGTGATGCCCTATACGCTGGAGTTCATTTATAATTTATTGAATTTATTTAATTTATTTCATTTCATCATTTTGGTAACACCACAACTCTCTCAAAACGATCCTATAAACATTTTCAATGTTAAAAAACAAATGATGAAATCATCCAATATTTGCAAAACAGAATAATGCGCATTTGTAAGTATAGAATATAACGGTTATCATCAGCATGGTTTGGAAACACACTATTTGAGGAACTGGAAAGTCATACAAAATGGTTTTAAATGTAAACCGTCTTAAGGCTAGGCGCATATTGAGACGCGACCGGCGCGTGTGGCGTGACCTGACGCGTGTGACATGACCTGATTAATAGAAACGTGTCATGTCGTTATCCGCATATTGAATCACGAGTCTCGTGTCAATATTTTATTGAAAACATTATTTATATTGAAATTGAACTACTTACAAGAACAGAAATAGAAAATTCTATTTTTTTCTTCTGTCATCTTTAATTTTAAAAATTAATAATTGTTCTCGTAATTAGCAAACTATTTTTTATTTTTCAATTTTATCCGACAGTTTTTTTTTTTTTTTTTTTGACAGGAAATAAGTAAAAAACGTACACATGCAAAGTCTTGCAAGGAAAACTGAGTTTCAGTCACTGCGTCACGCGTGTTTTGTAAAACGAGTGTCAGTTCATGTCACGTCATGTCGTCAATATGCGCTGTTCAATTGAATTATATTGTTTACAAAAAATCGTACTCTGCTGTGTCACGTCACACGCGCCGGTCGCGTCTCAATATGCGCCTAGCCTAAATAAACTAGATAATATTTGAAGATAAGAAGAATGAAGCCTCATAAGTTGTTGATTTCTCTAAAGGCTATATTGATAAAACTTTATAGTTTTCCCAGCATTAAAAATAATGTTTTCATATTTCATAGATTGTTATTGAATTCCGGTTCGTATTCATGCACCGATAACAAACCGAATATTTTCAAGTGTCTTTTAAAGACTTCCACCTGCAGAGAAAAAAAAAAAATAGTGGGAGAAACCGCCGGTAAAATGTTTGAGCCAGAGCTTCACATACACGATACACCCTCGAAATGGCAATGATAATAAAAACCTTATTGTGTCGAAATCTATTTTTCCAGCTTACATTCTTTCTTTTTTTTTCTATTACTTCTAGCTAGTATCTACCAATGTCGAGTAATCCAGGTTACCTACATCACTTTTATAGTAAAAATTATTACTATCTATACGAATATAAGCAAGATGGACATCTGAACATTATCTTTCATTCAGAAACATAATACAATGATAGATAAGGGTTAAAATAAATCTAGGTATTATATTATACGTACATAATACGCCTAATATTATTTCAAAAAGTATCTACAGGCAACCCTTTTCATATTAAGTAATCCCCAAAGAACACTTATGGCACAGGTATAATAGAATAACTTAGGTCAAACATAAGTAACCGAGAAACAACGATAATCCCACTTAGAAACATACGAAACAATCTGGTATTGTTAATTATCACACTCATGAATTTATTTTCTCCATACGCTTCTGAATTATAATTCATCCTACAAAATCACGGAAACCATCGTTTATGATTGTCAAATTCTTACCTTGTGAATAACAAATCTTCTTTTTCAAAAAAAAAAAAAAAAAAAAAAAATGTTTTTCCGTAATTTAGAAATCGTCAATGACAAATTTAAAACATTACTTTGAGTTTCTTAAGTTATTTTTTATTTCAAAATTAAGTCAATACCAGTTAAAGTATTGAATTAGGTATTTTATTTATTAATGGAAAATTAACTTCTCTCAGTGAAACACAATAAAAATGTAATCCAAAAAATACAACTAAGAATTCCTTATAAGTAAAGGACCTACCTGACAAAAGATATGTGGATCTTATTTTCATCATTGTTGTCCTTGCTGTGAGTATTCCATTCAGTACCACCATCCACCATATGAAGTTTTGGAATGCTTCCATTTTGTTACAACAACACGTTTTTTCACAAGTTTCGATTTTTTTTAAGGAATATGTGTATCCTTTTTATTTTTAAAGAAAACAGCCACTAGAACCTCCTTCAAACAGAGTGCCACTTGACATTGAAATCAAAAATAACCGAAAAAGAACCCACATACGAAATGAAATAGGTAAAACCGTTATTATCAAACAAAGTAAATATATAGAACACGTTTTTGGTTTGGTTTGGTTCTTTTTTTTTTCGTATTTGTATTTAATAACACTTTTGAAAAATTGGAAACGGAAAAGACGTCATGAGGTTTGGAAGGAAAAAAACATAAATATTTCCACACGACAGCATCAATTTTCGTTTTTATTTTTTTTTTTTTTATCAGAAAAACATCTCTCGCTCTAATAAGAGGGATGTTTTTGTCTTGTTGTTGTTTTGTGTTTTAAAACTTTTTCTTCATCCCGCTATAAAATTTTATAAAAGCTTTTTATTTCCAAAAAGGATGTAACCACCACTGTTAACAGAAGAACAAAAAAAAAAAACAGTTAAAAGCTTTTCTTAACGCGAGAGATTCGAGGAAAATAATTACGAACGAGAGCAGAAAAAAAGACGAACTTGACAGGAATAATAATTCGAATAAATTAATTTTTTTTTCGACACAAAATGCTAACAAAATCGTTTGAAATTCCTCCTCAATATGTTTAAGGATAATTTTTAAGATGTGTTTGAAGTGTGATTTGATTTCACATATTGTTTCCAATAATAAAAACACAGGTTAATCGATTGGAAAAACTTTGTTTTTTTTTTTTTTTGTAATAAGAATTTTGGAAATTAAGAGTATCTATGTGATTTTGTTGGGCCACACAATATGTGCACAGTTTTCCGACTGCGCTGGGAAATATTTACGTCCGAATTATAATAAAGTTAACAGATAACTGAAGCTGTGGCATCTTAAGCCTTATTGTATTGTATCAGTGTATCAAGCTGACGGAATTTTGCTCTCTTTCGGAATGTTCTCTGTTTCTTAAGTTGATAAATGTACCAATTTTTGCTGTGTCAGTGCTGTTGTTGGGATCTACATGAAGTTTTTGTGAAATATGTACTAACTAAGGTACTTTCTATAGGACAAGTATTTTAGTGTGTGATTAAAATTTTGAGGTTCTATAAAATTATACAAAAGAGAATTTTCTTTAAAAAAACCCTTTTATTTGGAACCAAGAGTTTGAAGGGGAGGAAGGGGGGGGGGGGAGAGGATTGAAAAAGGGTGAAATTGTCTCCATAACTATCGGTTTTTTTAATAATATTCTACGCAAAAAAGATTGTACACTTGTTTTCGTATCAGAAAAAGATTTTGAGAAAAACTTTACCAAGCGTAAAGTTTTAGTTTTTTTTTTTGTGCTTTAATGAAAATACAATATTTCACACCACCATCGTGAAAACATTCGCTTTTGCTTTTGGAGTCAGAGCAAAAATTTTAGCCTTGAAACATTTTTTTTCGCAAGGGACTAATTTGAGCGATCATGCAAACACATGAGGAAAAGAATTTCTTTTGGATAATTTAATGTTTTATTATAAGATTTGAAATATAAAAGATTGCGAATCGATTATAAATCACTTGAAATAATGTTTTTCATGAACAGAATTTTTTTTTGAGAAAATATTTTATTTAAGAAAAAGTTTTTATTAATTTTACTAATGGAAATTCTGAATTTCTATCATTATTTTTCCTGAATCGACAATTTGTTCTGAATCGACAATTTGTCGAATCGACATTTTGACGTTTCTCCACTTTTCGTGGTCTCCGGAATGCGAAGCCATCGTTTTTAGCACCGCACCGCCATTCTCGATTTTGAAAAAAAAGTTGTGCTGTTTTGTGCTCAACTAGTGCTACTTGTGCCGTGAATTTGTTTTTTTTTTTTTAAATTAGCAAATTAGCAAATTTTACGGATGAATTTTTTTGCAAAACTAGGATTTTCAAAAAAAAATTAACTTGTGCTATTTTGTGCTGTGCTGCCAAGTGCCGAAGAGATAAAAAAAATATCCGCGTGTTTGCAGATTTAAAAGCCAAACATTCAGTTTGCGAAGCGTGAAGTTACCACCGGCATTTTTAATTTTCAATAAAAAATTTAAAAATCCAAACTGAGCACAAAACATCACAAGTTTAATTTTTTTGAAAATCGTTGTTTTTCAAAAAATTTCATTCGCAAAATTTGCAAATTTGCGAATTTGAGCACAATACAGGACATCTTTAATTTTTTTGAAAATCGAAAATGGCGATGCTAGCTTCACGCTTCGCAAAATGAATTTTTGGCTTAAAAATTTACTAACTTGCGAATTTAAAAAAAAAAAAAATAAACTCACGGTACAAATAGCACAAGTTGGGCACAAAACATCACAACTTTTATTTTTTTGAAAATCGAAAATGGTGGTGCTAACTTCACATTAAGGTGCTTCGCAACATTTGTCTTTGGTCGTAAAAGTTGCAAATATGCGATTTTATTTATTTATTCGGTTCTTAGTATCATTTTTTGAGAACAAAATATCACAAACTTAAGTTTTAAGAAAAACTTAATTTAAAAAAAAAAAAACATCCGTAAAATTGGCACACTTAAAAAATATTTATTTAATTGATAATTGGTAGAGTTTGGAAAAAAAAATTCAATTGACATTTTTTTTTTTTCTGAGCAGAAAATCTGCTAAGAATAGTTAAAAAATATTTTTTGTGTCCCATATATTAAGAACAAACAGCCAAACTTTGCTCTTCCCTTGATTGCACAACTGATAAGGTTTTCGAAGATTTTGAATTGGTAATTTTCTTATAAAAAACAACAACGGGTATCAAGTGTCAAAAGGCTATCAGTTCAGTGTGGGTCACACTCAGCCTTTTTATTTTGATAGAAACGTGCGTGAACAATACAACATAGCAGTTCTTTGTTTTTCAAGTAACTGAGGGTGTGTTTGTGATACCTGCATATAGTTTTTCTGATAATCTATTGTTCAAAAGCCAAACAAAAAAAAATTAAATCTTTTTCTATTTCTATTCAACTGCAATAAATTATCACCTCAACCTCAAAAATTCCAAAAATCCTAAAAGTTTTTGAAAAATTTACAAAATACTAAATTTTTACCTCAAAGTTCCTTTTTAGTCTGTAGTCCGGAAAATCGCCGGAAAGACAACCTCCTGTTGGTGTTCTTAAGAAACGGTAAAAAGTCTCCATCGATAGGAGCGCCCCGTTAACAATTTTAAAGGGGGTTAAAGGCCCCCTAAAATGTTTTTTTTTAGGAATATCTCCCTAATGGTACAGAAAAAAAGTTGGTGACGAAATTGTTGCTTAGAAAATTTCCTACAAAAAATATTATTACACTTATCTTCATAAAAATAACGGTTTTCGAAATAATTAAATCGGTAGAGTTAAGGTTTTTAGTTTTCCACACAAATGGAGAATGCACAAAATTACTTGGGGGGATTCGCATACGGTGTGATAAAAAGCTAAACGTATAGGTTGAGTCGAGACAAGAAAAAAATCGTAAGGGAAGGGGGATCTATTCCCTCCTCGTTTAGGCGGAGGGGCAATTTTCTAAAAAATCGACTAGAGATGGAAAAGAGATAATTAAAAAACAACGGCAACACCTACAATGTCATGCTATTTTTAAAGTTAGAAATCCGTTCTATATTTCGTTTTTTAATTTAAATAGTTTCGGAGAAAAGTTTGTAAAAAGTTTATTTGCAAACTCAAAATTTTTAAAAAATAATGAAAAAAAATGTGCTCAAACTAATTTTGCTCAAAATTTTACATCATTAAGTAGAATTTTTGTTTTCAGTATTCAATATTCCCATCAATTTCTAGTCAAACACTAAAAACCGGTTGCCTAAATGTCTTGGGGTTTTTGAAAAAATAGAAAAGAACAAAAGTAAGATTTTCTTAAATTCGTTATTTTGTTGATCTTATTTTCACTTATTAAGTAGTAAAGATGATTTCGTTATTTTCGATTTTCCCAAAAACCGAAAGACATTTAGGCGCCTAGTTTTTAGTGTTTGACTAGAAATTGATAGGAGCATTAAATACTGAAAACAAAAATACTACTTAATAACGTAAAATTTTGAGCAAAATTAGTTTGAACACATTTTTTTCATTATTTTACTAATAAGTACTAAAAATTTTGTATTGCGAAAATGTGCCTACATATATATTTATGAAAAATATTTTTCAATTTATTCGAATGCATTAATAAACTTTATAACTGCATTTCTTATCCAGTTTTTAATCTTAAATGAGTAAATTCTTTCAATCCAATCGTGAATTTTATTTTAATCAATTTTAATGTTTTCAAGAGTCTTTAGAATTCTATTATTATTTTTTTTTTACTTTAATCCTGTTGCGCAAGGAAATAGCAACAAAATAAATTTTTTTTGGCTAAATTTTTATATCTAAACCAAAGTACCGTAAATTTGGACCAGGGCTAAAATTTTTAGGGGTGAGAGGATAAAATTCTGTTTTTTTTTTTTTCATAAGCAATATGAATTTAAATTTTGTATACGTAAATTAATAAAAAATTCAAAGTAGAAATTAAAAAGGAAGCTGAATCTTTAAATGAATATGACAGCACTGTTTTATTCATCTTATATCTCTGGATTGGGACCAAACTTCAATCTACGCTCTGCGCATCGCAAAGAGGGTGGCATAAGAGGGTGTCTTTTGAAAACAAAAAAAAAGATATTAATAAAGCTTTAAAAGCTTTTTTGAATGATACCACTGCGCACTTCCTCTCGGCAGAAAAGTGTTTTCCAATGCTATAATGGAATGTTATTTGGTGGAAGAGCGAAGACCGAACACAATTTCTTGACGTTTCAGGACAAGGTTGTCTTTATACCTTATTTAAAATTTTTGGACTGCCGGTGTTTTTGTTTTGTTTGAGTAAAAGCGACATAAAATATTTATGTATTGGATTTACGTACATATGTACATATTATATAAAATTATATTAATTGAGACGTACATATTTTAATAATATTTCGAATACAAAATTATGAAATTGGAAGAAGAGTTTATAATTATGTAGCATTTCCCTTTGGATTTATTGAAATGTTTTTGATGAGATAAGATAGTGTTTAGATTAGAAAGATTGGTTTGCTGATGCTAAGAGAAATGCGCGGAGAGAAGAATCCTCAGACTTCCCTTACTTACGAAGTGCCGTGATATCGGACTGAATCTTCGCAATCTATACACACAGTCTTAAATAATACTTTGTATGGTGTTTTTTCGTTGTTTTGTGACATAAACTTTCGTAGATATATAGATATATGTATGTATGTATGTATGTACAAGCGTTGCCAATGTAACTAAATACATTTTCGATTAAATTTAAAACCGTTTTTTAAGAAGAAAAATTTATAAAATATTTAAATTTTATTTAAACTTTATTTTTATAGAACACATTGGTGCTTGAAATGTTATTTAAACCCGATTTTAAAAGAAACGCTAAAATATCTAGAAGTTTTTTGTGCATTCCAAAAAAGTAATTTAGTGAAAACGAAATAATAATTTTTTTTTTCAAGATGGTGACTTTTACCTAACCTTTACCAACTCAATTTTTTTTTTTAAATGTTCCCAATCGAAACATGCAATTTTATAGGATTTTTTTTACTAAATTTGCTACACCCTAAGTCTAACGTCCTGGCACGTTTTCTCAAAATACATTGATTGTGCAAAAAAGTTTCGTTATCTTTTTTGTGTAGAATTATATAAGCTAAAACGTTTGTATTACCTAATATTTATAGCTTTCGAGGAATTTGCTAAAAAATAAACTCCTAAAAAATTTTAACGTCCGTTCAAATTTAGGGTACTTTTTGGAAAATCCTTAAGACATAATAATAAAGCTTTCCAACAAAATTCAACATTATCGGAATTTTTTCGTAATTTGGCTTATTTGTTGTCTAATTTTTCTGGGCTATATCAACTCTCCTTAAAAACTTCAGCCAGGCCCCAAACATAGTTTACTGAGTAGCAAATGCTTAAGAATGTGTTTTTTTTTAAATGTTTAACAATGCTTTGCATCTAAAATTGGCCTGTGTTCAGTTTTTATGTGCTATGTTTAACCCAAAAGTAAAGACATTTTCGTATAAGTACGATTTTTTTCCAAATTTGGATGCGATTAAAGTAATTTTCTAATATATTCCACCGCGTGCGCTGGTTCTCGTGAAAATTTGAAAATCAATGTTAAAGCCAATACGCGAAATTTGGATGTGCTTAATCAAAAATTTGCATTTATTATCAAGAGAATTTTAGATTGCATATTACCTCCGAAACGGGTATCATAATAGGACATTGTCTAATAGATTGGCACACCAGGTGACCTAGCGTCTACTCAAACGATTTCTTCAGAAGCTACATGGATGAGGAGGAGGGAGAAACCTGCTGTGCACATGTCCTGCTTTCACACCCCAAAGACGAAGATTTCATTTGGGAGACTTCTTATACAACAACCCGAGCGATTTGGTGCATACTTAAATAAATAATAATCGTTAGCTCAAAAAGATTTAAGTCCATTGAAATGTTACATTAACCTTGCATTTGGTACAGGACAATTTTTTTTTGCTGGATCTGTAGGTGGAATCACTGTGAAAATTTTAAATTATTTGTGTAGAAAATTGAATTTTCTAAAATTTATGTTCAGGCACTATCGCAAAATTGAAAATAAAAAAGTTATAATCAAAAAAAGATGATCGTGTCGTCAAGAAAAATATTATTATATTTTTGTTTATTTACATATTTTATATTGTTTTAAAGATAATTTTCTTAAAGCGGTCATCTTTTTTGTACAAGGTTCGGTCAAAATTTTGTAACATTTTAATGGACTATTTTAACGAGTAGGGATCAAAGCTTTCCTAGATCCATGTAGTATCACAACGGGGCAAAACTTGCCTTTAGTGTGTCAGTTCTACAGCGATAGCCACTTCTACCTAACCTTACCCAACCTCAAGAGAATCACCAAATATCACGCAAAATCATAAACATTTTTTTTTTACTCATCAGAGCCAATTCCTTGACTATATAGGGCTATAGTTAAACACAACACTAGTTTACCATATAATAAAAAATTATTAAAAAAAAAAAAACACTAATAAATCATATTTTTGTGAAGATTTTAAGTAGGTACACCATTAACTTAATTTTATTCTCATTAAAAGAATAATTAAATCTCGTTTTTTCAAAATTCACCAAAAAAAAAAGTTTAAGACTCGTCTTCAAAAATAGTCTTTTTTTTTTTGTATCCAGCCTTTTCCGTTTACTTCCGATTCCGACTCTTTTATAGTTCCACGGCTTAAAATATCGTTCAATCTAGTCTAGTCAACTTCTTTTCTCATAATGGACTGTTTTTATTTTATTTTTTTTTTTTTGTGGTTACCTACACGATTAATTTATCACTTTCAATTTTTTAAGTCTTCCAAACTAATATACATATTTATATTCACAAATATGTATCTGTATACGAAAGAACTCGGTTGGTAGAAAAAATAGCTTCCTCTTTTTTCAATGCATTAGTAATTTTGCTAACATTGCACAGTCAAACCCGGTTAACTGCAACCTGTGTGGAGGTAACTGAAAAAGTAGCTTACCTATACAACTTAACGTATCCCCGTTTTTCAACAAATTACTTTGCTTTATGGAATCCCGTTTAAAATGAAAAATATGGATATATTACAATAATTCCATTGCAATTTTGTATTTTTTCACGTAAAAAAAACTTGCTTAGTTAAAAAAAGAAAAACAAGGATGAAACTGCAAAAATTGAACAAAACAAAAAGTAGTAAACCGACTTTGACTTGTGCCATGTTTTAAATATGTAAAAATTTTAAGTATGAACGTCGGGGCTTAACCAATTAATTATTATTTATTATTTATAAAAATTTCAGCCCCATAACACGAAACAATATTTTGAAGTTGAAAAGTAATATAACTTTCAGTAATTGACACAATTACATGTAATCAGTAGTTTTTTTAATTACAAATACATGTGATTGCAATTGAAAAATTTCATTTACTTGTAATTATTAATTGAAAATTTTCAATTTATAAGAACATGTAGGAGTAGGTACTAATTAAAAAAAAGTAATTGAATTTATTGTAACTGAAACAAAAAACAGATTTGATTACTTTTTAATTAATTGATTGCTTAATTTGAATGATATGTAATTACAAAAAATATCAATTACATTTAAAAAGAAGGTATAAAGCAAAATAATCTTTTAATGAAGTATTTTTACTTAATTTGTAAATAACTTGCATGCAGCGTTCCACTTTTTACGGTTTATTTTTAACTTAATAATGTACATAGCTGTTTTTTATTTTTGGTTGATTTCAGTTTAATTTTGTTTTTTTTATAAGAAAAATATTTTGTTCAGTTATTCAATTGAATTTTTAACATTATTCCTATATTATAGGACATAAGCCAGCAAAAAATACGCATTCAATTATTTATTTATAATTATATTATTTATTTTGATCACTTTTTTTAATTACATGTAATTGAATTTGTAATTGATTTTTTAAATGTAAATAAAATTACATGTAATCATAATTGATTTTATTTTTAATGATTAAAACCCACCTTAAGATCTACGCATCAACATGTTGACGAAGGTGAGACAAAGTAATTGCATCAAGGATGAAAATTGTTCCAATTTAAATATTTCCTTTTTTTTATTTAGTTCTCCGAGATATTTATGGATTAAGTGAAAAACCCGCTTTACTTAAGTTGTAACTAAGGAGTATTGTCGTTTCAGCTTAGCGGGTTTGACTGTTCAAACAAAACCAAATGAACTGATAAATTATGATTTTGTATGAATGCAATATGTAAAAATATTATCAGACTTATTCTACTATCTGACGAGGGAACACAACGTGGATTAATTGATACTACGTACATACTTATACACTATACACAATTTACATTTGCAAAGAATATCGTTTAAAGTTTCAGTAATAAGAGTTTTTAAAGAGCTGGCAGTACATTTTGCGTTTGAGGATTTGTAATGCTACTTTATATCCAAAATTTTGGTGGGAGTGGGGGTTAAAAATTGCGATTTGTAAATTTTTTTTTTCAAAAGTATTCTCAACTTAAAGTCCATATGCTGTACTCTTGGCCATCCGACTAATAAAACTCTTTAAGCAAACTTTATCGGGCTTTGTTAGAGCCATTTTTGTCGAGTTAAGCGTTGTATAAAATCTCTTTCGATGTTGTTTTCTATTTGAACAAAAATTGGAAAAAATAACAGCTTCAAATAAAAATTTTTTTAAGTAATTTCAAAGGTAATTTCAGCTTGTACAGAAACCTGCGGTCATTAAAGATTATAAAAAATAAATATATACACACATTTATGCATGTAGAACAGTCTGAATTACAAACAAATATGAGATTTATTTAATAAATGAGATGCTCCAAAAAGATATAAAATTCATTCAATTAAGATTGTGGTCCACCAGGGCGTATACGCATTTTTTTTAATTTTATTGATTCTTCAACAAAATATACATATATGTGTGTATATCAAGAATTTTTAATTTTTACATATTAACTTGGTTTATGCCAATTGATAAATTTTATGTCAAATATGTGAAGAAATTTTGCTGAAGGTAAGGGTCGACAGAAAACCTTGATCCCCGCATACATTTATACAGATGCAGTTATCAATTTTGTTAAAAAAAAAAGCAAAATTTCATTCGTCTCAAATATCTCGAGAACAAATACCTAATGCTACCAAATTTTGGTGAATTGTATTCTAAACACAAAATGACTTTATAAAGAGTTATAAAGAATCAAAAGTTTTTATTTAAATAAAAAAAAAACTGCTAAAATTTTTGAAAAATGTTTTTCGCCCCGAATATGTCAAGAATATAACACTGATTCCGACTATTTTTGAGCTAAACGTAGTCAAAAACTAATGTAAAAAAATCAATTGAAAAGTTTCGTTTTTTACAAAAAAAAAAAAAAAAAAAAAAAAACTAATTGCGAAAAATGTTTTTCATCTCGCAAACCTTTAGAGAAAACGGCCAAACTAGGGCTGGCAACAAGACAAGACCAGGCGAGACTTTTGTTAGTCTCGTCTCGGTCTCGTCAAAATCGAAAATTTTCAGTCTCGTCTCGGTCTTGGTCTTGCCTAACCAAGTCTCGTCTCGATCTCGGTCTCGCCTTTTTCTCGTGGAAATTTTAATGTGCCAGTCTCGTCTCGGTCTCGGTCTCATCCTCAGCCTTGGTTTCTTTCGTGTTTTTTGGTGGTAAAAGATGTAATATAAGACGCCTGTTTAGATTGAAAAGTTAGAGTACAATATTTAGGCAGCTTGTTGGTAAGAAAAATGCGGGGCGTGGAGTTTTGTGTGAAGCACGAAGAAAATGTATAAAACAGACTCGTGAGACCGAGACCGAGACCGAGACTAGTCTCGGTCTCGTTGCCAGCCCTAGACCAAACATTGTGCTTCACTTAATTGTATATTAAACACCTGACAAAGGTTTTCGAAGATCTTGAATTGGGCATTTTCTTATATGTTATAGTGTATAGAAATGTAATGTGGTTATAAAAGGTTTTTCAATAAGATTTTTAAATGTAAATAAAAAAAATTGCGTTTGAGAAACCAGCTTTATCTTTTTTTTTTATTTTAAAGTATGGTCGGCTTCTGATTAAAATAAGTTTTGGTTTTTTGGCTTTTTGGTAGGTTATGTAGGTCCTTATCACATTATAATTTTGTTATTCTATGAGACAATCTTCCTCTGATTGTTAGCCTGAAACAAACAAAGAAAATAAAACGAATCGACCAAGGTAATTTTCGAAATCTTACATATTGAGGTTTTTTATGTTATAAATTTTATTTGAAAAATGTTGGTAGTTAGAGTTACAAAATACCTACTGTTTTGATTTTCAAGAGTTTCTGCATTATTATTTGGGCAAAAGAACAAAATCTCGGAATTCGAGAAAAAAACTAAGAAAAAATATGCACGACGGATCGCGCATGTACACTCACAGGCACAATTATCCGCCCACCTGCATTTTTAATATTGTTTTAGTTACTTAAACAACATACTGAGAAATCGGTTTTGCATCGCTACTGAAGCTCGTACACGTCTTTTTGGTGTGAGTGAACGTGCCATCAGAAAAATGTTGGCAGAATTAAGTTTCAGAGCTTTCCGACCAGCACGCGCCCGAAATTCCTCCCACAGCACCGTACAGCAAGACTTCGTTTTGCACGATAATTTGTTAACTGGACTGCAGAGGAAGGAAGGAACGTCTTAACCTCAGACGAAAGCACAATATGTCTACGAGGTCCAGATGGACGTCAGCATGTCTACAGGCGAAAAAACAAAAGGTTTGCTCCATACACGATAACCGAAACAGTGGGTTACCAAGGAGGGTCTATAATAGTTTGGGGAGACATCAGTTATGAAGCTCGCACGGAACTTGTTGTGTTCGATAGAGGCAGTGTGAATGCTCAGATATACGTGGAAAACGTTTTGCAAGACCATGTGATGCCTTTCGCACCAATTTTTGGTGTGAACACTTTAGGTTAATGCAAGAAAACGCACTCTGCCATACCGCAAATTCTGTAGCTAA
Source organism: Epistrophella euchroma (assembly GCA_947049315.1). Taxonomy (NCBI): domain Eukaryota; kingdom Metazoa; phylum Arthropoda; class Insecta; order Diptera; family Syrphidae; genus Epistrophella; species Epistrophella euchroma. Next base: position 130,469,366 of record OX346246.1, read on the forward strand.
CTACCTAAATGAGGTCGGGATTCCAGTTTTGCCATGTCCATCTTGCGGTCCAGATCTCAAACCTATCGATCATCTTTAGGACAACCTTAAAAGACGTGTCCGCGCGAGAACACATATCCCTACCACTCTAGGGGAGCTTAAGACAGCTGCAGAAAACATAACATAACATCCCTCAGTCGGATGTTCAGGATATCATTGACGGATTGTCAAATCGGCTCTACGAAGTAATTAGAGCTTGCGTCGTAGACACCCATTATTAAAAATTAAGTTTTTCAATAATTTTACCACTTTTTTAACAACAAAAGATAAACATCTTTTTCAGTATTTTGTGTTTTTGTTTGTTTTTTGCGTTAATTCTTTAATAAACGTGGTTTTTTCTCAGAATTTTTGTTTTTTTTTTTTTATTTTTCAAACTTTGTTTTCAGCATTACTTACACCCAATGTGGTCTAAGCTTGACGGTTTCCTTAAATTTACAGAAATACGAGGTGGGCGGTTAAATGTGCTTGTGAGTGTATAATGTTGTGATATCTTTAACACAAATTGTTAAAAGAAATTCAAAAGCACTAAAAACATTAGGTTTTTGCGAAAACAAGGCCTTTTTCTCAAACAACATCAACCTCTATCTGCAATGCAAAAACCTCAAATTACAGTGGACGCACAGACCGAAGGACGGTATAGTGAAACCAACTTTTTAAGACTGCTCCATCATCGTAGTGTCAAATTTGTTTTTCTCCTAAAAAAAAAAAAAATAAAAAAAAACTGTGGGGGTAGCATAAAAAAAACACTAATGGTCGTATTTATTAGATTTTTTACTGGTTAGATAGTGTCTAAGTATTTCGTAATAGTCGGAAATACGCTTTATTTAATAAAAAAAAATGTATATACATTAGAATCTCAAAAACATGAACTGTTCTATAACATGAACAGTTTGGAAAGATGAACGCTTTTTTCCCATCATTGCAGGTTTCCAAAAGATGAACGGGTTGAAATCTGGGTACTCGAAAAGATGAACGCTTTGTTTCTTATAAGAGTTTTGTTTCTATTTCTTCCCCTTTATTTCATCGTGTAATTTTTTTAGTTACTGTATAACATTTTGGCAACGGTACTCTTGAGCGTGTTTTACCTTATAGTTTCAGTAAATTCTTTAGTGAAATAATAATTTTGAATAGGAAAGAGGAAATATGCCTCTCGTCCCGTGAAAGGTAAAGTTAAGTTTTTAAACCTTAAACAAAAGTGTGCTGTGTTAGAAGGCATAAAGAATGGAATATCTTATCGAATCATTGCAAAAAAATATGAAGTCGCTATATCCACGATTGTTGGATATGAAGATGTATACTTCAGGTGCCTACTGATGTTGAAGATGAGCTTTCCTTAGAAGAAAATTTAGTCGGGGTTATAGAAGCAAAAAAAAAACAGCAGAGGCCATTTCAGCTATCAACACTAGCCTGAAATTTGCAGAGCAATGAGAGGCCTATGTATCGACACCTTGAATCTTAAGAAATTTACGAGAGCAAGCAATAACGAGACTTCTTTTTTTTTTCTGGGCGACAGTCTACTATAGAGCAGTTTTTTAAGAAAAGTTTCTAAATAGGCCTGTGTTTTTGACATGGATTACATGTCTTTCTCGGACGTTTGGGTGTGATGTAGCGAAAAGAGGACCGTCACGAAAACATGTACCACTCGCGCCCTACTGCTAAGTGACTATCATCGCGTTTGGGGTAAATTGCAGCTAAATGAGGAGTACTCAAACTAATTTGATCTCATTTTCTTTGGATACATATATGTAAGTGCCACTGAAGTTATTGATATCTCATTCGAAAGGGATTGAAAAAGGACATCCCTATGGTATTTCCCATACCGTTAATTCACGTTATAGCACATAAGACATGTAATCCATGTTCGGTAGGTGCCACAAGGGCGATCTACCATGGGTATTTTTAACTCTTATAAACAATTTTTTTTTTTTTTTTTTTTTTTTTTTTTATAAAATGAATTTTTATTTTGAAAGATACAATGTTTTCATGTATAGCTATGTTTTTCTTAAACTAATTCTCGATGCCTGGAAAGATGAACAATTCGAAAAGATGAACGGGGTCTGTTTTATATCTGTTCATCTTTTCAAGATTCTACTGTACATATATCATTTTTCAAGATTTAGACAATCGATTAGGTTGTCTAAAGTAAGATAGGAAGTTAAATCACTTTAGCAACACTTAAAACGTTTATTTAAAACTTAGACGGCTTAAAATGGGGGGGGGAATGGTGGCAATAAATAAAAAAAATGAAGTTACCCGTATGGGACCATTGTTATTTTTGTTTTTAATAGTCAAATACTCGACTGTTAATATTGTAAAAGTTTTAAACCGTTATCTTAAACACATTTTCCATAACATGCATCGGCGCAAGCTATTTTTCTTTAAAGATAGCTGCAGTTTATTGTGAAAAAATTTGTGAAGCGTTGTTGATTGCATACAAAAAATTACGGTTGTATAAAAATAAAATTCTTGATATGTAGACTTCAAGTTCTGGTGTGTGAAACTACGTGAGAGTTTTATTTTTTGGAAGAAAGTGCTTTTAATTATATTATAAAAAAAAAAAATTGTGAAAAAAAAAAACATTTTTGATGCCTTTTTTTTTACTTCTTCATACAAACATTTATCGATTTAGTTTTGTTCCCAAGCAGTCCCAAGCTTGATTTTTATTTTTTTTAGTAAGTCATCTTATTAATTTTAAGGACCTGTAAAAATACTTTTGCCCATTTTTGCGCTTTTGGTTAAAAAGTCTTTTTGAAAAATGTGCTTTCTGAACAAAAAAAAAAATAATTTTTTTTTTTACCTTTAGGTACAAGTTTAAATATGATTTTTATAACACAGAGAGAGCTTGTTACTATAAAGCGATCAGCAGAAAACAGTAATTTAGAAACACAGTTTGTTTTTCTGGCAGAAGAGTTAAAAATAACTGAAAACTTCGATAATATATAGTTTTGATTAAAACAAGGGATGACAAAAACTATTGTTTCAGAAAACAAGAAGAGGATACAATATATGAATTTAAAGGTCGTTGTGGTTTGATAATAAACAAACCAAAGCCTATAGGTTTGAGAATTAAAACGATGGTAATACGACAAGACGTTTATTTCAGAATTTCGAAATTTCCACAGAAATTACAAAAATTGATGTTGAGCTCATAAAAAAATGCCTACTATTATGATTGTTGTAGCTAGTGGCTATGAAATTGATATAAAAAAGTTCAGGCATTTCGCAATTGACACTGTTAGATATTATGTGGAAAAGAATCCCTGGTATTAAATGTCACAAACCATTCATAAATATTTCATTCATGGACCGGAAATAATAACCCATTCTCTATTACCGATTGTTCAACTTACCGAGAAAGTTCAGGAATCAAGAAACAAGGAATTCAAAAACTATAGAGCATCATTCCCGAAAATCTAGTAGAGAAAATACTAACAGTGATATTTTGAACTCTTTTTTGTTAAGTTCTGATCCTATTATCACAAGCATGGAAAAACTACCCGAAAAAAAAGGAACAAGACCTGCCCATTAAAGCACTGACTTTTCTTAAAGTTCCCCCTGTTGAACAATGAATTTGAGGAAGAAAGCAGTGGTGAAGAAAACGATATGATTTTGTTTTAAATTAAATAAAAATCAGTTACATATGTTAATTTATACAAAATTATTTTTAAATTAAAATTTGTTTTGTTGTTCTGTTTTTACAGAAAAAAAAATGAAGTCTAGTTATTTTTTACAGAGGGCATATGAATACAAATATGTATATGTATGTACTTATTTGCTTGTAGCAGTATTTATGGCCGAATTTGACAGCCTTAAATTTTAATATACTAAAAATAGTAGGTAAATTAATTCTTCAATTTTTTTTAGTACAAAAAAAAGTGGGCGTTTGGGTGTAAGTGGTAATTGTACGATTTAGAAATATCAATAGATTGGTTTTATAAACATTTCCAGAAATTTTTAGATTCCTAGCTCTATTGGCTGATGTATTGGCACCAATAGGATCATTCTGCTCCAGTGTGCGGCTGTCTAAAAGTTATACAACGTTTATAAATACGATCATCAGCGGGTATCTAACCTACCAAGTTCAAAGAAAATTTTTTTGTATATGTATGACTGTAAATATGTATATCGCAAATAAAAATATAAAAGGGCTGATTATCGCGAGTTTTTGATTGTAACATTCCATTACCACCCGCATGAAATCAACTTTGCGGCCACATCAAACGATGCACTTCAGAATCCTTTCCTTAAAGCTGTTCCTTTTTTTTTTTTTTTTTTTTTTTGATAAACGCCTAACAACAGCTTGACCTCTAGTTTCCTTTTATCAGGGATTGCATTTAAATTTATAATTATGTCTTATCAAATATTATTTAGCATTTGCATTAAATTGCAATAAATTGTCACAACAAAGTGAACTGATAAAGAAATCTCGTAACCTGATTTATTTAAATTCTAAGTAGCACAATTTGACGAGATCGGCTTTTCTTTTGTGAGCGTCATTGACGTTTCTTGTTGTTTTTATTATATTTTTGTTTTGTTTTGTACATGTTTTTATTTGTTAAAGATATTTAACTAATATTTTGGATTCATAAAAACATGGAGCTGAGAGAGAGTCCTAAAGAAATATTCAATTCTAGGGAGCTAGTTAAAGGTAGAGTTAAGCGTCCCTTGGCTGGACTTCCTCGAAGTCTAAGGCATACAAAATTAAATGCACAACTGGGTCGCACTAAGTACCTCTTCTAGTTAAAATTGTTTAAAATTTTAAAACGTTTATTTATTCGCACTAGTCTAAAATATTAATTGAACAAACAGTTTTTTTTAGTGTTTTTTGAATAGCTGTAACTCTGTGACGTATTGAGATGAAACAAAAGGCATTCGAAAGCTTATATTGACATGTTGAATGAGAAATTTTAGCAATTGTTTTATCAAAGGTACCGTTATTGCACAATGATAAGAAACAGTATACGAGCGAAAAATTTGATTTTTTTTTTAAGAGTATCATTTTCTCTAAAAAAATTTTGTGACTTCCGAATAACTTACGAAAAATATCCGGCTTTGAATGAAAAAAGACACTTTTGAATTTGTGTGTACCACAATTTGTAGTGGTTCCCTAAGCCTGACAAATTTTATATCTACAATTCTAATCTCTACTAAAATGTTGGAAATATCGCGCAAAATTAATTTTTTTCTTCTTTTTTTTTCTTTTTGTAAAATTATCGATAAATAAAAGTTGATCGTGTTTATCGTGCAAAATTATTGACCTGTAAAAATTTTTCCCGCAAAATAATGCTTCGAACATTATTTTTCTTGGCAAAATTAAGTGGAGACTTCACCCTAAAGTGGGTACAAACGTCACAATTTTGCTCGTGAACTGCGTACTGCCTGGAAAAAAACTGAAGACAAAATTTGTCCTTGGCAAAATTTTGTATAAAAAGAAAAATTTTTCCCGATCTGCGTATGTACTAGGCTTTAACATTGTGAAATCATCAATAAAGTGGAAAAGAAAAGAACAATTTTTGCCAACTTTTTTTTACAGCTTTTGCATTAGTTACAATACTGATGAGATTTAAAAAAAAAAAGTAATTAAAAAAAATGTATGTACATAAATTTAAAAATTTTAAAATTTTGGAAACTTTATCCAATTTTTCTTTGAAATTTTTTTTCGAAACAATTTTTTTTTTCAACTCTTATCCGAAGTATGCTTCGAGCCTCAGTGACGGCAAAAAGTTTTTTAAAAAAAATTGAACATTCATACATCAGCTAAGCACTACTAAAAGAGTCTGATGATCGGCCTGGCGACCGTGAAATAGCTATAACTCCAGCCTATACAAATTGGTGGCACGGTTGCCGTTTTGGTAGGATCCTACTAAATTTTGTAGGTTTTTTTATCTTTGATAGGTTGGTAGGTTTTAATTCGATTTGGTAAGGTTTTTTCAACAAAACGATCTCACAAATGAATTACCAGATTACCACTCTTTAAAAAATAAAAAATTATTGTAATACAGCCGACACGAGTTATTAAAACTTATGTTGGCATTTATTTTATTTATGAACAAATTATAAAGTGAAATTGAATTTTAAGTTGAAACATACCTCAGGATTCCTCATTTTTTATTCTTATCTACGGATCTGAATCGGGATAATTTTTCAACACTTAATACAAAATAATTTTAGATCCTGCTCTCTATATGGATGGGTGGCTTTGCTTGCATGATAAGGTAGTGTTAATTGCAGTGTAAAGAAAAAAGACAAAAAATGAGTAAAAAGGAGATATGCATATAACACTGCTATCACTATCGTTGCCGAAGTGGCACATTCGTGTTTTTTGACACGATAATTTTCCCATGGAACGGTGGCATGAAAAAGTTCAATATGGCACGTTTTTACTTTTAAAGGTTATTAAAAATGGAGCAAATTTCTTCAAAATTTAATAAAAGTTTGTCCAAATTCTGTAAAAAATTGACAGAAACTCATATATTTTGACAATAAGCAAATAGAGCAAAAGTTTATTTTTTATTTTATGCATACATCCCGTAATACAATTAATTACAGTTTTTTCAACAAAATAGAATAATTTGTATTTTTTGTCATGTGGCATTAAAATGACACGTTTTTCAGAAAATACAGCACGTTAATTTTTTTTCGAGCGGCAAAGCTGGCTTTCATTATGATCCGTATCGTTTTATATGATTCTGATCAGATCCATAGATAATAAAACAAGGCTAATATGAACTCGCAAAAGTAAATACACATGTAGGTATAAGTTACCATGCTTTTTCTCAACAACAAAGTTTAAGTTTTGCGTTTATTAAAAAGAACCTCAAAATTTGCTTTGTTAGGTTTTTCTTCGGTTTTGAAAAATTTGGTGTAATTTTGTTTTTGGGAGTGGCAACCGTGATTGGTGGTAGCTCACTCAAGTTGTTATTGTTCCGTTCAAACCTTCCATAACGGCTTTGGATGTCTGTCCAAAGTTAGACAATATTTATAAATTCAACTGTTATTGTCCGACAAAAAAAAATCAAATCTGAAACAATTCAAGCTAGTAAGTAAATATGAAAACCTTGAATTAAAATTTATACCTAGTAACTTAAGTATGGGTCTATAACTAGGAGGCATTTGATAGATTTTTATAATGTATAGATGGTTGCCTGTGACCTATTTATAAACTGTGAACGCTCGCTTAATCGACCTGAATGAAATTCGACATGTGTGAATTTCCAAAGGCAAACACTCAAATATCATTTTGCTATAGGAAAAGAGACATTTGTATAGTTTATTATTTTTTTTTTTTTCAAAAATTATGTTTTGACGTATTTTCCGGAAGCCATTTGGTGTCGGTCGTTGAATTATAACTTAAACTTTAAACTGCAACAGCAGTCGAAAGTATTGTCATTTAATGTGAACATTGCTCGAAACTAATGTAGATAGTGGAATGTACATATGTTCATTGCATCTGCATTTCCAAATGCATTTCAAATAAAAAATATGAAATTTGAAACGATAAATTTAAACAGGCTTAATTCCACAGATTAAAACAAGTATGTGCGACACACTTCATGCTTATTTTTTTTTTTTGTGGTAATGTAAATTTAATTTTGCAAAATTATGACAATATATGAATAAGCTATAAAAGTAGTGTTAAACTGATAATGGAAGCATTTATTATAGCTTGCTGCATTGACATATACTTAATGCCTTGAACTTTTGTTAGCAACTATCATTCTATGCTTTGTTTGCTTTTGAGACAGACAAAGGAAAATGTAAATTTTGAGAACGCCATTCGATTTGATATGGGATATCAAGGGAAAAATATGATGCAGTAGCGTGGAAAGTTCTTTATTTAACAATTATAATAATAACTTTGGGTATTTAATAGAAGCTGTTGAATTCGTACAATTCACGCTGACGATTTTGTATGAGCTTTTCATTATTCACTCGAACACCATAGCAATATATAGCTATACAAACCAGAATTTCATATTTGAAAAATGTTTCCGAAAAAAATCCGAAACCACAAAGATTACAAAACTCAAAAAATTTCGGTAAAATCTGCAGTTTTGTAAATTTAAGATGAGAATGAAATTGAAGGTCATTATACTATATAATATTGAACATGACTCTGTTCATGTATTAATGATATTCAAAATGAATACCCAAAACAATATCCTACTTATTTCTTTAGAAATTTTAATTTTCAGTACAACAAGGGGAATTTCCATAAATCATTGTCAGTGTATGCGTTTTCGATGAATTCTTCTATTGTTTTTAGAATTACCTTGGGATTTAACAGTAAAATATATTTCCACACAAGCTTTTGCACATTTGATTCAATAAAAACTTATATAGTTTATCCAATTATTCTTGTCAGTACAGGGAAGATAGGACGTTTGCATCTCAGTTTGGTTGCAGCGTACTGCATAAGTCTATCGCATGTTAAAGCTCTTATCGCGATGCCGTAGTTTTCATAATAAATCATTTCAAGTTTATTTGAAATTGACCAGCGTTACCACCTAGTAGGTAAAATTGCACAATTACGATTTTGAAAAACAAAAAAAATGATTTATCTTTTTCCACACCACCATGAGGTGCGTTTTTGTAAGGGTATCCCCAGTAAGCCTAATCCCTTTATAAAAAAAAAAAAAAAAAATAACAAATAACAAAAAATATCAATTCATCTGTTTAAAAATATTTCATTGACAATTAAAAAAATAAAAGTAAAACTGGCACTTAATCACGAAAATTTTGAAAAGAATCACATTGAAAAAAAATTTTGACTGATATTTATTTCATTTCTCAAAAAGTCTGGTACTGACGAAGGCCCAAAAGAAACATTCGACAGTTGTAATATTCTTAGATTTATTTTAAATATACACTTTGGTTAAATTTTTATTCTTTTTTTTACCTTTGTAAATATAACTTGAATTAAAATTTAGTGCGCACACATTTTTAAAAAAATTTACCAACGATTCTTAAAAAAACTACCCATTTGAAAAACACAAATTGTACAAAACTTAAAATAAAAAATACACTATTTAAACATACAATTTACATAAAAATAATTTATTTCACATTAACTGACCGCGCGCTACGAAAATCTACGCAAATAGTGTTCTTCTTAAAGGAAAACAGCTTAAAATTTTTTAACTGCATTTTAACGTATTTTCCACACATTAAAAGAATCCCAAAAGATGAAAACACTCTACGGTAACTCTCATCATTAAAAACTTTTTTAAAGCTCTAAAATCAAAAGCACCTCTACAGAAATCCAAGGAAAAAAAACTGAACGAGTTACCAAATGGACATGGGTAACCCTGAATGCACATTAATATAATAGGGGTTGAAGTTGAAAAGCAGCAGCAGAAGTCACAGTCCACACACAGCAATTCATTTCAGTGCGCACTCAGATGTGCGCTCGAGAGGACGTTGGGTCTATGTCAGATGTAATCGAAAATTTACGGGCGGGTAAACACTTTTTATGAAGGAGTTCTTTCAATTTAGTATGGTGCAAAAATATGGCGCGCTACTGATTTTGAAAAAGCTCTCCCATTAGATGTGTACTGCCAATTAATATTGGATAGACTTTAGTAGAAAGAAATTGCTTCTTTTTTTTATTAGATATAGATACAAGCATACATCATGTACATCAGAAGACCAAAACTAAAGTTGATAAAAAAAAAAAAAAAAAAATGCCACTCAAAGAAAAATACATCTTTGTGAAGAAAATACTTCTTTATTTTCTAGACAAAAGAAGTTCTAGTGATCTAGGAGCAAAAAAAATATATATTTCCTACTTTTCTTCTTTATAAGACAAGGTTAAAGTGAAATAGAAACCATCCACTTCTGTGTGCATATAAGTCTCTTTTAAAAGGCCTTTATCAATGTCAAAACAAATAAACAAAACAATCCTTATATTATGTGCTCGAATATAGTCTCCTTTTTTTGTATAATTTATCAAATCATTTCAGAAATATAAAATCTATTTTTAGTCCAGTAAAATTAGAATTAAACTTCGGAAAAAATCATATCAAGCTGAATTTTGGTACACACCTTCTGTTTGGCTTTCTAAATAAATACAGAGAGTTCCCTGCCGATAGATGGCACGCTTTCGAAGCTATAACGGTAAACAAAAATCAAATAACTTCTTTTATTTCCAAAACAAATCTATTTATTTCCATTTCTAATTGTTTTTCGTCCAAAAAACTAAAGTCCAAAATTAAAGCACATATACTGTTGAAGCGTCTAAATTGCCACAGAATTGGAGCGTGTAAATGTCCATCAGAATTCTTAACCTGAACGTTCCTGTCATCTGTTCCTGTTGCTGTCACTTATTAAATGTCAATCATTTCTAATGTCATAATTTTGCAAGTCATGTTCTTAATTTCAATTCCATTTTTGTATTTGTTTCAAAGTCAATTTAAAAAACTCCACACAACTTTATTGATAGAAAAAGCGGTTGTTGAGTTATAAGACGTTGATCATTTGTAGACCTCTGTTTTACTCTCGTAATTTTTCTCATAAAATGTCCCTTTATTTTAATATGCCTATACATACAGGGTGATTCTCATAACGTGTGACGAAAAGCTAGAGCGGTTTGGTTAAGGCAAGGAAATAACCGTATGGGATGGGGGGTCTAAATGGTAGAATTTAGATAAGAGAGTAGTGTTCAAGCATATGACTATGCTGAAATGTCTTCTAAGAAATTTTTGGCTGAGTTCCAACATGTAAACAAAAAGGTTTTGTTGATGTAGTAATACATTTTTCATACGCATCAGCAACGCAAATTTTTCAAAAATTTTCCTTTGCATAATTTTGACGTTTCGGAACGCATTTTATGAATTAAATTTTAGAAATGAATAGATTAATGTTTTGCTTGTGTCATGAGGAGACTAAGGCCCAATTCACATAGAACTGGCAGATGGTTTTGGTATGGTTCTGGCGTGGTGCATACAAATGCCACGTTGTGATGACGAGGCGAGGCTATGGTGGTGCAACATGTCATCGCCACGCTATATTCAAAACTCCAGTGGCCTACGTGAACCGGCACGCCATATTGAAATCACTTGAAGATTGAACATGTGACCACTATTTTATTTATTTTGAAGTATTTTTATCACTTTATTTGTGTAAAACAAATCTAAAAAAATCACAACGATTAGGAAAATTTTCCAAATACTAAAAAAAAGCATTCCTTTGCATCAATTCTCAATAATTCACTCTGCCTTTTCAATCCACTCTGACAAATGTCCGTTCATTGTCACTTCTGTGTAAATTGAGTACATCATACCCACTCCACTCCCGAAGCATGCCAATGACACACCAGAACCATGAGCCCCTTTTGTGTGAATCGGGCCTAATACATATATCAATAAACTAGCAAACAGCCGCATTATCCTTACTCAGCAATTTTTATTTTTTAATCAAAATATCCCAATAATATCAATGACTTTTCAGACATTGCTCTTTAAAATAATATTTTAAATTAAAACAGTCAAAAAAATTTTGATGCGCAGTTTACGCATTTATTGCACATCCTAGACTTCTCGGATGCATTTTGGAACTTGCTACATTGTCATAATTGTTACGTTTGAGTTTTGGAACTTATGACTTTGCAACAAATGTGTATCTGATGCATTTTTTTGGAACAACTTTAACGATTAAAATCAACACTCAGAACCGTTTCAATTATGCATTGGCTCATATTGTAAACTCTTAGCGAAATAGAAAAACCAATTAAATTTTAGCTCAAGATGCTTTGGAATTAAAGAAACAACAAAGTCAGCTATTACACGTCGACTCAAGAGTCATGATCTTTTCTCGAATTCCTCTTTAAAAATCATTCTGTGAGGCGCGTGCTATTAAGCGCTTAATACACGATACAACCTATCGTACCGACTTGGAGTTGTACCGATATCGCAGCCGTCTTCGCTCCATAGCATTCTACGTGCGATTTAGGTACAGCGGATACCTTCGAGTACACACACGATACAACCATCACATGCGACTACGATAATCGGTACGATAATCGTATCGTGTATTAAGCGCTTAACACACTTCACTCTCTATTCATGACTCAAACTTGACAGCTCTCTTTTAGTTTTGTTTTCCGTGTTTATGCTCTTTGTCTACACACCAAGACGATGTTCACATTGGACTCAAATTTACGATTTGTTTTTGACAGAAGTCAGTCAGCTCGTGTTCAGACACAAGTAATGTGAACACAAACGATTCAAAAAATTTAAAAAATCCTGCCTCACTTGCCCATCTCTTTCTCACCACAAAGTGGGAACGAGAAAAAGTACATAGAAGTCAAAATAAATCCGAGGAGTAAGTCCAATGTGAACACCGTCATACAAGTATACATATTGTGCTCTCGACAAGAAACGAATATAAATGAAGCGACACGGTAAAATAACAAACAAAAGAAAAGCAAACGTCAAAAAAGTCGCCGAAAATTTGGCCCACGACTCTCCGGTTCGCAGGTTTTCCATCTCATTCTTTTTCTCTTTCGCACTCATAGACGGTGTTCACATTGGACTTACTCCTTGGATTTTTTTTGACGTTTATATATTTTATATTTTGAAACTAGTTAGGAGTGTTCAGTGAGGCTGTTTCGAACAGTTTGGAACAGTTTAGAACAGAAAAGAACAGGTTTTTGCTGTTCAGTGAGAAATTTTTTGTTCTAAACTGTTCTGACTTGCTGTTCAGTGAGTCTGTTTGGAACAGTTTAGAGCAGGATTTTCTGTACTTGCTTTTGAGGTAGAACAACTTAGAACAGGATTTGTGGGAAATGTCAAAATCAGTTGTTGTTCTGTTCTGTTCTGACTATTTCTTCACTAAACAAAGCTGTTGATGACTAGAGATGTCATTAATGCCAAACTACGAACTTTACTTCAAACCTTTACCTTCCGTATTTATCTGAGAATCACCTTACACAAGGCACAAATCAGTTAGGAATTTTGTAATATAAATTGTAAACTTTTCTTACTGGTTATAAATTTTCAAATTAAATCTTCTTCATATTAGTGATTAAATAACCTCTTCACTCAAACTGTTTAACGTTAAAAAAAAAAGAAAAACAAGTCAATAAATAAGCATTCCAAGCTATCAGTTTTTAGCGATATGTTTTAAATGAGTATGTTTAATCAAAATTCTTATTTCTTTCTTGATTCTTAATAAACAAACCCTATATCTACCGCTACCTTATCTATACACGTCTCTCCTTTTGTGCTCTGAAAGCATCTATTTCTATTATGTATTTTGTATAAAAAGTCTGTATAAATATAATGGTACAACATACAACTCATATTTATATTATGAGCATATTTTGTCTTTCTTACACTTTCTTACTAATTATACTGACGACACAACAATAATTATTACCAAAATCAATCAAAAACACTGTTTGCACATTATTATGGTTGTCAATTTGTATAGTAGAGTTCTTAGAAATACACAATATCGATCCCAAGAGTATGCTATAGAAATTAGTTTGTCTCGAAAATTCGAAGAATGGGTGACCCCTAAAGATATGTGAATAATATTTTCATTTGGGTTGTATTTCCAAAGCATCTCAAACGTTTGTATTTTTTTTTGTTTTTATTTCAATTCAAATTTAATTTTCAATTTATATCAAAACTTAAGGAAAAAATTTTTAAAATAAACTGAAATTCAATTATGTACTTGTACATAGTATGTACGTTAGACTGATTCAAAAAAATTAAATTTTCTCCGATTTTCAATGCCACTAGAGTTGTTAGAGTTTGGTGAAATAATAAACCTGGTAAAATTTCAGCCATTTAGATTAATATTTAGAGGTCGCTCAACGCTAACTTCTTTTTTCCATACAAATTGTATGGGAAGTTTTCTTCTGTTTAATTTGTTGTTTAATAACTTTACAACCGATTATCGTACGGAAATGATTGATACGTTTTCTTAAAGGAAATTTAATTTTCTTTAAAAATGTCTCTTACTTTTATCTAATTAGTGCACTCCTTCTAAAGTTATTGAAGGTTAAAGTGGATGGTTTACTCCACAGATTTTTGGATTGTCTGTTGTAAATATCAGCTATAATATAAATTTTATGAGATGACAATATTTATAAAAAACACAACACAACTACTTATCAAGTCAATTTTTATGACAAAAATCCTTCAAATTGATTGCTATAAGAACCGAAAACAACGATAAAAATGTGCTATTTTAATAGTTTATTTTTGTGTTTTTTCTTTGCGTTAAATAATTTTTTTTGTTAAAAAATGAATTTATTACAATATGTACGACAAAATTTAATATTTAAATCGTATGGTTGATATTTTCCACAGGGTATTCAAAAAACTGTCGAACAAACCATCCACTTTAACCTTCAACAACTTTGGAAAAATTGCACTAATTAGAAAAAAGTAGGGAACATTTTTAAAGAAAATTCAATTTCGGAATAAAAATAAATGGAAAATATATTTCAAATTTGAGGTTTGCCGACAATATAAGAAAAGGAAATATCTCGAAGAATAACCAACGGTTGGAGGTTATTTTGGACTTAAATGTTTCAAACACAACCAAAAAATACATTTTTGATTCGACAGTTCTTCCAGTATTAACCTATGGGTCCCAAAATTGTAGCAACAATGTATCGCTTAAAAGAAAATTAGCAACAGCGCAAAGATCAATGGAAAGGACATTGAAGATCCCAACGAATAAGGAACATTAATATACGAAGATGTTCTCTGGAAAGCGAAAAGGTTGAAATGGTACTGGGCAGGACATGTTATGAGAAAGATGGATGGCAGGTGGTCAAAAGAATGCACGGAGTGGGTACTTTTAAGTGCCACCAGACGGAAAGATATGAGCTACACGCTTTCGATAAATTATGGTTTCAGAAAATTCCTCAGCACCAGGAGGAGGGACAAACCATGACCATCGACTGAAAAACACAAGAAAACTTACGTATTTTCCAAAAAGTCGCTGTTAAAGAAATTACAAATATATTGGAAAACTCTTATGGTCTAGATCCAGGGGGAAGGGGGCAGTACCCCCTCTTGCCCCCTTCCGGATGAATATGCCTTACAAAAATTAGCTTAGACTAAGGAGTACAAATTAAAAAAAAAAGTACGTATACGCCCTAGTGCACCTATACCTACATACCTTACCTAACATAAAAATAATGAACATAATTATTCGAGCAAAAATAAATTGAAACGATTTTTATGTGCTGATAACACAGTAAGCAATGCAAAAAATATTGGGGTAAAATTCTATAACCCACCTGCGATGGGAGAGGCAATTTCTAAAAAATATTTAAAAACTTACAATGACCCCAACAATCATCCCGCAAAACATCTGCACGAACTAGAGGGACGAATCGCTCACAGCATTTCTTGACTTAAATTAATTTCAATAGAAAAATAGTAAAAATGTTGAAGAATTTTGAAAATAGCTGCTATATTTTTTCACTCTATTGAAGGATTTTTTTAAATTTAAAGATAAGGCATCATAAGTTTTTCAAATGTGTTTATTTATATAGGTTTCCAAAAGGAACATTATTTAAGACTTTAAGAATATATGTAAGAATATTTGCTTCTCGATTTATTCCTCCTTTTGGCTGTGTTAACTATTTTTCTTGAGAACATTTTTTTCCAAGTTAACAACAACCATATTCACCAAGTGAATATAAATAGATTTCTGCATCAAATTCCTAACACAAACAACACACTCCTTATGCATGTGTATGTATTTGTATTTCCCTACACGATTTAACTTTTTTTTTTAAATATTTGATTCCAATGAAAGAGAAAAAAATTCTTCTGGCTAAACAAGAAAAACTACATACCATTTTCCAAAAGAAAAACATTGCAAACTTGTTAAGTAGATTAGAAATCCAGAAAAACAAACAAAATCCTCGAACTCCACAACCAACTACAATATTACTGGAAATAAACAAAGAAAACAAACTTTCCAATTGACCTCAATCCTATACAGCAGAACTATAGTATAGAAAACCAATTTTATCGAAAAGTCCTTGTGTTTTTGCCTCCAGAGGCCATCAGAGAGCTCCTGTGCTCGTGGTGGTATATAAATATAGAGTTACCTCCACTTCTCGTATAGATCCTTCTTTGAATTCACTTTTTTTTTGTCTGGCTATTATCGCCAAGGAACACATTGCGCGCTTTGACTTTTCTGTGTGTTGACCTACCCCACAAATAACCCAATGACCCAAAACCATGAAAAAACTGGCTCATAACTGTTATTATAATAAGAATGGCGAACTATCGAGTTTAATTGCAAATGTTAAAACATTTTTTTTTAATTTTTGTGATTTTTTTTTATTTATAGTTTATTGTTCGAGAAAAGGTACGAGTTTTATTAGAAGAGGGTGAGATAGAGTTGCATCCAGGTCATGGGATCATGGTAAAAACCGCAGACATAAGGATCTTGGGAGTCTCTTATTGGTGAAATATTTGTTTTTGTATTAAGTTCTGTGTCGTTAGTTTACATTTCAATGTTGGAGGAGCAACTTGTTTTCGAGATGACGATTCTTTAGGATTATATATCTATCCGTGTTTAGACTATATGACTGCAGGTCCACGTCTCAGATGCTATTTAAAGCTTTCAGAAGAAAAGATATGCAAATTCAGTTTATTCGCACGTGCTTCGCATTATAATATCAGCTTGCCCTTTCTATGTTTCGCGAATCTCGCCAAGATTAATTAGTTCTTCAAGAAACCCTTTCCACGCATGAAGCAGCACGAAAAGTAGTATTTTAAAAATTTAAACGAGCTGTGCATAAATTCTGTTGTCTGTCATGGATAAAAAGGTGTGTCCTTCACTATTTTTTCGCGCTTGTAGAATAGAAAATATATAGACCAACGAATAAGATGTACATATCAAGTTTCGTTGGATTTGAATCCTCTTGTAGTAAAAGTTTCTCGGAATTTTAAGATTGAGTGTGTTATAAGTAAATAATTTTTCTATGGGAGCCTTAAGTTTAAACTAGTATTATACATGTAACTTAGAGCTTAAATTAAAAAAATTTTAAAAATCAACATAAATCAAAATAAATTTATTAAAAAAGTCTTCTTAAATTTTTTTGAGAGCTACAGAACACCATCTGATTTCTTTAGCTAATCTTAGTTTTGGAGAAAAATATATTTAGGGTCTGTTTCACAATGTCTGATTAAAGTTCCAATTAAGCTACATGGAACTTATTCGTCACTTAAAAACCTCATTTACGATTCACAATATCTGAATAGGTCTAAGTGGCACTTAAAGTTCTGAATATTTTACAGACCAGTTGAAGTGCTGATTAAAAAATTAAACTGGCAAATAAAATATGTACAGCTGTCAATGTGACTCAGTCAACAAATACATCAATAGTTTGGACTAGTGACGGATATTTGTATGCGTTAACCCAATTACTTAAATACTTACTTCACCACAAAAATTCCACCCCTTAACACCATAAAAATGCAATTTTAAAACGCACTAAAGTTATTTAAATCACTCACATTCACAAATCAACACACAATTTCTAACTGGATTTTATCAAATTGCAGCAAGGGGCCTTAACACAACATAGTAATGTTGTTTGTTACCAGTTCTGGGTCCAAAACGTTTAGTTATGACACTTTAAAATTCACAACTTGAGAATAAATTAATAATTATTTGATTGATTTATTTTCAATCAGTCAAATTCTTTGGAAAACTGGAATAACTGACAACTAGCTAAGTGGCACATAAATTTATGGTTGTGAAACGCAAAGTTTTTTAATGAGAGGATTTAAGTTGCGGATAATTTATGTGTCGGATAGTTATAGGGAACTTTAATCAGACATTGTGAAACAAACCCTAAAAATCGCAGAAGCGGTTTTTTTTTAATTAATTTTTTATTTATAAAATCTTGCAAAAATTTTTAAGAAAAAAATTTGAAAATTGAAAGTTTTTTTAAAAATCAAAAAAAAAAAATTGAAAATTTTAGTACATATTATTTATTTATTTAAATTTTCAAAAAGATTCTCCATTAAAAAATTATGAAAATCAGTCTATTCCTTTTCGAGAAAAACGAAAGTAAAAAAAATGGTTCTATGGGAGGTACCATTTAAAACCATTTTTTGGAAATTTAATTTTCACAAAAAGGTAGCATATAGTTAAAAAAATTTCTTTATTTTTTTCTTTTGGAAAGATCTGTCGAACCATTTTTAAGAAAAAAAAAGATTTTCCCAAAAATGCTAAAAAAAATTATATGGCAGGTACCGTTATTTTTGGTCTTAAAAAGAAAATGAAAAAAACATGTCGGGGGAATGTTCCAAAAACACTTTATAACAAGTTTAATTAAAATCGGCTCATGGGTTTAGGCTGCAGACCCACTTTTTCGTCTTCATTATAATCGTGTCAAAATCTTGAGTTCAATTTTTTTACGAATCCAAAACTTGCCATATAGTACCTATTGCGTATATATCGCAAGTTAAAATATAACAAACATATAAATGCAATGTAATGACTAAGTTTTACTATTTGTGTATATTTTCTTGCTTCAAGCAAATTATAATTTTTCGTATGCAATGTACTGTAGATTAAAACTAAAATATAAACTAAAAATAGGTGCCTACATACAAACATACAGGGTTTCTATTGTTTCATTTATAATTCCTTATAAAATCAGATTTAAAGAATAATATTCAATCTTTTTGTTCTCATTGTGTATTCCTTTATTTTTGTGTTTAATTCTATATAATTATTTTTTTTTTTTCAATATCTAAAAATTTTACCAACTTGTCATCACTCCATATATAACTTAGTTCAATATGCAAAATGACTTTTTCATTGATTTAAATTTATAACTTATGTAGAAAAAAAGAAACAATATGTGAATTGTTTTATAAACCTTCAGACCTTCAGAAAAAAATCACTTATAAACAAAAATTTTCTAACATCAACAAAGATTTTCGATCTGAACTTTAAAAATCGATTTCCCATCATTTTGAAAAATGGACATGGAACAAGATAGAACTCAGGTGACGATTTATACAACAATAATTTTGAACTTTCACAAATTATAAGTCATTTAACTACATAATTTTGACCTATAACATATGAGATTGCTCAACCGCCCAACAGACCCCAATACGGTGTGATACAAATTTTTATTTGTTTCGTCTGTTAATTTTTATCGGAAATAATAAAATATACATATCGTTGTCAGCAACCCGATCATTGCCAGCAACCCAATCGTTGTCAGCAACCCGAAATTTTCATACGTTCAAACATATCAATAGTTCCGTTCCCGAGATTTTGCGGACTAAATCTGGCTAAATGTCAAATTTTGAGGAGTGGGGATGAATGCTCTCACAGAGAAAGAAAACTGTAAAAATGTCGGGAATGGTTTGCGCACTGTTTTGTACTAATTCTTACCAATTTTTAAACGTCAAAAATATATACTCGAATAGAGTTGCCTTAGATCAACAATGAAAATTTATCAACATTGTGAAGAATCACAAGCCAAAAAAATAAATTTTAACAAAAAATAAACGTACCTGCTTATATTAATATAAAAAAATATAAAAACTAAAAGATCTTTAGTTCTACATTTAATAGGTACTCTATGCATTTAATAGGTACTCTATGCATTTAAGAAGAGCCAAATTGATAATTCTATATTTTTTTCTTCAGAAATAATTTTGCTAAGTTACACATATTTTACAAGAACTATTACATTAATTAAAAGATTAACAATATAATAAAAAAATATGCCCATGTATCAAAACTAAAATTAAAATAAAATTAACACTTGGGCAACCCTTATTCAACATGGTTTTTGTTTTTTTTTGTCATCAAGCCGACATTTGCCAACTAATACGAAATAGCCAGAAGAAATTCCTCGGACAAAATCTGGTAGGGTGGGGAAATTTTTTACTCTCTCAAGAGCGCTCTCTTTAGCAAGAAACAGCACAATTTTTCACTTGCAGAACAACTTCAGACTAAAAATGAATAGATCTGGCGGTCTGAAACTGTTTGAAACTAGGTGCGGAACGCAACTAATATGAAAGATATTAAAACGACTGATATCAAAGTGATAGATGTCAAAGTGACAGATGTCAAAGTGACAGATGGCAAAGCGACAGATGTCAAAGTACCATATGTCAAAGTGACATTATGTCAAAGTGACAGATTTCAAAGTGACAGATGTCAAAAAGACAGATGTCAAAGTGACAGATGTCAAAGTGAGAGATGCCTAAGCGACAGATATCAAATTGACAGAAGTCAGTGACAGGTATCAATGTGACGGAGTCAAAGTGAAAGATGTTCAGGTGGAAAATTTCAAGGTGAGAGATGGCTATATTACTCATGTCAAACTAACGGATGCCAATTAAGTCAGCTGAGGTTTCTCAAGATTTCTGATATGTATTTATGTATAAACATATAAACATACATACATACATATGTCGGGGTATTAAAAAAAAAATTCAATATTAGGTCTGTTTGGTTACTTTTGTAGCACACAGTTGAAAATCTGTCAAATTTCTAAAAGAAGAGCAAAATTCTCTCAAAGAGAGTAAAACCTGCCACAAAATAAACAAACGCCTTGTTGCAGTTTGTATTTGAAACGTCAAACGTAAGTTAAAGCAGCCAACGATAAACAAAACAGAACATAGAAGATATGCTCATAACATACACCCTATTCGCCATCTTTGGATTTTTGTAACGTCATAATCATCTTTTTGTATTATTTTCTTTCTTAAAATGAAGAATATTATCTAGAATTCAGCATTTAGTAAAATTACTTTTAATAAAACAACAAATATGTTTTATAATATTATAATTATAAATAATATTTAAATATTGACAATTAAAAACTTTGTCCGCCGTATTGCAATTTTAAATTTAAAAAAAAAACAGCGAAATGAAAATGAATGCCCAGAAGAGGACAGTTACAGTTACGGATTTTGACAGTTGTTGTTAAACTCCTTGCAACAAGAAATTTGTGTAGCAGAAAGTTGCAAGGAGGGGAAATTTCTTACTCTCTCGCTGTGCTCTCTTCTTGCTACTTCCTGCAACTTTCTTCAGTAAACAAACAGGAATTTGTGAAAAGTTGTGCGACGTCGCACGACCGACTTTTCAGTAACCAAACAGACCTATTATAAAAGTCATTTTACAACATAATTTTGACCTATAACATATGAGATTGCTCAACCGCCCAACAGACCCCCAATACGGTGCGATACAAATTTTACTTTGTTTCGTCCGGTAACGAAAAGAAATCTGTGAATTATAATCGGGAATAATAAATTATACATATCGTTATCAGCAACCCAATCGTTGCCAGCAACCCAATCGTTTTCAGCAACCAGAAGTGTTCATACTTTTAAACATATCAATATGAAAGATGTCAAAGTGACAGGTACAAAGTGACAAATGTCCAAGTGGAAAATGTCAAGGTGACATATGTCAAAGTGACAGATGTCAAAAAGACAGATATGTAGTTGACAGATGTCAAAGTGACAGATGTCAAAGTGACAGACGTCAAAGTGACAGATGTCCAAGTAAAAAATGTCAAAGTGACAGATGTCAAAGTGACAGATGTCAAGGTGACAGATATCAAGGTGACAGATATCAAAGTGACAGATTTTTAAGTGACAGATGTCAATTTGACAAATGTAAATTGAATGATGTCAAAGTGACAGATGTCCAAGTAGAAAATGTCAGTGACAGATGTCAAAGTGACAGATGTAAGAATGACAGATGTCAAAAGTGACAGATGGCAAAGCGACAGATTTCAAAGTGACAGATGTCAAAGTGACAGATGTCAAAGGGACAGATGTCAAAGTGACAGATGTCATAGTGACAGATGTCAAAGTGACAGATGTCAAATTGACAGATGTCATAGTGACAGATGTCAAAGTGATAGATGTCAAAGTGACAGATGTCAAAGTGATAGATATCAAAATGACAGATGTCAAAGTGACTGATGTCAAAGTTACAGATGTTATTGTGATAGATGGTAAAGTGACACATTTCCAAGTGGAAAATGTCAAAGTTACAGATGTCAAGATGAGAGATGGCGACATCATCAAATGTCAAACTAACGGATGTATGTACATATTTTAGGGTATTTAAAAAAATTAAATTCATTACAATTTGAACTGCGATGTTTCAAATATCTTGAAAATAGGAAATATGTGATCGCAGTATGTATACAATAATGAATTCTTTTTTCCCTCTAACCATATTTTGAGAACGTTTTTACCGATTTCATTCTTCTTTATTTTTTAATTTTCTAATACTATGAAAGAAGGTTCTTATGGAAACAAAAATTAAGAAAATTGCGAAATTTAACATAAAATTTGTTTGACGGTGTTGTTTTTTCTTGACAAATAAAAATATAAATATTGGATATTTATTTTATTTATCCGATTCGTATTAATGTTTTTTGTGATCATATACTATATGGTATATATGGTAAACGTATATGGCATAGTCCAATACTACTTGTCATATATACAAATATTGTGCCATATTTTATATGACTGGCATTGGTCATATACATATGACAATGTTATACTGCCTTAACTAATAATATATTCTGTTAAAAACAGTACATATACGCCACAGTGACTCTGCTAAAAATGCTTATTTTATATCATTTATTTTGAAGGGTCTGTAATTACTATACAGTATATATCCACATGTATGTTTAGGTTAGGTTTGGAGGGGTGATAATACGGCAGGCCACATCATCTAACTCGGATCTCAGTGGATCGATCCATTGTGCTCTCCAGGATAAAGGTATGGTATGGAGAGGAGTTGTCGAGTTTAGGGGTTAGATATGGTGGCCTCCATGAAGTATTTGCCTAATTGAATTTCGGAAGAATTTCAGAATATGCGTTTTTGGTCAACATTATTCTTGCAGTTTGCCAGCAAGTTGCAGCAGCACATGCATTTCTCAGAAACTACTTTCCGATTTTGAAAATTCTTTTTTGTTTTTTTTTTGCATTATTATACTTAGAGGATTTTTGATTTAAACGCGCAAAAGTTGTATCCGATCCTCAAAAATTATTTGCTGTTTAAATAAGGTGACATTTGGGGGGTCGACTCAAAAGATGGCGGTGCAAAAGTTAAATACAAATCGGCTCAGCAGTTTTCCAAAAACTGCATTTTTTAAAATATAAATGCGTAAAATTTTTTGAAAAGCTTTCTACAACCACGTATACTTGCAAAATTCAGTTCAATACAAATGCATTTAAGAAGTAAAAAATGAAACATCAAATTATTATTTTATGTGACTTCTAAAAGCTAAACTGAAACATTTTTGAGAAGTAAAAGAGTTTGGTTATAGTTTTAGATATCACCACGTTTGTTAAGGACAGATTCATATTAAAACAAACTAAATAATTATGAATGTTAATAGTTTTAAACTTACCTGTAAGTCTGCATTCTAGAACTAATTCATCGCTATGGTCAGCACAATCTGGTACTCCATCGCAAACATAGCTGATTTGAATACATTCTCCATTTGCACATCGGAATTGTTTTTCTTGACAAAAGTTTGTAATGTTTTTTGCTGAAAATAAAAAAACCAGAGATTATGGACGTTAGGCATTGAATTATAATACTTTATAGGAATTATAATATTTTATAGGAATTAATGTAATTTTTGTATGTATGCATATAAAAATTTTTCAGAGGCTTTTTTTCTTATTTCAATGTATCTTATGCGTTATGCTTTGTGGTCCTGAATATGTATGGAGTACTTATACATAGAATCATAGGCGCCCGCGTTGGGTGGAAAGAGGGACACTTGCTCCCTTGCCCCTGGCTCTGGCACGTAACAACTTACCACTACATTTTTAATTTTTTCACTAGGGATTTATTACCATGGGCAAGGTTTGCATCCGTTGGCTCTTGGCCAATCTCTCACCAGACTGATGAGCCAAAGCCGTCTTGACGAAACGCTTATTTTTGTGGATTAAAGGCCATTGAAATGTATTTTAAAACAATATAATAGTCAAAAAGTCTACTTGGCTGATTTATTTCAGTAGTATATTAAATTTGTATTTTAAGAAACCTTCGTATACAATTATTTACTTGTTTTTGATAGGTATTGTTGTAAAATTTATTTTTAATGTTTCTTAGCGGTTTAATACTTCGCAGCTGTACGTCAGTATTTGAAAGATGATTTTTATTACATCCTGAATAAAATAACAAAAATTAAATAGAAAAATGAAAATAAACCAAAAAATGTGGTACTTTGAAAGTTGAAAAAAGGTAGTTCGAAATAATTTCCATTTTTGCTGTTTGAATCGCTACTGACCGAGAAGAAAATGTAAAATCCACAAATCATAATTTTTAATAAATTAAGATTTGGATCAAAATTCTGGTGCGGTCAAAATTATTTTTCATATTCTGCTTTTCGAAATACTAAATTCATAATTTCAACCCACTCCCTTAAAGTTACTGTCAGAAATGTTCTAAAGGATATTTGTAAATGATTAAAATTCTTTGAATGTTTTGCTTTTTTAAATAATAACAAAAATTAAACAAATGACTTATTTAAAATATTTGTTTAAATAGTATAAAAAAACATTTAACTCCTGGTTTTAATGTTACTTTAAAAACTTAGCTTTTTTCAAAAATTAAATACAACGTATACCTCCTATGTCTATTTCCGAACTTTGAATGGAAAAAGGAAAATTCTTGAGAAAAATTTGAATATTTGTTTTAGCGACCCTACAACAATTTTGGCTTTCTCGAATTTATTCTTATTTCCAGGAATCGCATTTTGAGGCATTTGAATTTAAAATTGTAAAAAAGGCATTTATAAAATCATTAAGAAAATTATCATTAAGAAATTTATTAATAACAAAAACAGATTTTAAAATTTCTTATTAATTGAAACCATCAGTGGTGCTCCTGTTAAAGGTCCAATATTTTTGAATTCTTACTCCTATGCGTCCAGGGAAATTCAGTATTTATATCACCAGTTATTCCTCGTTAGAAGAAAAACAAAAAACAGTTTTTTTCGGACAACAAATACAAATATAATTTTAATTTAATATTTGTAATTATTTAACTCAAAGGTTGGGGTGGCAAGTGAAGTTGTAGCTCCTTCAAAAAACTCAAGAAGGACTTTAACACTTTTTTTTTGGTTTGAGATCAAAGCGACTTTTGAACTAAAACAACTTTCACAAGTATGGTGAATTAGGAGAATGTAAGTTTCTTCGTGTTGTTATAGGTTTTGTAAAAACGGACTTCATTTTTTTAAGTAAAACTTGCAAAAAGTTGCGGGAAAAGGAAACAAATTATTATTTTATTATTTATTTACAAAATAATGGTTCACATAAAAATTTTTTTTACTAGGTAAAAAAATGCTAAGCAAAAAAGCAAAAAAGGTACAAAAGGCAAAATAAAATTTATATATTTGGAATCAGGTGTACGTCCATCGTATTTGATTCAAATTAGAATTTTGATCAAATTTTGCAAAATAAAAAGGCATTTTCTACAGAATCCGTTCTCTGCTTATTAGTATGAATTCTTATAAAAAGTTTCTATATAGTAAAACTAAAATTACCACCTTTTTTTAAAATCCTTGAATTTCTACTGGCCATTATTAAGCCGTATAAAGTTAGCATGACAACTTTCGAAAAAGTAACTTTTGACTGTCTCAGAAATTGCCTTTTAAGTGCCGTAAATATGCCGTGAAGAGAACAAAATTGTCGCGCCACTAGTTCTCCTTAAAATTGATGACATGACATGACACTTTTTAAATTTTGGTCAAAAATAACTTTTGAGTATGCAATATCCTTCAAATTAATTGCCATAAATATGCCGTGAAATGCAAAAAAAATTGCCGCGACAGTGGTTTTCCCAAAAATGGTTTTTATACTAAATCTTCATATAAAGTTAGCATGGCATGACAGTCTTTCTACATTGGCAATTGATACAAATCGGTAGCGTATCGATACAGAAGCTATATTGCAAAAGTCTATTTAAAAAAAAGGGTTTATTTATAATGTTGTTATTTTGAAAATCTTATCGTTATTATTTTTCAACTTTGTTTTTTTTTTTTTTTTTTTTCAATTTAACGCGAGAAACTTTAAAGCTGTGATGTACACATTTTTAACTAGTATATGCTGACAAACAGGAACCGGATTTTGAGGCATTTAAAAATCTAAAAAAGGCAAATAAATAACATAAAAAAGGCAAAAAAAGCATTTATAACTCTATTAAAAAAATTATCGAAAATTATTAGTAAAAAAAACAATGTACAACGAAAAAGGTTTTAAAATGTCAATATAAGTTCGAACCACTGCCTTTCTTAAAGGTGCATTTAAATTTTTCAATATTGCGAGTTCCTCGTTAGAAGAAAAAAAAAGAACTCATTTTTGTATAACTTCTTTGCCAATCATCCATTTAGCTGTTTTAAATTTGAAATAATTTTTTTCCAACAATAAATACAAATAGGTCTATATTTTTAGTTTAAAATTAAATTTTTTTTTTAATTATTTTACTTAAAGGTTACGGTTGCAGTGAAGTTGAAAATCCTTTTCTTTAAAAAAGGAAACTCGAGAAGGAATTAGAAGAATCTAACTTTTTTTCGTGTATTTCTGTATTGTAAATACGCCATTCGATTTTTTTTTTGAGTAAAACTTGCAAAAAGTTGTGGAAAAGCAAAAAAATCCAAAATACGCAAAAAAGGCAAAAAAAAAGGCAAAATAGGTAAAAAAGGCAAAAAAAGCAAAATAAAATGTATACCTATATTTAGAATTAGAAGAACGCCAATCGTATTTGATTCAAATCAAAAGAATTTTCCACGGAATCCGTTCCCTGCTGATAAAAAAGTACGTGTACCCCACAGTGACTCCGCTAAAGCTTATTTTGTATTATTTATGTAGGATGACTACATTTCACAACTAAATAAACATCCTAAATTAAAACCAAACATTTAACATTTACGCTATTTAAATTTAAATCGTATTGCCAAATCATTCCATTTCGAATATGTACATAATTTACGAACTAACTATAGTATGCAGATAAAACTTAACGTAATGAACAGGCATTCGGAAAAGTAAAGTCAAGCAAAGTCAAAGTAAAGTCAAGCAAAGTCAAAGTAAAGTCAAGCTAAGAAAGTTAAGCCAATGTCAAATTAAAGTCAAATTCAAATTATATTTTTTCTATATTTTTTCATAATTGAGATAATTAAATTACATTTAAATTAATATTTTATTTAAATCATAAACTTAAAAACTATTAAATTGAATTAAAACTATTTAAACTTAAACAAACTCTAAAGTGTTCTAATGTATTCCCTTTCCCTCCCCCTACAATTGGTGTCAGAAGTGTTGCTGGACAAGTGCCGCAAAAAGTGTTCTAGTTGTCTTTAAACTATAAAATTACATTACAATAATAACCTATAGTGTTAAAGCCTAAATAAAAAAAAAAGAGAGAAAAGAAAAAAGAAAAATAAAAATAAAAAAAAGCATGCAAAGTTACTTTTAACGAAAATTTATTAGTGACAAGAATTAACAAAGTGAAAAGATAGAAAAGAAAAAATTAAAAGCTAAGAATTAAATAAAAAAATAAAAGTTCATGCATCAAAAATAATAAGTGCGATACATATACATTAGTGCATATAAAAAAAAAAAAAAAAAGCAAATAATTTAACGCGATTAGTGAGTGCATACGAAAAAAAAAAAAGAGAACAAAATATAAGAGAAAAGTACAATCATAAATTGTTAACGAAATATACATACAAAATTGGTGAGATCGTTTCATATTATATTTTCTCTCTTACATTACTTATTTAATTTATTATTGCACCAAGATCGATTTGCTCGTAAAGTGCTAAGTCAGGCTTGAATTGAGTGCAATTCGATTTTACGATCTTGTGTCATATGCTTGAGCTTAGTTATCGCATGCAACGAATATACCGACTTGACATTTGATTGATACAATAAGAGCTTTTTTATCGCATGTAATTTTATGCTTATTGTTTTTTTTTTGTCAAATAAAAAATCAAAACAAAGTCTTATGAAAAGAACTTTCAAGCGGAATATATTTTTTTGATATGATTGTGCAAGTGATATGAATATGGGGAGGAAGATTTAAATTTTCGAATGGACGATTTAAATAAATTAACAACAAAACAATTACAAACAATTTTAAAAGAAAAGAAATTATCATATCGATATAATTTAAAAACGGAATTAGTAGAGAGATTATTCAATGCTATTTTGAATGAAGGAAAGTCAGTAGGTAGTTTTATGGAAGAAAATAATAAAAAGGAAACGGAAAAAGATATAGATGATAATTTAGTTGATAATATCGAAGCTGGTGAGGGTGATAAAGAGAAAGTTAACGAAAAGCTAAGAGAGATGTCGGAAACCAATCATTTTGTTTTTAGGGACGTAGAAGAATCTTTAGATAAATTTTCTGGTGAGTCTGGGAAAAATGTAGTTCTGTGGTTGAAAGATTTTGAGGACATTGCTACAGTGTGTAAATGGAATCCCATACAAAAATATCTGTACGCGAGGCGTTTACTTAAAGGAGCTGCCAAACTGGCAATTGAATCAAAAAGTGGCATTTGCAGTTGGGATGATTTGAAGCAATTTCTACTGAACGAGTTTAATAATGCGCCCTCTTGTATAAGTCTTCACAATGAACTTCAGTCTAGGACGAAAAAGTACGATGAATCTTTCTTAGAATACATGTATTCAATGAAACAAATTGCTATGAAGGGAAATTTTGATGACGCATCCTTAATAGCCTATGTTATTCAAGGTATTCCGGATAGCCCTTTGAATAAAACGGTGTTGTATGAAGCAACGACTCTAGATGAGCTGAAAAAGAAGTTTTTGGTTTATAAAACGATTAAAGGTCATCAAAAAGCTAGTACGAACAATTATAGAAACCAAACCCAAAACAATTCACAAAATCCTAAGGCAAATTTTTCAGGCACGTCTAAAAATGTGGTGACTCAAAAACGATGTACGAACTGTGGTTCTCTCTCTCATGCACAAGATGTGTGTCCAAACAGGAGCAAGGAAGCAAGGTGTTTTGGATGTAGTGAATTTGGTCACATTTCTACAAATTGTCCAAAGAAAGAAGCAAAGAATACAAACCAAAATGTGAAAAGAATTAACAGACTAGATTGTTGTGTTAAAGTTACGTTGGCTGGAGAGGTATACGATGTGTTGGTGGATACGGGAGCGGATGTATCTTTGATACAAGAGAGTGTTTGGAGAAGGGCTGGTGCTGTTGTTGTTGATGGAGTTGGAGAAATTTTGACGGGATTTGGGCATGGTAACGCAAACCGTACTCATGGATCTTGTTTGATGGATGTTTCAATCGAAGATGATTATTATTCCATTCGATTCCATATCGTTCCTGATGAATGGATGTCTGACTGTATGATTTTGGGAAAGAACTTTTTAAGCGTTTCAAAAGTTAGTATTGAGAATGGTAATATTTTTGTTACTAAAATTCCGGAAGCGGTTACTTTAGAAGAAAATAACATTTCGAAAATGCAAGTAGATGAGTTGGCAGAAAGGAGTGACTTAAATTCAATCCTTGATACAAAACTATCTCATATTTCCGATCCACAAATTCAAAACGAGATTAAAGAATTGGTATGTACCTATGAGCCAAGAAAACCAGAAAAGTCTAAAGTTGAAATGCGAATAGTGTTATCCGATGATCGTCCAGTGTATCAAAAGCCGAGAAGATTAGCGCCACAAGAAAAGGAAGATGTAAAGAAACAGATAGATACATGGCTTTCAGAAGGAATTATAAGACACAGCTTTTCAGATTATGCAAGTCCTATCGTGCTAGTGAAGAAAAAGGATGGAACTAATAGGATATGTGTTGATTATCGTTTACTAAACGCAAAAATTATAAAAGATCGTCATCCACTTCCACTGATTGAGGAAATTTTAGAAGGCCTTGTCGAAGGAAATTTTTTTGTTGTTTTGGATTTCAAAAACGGATTTTTTCATGTGCCGATTGAAAAGGAAAGCCAAAAGTACACAGCATTTGTAACGCCGGACGGGCATTATGAATTCCTTAAAGCACCCTTTGGTCTTTGTAATTCACCGTCAGTTTTTCAGAGATTCGTTAATGCGGTATTTGAGAAACTTTTGCGTTCAGGATGGTTGCGAATTTTCGTTGATGATTTGGTTGTTCAAGCTGGAAGTCCTGAAGAATGCCTTGAAAAACTCAAATTAGTTTTCGAAGTAGCAGCTGAAAATGGTCTTGTTATTAACTGGAAGAAGTGTAAATTCATCACAGAGAAGATCGAATTTTTAGGTCACGTAGTAGAGAACGGGTCATTGAAGCCATCGAAGGAAAAACTCATTGCAGTCCAAAATTTTCCGAAGCCGGATACGGTGAAGAAAATTCAGTCGTTTCTGGGGCTGACAGGTTTTTTCAGGCGATTTATTGCTGGATATGCAGTTCTTGCGAAACCTTTATCTGACCTATTACGTAAAGATACCCCATTTCTTTTTGGTCTAAGTCAGGTTGAAGCTTTCCAAAATTTGAAGGATGCTTTATGCAAAGATCCAGTTTTGAAGCTTTACAATCCAGCGTTGGAAACAGAGCTTCATACAGACGCGAGCAAGGTTGGATACGGAGGTGTCTTACTTCAAAGGCACAACGATAATGAAATACATCCTGTTTTCTATATCAGTTACAAGTCGTCGAAATCTGAAAGTAATTTCACTAGCTACGAACAAGAAGTTCTGGCAATTGTGAAGTATTTGCAGAAGTTAAGAGTTTATCTGTTGGGGATACCATTTAAAATATTTACAGACTGCAAGGCGTTTACAGCAACGATGAGGAAGAAGGAGCTATGTACGAGAGTTGCCAGATGGGCAATATTTCTTCAAGATTTTAACTGCGAGGTCCTTCACAGAGCTGGTACATCGATGAGACACGTAGACGCGCTTAGCCGATTTCCAGCAATAATGAGGGTAGAAGATGGTGTTCTTCATCGTGTTAGAAAGGCACAAGAAATTGATGAGTTTTGTTCACTAATAGCAAATATTTTGAAGCACCAAGAACATGAAGATTTTGTTATACGCAACGGTGTTCTTTACAAATTTGTTGAAGGTGATTATTCCCTAGTTGTTCCAAAGAAGCTACAAAGAGAAGTACTGCGAGGCATACACGAGCAAGGTCATTTAAGCGCAAGGAAGGTCGAAACTTTAGCTAGGAAGGATTTTTGTATTCCAAACATGTCGTCGAAAGTTAAACAGGTAATCGCGAATTGTATACCATGTATCCTTGGAGCGAGAAAGAGTGGAAAGCAGGAGTGTTTACTCAACCCAATCGAGAAGTTTGATACCCCACTCCATACGTATCATCTTGATCATCTTGGTCCTATGAATTCGACAGCTAAGAGTTATAAGCATTTGTTGGTCATCGTCGATGCTTTTTCTAAGTTCATTTGGATCTTTCCCGTCAAATCTACAGGAGCTGAAGAAGTTATTAAGAAGCTGTTGTTCCAGAGTGAAACTTTCGGTGATCCAGTGAGAGTCATCACGGATAGAGGTTCTGCTTTTACCTCTAATTTATTTAAGGAGTATTGCGAAGAACGAAAAATCAACCATTCGCTTGTGACTACAGGGGTTGCTCGCGGAAATGGACAGGTGGAGAGAGTCAACAGGACTATTGTTGAAATTTTGACGAAAATGTCAGTCGATGCTCCTGATAAGTGGTTCAAACATGTTCCAGGACTGCAAAGAATATTGAACTCAACAGTGAATCG
This sequence comes from Epistrophella euchroma, assembly GCA_947049315.1. Lineage (NCBI taxonomy): Eukaryota > Metazoa > Arthropoda > Insecta > Diptera > Syrphidae > Epistrophella > Epistrophella euchroma. The sequence continues at coordinate 130,501,158 of OX346246.1, forward strand.
AAGCACAAACAAAACTCCATTTGAGTTAATGTTCGGAGTACGTATGAGATGTGCAGGAAATGTTCATTTGAAGCAACTGATGGAAGAGTCACTTATCGAAGAATTCGAAGATGAAAGGAAGGAGATGCGGAGCCAGGCTAAGGAACAAATTGCAAAGGTACAAGAAGAAAATCGGAAAGGTTACAACCGGAAGAGAAAAGCTGCTAAGGAATACAAATTGGGCGAACTGGTTGCGATAAAGAAAACTCAATTTGCACCCGGAACTAAGCTGTACCCGTTATACTTAGGCCCGTATGAAGTCGTTAAAGTCAAGCGAAACGACCGATATGAAGTTCGTAAAGTGGGAGCTCACGAGGGACCAAATTCTACCTCGTCCTCTGCTGACTTTATGAAGCCCTGGCGAAATGAAGATGACACTGAAAGCGACGAAAATGATTCCGAAGACAACGATAAAGATGAAGATGAAGATGTTACGAAGGTTTAGCGATGTAGAAATCTTACCGAAGAGGACTGTTCGTCTGAGGCAGCCGACAAGAAGGATGGCCGAATGTAGGATGACTACATTTCACAACTAAATAAACATCCTAAATTAAAACCAAACATTTAACATTTACGCTATTTAAATTTAAATCGTATTGCCAAATCATTCCATTTCGAATATGTACATAATTTACGAACTAACTATAGTATGCAGATAAAACTTAACGTAATGAACAGGCATTCGGAAAAGTAAAGTCAAGCAAAGTCAAAGTAAAGTCAAGCAAAGTCAAAGTAAAGTCAAGCTAAGAAAGTTAAGCCAATGTCAAATTAAAGTCAAATTCAAATTATATTTTTTCTATATTTTTTCATAATTGAGATAATTAAATTACATTTAAATTAATATTTTATTTAAATCATAAACTTAAAAACTATTAAATTGAATTAAAACTATTTAAACTTAAACAAACTCTAAAGTGTTCTAATTTATTCCCTTTCCCTCCCCCTACATTTATTTTAAAGGGTCTGTAAAGTTATACATATGTAGGTACTAAAAACAGGCAAAGAGGGTATAAAGAGGGTTTTTTCACCTTTCTTTCTTCTTATATTCGCATGTAATAGGTAACAAATGTCCCAAAAAAAATAGAAGAAATTATCAGTTTGTAATACGTTTGGCTACATAACATTTAGAAATGTCCTTCTTCATTTGATGGTAAATCCTCTAGAAGTAGGTACACATTTTTTTTTATTATTATCTATTCCATTTCGAATTGAATATATTCACAGCTAAGACAGGACAGCTAGTTACATATAAAATTTAATGTTCTCAATCAAATAAATACCTCATTATCAACAAAACATTCTTCGAAAGGCACTGAATTATGATTGAGGTGGTATTAATGTTTGGATGCGCGATAAATGAAACATAATCCTTCATATTTTAGTAATTCATTTATTGAAAAATAGCTATAACCAACTTTATTCTTATATTCATAACCATTGTCGCGGCAATTTTTTTCTTTTCACGGTATATCTACGGCAATTATTTTCAACTATCTGGCATATTCAGGAGTTATTTTTGAACAAATTTTGAAAAGTGTCATGCTAACTATGTACATATACATATACAGTGAAATCTCCCTTTGCGGACACCTCCCTTAGGCGGACACTTTTTTTTTACGGAAATTAATCCATATAAGTTTAATTAGCTGCATTTTATTTTCCCCCAGATCTGACTTGGATTGGATTTGGAAACATAAATACAAGTATTACAAAAACAACACAAGATCCAGGTCTGCTTTTAGATTTGGATTTCAAAATCCATTTTCTGAACACTTTCCTAGCAATATTTTAATTTTATAGGTTGGTACCACTGCCAAGATTTACAAAAGAACTCAATAAAATTAAAAATTCTTGAAATCAAACACATGCCGCCATCATTCCAATTTGTTTTTATCAGTTTTTTCTTCATTTAATATAGCCGACACGTCGCGAGGCACTGAAAAAATACATAAAAACTATTAACTTAATGGAAATTAAACTAAAAAAATAAAACTGTTCCATTTTTAAACATTCGCTCTTCCTTAGATACCAAATATTATTTCAAACAAGATTTGTGAAAATTTTCCTTCTGTCAATTTTATTGTGCAAATAAAGCCAACTGTGAGAAATAAATACATTTGTGATCCAGTTTGTTTTATTATCATGATCTGATCCAGATCAGATCTGGCGGAAAATAAAATGCAGCTATTGGTTTCGGTTTCTGTTGGACGGACACTCCCTTGGACGGACACGGACAGGAATTTCACATATGAATGACAAAATATTTTCTCTTAGACGGACAACAGAGCAGGATTGAACGTCATCAAGCTGATTATGTTGGCAACGGTATTTTTTTTAAGTTACAGTCTACAGCGAGGATCAAATTCTTTTCATGTAATGGAAAAATACATTCGTGCCAGCTGCCAGGCCAGAAACTCTATTTAGGCGTTTTTCTTTTTTAGCTCTGAGCAGAGCCTGAACGATCCGAGTAAGCTCTGAGCAGAGTATGATCAGAGCTCAAAGATTTAATTATGAAACACGTCTGAGCACTGATTTGCCATATCTGGCACATAAATACGAATCTTCTTATATTTTTGCAAAGGTTTTAGAGGCTGATTTTTATATGTAAGTGTTAAATCTAATCATTTCATTCCACGTCATGTGATAAAAAAGAACTGAAGTTTATTTATTTTGTTTGTTTGTTGTTAATAAATGAATATAGCCATTATTAGTTAAGTTAATTTTAAGAAAGTGAAGTTTATTTTTTTTTTTTTTGTTATTTTTATTTTCTGTTAATAAATGAATACTTATATGTATACTCTTAATTTTGAAAATAAGTGTTTTTGTTTGCTTTCCCTTAAACGGACAACTCCCTTAGGCACCATGGCTGTCCGCCCAAGGGAGATTGCACTGTATAAAGTTAGCATGACATCAATTTTTGGGAGAACTAGTTGCGCGGCAATTTTTTTTTTCTTCACGGCATATTGACGTCATTTATACGGCAATTTCTGGGACAGTGAAGCTTTTTCGAATGTTGTCATGCTAACTTTATACGGCTCCATTATTATGAATTATTATAAAGAAGAACTCGAAAAAAATTGTATCTAGGTATACTACTTATATACCTACATATACTCACCTATAACAATAAAAAGTTTTAGAAAAATTCCGGTCATAGGATAGGTACCTTTATGAGCAACTTGTTTTCCTCGTCCATAAACTTATGGTGGAATCTATTTTAAACAATTGCTTATCAATACTTTACGTAAATACCTAGGCCTAAGTACCTACAAGATTTTAATCACCGAAAAAACAATATAAAAACTTTAAGCATGTCATAACACGAACGAGCATATATCACTTGTAATTTTGTTTGCTCATGTATGCCGTTTGGCTATCGTGTCTGTCCAGCTTAAAATATACATCAAAACAATGTTTCCGATTTTATTAATAAAAGGAAACCTTTTGACAGGCCTTTGAAATACAAACAAGAACACTCAGTTCAACTAATTCAGTAACAAAAAAAATTACTTCTGGTTCCATACCTTAAACTTAAAACAATTCTCCACAAGAATTTTTGAGTATAATTTGTCGAAATTCAAAACCCATTTCCTTAAAATTTATTCAATTTGCCTCGAAATCTCAACCACTTAAATATTTATATAAATTATATTACAAATGCTCTCACTTTAAATCCAATTTATTTAAAATCCATAACTCATATCATTTGCAGTGCAGAACGAAGGCTATATCAATGAATAATAAATCAATGATTGAAAAAAATAAAAAAAAAAATATATATGTATGTATGTAGGTACTATAATATCAATATGTATAGTATATACATATGTATGTAGGTTAGGTTAGGTACAAGCATATTTTTCTTACTATATTATATGCAAGCAAAGAATTATTGGAGCAAGTATTTTCTTAACTGCATGAAATCGATATAGTATCTACCTACAAGTTTTTACCATAAACTGAACTGAACACTATTGGACAAATTTATTTGAAAACGAATGTGTCTCTATCTAAACCTCAGTCGTATATATCTACATATTCGCATATTCGAACCACAAAAATCTCCTCCGATACATCTTGTGTGATAATAAACTTGGATGGCTTCTTTACATTGTCATTTCATTAGTGAACAGAACACGGTAGTAATATCTATAGTGCTCGTGGTCGTGATTCTTGGGTTCCCATCATTTTCCATATAATCAATGAGCAATATATGTACGTTCTGCACTGAACTGACCTCAACTTACATACATAGATACATATATTCAATTCATTCGTTTGATTTGGTTTCGAAGAATGATGTCGAAATTCTTCCCGCGTCATTTAGCACAAATTAATTGGTAAGAATCACTGAATATATAGATATATCTATAAGATATACGGACACCAACAACCAGGACCGATGAGGACGACCATCGTCAGTCGATCTCGGTCGTCATCACTTTACCTTCTTTTTTATATAGATTGGATAGATACCAAGCAGATATCTTCGGTAAATACATTCCTACCTACCTACCCACCCTATAGTAATGAAATAATAAGATTAAATAGAGTTCAGTGAACATCTTATATGTGGTAGCATTAAAAATGCCCAGCTATGGCAATAAATATATTTCATCATAAACTGGAGAAGAATCTGGGTGTGTATTCGGTTATTACCTTCATAACTTCCAATCAAAATATCTTCCAGGAAGATAATGTTTTTCTCCCCAAAAATTCTATTGACCATTGTGTGCATTTATAATACCGTAATACGGGTGCAGAATGATGTATTTATGATAAAATAATAAATTTTTGGGATTTTAATAAAAAAAAATTAATAAGAAGGTCAAAAAACATGACAAACAGAAATTTTTAATATACACATACAAAAAATACAAGTTTATAAGAAATTAAAATTGGAACTTTTTTAATTTTACTCTGTCGGAATTTAGCATTGAATGAGATTATTTGCAAGTTTAGACAATTTCATTAACAAGTTGATCAAGAATTGAAATTAAAAAACAACTTAGTAAGTGAATATGTAAATATTAAGCCATAATTTTTGAAGTAAGCAAAATTGATGGGTGTTGTGTAGTGTAGTATAGTATAGGTACCGCAGGCACGGATCCAGGATTTCGTACGGGGGGGAAGAGGGGGCGATTTTCGTGCAAGTTCACCTACCTTTCAAAAAAAATCAATAACATTTTATTCTTTTTCCATGTCCATTTAGTACTTGAAATTTTTTGAATAATGCTCTGTTTGAAAAAAATCAGATTCTTTATTTATGTCTAAGAGGAGTCCGAATCGCTCGAGTAGGGACTTCACAATTTATATTTTCTGGAATGAAAAGTATTAGTTGAAACACATCCCAAGTTTCAGGTTGGAATCATTCTCGCAGATCTGTGAGAACAAATTCAGGGTGCATATATTGATATACCCTGTAGTATTCTTCAGCTGAATTAATTTCATGGTTGGTTCGATAAATTTGACGTTCACCATGAGGGATTCGAGGAATTTTTATCTCAACATCCAGTTGGTCAGGAAAATTTTTTGCACGCTGCCAGACGTTGTTAAAACTAGCATCCATATTCTCCCAGCGAGTAAGCAAGAACAGAAATTGTGTTCTGACCTGCATAGCGCGCTGCCATTAAGATCGATCTCTGTTGTTTGTAGTAATTTGCTCAGAGACTGGGTAAGAGTTAATACATCACTTACGGCCATATTATTCACTCAATACATCCAGATTAAAACTTAAATCTAGATTTAAATCATACAAATTCAATGTAAATTCATCTGGATTTAAGTTTAAATCTGGATGTATCGAGTCAATCCTGAATTATTTGTGATGGTTTCAATTTTTTCGTGCAATGTTTTCTATGTTTTAACTCGCAAAACTTTCAAATTGGTATCAAACTACAGAGGAACGTCTAGAAAAGAGTTAAAAACTTCTTATATTGATTGGGTTTTTACTTAATAATTTACCTTAAGCATTCCTGAATTAGTTGTGAAAATTTGAATTTTTTCGTGCGATGTTTTCTGTTTTTTTTTTTATTAAATTCATTTAAAGTTCGAGACGAACTCGATGGAAAATGGGTTAAAACTTGTGTAATGGAAATATTTATTGCTTAAAAATTTTCTGTTAGTTGTCGTGCAATGTTTAATAAAATTTTTCCAAATTAAAAAAAAAACATAGAAAACATCGCATGACAAAATTGAAATTTTCTTAACCAAATAAGCAAGAAACCAATCAATATAAGAAGATTTTAACTCTTCCAGACGTTCCTCCGTAATTTGACACCAATTTGACAATTTTGCAAAAAAACATGGAAAACATAGAACAAAAAATTCCAAATTTTCACAACTAATTCACTAATTAACGGCAAATTATAGAGTAGTAAAACATTCACAATAAGTTTTTATACGTTTTCGAGATGCTGCTTCGCTAAAACATAGAAAACATAGATCTACAAATTCAAAATTTTCACAGCTAATTCACGACTAATTATCGGCATATTATAAAGCAGTAGAACATTCACAATAAGAAGTTTTTATATCTTTTTGAGATGCTGCTTCGCTAAGTTGACACGAATTTCACATTTTTGTGAAACATAGAAAACATAGAGCGACAAATTCAAAATTGTCACAGTGAATTCACGGCTAATTATAGAGCAGTAAAACATTCACAATAAGAAGTGTTTATACGTTTTTCAGATGCTGTTTCGCTAAGTTGACAAAGCAGCAAAAAGAACATAGAAAACATCGAACGAAAAATTTGAAATTATCACAACTAATTCACGACTATTTAACGGCTAATTATCCAAATTAAAATTTTTTCGATCGGTGAATGTTGTTTTGCTAAGTTGACACTCATGACTTTAATTCTATTCGACTAGATTCTATTTCATTCGCAATAAGCCCCTGTAATTCTATTCGACTTGATTCTATTTGATTCATAAAAAAAATTTCTACGTTGCTGAAACTTTTCGGGATATTTCCTATTTTTGTATGGTTCCTTCGGTTGATCTGTAGTGCGTCCCGCCAGGCAATACTCTTTGACTCCGAGGTAGGATTTTTAAAGTTAGGGCTTGAAGAGCCTATTTATTTAGGTGTAGGTATATTTAATAAATTCAAAAAATGACACACCAATTTTTTTTTAATTTCAAGAAATTTAATATATAGGTACAAAATTATTTTTTTAAGAAAACTGCTCCAACCATTTTTTAAATCTTTTTCTGCATTTTTTCAATTTTTTTTGTTCAAGAATTCAGAAGGCTTTATTTATTTTGCATCATTAATTTAAAAAAAACGTATTTCATGTTTTTTTTTTCATATTCTCCAAATTATAATACGAATATATAGGTATAGGTATGTAGAAATGGCGGCCGCGAGCAAAACCTAGCTCAGAGACCCATTTAGCGCTGAAGTGCGCGTGACCTATAAAGAAAACGATTTTTAAGTGTAACTTGCTAGACAAAATGCCAGGCTAAGCAATTTGTAGGCTTCGGCAATCTATTGCCACTAGCTCGTGGTCTCATCACTAGGGGAACTTAGAAGACGTTGCAGACGCGGCCGAGCTTGGCTCAGAGCCATTTTGTTGCGTTGAGAAAGGAGATAAATAGTCCCTAATTACGATAAACAGAGATAATTCCATATAATTGGATTGTTTTTAATTGTTTTTTTTTTTATTTTCACAGTCCCTATCACTTAAAAATAATTTGTTTAAATGCTAAATTCTAAATTCTAATCTTCATTTAAAAAAGAAAATAATACTCAAAATGATTGTGACGTCATAAAAATGCTAAGATAGCGAGTTGAGTGTTTGTAATGAGCATACCTTGTATCTGTATATCGTGTCCCTGATCTTCAGTTCGTCGAGGTCCTTGAAAAATGCTTTTTCCAATGATTGTGATCTCGTTTTGACCAAAGCGGGACATTTGCAGAGGAAATGAAAGACTGTTTCCTTTTCCTGCTGCATGTTCTCCGATTGGCCAGTGACCAGAAAAAGTTGCAACGACCCTGGCTATGTCTCGCCTGGGTCTGCCTTTCAAGTCGATTGTTGGAGCAGAATAATTCTTCAAAAAGCAGAATAATTAAGAAACAAAAGTGTCAGCTTGTAAAACAGAGCCCTTGATTAAAGCCGGAACCACATCTATCACGTGTGGTGTGTAGAGCCATATTTGTCTCAAGTGATGTGTTGTAGAGTGGTGTGTTGTGACGAAATCTATTTTGTTACGATTGCGCCATAACACGCTATGGCGCAGAAATTTTTTTTAGTGTGCAGGATAGAGAAAACAATGCTCTTGAAAACAGAATAATAAAAAATAAAAAATGTCAGTTTTTAAGACAGCACGCTTGATTAGTGTACTCAGTCCACAACACACCACACGAGACATGTGTTTTTTTCAGCTTAATACTAAAATTATGAAGAAATCCGAAAAGGGAAATTTTTCATACCGTTCGGTTCGTCGCGTTCATCTTTACGTCCACTATATTATTTGAGCTAGATGAGTTGATCTATTTGCTTCAAATTTTATGTGCCTAGCTGAGAAAATCAAATTTTGTTTTTTTTTATGGTCTCGAAAACTATTGTAACGATTTCGATTGATGTTGGTGCATGCAATTTCAAGACTCCGGAGGAAATAAAACAATAGTCTTCATTTCAGGTGTTTACCAAAAACCTCTCATAACAGAAATTGGGATTTGTTGTTTTTTGAGAAAATTGCCTTATTTTTGGACTATTCACGTACATATATGTATGTATGTAATGTAGGTATGTACCTGTTTTTAATGGCTGAACAGATTTTCTTGTAATTTTACAACCCGGTTCTTCAAAAAAAAAAAAAAAAAAAAAAATTAAGAAAAAATCTGATACCAGTTATGCACAACTTTTTTTGTTTACTGGAAAGCAAGTACAGTGAAAGCTCTATTTGCGGACAGATAGATTAAAGAAGAATTATATGTGTACCTATGTATTTGTACAGACCTATTTATTGTTATATTTTGAATTTTCTTTCTTATCCTATATCTATAGATAGATAAGGAAATACATAAAATATATGTAAATACATACATATAGGTAGGGGAACCCGAGGCATAATGGGCCCCCTATGTATTTCTATATCGAATAAAGGGTTAGCTCCGAAATGCAATCTACCAGTTTCAATACATGGCTCGCTATTAGGAGAAACCCCTTTTTTGAATAAAATCGCAGTTGCTTTTCGTTTTAAACGAAACAAAATTTTCGATAGTGTTTTTATTATTTTGAGGTTTTTTTTCAAGTGCATTTTTCGAGTAACTGGAATATTGAATATTGGATTCTCTTTATTGATTTATGTAAATAAGTTTATATACCTAAATTTATTTTTCCATTAAGGTTAAGTTTTTAACTTATTTTTTAAATATTTATTTAAAAAAGAGGTTTGGGGCAGAATGGGCGGGGCATAATGGGCATGGATGCCCACTTTGCCCCGTTAATGTCTTTAGAATCAATTTCTATATGAATTTATCAGCATGTCATACATATTTTCAGATGTTTCGTAATTATGACAGGAAGACCAAGTGACAAGAATGAAGCAAGAATAATGTGCTTTGGCTATAGGGTTTAAGTTTTAATCACGTCACATAGCAAAATTTGGGAAAAACAAGAAGGAAGCAAATTCAGAAGACGAGAAGTTCTTGTATTATAGTTCCAGTCCACAGGAAGATGGGTTTCCTGCAGAGCTTGGTGCAAGTGGTATAATTTTTCTTGTGCTGGGTGAGGCTAATGTTGAGGAATCGAACCAAACATGCTTGCATTGCAATCCAATTTAGCTTCGTGCCCATTATACCCCACATATGCCCATTATGCCTAAGCAAGTTGAATGACTTTTTCAAAGCAAAAAAAAAATATACTAAATAATTTATTTATTAAAAACTCTCTTTCTTATACTTATTCCTTAATAAATTTTCTTTCTAATAAAAGTTCTTCAAAAATTCTTAATACATTTTTGCAGTTTTTACTAACGATAATCCTTAAGGGGCCCGTTATGCCCCGGGTTCCCCTACTAATAAAATACCTAATAAATAAAAAACTGCTACATATTTGCATTTAGATTTTTTAAAACACTTACGTTAATAGGTATATATACTATAGTAAGAATAATAAACACAACACTTAAATTATTGTGTAATTTAAAACAGGTCTTGAATCCATAAATTATAATGAATAAGTTTGTTTTGTTTTTCTTTATATTACTTAGTATCCAAGCAAAATAGCAAACATTCAACAAAAATTCTGCTTAGATATTCATATTATACATAACATATAATTACGAACATAAGTGTGTAGAAGGCCAACCAAGGGCGTTAGGTGGAGTGGGGAGGGGACAGGGGGGGCGGTAACCCCCCTACTAAATATTACTTTCCTACATTTTTTTGTAAAATATTAATTTTCAAAACCATCTTCGATGTTAAAATTTTTCTTTAAACATGTCGTTCGTCATTACAAACAAAACGTTTCAATACTTTCTTCAAAATTAGCAAGCTACTACTATACATACACATTTACACTATTATACATACACATACACAACATCTGGCAGAGTAACTATACACTTTTGTTGGTTGCCTTTTCTGTTCTTTTGTCTTCTTCTGAATACTTGTACCTACATGTTGTTGTTTTTTTCTCTTTTTGAATATTCTTCATGACCATTCTCCACTGAAGTTTGCCTGCTGACAACGAACAATACTTTTCTTCGTTTTTTCCCCGTATACCTACACCTGCTGTAATTCATCACTTGTGTTCGTTTGTTTATTTTTATCAATCTAGTAATGTCTTAGTAATACCAACCAAAAATTTGATAGTTGTCCCCCTATACGCTGGAGGCAAGAAGATAACCAAATCTCATTGAGTAGTTCACACCGCACCACTTAAACTAGATTTTGTTTGACATTTCAAACAAATCTCAATGTTTTTGATAATAGGGACCTCGAAAAAATATTCATTGCCATAAGGTAAAAGTTCCAAGACATTATACAATTATTTTTTGTCTGTCTTTTTCTATTGAAAAAGAAAAACTCTTAAAAGGGAATGAAATCTCACTACCTGTGTAGTACACTATCGCTTCTTTTTTTGTGACAGTCTGAGACAAGGTTGCCAGTTTGGGGGTCCCCCCCCCCAGATTTAGGGGTATTTTTCATCGTGCGTCGGGGGAAATCTGGGGGGGGGACGAGATGTTTGGGGGGAAATCTGGGGAGATTAATTTTAAAGTTAAATTATTTCAATATCTGAATTTTCGTCTCAAATTAGAATCAAGGAATATCCAATAATTATGCCACAAGTTTTGTACTCTATATACGTGTCTGTATTTTATACAAATCAACAATTGATATTTCCCGTGTAGTATTCCAAAACTCTTGGTTTTTCTTAAGGGCATACACATACATACTAAATCACAAAATATTAATAAAGGAATGGAAAACATTATTTTGCTATTATGGAATTTATATGTTTTCTGTCTCGTTCAATAATGATAGTCAGTCGTCAGCTTAAATCTATGGTTCTAATTTGTAATTTTATTTAAATGTCGTTTGCCATGTTGTATGTTATTGTTTAATCTACATACAATTTTATAAAATGCCAAAAGAGAAAAAAATCCAATTATTTAAAAAAATACAACTACTATCTTCTACTTAATTAAATTTTAAAACCACTTCTACATAGGTACATACATGTATGAGCTGTGAATAAAAAATAAAAAAAAAAAATAAAAAAAAAAACTTGGGGTTTTTTTTTGTTACAATGTGGCAATATGGGGGGTTTTAAAACTTTTCTGGGGGGAGATTTTTTTTTCATCTGGCAACACTGGTCTGAGAACCGCTGAACTGTTATACTGATGCTGAAGAGAAAAATGATGAATCTAGTGTGTGCGTTTGCTTCACATTCATACTATCCCAAGTAGATTTGGAGAAGACTTTGCAGAAGGTTATCCACTAGATTAAATAATCTGAAAATGTGTGTCAAATCTTGTTGGATTCGATTAGATTTGGTGATGTTTGCATGAAACCTAGATTTTGATTTGGTGTGAATAGGATATAGTAGGTACGGTGACCATCTGTCCTCTTTATGAGAGGACAGTCCTCCTTTTTGATATCATGTCCTCTCTGTTTCTTTTTCTTAAAGAGGACAGTGCTTTGTCCTCTCCTTTTACTAAATTTTCATCCCAATGCCCTCTTTTTCTCTTTCAAACCATTTTTTTACGGTTAAAACATATTAAATAGTAACCTTTTTATTACTTACCTAATCAATCAAAAATGTATACAAAGTAGACAGCACTGTTTGAATCATCAAAATCTGTCATCTAACTTTTGCTATTTTCTCACTTTTTCTATCAAAATACTGAGGAAAAACATTTTTGGATTCGCTTGCTCACGATTGTCTCAGAGATCTCATTTTATATTTTTTTTTGGAAAAGATACTCGTTCTGTACTTTAAAAAAACGGTTGGTATTATTCAGCGAATTTTTTTGATGAATTAGTTCAGATTTCTGAGATTGCTGAGAACTCTGAGATATTAGAGAACCTGAGAAACCGGCACCTTACAAAAATTACACTATTAAATAAAAAAATTAAAGTCACAGTTCCTTTGAATTAACGTTAGTAGTGTATGTTTGCTCATATGCTTAAGTATTAATTTTTTTTTTTTCGTTTTAAAAACTAAGTTTAACTGACCCTAAAATGTACATATGAAGTAGGTACCTACAAATCTTTTAAATAAAATATTATTCATTCTTTAACTTTTTTACGTTAATGAAAAATTGTCCTTTTTTATGCCTCTGAAAAAATGGTCACCGCAGATATAGCCTATAAAAGTATAACGGCCATATTATTCACTCAATACATCTAGATTAAAACTTAAATCTGGATGTAAATCATACAAATTCAATGTAAATTCATCTGGATTTAAGTTTAAATCTGAATTAAACGAGTGAATAATATGGCCGTAAATATCGCTGAAGTTGCTTCCATATATGCCAAAGTTAATAAGGCTTATGTAAAGGTTATGCATAAGTCAAGTTATTGAACCAATACAAATAGGGTCCCACAAATTTTAAACAAATTTTTCATAATATTTTACTTGTTTCTGCGACGCAGTTACCGGTCAGGGCATCAAAAACAAATAACAAAACTAAACCAAAATTAATTTCTGTTGCGAATTTCAAATTTTTAGATTTTTGTTTGTATATTAAAATAAAAGAAAACTTAATGTATGCGTGTGCTTAAAACTCTCCAAAAACAAAGTGGGACAGCGTGAATGAAAAATGTATGTAGGTACCATACATATGTATTCTAAGCACAGTACCATGAGTTAAAAGAATTTATTGACACAATTAATTGCGAATAATTCATAAAACAAAACTGTGAATTGATTTATCCACGACTGTGACATCACTATTGCTATGAAATCAGTTTTAAAATAATGTGATTTTTTTTTTAGTTTTTTTTTAATATCGTATGGCATTGATTTTTCTATTACTCAGCAGATAGTTACTTTTTTTTCACAGCAAAACAAAATTAAAAGAAAGAAGATTCAGTATATCTGATTTGAATTTTATTTTGCGGATAGAATTAAGAAATTACAAAGTAATTGCAATTTAATTAAAATAAATATTATTAAAATAAATAAATTGAAATTAAGTACGTATTGCAATTCTACCTATCTGAAATAAGATTTGATGGGGAGCTTAAACTACAAATAACGGAAATGCTTTTTAAAATTAAAATGAAAAATAATCCGTTACAGTGGGTATAAAGTCTTATTTCAGTGGATTTTTTTATAATTAAAAATCAATGCGAGCAACAAAATTGGGGTTCACGGGTTTCAAAAAGTTAAGGGTGACTGCAAATTCGTGCTAAAAAAAATTTTCGATTTTCAAAATTTTTTTAGATTTTTGGAGCTCAATTTTTAGTGTATTTTTAAGCTTGTTATCTTGAATACAGGCACAAAAAACCGTAAGAGCTATAACTTTCGGATTTGCGTAGCAAATTAGCATTTAAGAAGCTACAATTTCTGGGAAAAAAAAAAGTTGAAAACTCCATTTTTTTTATATTTTGGTGCACCAACTTCTGTTTCAGTTTAACAGACCGGAAATGAACTTTTTAAACTTTAAATTCAAATAAAAAATTACCCAGAAAAGCTATCCTTTCCAATTTATTTTTGTGCAACAAATAAGCATTCAAAAAGCTACTGTTTTTGCCACCAAGAGAATTATTACTTTCGTATTTTCATCCGCTTACTCCAGACTTATTTTAGCGAAAACTTTAATTACTAGGAAATTATGCAAGCTAAAAATTTTAGGACATTGAGAAGACTTATGCCAAATTAGCATTTAATTAGCTACAAATTTAGGTAACAAAATTTTTTGATTCTGTCAAAAAGTGTCCGCCAAAGTAAGGGACGTGAATTTCTGGTTATTCATAAGCAGATTTTCGCAAAGGATGTTCAATAAACGTCAGTTTACTATTCCATAAACCTTCCGGGTCTTATAAGAGCCCACTCGGTGAATAAGAAGGAGGTCAAAATTCTGCCTGGGTGAACATTTTATTTTTCAAAATTCTGTTTTTCAAAATTCTTCTTTTTAACATTTTGCTTATAAAAATTCTGTTTGACAGTTACATTTGATAAAATCAAATGCAATAAAGATAAAATAATTAAAATTCGAATTCAAATAAATTTTATTTTTGTAAGTGTTTCATTATGACACACAAGACAAAAGGTTTATAGAAGCTTTGATTTCATGATAGTTTTCCTTTGTATACCTCCTACTACCCTACACCTACATATCTACAAAAATCTATGCTAATAAAATTCTCAGACAAACTATAAAACTTTAATAGAAATAATCCACTCATGGATATAATTATACAAAAGAGAGAAATATTTATATAAATGCGCCCGCTCCTCAAAACTAGGGTATAAAAATGTTTGTTATAACCCGCATAATTTTTAATTTGAAAACTATCTTAGGTACATAGAACAGATTTCGTTGAAATGCGAATTTCCCTTTGACCTTCTTATTGTAAAATTTTCTTCATCCTTTTGTTATCATGATCATCATCCCTATTTAAATGAATGTCTTTCGTTTAATTCATTTAAGTATTTTAACCCTTCTGTTCAAATATGTTCAGCTATTTTAATTTTGTTTCTGAAAACGAATCAATCATTGTTAAACCGATATTCTATAGAAATACATGGGTTCTGAAGGCTTTGAGAAATTATGCTGGCTTTTGGAGTTTAGCTGTCACATGAGAACATAAACAAAACGCTCTGATTCATTAATTTTATTATTGAAACGTGTTACGTGTCTTTGCCTTTGTTGTCTGTTTTTTTTTTTTTTTTTTTTTTTTTGTGAAACAAAAAATGAGTTCTAGAAAATTTACTTAAAATATAAGGTTTAAGAAAATTAAATGGACCACTGCTCTTTTGGTTAAAAAAAAAAATGTAATGTAGGAAAGAGTGAGTACGAAAGTAACAATGAGTCATTTGTAACATTCAATTTTTATGAAAAACTAGATTTGCATGAGTTCATTTTTGAATGCAAAATTCTTGGCAATTAGGTTCTTAAAACAAAATAAAGGAAAATTTCAGTATATGTACTTAAATATCCCTAAAAAATTAAAAAAGTGAAATTCGAGTGAAAATAAATTTGAATTTTTAAACATTTTCTAACTAGTATCATACTAAACCTATTTTTTTAAGAAACTCTAGCTGAACACGCCTAAAACAGTGACAGTTCAACCCATTTTTGCAATTGTAGCTGCCAAAGTGACACAGTGGACAAGTGACAAAGTGGATTTAGTATGATACTAAAAAGATAAAATAGACATTTGGCGATTTTAACTTTAGTAACATTTTAAAAAGATAATACGATGCTAACTCGTTTAAAATTTGGAAAATCCTGTTTTTAAAGTAGCATCGTACTAAAAATGCTTTAACTTCATACTAAATCGTCTAAAACTTTGCGCTATTATTTATTGGATGCGATCACACCGTACTTTATTTAATGTTGAATCGATTTGAGTGAATCTTTTTTCGGTCGGATTATTATAGTTTCGTTTTTTATAGAATTAAGTTTATAAAAAAGTGTGAGGTGGACGGTTTTAACATTTTTTGTGTGGACGTTTGTAACATCTTACAACAACAAATACAAATAAATTATATTATTTGTTACAACCATCCACACATATTTCTTGGTGCATTTGATGGTTACTCAGCAACTGGATGCATAGCTAAGAATAATGTTTTTTTTTTGCATATGAACTAAAAACAATTCTATACGACACTTTTCAATGATATCTTTTTGGGATTAACTTCAAAATAAGAAGATATATTTTATATTATACTTTTTATTAATTAAATTTGACTTTTAAGCTCCATTTTGTTTTAATTTCATACATTATTATGGTGTTACAACCGTCCTTTCGTCGTGTTACAAGGTTACAACCGATACACCAGCGGTAACATTTTTCCCTAGCTCCTTTTTCAAATCATACATTCAAATAAAGGACAAACGTTATTTAAAAAAATGATTTTTCTCTATTTTTTTTTTTTTTTTTATAAAAAATTATTTGTAAATTTTTTAAATGTAGTTGTTAAAAGTATTAAACGCCGTATAGAAATAAAACAATAACAAAATAGGTCTGGCAATTAAAATAAAATGTACGACTGGGTCGCACTACTAATTTGCTCGTATACATAAGTACCTACGGCTACGATCACACTGTGGTTTTAGGATCTGAATGCTTAAACCTATTCGTATGATTTAAAAAAAATAATCTTTTATGAGAGTCTTACTTACATTGTATAGAGCTTAAATTGAAAAATTATTAAAAATAAACATAATTCGAAAAAAATTTTGTTAAATAAGTCTTCTTAAATTTTTTTTTAGAGCTAAAAAGTGTACACCATCTTTTTTTTTTTAGGTAAGTGCACCAAATATAAGACCCAGAGCCTAATAGGGCCCAGTGCACAAAAAACCGGCATAACCGACAAGTAACTGGACTTATATTTTTTGTATATGTGCTTTGGCCGAATGCTATAGACCAGAAAAAAATAAAAATTTCCACCTAATTCAATTGTGTTGGATATGAGAAAATAAATATGTTAGTGAAAGGGAAAATTTGTGTTTTTGATTAAAAAAAAAAATGATTTAAAAAACGCTAGATAACAAGCTTAAATAAAATCGACCCATGCGTTTAGGCTGCAGGCGAGAGAACAGACAGACAAACAGACGCACGGACGGATTTGCGAGACTCACTTTTTGTCTTCCCTATCATCGCAGTGTCAAGTTTGTTCAAAATCTCGAGTTCGATTTTTTACAAATCTATCGGGAACTATAATCAGAACTCCTTTTTTATGATTTTTTTGGATTTTGAAAATTTTTGGTTCTAAGTCAATGCTATTGGACACCTAAATTTTCGAATAACTTTTGAAAAATTAGTTTCATAATCAACAAAGAATGGACCTACATCATACTTTGGCTCAGGAAGACCATATTTTCCCACGGAGCGGAGCAATACCAAACACGTTAAAACTTTACGTATTTGCTCGATATCCACGTGGAATCTTTCCTCAATGGCGAATAAGTTGTGGCCACTGTCGTTGTACTCTTGCGGTGACCGGCATGGTACATCTGCATCCGAAAGAGGCCGCACAACAACACCACACTTTCACTTTCAAATTTAATATTTAACTTTCGATTCGCCTGGGTGTCCAAATGATCCGACACGAGATAAGTCATGAAAATCTTGATGGCACCGATATTTCTGAAGTGCTCCGTATATGAAAACAAAATATAATCGACTTTTCTGTTTCCTATTACTTAATTTTTAGACTTCTGAAATGGGGTTTGGAGGAGATTAAGTGCCAGTTGTACAATCGTGGTTTAAATTTTGATCCGTGGTTCAGGAATTTTAACTCGCCGATTTCGGCGGGTTAACTGAAGTTCAACGATGGTTCAAGGTTCTAATATGCACTAAAAGCCAATTGCATGCCTGAACCATAGTTGAACCACAGTTAATCCGCTGAAATTGGTGAGTTAAAATTCCTGAACCACGGATCAAATATTTGTACAACTGGCCCTAAGTATAAAGTATTGAGTGTATGCTAAAATATGGATGCGTATGGTGAGCTCCTCAAGTACAGGAACAATAGAATGCTGGTACTAGCGCCACCGTATTTTTTACATAAGAAAATAAAATGTAGCGGTTTTTATAAAATTGAAAAAAAGGCCAATTTTAGGGACCAAATAACTTTATAACTATGACGGATATGAAAAATTTGGTTATAACAAACTTTGTAGAGAATTTTTTAGGCTATTTGTTTGCCTCAGATTATTTTTTGATAGAACAAATAGTTTCTAAGTTAAACACAAAAAACCGAAAAAAACGACATGTTACACATTTCTGCCGCTAGAGCTCGCCTCGGATTCATGGGGACTTTTGCACACTCCATCACTAGACCTTTCTTAATAAGTATGCCAAGTTTCAAAACTGTTGTGAAATGTTTAAGCTGAGGCCGAAAACGAATCGAATACTAACCGAACCGAGTTAAGCCGAATGTCTGATTGTGAAACAAACCTTCCAATTTCAATTAGATGAAAATTTGCCAAAATACGCTAAAAGTTCATTTAACTACCTTCACCTCTGTTTCAAAACGAATTTTGTCATTAGGAAGAAAAAGCGCCGCGCCGGCCGGCCGCCGCCGTTGTTACGATCTCATAATTTTGACCTAAATATAATATCTATTGAAATGGGCAAACAAAACTGTGCAGCCAAATTCTATATCGATCTTTTCTACCTAGTTTTAATTTATTTATTTTTTGAGCTGATTTATACTAAACTAGTATCGTCCTGTGTCGAAATTCGACACTTTCAATTTCACAAACAATTTGTTTGACAATATTGAAGGAAAAAAAATGTTTTTAATTTTTTTTTTAAATATGCTATGCAGTGTTTGACAGTACAAAAACAAAAATGACCCACAGTGTGTAAATGCGTGTCTCAAGTATATTCTGCACATCTTCGCAATTGTGGCTTTCCAACCATATAAAATTTATCGAAATCGGTCAAATACTTTTTGAGAAAATGGTACCCCAAAATTTATTTTAGCCTATTTATACATATATAGATATGTACATATGTATACATTATGTATGTATTTATATCCAACAAAATATACACATTTTTAAATTTTAATCGAATTCACTATTTTATTTATTTATCTACCTCTAAATGTTTCTGACAAAAAAAATCGAATATTGGCAAGATTGTCACCAGGAAATCAACACATACATATTTTGTGTGAATTAAATTTTGGCATAGAAGTCACATTTTTTTTGGGATCTCCTTCATTTTCATTATTTTCTCAAAATAAATTCTTGCCAGAAAAAAAAAAGAAACTACAAATATTTGTTTATAAAACATTTTTACAAAAGCAAACTATTTATCGATCTGGTTTTTTTAATGAACTTTGAGTTTTGTCAAATAATAAAAAAAAAAAAAAAAAAAAAACAAAAAAACAAAAAACAAAAACAAAAAAAGAAAATATTCAGAAAAAAAATAAAACAAACAAAAGAGCTAAATTTTGTTAGAATAGAATGTTTACTTTTTTGTTTTTTTCTTCAATCCAAATATATCAATAAATCGATGTGTTATAAACTGTCATCAAGTCTTTTTATTTTTGTTTATTGTTTTCTGTTTCAATTGACCATAGAGCAGAGTGTACCCAAGCTTGCAACATCACAGTTAAAGAAGATATGGGTAAAGTGCATGGGTGGGTCTTATGTACTTGCTCGTAGGTATTCACGATTAAAATTTGACTTTAAAGTTTTAAAACAAATAAATTATTTATGGGATTTGTAGTTAAAAACTAAAATGTAACAGCTATGCTGATTATATGATGATTATGATTAAGTTTTTATATTTTTAAAGAAAAAATGTTACTATGTCAAAAGTAATTTAAAAAAAATAATTTAAGGTTTATTTTTTATTTTTTGAATTATTTAAAAAAAATTTAAACGCAATAAGTTTTACCGCTATTTTTGGTCCTTCAAAAAAAAATAAACAAACTTCTTTATCTACAGAACATTTTCTTGTAATTTTTGTAAGCATACAAAATTTTTTAGAATCAGCCAATCAGTTGTATCTACTATTTTCGAGAAAATCGAAAATCAATTAAT
This sequence comes from Epistrophella euchroma, assembly GCA_947049315.1. Classification (NCBI taxonomy): domain Eukaryota; kingdom Metazoa; phylum Arthropoda; class Insecta; order Diptera; family Syrphidae; genus Epistrophella; species Epistrophella euchroma. The sequence goes on from OX346246.1 coordinate 130,521,395, forward strand.
GGTTTTGTGGAAAGTGCCAAAAAAAGACATGTTTTATTGCGAAATTTATAGCTAACGCTCGAATAAGAAAACCAAAAGTATCGATAAATAAGCCAGTAAATTATTGAACGCACTGATACTCCGTATTAGATCGTTTCATATTGGCAAACAATAAAATCCACGCATAGGATTGGTAAGATATCATAGCCACACGGTTAAAAATTTGCTACTAAAAAGTAGTAAAATCTGGATTGCATACAGTTCCACACCAAGTTTAGAGTCTTATCCAACACATTTTTTGACTTACAATTGGATTTTAAGATTATGAAATATTGAAATGTAATGCAGTCGTAATATTGATAAAAATCCCATTAGAAAAGGACTTTTAATTTTGAAAATTCCCTCAAGTAATATGAGTGGTATTAAATAAAGTAAAATTAATATTAGATTTAAATTCGATTTTTATTCAATACCAATGTATTCTAATTAAATTATACTACCAACAGTTTAACTTTGAATACATCCATTTATTAACACAACCAGAAATATACGAAATGAAATTGATATTACTCAGTTTTAATACTAACAATATTGGGTTGAATACTTATTGGGTTAAACTGTAATGCATTTCAAAATGGAATCAAATCCTATTACATCAACTTCTATTATTAAGAAGAATATATTTTAATAAAACAAAGTATGTAATTAAAAACATTGTGTACTAATATAGTATTTATTGCCTATGTTTAAATACTCAGTGGACTCAGTTCTAATGCAATTGGAAAATAATTCAATATCATTTGTAATATATTTTGGGGCAAACGAGATTGAATTTAAATACTTTCGGGATGTAATCAACTACATACTTTATTAAAGTTTAATCTAACCTGTATTAATTTCTTGCAAATTTCAATGCAAGTAATATTGAATCGAATACTTAATAGATTAAGCTGTAATCCATTTTAGAATAGAATCGAACCCTTTAGTAATAACTTCTAATATTGAAAAGAATACATTTCAATAATTAAAGTATGCAATTAAACATTTCTTGTATTTAAAGTTAATGCATTTTATATTATTCTACGTTGAATTTAATACAAAATATATTAAAAGGTAGCATATATTAGATTAACTTCTAGTATTTATGGCCTATATTTAAATACTCAGTGGACTCAGTTCTAATGCAATTGGAAAATAATTCAATATCATTTGTATTATATTATGGGGCAAACGAAATTGAATTTAAATACTTTCGGGATGTAATCAACTACATACTTTATTAAAGTTTAATCTAACTTGTATTAATTTCTTGCAAATTTCAATACAAGTAATATTGAATCGAATACTGAATAGATTAAGCTGTAATCCATTTTAGAATAGAATCGAACCCTTTAGTAATAGCTTCTAATATTGAAAAGAATACATTTCAATAATTAAAGTATGCAATTAAACATTTCTTGTATTTAAAGTTAATGCATTTTATATTATTCTACGTTGAATTTAATACAAAATATATTAAAAGGTAGCATATATCAGATTAACTTCTAGTATTTATGGCCTATATTTAAATACTCAGTGGACTCAGTTCTAATGCAATTGGAAAATAATTCAATATCATTTGTATTATATTATGGGGCAAACGAAATAGAATTTAAATACTTTCGGGATGTAATCAACTACATACTTTATTAAAGTTTAATCTAACTTGTATTAATTTCTTGCAAATTTCAATACAAGTAATATTGAATCGAATACTTAATAGATTAAGCTGTAATCCATTTTAGAATAGAATCGAACCCTTTAGTAATAGCTTCTAATATTGAAAAGAATACATTTCAATAATTAAAGTATGCAATTAAACATTTCTTGTATTTAAAGTTAATGCATTTTATATTATTCTACGTTGAATTTAATACAAAATATATTAAAAGGTAGCATATATCAGATTAACTTCTAGTATTTATGGCCTATATTTAAATACTCAGTGGACTCAGTTCTAATGCAATTGGAAAATAATTCAATATCATTTGTATTATATTATGGGGCAAACGAGATTGAATTTAAATACTTTCGGGATGTAATAAACCAGACATTTTGTTAAAACTTAGTCCAATTTAGGTTATTTTCCTACAAATTTCAATACAAATTGTACTGAAAAATAACAAATTTTTCATCAGTTTAAATATCCAGGATATTTGATATTTAACATTTAATGTTAAAAAATATCAATTGAAATTTAAATATTCATTTTAAAATATGATGTACTTACGTTGATACTTGTAAATCATTGTCCTCATGAGACTTATTTGCATAAAATAATTTCCTCATTTCACAAAGATTACAAGAATGCATTTGACTTCAAAACTCCTGGCTTAGAACCAACTAGATTTCCTTTATCTGAAAGTTATTGCATATAAAAGTTGAGGTAGATCAATAAAAACAGGTGTTTTTATTAATTTTATATATATACATATTTATTGCCTATAATTTTTTTTTAATAAAAATAAATAATACCTTATGTCTAGTCAGTTTCATTTTTCATAGATGTTTATTGCGTACAATTTTTTTTAGTAAAAATAAATAATAGCTTATGATCTAGTTTCATTTTCCATATTCTTTCAATGAGAATTTAGTTTATAAGAAAGCATTTTCTTATAGCAATTATTTCAAAGCGTTTAAAACTTTCAATTTTTTTTTTTACATATTATCGGTTGGAATAATTTGATACATTTGAGAAGAAAGGAATTTAAATAATTAAAATTGTTTATCCAAAACAAATTAGCTTATAAAACTGTTAAATGAATACTACATTAAGTTTATATAACAAACAATAATCTTTTTAATAAAAATAAATAATACCTTATGATCTAGTCAGTTTCATTTCCTTATAATCTAGTCAGTTTCATTTCCCATAGATGTTTATTGCGTACATTTTTTTTAATAAAAATAAATAATAGCTTATGATCTAGTCAGTTTTATTTTCCATATTCTTTCAATTAGAATTTAGTTTGTAAGAAAGCATTTTCTTATAGCAATTATTTCAAAGCGTTTAAAACTTTCAAAATTAGTTTTTACATATTATCGGTTGGAATAAATGAGATTCATATAAAAAGGATGGCTACATTTGAGAACAAAGGAATTTAAATAAGTATACTTGTTTATCCAAAATAAATTAGCTTGTAAAACTGTTAAACGAATACTATATAAGTTTGTATAATAAACTATAATTTTTTTTTAATAAAAATGAATACAACGTTATGATCTAGTTAGTTTTAATTTTCTTCAACAAAACCATACTTAGTCAAGCTACTTTTAATAAGCAGGCCCGGCCTGTAGTGAAAGCCAAATTTCACTTGAAACCAGTTTGCAGAATACAATTGGGAATCGCCGGTTATTCTTTCCAACAAAGGTTTCACGATTGAGTCAAAGCTGTGCAAAGAAGGTTTTTGATTTTACCAAATTGTTGTTTTGAAAAATCAAGAGTTTCCCACGCCAATGCAGAATTATTTTGATGACCTAGCAAGTGTGTTACAAACATTAATGCAATAATTTGAGATATTACATACTGCACTTAAAGAGATCTCTGTTGAAAGTAAGATATTCAAAATTTTGAGCAAAGAAAATAAAAGCTCCCGCAATTTAGAAGCCTTTTCGTGGATTCATATAAAAAGGATGGCTACATTTGAAAAGAAAGGAGTTTAAATAAGTAAACGTGTTTATCCAAAACAAATTAGCTTATAAAATGAATACTATATAAGTTTATATAATAAACTGTAATTGTTTTACTAAAAATAAATAATTCCTTATGACCTAGTCAGTTTCATTTTCCATAGATGTTAATTCCGTACAATTTTTTTTAGTTAAAGTAAATAATAGCTTTCATTTTCCATATTCAATTATAATTTAGTTTGTTAGAAAGAATTTTCTTATGGCATTTATTTCAAAGCCTTTAAACTTTCAAAATTTTTTTTAACCTTTATCTAAAACCCTCATAAAATCTTAATCAGATATATTTTCTTTAAGTATATAAATTTTACTGGCGACATAGTTAATGTCTTTTGGTTTTTTGTTTAAAATTTGGTCATACTTCGCGATAGAGTATTTGTGCATATCAATAAGTTCAAAGCAATTTAGATTTTCAACAAATTTTAATTTCTTATATAACTTTATGATAAAATAGACATTTTCATTAATTAACAAGATTTCTTCAATAAAACCATACTCAGTCAAGCTACTTTTAATAAGCAGGCCCGGCCTGTAGTGAAAGCCAAATTTCACTTGAAACCAGTTTGCAGAATACAATTGGGAATCGCCGGTTATTCTTTCCAACAAAGGTTTCACGATTGAGTCAAAGCTGTCCAAAGAAGTTTTTTTCATTTTACCAAATTGTTGTTGTTTTGAAAAATCAAGAGTTTCCCACGCCAATGCAGAATTATTTTGATGACACCTAGCAAGTGTGTAACAAACATTAATGTAATTATTTGAGACATTTGCGCTTTTGATAAAAGTTTTGTGCTTTCCTTCATAGCGCATAGCCCAAGTATGGATTGGTGGTCCCATACGTTTAATAAAACTAGGGTAGTGTGTTAACATGTGATGCTTAGGCAATAATTTTTTTTTATAGGTATTTGTAACCACATACAAATGTGCAGTAATATAATTTTTTAAATTACATACTGCACTTAAAGGGATCTCTGTTGAAAGTAAGATATTCAAAATCTTGAGCAAAGAAGATACAAGCTCCCACAACTTAGGAGCCTTTTCATGGAAATCATGAAAAATTAGAGGAAAGTGTAGAGCCAAACACAAGTTTTGTGCGGCACCAAGTCCAATCGAAGTATTTCCCTTTTCAATGCTTATAAAAGTGGGAATATTTTTTCTCTGTAAATATCCGTAGTTAAACGATTTAATTCTGTTGTTAATACATTCAATATTAATGAGCTTTAGATCAACAATACTTTTTAAAAACCATTTTATTGCAAATGGGATTGCTCCTTCTAAAACATCGTGCATCAGGTCTACATTGTTAGAATCTATTATATCAAAACTTTTCAAATCATTGAGTATACAGTAATGCTTAATCCCTTTTGATTCAAAGTAGTTTGAGAAAACCAAAGCTTTATCAGCATCAAATAGTTCTTTGTAAGAAGAAGATGATCGTATGTAAGATAATTTTTCACAAATCTCTATCTCAGTTTCATTTTTAGGCATAGTGCAAATTCTACAAAAAAAATGAGCTCTAAAAGATTCAACAAACCCCATACAAGTATTTCCACCTAAGTTATCATGACATACATTAATAAGTACTCCTCGTATCATATTACTTTCCACTTCAATTCCTTTTTCTTCTAAAATTTTTAAATCTTTTACGATAGGACCAAGAACGGAATTAAACTGTTTATTCTCATTTTTTAAATCTGAAACAAAAAACAGAGCTAATAAATGAATATTATTTAAGTTAGAATTATATTCATAAGGCAAATTTCTGACTGTGAAGTAAATAGCTCCAATCTTATGAACTGATGTCTTACTTCCAAGAGGGTTTATGACCTCAAAATCATCGTAAAATATTTGTATTTGTATAGCAAATTTAATTTCTGATAAAATCTTGTTTGAACTAAAATTATCACTGCAACAAAACCCTTTGAATATATTCTTTTTACATATATGAGGCGTTTCGAAAAACAATTTTTTAAAGGAATCGTTCAAAAACAAAGCATTTAAAGTTTCCAAAATTGGAATATATTGAAATGTACATTGCTTAAAGATACTTGTATATGTGTTGTTATTGAAAGTTCTATCCCATCTTCCACCCAAGTTTTTTTGCTCTGGTTCAACATAAAATTTATTGAACTTTAAATCTTTTTTCCGCTTGTAAATTGATGAATATTTATCCAATTTATTTAAAACTGCTGAGGAAAAAATACTATTTGCCTCGCTTATGTTACATTTTTTGCAGTCAGGGTCAATAGATGGATAGTTCGTAAATTCTTTAAAAATATTTTGAAACAGATATTTTGAAATGTCAAAAATGTGATTTGTTTTGTGTTGAGCTATCTCAAGGACCATAATTTTGTTGGCAAATTTTTTGACAATCTCATCAATATTATCTGAACTAGTTTTTAATGAAGAAAAAGAGTTTTGTGCTGCACTCGTATTGTCTTCTTTCAAAGAACAACTCGAACCAGTAGTTGTTAATGAACTACTTGTACTTGCACTTGTACTTGAGCTTGCACTTGTACTTGTAGTTGTACATTTACTTGTACTTGTAGTACTTGTAATGCTCTCGAAAGAAAAAAGTTCGTTGATACCTTCTAGCGACAAGTCTCCTTGTCCTGGATTTTCAGGGGTTTCTGCCTTTGATAAGCAATATTTTGCATGCCGCCTTAAGCCACTGTAAGTAGAAAATTTCTTTTCACAGGATTTTGACTTGATACATTTTAAAGTTACTTGTCTATTGTCTGGAATAAAATGATCATTCTTTAAATGGTAGATAACAGAAAAAATGTTATTATATTCTGTGTTACATACATAGCAAATGAAATCCATTGTAAATATTAATTAAAAAAAGCAATAAAAAAGAAAATATCTTTAAAACTTTCTTGCGACGAGCCTATTTGCTCACCGTTTTCGAGGACTGTTCGTTCTTTAAACAGCGTAATGCATGCCGTCTTAAGCCACTGTAAGTGTAAAACTGTTTTTCACAAGTCTTTGTCTTGATACATTTTAAGATAACATTTCGATTTTCTTGAATGAAATGGTCGTTCTTCAAGTGGAATATTACAGCAAAAACCTTTATATATTTCGTTCCACAAACATAGCAAATGAAATTCATTTTTTGATTAAAATAGTAGTGACAAGAAAATCACTTATTAAATTAAGCGTTTTCAGTGTATATGCGATTCAAATTGTGTTGATCGAGCAAGAAATAAAAAAAAGTATAGAATAGAACGGATTCAGTAAAGTAGAATATTATATTTAAAGAACCGGTACGAATTTAAATAAAAAGCTAAACTTGTTTATCCAAAACTTATAAAACTGTTAATTGAATATTATATAAAAATTAATTTGCTTTAGGATGAACAAAATCCAAACGTTAATTATAACTAAATGGAATTATGAGATTCATATAAAAGGATTGCTTCAATTGAGAAGATAGGAATTTAAATTAAGTTAACTTATTTATCCAAAACAAATTAGCTTATAAAACTATTAATTGATTATTATATAGAATTTACTTAAGGATGAACTAATAACAAAATTTAAATGTGCTTTATTATTTGTTGGAATAAATGAGATTCATATAAAAAGGATGGCTTCAATTGAGAAGATAGGAATTTAAATAAGTGAACTTGTTTATATTAACAAATTAGCTTATAAAACTATTAAGTTATAATTGTTTAAGTGATAGATGGTACTTTTTTTAAGCGAAATTTGTTATTTATTTAAATAGCCTTACAATTAAAAATAAAGTATAAGTGCATATAACCATTATTATATTAAATAATAATGCACAATGTTGTTCTAAACAGCAGAAGTATGACCAAATTTCGTTTGAAAGTAGGAGTTCATAAACAAATTATTGTTTATCATTTGGTAGTATTATTAATTTCGATGGCGAATCACACTTTTCCAGTAATTCTTCTAAATCAAAACTTGACACATCTTTTTTTTTATTTATAAGTTTTATAAAGATTTCTTTTTGTCTTGTACTTGAGTTTATTTCGAATTTGTAAAAGTATTTTGCAATGAAGGAATACAAATTATTTAAGTTTGTGCAAAATTCGATATTGAATACATAAAATGTTTTGAATAATAGGTCAAAAGCTTTTATAAAACTGAAATTTTGTGGTAAGGCTATAATATTTTCGTCTATAATTAAAAAATACTGACTTATTGCGAATTTGTTGGCACCTACTGCGATTAAAAATGGCGCATCTGATGTCTTATTAAACTCGGTTTTTGGAGTGTGGATCTGACGTATTAAAACGTTTTAGAGAACCAAAAAAATAAACATTTTAAGGTACTTACTTCCTCGAAGCGTAGTAAGCTTTTAATGCACACCCCAAAGTTTCCTCGTGATGTGTTTTTTGATTTCTTTCCCTTTGCAGTGGGTGGTAACAGTTGAAGTAGGTTAATTAACGGCCGCACTTCTGTGTTCCACAATTGAATTTCACTAGCATTTCCCGAGCTAGAACCATTGTCTTCAGCAATGCTGTTAATAGCTGAAATTGTTCCCTCCCAATCTTTTAGGAGTAAATTTTCTTTTCCTGGATAACGCAATGAAAAGTCAAACGCGATCTGAAACAGTTAAACAAAATTTCGTAAAATTATTTGTAACTTTACATGTTTCTTGTTATATATTTTTTAAATAATCAAGGACGATAAATTAAATAATTGAAAATTAATATTTTTGATTTAAGAGCATTTTAAGCCATCGAAACTTCAAGACAACTAAAGTCATTATAAATGTTGGTTTATTTTGTCATTTTTATTTTTTCAATATTTTTGTATTCATATTAGTTTTGTTAAATAATTATATAACTTAATTAACTAACCAGCTCTGGCTCTACAAAATAGAAAGGAAAACTTGTTTTAAGCTCAAGCGGATTCAAGCAAATCTGTTTCCGCTGCTCAAATGTGTTTTCCAGCCTTTTTTTCAGTGCATCTAATTGTGCTGGCAACACACAGTTAGAAAAAAACTCTCGGTCGTCATCTTTTAGTTCAAGATCAGGTTCCTCTACATTGTTTACTTCTTTTTGTTGTTGCTTTATTCCCTCCCCATGGAGTTTACTTCTTCTGGCGTTAAAATTTTTCAATTTGGATGCTATGTACCCGCTGTTAGTTGTTGGGTTGTAAAAAATGTCTGAACCCCCATCAATATCTCTATAAATTGGGAAAAGACTAACGATTGCGTTGGCGAGAGCGATCTTTTCCTCTCTAGTCGGATAGTTCGATGATAAACTCCTTAAAAAATTTACTGATTCCGCAACCATACTTCTTCGGCAGCTATCATTTAAGCATTTTTTTTCTCGGTATTCGTTTAAAATGTATCCACAATCATTATTTCGGAAGTAATTTTCGAGCGTCTTTAAAAAAAAATGAAATCCTTAAATTTAGTTCATCAATTATGAAGTCTATACCAATAAGTTAAAAGCGCTTAGTCGACACAAGCTAAAATATAGCTTGTTTGCTTACAGTTTTCATCTCTATCTTTATTTAAGTGTGGTTGCAATTGTCTTACCTCAAAAATAGCCGTTAAAATTCAAAAAATATAAAAATTAAGTCTTTTGAACAAAGAGATGATTTTTTATAACAGCTTACATCTCTCTTAAATGTAAAGGGGTAAAAAAGAGGGAAAACATGTTTTTTTAAATGGCTTGGGTCACAGCATACGCGCTTATTGCTCATGAAAATAATCAAGAGTTATTGCTTTATTAAATCTCAGATATTACAGAACCTAAGAACAATTATAACTATAATTTAGGCGTTGAGAAGAAGGGATTAAGTTAAATTTTTGAATTTTTCTATTTTTTACAATAATTATGATATTAAATGTTTACATATATTTCGGTCTTATCAGTGTTTAATGGATAAGGATATAGTCAAATATGGGTCATATTCTTATAAAGAATGCTTTGATGAAGAATTTCAATTTTCAGAAGTTTATCACATCGAAGTCAAAACAGTTCCCGAAAAAAGTAAGATTTTTTCCTCGTGAAAATAAAATAAACAACTTAAAACTGCAAAAAAAACAAGACTTAAGAGAGCAAATGCAGTTTATTCCATTGGAATATATCTAGTTAAAAAATGTCACTCCACCTCTTCGTTATTTTTATTTATTAAAAGGACTTTATTTTTTTTTGTTGCAAAAAGGGGTTAAGTGCACTTTTTGAGAGAAAATGAAAAAAAATGTACCTTTGAGCTTTTTAATGAATTAAAACTTTTATTTTAAGAAATCTGTTATATCCTTAATTCATTATTCTTATCAAAAAATTTTAGTTCTAAACCATACAATAGTTTTATCGATTAACTTTGAACTTTTATATCTCTAAACTTTACAATAGTCATTTAACTCCTTCTTTTCAACGCTTCAAATGTAAAAACAAAAAGCATAAATGCCGTTTTCTTTAATGCATTTGATGTAATTATATTACGTTTTCGATCAGAATTTTTATTTAGGATGTGTTTTATAATGAAAATAATATTGCGTATCAAAATATCCCAAAAGATTTTATTGGGTATATAAAAAAAAAATCAATTTTTTTTTTGAAAATTCAATATCTTGAAAACAATTCAATATATTTTTTAAATTTAGTATTTAAGTGCATATTATCAAAACCTTAAAATTTGCATACCAACTTTTTTCCGAAAAAACTATAGAAATTTTATTTATAACAAAAAATTTGTTTAAAAAACCGCTCCAATGATTTAGAATTTTTTTTTCGTAAATTCTTATTAAACAAATTAGATCAGAATTTTGTTTTATCTCAGATGTTTTTGAAAGTGTTTTGTCAATTCTTAAACTAAATTAAAAAAAAAAAATCATTATTTTCTTACTCAGACTATAAAACCAAGATGTGATCGCACATAGGAGCAAGTACGTGCAACAAGTCGTGCATTCTATTTCTTGTCGATTCAGACATTTTAATACAATGCTTTTTGAACCAAACCCTGTATTTTTTAAGTTTTTAAAGTGGTTTTTGCCTAACGCTGTGCTTGTTTTCACAATAAAAACAAATTTTTTAGGGTTTTGTGAATATGTATTCTGTAACTTTCTTTATCAATTGCAAAAAAAAGTCTCAAAAAAAATTCCAAAACCTTATTTTGCTTATACCTACTGAAAAACTATTGAAATTGTCATTAGAGCAAATGAGGCAATTTCGTTCAAAATTTCCAAATTCAATTCGAAATCACCTCATTTCCCATACAAATTCAAATTTCCAAAGAGGTAATTTCAACCAAATTTGCAAAATATTCTGTAGGAAACACGTAACACTTTTATAAACACACCCAAATGGAATCCATTCAAAGTGGATTTCATTTAAAATGACAGAATTCAATGTAAAAAACAACAAAAACAAAGGATTGACAATCCGGACGGTCAAACAAAAATACGAAATGTGAAATGTGAACACTTTTTTGTAATTTGCCAAATTACCTCATTTCAGCTCTAATGAAAACGCAGTATTAAGCTGTTTTAACTTATTGGCACAGACGTATTCTTTTCTTTACCTGGGAGTTGATTAATAATGCAACGCCGCCAAAGGCGTTCGATCTTTTAAGTAGACCCGCTGGTTTTGATTCACCTGTTTCACCTATATTATGAAAATAGGTCGTTAAATTATTTATTATCTGTGAGGTTTTCAGTTTTTTATTATAGTTTGTGATAAGTAGAATGAATCTTTGATATAACAAAGGATATAAATGCACACAACGTTATTTGTGTTGTTTTATTACCCAGAAATTCGATTAATCGCAATAAAAAATAAAATGCGTCTCCTGATTTTGTTCTTGTTTCAGATATTTTCCAAGGGACTTTTTAAAATTTTTAGCTTTTATTTTCATTTTGGATTTAATTTTTTTTTTTTTTTTGACACACGAAACATTTTATAAATTTTTGATTTTTTTTTTAATGTAGCAAATCTAGCATTATAAGCATGTTCAAGTGACTGCATTCAATTTTAGTATTTTACATATGTGAGTTTTAAGTTACCGTCAATAATAAAATTAAACTGAGCCAGGTATCAAGAAAATATATAAAATCTAATAAGATGTTGACAAAAATTCAATAATCATACCTTCTTCTATACGCATATAAAACGAATGGCTATTTTTGTATTGAACCACCATCTGTGCCAGGAATTCATGGGGTATAATTGCACCATGAGGTGATTTTAAAATTAATTTAGACATATCACTTCTAATATCAAATGCATCTACAACTAAAATATATAAAAATTTGTTAGATTCTAACTTTCAGTTAATCAAGGGAACAAAAAATATATAAACTCACTGGTTTTCAAAACATCAGAAGTGGAAACGTAAAGCAAACTGTCTTGTTTAACAGTAACTAGTTTTGTGTGTAGTCCCATTTTGAGGGTAATGATTGTTGAGCATTGCGATTCCATTTTGCTGCTAAAATCAATAATAATAATTGTTTAAGTAGAAAATAAAAAAAAAACGTAATTATTGATATGAATTTATTTGGTTTAAACAATTGTTAAGCTTTTTGTTTCGTTTTAGTGAAATTTCACAGATGTTATTATTTTCTTTATTACATATTTCTATCTGAGAAGCATTTTATATTTTGTAAGAAAAATTGTATGTTCTTTAAGGAAAAAAGATAAACTAATAATTTTAAGGTTAAATTTGCTTGAAAAAGGGACGATAAAGCTGTCAAATGGCCTGGAAACGAGGATATCACTGAAGTTTTTAAAACTCATGTCATTAAAAAATTGCCATTCAAGTGGGATCTTTTGTAAGTTTAGTTAAGTTAATTTTTGGTTTTGTCTCAAACGAAATCGGTATTAATTTATGTTTTTTGTTCTTTCGTATTATTATTATTGACTCGCTCAAAAAAAAAAAAATGCTGTTTTTACTCGTTGAAACCCACGGATCAAGTCTCCCATAGTTTGGGGAGACTTGATATTTTGACTCTTTTCACTTTTTTCAAAACAGTGCCTTAACTATTTACAAAAAGTGCTGTTTACTATACAAAAAAGGAAGCTAATAAATGTGTCTTTATTTAAACATAGGAGCGGGTCTTCTAGAAAACTTAAATAAAAAGTTATGATGCAAAAACTGCAAAAGGGATCACGTCTCCCTTTTCTGCCCTATATTTTTATAAATCTGAAAAGATATGAGGCGATAACACTTATCAGTGTAAAGATTTGTTTGTAAACCGCTCGAGATTTACATTTAAATATTCTTATAAAACTACTATAACTAATTTCTTAGTTTGAAATTTGAAGTCTAAACCGAAAAAAAATCATAAAGTTCAATACTAAATTTAATTGAATTGTAGTTTTTCATATTAATTCAGTAAATTGAAATGGAATCTCCAAATAAAATGTATTCTTACCTTTTGTTTTTGGTTGGGTTGAGACGATGATATTTAGTGAATTCACTACAATCGTAAACATAAATGATGATGATGGGGGCGAAGTTGATGGTGGCGATGATGGATGACTTGGATGCACTAATCCTTATTTATAAAATAATTTCCCTTCTATACAAAGGTGCAAAACTTTTACATTTATATGTAAAAACTGATAAACAGAGCTCACCTGTTGAACAAAAGTATAATTTCATTAGAAGTAAATCATGTATAATAATGTGGAAGCAAAGTATGAAATTTTATCCCACACGACTTTTAACAGTCTATTTTATATATGTTATTTGACATGTTTTGATATATGAATTTTTTGTCTGTTTTTACTAAAGTTATCTTAAATTAAAATTCATCGTTCTTTTTTTTGAATGTTCATTCCAAATGTATTACGTTTTTTTTTCCAGCCCATTTTTCTTGGTAGATCAATCACATTTTTAACTTTGATAGTTGGTAGAAATGGCATGCTCACAAATTGCCGAGCAAGTTACTTGTTCGTTCTTTTTTTTTTCTACTATTAGTGCAAGATGTGGTGAACGAACAATCAATATTAAAAATGTGATTGATCTGTAGAAACGAAATGGCAGAAATTAAATAAGTTTGCAATGAATTAAATACGTTTGGAATGAGAAGCCTTAATTTGCAGCTATTTAATTGCCGAGTTTATATTAAAGAGATATCAGAGGAATCCGTATTTTCAGAAATACCTATATACACAATTCCTCAGTTTAGTTGTCAAAAACTGAGGACGCTTTTTTTTTGGATTTAGTGAAATTTGTGCATAGAAGTGAATTTTCACTATTTGATTTGATTTTTGTTTTTGCATAATATAGTGAATACTACTATTTAAAAATTTTATAAAAATATTTGGATTGATCATAATATATTTACACCACTGTCTTCATGACTCAATTTAACACTAAATGGCATACAATTTGCATAATTGGTGCATAAGAACCAGAGGCTTACAACTGTTCTCTTAACCGTACACTCAAAATAGATTGGACTTTTTAAAAATGTTAAGGACATAATCCTTTGAAACTAATGCACCACTTTTGCAAATTGTATGTGGTTATATACCAATTGACTCTTCATTTAATTGACTAGAAAGTGGTGTAAATAGTTTTTCAATCAAACTACTTTTATAAAATTTGTGCATAGAAGTGAATTTTCACTATTTGACCACATGTTAAAAGTAGGATTTTTGTTTTTGCATAATATAGTGAATACTACTATGTAGAAATTTTATAAAAATATTTGGATTGATCATAATATATTTACACCACTGTCTTCATGACTCAATTTAACACTAAATGGCATACAATTTGCATAAGTGGTGCATAAGAACCAGAGGCTTACAACTGTTCTCTTAACCGTACACTCAAAATTGATTGGACTTTTTAAAAATGTTAAGGACATAATCCTTTGAAACTTATGCACCACTTTTGCAAATTGTATGTGGTTATATACCAATTGACTCTTCATTTAATTGTCTAGAAAGTGGTGTAAATAGTTTTTCAATCAAACTACTTTTATAAAATTTGTGCATAGAAGTGAATTTTCACTATTTGACCACATGTTAAAAGTAGGATTTTTGTTTTTGCATAATATAGTAAATACTACTATGTAGAAATTTTATAAAAATATTTGGATTGATCATAATATATTTACACCACTGTCTTCATGACTCAATTTAACACTAAATGGCATACAATTTGCATAAGTGGTGCATAAGAACCAGAGGCTTACAACTGTTCTCTTAACCGTACACTCAAAATTGATTGGACTTTTTAAAAATGTTAAGGACATAATCCTTTGAAACTTATGCACCACTTTTGCAAATTGTATGTGGTTATATACCAATTGACTCTTCATTTAACTGTCTAGAAAGTGGTGTAAATAGTTTTTCAATCAAACTACTTTTATAAAATTTGTGCATAGAAGTGAATTTTCACTATTTGACCACATGTTAAAAGTAGGATTTTTGTTTTTGCATAATATAGTGAATACTACTATGTAGAAATTTTATAAAAATATTTGGATTGATCATAATATATTTACACCACTGTCTTCATGACTCAATTTAACACTAAATGGCATACAATTTGCATAAGTGGTGCATAAGAACCAGAGGCTTACAACTGTTCTCTTAACCGTACACTCAAAATTGATTGGACTTTTTAAAAATGTTAAGGACATAATCCTTTGAAACTTATGCACCACTTTTGCAAATTGTATGTGGTTATATACCAATTGACTCTTCATTTAATTGTCTAGAAAGTGGTGTAAATAGTTTTTCAATCAAACTACTTTTATAAAATTTGTGCATAGAAGTGAATTTTCACTATTTGACCACATGTTAAAAGTAGGATTTTTGTTTTTGCATAATATAGTGAATACTACTATGTAGAAATTTTATAAAAATATTTGGATTGATCATAATATATTTACACCACTGTCTTCATGACTCAATTTAACACAAAATGGCATACAATTTGCATAAGTGGTGCATAAGAACCAGAGGCTTACAACTGTTCTCTTAACCGTACACTCAAAATTGATTGGACTTTTTAAAAATGTTAAGGACATAATCCTTTGAAACTTATGCACCACTTTTGCAAATTGTATGTGGTTATATACCAATTGACTCTTCATTTAACTGTCTAGAAAGTGGTGTAAATAGTTTTTCAATCAAACTACTTTTATAAAATTTGTGCATAGAAGTGAATTTTCACTATTTGACCACATGTTAAAAGTAGGATTTTTGTTTTTGCATAATATAGTGAATACTACTATGTAGAAATTTTATAAAAATATTTGGATTGATCATAATATATTTACACCACTGTCTTCAGGACTCAATTTAACACTAAATGGCATACAATTTGCATAAGTGGTGCATAAGAACCAGAGGCTTACAACTATTCTCTTAGCCGTACACTCAAAATAGATTGAAATTTCCAAAAATATTAAGGACATCGCCCTTTGAAACTTATAAGCTACTTTTGCAAAATTATTTTTAGTTTTCGGTTGAGAAAATTGTTGTAACGCATGCTCCTGGTTCTTATGCATCACTTAATGATCTAGACAGTGGTGTTATTATTTAATAATAATGTAATGTTAGGCACACAACAAAAGAAATATTATTTAAAAATTTTAGGATTTATGTATTTAAACAGAGCAATGTAAATTAAAAAATTTACTTACTAACTTATGTTTAACTTCGATGGCTTTGGTCCAGATTCGTATAGGTGTACTTATTTGAATTGGTTTTAAATCAATTGCATTGAGCAAGAATAATTTTACTGGCTGTTGCTTTTAAGACTGTTCTCAAAATGGCGACGCAAAATATTTTCGTTGTAAGCTAGGGTAATTATACCTACATACCTATATATATGTATGAATGTTATAATTTCATAAATTTATCCGTCAGGAAAATCTGAAAAAAATAAATTTGAATTAAAACCACTATTTTGTTCCAATCGTTCTTAAAATTATTTAAAATAAAAGGAATTGTTCGCGAAGCCGCATGGCATTATACATACATATATGTAAGTATGTATAAAGCTCCTAGCTTACAATAAAACGAAATTATTTTGCGTCGCCATTTTGAGAACTTCAAAATGAGACACAAAATTGATTTTACAAAACCCGCTTATTTCGTTTTATGTATGGAAACATTTTCCCAAATTAAAAAGATCGTTAGCAAAAAATACGACTGTTTTAGAGTGATTAGCTTATACGTATTAAAATACAGAGATTTGTTTAATACAAAAATTGCACTTACCCCTTTGGTGGTAGATATACCAAATACATATATTTAGCTGTATTATGCTTTTTTATAAGTTTTCTCCAGGACTTTTTAATTTTTTCGTTTTATTCTTTATTTTATCTCAGGTATTCTTAATTTTTTTCTTTAAAATTGGCCACAGCCATTAACAGGAACACGTAGCTAGAAGCGGGCGATGACGATGACGACGACGCTATGACAAAAACGTTTCACGATCATTTAAAATGCGAATACGAAGCCACATGCCCCGCAAATTACAAACGGCTGCGGCGCCATTAGCGATTAGCCGATACAAAAAAAAGTGATGCCAAGAATCTTTTTTCGAGGTTTGGATTCAGATTTACACTTAATTTACACGAAACTGACTTGAAATATACGACATTAATTATTAGGTTTTAAACCAACTTCTAATAAAAGTTTTGAAGAACTAAGAAGCGATATGTTCAATCCAAAAATAATTAATTCTATTATCTTTGCCTTTCACAAAGTACTCCACCTTTATTTCAGTTTATACCACGTAAGATTTAAATTGAGTACTTATAATTGATTTTGAATTCATCTTGAAATTGGATTTAATGCAACAAGGTTAAAACTTAAGTACAAAAGGGTAACTCTTAACTGTAATGCCTAAGTTCGAAGTCGGACAGATTTAATGAAAACAAGTAGCCCTCGAAATTCGAGTGCCAATTACATTAGCCGAGTTTTTTTTGGTAGAGCTATACATAGTACAGTAGGCTTTTACACGAATTACAAATGCAACATCCACAGTACGATTACTGCCAATTAAAGGAGAAGTAAAATCCTACTGCGGATGGGTTTGTGACGTTTATACGAGTATCAAATGGAATTTGGTGGTTTTGTTTTTAGAGATGTTGGTGCGATTGATAATTTAATTGATCATCTGCCAAAAAGGCGCCAACGTCAACAGTTTCCTTGACCGAGATACCTATTAACCAAAAATTTAATTTCTCTATACAATTTTTTTTATTAAAAGCACCTTGAGCGGCCCGCTGTGCTCGCTTTTTCGCCCTCTGTACCAGCTCACGCAACTCCGTTTAAGGCGTGATCAGTCGGCAGGTAGGCGCCAATTCACCACTGGACCTCCGCCGGTTTACCTCGAGAGCAGGCCAGGTAGTTTTTTTAGATTTGAAAGCAAGAATTTATTTATTTATTTATTTTTTTTTATGTTTTGGAAAAAAATTTTTTTACCAACTTTTTTTTTATTTTTTTAGAACTGGCACTTCCTAGATCACAAATATGCTTTTTTAGTTTAGCCGCAATCATGTTTAAAGGAGTCAACTTTGATGCCTCTAGCACGTCTAGTTTAGCCGCAAATTGCGTTTAAAAATAAAAGTCGATTTTTTCATGCATCAATTGAAAGGTTGCACTTACTACATTACAAATATGCATTTTTTTTAGGCGCAAGTCAAGATTATTTTTTTGAAAGTTTTGGAAAAAACTTTTTTTACCAACTTTTTTTTTTTATTTTTTTAGAACAGGCACTTCCTAGATCACGAATATGAATTTTTTTAACCGCAAGTCAAGTTTATTTTTTTTGAAAGTTTTGGAAAAAACTTTTTTTACCAACTTTTTTTTATTTTTTTAGAACAGGCACTTCCTAGATCACGAATACGCTTTTTCGAAGTCCCTAGGTCGCTTAGTTTAGCCGCAATTAAGTTTAAAGGCATCAATTTAGCACGTCTAGTTTAGCCACAAATCGCGTTTAAAGATAAAAGTCGATTTTTCATATACATAATTCGATGCATCAATTGAAAGGTGGCACTCCCTAGGTGCTAACAACTTTTTAACGAGTCTTTTTTGAGCGTTTTTCAGAATTTTAAATGCAGTTTAAAATGTCTTGTTAGCGTTTTGGGATTTTTTCCGTGGCTCCGCCGATTTCTTTGGGTTGCTCAAAACTATTTTCAAAAAAAAACGATTTTTTTTTCCTCTAAAAATTGATTAAAACTCTTAATGTAAACACGACGAGCCTCACTATTCCGTACTCATGCTTCCCAATCTAAACAGGGTCTAAAGCCATTAGCCGAGGACAATTTAATGATGCCAAGGTAGGTGTTGTTTTTAATACAAAAAGTTGAATTTACACCAAATTTATTAGTATTTATACGATGTTGAGTTCAAAAATATGACATACTGATTAGTTTTTAAACCAAATTTATAATGAAAATTTTCATGTACTGACAAGCAATGAGTTTAAACCACATATATATTGCAGTCTATTCCACGTAAGAGTACAATTGAATACATTTAATCATTTTTGAATTCAACTTGAACTTAAATGGAATACATCAGGGTTTAAAAGAACGTACAAGAAAATTATTTTTAACTGTAATTTTTAACTGTAAAATTGGAAAAGTTTATGGAAATAACAACAAAATTGTGGTGTATACCTACTTTTTTATTTATAAATACTAAAGGAAACCTTAAAAAGATAGAGTTTTTTTTACAACAAAGAAAAAAATCTCCAAATCCTGCAGCTGAGAACTTGAAGTACATAATAATTCACTTAAAACTGATTCTTTTTTTGCAATTATAATGCAATTTTGAAACTTTACACTCGAATTGAAATAAAACTAAACTATTTTGTATCCGTGTTTGTTAGACGGTGTTCACATAGGACTTACTCCTCGGATTTTTTTTGACGTCTATGTACTTTTTCTCGTTCACACTTTGTGGTGAGAAAGATACGAGCAAGTGAGGCAGGATTTTTAATTTTTTTTTTAACATTTCGATTTATGACATCTGTTTTCTCAGTACATATTTAGTTTTTGTTTAACACTTAAATACTGCAGGATCCACGTTTTTTCAATTGGAAAACTATTTATTTAGTGAAATATTGATTTCGTGATTGAAAAAGTTCTAATTATAGGCTCTCTCAAACCAACGGGATTATTCGCCGCGACAAACGAAAACAATAACAACAACGTGTTGTTTTGTTTGACAACCACTTGTTGGTATTGTTGTTTTCGTTCGTCGCGCCGAATAATCGCGTTGGTTTGGGTGAGCCTTAATTCTCCGACGAGCAAAAATTTGTGTTTTGTTTTAATGACTGCTGAACGTCAGAGTGAATCGGTTATGTTCACATTACTTTGTGTCTGACTGACTTACAAACAAAAATCGTAAATCTGAGTTCAATGTGAACATCGTCTTAGGAAATATAATTTTTAATCTTTAATGACAAGAACAATCTATGAAAAAAACATTAATGTCATTAGTAAAATAGAAAGAATCCTAAGCCAGTTTATAATTTTCAAGTAAAGCAATTAACTACGTTAAATACGAAACTAAGAAGAGATGTGATATAGGTATATTAATATTATTTCTTAGTTCTGAATAGCAATGTTTTATTCATTTTATGGGGTAGATGATTCGTAGACATTTACCCCCCTATTAATAAACGTGACTCAAATTTTGTATACCTACCTTTAATTGACAGACTATTTAGGCAAATCCATCAATTAAAAGTAAATCAAATTTGATTAACGTTTATTAATAGGGGGGCTTAAGTTTAGTGAATTATATACAAATGTATGAGTTTTCAATACATTCTGATAAAATGTACATTACCTAAATGGTAAAGTGAGAAATAGTGCGAATAAGATTTTGTATATAATAAAAGATGCTGAATGTGAAACTATCAAAAAAGGACGGTTAGAAATTATATGCAAATGGCAGCGCAAGAATTAATTATTATAACGTTTGAGCACTTTTTTTAATTTCAGTTCATTTTAAGTAATAACCCGACTGCAGAAACAATACTCAAAAGGGACTAGAATTAGAAAAGCATAGCAAGTTTTGCATAATTTTTGACAACATTCACGATAAAATTATTGTAGTACCTATAGTATTGTATTTTAAATGTACTTCTATTTAAACCAAGTTTAAATGAAAAAGACACATTTGTTAGATTTAAAGTAAACTTGGAAAAGTATTTTGCAAAACTTATAATATTCACTAATAATATAGATATGCAAAATACCTAGGAGTTCTTAAACACCCAATGCAAGCCCGAAATAAATATGTGCACTTTGGTTGTACGTACACATGACCGGCCCGAAGCTCAATTTACGATAAACCTATTGCACATATATATATATATATATATATACACATATTTGGGAAAACATGGTAGTGTTTTAGGAAGTTAGATATAAGATTACTTAATTTATCAAAATGGTAAAACTTTTATACATACTTATTTCTAATTTCACATTGCATTGTAGGGTTTATTGAGTCTTGGTGAGGGTTAAATTAAAAAAGTAATGCCAAATACAAAAACTATTCACTGAAACGCGGCGCCGAACAAGATTCTGTAAAGCCATTAGCCGAAGACAGTTTAATGATGCCAAGGTAGGTGTTGTTTTTAATACAAAAAGTTGAATTTACACCAAATTTATTAGTATTTATACGATGTTGAGTTCAAAAATATGACATACTGATTAGTTTTTAAACCAAATTTATAATGAAAATTTTCATGTACTGACAAGCAATGAGTTTAAACCACATATATATTGCAGTCTATTCCACGTAAGAGTACAATTGAATACATTTAATCACTTTTGAATTCAACTTGAACTCAAATTGAATACATTAGGGTTTAAAAGAACGTACAAGAAAATTATTTTTAACTGTAATACCTGCGCATGAAATTGGAAAAGTTTAATCGAAATAACAACAAAGTTGTGGTGCATACCTACTTTTTTATTTATAAATGCTAAAGGAAACCTCAAAACGATCGAGTTTTTTTTTACAGCAAAGGAAAAAATCTCCAAATAATTTTTTTTTTTGAGATAATGACTAGTGTCCCTGCAGCTGAGAACTTGAAGTGCATAATAATTCACTTAAAACTGATTTTTTTTTTGCAATTATTATGCAATTATGAAACTTTACACTCGAATTGAAATAACAAAACTAATAACTAAAATATTTTTTATTCGTGTTTAATAGGAAGTATAATTTTGAAACTTTAATGAAAAGAACAATCTATGAAAAAAACATTAATGTCATTAGTAAAATAGAAGACATCTTAAGTCACTTTATAATTTTCAAGTAAAGCAATTAACTACGTTAAATACGAAACTAAGAAGATATGTGATGTAGGTATAATACAGCTATTAATAGACGTTACTCAAATTTTGTATACCTACCTACAGATTTTGAAGGCAAATCCATCAATTAAATCAAATTTGATTAACGTTTATTAATAGGGGGGCTAAAATTTAGTGAATTCTAAAATGTACATTACTTAAATGATAAAGGCCAAAGTGAGAAATGTTGTAAATAAAGTTTTTTGGTATATAATAAAAGATGCTGAATGTGAAATTATCACAAAAAAGACGGTTAGAAATTAAATGCAAATGGCAGTGCCAGAATTAGTTATTATAACGATTGAGCTTACACAACCAATACAAAACCGTAATAAATACATATATGCAACGTGGTTGTACGTACACCTAGGGGCTGACCGGTCCCAAGCTCAATTTAGGAGAAGCCCATTGCACATATAACGCATATATATATTTGGGCATACATGTTAGTGTTTTAGGAAGTAAGATAGAAGATTATTTTTAATTTATCAAAAAGGGAAAGCATTTATACGTATTTCTAATTTCAATTCACATTGTGGGTTAGAAATTGAGTCTTGGCGAGGGTTAAAATAAATAAAAAAGTAATGCCAAATTTAAAAACTATTCACTGAAACGTGGCGCCGAACAAGATTCTGTAAGACAACTTAATGATGCCAAGCAGGTGTTGAATGTAATACAAGAAGTTGAATTTATACCAAATTTATTAATATTTATGCTATTTTAGTATGAAATATATGAGATAATGATTAGATTTTAAACCAACATTATTATATTTTTCAAGGGCGTAAAGTAGGTATCACGTGGGTTTTTTTTTATTTAGCCTTAGTGCCTGTTTACATTGGATTTTTAATGAATGGCGCATCCAGTGACAGGTAGATTTTATATATGTGTGAAAAAGAGATCGGTAGATTCCACACAAATTATGCCGATGCGCCAGTTTCAATAAATATTCTCATGGGACCATCACACGCTAGAAAAATTCAACCTGGGGAAACTGAAGCTTGTATAGGTGAGGGAGTTGAATAGTGTGGAATAAAAAGGGCAAAATGTTCTTCCTTGTTGTGATGGGAATAACAAATTGAACTACTAATACAAAGAAAAGTTGTTTGTTTCTAGGCAAATGGAAATCTGTTGTTATGCGGAATTTAATTGTTATTTTTCTGAAACCGAACAATTAATTGTTGTTTTAAACGTCAAATTGAACAAAACAAAAATACCTCTATACAATTAAAGTCGTTTCATATACACAACATTTTGCGCCAGTGCCAAGTGCGATTGAAGCAAAAGCAACTAGGGGTTAGTGCAGGGCTGCCAGCCGTCCAGGTTTTCCCGGACATGTATTTTTTTTGGCCTATGCGGGGAACGTCCGGAATAGTTTTTCTAAAATGTCCGGGATTGTCCTCTATTTATATCTGCCAGATGGATATCAAATTATTATCGAAATAAAGAGTGCAATATTACGGAAATGCCCTTTATATAGCACGGTTATCTCTTTTTCGATGGTTTAAAAAATATTTTATAAATTTTTTTATGTACCTAGGATGAACCAAGTTTTGCAAACTGGTATTTTTGGCAACTAGCAGTTTAAGTTAATACCTCACTAAAACAATACCTTTGGTGATACTAGTTAGTTTGCTTGCAATCGTAAAAGTAAAAAACTAAAAAGCAAATAAGAAGTGTTAACCTACGTTAATATTTTATTTATTTCTATACTAAGAACTAAAGTACCTCATATATATTTTTTTTTTAATTAGTGGTGTGTATTTTTGTTCTAGTTTTGGACTCATTTTTATCCTTCTGTCCGGAAAAATCCGGAATTTTAATCTTGAATTACTAGTTTCCCTAAAATATTTCTGGCAACTCTAGGTTAGTCTCGTTCAAAATCAACCCAGTGTTAGATGGCCCATGAAGATTCATGAAGATTTTTGTGTGTGAGCGAGAGATACATGCATTTTAAGGGTGTGGGTAAGGGATGGGTAGATTGAAATAAAAGGATTTTTTCTTTATAATGTAAACACGAGGAACATTTTAATGAACGAAAACATTCTTCATCAAAAATCCAATGTAAACAGGCACTTAGTATTACAGCGGCATGCAATACAGAAAAAATTACTTTTTTAAACTCTGTAAATATTTAAGATTTTTTTTAATCATTTTCTGTTATATTCTAATAGTTTCGTATTATAATAATCATTTTTAATACATACAAGATTGAAATTTAAGCCCCACAAAGTAATAAAATATAATCCTTGGTATAAAAATGTAACACCTGAATACTTTTTTAATACAGATAGGTATCATATTTGAGTTTTGATTTTTATTAAAATGGGGTGCGTCTGGTTTTAATACTTAAGTGTTAAACTTAAATACATTAAGTGTGTTAAAAAAGTTTAATAATAAAACATTAGCAATTTAAATATATGTTATTTTGGAGGCGCGTTGTACTTTTTCGGGGTAAAATGTGAAAATAGTAGATCAAATTTGAACGCCAATAAGATTCTAGTTCACATAAAATTATAATAAAAATGAAATATAAACACATATAATAAAAACAATAGTAACTCTGCCATAAAATATACAGTTAAAAATTCTGGGGTATATTTTAATACAGCCTTTGTATTACAGCTGTATGCAATACGGAAATATTTACCTTTTAATACTCTGTAGATATTAAGGAAATTTTGGTTATCATTTTTTGTTATATTCTAATAGTTTTGTATTATAATTATAATTTTTAATGCAAACAAGATTGAAATTTAACCCAAAGTAATAAAATATAATCCTTGGTATTAAAATGTAATACTTGAATAATTTTTTTAATACAAATACGTATCATATTTCAGTTTTGATTTTTATTAAAATAGGGAGCGTCTTGTTTTAATACTTAAGTGTTAAACTTAAATACATTAAGTGTGTGAAAAAAGTTTAATAATAAAACATTAACAATTTAAATATATGTTATTTTGAAAGCGCGTTGTACTTTTTCGGGGTAAAATGTGAAAATAGTAGATCAAATTTGAACGCCAATAAGATTCTAGTTCACATAAAATTATAATAAAAATGAAATATAAACACATATAATAAAAACAATAGTAACTCTGCCATAAAATATACAGTTAAAAATTCTGGGGTATATTTTAATACAGCCTTTGTATTACAGCTGTATGCAATACGGAAATATTTACCTTAATACTCTGTAGATATTAAGGAAATTTTGGTTATCATTTTTTGTTATATTCTAATAGTTTTGTATTATAATTATAATTTTTAATGCAAACAAGATTGAAATTTAACCCAAAGTAATAAAATATAATCCTTGGTATTAAAATGTAATACTTGAATAATTTTTTTAATACAAATACGTATCATATTTCAGTTTTGATTTTTATTAAAATAGGGAGCGTCTTGTTTTAATACTTAAGTGTTAAACTTAAATACATTAAGTGTGTTAAAAAAGTTTAATAATAAAACATTAACAATTTAAATATATGTTATTTTGAAGGCGCGTTGTACTTTTTCGGGGTAAAATGTGAAAATAGTAGATCAAATTTGAACGCCAATAAGATTCTAGTTCACATAAAATTATAATAAAAATGAAATATAAACACATATAATAAAAACAATAGTAACTCTGCCATAAAATATACAGTTAAAAATTCTGGGGTATATTTTAATACAGCCTTTGTATTACAGCTGTATGCAATACGGAAATATTTACCTTTTAATACTCTGTAGATATTAAGGAAATTTTGGTTATCATTTTTTGTTATATTCTAATAGTTTTGTATTATAATTATAATTTTTAATGCAAACAAGATTGAAATTTAACCCAAAGTAATAAAATATAATCCTTGGTATTAAAATGTAATACTTGAATAATTTTTTTAATACAAATACGTATCATATTTCAGTTTTGATTTTTATTAAAATAGGGAGCGTCTTGTTTTAATACTTAAGTGTTAAACTTAAATACATTAAGTGTGTTAAAAAAGTTTAATAATAAAACATTAACAATTTAAATATATGTTATTTTGAAGGCGCGTTGTCCTTTTTCGGGGTAAAATGTGAAAATAGTAGATCAAATTTGAACCGCAATTATAGTAACAAAAATAATATAAAAACTCAGCCATATAATAACCTGTATAATAAATTTATTTTTAACTGTGAATCCTTCAGCCTTAGATTCAGTTTTGTTGAAAATGTGAAATCAAAAGCGTCACAGTAACTCCTATCTTACAATAAATTCTTTAGTATTTATTATAATCCTTTTGAAACTAAATTTTTTTCGATTGAAATTCTATTGCCTTCCGATTTAATACAGGCTTTCAGATAGTATTCAATTCAAACCTTGAAATGTTTAGAAAATATTGTCAATTTGGATTAGGTTTTGTTACTGAACACGTTTAATCCATTTCATATTTAAACTCAATTCAAAAATGTAATGGTAATTGTAGTTTTAAAATGTAACCCCTTTTTTATTAAACTTTGTTTAAAGTTGAAAACCTTTTTATTAGATTTAAAGTTATGCAATGTATTCGATTGTAATTTGTTTGTTTTCCGATTTAATACTAGGCTTGCAGATAGTATTTAATAACATACATCAGAATGGAGTTAAAACCGATAGTATTGGAATAAAATCCTAAAATGTTTATAAAATAATATGAATTTGTTTCAGGTTTTGTTACTCAATGAGTTTAATCCATTTAGTATTACATGTTAACTCAAGAAGTTTAAGGTTACTTTTTTCTTATAAATAAAATCCCTTTTGAGCATGAAATGTTATTGAAATTTAAAACCTAAATTTTAAGTTTTAGTATTAAACATGGGATACATTCTAATATTGTTCTACTAAAAAAAAAAATTGAATTGTGAGGTATATTTAAAAGTAGTCATGGGTATGGAATCTAATATAACAGTATTTTATTTTAACTTAGAACTGATTTAGTTTTAATATTAAGTTGATTAAGCTCAGGAAATTTTAACTGCGTAAACCTTTTTGTATTATATATTAATCTACTTACCTATTGGTTTGCTACATTTATTTAAAACATGTTCCCTGTGCAATACAAAACAATGCTGAAATTGAATATTTCTATCCTAACTTTTAAACCAATTTCGTTTTTTAAGATTAAAAAATATTAATCGAAACCATTGAAGGATTGTTTTAAATAGATTTCTTCTTAAAATATGATACTGATTTCTTGTATTTTAAACTGTTTGTATTATTTTAGGGAAATATCCGTGAAATTTAATTCCAATGTATTAGAAACATGGAAATTCAATACAAAATGTATTAAGAAAGAGTGTAATATCTGGGATAGTATTAAATTTAGTCCAGGTTTTATTAAAAATCGGTTTGAATACATTAGTAAACGAATACTTTAGTAGAAAATTTTTAACCGTGCACCAAACATTTCACAACATAAAAATTATGTATGTACCTGCTAGACATTGAAACAAGAATTTTTATCAGCGAAGACAGCTACAGAAATAAAGAATGTTCATAAAAGTTCATATAGCGTTTTATTGGAACTTGTATTACTGCGCTAGCTATAAATTACCAATAACAGTCTCCTATTAGCAATGTTACCATTCTTTCATTTAAAGCTGTGCGCACAGTAGTGCGAAATGTGATGCGATGCGAAAGCGTTTTAGTGCAAGACAATTTTTTGTTTTTTTTTTCAAAATAAATCCAAATAAACAGTTGTCGCACAAAATATAGCTTCACTAATACATTGAACACTTTTCTCGCACTCTCATCGCTTCTCGCATTCGCATCGCATTGCTTCTCGCATTACTGTGCGCGCAACCTAAGATAGATCAAACATGTACATATACATTATAAGCTGATTTTTTCCATACAAATCTTTGGTTCTGTTATTTGAAATAAATAAAAGTTAACAAATTTTGTATGACCAAGTACCGTTATTTTTATTAATAAAATAAGACGAAAATGTTGGGAAATTTTCAAAAAAAAAAAAAAACAAGGTACCAAGTTTGAAGCAAATTTAAATTGTTCGGCTGTAGCCGAAAATTGATAGAAACATTGAAAATTAATAACGTACATTTTTGTAACAAAATTATTGTTGTGAAAACAAGTTTTTCATTTTTTTTTAAGTTTCAATAAAAATTGATTTTTTAAAAACTATTCATACTAAAAGAATTCGAATATTTATCGCCAAAATTAGCTTAAGCATGAGAGGCCATATTATTTCGATCTCCTTATGCTTCCAACAAAAAAAAAATATTTTATCTGCTTACTGGACGATTCCTATTAGACCCCAAAATATACTGTAGAATATTTTAAGTAATTGACAGTATCCTAAAGAAATAAATATTTTCATAGTTCCGCCTATCCAAACTGTATTTAAATATGATTATGCGAATGTTGATAATTAAATACTATAAACAATCAATACAAACTGAATCAGATAAAGAAAAAAACAATTATAAAACTATTTATTAGTCGAACAAAATTCAAATTAGTTCAATATTATTTATGCCAATGCCTTCCATTTTATTTAAACGAAAATAATGTCCATGGACTTGGAAATCAACGAATACCGTTGACGGAAGCAAAAAAATTAAAATAAATGAAAAATGGGTAGACATTTTTACTTCGAAACAATTATCCTCTTTCGATCTAAAAACTATAGGCTTAATGAAATGAACAATATGTGAACAAGCGAAAAAGCCCAGCTATATGTAAAAACTCTAAAAGCCATGTTAATTGTTAAATTTAATTACGATTTAATGAATTTAAAAATTATTTAAAAGAAAACGACAAAATTGTAAAAGAAATTTTTTCAGCATTGAATTATTAAAGAAAAAGTAAAACATTTTGCGTTCTAAACTTAGCATGATGTACATTACGAAATGTTATGCTTCTTGTAATTTTACATAACTAATATTAAACTAATATTATTCAAAGATTTATTTGCTTTGTCAACAGATATTATTATTTTAATAAAAAAAATTTAAAATGTTAAGTTTTAATTTCTAGTTTTGAGTTTGTGAAGGCATTATATAATTAATTAAATTTAAGAATTTATTTTAGTTTGTTTTTTTTTCTGTTATTGTTTTCCCTCTTTTAATTTCTAAATGAAATTAATCAAAAAAATGTTTATTTTTTCACACATTTTAATTTTTCACTTTTGTCCCGGGTTTTGCTCTCAGAAATATGGTCACCGTAAGTATAGAGGGCCCACAAATTTGATTAAACTGGGACGTACGTCTACGTCCCAGTGATCATATTTTTTTCTTCTGCATGCGATATCTATGGAACTATAGTGTCTGTGATTGTATGCTTTTTATGTTTTGTATTCTTTGTGCAAAAAATTGTACAAAATTTGGATTTTTTTAATTTTATTAATCTGCTGTATAATGTTCTAAATTATTGTTCATTTGAATTTTGCTAATATTTTCACAAAAAAATTCAAATATCGTTTCACACTGCGATCAAATGGTGCGTGTTGCGTTCAGTTAAAGTCGCTTGGTTGAACGCAGCAGTGGAACCTAATCGCAATCCACATATCGCGTAGATGTGAGCTTTCCTATTGATTTACATGTGCGGCATCCACATTGTTATCGCGATCGCCATCGCTTAGGTTTGCGTAATGCTTTACCCCTTTGAGTGTTGCTACTATAAGGCTAATGTCACACGGGCATCTTTGTCTGTGCGTTCATATGGACGTACGTCCTGAGAACCAATAAAACTTATGATAATTTTCAAGTGACTTTTTTTGTGTTATTTATTTTAATCTACCGATGGGTGAATAAAAGTAGATGAAAGTTTCACAGATAATAGAAAACATGTATTCAAAAATTAATTAAAAAAAATTGAATTCTTAAAGTACCGATGAGCTAAGATACATAATAGGAATCATATAGTAGAACCCTTGCTCTTTGAGCTCATACCTCATCAATTGCATAAATGGGTAACTTTTTTTAATTCCAAATGTCAATAAAACAACGATCATTTTGATTCCTCATTTGTCAGTACTTGTGATATATACTATACATAGGTACTATAGGGCAAGTTTAGGATTCGTAGTTTAGGATTCAAAAAATAACGGTACACGCCCGTGGCGTAATGGTTAGTGCGTTGGACTGTCATACCAGAGGTCTGTCTTGGTTCAATACAAGCCGCTTCCACCTTGAGTGCCAGTTGTACAATCGTGGTTTAAATTTTGATCCGTGGTTCAGGCCGATTTCAGCGGGTTAACTGAAGTTCAACGATGGTTCAAGGTTCTAATATGCACTAAAAGCCAATTGCATGCCTGAACCATCGTTGAACCACAGTTAATCCGCTGAAATTGGTGAGTTAAAATTCCTGAACCACGGATCAAATATTTGCACAACTGGCCCTAAGTTTTTTTCAGCGCTACTACCTCTTGCGAGGAAGTGACAAATCCTCCAAGAGTATTTCCTGTCATAGAAAACTGCCGCTCACCTTAGCCGTTCGGATTCAAAAATAAACTGTTGGTCCCCTCCATTCCTGCAGACACGCAAACAGGAATAGTTGAGAGTTGTAAGTCACTAGGCCCTGGTTCTTCATGAGCCGTTGTGCCACCAAATTTATTAATTTATTTTTGATTTCGGCGGATTAACTGAGGTTTAACGATGGTTCAACTGTGTACTTAGCTATTATCACCTTCTTGAACCTTGAACCACCGTTGAACTTCCGTTAATCCGCCGAAATCGGGGAATTTAATTTCTTGAGCTACGGGTTAAATATTGAACCACATTATTTGTACAACTGGCCCTAAGTTAGCAAAATATTCAGTCCGCGTGTACAGAAAAAATTTGTGTAACATCAATTTATACTATGGACGTGCTTTGAAATGAATGGACGTCCATTTGGACGATTGTGAGTCATTGGCCTTAATCTTGAATTACTTCGTTAGAATTTCTGGTTTTATCGAATAAACAGCCTTAACCTTTACGATAATGTGTATTATATTTGGTATTTTGCGTAACCAACAATAACCTCTTTAAATTAACGCAACAGTGCAAAATCAAAGTGACCCATATTATCGATAAAATCGATAAAAAATGGTGAGTATAGTGCAACTTTACATGTGAAATATCGATATTTATTGTTACACTGCGGTGTGAAGTTTTTTCAAACAGCCATTTTTTAAAATTCTGACAGTTGCAATTATGACAACTTGCGCAATATAATACTTAAGATTTGTGTACCTATTGTAAATTTTACAAATGTCATCGAATATCGTTTGACATTTAAGGAAAACACGAAATAATTGGAATAATAGCGTTTCCTTGGTCGCCTGATATGGGCTTTTGGCAATCTGCACTGGTTCCAGGAGCGTAGCTACCACTGTATCAGCTGTACCAATGATACAGGGCCCCCGAGACATTGGGGCCCCTGAGATATATAGAGCCCTTGAAGGTAAAGATCACCCGACGAGAAAGTGTAAACGAATTTTAATTGAGTTGAATAAGAAATTAGGTTGATTATTTTATGTGTACCTACTTACTT
Source organism: Epistrophella euchroma (assembly GCA_947049315.1). Lineage (NCBI taxonomy): Eukaryota > Metazoa > Arthropoda > Insecta > Diptera > Syrphidae > Epistrophella > Epistrophella euchroma. The sequence continues at coordinate 130,552,882 of OX346246.1, forward strand.
ATACATATATGTATAACCAATTTTCATGTGTCTTTTCGATAGTCAATGTGTATTATTGCTGATTATAATTAGATTAGATTTAATTATTCAAACTAAGCACAGATTTCAAAGTCTTAGAACCATGGTTAACTGGCTGAACAGAATGGTGACGCAGACGGAGACGGACCCGGAGCTGGAATAGCTGTCAAAATATTGAATACACGCAAATTCAATGTTGCGAACACAACGGAACGTAGACGCACACGGAACTTCAGACGCAGACGGAAGAGTTCACCAACTTTTAACTTTTCACGTACGGCACTTTTGACGTTTCAATTTGTATGAAGAAAAAAAAAACAACTTTTTGGGTCGGAAAAAAATATTGTGGTTATTTGTACCGACTGGTTTCCAATATAAACCGCCCCGAACTTCCGTTATGGGTTTAGTTAATAAGCCACAAAACTCAAAAACAACCCTCAAGATCGCCCGAAATTCTGAAAAAAATACCATAAAAGGGCCTTAAATGGTAATAAAATCAATTAATTATTTATTTATTTCTTTATTATCAAGTAAATGAATTTAAAATGACAATAATTTGTATAAAGCCTAGCTACCAGAACCAGAGATTATTTAATTAATTCATAAAAAGAACGCGCGCTGCGTTTCTCTAAATTCTAAAAGACCAGTACAAAAAAAAAAACAGTATAACTATTATCGGATTTCTTTTCCATTCACTACGGAGTTAGTTAACAATTCACAACAAATTTTACAAGCAGCTCCGTCAGACAGAGAACAGCAGAACAAAGTTTAATAGGTGCATAATGCAATGTTTTTATTAAGATAAAAGATACTAATTGATTCCAAAAAAAAAAAACCATAAAAAAGTGATCTCCGAAACCTAATGACACTTCATTAATGAGTATTTTATTTGATTTACATTTTAATGTTCCATAAGCCTTTTTATCCAAAACAAAATCCAGGCTACGGTCATGCAGATTCCTTCTTTTATTTATCACTGCAATAAAAACCATGTTTAATTAATCAACTTCACAGTTAACTCGGTTTGATTGACGGGAAATTAAACTTATTTACAATAAACAGAAAATGTAACACAATATTAATGACCCTGGCGAAACTGATGAAATAATTTATAGGTGGGTACCCTATACGTCAATAAAAAAAATGTGTAAACACCAAACAAAGTCCTAAAGTCTTAAATTGTTAATATAAAATTAGGTAGGCAGGTAAGCACATTAAACGCATGTACAAGAAGCAATATTAAATGTTTCACTTTACAAAACAAACTTTTTATGAAATTAAATAAATAAAAACAGCAATTTAACTTGCCATAAAGTGTTTATTAAGACAAAATTAATGAATATAGTCCACATAAAACATCATAAAAATGCATAGTCGGTATGGGTCTTATGCCTTATAGTAGAGTACACATACATTTCTGTAGGTACAATATTGTTACAAACTATGGATAGCTTAAATAAAAGAAGGTTAGGTATGAACGATGCCATCCATAAAGGTAAATAATATTACCTATACATTGTGCCTTCCCCACTAAACACTGACCCTTCAGTCTCCATTTATGAATGCTCTGTCGTCATATAAGCGAATGTAGAATATAGAATGTATAGTGTAGGTATACTAGACTGTATGACACCAATCGTTTTGGTCGTGGGAAATTGAAGATTGTGTACAACTACAGTGAGTGATACAAGTTAGGATATAAACTTAAATATATATTTTACTAGCTGATCCGGCAAACGTTGTTGTCCTAGGAATTTTTCAGGCCCGATTTCGGATGCAGTTGTACCGGGCCGGTGACCTCATGCAAGACGACAGTGGAGACAGTTTATTTCGCCGTGGAGGATAGATTCCTCGTGGATATCGAGCAAATATGTGAAGGTTTGAACGTGTTTGGCGTTCCGCCGTGGGAAAATATGGTCTTCCCGAACCCAAGTATGGTGACGGTCAATTTTTTGTTGATTATGAAACGGATATGTAGGGATGGAATAAGAGAAAGAAGAATGGAGTGCTGTAGATGATGACCACCGATAAAAATACAAAACACCAACCATTAATTTTCTCACTTCAATGCATTTCATTAACTAATCTAATAGGAAATTGAACGCGTTTGAATTCAATTGGCATGTCTGTGGAAATCATTGGAATATGTAGCAGCAAAACATTTTCGCCCTGAAATTTGCCATTTAAAATGCTGGCTTCAGTTATGTTTTTCTCTCATTTTTTTAATGACCAATCGCGTGCCATTGCACAGCCGTGGTGGGTTCAAATTCCGAAGTAAAATAACCGAAGATCCAACTTTCAGTCGCAGAAGGTGTGGTAGCATGCCTGGCCAATACAGTGAGTTTAAAAATCGTGTACGATAATTTATAGCTTTGATGGCATCGCAAATTGTTACGATCGATTTGTATGATACCAAGTCGCCTATCAATGACTGCTGTATTGAAGTTTTAATATCGTCAACGTCAAAATTGTTTGCTGCCAAAGTGGCTATTTTTGCCAGCCACGTATGATTTATATATTGTGTGCGTATACATCGGGGAATATGCGGTTAATGAGAAAATTTTGCGATTCATTCAACGATCGTGAAAAAATCGGTCGGCAATTTTATGCAGCCAGTATTTTCATGGACAGCAAATTTTCCATCGAGAATATGTCAGCGGATTGATTTTGTAGCATTTGGAAACGCATATTTATTTTTAGGAAGACTTTTTCAACATTACGGCATAGTGGGCTGGCGATAGTGTGGATGAAAGTTCGATTAGGCAGACCTGGCGCCATTTCTGTCATTCAACGATATAAATAATTTAGTTTTGTTTGAAAATCGAACTATGAAGTTTCATTTAGATATTGTTCATACAAAAATACTAAAATTACGATTAAAAAATGCGGGGGGGTATTGGGAGGTAAAAATTTGGGGTTGTAAGTCTTTTTATTATTTCAAATCTAAAAAAAAAAAATATGAACATTTTGTCAAAAAAATAGAATTTTTTTCCGTATATCGTCACCCTAATCATCTAGCGGTATGAAATATACTTTAAAACTGATTCTCATACCTACCAAATATACAAAACAAATTTCATAAAAATCGGTCGAGCCGTTTCGGTGAAGTACGACCATCACAAACATCGTGACACGAGATTTTTTTATATTAGATGTTTTCTTAAATTATGCACATACATGTATCGATTTTATTAAATTTTCTTTTTCTAGTACCTTTTCGGATAGGTCAGCTGTTATTTTCTTTTTGAATCATACGTTTTTTTTGACACCAAATGCGCTAAAAAAATAAAAGGAACTAATTGTCATTTTTTTACCGCTAAACGAAATGGCTCGATTACGCTTGAACAAGATCGTTGGGTAACAATGCAAAGCTTCTTTCAAATTTGATGCTCTGTTACCAAAACAGTGCGACTTTTTGATAGAAACTTCGTTCGAAATAATGCCCGAACTGCTAATTTAGGAAGAAAGTCCATGAACCATGATACTAGTTTTCTAATTGAGAACAACATGTTTCCGTGTTCATCCTGATAACGTTTTCTGAACGTATGACTGTTCGGTGTGGTTTTTAGAGTGGCGGCACTATTGCCCGATTTTTCTTTTAAGGCGACAACGGCCGGCGGCGGCCCCCCTTAAGCGGGCACTCCCTTGGTTCACAGTGACAACAGATGCGATTTCACCAAATTACTGTTTGTGATCAAATGCATAACGGATTTTATTTCTGCAGCTATAGTTTGTTTTTGTATCTTTTTTCTTGTATATTCATTTTCTATTTTAGTTTGAATGAATTTCATGGCTATGCATTTCCTTACATAACTATTTTTTATTTTTTCCCTTGGACGGACACCTCCCTTAGACGGACAAAAGTGTTGCGACTGTCGCTATCCGGCTAAGGGAGCTTTCACTGTACAATGTACATATACTCAATGGAGGGGCATGATACCCGATTTTTATGAGCAGAAATTGAGGATCTAAAATTGGGCGAGCTATGGTGCCAATAGGATGAATTTATTACACCCTTAATTCAATAAACGCGTGATAATTCGTTTTGGTAAGGTAAGCTTGCCGACACGGAGCTGCGATCTGACGATCTGACTTACTCTATTATAGGGCAAGCACCTATTGGTTTTCTGTAAAAAAAAAAGTCGTGGTTGTAATCAAAATTGACACTACGATAGTCAAGAAGTCAGAAATAGTGGTTTTTGCCATACCGTCCGTCCGTCTCGGTCTGTGCGTCTGTAGGTACCTACATCATATACTTCCTTGAGTCTGCGTGTGTGTGCTAGAGCCTTAACGGGTGGACCGAATTGCTTCAAATATGGAACAGTGAATTTTTTCGTGATTTCCTAGGAGGAAAATTTGAATTTTTTATTTAGCTCATCTAGAACAAATAGATACAATATTATACAAATACAAATATTTTGGTTTTTTCAAACTTTCTCAAAAAGGGCTTTGCGATTTTGATTGAACTTCATACGTGAAAATTGCATTTCAGGTTTTTGCCAAAAAATTCGCATTACGCAAATAAGGCTTTTAAACATTTTGAAAATATTTTTTTTTAACAAAAAAAAAAAAAAACATCAAATATAAAATTAATTCTTCAGTAGTTTTGATTTTTTTAACATTTTTTCTTCAAAGATAGTGTAAGATTTTAGTCTTTAACTACAATAGCATGTTCGTGCGATCTAGGTGCATATTTTTTTGGTTGAGTGTCCTTAAAGTTTGCTATAATGCGAACATTCAAAATTGAAAAATTTACAGGTAGAAAGGCCTAACTACCAAACCATAATTAATTAAATTTAATTTATACTAAAATAGCTTGATAAACAAAGTTCGAGAAATAAAAATGTCCATCTTTTTGCTTTTTACTTTCGACTTTCTCGTCAAAATCTAGGAAAATAAAAGTATCATTTCGAAACAATTTTGACATCAAAGTTGTTGTAGAGAGCTTTATTTTTATGTCTTAAGCATTATATTGTAGGTTACACTTTTTTAGTCAGAGCAATAGTTTTTGAGAAAAACGTACTGAAAAGCGATAATGTGAAAAAAATACATATCAACTGTCATTATAATGTTTAGAAAAGCATTTTAAAAAAATCTATTGACTCTACAAAAAAAAATTAGCGCACGTACATAGTAGGTATAGGTACTACTACCGGACCCAGTCATGAAAATTGTTTTTAATATTGAAAGTATGATAATGAGAATCATATTTTTTTTTTATAAGTATTCCAAATGGCAACACCTATGAGTTCGTTTAAAGATAAACATTCATTTATTTAACTAAATTTATCAAACAACCTCCAACTGTGGTTCGCGGATTGCGTCTGTATTTATAAATATACCTATGCGAAAATGATTAGAATTCCCTCACACACATTCAATAATAAAAAAAAGCAAAAATTAGTTTTATTTCGAGATCTACAAAATGTATAAATCAATCGAGAGACAAAGTATAAACATAATATTATGTAGCTTCGTGGTAGGTATATGGCACTCGCACACAATAACATGATTTATCTTAATCTCAAAGTATTTTGCTAAAATGTTGACTGTATAGGTATATATTAGATACTGCGATACCATCATAATGTAGTTCTATGAAACTCACTCTTTTTTAATTTATATCTGATTTGTATAGGTTTATGTAGAATATATGTATTTTATTGTCTTGACATTAGTCAATGGCGAAACGAAATCTTCAAATTACGCAATAGATATACAAAAAAAAAAGGAGAAAGGTGAATATATCTTCATTTATTTACAAAAAAAACAGCTGAAATATTTATGTACATATAAGAAGGAAGTTTATTTAATAAAAAGCAAGGTTGTTTTAATATGCCTGAATAATATTATTGATAAAATGTGTTATTATTCTACTTATAATTTTACGATCTTAATATTCTTGTTCGTTCTACATTTTTATCGTAAAATGAAAGTTCTCTTTTTAAACATTTTTTACACAAACATGCAAAACAAGATTTTTGGGGTATTTTAAGAGAACGAAATTTCCTGTCGTCAATAGATATCATTCCGGATGTGTTTTTGTTCTTTATGCTTCAGTTCATCGCATTTGCCAATATGTTATCAGGTGTGAACTCATGTTCAGGTTCACAAAATGTATATTGTACAAAGTGTTACCAGTTCGGGGTATTACTCGCTTATCGCCAATTGATCTTATCAAAGTTTGCAATTTCTGATTTATCGCTTTAAAATTGAACGATATAAGACTCCATGATTATTAATTTCCAATTCTGTTCAGATTTTTACATTTTTCGGACTGTTAGATGCTGCTAAAAGTTCGATTTGTATAAAGCTGATTTAATTTTCATAAAAATATCTTCTAATAAAAGACAGTAAATTTGAAAAAAAAAAAATAATTTAAATATCTTATAGATTCTCCCGATTTAAAAGAAAAACATCGAGTTTAAAAGACTTTTTGCCATAAAACGCAATTTAAAAAATTCGAGACAGAGAGACAATTGAATCACAGAAAATAAAGTTAAAAATCATAAGGTTCTCAATTAAACTTTGAATTCTAGAGAAATTCGACTTAACCCTCCACAGGAAATAATTCATTTCATAAAATTGAACAAGCAACGGATTTTTCCGATGGAGGCTACGAATTTCATAAAATTACAGATTACAGGAGAACAAATGAATGAAGAAATAATTGACGTTTACTTTCAGTTGGTCTGACACATATGCTGCTTATTACCTTTACATGTGGTTTGAGGAGCTGCAGCTGACTCGAAATTTTGTAGGTGGTATATTTTGTTTGTTTCTATATTCAATAGTCAAATTGAAGCGTAAACGTCAAGCTGTTCTCTCTTTAGCGGAATGAGATTTCATAAAATAATTTGCCCAGAAATACAAATTTTTGAAATTAGTAATGAAATTAGATAAGAAATAACAATTGCTTGTGGAAGCATGGGGCAAGGAAAATCGAATTATGGAAGTTCGACTGTATTTTAATTTTGTTTATAGTTTTTTTTGCAGAGTTTTATTATTTGATAGATTTTTCACTTCATTAGATAGATAGCCGTTCGGATTCGACAATAAACTGTAGGTCCCCTCCATTCCTGCAGACACGCACACAGGAATGGTTGAGAGTTGTAAGTCACTAGCCCCTAGTTCTTCATGAGCTGTTATTTATTTTATTATTTTTTTATATTTTTTTTATTATTTTATTATTAGCATTTTTTTTTTTTTTTTTTGTTTTTAATAATATCACGTTTTATGAAAATCTTTCAATAAAAAATTATCATGGATAAAGATGGAAGAGCGAGCTAAGATCTTAAGCTATTTTAATGATTTGCAACATAAAACGATTAGTTCTTTTTTAAAAACTGTTACGGTATGTCAAATCTTGTTTGAACACTGCACCGTCAAGAATATCGTAAAGGTTACTTAGATTTAAAAAAGCTTTCTTAAAAATGTAATCTTCTGATTTCTTGCAATATCGGACATGCGGCGGCGATGAAGTGATAAACATTGTCAAGCTCTCTTCTGTTGCAAAGATTACATCTATCCTGGAAGATCAGTTCTATGTGGAATAAAGTTAAGATCAAGTAGCTCAACTCTCGCTTTAAAAATAATCCATATTACTTCAACCGAATAGCTGTTTTTGAAAAAGTTGTCTTCTGTTAGCAATCGATGGTTTAAGTTTTTGTAAGATTGTTCTGGAGTCCGATCAGGATGCTCTAGTGATGTGTTCATCGTAAATTTGATCATCAACTTTGGATATAATACTTATTCTTCCACTCGCTACTTCATTATACGTTTATTACTTTCATTAATATATTCCAATTTCCTGTTTATTTCAAAATGCTTGTAAAAGTAAAGAGTTTGCTTACATATTTTATTTTCTCAGTTTTTAAGCATAAAGAAAATAAGTGTACATAATAATATTTCTTTACTGTTTTTTTTGTTCATTTTCAGCTCCAAAGAAGAGTTATTTTCAAATTGTGCTACATTTCACTTAATCTGGTGTTCAAATGGCTTTAAATTTAAGATTGTTATTAATTACATATTATCTACCAACAGAACCTATATAAAAACATGAATATATTCATATATTTTTTTGAGAAAAATGTCCAAAATGCGTAGTTTTTTTTGTTCGTATGTATTATGTATACCCTGCGTGCGTCGTTTATAGAAATCTGGGATAAAAATCATTTATTTATTTATTTATTCCTTTGAGATTTATTTAAATTAACAGAATTAATTTTAAACTAAAATGAATATGTGAATTTGAAATATTGAAAAACATTATTAAGAGTGGCTTAAGATCTTAGCTCGTATATCTACGCCAAATAAATTAAAAATTTAAATTCTTGCTGTTACCAATTTTTGGAAGCATTCAATATAAAATAAAATACCCGACTGAATCGCAGGTACATTGTAGTTTTTTAAAGTTGAATGAATATTATAAACCTATTTATATCAATGTAAAAAAAAATATGCACAAACTTGCTCTTGTGATTAAAGTTACTTGAAATTTTAAAGATTGCATATATTATAAGTACATTTATACATAATATTGTATAACTAATAATAATAATAAGTTAAATATTTATTAATTCAATGAATTGGAGAATATGGAATAACGCAGCATGAAATACGTTCTTTAAATTTCGAAAACATGTATACTCAAAATGTTTTAATTTCACAATGAAGAACGCCATCTAAATTCTAGAAAAAATATGAATTTATGCCGAAAAATTTTCTGAAATCATTGGAGCGGTTTTCCTAAAAAAATATTTCTATGCAATTTTTAAGAATTTAATAACTAAAACTAATCAAAACCATCAACCCTTTTTCAAAAGAAAAACTTGCCACTTATTATATAAGGGTGGTTGGACTCGTTCCATTAACGGCCAAGTCTGTCCGACCACAGGATTCGATACCGCATTCATTAGAAATCCCTTATTGAATAGAGGTAGGTATACTTAGCACAACCAGTTTTGTTTATGTTTGGAATAAAGTTATCTGTTTGCATTTTTTTTTTTTCAAAATCCGTATGTGATAGGTAATCTAACGGTCGCCTTTTGTACTAATATGTATTGTATATCAACAAGTGACTGTAGATCTACACCTACTGGTTCTAAGCAGTAGCTCTTCTAGAACTTTACTAAGTTTCTCTTTGTTCATGCAAATAAATGACATTTATGTCATGTACAAATCCCTAAATTAAGTTGTATTCGCACTCGCATAACTCGGCTAAACATCATCCAATTTGGTTGGCTACTTTTTTGTTGGATTTGTATTGAATTAACACACAACGGAGCCGAAAATTAGAAAATTCGACTGAAGAAGTACGAAAATCATGAAAACGCCTTGAAATTTCAAAATTTCTTAAATTAAATTGTGTTCGTACGCCCATAACTGGGCTAAACATCATTCGATTTGCATGGAAATTTTTGTGTTGGATTTGTATTGAAAACGATTAACACACAGCGAAGTCAAAAAATTTAAAAATTCGAACGAAAATAACAATAAGAAAATAAGACCAACTAAGTCAGAAAACCGTGAAAACGTCTTGAAATTTCAAACTTTCTGAATTAGTTTTTAGTTCGTACGCACATACGCACTAAGCTAAACATCATCCAAATTGGATGGATATTTTTTTGGTGGATTAGTATTGAACCAGATAAACACACTACGGAGATAAAAATTGGGAAATTAGGCCAGAAAAGTCGGAAAGTCGCGTAATAACAATTGGAGATTGGTCGACTTTCGAAAGGAACATTAATAATTTAATCAATTATAGGTGGAACGAATTTTGCCGGGTGAGCTAGTAATTATTAAAGATTATTATTTTTCATCTCGTTTTATTCCTATCACGGTGGTTACCAATGCAAACCGATTTCGTTCTGAAACGCAAAAAGTAAATTTTTTTTTTAGTTTCACTATTAATTTTTTTCATTAACTTACTTTTGGCCAAACATAAAATTTAAATACATATTCAATACACACATATAGGTACGTGTGAATGTATAAAAATTTATAAATTTTTTGTTCGTACGCACATAACTTGGCTGAACGTTATACGGTTTGCATGGAGATTTTTTTGTTGGATTCTTACCGAAGCAGGTAGGCACACTACGGAGTCGAAAATTGGAATTTTTGACACGGAAAATAAGGAAAACCTTTTAAATTCGAAGTTGCATACTTTCCAGGATTTAATTTTAGATGGTACGAAGTTTGCTAGGTCAGCTAGTTCCTATTTAAAATTGGTTTCATAGTAATAAGTGTGATTGATTTAACCTGGTTAAACAACTACAACCAAAATTTGAACCGAGAAAATAATGCCATCTGATTGCTTAAAGATAATATGATTTTTTTTTAGTAATTCCAGAAATTGTTTGAGGAATTTTATTAAAAATTAATATTTTTTTATATTTTGAGAAAAAGGTTTTTTGATTTAATCTATATTCTTATTTCTGCACCATCACTGGCATTGGCTGGTCGAAAATAAAATTTCCATGGGAATGTTTAATAGAATTAAGCTACTATTTTCAGTATTTAATTGTAGATTGTACCGTTTAAAGAAATATTATAGGTAAATTTAGGTATATCTACTACTAGTAATGTGATACTTTCATCATTGGGTGGGAGGGTATGATTAAACCACATTAGCAACATTTTGTATCTATTAAATATATTTCAAAAAAAATATATTGAAAACAAAAACAAAACACTTAATAGCGGCAGCATAACAAATTACGTTTCAATTATTTTTGATGAACAAATTGATTGTCACTTAATCGAACCAAGAACAACTAACGCAATGCGGCAGCGGCACCAACCGGCATCACTACTTGTAAACACTTAGCTACATTATATGCACATTGAAGTAAAGTGAAGAGGAAGTAGTTAAAGTATCTACTTCAAATATTATTTATTTTTTTAGCAAATTGTTATTGCATTCATATATAAAATTGATCCAATTAATTTGCTGGGAATATCACAGAGGCTACTAGTTCATGACATTTTACCAATTGGTAAACGGTTAGGCTTTAAAAACATTTAAATAATTTAGCCATGACAATATTAAAATTAATGTTGTTTTTTTTTTTTTTTTTTTGTATAAAGTAGGGTTTGGCCTCAATATGAATCCGTTTCAGAATTAATAGCCAGTTTTTAAATTTATGTGACTAGAGTAAGGTAATACTAAAGCTGGTCAACAAGTCGGAAATTCACTAGCCAAATTAGCTTAGAGCTACATACATATGTACATTATGTAAATAGCTCTCTCGCTCTTGTATTATTGCCCGAGGGGCTTCCCCCCAGCGATGCCAACTGAGGCTTTTTATGCCTTTTAGACATTATTTCACTACCTAAGGCTTAGAGGCTTATTTTTTTTCAAAAAGGATTTTCATTTCATACAAACTAATAACTATGTAAATTTAAAAAAATTATTTGTTCTTCTTTTTAAAAATTATGAATTAATTTATTATTTAAAACATTCTATAAAAATCTTAACCAAAAAATAATTCTTATCTATAATTACTATTTTCTAAAAGAATGTGTATCCCACCTTTAAACTATTCAAAATTTTACAATGATAGTAAAGACAATTTTTTTGCCATTAGAAGAGATATACTTGGAACGAGAAGTGGCTGCATGCATTGCTGTTAACTCTTCAGCGTTAAATGTATGCAATTTAAAGTTATTTTGCGAAAACTGTCTAAATTTTTTCATCGAAAGTGCAAGACAAATTTTAAGGAAATGGCGATTTTAAAGCCTTCAGAACTCGTTAAGAAGCAATCGATAATACCGCTTACACTGCATTTTTCTCATGTTATTATTGAATAAAAAAAATATGTATGGTTTTAAGAAACAGGACGATTTCGATTAAAAATTTAATAAGTACCTTTTTAATTTAAATGACTAAATTAACTAATATTCCTTAATAAGATGTTTATTGTGATTTATTTATTTTTTTTTTTAAGAAAGGAGTGTTTTGCTATTTAAAAGATTTTGTTTGTTTAGTTAAAAAAATTAGATGTGGCTTTTTTTTTTTATTGAAAAAGGCATCTTTTTTTCTCAAGTGAGGCAATATTTTTCCCAAAGTGGTTGGCAACGCTGGTTCCCCCTCAAAACAATGTGTTGTGTACGCGCGCCGTAATAGAACAATTATTATCTTCATTTTACTCACAGCTGCAACATCAATTTTTCACTATTTCTTCCATTTACCTTGAAACTAAGAATCTACATACTTTTGCATAATAATGTATAAAAATAACATATCGACGGTTAAACTTCATAAACTCGTAAGTCGTTTTGGCAAGTTTTTCAGAAATCGAAAAAAACCTCTTCAAACAATTAAAAAAAATGAAAGAAATAAAAAAATTGTTGATTTGAGTTATTAAATAAACAATTCATTATATTTATTAACATTTATGTCGAAATAATTGTGTCGTTATTTATTTATAAACAGATTTATAAACACTTAGAGGTACTGCATTAAAATTTTCAATACTTACGAGGTATTGCATCAGTTCCTTACGAGGTACTGCATTGAAATTTTCAATACTAACGAGGTATTGCTATCAGTTCGAATCATCAGGCTTGAGAAGTCATGAGACTAACGAGGTACTGCTTAATTTCGTATTGGATTTATAATACGAGTTTTTGAATTTTGTCATTCCTGAAAAATGTTCAGAACAATATTGTTGATCTGAAAATGCCAAAAGATGGCTCTGAATTTCCTGATTTGTTTGCATTAATAATATTTTTTTCGAGTTTTTCGACTTACGAGGTTATGAAGTTTAACCGTCGATATGTGTAAAAATATATCCAGAATGTAATTTTGCAAAATTTAAATTATAAATGGTTTATAAAATTTCATTTTTTAAAATCTTTATATTTTTCACCATATTTTGCATTTTGAAAAATTAAAATCACATCGACTCAACTAACAATTTATTACAAATAGTATCGTACTGTGTCGAAATTCGACACTTTCAAATAACTTGTTTGAAAATATTAAAGGAAATTTTTTTTTAAATTTTATTATTTTTTTAATATGCACAGTGTTCGACAGTACAAAAACAAAAATGACCCACAGTGTGTAAATGTGTGTCTCACATACAATTTATCGAAATCGGTCAAATACTGTTTGAGAAAATGGTACCACAAAATTTATTTAAGGCTATTTTTATATATTACTAGCCGATAAAACCCGGCGTTGCCCGGGTCTTCTTTAGTAAAACCTTATGACAACCAAATATCGACCAAAAAGATGATTTAAAATCAGCACTCGAAAAATGTTCAGCTTAAAGAGCCCTACACACCATCCATGTTACTTGTCAGGTAACATTGACGTTTTTTTTGTCAGGTAACGTTGACAATTATTTTCCTAAAATTATGCGTGTGGGTTGTGTGGGCTTGCATTTGAATAAAAATGTAATGAACCTAATTATGTACCTACCTACCTGCCTGCCTATAGTGTAATTTTAAGACAACTTTGAAAATCAGACTATTTGTATGTTATGTTATACCTACCTCCCATTACCCCCTAAGGAGCGAACGACCGTGAATTTTGTTAGTAACCACTTGATAAAGAAATTAATAATTTATCAATGAAATGTTAAATTTTTTCTTCTTCTCTACCATATACCTACCATATTCAAAGCATTTTTTCCCAGCAAGGGTTATTGCCGTCTATAAAGAATAATTCCGTGCCAAAAAACCGGAATACATTTCTTACCACCCCACGCATCACTTATCAACATCAAAAAAATTTTACCACTAAATAAAGTAGGTACCTACCTATTAAAATAAAAATACATATGTAGGTAGGTATTACCTAAAAAAAAAAATTTTGAGCCGATTCTGGAAACCAGATCCCTCCTTGCGCACGTTCTTGTCTTCTTGTGTTTCCACATTACATTTAATCTTCATTTAAAATCTCGAACCTTGAAAATCCGATCATTAGAACTCAAGGTGTAAATTTTGCTGATTTGAACGTAATAAGCACCCCCACATCACCTTTGCTTACCTATGCCTTTGACTGTGTAGTTACTCAACAAAAAGAATTAGAAAAACAAATGTATTAGTGATTCAAGTGCCCCCTTACACCTTATTGTGTACGCTCTTGCAACTAAATAAGTTCGTTTCCATTCACCGTCACCAACCACCAACCGCCAAACCAACAAAAATTTCAGTCTTACCTTAAAATCCAACAATTAGAACTCACGTTGTAAATTTAGTCGATTTTCATGTAATAAACATCCCCCTATCCTATTTACGTGCGCCCTTGATTGTGTAATTATTCAGAAATTGAATTATTTTTTTTTTTATTTTTTGACGATGAAGAATAATTCGCTGCCACAAAAAACCTGCATACATATTTTTACCACCCCACCATCACATCACTTATCCTCATGAAAAAATTTGTACCTAACCTAAATAAAGTATATTAAAAAACCAACCACCCACCGCCAAACCAACCAATTTCAGTCTTACCTTAAAATCCAACAATTAGAACTCAAGTTGTGAATTACCTAAGCCGATTTAGCACCCCCATCCTATTTACGTGCGCCCTTGATTGTTTAATTTACTCAGAAAAAAAAATTAAAAATAATTTTTATTAGGGGTGCATTAAATGCCCATTACCCCTCCTTGTGCACGCCCCTTGCCTATAAGTTCGTTTCCATTTATCATATCCAGCAAACACCCACCACCAAACCAAACAATTTCAGTAGCAAACACTTATTTCTGCTGCAAATATTATATCTACCTTACATACATATATATACCCTACTCCACTCATTTCTTACTATAGAGAAAATCCCTCCTACCAAGGCACATTATTCTGCTCATGGTTTGAATTGTTTTTTTTCGATGAAGATTTTTAACTACACATTAAATTTTCCCTAAAAATAAAAAAACAAAAATGTTACCCTACTTAAAAAACAATTTTTTTTTTGGGCCGATTCCAGAAAATCAGCCCACCAAAAATTTGATTTGACGAACCGGATTACACCGGAACCAGTCAAATCCCCGATCCCTTACCCCACATGCCACAAAAGGCAATTTTCCATGGCAAAACAACTCCTGCTTATAAATAATTGAGCTTGAAGTAAATGTGAGTTGAAAATCTATAAAACAGAATTTTGCAAGGAAAATACCTACATGCTTGATTTTAGAAAATTTCCATACGATTTTTTTTTGTGGTAAGTTTTTAATTTGTTTATTATTCTGTATATAATAGTATAGAAGTATAGATATAGATCAGCTGCAAATATTGCGTAATGCGTTATTAGAACGAAGTTCTTAAGTGCACGGTTTGTTTATAAATCCAAGAAATCGGCAGAAATTTACATCAGATGGTGGCGCAATGGGATAGGTACTTGCTTCTTAACCGAGAGGTTGGGTGTTCGATCCCTGCTGACAAACTGGCAAATAGTTTTTTTTTTTTTTTTTTTTAATTTTTCATATAATTTGTATTTTTCTCGAATTTTTTTTGTCATTTTCCAAAATAAGTAAATTATTTCACTCATTTAACTATAGTGGCGTAGAAACTTACATACAATCATGAAAACAAATGCGAAACGATACCTATTTAGGTATCGTCCAAAAGCCATCGTTTTGAAGATATGGTTTTGACTATAATCGACTTACGTGAAGCAAATATTTTTGATCGTCAAGACGATAGTCATTTTTTGGTTACGTGAAGCAGGACTATCGTCGAAACGTTATCGTTGGGTGATAATCGTTTTACGGAATGAGTCCCCTGAGCAATCCATTCCGATTGTTTATGTTACACACCGACTTCACAGTAGATAATTCATTTCAGATTGTTCATCGTGCCATGAAATATCTTGTGGAGTCGCGATATCTGATCTTATGATAATCAGCGATCTATCTCTGATATTTTCTCTTGACATGGCATTTGACAGATGGTTGTTTTTTGTTGCTTTTTGTCTAGAAATGTTATTTTTTGTGTCTAACGGAATTTTTTGGAAGTCAAAGTTTAATTTTCTTGAGCTAGAATACAACAACCGAAGAGTTACACTTTTATCTGCAAAAAAATCAACCATCAAACTCCCATGCAGTCGAGGTACGAAATTATATATCATGACATGATTTGCCCAGCGAAGATATATGAAAATGTCTTGATATGGATATCAGATATTTAGTTGGATGTTATTTTTATATGAACTTATTATACCTACATATACACAAATATAACCTAGATTTGCTGCCGATGGCACCACGCATATACACATGGTTTGAATTGTTGTTTTTTTTTTTTGTATTTTCTTATTCTCCTTCGAAAAAGTTATGTTCCCTAAAAATGCAATTTGGATTTTAGTATGAAAATTTTTGGAATTTTGAAAAAATTATATCTGGTATTGAACGGATATTTCATCTTTCTAAATATGTAATCAAAAATTAAATCTGACAATTAGAACGAAAGCTAAAAACCAGTTCCAAATCGGCTCTTTTTCACATTTCACGTGGACAACGAACAATTATGCCCATTTTTCAAGATTTTTGTGAAATGTTGTATCGAAACTTTTTAATCTATTCTGGGGGTTGTGTAGCTTGTAGAATTATGATTCAGATATCAATTTAAACGTTAGCTTTCGAAGGTGCAAAAGAAAAATTAAATTTATAGATGCATCCAGTAAAAAGTTGTGAGGGCATAAAAAGATTTCATTAATTTTGTAAATACCTCAAGTTTGGGGTATTCAAAAAATTTGAAATTTTTAAAATGTTTATAAATCAATAGTTTCCATCAGGTGTAGAAATTTTAGATTTTTACAACCACCCATAAAAAAATGAAAAATAAAAACCCACCAAAAAATAGGTGAAAAAAATGTCTGGTTTTCAAAAATCAAAAAGTGGGTACAAAAAATCCCATTAAAAATTCCTGAAACATCAATAATTTTTTTTTCATTACCTTTATAATAGTATAAAATCTATGTCCTTAACTAAAACCCCCAATTTATGGCGAATTATTTGTCTACGTCTATTTTTCAAAATTCAACTTTTAACATTTTATAACTCGCTTCGTAGATTTTATAGAATTTTTTTAAATTAAGCACTTCCTTGTATTTAAAAGATCTATCGACTAAAATTAATATGAATACTGTTTTTTTACCTTTAATCAGAAAACCCCCATTAGGGTAGGGTAACTAAAAATTTGAATTTCAAAAATTCCGTCTAAGTGCGCCTATACATAAAATTCTCTATTCAATAAAATGTATTATATATTTTTATCATATACAGTATAACCTGTGCAATGATGAGTCAGATGAATGAATGGGGGAGTCAGTGACCGACCTTTCATTTATAATATTTTGGCCCCTTACAACTTACCCCTCTTTGTGCACGCCCTTGTGTTTCATTGCATTTATTCTTCAATACAAAATTCTAACCTCGAAAATCCGACCATTTGAACTCAAGTTATAAATTTAGCGTCCCTTGTTTGTGTTATTACTGGTGTTTTCATAAACTTCTGACTAACCGATTTCTGCAATCACAAAAACGAATGAAAAACTAATTTTTAAATGTAAATATCACCTCTGTTCTGATTTTCGTTCCGAATTAAAAAGAGTGTTCTGAATTTCGAACGAATTCAGCTTGGTAAAACCTCTTACCAGATCTGGGTGTTAAATAAAACTTAAAAAAGCTGTAAACTGTGTGTTGTTAGTATTTCTTCCCCTAGTTCAAAAGAAAAAAAATTAGTTTTTAGAAATATAATGTTTTAAAAATATATTACATTTTTAGCTTTACGAATTCAAATTCGACAACCAAAAACGAATCGAATTGAAAACTTCAAAATAATTGAGTAAAGAACACCTATGTTTTTAAAACGAAAGTATTTTTTACTGAAGCGAAAATCAGAACAGGGGTGTATATATTTTGGTTCATGATTTTAAAGTATTTTAAAAAGAGTTATTAAAATCGAAGCAGTTAAATGTATAAACCTTTAAGAAATAGATAGTTTTTTGTTATTTTTGAAATCGCAGAAATCGGTTAGTCTGAGATTTATGAAAACACCCTATATACATCAAAAATAATAATTTTTATTAGTGGTGCAAGTGCCCCTTGAATTGAATTTGCATTGAATTTTCTCTTCATTTAAAATCCGACCATTTAAACTAAAGTTGTAAATTTACCCAGTTTGCATGTAATACGCATCCCCCTATCACCTTTGCGTACGCCCTTGATTGTGAATTACTCAGCAGACAAAAATAGAAAAATAATTTTAGTAGGGGTACAAATGTCCCCTTACCCCTCCTTGCGCACGCATTGGCCTCTAAATAGGTTCGTTTCCATTCAACATCACCAATCACCCACCGCCAAACCAACCAATTTCAGTCTTACCTTAAAATCCAACAATTAGAACTCACTTTGTAAATTTAGTCGATTTTCATGTAATAAGCATCCCCCTATCCTATTTACGTGCATCCTTGATTGTGTAATTACTCAGAAAAAAAAATTGAAAATAATTTTTTAAAGGGGCGCAAATGCCCCCTTACCCCTCCTTGTGCACGCCTTTGCCTCTAAATAAGTTCGATTCCATTCACCATCACCAACCCACCGCTAATAAACCAACCAATTTTAGTAGATTAGATACAAACATTTTTTTTCTGCTGCAAATACCTATTATACCTACCTACTCATACCTATACCTACTCCAATCATTTCTTACTACACTATAGAGAATACCTACCGACTGCTTATGTTTTGTTTTGTTTTACCATACCTTCCTATACACAAAAATATCACCACGATTCATCGACGGCGAAACGCGAAAACAGTCAACTCTACTCACTATCTCGCTCCCACCTACCAAGGCACATTGCACATGGTTTGAATTGTTTTTTTTTTTTTTATTTTTTGACGATGAAGAATAATTCACTGCCAAAAAACCTGCATACATATTTTTACCACCCCACCATCACTTATCCTCATGAAAAAATTTGTACCTAACCTAAATAAAGTATTAAAAAACCAACCACCCACCGCCAAACCAACCAATTTCAGTCTTACCTTAAAATCCAACAATTAGAACTCAAGTTGTGAATTAACTAAGCCGATTTACATGTAATATAAGCACCCCCCATCCTATTTACGTGCGCCCTTGATTGTTTAATTTACTCAGAAAAAAAATTAAAAATAATTTTTATTAGGGGTGCATTAAATGCCCATTACCCCTCCTTGTGCACGCCCCTTGCCTATAAGTTCGTTTCCATTTACCATATCCAGCAAACACCCACCACCAAAAACCAAACAATTTCAGTAGCAAACATTTTTTGCTGCAAATATTATACCTACCTTACATACTCCACTCATTTCTTACTATAGAGAAAATCCCTACCGTTGATGTTTTTTTTTTTTTTTATTTGAACTTTCCTATTACACAAAAATATGAACACGATTCGTCGTCGCCGGTGAAAACAACTCTCTTTACTCACTATCTCGCTCCCACCTACCAAGGCACATTATACTGCACATGGTTTGAATTGTTTTTTTTTTTTTCGATGAAGATTTTTTACTACCCACCACTTAAAATTTTCATCAAAAATTTTCCCTAAAAATAAAAAAAAACAAAAATATTACCCTACCCTACCAAACAACTCTTTTTTTGAGCCGATTCCAGAAAACCAGCTCACCAAAAATATGGATTTGACCATAAGTCAAATCCACATGCCACAAAAGGCAATTTCTCATACTCCCTATCTCGCTCCCACCTACCAAGGCACATTGCACATGGTTTGATTTGTTTTTTTTTTTATTTCTTGACGATGAAGAATAATTCACTGCCAAAAAACCTGCATACATATTTTTACCACCCCACCATCACTTATTCTCATGAAAAAATTTGTACCTAACCTAAATAAAGTATTAAAAAACCAACCACCCACCGCCAAACCAACCAATTTCAGTCTTACCTTAAAATCCAAAAATTGAACTCAAGTTGTGAATTAACTAAGCCGATTTACATGTAATATAAGCATCCCCCATCCTATTTACGTGCGCTCTTGAGATCGTTTAATAATTTACTCAGAAAAAAAATTAAAAATAATTTTTATTAGGGGTGCATTAAATGCCCATTACCCCTCCTTGTGCACGCCCTTGCCTATAGTTCGTTTCCATTTACCATATCCAGCAAACACCCACCACCAAACCAAACAATTTCAGTAGTAAACATTTATTTTTGCTGCAAATATTATACCTACCTCTCACATACCACTATTTCTTACTAAAGAGAAAATCCCTACCGTTGATGTTTTTTTTTTTTTTTTTATTTGAACTTTTCCCTATTACACAAAAACATCAACACAATTCGTCGCCGGTGAAAACAAAACTCACTTCTCGCTCCCACCTACCAAGGCACATTTACTGCACATGGCTTGAATCGTTTTTTTTTTTTTTTCGATGAAGATTTTTTACTACCCACCACTTAGTTTTCACCAAAAATGTTCCCTAAAAATAAAAAAAGAAAAAACAAAAATACTACCCTACCTAAAAAAAAAAAACAACTCTTTTTTGAGCCGATTCCAGGAATCAGCCCACCAAGACCAAAAATATGGAATTTGACGATTTATCGTCAAATCCACATGCCACAAAAGGCAATTTTCCATGGCAAAACAACTCCTCCTTATAAATAATTGAGCTTGAAGTAAATGTGAGTTGAAAATCTATAAAGCAGAATTTTTCAAGGAAAATACCTACATGCTTGATTTTAGAAAATTTCCATACGATTTTTTTTGTGGTAAGTTTTTAATTTGTTTATTATTCGGTATTTAACAAAAATTTTCTTTTCTGCTGTATCCTATAGCATACCAGATAAGTGAAATTTGTATTATATCTATTTTTTAAAAGAGTTTTTTTGTTTGTTTGTGAGTTTAGTGCATACATTCAGCACTACTGACAACCAAAAAAAGTTACTCTTTTATATAATAGTATAGATACTACCTACTACCTTCCTACTACGTTTTCATTAAAGCTGAAATAAGGTAATTTGGCAAGTTACAAAAAAAGTGTTCACATTTCAAATTTTCTAATTTTTTTTGACAACCTAAACTGTCAATCGCTTGTTTTTGTTGTTTTTACATTGAATTTTGTCATTTTAAAAGGTTTACACTTTGAATGGATTCCATTTGGGTGAGTTCATAAAATTTTTACGTAATTTCCTACCGAATTTCGTGCAAATCATTTAGAAATGTGAATTTGTATGGGAAATGAGATAATTTCGAATCGAATTTGAAAATGTTCTACGAAATTACTTCATTTTCTCTAAAGAAAACGTATTATTACTTTTAATTTTTATTTTTAAACCTTAACCTTAAAGATCTGACGAAAATAGTCAAAATAGTCGAAACGAGTTTAATACATTATATGCTCTGCGCTGAAAAATTTTATTTGACAACACTGTGGTCTACAAAATGGAGCTTTCTGTCTGTCCTTAAAATCAGCCTTTACTTTTTCAAAGGTTTTTGATGCCCTAAATTTGAATCCAAGTCGGATTTGAATTCAGGTATCATATCAAACCTTCGGGAAAGTATTGATCAGTTTCAGGGGGAAAAATCGTAATCTATGAGATACTTGAGGCATTTAGATAAAAAAAACTTCTATCATAACAACATTGTTCCCTAAATATTGCAATGAAATTTTTTTCAGTTCCTAGAATCATCAATTACCCAATTAAAGCAAAATAACATTTAAGATGAACTTATCTTTTGCTTCTTTTTAGCACTGCATGCATCATACATACATGTTACGAAGACATATAGTTCATATAGTTGCTTAAAAAGTTTTATTTTCCCAAATACAAATACGGTACGGTATTCAATAACCACATGTATTCATCGACACAAGTTAGTAGGTACATGGTTTTCATTCATTTAATGTAGTTGACCATTACCACTTTGTAAACTTCCTATTTCTATAGACTCTATAGACAATTACAATACCCTCTGTGGTCAATACAAATGTTACATTGTATAAATTCACATCGGGTAGAATGTTAGCTATACATACATTTTTGTATATCTATTTAATGCTCAGTTTCATTATGAATATTTAAGCTCTGTTAAAGCTTAAACTCTCACTGCCTTCAGCCTTAACTGCATTGGCCACTTTTTGCAAAATTACAAAAGTAAAAATATTTTTTCCAGCTAGCGCAGTTGTTTTGTGAAAAAGAATATACACATTTTATTTTTAAACCAAAATGTAAGCCTTCTGCATCATTTCTATAAGTTTTACTGTGAGAAAAACTATCCCAAAATGAGTTTGAAAATTTTCACTTTTGTACTTTTTCACTTTTTTGGCTTATGTAGTTAAGGCTTTATTCATAAAAAAAAATGGTTTTTTCAGCTCTCGTGTTCAGGGAAACTACACCATGAAATAACAATTTTCCTGACTCAAATGGAGCAGTAAGCAATTGCCTTTATTTTGAGTCCGGAAAATTCGTATTTCATGGTGTAGTTTCCCTGAACACGAGAGCTGAAATACCCAATTTTTGTTTATGAATAAGGCAGTCAGTCTATTTTCTCAATGATAAAATTTTAAAAAATAAAGTTAGAAATTTCATCAGAAAATCTTCCAAATCTTCGAAAATAGCGAAAAAAACGATTATTTATGATTTCAAATGGAATATCTCAAAAACGTGACGTGATGGAATATTTCTGACTTCGGATTAAAGTTCAGAACATGTCGTTGAATGTGAACCCCTTAATGATTGATTGCTTCAAATATTCGATCTTTTCAATCAATCATTATTTCAATCATTATGCATTATGGTCAAAGATTAAATCATTCACTATGTCAATCAGATTGATTCGGTCTTTGTGATTGTGATCTGTAGCTTTCACCAATGGATCCCAATTCCAATCGTTCAAATGAACGATATAGGTACGTTTTGGTCGTTCTAGTCATTCTCAATCAAATTATTTTACAAGGCGAACACGATTATTTTGGCAGGTGTAAAATGTGCCAAAATTTTTGTACGTCGGATCGAAAAACGGAGTACGCCAATCGATTTAGGATGTGGATATTATATAGTGTCACGGCCGACGCTCTGGGACCACTGGAACACGATTATTTTGACAGGTGTCAAATGTGCAAACATTTTTTAACGTCGGATCGAAAAACAGAGTACACCAATCGATTTAGGAGGGGGATATTACCTAGTGTCACGGCCGACGCTCTGGGATTACTGGAACACTATTATTTTGACAGGTGTCAATGTTGTTGAGAATGAGTGGATTGAACGAAACATACATACGTGCGTCGTCGGTCATTTATTCAAAAACTGAAATGATTGATGTTCGGATTGATTGTTTCGGTTTAATGTGATTTGCAATCAATCGTTCATTTTGATGAACAGGTCACAAAGACCGAATCAATCACGATTGACACAGCCCTAGGAGAAACTTGTTATTTTATGATTACCATCTTAAATTTAGTAAAAGAAATTTTGGCTTATTTAATTAATAATAATTATGAGAAGAGAAAGTTGATAAAGTTCCTTTATCAAATTTTGGACAATATTAATAAAATAACTAGATTCCCCCTCAATAGAATATCTCAAGATTTCAATGTTAACCTTAAAATGCTGTACAAATCTTACCGCTCTACAAATATCATCATTCAACAACAATCAGAAGTGATGAATATACATACAAATGATACCACTTCTGAGAGAGTTGATGCCAAGCCCCTTGAATACTTGTGATGTATTCAGGGGGCCTGGCATCCGCAACGGTTTAGCATGATAGCAAAATTCTATAGAGTAGGGTCAGTTATGGTTTTCACGATTTTTGAATTGCTATATCTCAGGAACCAATTAATAAATATTAGGCGTTGAAATACGATGAGGCACCTATGTACATATTATGCTTTCTCAGTTTTGGACTTTATCGGTTCTGCAGTTAATGAAAGTTCAAAAATCACTTGAGTTTGCTTCCGTAAAAAGAACTTGGCTGTTCAGTGTTCACTAAGGTGAATTTTGAAAATTAAAAGGGATGAAAATTGATAAGGGATGCAGCAAAAACAAAAATTATTTAAAAATGATTTTTTTTTACTTTAATTATATTTTATTGTACTCTGAAGAAGGGCGGAAAGGCAGTAGATAAAGACTGAATTGTTAGGTGTGTTTTATTGGAAATTTTATAGCTAGAGCAGTAAAATTTCCCTTGGTAAACGATAACAAGCCCGATAAATAAGCCAGTAAATTATTAAATTCAATTGAAATTGATGGCGCGACAGCTCGTGTAGAACCAGGGCCTATAGGGACTTATACAACTCTCTACCATTCGTGTGAGCGTATTGTTGGCTGGAATGGATGAGACCTACAGTTTTCTGTTAAATCCGAACAGCGAAGGTGAGAGGTACTTATTCATGACAACAGTATTACTTTTGGAGGGTTTCTTTTTAGGAATCGAACCCAGCCCTCCGACATGAAAGTCTTACGGACTAGCCATCATGTCATGACTACTACGTAAATTACCGGTAAATTAGTGAATATAAAAGTGGACAAAGAGTGTGGTTAAAACTTAAATGCCGGTATGATATAATGTTTTTCACTCACAAAAGGATGTGAGCGTTTTATTGAAAAGGTCGAATTTCCTAGAAACCAGTATTGGAAAGTAACGGTGAGGTTTAGCTTTGAAATTTGCAGCCACAATTTTTCAATTTTACTCTCTGACGAATGAATCAAGCGTTTATTTTTACTCGGTATATAGCAAAGTTCCGAGAGATGATATATGAATGTCCCTCAAGTTAGCAGAGCAAGGTCAGCAGAACAAAGTTTTAATGATGTCATCATTAGGTGCTTAATAAGTGCTAATTAAGTACCCAACAACAAAATTAAGTGCTCCAGTACTTTTGGAAAAAATTAATGTTCTGCTAACTTGATTTCAAGTTAGCAGAGCAATTTTCGAAAACTGGTTAGAACGCATGGAAAAAAAATTGGTTTGCTCTCATAATTAGGTGCTATTTAAGTGCTCTACGAATCAAAAAAAAAATTTTGAAAAAAATTATTTTTTACAAAAAAAAAAAAAATATTTTAAAAATTTTGAAAAAAAATAATTTTTTTTTTATTTTTTTCTACTTTTTTTCGTCATAAATATACTTGAATAATTAAGACTTTATCTAATTAGAGTTAAGTACCCCATTTTCCGAAAGATTTTCCAAGATTTGAAGAAAAAAAATAATTCAATTTTCCATACAAAACCCTGCTCTGCTAACTTAAATTCGAGTTTTCTCGAACAATTCAAGATTTTTTCACCCAAATCTTTTTGATTTATTAGAAGCTCATCAAACTCAAATTAAGTACCTCATTTTCCGAAAGATTTTCCACGATTTGAAAAAAAAATAAAATAATTCAATTTTCCATACAAAACCCTGCTCTGCTAACTTAAATTCGAGTTTTCTCGAACAATTCAAGATTTTTTCACCCAAATCTTTTTGATTTATTAGAAGCTCATCAAACTCGAATTAAGTACCCCATTTTCCGAAAGATTTTCCAAGATTTGAAGAAAAAAATAAAATAATTCAATTTTCCATACAAAACCCTGCTCTGCTAACTTAAATTCGATTTTTCTCGAACAATTCAAGATTTTTTCACCCAAATCTGTTTGATTTATTAGAAGCTCATCAAACTCGAATTAAGTACCCTATTTTCCGGAAGATTTTCCAAGATTTAAAAAAAAAAAAAAAAATAATCCAATTTTCCATACAAAACCCTGCTCTGCTAACTTAAATTCGAGTTTTCTCGAACAATTCAAGATTTTTTCACCCAAATCTTTTTGATTTATTAGAAGCTCATCAAACTCGAATTAAGTACCCCATTTTTCGAAAGATTTTCCACGATTTGAAAAAAAAAATAAAATATTTCAATTTTCCATACAAAACCCTGCTCTGCTAACTTAAATTCGAGTTTTCTCGAACAATTCAACTTTTTTACACCCAAATCTTTTTGATTTATTAAAAGCTCATCAAACTCGAATTAAGTACCCTATTTTCCGGAAGATTTTCCAAGATTTGAAAAAAAAAAAAAAAATAATCCAATTTTCCATACAAAACCCTGCTCTGCTAACTTAAATTCGAGTTTTCTCGAACAATTCAAGATTTTTTCACCCAAATCTTTTTGATTTATTAGAAGATCATCAAACTCGAATTAAGTACCCCATTTTCCGAAAGATTTTCCACGATTTGAAAAAAAAATAAAATAATTCAATTTTCCATACAAAACCCTGCTCTGCTAACTTAAATTCGAGTTTTCTCGAACAATTCAAGATTTTTTCACCCAAATCTTTTTGATTTATTAGAAGCTCATCAAACTCGAATTAAGTACCCCATTTTCCGAAAGATTTTCCACGATTTGAAAAAAAAATAAAATAATTCAATTTTCCATACAAAACCCTGCTCTGCTAACTTAAATTCGAGTTTTCTCGAACAATTCAAGATTTATTTCACCCAAATCTTTTTGATTTATTAGAAGCTCATCAAACTCGAATTAAGTACCCCATTTTCCGAAAGATTTTCCAAGATTTGAAGAAAAAAAATAATTCAATTTTCCATACAAAACCCTGCTCTGCTAACTTAAATTCGATTTTTCTCGAACAATTCAAGATTTTTTCACCCAAATCTGTTTGATTTATTAGAAGCTCATCAAACTCGAATTAAGTACCCTATTTTCCGGAAGATTTTCCAAGATTTGAAAAAAAAAAAAAAAATAATCCAATTTTCCATACAAAACCCTGCTCTGCTAACTTAAATTCGAGTTTTCTCGAACAATTCAACTTTTTTACACCCAAATCTTTTTGATTTATTAGAATCTCGTCAAACTCGAATTAAGTACCCCATTTTCCGAAAGATTTTCCAAGATTTGAAGAAAAAAAATAATTCAATTTTCCATACAAAACCCTGCTCTGCTAACTTAAATTCGATTTTTCTCGAACAATTCAAGATTTTTTCACCCAAATCTGTTTGATTTATTAGAAGCTCATCAAACTCGAATTAAGTACCCTATTTTCCGGAAGATTTTCCAAGATTTGAAAAAAAAAAAAAAAAATAATCCAATTTTCCATACAAAACCCTGCTCTGCTAACTTAAATTCGAGTTTTCTCGAACAATTCAAGATTTTTTCACCCAAATCTTTTTGATTTATTAGAAGCTCATCAAACTCGAATTAAGTACCCCATTTTCCGAAAGATTTTCCACGATTTGAAAAAAAAATAAAATAATTCAATTTTCCATACAAAACCCTGCTCTGCTAACTTAAATTCGAGTTTTCTCGAACAATTCAAGATTTTTTCACCCAAATCTTTTTGATTTATTAGAAGCTCATCAAACTCGAATTAAGTACCCCATTTTTCGAAAGATTTTCCACGATTTGAAAAAAAAAATAAAATAATTCAATTTTCCATACAAAACCCTGCTCTGCTAACTTAAATTCGAGTTTTCTCGAACAATTCAACTTTTTTACACCCAAATCTTTTTGATTTATTAGAAGCTCATCAAACTCGAATTAAGTACCCCATTTTCCGAAAGATTTTCCACGATTTGAAAAAAAAATAAAATAATTCAATTTTCCATACAAAACCCTGCTCTGCTAACTTAAATTCGAGTTTTCTCGAACAATTCAAGATTTTTTCACCCAAATCTTTTTGATTTATTAGAAGCTCATCAAACTCGAATTAAGTACCCCATTTTCCGAAAGATTTTCCACGATTTGAAAAAAAAATAAAATAATTCAATTTTCCATACAAAACCCTGCTCTGCTAACTTAAATTCGAGTTTTCTCGAACAATTCAAGATTTTTTCACCCAAATCTTTTTGATTTATTAGAAGCTCATCAAACTCGAATTAAGTACCCCATTTTTCGAAAGATTTTCCACGATTTGAAAAAAAAAAATAAAATAATTCAATTTTCCATACAAAACCCTGCTCTGCTAACTTAAATTCGAGTTTTCTCGAACAATTCAACTTTTTTACACCCAAATCTTTTTGATTTATTAGAAGCTCATCAAACTCGAATTAAGTACCCTATTTTCCGGAAGATTTTCCAAGATTTGAAAAAAAAAAAAAAAAAAAATCCAATTTTCCATACAAAACCCTGCTCTGCTAACTTAAATTCGAGTTTTCTCGAACAATTCAAGATTTTTTCACCCAAATCTTTTTGATTTATTAGAAGATCATCAAACTCGAATTAAGTACCCCATTTTCCGAAAGATTTTCCACGATTTGAAAAAAAAATAAAATAATTCAATTTTCCATACAAAACCCTGCTCTGCTAACTTAAATTCGAGTTTTCTCGAACAATTCAAGATTTTTTCACCCAAATCTTTTTGATTTATTAGAAGCTCATCAAACTCGAATTAAGTACCCCATTTTCCGAAAGATTTTCCAAGATTTGAAGAAAAAAAATAATTCAATTTTCCATACAAAACCCTGCTCTGCTAACTTAAATTCGATTTTTCTCGAACAATTCAAGATTTTTTCACCCAAATCTGTTTGATTTATTAGAAGCTCATCAAACTCGAATTAAGTACCCCATTTTCCGAAAGATTTTCCAAGATTTTAAGAAAAAAGTACTATATAATATTCACAAAAATCGAATTTAAGTTAGCAGAGCAGGGTTTTGTATGGAAAATTGGATTATTTTTTTTTTTTTTTTTCAAATCTTGGAAAATCTTCCGGAAAATAGGGTACTTAATTCGAGTTTGATGAGCTTCTAATAAATCAAAAAGATTTGGGTGTAAAAAAGTTGAATTGTTCGAGAAAACTCGAATTTAAGTTAGCAGAGCAGGGTTTTGTATGGAAAATTGAATTATTTTATTTTTTTTTCAAATCGTGGAAAATCTTTCGGAAAATGGGGTACTTAATTCGAGTTTGATGAGCTTCTAATAAATCAAAAAGATTTGGGTGAAAAAATCTTGAATTGTTCGAGAAAACTCGAATTTAAGTTAGCAGAGCAGGGTTTTGTATGGAAAATTGAATTATTTTATTTTTTTTTTTTCAAATCGTGGAAAATCTTTCGGAAAATGGGGTACTTAATTCGAGTTTGATGAGCTTCTAATAAATCAAAAAGATTTGGGTGAAAAAATCTTGAATTGTTCGAGAAAACTCGAATTTAAGTTAGCAGAGCAGGGTTTTGTATGGAAAATTGGATTATTTTTTTTTTTTTTTTCAAATCTTGGAAAATCTTCCGGAAAATAGGGTACTTAATTCGAGTTTGATGAGCTTCTAATAAATCAAAAAGATTTGGGTGTAAAAAAGTTGAATTGTTCGAGAAAACTCGAATTTAAGTTAGCAGAGCAGGGTTTTGTATGAAAAATTGAATTATTTTATTTTTTTTTCAAATCGTGGAAAATCTTTCGAAAAATGGGGTACTTAATTCGAGTTTGATGAGCTTCTAATAAATCAAAAAGATTTGGGTGAAAAAATCTTGAATTGTTCGAGAAAACTCGAATTTAAGTTAGCAGAGCAGGGTTTTGTATGGAAAATTGAATTATTTTATTTTTTTTTCAAATCGTGGAAAATCTTTCGGAAAATAGGGTACTTAATTCGAGTTTGATGAGCTTCTAATAAATCAAAAAGATTTGGGTGAAAAAATCTTGAATTGTTCGAGAAAACTCGAATTTAAGTTAGCAGAGCAGGGTTTTGTATGGAAAATTGGATTATTTTTTTTTCAAATCTTAGAAAATCTTCCGGAAAATAGGGTACTTAATTCGAGTTTGATGAGCTTCTAATAAATCAAAAAGATTTGGGTGAAAAAATCTTGAATTGTTCGAGAAAACTCGAATTTAAGTTAGCAGAGCAGGGTTTTGTATGGAAAATTGAATTATTTTATTTTTTTTTCAAATCGTGGAAAATCTTTCGGAAAATAGGGTACTTAATTCGAGTTTGATGAGCTTCTAATAAATCAAAAAGATTTGGGTGAAAAAATCTTGAATTGTTCGAGAAAACTCGAATTTAAGTTAGCAGAGCAGGGTTTTGTATGGAAAATTGGATTATTTTTTTTTCAAATCTTAGAAAATCTTCCGGAAAATAGGGTACTTAATTCGAGTTTGATGAGCTTCTAATAAATCAAAAAGATTTGGGTGAAAAAATCTTGAATTGTTCGAGAAAACTCGAATTTAAGTTAGCAGAGCAGGGTTTTGTATGGAAAATTGAATTATTTTATTTTTTTTTCAAATCGTGGAAAATCTTTCGGAAAATGGGGTACTTATTTCGAGTTTGATGAGCTTCTAATAAATCAAAAAGATTTGGGTGAAAAAATCTTGAATTGTTCGAGAAAACTCGAATTTAAGTTAGCAGAGCAGGGTTTTGTATGGAAAATTGGATTATTTTTTTTTTTTTTTTCAAATCTTGGAAAATCTTCCGGAAAATAGGGTACTTAATTCGAGTTTCATGAGCTTCTAATAAATCAAAAAGATTTGGGTGTAAAAAAGTTGAATTGTTCGAGAAAACTCGAATTTAAGTTAGCAGAGCAGGGTTTTGTATGGAAAATTAAATTATTTTATTTTTTTTTCAAATCGTGGAAAATCTTTCGGAAAATGGGGTACTTAATTCGAGTTTGATGAGCTTCTAATAAATCAAAAAGATTTGGGTGAAAAAATCTTGAATTGTTCGAGAAAACTCGAATTTGAGTTAGCAGAGCAGGGTTTTCTATGGAAAATTGGATTATTTTTTTTTTTTTTTTAAATCTTGGAAAATCTTCCGGAAAATAGGGTACTTAATTCGAGTTTGATGAGCTTCTAATAAATCAAAAAGATTTGGGTGAAAAAATCTTGAATTGTTCGAGAAAAATCGAATTTAAGTTAGCAGAGCAGGGTTTTGTATGGAAAATTGAATTATTTTTTTTTCTTCAAATCTTGGAAAATCTTTCGGAAAATGGGGTACTTAACTCTAATTAGATAAAGTCTTAATTATTCAAGTATATTTATGACGAAAAAAGTAGAAAAAAATAAAAAAAAAATTATTTTTTTTTAAATTTTGAAAATATTTTTTTTTTTTTGTAAAAAATAATTTTTTTCAATTTTTTTTTTTGATTCGTAGAGCACTTAAATAGCACCTAATTATGAGAGCAAACCAATTTTTTTTCCATGCGTTCTAACCAGTTTTCGAAAATTGCTCTGCTAACTTGAAATCAAGTTAGCAGAACATTAATTTTTTCCAAAAGTACTGGAGCACTTAATTTTGTTGTTGGGTACTTAATTAGCACTTATTGAGCACCTTATGATGACATCATTAAAACTTTGTTCTGCTGACCTTGCTCTGCTAACTTGAGGGACATGATATATGATCATCCTGAAAACCTTCAATGTCAAGTTTGACCCGGACAATCTAGGCTTCGAGTGTATTATTAGTATACCTACATGATTTTAGTTAAGCGAATGGATATATTATTGTGATTGGTTACTTGTGAGATGCTCTTGTTCATCATCTTATGGTAGGTGGAAAATTGTTTCCATATAAGGCCTAGTATGCTGCTGATGCGGAACCAAAAATTCCATACAAAAATTACAAACGAAAAATTCCGTTCTGCTCTTCGTTCTGCGGTACGCTGTTCGATGAGCGAAATTGATAATTGTAGCAGATTATTTGGAGAGATCTCCCCTCTTTTTTTGCACTGAATTAATTGCCTGCACCATTACTGCCTGAACAGAATGGTGACGGAGACGGAACTGGAGCCGGAGCCGGAGCTGGAATAGCTGTCAAAATATTGAATACACGCAAGTTCAATGTTGCCAACACAACGAAACGTAGCCGCATACGGAGCTGCAGCCGCAGATGGAAGAGTTCACCAACTTTTAACTTTTCACGTACGAAACTTTTGACATTTTTAATTTGTATGAAAAAAAAAAAAAAACAACTTTTTGGGTCGGAAAAAAATATTGTGGTTATTTGTATCGCGAAAAATATGTGAATTCTGAGCTTGTAAACAAGAATATTCATTTGTTTTTCTTCAAAATACTTTCAAAGCTGTACAGCTGCATTGTGGGAACGTAAACAAAATAACGTACGACACTTTTTGACAGCTCTTCCAGTTCCGCCTGCGGCTCCAGTTCCAGCATTCTTTTCTGTTCAGGCACTTAGTTGTGTGTGGAAAAGTGACACTTGATCTCTATTGGTGTTTGTATTTGTTGTTTCTTTCATCACAACATGGCTTTCTGTGATTTTTATGCGTTTGTGTTTGTTTTATGTTTTTGCACACGGTGACACTTTCAACCGGTAATTTTTCGTTGTGGTTTTCATAAGCATTTCGTTGTTAGGTTGGAGCTTGGAGACCAAAGAAAAATTTCTTTCCACATCAGCAGCGTACTAGGCTTAAGACTCGTCACAAAATAGCATTACCAAATACCCTCGACTTCTTGAAGTATTCTCTATTACTCTAGAAAATTTCCTCGTTTTGAGTCAAATTTTTCATTGACATATTTATTATTTGTTTTATAATATAAAGTAATTTTGCTTAAGTTTTCATCTTACTCTAAATTTGAAGAAAACTACATCGAATTCAATACTGATAGAATAAAAAATGGACGACTGGGTCGCTCTTTGTTGATACAATATTGATTAGGTGGTAAAACTAGACGTAGTCTAGTAAAGTATTGCTTCACACTTGGTTAAAACTGTTTGAGTCCAATGTGAATACATTAGTTTTTCATACGAAAACCACTTCGAGCAGGTTACAAAGTTTTTTTAAATACTAAATGATTAGACTCATATTCACAAATAATTTCTAATTGGCAAACTGGATTGGCAAATGTTGACTTGGTCAACGTTCTATGCTCTGGAAGAAGTTAAAGTATTTCTTCCAACAGCTGCCTTCGCTGACTTAAGGGATATCAAATTTTAAGAAAATCTTTTTACAACCGAGCTCAATGTATAAAAGGATACACAATGCACAGACACGTATAAAATTGGCTAGTTTAGACAAGGCCCAGGGTAGTTTTCGGTTAAGGAAAATCTACACGAGGAAAACATGACAGACCCCCTTTAGTGCCTCGCTGAGAATATTTATTAAGTTAAGTGCTGATGAGGCTCTAGCTAGTAACTAACTGGTGAAAACATTTTATGAAAATTAATAAAATAAGGATCGTTTTAAACTCTAATAACAATATTAATTTTTTCGTAAATTAACGTTATTGTCATTCGTCTTTTTCCAAGCTTTCGCTCCACAAGCTCTCATTATAATTCTTTAGTTATTTTATTATTATAAAAAGGACTCTATCTCTATCAAGTCTAAGAATTTCATGTTTTTGGAATGTATATACAAATATACTTGGCTCATTAACACCATAGTTCAACAAATTGAAGCCCGAAGATGGATTAACATATCAGAAACGCGTCGCTTTTATAATTTATATAATTAATAATTAATGTTGTGATAATTTCAAAGTTTACTTTATAATAATAAAATTAAATTATATTTTAATAATCTAATTTTTATTTTTATTTCATTATATACACACAACATGGAAACAACACCCCAAAGATATGTATAGAGTCGGTTCAGTAGTTCAAGACTATACCCCCTACATACAAACCAACAAAGTTTATAACTTTATAATATAGGCTATGTCCATCGTCATGTTACCAATTCTCATACCAATCATTTAATTTTTTTTCTGGGATTAATTGGAACTGGTCAGGGCTTAGACAGGATTTAACTGTCGAGGCAAAAAGGTTCATAACTAGTGAGAGCCTAGCGAATGCCTATTGTAACCCTTGCTAGACCCTTGTTAGTAACTATGAAAAACTTTTCAGGGCCTCATTGAAAACTAGATTCTTTTTCCAGGCGGGTTTATAATCGTAATTCTGGTTTTAGTTATTATATTCTGCTTTGGATTATCAAAACCATAATTAACTCAGAAATTAACCTTTAACAGTTAAAAAGAAAAATAAATTGTCAAATGAAATCAAAAATTAATATAATTTTGTAAAATTTAAGCTTATAACAACCACTGTGAAACTGGCCATTAAGTTTTGAAATTCTCTAGGGCTAAAAAGAAATTACAACACGAGAATGTAAGAAAAAAAAATGCTTCATTAAACACAAAATACCATCACTTAAACCCTGTTAACAATAACCAACATGAAAATATAAGTGATACAATATGCGGCAGCAGCACAGGGTAAGGAATAGCAGTAGTTAAGTTTTGAAAGGAAGTATATATAAGTTGGTTGGCCCTATACATAGATTTTCGTTCGTTTGGGGGGTTGGTGGGATGCATGTTTCCATTAATTTATTTTTGAACTTCCCTATTATGTGTGTTTTCAATGATCGCCCTTTTTGGCATAGCCAATATATATTAGAGAACTCATAAATATTGATTCGCTAACATAAATGGAGGAACCTACTTTGGCTTAATGGCTTAGAGACCTACTCTCCGTGAAAATAATTGCCAAAGCAAATTGATGTCAAAATTTATAAAAGCAAAACTTTACCAACTCTTTACATATAACAGGATTGTAAATATTGGATATTATTCAGCGATGATTTAATATTTTTAATACCGAACCAATATTACTGTAAAAAGCATTCGTTTTAATTGTGGGAACAGAAATTTCTTTCAATACAATCTGAAATAATTTATCTCTTTGTAACTTGTAACTTAAAGAAATTGTTTAAGTATGTATCTTTAAAGAAGGGTGAATTCAAATGGATCAAAATTAAAATTATTTTAATTTGATATCAATTATTCAATCAACTGAACCCGGAACGCATGAAAGACTTAACTATTTAAAATTAATTTTAAAGGCAAAGCAATGCACAAGAAATGTCAATACAGAATTTAATGAATTATATTAGTTTAGTAAGTATATTGGATTGGTTTTGTAAAGAACGATGTAGTTTAATTGGTACGACAGATTGACATTTATGGACTAATTGAAAATAATTGGTATATTTTGGTAACTTTGAATCTGACAGCATTGCAGTCAATTAAAATTGATAATTATTTATGAAGTTATATTTAGTGGGCAGATATTTCGGTGCAATGATTACATACGGTATGAATTCAGTTTAAATTTAGACTCCATCGATTATCAAAGTCAGCCATATGTAGTAAACGTGGAGCTGTCGAACAAAAAGTGGCTTTTGCATCTTAAATGAAATAAAGAAACGTCTTTTTTTTGTATTCCTCGTCGCTTGCGAAAAAAAAGTACAGAAAAAATTGACGAAACGTAACAATCCACCATCTTGGGCGCATTGCAAAAAGAATAAATTAATTTGGTGGCACAACAGCTCATGAAGAACCAGGACCTAGTGACTTACAAATCTTAACCATTCCTTTGTGCGTGCGTATGCAGGAATAGAAGGGACCTACATTTTATTGCCGAATCCGAACGGCTAAGTGAGCGGCACTTTTCTAGGAAATATTCTTGGAGGATTTGTTACTTCCTCACAAGAGGCAGTATTCCTGAAAAACACTTGTGTTTAGTTCGCAGAGGCTGGGGATCATAACCCAGACCTCTGGCAAAATAGTCCAACGTATTAACCAAGAGCTTCTAATTGACGGTTTAATATGAATACCTCCTTAGACTTTACAGGAAACATAAAAACTAAAAATTTCTTTAAAAAGAAATTTTCTGATTGTGAAAAATTATTATTTTTTTCGCTGACAGGAGAAATTTTTTTGTGAAAATAAACCACAAGTTCAAATGTGAAAATAGGTTGAAAGGAATGATAAGAGGTATCATTTTATCAAAATTTAAGCAAATGCGCTAATAAGAGAAATTTTAAGCGCCAAATTGATATGAGGTTTTATTATTCAACTATTACAGTAAAACCCGCTTAAGAGAAACTGCAAAATGTCACAGACTTTCTTTCGCTTAAGCGGGTTTTTCACTTAAACGGACTCCGCTTAAGTGAAAAGAAAAAATTTCACTTAAGCGAGGCCGGATAAGTAAAAACGATTTCACACTAAATGGAGAATTGATGCTAGAAACAATTTTATTTATCTTTGAATTATGAAAATGTAATTTTCTTTTTATTAAATGTCAAAATACGTACATATATCACTTGAGCCATTTGAAATGTTGTTTTGGATTTTCGATTGAGAGGACAAAGCAATTTGTTTATAAAATGTAAATGTAAACGTTTGTGAAATAATCAGAAATTCAAGTGTCATTTTCGTGGTGAAAATGGTGAAGGAGAAAAAGAAAGAAGAAACGAAAGCATTCAGCAAATTTTTCGTTCTGTGCGATTCTATTTTTTTTTTTTTTTTTTCACTTAAGAGAGTTTTTTTTTCAATGGAAAGTATAAAATTGAACTAAAAATATGTTTCAGTTATTCGGGTTTTTCACTTAAGCGAGTTTCGCTTAAGGGGAGTGTTTTAAAGGTTATTGATCGAAAAATACTCGGGGATGAAAAAAATGTTTCAGATAAGCGGGTTTTTCTCTTAAGCGGGTTTTACTGTACTACGTTTTGGCAGCAGTTTCCATAGCACTGGCAGTATAGAATAGAGCGAAGCAGCTCAAAATTCTCTACAGAACTGGTTTAAAAAGTGGATTGCATAAAAAAATCGTATTCATACTTAACCGTCGATATCAACATTTTCAAAAAACAAATTTCGGAAAATTCTGAATTTAAAAACATTACAAAAATACAAATGTAGTTTCTTTTGTCAACCATTTTTAATTTTTTTTATAATTCCCAGGGATAATTCGAATACCAAATATTTCAGTGTTTTCAAATTTTCTCAAAAACGACTTTAACGATTTTAATCAAACTTTGTACTTAAAATAACCATAGTATGTTGTAAGAAATGCAATTTTCAAGTTTTTGTCAAAAAAAAAACGAATCGCGAAAATAAAGTTTTGATGTTTTTTTTGGAAATTGTCTTAAACAATATTGAATTTAAAAATTGTTTGAAAATAAACTCAAACATAAAATTATATTTTTTATAACGTTTGAGTTTTTACCATTTTTTCTTTAAAAATGTATCAAGTAATAACATTATTAAACTCATCGACATACATCTGCAGTCGTGCATATTTTTTGGAATTATTTTGACTCATTTTTTTTTTGTCTGAACCTTTAAATGCCGCTACTCTAATAATAGCAATTCAAAAGGTGACAGTCCTCACCATGCGATTATTTTTTTTTTCCTCCCCCAAACTCTGCTTATCTATACTATTATATAAAAGAGTAACTTTTTTTGGTTATCAGTCTGGCTGAATGTATGCACTAAACTCACAAACAAACAAAAAAACTCTTTTAAAAAATAGATATAATACAAATTTCACTTATCTGGTATGCTATAGGATACAGCAGAAAAGAAAATTTTTGTTAAATACCGAATAATAAACAAATTAAAAACTTACCACAAAAAAAATCGTATGGAAATTTTCTAAAATCAAGCATGTAGGTATTTTCCTTGCAAAATACTGCTTTATAGATTTTCAACTCACATTTACTTCAAGCTCAATTATTTATAAGGAGGAGTTGTTTTGCCATGGAAAATTGCCTTTTGTGGCATGTGGATTTGACGATAAATCGTCAAATTCCATATTTTTGGTGGGCTGATTCCTGGAATCGGCTCAAAAAAAGAGTTTTTTTTTTTTTTAGGTAGGGTAGTATTTTTGTTTTTTTTCTTTTTTTATTTTTAGGGAACATTTTTGGTGAAAATTAAGTGGTGGGTAGTAAAAAATCTTCATCGAAAAAAAAAAAAAACGATTCAAGCCATGTGCAGTATAATGTGCCTTGGTAGGTGGGAGCGAGAAGTGAGTTTTGTTTTCACCGGCGACGAATTGTGTTGATGTTTTTGTGTAATAGGGAAAAGTTCAAATAAAAAAAAAAAAAAAAACATCAACGGTAGGGATTTTCTCTTTAGTAAGAAATAGCGGTATGTGAGAGGTAGGTATAATATTTGCAGCAAAAATAAATGTTTACTACTGAAATTGTTTGGTTTTGGTGGTGAGTGTTTGCTGGATATGGTAAATGGAAACGAACTATAGGCAAGGGCGTGCACAAGGAGGGGTAATGGGCATTTAATGCACCCCTAATAAAAATTATTTTTAATTTTTTTTCTGAGTAAATTAAACGATCTCAAGAGCGCACGTAAATAGGATGGGGGATGCTTATATTACATGTAAATCGGCTTAGTTAATTCACAACTTGAGTTCAATTTTTGGATTTTAAGGTAAGACTGAAATTGGTTGGTTTGGCGGTGGGTGGTTGGTTTTTTAATACTTTATTTAGGTTAGGTACAAATTTTTTCATGAGAATAAGTGATGGTGGGGTGGTAAAAATATGTATGCAGGTTTTTTGGCAGTGAATTATTCTTCATCGTCAAGAAATAAAAAAAAAAAACAAATCAAACCATGTGCAATGTGCCTTGGTAGGTGGGAGCGAGATAGTGAGTAGAGTTGACTGTTTTCGCGTTTCGCCGTCGACGAATCGTGGTGATATTTTTGTGTATAGGAAGGTATGGTAAAACAAAACAAAACATAAACAGTCGGTAGGTATTCTCTATAGTGTAGTAAGAAATGATTGGAGTAGGTATAGGTATGAGTAGGTAGGTATAATAGGTATTTGCAGCAGAAAAAAAATGTTGGTTTATTAGCGGTGGGTGGTTGGTGATGGTGAATAGAATCGAACTTATTTAGAGGCAAAGGCGTGAACAAGGAGGGGTAAGGGGGCATTTGCACCCCTTATACAAATTATTTTCATTTTTTTTTTCTGAGTAATTACACAATCAAGGACGCACGTAAATAGGATAGGGGGATGCTTATTACATGAAAATCGACTAAATTTACAACGTGAGTTCTAATTGTTGGATTTTAAGGTAAGACAGAAATTAGTTGGTTTGGCGGTGGGTATTGGTGAAGTTAAATGGAAACGAACCTATTTAGAGGCCAATGTGTGCGCAAGGAGGGGTAAGGGGACACTTGAATCACTAATACATTTGTTTTTCTAATTCATTTTGTTGAGTAACTACACAGTCAAGGGCGTAGGTAAGCAAAGGTGATGTGGGGGTGCTTATTACATTCAAATCAGCAAAATTTACACCTTGAGTTCTAATCATCGGATTTTCAAGGTTCGAGATTTTAAACGAAGATTAAATGTAATGTGGGAACACAAGAAGACAAAAACGTGCGCAAGGAGGGATCTGGTTTCCAGAATCGGCTCAAAATTTTTTTTTTTAGGTAATACCTACCTACCTAAATATGTATTTTTATTTTAATAGGTAGGTACCTACTTTATTTAGGTAGTACAAGTGGTAAAATTTTTTTGATGTTGATAAGTGGTTGGTGGGGTGGTAAAAAATGTATTCCGGTTTTTTGGCACGGAATTATTCTTCATAGACGGCAATAACCCTTGCTGGGAAAAAATACTTCGTTTTAAGAATATGATAGGTATATGGTAGAGAAGAAGAAAAAATTTATCTTTTCATTGATAAATTATTAATTTCTTTGTCAAGTGGTTACTAACAAAATTCACGGTCGTTCGTTCCTTAGAGGGTAATGGGAGGTAGGTATAACATAACATACAAATAGTCTGATTTTCAAAGTTGTCTTAAAATTACACTATAGGCAGGCAGGTAGGTTCATAATTAGGTGCATTACATTTTTATTCAAATGCAAGCCCACACAACCCACACACATAATTTTAGGAAAATAATTGTCAATGTTCATTGATACGTGTGGAGGCTTATTTTCAATGTTACCTGACAAAAAAAACGTCAATGCTACCTGACAAGTAACATGGATGGTGTGTAGCGCTCTTTAAGCTGAACATTTTTCGAGTGCTGATTTTAAATCATCTTTTTGGTCGATATTTGGTTGTCAAAGGTTTTACTAAAGAAGACCCGGGCAACGCCGGGTTTTATCGGCTAGTACCTAATATTTTTGCGATAATGTTTTAACACTTCAAAAAGAATAAAAGTTAAATCGCCATGACGTATTAATGGCCATCAAACTCACATCTGTTATCTCTGTTTTGTTATGCTGAAACAAGGGTTGTTCCGGCTGTCATAACCAAACGTAGAAATAAAACCCTCTTGTGTAGATAATCGCAATAAATAGATGATGGACGATATGACTAGACTATGGCTTTACTTGCTACTGGGATTGTGTAGACTATTTAGATTAAAGCTTTTGTTTCTAATCAAACGTCTATCTTTGAGATTGAGATATCTATACATTCTGCTCATTCTTCATTCAAGTATACTTATCTATTATCTTTATTTGCAATGACAGTTAAGTAATTTGATTTATTGATAGAAGCTGATTATACCTAAGTCTTAGTTATATTTTTTGAACTTGAAAATTGTAGAATTTTAAAAAGTACGTACATAGCTTACGTTGTTTGGGTTAACCTGCTCGTATCTAATAATTTTCGTACGTTCGATTAAAAAATTAAAAACAAAACTTTATTGTCTTCTGATGAAACCCAACAGGGACAGGGAGGTATACAATCACTTACATTTTAAAAATATAATAAAAACGTACATATAATAAGACAAATAAATATTTAAAACGTGATTAACTGTGTATACTACAAAAATGTCTACCATTGATAAAATAAAGTTATCAATCTAAAATCGCGGTATAATATTTAAAGCTTATAATAAACTGATAGATATAATCTGTCTGTATATTGATTTGAAAATCCACTTAACCAAGAATTGTAAATACTTAGGTAAACAAATTTAAAGTACAAAAAAAAAAAACGAAACAAAAAAATATTTTCTAAATGTCACATATTAGGATTAAAGCCAAAGATATTGTTTTAAGTCAACACAAATTAATTACTGTAAAAAGAAGTCTGATTAGAACATTACTTGTAAAATCAGAAAATAAATATATTATAAAAAATACCCGTAATATATAAACGTCAATTAATGAATATCCATAACTCGTTTCGAATAAAAATAACTACCTTAATGCATTACAGACAGGCTTTATAGATACCCGCATTTTAATTTATTGTTTTGATGATTTCGAATGAAATGGAATTTTCTTTAAAATTGGTTTATCTGACGGTGTGTATCTGACAGCAGTCTGCCCATAATGGCGTAAAACCTAAGAAAATAAAAACATATATAATGAAATATGTACTTTGAAGATGATTTAACTGTTTTGTATGGTTATATAATGTGCACTCCTCTTTTTATATTAATATATGCAAAGGGGAGTGCACGAACTTGTTCTTGTATTATAATGTTATAATAAATTTAACGAAAAATTTTTAAAAAGTCAAAAGTACTAAAAATACCTAGGTACATATTAATTTTAATATTTTTTTTTTGTTTTGGTTTAAAAAAAAATATTTTCAAAAATTTTAAATGAACTATTTTGGAGCATTAGGTTGCAAAATTATAGAAAAATCAGTCGACCCATTCAGAGGGTGTACGCGAAAAAAAACAATAAACCCCTATTTCCGCAATGTGAATTTTTTGGCAAGAACCTGAAACACAGTTTCCGTAAAACTATGTTGATTATTATAACTGCGAAAGTTATAGTCGTTTTTGAGAAAATTTGAAAAAATCGAAAAATTTATATCGCAGCTATGTACAGTGGTGTGAAAAACATTACGGATTTTTTTGGTAAACTGAATTGATTGTTGGTTTGTGATATAAAAATGAAAAAATCAAATGTTTGCAACTTTTTCCCATTTTTATTGAACAATTTTATTATTTGAAATAAAAATCATGGAACTTTATCCATCAAACCAAAAAAAAATCAAAAAATTAAAGTTAATTCAAAATTTTAATGTGAAAAACTAACCGGATTTTATTTTTTTGCAATTAACTTTTATTATTCATTTAATATTTTGTCCAGTAACCCCTGTTTTTCGTCACAGCTCGGCATCAACGAGGCATTGACTGGATTAAATTCTCGAAAACAGAAGCAGGAATATTCTCTCATTCATTTTTCAAAGCTGCAAAAAGAGAAGTTGTTGACGTGTGCTTTTTTTTCCCAACCCGCCTTTTTAAAATGGCCCACAAGTTTTATATTGGGTTTAAATCAGGTGATTGAGATGGCCATTCTAAGACACGAATATTTTTAGTTGCAAACCACTCTTTTAGCAGCTTTGAACAATGTTTGGGGTCATTATACCCCAAGGCATTTCTTCCTCTGCGTATGGAAGCATTACTGACTCCAAAATGTCCCTATATTGGAAACGGTCCATAATTCCTGTGATTTGGTGTATAGGACCGCAGCCTGCTCCTGAAAAAACAGCCCCAAACCATCACCGAGGCTCCACCGTGCTTTACTGTAGGGAGTACATTTGCAGGCTTTAATCGATTACCTTTTGAGCGCCTCACTGTCCTTGCACCATCGGAGTAAAATAAGTTGAATTTGCTTTCATAACTGAAAAGCACACTCCTCCATTTGCTTAAAGACCGGTTAAGATGATTTTCTGCAAACTCAACCCTGGGTTAAATGTTTTGATTAGGAATTTTAAGTCTTTCCCAAATACCTTTTACGAATTACCTTTTTTTACGATGTTTAGCAGTAAGAAGAGGTTTTTTAGCTGGTCGAAATGCAAAAATACCGAAATCTCTTAAACGCTTCCTGACCGTACTTGGCCCTATGGGTAGATTAAGTTCATCACAAATTGTCTTTGAAGTCACAAAAGGGTCTTTAAGCACGAAATTCTTTATGCGCCTATCAGTTTTAATTGTTGTTTTGCGAGAGCGTCCACCAAAATGATCTGCTTCTACTGATTTTCCACTTTTAAATTTTTTAATGATGTCGCAAACCGTTGACGTTGAAATTTTAAAGATTTCAGCGATTACTTTTTATTTTAAACCGGCTTTGAACTTTTCTATTATTTCGTATCGAATTTTGTTGCTATAACGTGTTTTAGACATTTTATGCACTATATAATTTCAATTTACACAGCTCTCAACCTGTAAAACCCATTTAATCTACAACTTGAGTCAAAAGACTCGAAAAAACGTTACTTTAACATCGAGACTCGCAATCTTCTTGAAATCCGGTTAGTTTTGCACAGGCATGTTACTGAGTAACTTTATAAAATAATTTTTTTATATTGTTCTTGTCATCGTAGCATTAAATTTTTAAGGTTATTATTAACTTGTCTCATACTCTTTACAAATTATTAACAACTTATGGAAAAATTTTAGTTTTCTACTTGGTATTAAGAAAATCATTACTATGGGAAAAAATCCGGAATGTTTTTGGCAGCACTGTACATATGTATCTGTTCTAGATAAGAAATCAAAAATAAAAATTTTCTTCTAAGGAATCACAAAAAAAATATCTTGTACAAAATTTGAAGTAATTCGATCTACCCGTTTAGGCCCTAGCTTAAATTATAAATGACCCACGCGACGGCCACAAAGACGGACGATAACAAAAACCAATTTTTCGGAATTCTCCATCATTGTAGTTTCAATATTGATTTTTTCGCACGAAACCATACTTTTGCCTATAGAGCAAGTAAAAACAAAAAAAGGACAAATCAACAACAATTTTTTGTTTCTATCTGTCAGAACAGGGTGCGATTTTATTGGTTTTTGTCTTGAGTTTTAAATTCATATAGTACGCTTAGTTCATGGTCATCACGATCCAATTCTTAATACCGTGGTCTTATTTGTTTCGCAGAATGAAAAGGAAGAATTGACGACTTAGTACAACTTTAAATCATTTTTAGTAGTAGAAAAAGAAAAAAACGTGAATTATTAGGTACTTGTTTATGATACTATGTTAAAATGTTAAACGATTTTATCATCTTGTACCTAATTCACATTTTAAAAGTTAATACTTACAAATGCCTGTGGATTGGCCTCAGAATTTTAAAAACCCGAATTCCCGAAAACTCAAAAACCCATAATCCCAAAAACCCAATATCCAGAAATTTAGGTAATTTTTTTTTTTTGTTTTGGGATTTCGATCA
The DNA here is from genome assembly GCA_947049315.1 of Epistrophella euchroma. Classification (NCBI taxonomy): domain Eukaryota; kingdom Metazoa; phylum Arthropoda; class Insecta; order Diptera; family Syrphidae; genus Epistrophella; species Epistrophella euchroma. The sequence goes on from OX346246.1 coordinate 130,596,755, forward strand.
AATAATTTAAAATGTGAACCAGAGTAAAGCTTCGTAGGTATATATACCTACTCCTGTTGCCAAAGAACATTTGGATATGATCTCCAACAAGACCGAAAAAGGTTGTTGAAAACATAACAACAAATATCTATTCAAAGTCTTACCAATATGTAGAAAAAAAAAAACAATAAACGCAAAAAAACAATTTCAATAAATTTTTTTTAAATTTTTGTAACTAGATTTTGTGTTTTCTGGATTTTGAGTTTTCTTCGGATTTTGGGTTTGTTTTTGAATTTTGGGCTTTGTGGCTTTTTTGATTTTCTCTATTTAGGTTTTCGGAATTCTGACCCCAATGAAATATATTTTGGTGTTTTTAATAGTAATTAAATATTAAACAGATTTTAAATTCTTTGATGGACTGCCATGCCAGAAGGTCAAGGTTCGATCCCCACCCTCGTCCAACTAATAAAAATAAAAAAACGGCTACTGCATCTTGCGAGGAATCGACCCCACCAAACTATAGTACCATTTCTTTATTAAGCAATAGCTAATCTCAAAAATCAACAGTTCCATTTGCAAAATATTCCGAATAACGATTGAAACTCCCCAAGACAAGTTTATTCTTATAGTTATAGGGCAGAACTTGCGACCAGGTCGTGCGTTTTATTTTTTAAATCATTCGCTTTATTTTTACGAAAAACAACAAAAAGCCAAATGCCAAATGCCAATAGAAAACTCCATCCCCTACGAAGGGGTGACGTAAGTAGGAAAGCATAATTTAATTATACCACCCACCGTAGGGTAAACACAAAAGCAAAACCAAACCCCATGAAAGGTGTAAGTTTAATCCGAAAACAAACTCGCTGGCAAATGTACATCTGATCCCAGTTAGTGTATTTTTTTTTTTTTTGTGCAAACAATTCGATTTGCTGAATTTATCCAAAAGTGTTGATAATCATGGCACACGTAGTTATTCTTGTTTGTATCAATTTGTCAGGCACTGGTGTTGTTGTCGTTGTCGTCGCATTCCTGGCCCGTGGGATGCTCGTTCGACTGCTGTCTGAAAAATTATTCCTCCCTCACATTAACTCTCTAGAATCCTCCATTGAATATTCGTATACACTTCATTATGAATGCGATTTACACGGCAAGAAAAAACACAACAGTCATAGAGACATACGAACGATGAAGAGCTGAAGTAAATAAAACAAAAGCAAAATATTTTGAACCCAGAATGTCAAATAGAATTTCGGAAGAACAAACACCCGAGAGACATCAGGAAAATTCCCACAAATGCACTACGAAATTCATCTAGTGCGATGTTTCGGAAGGGATGATACAATAAAAGGGTGGTGGGTGGCGGCGGAGCGGCATGGTACGCGGTGACATTGGCGGTATTAGAGTGCTCATCGTTGTCGAAAATAATTGAGGGTAAAGTGATGGGACTCGTATAGCAGCAGCTTAACTGGAAGAGAGTGCCGACGGAAGTACACTTAAAAGCTATGCAAAATGTTCTTTCAGCCTTTGAAGTTCGCCGAAGAATTTATTCAACCAACACCCGGAGTGTATTAGGAGAATATGCATTGTTATTCGAATCAGAATGGCAATAAATTATGGTTTTTGGCAATGAGTGTGTATAGTTTTGAGATTGATGAAGTAAACATAGGGTCGTTACATACAGGATAGTAAATTGGATTGTTTTGGTGGTTTTGGTAAACACTTGAAAAACCTTGGAGAATTCTAATTGAATTATGCACTGGGGATTAAGTATTGCGATTTAATAACAAGCGGTCATTTGCTCTACTTTGGTGCGATTATGTAGGTACATATTATACAGAAAGTTTAACATAAGATGCGACAAAAGGCTAGCGCTTGTAGGTTAGGAAACAAGAAAATCTTATAGGAGGGCGATTTTCTAAAAAATCGACTTGAAATAGAAAAAGAAAACTGAAGGACAGAGGCAATACTTAGGTACCATGTCATGTAATACCTTTTTTTTAATGCCGGAAATACACTAGTCAAAAAAATTAAGGGAACAAAAAAAATTTCACTATTTTTTAGTGTTTTTTGAAGAGCTCTGTGGAAAGTGTCGTGTTGAGATGAAACAAAAAGCATTCTAAAGCTTTATGTTCTTCGTGTTACGAAATTTTAGCAAATTATTTTTTTCAAAGTACCAACTGTTATTGCCCAATCATAAGAGACAGCACGAGACAAACATTTTATTTTTTAAATTTTTTTTGAAGTGTCATTTTCTTTGAAAAATTTTTTTGAGCCAATAAAATGTATTGTATTGTTACGATAACTTGTTTTTTTTAGCTATAATGTCATCACTTTTTGTTACTCTATAGTTTTGTTCAGAAGGCAAAAAATATTTTCTCGAAATTAAGGAAAAATTAAATATATTTTCGTTGTATTAATGCTAAAGTTCTATTATAAAATAATTATATTATAGATGTAAAGAATGAGGTTCTGTAACTCTTAACTTAAATTAATCAATGTAAAATAACCTAAAATTTAAACTGCAAATAAATTTGAACTTGAACTTGAACTTGAACTTGAACTTGAACTTGAATACCTAAGTATTTTTTTCAAAATTTTAAAATTTTAGTTGTAAATTTTTTTTGTTGAATAACATTTGATAGCTAAAACCTAGTACGCAGATCGCGCTAAAATTTATCTTCCATACAAATTTCCTCCAAAGATAAATTTTAGCGAGGATATTTAGCTAGGCAGTACGCAGTTCACGCGCTAAATTCAAAAAGTCTCCACTTAATTTAGCGCGCGAAATGATGCTCAACGCATTATTTCACAGATAAATTTTAACATTTGTGCTCTTAGCAAACGATTGTAGAGATAAGAAGTGTAGGGATAAAATTTAGTTTAGCTTGAACTGCGTACCTGGCTTAAAGAGCTATCACAACAAAAATGTGATTGTCACTTTCCTATGATTTTGACATTTATGCTATACCTAGTATGTCTGGAGTTACCAAAAGTTAAAAAAAAAAATGCGTCATCTTTTTCTAAGTTAGTTTTGGTATCATTTAAAGAGTCAATGAAAAAAAATGTTTCTAAAAGAATATGTTTCTATAAGAATAAATTAAATATGTAAATCTCAAAGACGTCATTTTAATTCTATTATATCGCAGCCCATCAACTATTATATTTGAAGATTTTACTATGGCAACCCTGATTTTGACAAACGTCATTCCAATGAATTGAATCAAGTTGAATCATCTTACGCAAACTGAAGAATTAGCGACAGTCACATGTTATATGATTTGATTAAATTGTTGTAATGAATATTTTTCGAAAAATTAATTTTCAAACACAAATATGTACATTATGTATTTGAAAAAAAAAAAAAAGAAAAAAAAACAATTATGTTGAAACAAATTTTGTTGATTTTCAAGGTTAAGATCTTAAAACAAAGATAAAATGTCAAGCTACAATTGTGTTTAAAAATTTTTGAGAAGGGGTACCCCCTTCCACCCTAAAAACGTAATGGGAGAGCAATTGAATTTGATTCCTGGAATTCTAAATTGAAAAGTTAATGTAAAATTTCAGAAATTTGAGAAACTAATTATGCAAATTGCCTGAACCCTTGCCTAAAATAATGCTGGTAATTATATGGGCATAAACCTAACAAGCGAGACAATTTATTCAATTATTTAATCAATTTATAAGCAAAGTTAGTACTCTAAATTCAAAAGTTGATGAAAATTTTTAGAAGTTTGAAAAACAATATTTTACATTGGCGCAACTCCCCTCTACAAAAATGTTATGCATTTTATAGGGCTCATTACAAAAGGGAAGGCGTTAGGGTCCGTTTTTTTAATTTTCTTCCACTAATTCTATATTAATTTGATTTATCAACCAAAGAAAAGGAACTAACTTAGTAAAATATTCCGTCCGCGCGTACAAAAAGAAATTCGTGTGACATCAAGAGAACTTTATACTGGACGCGCTTCTAAATGGAAGTTCGTCCATTTGGAAGCTCGTGTGACATTGACCTTAGAGTTACCTGTTATTATCTATAGAGAACCGACTCGTTCCTGTCTTGCCGGAAACACTCGCAAATTTTATTTAAATTGAGTAAGAGAAAACTCTCTTATTTTATACTTCAAATGCACGGGATCACTAATACATTCTAAAAATATAGGACACACTGTATACATATTTAGGTTGGGGCTCCATTTAAACCGTACGGGACAACTAGACTAGCCTATAAAAAATTTAAGTCGGTTTTCTATATAATATATGTAGGTACTCTATGATCAGTGCAGAGATCAACCCATAGAGTACCTAATATATCTGGAGAACAACAAGCTGAAAATACAGCGGATAAGATGCCTAGGAAACATGGTTCGTATAAACAACAACACACCAGCCAAACGAATGACTTCAAAGTCATCCAAATTAATGTCGTTTTCGAATAGAATTTTGAAGTGTTTTATTCCTATTGAAGTTTAGAATTTGTTTGACTTCATTCACTGCAAACTTTTCATATTCGATATGAACGGAACACTCTCAAAAAGCAATCGAAAACGACGTAAGCAAATGGTAAATTATTATAAAATTTGGAATGACTTTTCATAAAAGGGATTACAATACCTACTAGAGGTCTGCATAAATGGCTTGAAACTAGTTTTGAGACATTCATTTACATTTGCTGCACCCAAGTCATTGTACTCACTGCTTGATATGCCAATGATATTTGACAACAGTGCACATACATATTAAAGGTAAAATACTGCGCATCTTTGAGAACCTCACTGACCTGCCTGTCAGAATTTACCAATACAGAAACACAAGTATTTAAGAATCTCGGTGCCCATCGTTTATAATTTACAAAAACAATATCCTTTACAACCGCGTTGTCGCGTCCTCGCACAAGGCGGCGCTGAGCGCCTTTGGTTCAGTAGGACTGTGTCCGATCGAGACCGAAGATATAGGGTACGGCAGGAGAACCAGTTTTGGTGCCTAAATGAAAATTTTGCTGATATTTAAAAGTTGACTAGGTCTATCTGTCTTGGCCGACTGACATAGGTTTACGTGTTTTAGTGTTAAGTAAGGACAGTCGGGTTGGCAAAAAAAAATCAACAAAATAACACAAACAATAAAAATTAAAAAACAAACGAAAATGTTTGCTGTGACTGTTCTAGTTTTTAAGTAGTTTTAATTAGCTTTCGTTTAGTTTTATTTAGTTGTAAGATTTATATAAAATAAAAAAAAAAAAACGATAAGAAACCGAGTTTTTTTTTATAATTTTTCTCGGTAAAAAATAAAACCAACAATGAATTATAGTCTTAATTTAGATTTTAGGCCGAAAGGCATTATACTGCATTTTCATTAGAGCTGAAATGAGGTAATTTAGCAAATTACAATAAAAGTGTTCACATTTCAAATTTCCTAAATTTGTTTGACGATTATTTTTGTTGTTTTTTACATTAAATTCTGTCCTTTTAGGGTTTCACTTTGGATGGATCCTGTATGGGAAATGAGATGATTTTGAATTGAATTTGGAAATTTTGAACGAAATTACCTCATTTGCTCTAATGAAAACGCAGTAATAGTAGGTATTAAGTTATTAAAGTTTAACTTAGAGCACCCGCATAAGGCCAGTTAGTTAGTTGTAAGTTATTGATAAGTAGGCTAGTTTTTATGAATTTTTGTCTAGCTTTAAGTTAGTTGAAAGTTGAATGAAAAATAAAACTGAATTAAAACAAAAAAAAAACAAGTAAATTGTTTCTTCGAATGTTTTCTTTTGAAACATGCGCAGAACTGAACAAAAATGAAAACTCGGAAGCTATTACCTGCAATATTGTGCACTGCGATGATTTTTAAACAAACAGACAGTGCACTATGCTCAGAAAGAACGAATAGATATGATCATATTCTTTAATACGGTTACCCTTGAGAAAATAGTGTGTAAAAATCTAGCTTAGCTTAAGTTGATCTCACACAAAACCAGTTTTTCTTATTTTATTAAAGCATAACGGGTTCAGTTGCAGGTTTGCTTTTTTTCTTTTCTTCGTCGGTGCTTGAAATGTATGCACTTCTTTCGCTCAGCAGTACAGTGAATACAATCTGTTATTGAATTGGAGAATGAATATTGTACCGTTTTGTTTCTTTTTGTATGAGTACCATTTTATAAGTGCTCTGGCTCAAATCGGTAGGTAAGTTGTGAATTGAGTGCACTGAAGTAGTGCAACCATTTGAATAGATCAAATGAATGCATTCATGTACCTACACTTCTAGGATGATACACCATCAATTTGGTCTTCTTCCAAAGTTATAACAAAATTGATTAAGCCATTAAATTTATACGTAAAGAACTCGAAAAAAGCAAATTTTCTCAAAAAACTGTAAAACACTATATACTGATATACCTAATGCGCCTTTTGTTTTGCTAAATAAACCTGAAACGCCGTTTTCTTTATAAGTGCTTTGGTTTATTACAGGTATTCATTACAGGTAAATAATTTAATTAAAATAGTTTGAGCCATTTTTGATAAAATTTGAAAAAAAAAGACGCTGGGTTTGACCCACACTGATAACTTTCCATTGGTTCCCTTTGAATTTTATAAGAAAATTACCAATTAAGAATCTTCGAAAAACTTATAAGTTGTGCAATCAAGTGAAGGCTGTTTGATCAAAATATATGCGACACGAAAAATTTAAACAATTATTAACAGTTTCTTTTGCATTTTGTTTTGTTGGCCTAGAAAAAGAACCATTCATTAATTTTTTTTACAAACCTTACCAATAACTAATTATGTTATTGTGTGTAGACTAAAATTATCCCGGAGTTGATATCATTGGTTGTTCTCGAGATATTCGAGCCAAAAACCATTTTTTAACAATTTTTAGCATTTTTTTTTGCAGTTAAATGTTAAAAAAAACTGTGGATTGATTTTTTTTTAAGTATTACGAATTTTTCAATACGCGATTATGCATAGAATGAAACCAGGCCGAAGTCGATAGCATTACTTGTTCTAGAGAACAAGTAATAAAAAAAACCGCTAATTGAATTTTTCTGAAAGTCCATTCTGCACGTTATGACCTCATTATCTGTAATATAAAATTTTTTTGAAGTCGGTATCTCTATGCGTTCTCGAAATATTGTGAACGAGAAAAGCTTCCGAACGTACGAACGTACGTACACAGGCATCTAAAACAATGTAATCCGACTCCAGAGACCTCGAAACGTCGAGAAATGTCAAAATTTTCAATTTCACAAATCGGACCGATTACAATAACTTCCAATGGGAAGTTAAAAAAAGAAATATGTAGTTGTACCTATTCTAGACGAGCTAAATTAATATTTAGAATTGCTCCTCTACAGAATTACATAAAAATGCGCTGTACTTAATTTAAAGTACATCCGACATCCGTGAATACGTTTAGGTTTCCGTTCAAATTACAGTAGACGCACAGACTGATATATGGTATTGCGAAACCAACTTCCGGACTTCTCCATCATGGGCGTAATTGGTCCCTCAAGAACCCTGCAATGCCACAATTATTTTACTATCCAATATTAACATGAATTCTTTATCTAATTACTTTGTCCAAGAAATTTTTCAACTCATTTTTTCAATATTGCGGAGATTTAAATGTTTGTATAAGTATGATCACAAACATTACGATCAAACGATTAATTTTAATTGTTTGTCTTACCCAGTGATGTTTTACATTTGATTAATATTTCTGATTCAAATTTCTGAAAGTAGTTATGAACCTGTTTTTATTGACATTAAAATATAAAATAGGATTCTTCTTCGTAGGCAAATAAATTCTAGGTTACCTGGTTTGAGTTAGGTATAGATACTCATATTGCTTAACAATACAAATATCGAATCGAACTAGTTTCGATATGCAATTTTGATCTGAATCCCGACAACCATCCCTTGCGAAAATGCACACTGAATTAAGACATAAGACAACACTTTGCGGCGGCCGGCGGGACGTACCCAATTCAATGCCCTTGGCTGACAACAAAAGGTTGGGTAAGGTCTCAGGTTTGGCCGTTTAAAATTAAAACACCGCTAGCATATACATACACAAATTGTTGAACCAGTTCAACTTCTGCCGATCTTACAAACTTGTTTTGAGTTATTACTTTTTTGAGATCAAGTTTTTTGTTCTTTTAAACTAAAACCTCACAAAAAAAAAACACTCGCGAAAACATTAACTTAAAAACTTAAGACTATGTAGGCATGCATAAACTCTATACTCACAAATATCTAAAGCAGTTTCAGCATTTCCAGATATATTCAAGAATTGTATTCCAATAAATCCTTTACCCATACTTTTATATGGCATAACATTATCCGGTGATATTATCGATGTTTTGGGTAACCCTGAGACCTGCCGGTTATGGTGAGCTGCCGCCGGTGGTGAATCCGTTGTTGTTGTTGCATTCCGAAAAGCTGTAAATTTCTCCATCAAGGCCGAAAAATTAACATTACTAATAACAGACTGTGGTGTAGCACCGGCAGTTTGTGTTGTTGGGGCAGAAGTTGATGGTGAATCTGCTGTACATAGCTTGCTAATGCTTAGGATAAAGGTGATGTATAGGAAGTTTGACGAGGAAAAACTAAAGCTTATTAGCTGCTGCACTTTACTTTGGTAATTAATACTACTGCTAAAGAATTTACTGATTTTCGGTGGCTCCGATGTAAGCGTTGCCATGATCTCTTGTTAATTTTTTTTTGTTTTATATTTTAACCGAGAAGTGTAGAAACGTATTTAGGTAGGTATAATAAATAATTTAATAAATAACACTAGGTACACAACTTCATCAAACAAACACTATTTATAAACAATTTCTTTTATTTTTTCCCGTGACACTTGAGGAATTTCCTCTTATTAAGTTTACTCAAAATAAACACACTGGTGAGCGGCACGGTGTCGACGAAGGAGAAGAGAAGTAAGATATTATATCCACACGATTCACGATAAAACATCCGATCCACTGCGACCAATAAGAATACGAACACGTGCTTGTTGTATTACCACTTTTAACTTAAATCGTTATACATATGTAATTGAAAGAGAAAGAGAGAGTGTGCGCGAGAAACGTTACGTTTGTGTTGTTTAGTTTAGTTGACTAAATTATTTAAAGAAAAATATTTACCAAAACCGCACAAACACTCTTAAAACTCTTGAAAGTTCTCTTTTCTTTAAAACGTTACGATCACTTTGGCGAAATTTCTCTTTGAAATTCCTTGCCCCGAAAAATTACCAGACACGGAAAACACGATGACGATGAGCGAGGGAGAAAAAATGCTTACGAACACAATACCTTACTATTACATGAGTAATCTTAAATATTATCTAAATTAGCGATTGAAATACCGCTAATTATATCACAATTAATCACAAAAATACCGATGATATCGCGCCACCCGTTTCAACACAAAAATGCCAAAAATCTAAACAATATTAACAAACTTTGTGACGATACGATTGACTGGCTTTAATGAAACAAATAATAAATTTATTTTATTTTCTGTTAAGCGGTTAAAAGGCTATTGAAAATTATAATTTATTTTAAATTTACAATCAAAATTTTGTAACAGTGGCCGTAAGAAAGGTAGTTGTCATAAAATCAGCACAAACAGTATAAAGAAACCGTCCAACTCCCTCAACGTTCGTTTCGTATTTGAGGCGACGACTACACCGCAGCAGCTCTGTTGATATTTGCACACACTACGAACGTATATGCGGCGCGATGATGACGACTCTACGACGACGACGGGTGGTGGACTAGTGGTATGGTAAGCCGAAGTAGTCGGTGGAACGGGGAGTTGGACAAACGACAAAATTCTGTTTTGTTATGCTCGTGTGTTTTTTTTTTGCTTTGTTGTTGTTTGTGATATTATCTTGGTATTTCTTTCTTCCACCCGATTTCGTTGCATCATCAAACCAAGTCCATGAAACGAAATAAAATCGAGTGTCTGCCTATGGGCTCTGCCTAATGTTGAGTTAATGCGGTGTGTAGTCAATGGATGGACAGTGCGGTCGGTGTGGTGAATAGTTTGTAATTGTAATATTAACATATCTAGGTACACCAATTGAACACGACCAAAGTATGGGAGATGACACTAGAAAACTGTCATGTACGTCAGATTATAGACGGGAGTTTATTTATGGATGGTAATAATTACCTATTTAATGGAACACGACAAAAACAACACCTAAGTACATTCATGAATGAGATTTGTATTTGATGTTGGTCAGTTCTCACCTCACTTTTATCACAAACACGAAATCGTTTTTTTTTTTTATTTACCTGGGTAATTTCTAGATTCCGACACTACTTTTAGAGGTAATTAAATAGTGAGAATAACAAAGGTTCCTCTTTTAAGAGAATTAAAAGGCTTCACATTCTCACCTGTTTGGTTACGTACGTAATAGTACCAACCTAAACATACTCACTGATAGAGCAAAAATAAAAAGAGATAAATATTCACCTACGTCAACAAGGGCCAGTAAAAAACAAAGTAAGAAGGTAGCTGAAAAACAATACTAATAGCTCTAAAGACACCCATACACGCCATTGATAAGACTTGTGTTGAGGCTTTTTCGACCATACGTAGGTATTATAAACTTAATGATTTGTTTTTTTTTTTTTTTTTTTTAAATTTTGTATGAACGTACCTAGGTACATATATGTATACCTCGCTTTATTGCACCAACTATTTTATCTAAATTTCCTAATCCTAGTTATCCGGGTAAACAAAATTCCAAATTTGGAATTCTTATATAATTGAGTACAATTTGGCAAATTTTTTTTTTTTATTTATCAATAGCTGTGTATTTTTTTTTTTACAATCCCGAAAGGAATTGGATGAAGAAAACGATGTTCGGGCTAAACAGCTTACGTGTTAAATCCAACAATAACTAATTCGCTTTGGGTTTAGCTAGGCACAGAAGGGAGAATTCTCGGTTCTTAACTTAAGCACGTCGAAAAACTGTTTTACCGGCAATATTTACATACATACACGTTATGGATAGTGTGTATGGAAATTTCATGTTTTTCTGTGATGACGGGCGTCGGTAATCCCCGATGCCGTTTTTTTTCGACCAATTTTTTTTAGAAGTCATCAATTTTTTGTTTCTGAAATTGGATAATGTGATTCACTTTTTTTTTTTAAGTAATCACTCGGAAAATATTACAATTACAAAAAAAATCAATCAATGAAATCATATTCGACACCAAACAAACAATTTTAAAAATAAAATATAAATTAACCAATGTAATTGACATAAAAAACAAATTATAATGCTCTGATAATGTTGTGTGTCCACCTTGATTTTGGAATTTTAGTAGGAAATTTGCAAAAATGTTTTTGTAAGCCAGATATTTTTGCTATGTAAAAATGCATGAAATAAAAATTTTGACCTTTTATTATATATACAAATAATATTGTCGTTCCGAAAAAATTTACAATTTAGTATGTTGTGTTTTTGCGCGTTTTAAATTTTACTCCATTTAAAATTTGCCACACTACATTCTTAACCTGTTAGGGGGGCAACACTGCTCACCACGATTCTTTTTCGCGAAAAACAATGGCAGTGACATTGTTTTGTGCAAAAAATATAGTTTGTGCTTACACGGTGCCTCAAGAGTTATGACTCTTTATGAACCTAAATGAGTATAAAAGAGACAAAATATCAGATAGTCATGACTCTTGAGGCACCGTGTAATATTCGACTAAAAACAGTTTTGTTTCACCACAGATATTTTTTTTCCGGAAAAAGATTTTTTATTTACCACAATAGTTTTTTTTTTTAAGCCTAGTATACAGTTCTTTTGAATAAAAAAAACTATTGTGGTAAAATAAAAAATCTTTTTTTCCGGAAAAAAAATATCTGTGGTGAAACAAAATTATTTTTAGTCGAATATTACACGGTGCCTCAAGAGTCATGACTATCTGATATTTTGTCTCTTTCATACTCATTTAGGTTCATAAAGAGTCATAACTCTTGAGGCACCGTGTAAGCACAATTTATATTTTTTTGCACAAAACAATGTCACTGACATTGTTTTGCGCGAAAAAGAATCGTGGTGAGTATAGTTTTTTATTTCTGGGGATAGTTCACAGTTCAATAAAAAAAACTTTTCAGCAGAATTTTTTTTTTTGCGATAAAATCGCTCCCATAAGAAGTACGTGTATTTTTTTTTCGAGGAGGAACTGTATACTAGGCTTTATTTAAAAGAACTGTATACTAGGCTTTAAATAAAATTTGCGTTTAAAATAAGCAGAAATCTTATGTTTTTTTTTTTGGACAATACATGAAAGAGCGGGAGACGGGCAGAATCCCGAAAATCCGAAAACTCAAAATCCCGAAAACCTAAAACCCCAAATCCAGAATCCCGAAAACCCAAAACCGAAATCTGGGTTTTCGGGATTTTGGGTTTTCGGAATTTCGGTTTTCGGGATTCTGATCCCAACCCGAATGGAGCAAATGATTTTTTTTATTGTAATGTATCTGGTAATATTATTTTTTTACCAAAATTGAAAAAATTGTTTTTTTTTTCATGTGGCACAATTTTTTTCGGGCGGCAACGCTGGTCTGGAGCCACTTCCTTTTGTTACTCTTGTTTTTTTCTTAACCTAAGTTATTAATTAGGTCGAATTCAATTTATTTTAAAAATAAATATTCGAATTAATTTTTTCCTTCAACTAAGGGAAAAAACTAAATTCTCAAGAATTGCCAGTTTTTCTTTCAATGAAGTTTAAAACCAGAGTTATTTAACTGAAGAAGCAGTCTTCCGAAAAAAATTCATGATGATAATATGAAGATCAAAATCATATGTTATTAAATCCCGAGTTAATCCACCAATATCGCAAGGTTCAAGTAGTATGTTATATAGCCAAGCCAATTACACGGTTGAACCAGCATTTTTGTTTAATAAGGGTTAAAATCTTGAACCATTGATGAACCACATTCATGCAACTGGCCCTAAAAAACCAAGACTGTCCTCTTTACAAAACCATTAATGGTCTCTAATCTTCATATTCTAAAGCCATGTGTGAATTAGATCTGAAATTAAATTGACAGATTGGCCTAGTTGGTGTCAAAAATTAATCTTCAGATAAGATCAAAAGCGATTTTAGGCCGTGTGTGAACTAGGTTAAAATCATGTTAAATTTATCAAAAGATTAATTTTTGACATTAGTGAGGTGAATCTGTATGCAGAAATGTCAAAATTTTAATTTGGATAAAATTTAATCCAAAAAACCTTTAACAAACTTTATTCATAAATGCAAGTTCACACGACACACTTATGTATTTTTTTGCAACGGATTTTTTTCTAGAACCAAATGGAAAAAATATCAAATACATAATGAAAGAGTACTGCTTTAAATAAATGAATAACATGGTCTCTTAAAATGTATGTAGCACTGTATTCTGGTTATGCTTGTGATTAGCCAAAGTCAAAGAAGAAACATCAAACATTGCAAAGCAGAGTTGCAAAAGCGGCAATAGTGAAAAATTGGGTGCTGGTGCCGGCAGCAATTTTTAGCAAACCTAACTTTGTATACGTATGTGTGTATTATATACAGGTAGGTACATTGACTGTGGTTGAGAATTTGGATGTGGATATGTATAATTGGGGTGGCCTAGTAAAGGTGAGTATTATGGAGTTGTGGCTTTTGGGATTTTAATGAAGAAAGAGATTATCGAAAAATTCAAACGAAGAGTACGTAAATAAAAATTATAGGTACTTTTAATTAAAGGTGAGAAATTAATTAAAAATGTATTTAACATACAAAAATCAAAAACTTTAGATTGCAAAGGAACCTATGTATAACCTAAAATCGTACACTTAAAGAAAATTCGCTATATCAAAAAAACAACTACGAATTAATGTCATGCTCATATACACTTGCGATCAAAAAAATGGAATCACTCCGTTTCGCCCTTTAAAGGCAACAATCTCTATGGATACAATATTTATGTTTAAATGTTAATGGTCACATTTTAAAGCTTAAACTTCAAACATTAAATTGGAGGTAAAATTATAAAAATCCATTGGATAGTTTTGGCGGTATTCGCCAAAATAACGAAAATAACAAATTATACTAAAAAAGGAAGCACGAGTAGGATTGATACGTAATATACGCGCCCATTATTGGTTTTTGTCTACCGGTGTGGTGTCATAAACGTTGACATACACAATTTGACAATTTTGTAGAATTGTCGCAAAATACCCGCAAATTGTCAACTTTTTGGTTCATAAAAAAATTGTCATGACAATGAATAATTGTCAAGTCTTTTTCTACAAATGTCAGGAATTTTCTGACATATTTGTAGTGACTGACAATTCTTTAATGGAACAAAAAAATATACAATTTACATATTTTTCGGTATTTAACTGACGATTGTGACAGGAAACTATGTTACGGTCAAGTGTTGACAAAAAGACAGAAGTTGAGCTAAAATGTTAAATAATATTTTTCCAAGTGAAAGTGATGCCGATTATTATTTTTTTTTCCATTTTTCATCATTTTTCGACGTGGGCACTGCCAAATCACGACACATACGTGTCAAAATATGACAATGACAAAATTGTCATGACAAATTTGTCACCTGTCAATATTTTATGGAATACAAAATTGTCAGACAAGTGTGACAGATCTGTAGAATTGTCATCTGTCAATTTTTATTAAATAGGGCCCTGGACGTCGCCGGCGCGGCGGCGTACCACTTACAAATATATGAAAGATTTATCGCAATGACTTCTCTCCAAAATCTTCATTTGACTGGCCTTAAACATCCGGCAACAGCTCAAACAGGGACGAGGAAGATTTTCTAGCGAATGTCTACTTGTCCATTCGACGACTTAAGGAAGCAGACAGACCTTCACCCTACCCCGAAATGACCTGTCAGGGATGCGAAATTGACTGCAAATCACCGACAAGGTTCACTACGATTTTCTCTAGTGCACTACGATTGGAAAGTTGAGCAATGGAGGCGAAATATGTTCTCGGACGAATGCAAAACGAGTCTTAATATAAGTGATTGTAGGGCCAGACGATCTGGCGAGCGATTTGAACAAACCTGTTTTGTCGAAACCATGAATTACAGGGGTGGGTTATTTTTGGATACAAACAGGCATTTGAACTGAAGGAAAAGTGATCTGGTTTTTCTAACTGGTGGGGGTTGAGGGGAGCTTTAACTTCGGATCTGTATATCTCCGACAGTGTTTTAAATTTCAAGTTTCTAAGTCAAATGGAACTGCTAGCCGCATGAGCAAGATCTTTTGATTTTGTGTGATAGTTTCAAACGTTAATGTCCATTTTCAAAATGTTGATCTCAATTGTGGCAACATGGTTGCAATTTTAGGGAGCTGATCAAGTCTTGATAATTTTTAATTGGATTATTTTATATAAATCCCTTAACTAACCCAATTACGCACTGGGCTTTATAGAGCTGTTATTTTGGTCTATGTCTATGATAATTCATCACTTTGAATTCTGAGTTTTATAGGTAAATTCACGTTCTCCTTTACGTAAACGAGAAAAATATTAAAAAGAAAAAAACTAAATTTAAAACCATAACCTCGAAAATATTCTCAAGATTAGATGACAACATAGAACATGATTTTTAAGTATTTGACCAAAAATAAATAAGAATATTGCATTTAAAAAAAATAATTTAGTACAGTACCTATATACTTAATAAATTAATAACAAAATTAAAAGAATCGCTTTAAAAAAAAATTTGTCTTTTTTTTTTACAAAATTTGAAATTAAAAAAATACTATTTCAAAATGAAGGGGAACCCGGGGCATACCGGGCTTCTTAAGGATCATTGTTAATAAAAACTGCTAAAATGTGAAAAGAATTTTGGAAGAACTTTTATAAGAAAGAAAATTTATATATATATTTTATATTTATGAATAAGCAAAAGAAAGACAGTTTTAAAAAAATAAATATTTAGTACATTTTTTTTTGCTTTGAAAATGTCATTTAATTTGCCCATTATGTCCCGGTGCTGAGGCATAATGGGCTTATGTGGGGTATAATGGGCACAGAGCTAAATTGGATTGTAATGCAAGCATGTTTGGTTCCATTCGTCAACATAAGCCTCTTCAAGCACAAGAACAATGATACCACTTGCAACAAGCTCTGGGGGAAACCCATCTTTCTGTGGACTGGGAGTTTAAATGCCCATAATACAAACACTCCTCGTCTTCTGCATTTGCTTCCTTCCTGTTTTTCTCAACTTTTGTTATGCGACGTGATGAAACCTTAAACCCTGTAGCCAAAATACATTTTTCTTGCTTCAATCTTGTCACCTGGTCTTCCTGTCATAATTGCGAACCATCTGAGAAAATGTATAACATGCTGATACAATCACATAGAAATTGATACTTAAAACATGAACGGGGCAAAATGGGCACCCATGCCCATAATATCCCGCCTATTCTGCTCCAAACCTCTTATGAAATAAACATTTAATAAATAAGTTAAAAACTTATCCTTAATGGAAATATGAATTTATGTATATAAAATAAAGAGAATCCAATATTCAAGTGACCAGTTTCTCGAAAAATATACAGTTGTAAAAACCTCAAAATAATAAAACACTATCGAAAATTATGTTTTGTTCAAAACGAAGAGCAACTGCCATTTTTATTCAAAAAAGAGGTTTTCCCTAATAGCGAGCGATGTATTAAAACTGGTAGATTGTGTTTCGGAGCTGACCCTTTATTCGACGTAGAAATACAAAGAGGGCTCATTATGCCCCGGGTGCCCGGTTACCTATGTAAAAAAAAAGAATATAGTTCCTGACTAAAATGAAAGCTTAGCATAAAATGGTTGTCATTGGCTTTTAATAATTTGTGGTTTTAATTAAAGCCAATTTTTTAAAAGTTGCCAACACCCCCACCTTAAAATTACAGAAAAAGACCCAATCCCATAAGACTTTTTCTTGTTTCAACCCAACGCTTCTCCAGACTAGCATTTGATAGGTATAATCAATATTATGCAAGTATCTATGTAAAAAAAACACTGCTATTTGTTCCCGGTAACCAATGAATTATCATTTAAACTAGCCACAATACAAATTTACATTTTTCTTCTTATTTTATTAAGTTTTTTTTTTCTTAGTAAATAATCTCTTAAGAATAAACTAAATTTACATTGAATTTTCCAACAAGACGTAAGTAGCTGTAATAAATCGTATTCTATTGAAATAACGTCACAACATAAAGAAGGGAATTAACAAAAACAAAAGAAAATTATTTTTGTTATTGTTTTAGTGGACTGTATTGAATTAAATTCAAATGGAAGATTTTTTGCGACCTTTAGTCCAATGCGTTTTGCCCAGGCACGACAGTCACAACATAAAGTTATAATTTTGTTGTAACTTGTAAGTAAATTGAAATTATTTAACAATTTGTGCATAGCTTTAATCTACATAGTACATTGTACATGCACAATGACCTGAAGCTTTTATAAATTAAAAATTTCATCAAGTAGAAAGAACAATAATTTGTGAACACCAATATGCCTCTAAGCTATGAGTATAAATCAGCGAGTATTATGATGTCGTTCATCTATTGGGTTTTCCATGGTTTCTGGCTTATTATTTACCTATATGTAAGCAATTCATAAACTAAACCCAGTTATTCTTGATAAATTAAAATTAATATTCCCGCATTTTCTATCTGTAATCAAATACAATTGAGAATTAGTTATTCTTTAATTTAATTATTTAAGACCTGACGTCAAACGTTTTCATCATAAAATGTTCTAAGCAGGAAAAAAAATAAATTTTTAAAGACGACTCCCAGAGGAACAGAGTAAGACTTACATAAATGAGATAAAAATATCGACCAATTTAAAAGGCAATCAATTGGATTTCTATATATGTAGAATAAAAAAAATTAGTTTCTACATTTACAGGGTGTTCTATAGTAAACCGAAACAGATGAAATAGGCTTTGATCTTTCAGAATGTAGTAACTTCTCCATACCGACGAACCATAACAGTTTTCCATTGACATCTATTTTTTTTATTTCGATTAACCCCTAAATATCAACAGTTTCTTACTGACCCTTGCCCAAAGTTTTTTTTTTTTTTTGCAATATTTGCACTAAATAAAAGTTAGACGCATAGTTTTCATTAAAATATTTTTGATTTCATGCACCATTTTGCTTAAAATTAAAAGGTAATATGATAAATATTTTGATCAAACCTAGGTAATTTGGATTTGTCACTTCCCCACAAGCGACAGTATCCCTAAAAAAAAGCATTACTGTTTTGAGGTGTGAAAGATGCTAGAAATGGAACCCAGACCTCTGATAATAGTTGTTACGGTTGGTTACTATTATTGTCAAAATTTATCTAGGTACATTTCGCCAGCTTTACTAATGGGAAAAATTAAAGAAATTAAAAACGATATAACCTCAAAAATATTACCCGGGCAGAGAAAATATAATACACACCGGATAAATGATTATTTCACTGTCTATAAGTTCGGTCTTAAAACTTTCCCGCTAAAAGTACTAGGTTCAGAGATATTGATCAATTTGTGTTTTGAAAATGATGGATTTTGTCAGTGCCATGGCTTTCTAAAACCTTCTTTTCTGCTTTTCTTAATTTCGTTTCTTAAAACAGGAGTACCACGCACCGCAGAAGAAAGCCCTGGGCTTCTGAGGTCATCATAAGTCGAAAAACTGAAAAAGAAATTTTCTTATTTTTGCTTGGTTTTTGAATTATAATGGTACTCATGATTTTTTTAACTGGCTCTGTTTTTCCGAACACTAAAAATAGAAATTGTTTTCAAGGGGACTGCCTCTTGTGAGCAATATAAGCAAATCCTGTAAGATTATCCCTTGCCACGAAATAGTGCCTCTTAATTTAGCAGTTCAGATCCAGACTTTGTAGCTAGGGCCCCGCTCTATTTTCTTTCAAACAAATGTCGAATTCCTTTTACCAAAAAAAAATCGATTTTTTTTCTAAAAAGAATCGATTTTTTTCTTTCAATACAAGGAATTGGTCCAGAAAAATCCATTTTTTTCTTTTAAACAAATCGATTTTTTCTTAAAAGGAATTCGACATAAGTCACTATAGGCCCTGGTTCTCCCCGAACTTATATCATGTCGTAAATATTTCGTAGTTGTGAAAACAATTAAAAACAGTGGTTCACTCGGGCGTATACGCATTTTTTTCTAATATTATTTTATTTTGAACAATTTGTCATCCATCTTTATTTATCCATGTTGCGTTAGTTTAAGTCAGTAAAAATATTATTATTTAAAGTAACCCACCAAAAACATTTCATGTAAAAAAGGTCGCCAAGACTCACATGCACATAACGTTTTCGCTGTGAAAAAGTTATGAGATCTCATGAAGAGCCAAGCCCATAACTCTACAAGGCCTAACTCCACAAGACCTTACTCTACAACCCTACATCGTGGTCAAAAAGTATGACTTGGCCGTTTCGCAGCCGAAACACAGAAACTTCCATAGATTTTTGGTAAGTCGGTTATGCAAAAGTTTTATGAAACGGCCAAGCCATACTTTTAAAGTTAAATTTTCGGGTTTTTTCAATTATTAGATACAGCTTAAATGGTAAGATCTACGGATATAAAAAAAATAATATATAAAAGTAAATTTTATTTAAAAATTTTTAAATTCGTGATTTTTTAAAAATCGGAATTTCAGCAGGGTAAATTGGGGTAAACGAAGATAAACGTCGAGAATCTATTTTCTAAACGAAAAATGATAGAGAGTTGTTTAATTTTGTAGTCGATAGGTAATGTTAATATAAGAAAGTTTTGTTATAATCTAAAAAAAAAAAAAATTTTAAATCTAGAACTCGAGATATTGTCATTTAATTGCTAAAAACTGCAAAGTAGACGTTTCAAAAATAATTCACCATAAATCAGGGTTATGTTTTCTGGAAATAAATTTTATATTTTTAGAATGTAAACAAAAAATAAATTGACTCGTATTTACCAAATTTTTGATTTAACCTCACTTTTGTGCTAGGTGAATTTTTGAATAATTTACATTTTTTTCATAAATTTTTGGTAGTTTTTGATTTTTCTCAATTTTACGCGCATGGATATTTTCATTAAAAACAGTACCAGCGTATAGACACATTAATTTTACGTACGATGGTAACATATTATTTTCAAAAAAGTGGTCAGGACCTCAAAATTTGTGAACTTTTAACTATCGATATTTTTGAAATCTCGTAATGTGTTAGAGGAAAAAACTTTGATAGTCACAATGAGGTGAAGGTAAATTTAGGCAGGTAAAGTATTACCAAAATGTAAGAACGTGGGTTAATAGATAAAAGTGTCATGATATCTACTACAACAATCTGGTACTTTTTTTCGAAGCTTTTGGTAAATATGAGGAGTTGAAAATTGCGGTTTTTCCAATTATTTTGTCAGAAGTATAACCACTTATATTCATACATTAAAAACACAAAATCCTGTTCTGTCATTTTTCCTAAACCTAAAGATCTCAACTTTTTCCATCCGATCTATAGAACCCAAGATATCGTGCTTTTCAAACGAACCATATGGGTTTCGTCAGAATTTTTGTACACAGCAAACAACTGAAAACAAAGGTCGAATTCGTAAAAGTAAAACTTCCGCAACACTGCCACATTCAAGTCGCATTTCTGTAGGTAAATGAAGTCCGTTTCAAATTGTGTTCAGTGTTTTTTAAGCGCTGGTGTTTGCTCTCAGAACTAAAATCAAATTTTGCCCAAAATTTACATAACTACTACCATTTTTTTGCAATTGTTTTTAGCAGTGATTGAGTATGTTTACTTTTACGAACTCGGGGAAAATCTACAAAAAGTAGCCCATATATTTCGCTTAAAATGCTGATATCTTGGATTCTATTAATCGGATGGTCAAGATTGAGGTCTTTTAGGCTTAGGAAAAATGACAGAGCAGCATTTTGTGTTTTTTAATGTATAAATATCAGTGGTTATACTGGTTATACTTGGAAAAACCGCAATTTTCAACTCCTCATATCTACCACAAGCTTCGAAAAAAAAGTACCAGATTGTTGTATTAGATATCATGACACTTTTATCTATTAACCCACGTTCTTACATTTTGGTAATACTTTACCTGCCTAAATTTACCTTCACCTCATTGTGACTATCAAAGTTTTTTTTAGTGTGCCAAAAGATTGTTCTGTGGTCAAATGTTTAATAAAATTTGTGCATACAGAACACATTTTTAAATGCAATATTATTTGGAATTTGAAGGCCCAGATTACAAAATTTAAGCAAATCGGCCGAACAAAACGCATACAGTTAATGCTTAAGAGTTGTAATTCACTATAGCCCCTGGTTTTTTTACGAGCTGTCGCATAACCAAGTAAGGCATCTGTGCGCCTGTTTGTGGGTCCACTGTATTTTAAGTTAAGTAGGGCCTAAACTATTGAACGGATCTGTTTTAAATTTGGTAGAGAGCATGATCATTAAATTCGATTTTTTTTTTGCTAATTTTTGTAATAGGGTAGCTGCCATACAAAGTAATTGATATTTTTCAATTTTTTTCCAAATCAGCACTAAATTTCATGCCGGTAATGACCAAAGTGTTTGTAAAAAACTGTGTTTAAGTGTTTGCCAGTCCTCTTTTACCTATAAATTAGAGACAATTTGTTTTTGTTTGCGCAGTAAATTCAATCAAAAATATAAAAACGGCAATCTACTCCTTTCAGGGGCTTAGGTTTCATTTATTTGAAAAAGATTAAAAAAAAACAAAAAATTACCTTATCGCCTGAACCGGAGAAGTAGGCAGTTATTTTGACGAAATTAAATTCATCACCTTTTAGATTTAAAATTTTAAAAATGGAACTATGTATATAGGTAAAGTATACACCACAGGCGGCTGCTTTAAAAAAAAAAAACAGTTCCTTGCTCTTCTATCAAAATTAGGTCTTTTTTCTTTTATCCTTTTGGATACATTTCATTTTATCATCACGATCATAATCAGTGTGTCTTTTCCTTGGTATTACAAAGAAGTCGGCATGCATCAACTAAAAAAAAAAACAAAGAACCTGAAGAAAAACAACAAAATGTATAGGGAATTCAAAAGTTCACCCTCCAAGTTGTTGTCTGATGGCTGCCGTTGTTCACTTTATTGTCAGCATCAATTTTGTCACCCGTCAGTTGTACCTACCATTGTCAACATAATCACAGTCGAAGTATGTCTTACGAGGTGACTGCTCGTACAATAATATTTCTGGAGTATTATCCAATTTTAAGCACATTTTTTCAACAACAACAAAAACAAATTAGGAGAAGGTGCCTACAAAAATTATGTTTTTTCAAACTGGTAAAGATTTTTCGATTTTAAATATTCAATGAGATTTCATGTTTAAGTGGCTTTAAGTTATAAAGATTCGTCACCCTTTAGGTGACTGACATAAGATGCATCTAAGCGATGTGGGTTGAAAGAAAACTAAAATGCACGACTGGGTCCACGAACTTGCTCTTATAGCAAAAGTTTTTTCGAATTTTACAGATTGAGTGTAATATAAAACACATAATTAGTAATTATATGTGCATGTATTTATCCATTTAATAAATTGAAAAACGGAAATTTGAATATGGAAAAAAAAGCATGAAATATGTTCGTTAAATTGATAAAATAAGTACTTAAAATGTTTTAATCTCAGAATGAAGAACGCCATCTAAATTCTTGAAAAAATGTGAATTTTTGCAGAAAAAAATTTTAAAATCGTTGGAGCAGTTTTCTTAAAAAAATAATTTTTTATATATATAAAATTTCTTGATATTTTTTTATAAATGCCATTTTTAAGAATATAATAATATACAGCTAAAACCATTGTTTCAAAAATATTCATCAACCCGTTTTCAAAAAAACGATTTTTCAAAAAAAACTTTTTAACTTTTTTTTTACAAATCCAAAAAATATTTTTTTGAAAATATTTGCATGCAGTATTATTCACACTTGATAGGACCTCCTAAGTAAAAAATTTTGATCAGAATCGGTTGAGCGGGTAATGAGAAAGTCGAAAATAAAAAAAACACAAAAATTTAAAAAAAAAATCGTTAGAGCCGTTTTTGAGATAAATAACTTTTCTTAAAATTGTCCTATGGCCAAGTACCCTTAATTTTTGAGCTATAAAAAAAATCTCGATTTCCCCTCTAGGGAATTACCCAAAAATCTTATGTTCCAAGTTTGAAGAAAATCGCTTCAGTGGTTTAGGCTGTAGGCCGACGTACAGACAGACATACAGACATATACAGACATACAGACATACAGACATACAGACATACAGACATACAGACATACAGACATACAGACATGCAGACATACAGACATACAGACATACAGACATACAGACATACAGACATACAGACATACAGACATACAGACATACAGACATACAAAAATACACACATACAGACATACACACATACACACAGACAGACATACAGACATACACACAGACAGACATACAGACATACACACAGACAGACAGACAGACGGAATTGTGGGACCCACTTTTTCGTGTTCTCTATCATCGTAATGTCAAGTAAAAAGTCTAAGAATACAACAATTTTAGGACGATTACTTACCATTTCAAAATATTAACCCTTGGTGGAGAAAAATAATGCTGAATGTCCAAATTCATAATTTTGAATTTTATATCATCATTCCCTTCTTAGAGAGTATAACTGTGTCAAATTAATGTTGAAGTTTTCGAAATCCTAAAAGAGATTTTTTTCAGTCGTTTTTAAATGAATTTAAAAATGATTTTATTTATTTGGCAATCACTTAAGAATAAAACATCAAAATGATGACCGTTCAATTGATCGATCGTGAACTTTGGCTCGGTTAAATCTATACATAATATACATATGATAATTTTTTTTTTTTTGTGGGATTTCGTCGCAGCCAGATTAAATACAAATAAATGAAATTAAGGCGATAAACGTTAGTGATTTATATTTTACATACTCTACTCACCATGAATTAATCTCCATCACCACAAATACGCTTACAGGCCAAAAACTTGGTGTTTTTACGTTATGCATCATGCATATAGTAGGGATTTATGTAGAATTTCTTTTCCGTTGAAAAAACACCAGATTTTAATTTAACTCATCAATACAAATACTGTCCTTTCCGTCACCGCGCACCTACACGGCGTAAACTAGTATTTCCTTTAAATTTAAATTTGAAGAAGAAATATTTTTGTATTAGCTCATAAATTCAAATTTATTCTTTCAAAATTTTATGAAAACGACTATTAAGATTACAAAAAAACTGTATAAAGGCTCTCCCAAACCAACGCGATTAATCGCTGCGACAAAAGAAAACAACAATAACAACACGTGGTTGTCAAACAAAACAACACGTTGTTGTTATTGTTTTCTATTGTCGCGGCGACTAATCGCGTTGGTTTGGGAGAGCCTTAATTCACAGTGTTTGTAAAAAAATTTATTTTATTTGTAGCTCATTGTTGACAAATAAGCTTTGAGCAAATACATGCGACCCTATCGTGCATATTAAGCTTAGTGAATTTTTTCTGTAAAAGACATTTCACATCCGTATAAATAGTGTTAATCCAACGATGGAAAAATATCTAACAATTTATTGTTTTTAAGAGCCAACCATTTATGGGGTGAAATTATTTACGAAAAATCACATCACGAGTTCTATATTCTGTAAAATACACTGATATACATTTTAAAATCAAACAAAAGAGAAAAATAAAATCATTCTATCAGACCTACTCTTGAACATAAATGACTTTACATCCCATTTAAATCCCTTCGCACTATTTTTTGTTTGTATACATATGTATACAGATCTGAGCCATATCCTTAGCGCAATGTCCTGTCTGAACAGAAAATTGATAAATGAATTTCCAATGATTAATAGAGGTTTCATATTGAGTTGATTTTATTTTACTATCTGTTCTTTTTTATTAGTTATTTCAACGGCCGACAATTATTATAGCTATTGGTGTCTGATGCAATACTACAAAGAAGAGAGGGTGTATTTGGGGTGTTGAAGGGCAGTTTTGTTTTATTGTTTATACTTGTCCAGTTGATTAGGTGTTTGAGGGTTTGGTGTTGACATTTGATGTCATTAATTATAATTCATACACCCAGTCGTTGCGTTGTGCCTTTATAAAGAAAAGCACATAGAAGAGAGTTATCTTTTATTTAAGTATACAAGAGATTTTTTTAAATTAAAGTTCTCTGCACAAGTGCTTTCCTTTTGTTATTTTTTCTTACCAAGCCATTTCCTTTGGTAAGAATTTAACCTGCTTCTAAGTACTTTAAACATCAACAAAATCCTAAGGCTGATAGATTACCTATTACGATGCAAGTATTGAGCTTGAAATGGTGGTCGATCAACCGAGAGATTACCAAAACTTTGGGAATTTGAGTCAATTTTACAATATGCATTTACAGCACGGGATCTATGGAGGAGGCAAACCGGGGCACGTGCCCCGGGCGGCAGCCTTAGGAGGCGCCAAAATCGAGAAGACACTCTCTTCAAGAGACCATCAACAAATTTTGAAAAAAAAAAAAACTGTAAACCTGTATATTTATAGGTACCTAGGCAGTTAAAATTAAAAAATGAAATATTTGTTTCCAAAAAAGGATTTCAAATGGAATTCAAACTATGTATGTACACATGTAGGTATACATATATTTATCAGTCGCTAGCAGTTTTATTTTACTTATTCACCATTGCGAAAAAATTATTTCAGAGTAAAACACTTAGCCAAAATAATAAATGGAACACTAGATCTAGGAGAACTCCAGTAAAAGGTGTGTTATTATTACTTTTGATAAAATCGGGTTGGATTTAAAATTCTACTTTGGTCAAAATTCTTTTGCAAAAGAAAATTTTGTAAAACAGTGTTTTTTTTTAAATTTGAGTTTTGTTTTACAATTTTAAAAATAAACTTTTTTATTTTTTTTTATAATTGTGTATTTATTCTGTAAGAAAGCTCAAAATCTCAAAATCAAAAACGGAATAATTTATTGGACTCGGTCGAGTCATGTGATAAGATTTCTAAAATCTTAATAAGAAAAGATCTTATTAAGATCAAGATAGCAGATATAACCAAAAAATGAAGAGAACATAAAATCAAAAAAAAAAAAAAAAAATAGAAAATTAAATTTAAATTAAGTCAAATAAGTTTTCTTAAGAAATAGCTAAAAATATCCTCTGATTTGCTCAGATTGGCTATTATTTATTTTCTGTTGTAAGCCTAAAAAATTTTAGTTTGCATAAATATTGGTAAATAAATATTTCTTTGGAAAAGCAGAATGAGCAGAATTTTATTGTATTAAATATTTATTCTAAATACCTTTTGTGGGCTTTAGGTCAGTGTTCTTTTTTATTTTATTTGTGACAAGAGGTATTTAGATTGAAAGAAAAAGTTTACAAAATAAGAAATATTTATTGTCAGTATTTTGAAAACCAGAATTTTGTAAAACCGAATCGAAAAAAAAAAACAGAATTTCGAAAAGCCGAATTTTTGCAAGGCAAGCAGAATTGTGACCCACTCCTGACAATATTATTAAAAACCAACTGCAACGGTTACAAAATAATGCTAACTCTGCTTTTAAAGTCAGAAATCCATTCTTTTATTAACTTCTTAATTCAAATTGCTTTAAGGAATAGTTTTTGAAAAATTTATTTCCAAACTCAAAATTTTGAATAAAAAAATTGTGTTCAAACTAATTATGTATGTTCAAAATTTTACGTTATTAAATAGAATTTTTGTTTTTAATATTCAAATGTTCCTTTCAATTTAAGTTATGTCGAATTCCTTTTAAGAAAAAAAATCGATTTGTTTATAGAAGAAAAAATCGACTTTTCTGGACAAATCCCTTGTATTAAAAGAAAGATAGAAAAAAAATCGATTTTTTTTTTGGTAAAAGGAATTCGACATTAGTTTTTAAGAAAGTTGAAAACAACAAGTAAGTAAGTTTTTCTTAAATTCAACTTCAATTTTGTTTCTTCAAAGATCCTATTTCCATAAAGCAAGTAGCAAAGTAGAATTTGCAATTTTCTCAAAAACTAGAAAGGATCTGGATTTTAGATCAGTAGGAGATTAAATTTTAACCCGAATTAACTCATTGTGAGTTAAAATTTCCACGCATCTTATCCAAAACACCCTGTATACTGATTATATAGTCTTTGATTTATTTTATTATTTATGTCACAAGCACATAAAAGTTGCTAAATAAAAAGTTTTCTCCCGGCCTCAAAGAATTAAACCAACAACAATAAGTACCTGCTGAAGGGGCGCCAAATCAGGTTTGTGCCCCTGTTCGTAGATCCGGCGCCGTGCATTTATGCGCATTTTTTTTCGAATATCTGAAATTTTTATATCTGAGCACCATTGGTAATTTTTTTTCCCATCAAAATAAAAAAACAAAAATGTCATTAAGATAAACCTTGACCAAACTGTCAGCTTGACTAAGTTTAGCGAGGCTATTAATAGGCTGTCAATAAAAACATCGCAGGTTGCAAAAGAACGGAACAACTATGATTTTTTGGGAAGTTCAAAAAAACCTCTAACCGCCTAACCGCTGCTGCATATGTAGGTTAAATACATCACAAAACACAGCATTTCAAACATTGGTATTTTTGCTCAATTTTGTTCGACATTTTTGGAGCTGAATATCGGCTACGAGGCAAGTTATGGAGTTACGAGGTAAGTAATGGAACGACGATTGTAAAGCGATTACATAGCTTTAATTTGAGCATAAGCAGAATCCTGTAAAACTTATACTTCCGTTGTTATAACCCTGAGGCCACACAGGCAAGTACTGGCAAGCAAGTTGGGTACATGCACTGCCTGCCAAATTCGTATCTGTGTACTTGCTGTAACGTAAGCGGCACGCAACTTGCCGAGCAAGTTGCTTCTTCGTTCCTTTTCTCAACTATTAGTACGAGATCTGGTGAATGATTTGCTCAAAGCATTTCGTACAATCCACTACAAATTTGTGGACATGCTATTTTTATGATTGAGGAGCAATCAAAATCAAAAATGTGATCTACCATACGAAATAGGTTGAACAAAAAATATTAAGGGCCATTATTTTCACTATTGCTCAACTTGAGGCAAACTCTCAAGTTGATCAACTCGAGAGTTTACTAAAACTCGAGAGTTGAAACGCAAGTTTGAATTTCTTTTTATTCACTTATGTTTTCTCAACTCCCCAGTTGAATAATATCCCTGGGACTTTTGTGAAAATAAAACAGAACTGTCATTTTCAATTTTAATTTTGATTCATTGTGTTGTTGAATGTGAAGTTTTTCAATATTTGTGCGTATTATTTTGTGTTAAATTCTGTATTGTGACATCATACCACGAAACGCAACAAGGAAATTGTTGGCCAATTTACCTGATGTATTTTTTACCTTGTTTTTGTAACAAAATTTAAATGAAAATACAACATTTGTATGTAAACTCTCAAGTTTTTTCGGTCAAAGTCTAATTTAGCCGGTAGTTGACAAAATCTAAAGTTGATCAACTCTAGAAGTTAAAAATCGAAAGTTAAAAACGTCAACTTTGTGTGAATAAAAGAAATTCACAAGTTGAGAATAAAAATCATAAAGTCAACTTTGAGTGAATAAAATCGGCCTTATACATTTGGAATGAATATTCAATACAAAGAACGATAAAAGTTGGCTTTAGTTAACTCAATCAAGAAAAAGAACGTACTACTTGCTTCGCTAATTGACGCTCAACTGGCTTGGAAAAAGGAAAGCGAGTAGAGTAGACGAGCAAGTTGCTTCGTTTTATATGGGTTAGTAAAAAAATGTAAGCCAGTACTTGCTCGTGTGGCCTCAGGGTAACGAAAAGGCTAAATAAAACTGTAAAACAAAATTAAGTTTTTTTTTATTGGCGAAGAAACGAAGTAAACTTTTCCGAAGTTGTTTATATGCTGAATCTGAATCCGAAGTCAGAACAGAAATATTCTCGTCTCGTCACATTTTTCAAATTCCCGTTTAAAAATCAGAAAAAATGTTTTTTTTTTTTGCTATTTATGAGGTCATGTTACACGAAACAATTTGAATTAAAAACAGAATATAAGAATAGATTGTTGGCGAATCGATTCAATATTTTTAAACAACAAACTCATACTTAACTCACGTAGAGACATATTTTGGCTTAAGGTGGTTATTCAAAATATATCGACTTAGTTATACTATAAAATGAACTGTAAAGCTGTGATGTACGTATTTTAAATCTAACTAACATATGCTGATAAAAAAAAAAGATACGTATACGCCACAGTGACCCCGCTAGGTAATGCTTATTTTGTATTATTTATTTTAAAAGATCTGTAATGTTATACCTACATAGGTACTAAAAACAGGCAAAGATGAATTTAGAGGAATTTTTCACCTCTCGCTCTTCTCATATCCACATGTAATATAGGTTAAAGGGTCCCAAACAAAAAGGCAATTAACAAATTTAAATTTTTTGTATGGGTCATAACATTTGGTTATTTCTTTCTTGACCTGATTGTAGATCTTCTAGGAGTAGGTACACATTTTTTGTACTATCTATTCCAGTTCTAATTGAATATTCATAGCTAAGACAGGACAACGTGTATCGGCTCAGCTAGTTTTATATAAATAAATCTTAATTTCTATATGGCACGAGCCGCTGAAGCCCGAATTTCCCGCAAACTCAGATTTATACTCAGATTTAGTCCCTCTACAACAATGCACATTCAAACTTAAACCACTTCAAATCTTTTCTATATGACTGCACTAAGAAACCTAAAGAAATTTGGGAACATATCCTTATCACAATTTTCGATTGCATCATTTGCACTATCGTAGGTTTAAGTTCCGCATGATTCATGCCAAATGGACATTTCAGCTCGTACAGATGTTTTACTATCAAAAAACGGATCATGCCCATAAAACTCAAGAAGATCATCTATATATCTTGGAAATTTAGTTCACCTGAATATCCAATGAAAATCCTTCCTTAAGCATTTAGATAAAAGTTTCAATAAAAGGATTCGAAAATAACTTTCGACGTCATTGGGGTCTTGCGATTTTATTATTATATTATTTCTTCTGATTTAAGTCCCTATATCAACGTACAGCTCGAGAAAAGCTTCAACCATATGAAAACGTTTAATTATATCTATATTCGTAACCTTTTGTTGAAACAACTAAAGACTTATGTGGGTTTATAGCCCACATAAGTCTTTATTTGAAAACGTTTAATGCGGCGTCTTTTTTCTATATAATGATTTAAAATTGATTTGCGTTGTTTTAGCTTTTTGCAATCGCTCCCCCCGTAGTAACGCCACTGTATGCTGGTAAAGCGTATCTTGCTGGTAGATTTTATGAATGAGCATGAGGTAAGTGACAGGGATATGGTTTGACGCACGTGGTC
Organism: Epistrophella euchroma; assembly: GCA_947049315.1. NCBI lineage: Eukaryota > Metazoa > Arthropoda > Insecta > Diptera > Syrphidae > Epistrophella > Epistrophella euchroma. The sequence continues at coordinate 130,627,168 of OX346246.1, forward strand.
AGCAGATTCGCCAATCGTAATGAATAACTGGTCAGAAGCAAATAACGCTTTCGATGTTTAGCAATATTTAAAGTGCATCGTTGGTTTAGCTTTGTCCTGCCTAAAGGAAATGCAATTGAAACCGTTTGCATTGTCTAAGACCGATAGTTTGGTTTTCTATTTCTGCCCGAGGGATTATTGACACCTAATGGTTACTGCTGACGTGTGTATTTCCGAATGATCGACTGGTTTTTGGTACTGTAAAGTATCTCCCTTAAGCCGACGCACGCGACGCACACGACGCACGGTCTAAATCAACAATCTTCTAAAATTTCAAGCTCTAGCAGGAGAAAATATCTAACGTCAAGTTTCTGCAATTGAACCAACAAAGCTTTTGTCTCTTGGAAAAATTCAGCTGGACAGTGGACATTCTTTACATATTATTTCAATCAAAATTATATCTTAGGCCCAATTCACACTGAACTGGCATATGGTTTTGATGTGGTTCTGGCGCGTTGGATTCATATGACACGTTGTGGAATCCGCATGTTACCTTATGGGACAAAACACACAGAGATGACGTGGCGAGGGAATGGTATGACTTGCCATTACCACGCTGTTTCAGAAACACGAGTGGCGCACCATAATGAAATCGCCTGAAGATCTCCTCGTTCGTATCATAGAAATTCTAAAAAGATACGAAACCTTGACTGTCTTTTGACTTTTTGCTTACAAGATTACATAGGTATATGTGAGCAAATTGATAGGATTGCAAAAGTTTGTGTAAAAAACACGTTCTTGTGATTCTAGCTTGCCTTGTCACTCGTCATAAGCAAATGAGTTTGTTTACCTGTCTTTGTGCTGAATCCGAGAATATTTATTGAAACTGGCGCATCAGCATAATTTGGGTGGAATTTATACCCTTCTCTTTCTTACTCACATAAAATCTACCCATCTCACTGAATGCGCCGTTCATCAAAAACACAATGTAAACAGGCAGGCACTTTTATCTTTAAATTATTATCTGAGGTTTGGTTCATACAAACTACAAAATGCAATGCTAATGCAAACAAAATAGCAATGAGGGATGATTTATGAATTTAACATTGAATTCTGCGATGAAATTCATATTAATCCGAATTTATATGACAACATGCGAGCAATAGAAGTGTGCAGGACCAGACATGGCAAAAAATAGCACAGAAATTTGCAGTAAATGGTAAGTTCACCATAAATTTGTTTCATTCCAACCACAAAGGATGAACCAGTATCTCCTCTGCTTTTGTATCTGAGCTAGATACATAAGATCAAAAATATTTTTATTTTCTTCGTCAGCAATCATTTTAATCGCTCTGCGTGGTTCGTGACCTAAATAGAGAACTGACAGAATGTCTATTCCATGTCACTTCTGGTTGAATTGAGTGCATCACATCCGTTCCACGTCCGTAGCAGACCAATTCTACGTCAGCACCATATGCCACTTCTGTGTGAATTGGGCCTTAGGCAAGGCGCTCAATGAAGTGGTGACGAAGTGGAGTGGTAGTGGCGTGGTGACTAATTAGCGGGTGGAATTAGTAAAACCTATGTAATTAAATGAAGACGCACTGATCAAAGTGGAGTGGCGGTTGCATTATATTTTGCAAGATGGTATAGTGCCAGTCTGCTGCCACATTTCTCGAACATGTTTAATTTTCAAGTGGCAAGTGAGCGGTGACGAAGTGGATTTTTGTACTACATACGAGTATGCTTGTGATCATTAACTTATAGACAGAGAGCTGGTGAACGTGTTTTGCCACCGCAATGCGCGTTAAATCACTTTCATATCGCTTCGTCGCCACTCCATCGCCAAGCTACTTATTCACCACACCACTCCACTGCCACTCGCTACTCCTTTACCACACCACTTCGTAAACACTTCAGTAACAGTAAGCGCCTTGCCTTATACACTGTTACAAGACACCTCATGATTTGCAATACTTATAAGATTTCTCTTCACAGCTTTTAAAAAGGGAGAATTTGTAAAAGCTCACACCTCACAGGTAGATATAGCAAAATTTTATTGACAACCTCAGACCTTGTACCAACAAAGTAGTTAAAACAGTAAAATTCTCATCAAAGTATACCTACATAATGAAAAACAATCAATTCGATTAGAATAGTTAGTTATCAAAAGTACTTTACCGAATTTAAAATAAGCTCTACCTGATGATACAATGTAGGTATCTTTTTTCTTATACAGTCCTGAATGTCTGAAGGAAGTATATTTTCCAAAATATGTACCACTTCCTGCCCATATGTGTGCTTGTGAAAAATAAAACGCAAATCCATGAAGGGCCAACACGTTTATCCTACCTATAGTCACAATAAAACAATTTGCCATTGTTAACGAACGAACTGTGGACCAGCAAGTCCCATATGAAATATGTTCACGATTTTGGATGTGATCCCAAAATTCACCACCCAACACAAGGAATCAAGAGCAGCTTATAATATCCCACCAGAACACTGGGAGACACAAAAAGGTCTATGGCAAGTAAACAAATAAGCAATTTATGCCCCTGAAAAAGGACTATGATACCTACTGCATTGCCGAATTCGTATTGGTCCGGTGGCTTCAACCACTGCCTGTAGAAGTATATTCTTGTCTTTGTAAAAAATTTTAATCAAACAAAACGGAAAGGAATTGTCCTGGATATCGTTCTGTTACAACGGACCTGCCATAAAGTGCACGCCGGCCGCCGCGCGCTCTGTCAGATCTATTGAGGTGATGGTGATGTTCGCCACCCAAAGACCATCTCTATCCCGAAATTTAACCCTTTTGGTATAGGAAAAGGAATTCAGCTCCAATGCTTTCAAGGATATTTGGGAGTGTTTTTTTTTTTTTTTGTCGAGAATTGAAATTTTCGCCATGGTTTTTCTTCATTCTTTTTTATCTTTCGTTTTCGGTTCGTTGATTTCTTTTTGCACACCCCACATCAGGCTGGTATGCATAAGTTATTCAAGCAGGGAAAAGCAGCAATGCTTGCGTTTTGTTACGAGCCGAACAAGAAAGCGAGTAAGTATGTTTAGTATGGCAGAAGAGGAGTTGAAATTTAACGAAAAACATAATCGCATCACATTTTTGTCCCAGTGCGTACCAACATAAATAGAGTTCCTACCCCATTACAATTTATGTGTTCGGAGGGAAAAATAAAAGGCCATTAAAAGAATATTATAATAATGACTGACAATCGAAGGGTTCATTCTGATTGTGGTATTTGGATGGACAATACAGCATGGAAATATAATAGCTTACCTAATACAGATGAGTGCATTAAAATTCAATCAAACTAGGTATAGGTATTATTGTCTTGAAATTTTTGAAAGTTTGTCGCATTACGCACTTTAATGCAATTTGGGTATTTCAACAAATTAAAATAACCATAAATTAGTAGGTATACCTATCAGCTGTATTAACTTGACCACAAAAAGTGTTTATTTTTTTTACTTTTTTTGTAAAAGATGACCAATTAAATGACACACTTTTGACCACCCATTAAAATTTTGTGGCCACCCACAGTAATCGAAAAAATCGTTTTTTTAAAATAGAAGGCCAAAAGAACGCTGCCCCCAAAAAATCGATTTTTTTTTAAATTTAATTGATCGTTGTGATAGGTCTCTAGTTGGACATTATTAATCACCCTTTAACTTTTTTTGACCACTCCTCGAAATATTTTTTTTTTTTTGATTTTTGAAAAAACAAATTGGCCCCAAAAAATCAAAAAAAAAATTGAGATTATTTTTTTGTTTAAAATTTCCTCTCAATTTTCTTATTTCCATTGTAAAAAAAAACTCAGTTTTCTTAGATATTCATCCCTTAACACGCTCAAACTTCTTAAAAAGTCCTTTTTTTCAAATTCTGAATAGGTCACCTTTTATAGAAAAATTTAAAAAAATTAGACACTTTTTTGGGGCCAAGTTAACATACATAGCTATCATGATAGATTAGGGCTGTCTGGTCACTTTGAAAATTCTAAAAAAAAAATCACGAACTTTGACGGTATTTTGTGAAACCAAACAGACTGATTGATGGTGCTCCACGAATACACATCTTAAAATCTTTGCAACATTACACACGACTTTAGCTGAATAGCTGGGCTCACATTCAGCAACGTATGTCTAGTGTTCATGTTCATACTAATCAACGACAATATTAGAGATACTGACTTTATTTCTAAAGAAATTTTCAAATAGCAAAAGAATATGGATTTTTTATTGTAGTTGAATAAATATATATTTTTTCGTAAAACTAGATTGCACAATTTATAGAGAAATGGTATTTTCTACCTTACTGAAAAATTTATAACTTTGTTCAATAAATATTCCCATCACAAATTCAAGTTTTGTTTTGTCGAATGAAAAGCTACTAAAAAAACTTCATTTAACTTAACCAAATAGCGAAAAAATTGGTCATTAGCTTACAAAATTTAGTGTTTATTGATCAATTTACCAACAGAAAAAGTAAGCATTTATTCGCATTTATTCCATTGACGAGTTGGTAAAGAGAGTTAATAAGGGTTTACAGCAGATGGTGAGGGTTAGAATTGCCTACTTTAATTTACTTGCTACAGTCTTTGAATTCATACTAAAAATACTGTTTCTTCAAAGATAAGCGTTTACTGGGTGTTTCCAAGCAATTTAATATTAATTTATAAAATGATTTTCAGGCGTGTACTAAGAAAAAAAAAATTTTGGGAGAGGGGGGTCTATGTCCCCTGCTTATAAGGGAAGGATCATTTTTTTTTCTAGTAGCCATAGTATGATGGTTAGAACGTAGGACTATCATGTGAGATAACAAAAAAACGGCTACTGCCTCTTGCGAAGTGAAGTGACCAATCCTCCAAGAGTATCTCTTGTCGTAAATAAGTGCCTCTCACCTATTCGATTTGGAATTCGGCAATGAAATTTAGGTCCTTTCTATTCCTACACACAGGCAAACAGGAATGGTTGAGAGTTGTACCTAAGTCAATAGGCCCTGGTTCTACACGAGCTGTCGCGCTACCAAATTTAATTTCCTCACCGTTCAGGCCGGACGGGCAATTTTCTAAAAAAAAATCGGCTTAAAATAGGACAAAAAAACAGCAAAAATTTACAATTTCATGCTATACATTTTTTGTTAGAAAAGCTTTAGAAATGGAAACTCCTATGATTATATGGTAAGAACATTATGTCTATCTGATTAAATTGATAAATGAGCTGGAATTCGTAAAAAAGTATTAGCATATCAAGGTCGTTTACCAAAACACGTGAAAAAAACGATCTAAATAGAAAAAAAATTATATTTTTTGTTAGACAAGCGTTAGAAATGGGAACTTCTCGGATTATATGGTAAGAACATTAGATCTATCTGACTAAATTGATAAATGAGCTGGAACTCGTAAAAAAGTATCAGCATATCAAGGTCGTTTACCAAAACACGTGAAAAAAACGATCTAAATAGAAAAAAAATCATATTTTTTGTTAGAAAAGCGTTAAAAATGGGAACTCCTCGGATTATATTGTAAGAACATTAGATCTATCTGATTAAATTGATAAATGAGCTGGAACTCGTAAAAAAGTATCAGCATATCAAGGTCGTTTACCAAAACACTTGAAAAAAAACGATCTAAATAAAAAAAATCATATTTTTTGTTAGAAAAGCGTTAGAAATGGGAACTCCTCGGATTATATTGTAAGAACATTAGGTCTATCTGATTAAATTAATAAATGAGCTGCAACTCGTAAAAAAGTATCAGCATATCAAGTCGTTTACCAAAACACGTATAAAAAAACAATCTAAATAGAAAAAAAATCATATTTTTTGTTAGAAAAGCGTTAGAAATGGGAACTACTCGGATTATATGGTATGAACATTAGATCTATTTGAATAAATTGATAAATGAGCTCGAACTCGTAAAAAAGTACCAGCTTAACAATGTAGTAAGAAAAATTCTAGAAAGTTGGATCTTAAACAATTAGAAAAATATTATTATATATATAGTAGAAATGTATTACAAAGGAAATTTCTTTGAATTATACTCCAGACACATTGTACCTATGTTTGTGCATCGATGAACCGGATTAATTTTCCGTGATTTCTGAAATTCTGATGTTTTTTCCATAACAAGTCTGTTTTTTTTTATTAAATTTTTTTTTTTAGGCCCTAATGTAACGGAACTATTTTTTTTAGGTATGAGGAACTCTTAAGAGATGTTTCTTACATCTAAAAAAAAATATTTTCATTTAAGATTTCAACAATTGATAGCATATCATTTTTTAAAATCCGTTTTTACGGGGAAATCGGACAGAACTATTTTGGAAAACTATCAGGAACTATAGAACTATGGTGCATGCGACCAGAACTCCAAAAAAAAATTGATATGCTGACACTTGATATGCTAACTTCACACACATTTTTTTTAGAGTATGTACCATTTATCCGGTGCTTGCGATTGTTTGGTTTCTGAAGGAAAGCTTATATTTCAGTAAAATGAACCGTAATGGAATGGGCTCTAAATAATAAACTGTGCTTTGTATTACCTAAATATTTACGTGGACTATAAATAATGAACCATATATTGAATTGAATTGAATGTAGTAGCCGTGGCGTAAATCGATACCGAAACCGAGTTTTTTGTACATTCTTCTCGGTAAAAAATAAAACCGTTAAGGATCTTAATTTTAATTTAGTTTCTAGGCCGAAAGGCATTAGTATTAAGTAATCATAGTTTAACTTAGAGCGGCCGTATAGGGCCAGTAAGTTAGTTGTAAGTTATTGATAAGTAGGCTAGTTTTTATGAATTTTTGTCTAGCTTTAAGTTAGTTATAAGTTGAATGGAAAAATAAAAATGAATTTAAAAAAAACAAAAGTAGCCGTGGCGTGATGGTTAGTGCGATGGACTGTCATGCCGGAGGTCTAAGGTTCGATCCCCAGCCTCGCCACCTATTTTTTAAAAAAAGAAAAACGGCTACTGCCTCTTGCGAGGAATTGACAAATCCTCCAAGAGTATTTCCTGTCACAGAAAAGTGCCGCTCGTTAGCCGTTCGGATTCTGCAATAAACTGTAGGTCCCCTCCCTTTCTGCAGACACGCACACAGGAACGGTTGAGAGTTGTAAGTCACTAGGCCCTAGTTCTTCATGAGCTGTTGTGCCATCAAATTTATTTATTTATTTTATTTTTTATATTGAATTGAATCCAAAAAATTGAGAATATGATGTATGGTTAATTCACTGGTCAACACAATTAAATTATGTTTTTGTTACAAAAACAAAGCTATACTTTTCCAAAGGTTTTTGATGTGCTGAATTTGAATCTGAAGTCAGAAATATTCTATCACGTCACGTTTTTGAGATATTCCCGGTTTTTCGCTGTTTTCGAGGTAACGTTAAACCGTGAGGTAATTTTTTTCGGTTTCTGAAAGCACTAAGTTTCTTTTTTTTAATTCTATTTAAACCTTTCCGATATCTCTTCCCCAATCCTGATTTAGTTGTAAGCCTTTATCCTATAAAATTTGAAAAGTCGATAAGGCCAGATCATGCCATAGAACGACCTACCCTCATCGAGATCGAGGTACAAGATAATAAGTATACAGTTTTGTAGGTGGTCTAACCAAACATTTTGCGTAAGGGATGCCTAGCGTAAAGTGGTCAAGACATAGGGTTGCCACGCTTTAAAGGTCAATTTTCGGCTTTATACAATTATCTGTCACAGCTCATAGGTTAAGGTACTATATTTTGAAAAATGTTAGTATTATATCGTACCTGTTATAAATGTATCTTTAAGCTGATACTGTTTTTAATGAAAATATCAATGGCTATAAAATGGGAAAAATCAAAAACCACAAAAAAAAATGATGAAAAAAATGTATAATATTTAAAAATATATTTAAATAAAAAGAAAGCGTTAGTAAAAAATTTTGGCAAACACGTGTCAATTTAATTTGCATCTGCTTTTTAAAAATATAAAATTTATTTCCAAAAAGCATCACTCTGATTTATGGTAATTTTTTTGTCTAACGTCTATTTTTCTCGAGTTTTAGATTTTTTATATTTTTTGTATATTCATCACTTTTATATATTAAAATTATCTATCGATTAAATAAAGAATAAACACTTTATCATTTTTTGTTCAAAAAATAGATTCTAGACTTGTATCTTTGTTTACCCTAATTTACCCTGCTGAAATTACGATTTTTAAGAAACCAAGTATTTGAACATTTTTAAATAAAATTTCCTTTTACGTGATATTTTCTGTAAGTCGTTAGGACTTACCGTCTAGGCTGTGTCAGATAGTTGTAAGAACCCGAAAATTGACCTTTAAAGCGTGGCAACCCTATGTCTTGTCCACTTTACGCTAGGCATCCCTTACGCAAAATGTTTGGTTAGACACCACCTACAAAACTGTATACTTAGTATCTTGTACCTCGATGAGGGTAGGTCGTTCTATGGCATGATCTGGCCTTATCGACTTTTCAAATTTTATAGGATAAAGCCTTAACTACATAAGCCAAAAAAGTGAAAAAGTACAAAAGTGAAAATTTTCAAACTCATTTTGGGATAGTTTTTCTCACAGGAAAACTTATAAAAATGATGCAGAAAGCTTAAATTTTTGTTTAAAAATAAAATTTATATATTATTTTTCAAAAAACAACTGCGCTAGCTGGAAAAAAATATTTTTACTTCTGTAATTTTGCAAAAAGTGGCTTATGTAGTTAAGGCTTAAAGGCTTACAACTAAATCAGGATTTCTCGGGCTGGGGAAGAGATATCGGAAAGGTTTAAATAGAATTAAAAAAAAGAAACTTAGTGCTTTCAGAAACCGTTACAAATTATGTTAAAACAAATTACCTCATGGTTTAACGTTACCTCGAAAACAGCGAAAAACTGACTTTCTTTATTTTCAAACGGGAATTTCTCAAAAACGTGACGTGATAGAATATTTCTGATTTCAGATTCGAATTCAGCACACCAAAAACCTTTGGAAAAGTATAGTTTGGTTTCTGTAACAAAAGCCTTGTCGACCAGTGTTATTAAGGATCCATAACGTTATGGTTAACTTCACTGAAATATTTAAGTCGTAACTAAATTTTGTTATTAGTAAGGCCCTTAAGTAAATACGAGAATTTGACACAGTGAATTTTGGCTTAAGTTTAAGATTTTCTATTGAACGCAGCCACTTTTTGTTTGTTTTTTTTTTCTGATGACTAACATCTCTATCTTTTACTTTCCCTTAGTTTAAAAAAGGGACAGCCCTGTGAGGAAGTACAAGCCGTCAAATTCAATTTGCTTCAAAAAGAACTGTTATACATATAGAGAATCCACTATCCAGTGTTTTACGGCCATATTATTCACTCAATACATCCAGATTAAAACTTAAATCTGGGTGGAAAATATAAAAATTTAATGTAAATTCATCTGGATTTAAGTTTAAATCTGAATTAAACGAGTGAATAATATGGCCGTTATAGAGATCAGTGGCCTGAACCATCGCGCCTCAGTATCCGCCAAAATCGGTGAATTAAAAATTCTGAACCACGGATCTAAATAAATAGTTTTCTGGTTGGATTAGGGTTGGATTTTCGACCCAGGTTTTTCGCTCATAGATTTGAGAGTTGATATTGAGTTGAATTGAAATGGTGTTGAGATGACATATGGTGTTTCTCAAGTTAACTCCTCAACCCAGGTTTTTTAGCACAAATTTCGACTCGACTCCACTCGTGAAGTGAAGTGAAATCGAGTCGGTTCAAGCTCATTTCAACTCGATGCAGGTATACAAGGGGTCTAAGTGAGCTTCAAGCTCGCTTAAATACCACATGGAAACGTAGTAAGAATGATTTTTAAAGAGGAATTCGAAAAAAGAGTCATGACTCTAGAGTCATCGTGTAATAGTAGACTGAGAATTACAGAACGTAGGCATAGAATTGGACTGATTGGCCGCGTTCGGGGGGCAAGCCAAACCTATCCGGATACAACTCAAGGTATCTGAAAATTTTTGGGATAGGTGGATCACTGATCTCTATAATACACTGGATAGTGGATTCCCTACAAAGTATAACAGCTTTTCTACTTCCAATTGAAGATGACAAGTACGAAGGCAACTCAACACTTTAGGTATGTTCAGTGAGGCAACTCAACACTTTAGGTATGTTCAGTGAGGCTTTGGCAAAAACCAAAGTGGAATTTTTAAGAAAAAAAAGCAAAAGAAACGTCACTTGTTTGTAAATTTGATTTTTTGTAACTTAAAATAATTGTAAAAGTGAATTTAAAATATTTTAGTTGCAATTTTATAAAAAAAATTTGCATTTCATTATGTTATACAGTTATACCGTTATACAAAAAAATAGGCAACTCAGCATTATAACAATTCTCAAATGGCATCAACTTTCTTGTATGGATGCGCTATCCAGTGTATTATAGAGATCAGTGAGGTGGATAGCCTATCTCACTGCCACCCGAACGCAAGCATTGTGTTTCCGCCTAAGCAAATGGATGGCAAATCAAAAATACTGCGATATTAAAAATAAAATCAAACAGATCTAAGTTTTGGTTTGAAGTTTACTTTTACGTTCTTGGTCCTTCCTTCGGCGGTCGAATTTTAATTTTGCAATTTTTTACGTGAAAAATCAGAAAAAAACTGAATGTCTGGATTTAATGTACCCGGTGCAGCTTCATCTGGAAGTGCATTTAGCTTTGGAGCCGCACCAAATACCCAACAAAATGTCACAGCTCCTGTGAACCAAACTCCTGTTTTCGGATCATTAAATGTAGGCCAAAGTGCTCCAGCAACTGGATCGTTTACTTTTGGTGCACCAGCCGTTTCTTCCGCACCAGCTCAAGGTTCCACATCTTTTTCATTTGGAGCGCCTGCTTCAACTGCCTTAGCTGCTCCTACAGCAGCACCGAGTTTCGGCTTTGGCGCTGCTCCATCTAGTTTACCATCACAAGCTGCAGCCGCTCCAACATTTAGTTTTGGCAATCCGAACACTAATGCTACAACAGCAGTAAGCCTTGCACCATCATCAGCAGCACCAGCGAATGCTACTCAACCTGCGGGTACATCATTTTCTTTTGCCGCCAAACCAGCGGCTACATCTGCAAGCCTAAACTTTGGTACAACTACAACTGCAGCCACTCCTTTCACGGGATTTAACACACCTGGAAAAGGATTGGGTAGCAGTAATGTTGGCGTTTTCGGAACAAAACCTACATTTAACACTCTGAGCACTTCACTGCCAGCCACATCAACAGCAACTGCCGCCGCTCCGTTTGTCGGCCTTGGAGGTTTAGATGTTGCTTCTTCACAACCAAAGTCGGGCGAATCAAAGCAAGATAATGTCAAAGTTAAGGAAACCTTAGTTCCCGAAGAAATCGCCAAGACCGTTGAAGTTCTCAAAGCGCACATAAAAAATCAAAAAAGCTTGAGCTCTGATATTGGTCGGGCTTCTACTAGTAAACTTTCAAACGTTTCCAGTGAAATTCTATCCTTCCAGTGGTCACTCCAAGAGATATCCAACACCGTCGAGACAAACTACAGTCAAATCAAACTCCTGCGCAAGGAAACCTCGCGCGTTATGCAAACCGCAGAAATGGCTCAACGTACTCAAGACACCCCAGCTGGTCTTCAGTTTGAGAACACTGCGCCCTTTCAGCTTTTCCAAAATCTCGTACAAAAGTACGAAACCGATTTAATTAATTTTCGCCACCAAATTGCTCTCACAGAGAAGCACATGCGATCCTTGACCACCCCGCAAGCTGTTTGCCCGGATGATATTAAACGTGGATTGAAACAAATCAATGAGAGTTTCGTTTCTCTTGCTGGCCGTCTAAACGAACTCCATCAGAAGGTCGAAGCGCAGAAGGAACAATTTCTTAATTTAAGAAAGTACCGCCTCCGAGACTCGTCGAATGTCTTCGCCAAGCTTGACTGCGTCGATTCTGATATGAATACCTCAAAAATCACATCTGGACCGACACCGTTCTCGAACATGGGTGGCATAAGTGCTCTGGGCAAGACCATTTCTAGCATGGGTGCATCAGCGACTGGCCAAACTGGCAAAACATAATAAAAACCAAATAGTTTTGTAAAATTTATTTCGAAATTATAATAAAAAATTCTTTGTTTTTCAGTAATGAGTTTTGTTTTATTTACTAGTCTATTTTTAGACCATTAACATAATCTTCGATCAATCTTTAATTTAATAAAACCACATTCGGTTTATTGCTAAGCTATGATGGAAAAATGGTTTATATAAAAACGGAGAAAAACAACGACATTTTTAGCTTGTGACGAAGACTGGCGCGCTTTTGTGTTCGAAACGCTTTATTATTTCTTTACAACTTGAATAACATCTTCATCTTGCATTATGTGACTGATGCCCACTCTTTGTGGTGAGTATTTTGTGGACGTTCCCCAAACTAATGCATATTTGAATTGGGCAGCTAGTGTCCGATGAATCGAGTGGCAGACGTGTTCGACGCTTACTCCCTGAAAAGGTAAAAAAGTAGATATAATTATGAGCTGCAAGATTATGATCATGATTTGAGGCCAGTCAAGTCCACCATCGACCAAATGTTTACATTACGACAGATCTTGGATATAAGCCAAGGAACTTCAAATTACCACCCACCACCTTTGCATCAAAAAGCTCCAAAAATTAGGATGCACATTTTTTAACGTTAATTTATTGTATAAAAATGTAGATGTGCTACCGTACTGCATTGAGACAATTAACCAAAAACTCGACCAATTTCTTGTGCGAATGGAGAAGCCTTTTGCCTGTGGTTCAGGTCAAAATCAACTTAAGTAAGTTAATAAGTGTAAGGCAATAAAAACAAATACAAAAATGTGGTACTAGTTATGGACATTTTGGAGAAATTGTGATTTCAGTGCTGAGAGCAAACATCCTCACTTCTAATACGGTGAACAAAATTTTAATAACAAAAAAAAACAAATAAAAAATGTGGTACTAAATATGGACATTTTGGAGAAATTGTGATTTCAGTGCTGAGAGCAAACATCCTCGCTTCTAATACGGTGAACAAAATTTTAAACAGACTGTATTTGCCCGAAGTAATGGGACTTGAATGTGGCAGTATTACCGAACTTTTACTTACTCGACCTATATCAGTATAGAGCTTAGTCAGTCTAAAATATGATTTAAATGTAAATTATGGATGGGGAGCCACAGTGTCTCAAAGAGATCGGGAGCTCGATAAGAAATAAGTAAAGTCCGACATAGCAATTTTGTACTACCCATGTGAATCACAGAGCAACTATTTTTTTAAAAGGGAGGTGTTTCTTAAAATATTTTTGTAAAAATAAATAAAGATATTTAAAATGCAATTCGATTTTCGGAGTTAGTAATGGAATTTATGATGTTATTATAGAGTATATAAAATTCTAGTATTAAACCAAATCTACAGACTTTTATTGAGCACCATATCAGTTAATTGTTCACTTTCATAAAAACAGAAAATTGATTCGATTTTACCTTGAACCTAAAAATCTTCGTTTTCTATACTAAAAAAATATTTATGAAGATCTCATTACGGCAAAAGTACATGAAATGTATCTTTAATAAAAATAAAATCTTACCTTTCTTAAAATAAGGCCATCATCGAAATCTGGAGGTGCACCTGGTTTCTTGGTATACACCCGAATCAGCTGCAAGGCCTCCCAGAGGGCCTCGAGTAAGTAATCAAGATTTAATTTCATGTTACAACTGACTACTATTGAATTGTCTTCTCGCGCCAGCCGATCAACTTCTTCGATTGAAATCTGATCGATCTTGTTGTAGACATACAAACAAGGCAAGTAAACACGATTAGCAGTAACAACATCGATAAATTCATCCTCTGTGCAATCTTCACGAAACAGCACTTCGGCATTAAAAATTTTGAATGAATGCAGAATTGTTTGCACCATTTTCTCATTACAACGTGTTAGGGAACATGTTGCGTTAAAGCTCAAACCACCGCCTTTTTTTACTTTATAATAAATGTTAGGTTTACGTTTGTTTAATCGGATTCCGACTGATTCCAGCTCACGCTCCAGAAGATCACGATGAACATTTGGTTTAGTGGCATCCAACATCATAACCACTAAGTCAGCAGTACGCGCTACAGCTATAACTTGTCTTCCTCGACCTTTGCCCTAAAATTTCTAACGTTTTAATAATGCTTCAAAATACTAATGTTATCTTAAGTTTAACCTGCGCGGCGCCTTCAATAATTCCAGGCAAATCCAAAAGTTGTATATTTGCGCCTTTATATTCAATAACACCGGGAATACAGGTGAGTGTTGTGAACTCATAGTTCGCTGCTTCAGATTCAGTTTTGGTGAGGGTCGAGAGCAGTGTGGATTTACCCACCGACGGAAAACCTATTAGAGCCACGCGAGCATCACCGCTTTTAAGCACATCAAATCCATCGCCTTTCTCACCCTTCTTAGATGGTTCCAATAATTGAGAGCGATATTTTGCTAATTTAGCTTTCAACAAACCCAAATGGTATTCAGTAGCTGTTGGATATAGAAAGTAAAAATCATTTTTTTTTAAACAAGTTAACCTATTAACCGAACAGGAGCACAAGGAAAACGTCGACTTGCCTTTATTTTTTTGAGTTCTTGCGATTTCTTTTTCGATTTCGGAAATTTTTTCTAGAATGCCCATTGCTGTGGTTTAGTAACTTATTTTATCAGTAAATTGGAAAATTCATCAAGAACAAATGTTTATTTTTTCTTTTTTCAATTATTTGGATTAATTTTAAGGCGAAGAAAACGCCGTATGCTGAGTGCTGACGCTGACAGCAGAGGCAGACACCAAAAAATCCAGTGACAGTTCGGGGACTTTGATGAATTTGACAGCTAAATGACATGAAATAAATTAGGTATGTTCATTCAACTACTTGACTTTTTTGAATGATTTTAAGGAGAGTATGCACTTTACGGAACAACATTGAAATGAAACTACACGAAAAGGTTGAGGATTATTATACGATTATACACTGAGCGGAAATCTCGAATCTCGGCAACGAGATTACCAAATCTCATTGAAT
This sequence comes from Epistrophella euchroma, assembly GCA_947049315.1. NCBI lineage: Eukaryota > Metazoa > Arthropoda > Insecta > Diptera > Syrphidae > Epistrophella > Epistrophella euchroma. The sequence continues at coordinate 130,642,219 of OX346246.1, forward strand.
CGTTCACACTGCACATAAACTATATTTTGTTTGACATAAAAGAGGCTGGGTTTGACCCACACTGATAACTTCCCTGTGGTTCCCTTTGAAACTCGACACCCAATGTTAATTTTTATAAGAAAATTACCAATTTTACCAATCAAGGGAAGACTGTTTGCTTTAAATATATCCGACACGAAAAGTTTCAACAGTTATTAGCAGTTTTTTTTGTGGCATAGAAAAAAAAACCGTCAATTGAATTTTTTTACAAACCTTATCAGTTACTAATTATGGCATTGTGTAGATTAAAATTATCCTGGAGTTGATATCATTGTTTGTTCTCGAGACATTCGAGCCGAAAAACATTTTTTAACAATTCTTAGCAGTTTTTTTTTTTTTTATATCGATTACTAATTATGGTATTGTGTGTAGATTAAAATTATTTCGGAGTTGATATCATTGGCATTTTTTTAACAATTTTTAGCAGTTTTTTTGGCCTAGAAAAAAAAAACCGTTAAGGCTTAACTACATTCAAAAACTTTTTGCAAAAAGCACAAAAGTGAAAAAATACACACATACTCTAGTGACATCTACGTGTGAGAAATTTTCCTAAAACTATGGTGTGTAACCGCCATTTTTCTTTTAAAACCTTACAAAAGCCAGAATGTAAAGTCTTAACTACATTGGCCACTTTTTGCAAAATTACAAAAGTAAAAATATTTTTTTCCCGCTAGCGCAGTTGTTTTGTGAAAAACAATGTATACAATTCTTTTTAAACCAAAATTTAAGCTTTCTGCATCATTTTTATAAGTTTTACAGGAAGAAAAACTATCCCAAAATGAGTTTGAAAATTTTCACTATTGTACTTTTCACTTTTTTGGCTTATGTAGTTAAGGCTTAACTGCCATTTTTGAAATAAAAACCCTACAAATGCCTGAATAAATGTTTGTTCCATTAAATTTCCCCATTACAGCGACATCTACTAGTCGCTTTCAAAACTGATATTTTGTATGTATTGGTGTTTTACTTTTGCACAAAAGTAAAAGTTGAGAGCGTTTTAACTTTTACTTTTGTAAAACTTGAGAAAGAAGATAGAAATGAGTTGTGCATTGGAAAAAGACAAAGGATTTAGTTCACTTTTGTACAAAAGTATGTTGAATGTAGTTGAGCCTTTAAGAGCGCTTTAACTTTTAATTTTGTAAAACATGAGAAAGAAGATAGAAATGAGTTGTGCGTTGAAAAAAGACAAAGGATTTAGTTCACTTTTGTACAAAAGTAAGTTGAATGTAGTTAAGCCTCTTTAAGTTGAATTTTTTTTACAAACTCCAAACTCTACTGATTATCAAGTATAACTTTGTGTATTAAATAAAATTAACCCGAGGTTAATATCTTTGTGTGTTCCCGAAGATATTCGATATTTTTTAACAATTTTTAATGGTTTTTTTTTAATTAAAAAAAAAAACTGTGAGTTGAATTTTTTTTAAGTATTACCAATATTTCACTACGTCATTATGCATAGAATGAGACCAGGCCGAAGTCGATAGCATTATTTGCTCTAGAGATATTCGAGAAACAAGCTATTTTACAACTTTTTTTAAATAACCTGTAATAAAAAAACCGCCAATTGTATTTTTCTGAAAATCCTTTCTACACGTTATGGCCTTATTATCAGTAAAATAAAATTTGTGTAAAGTCGATACCTTTATGTGTTCTCGAGATATCGTCGGCGAAAAAAGCTTGTGAACGTACGTACACAGACATCTCTCTAAAAACAATGTAATCCGACACCAGAGACCTCGAAACGTCGAGAAATGTCAAAATTTTCCATTTCACAAATCAGACCGATTACAATAACTTCCAATGGGAAGTTAAAAAAATCCATTGACATTAGTTAAAATTCCAAGGACAATTACATACAAATTTCAAGTATTTTCCTTGATTGATTGTACTCAGTTGTTCTAAATATATTTTATTAGAAGTCAAATCAAAAAAGTTAATATAATCAAAATGGTATTATTCACTCACTAAATCCAGATTAAAACTTAAATCCATATGTAAATTAATTTAAATTCAAATTAAGTTTATTCACTTGCTAAATCCGCAGTTAAATCCAGATTCAATAAATCCAATTGAATTTAAACTGCTCTCTGGAAGACAGTTTAAGAACTTACATCCAGATTACAACTCAATTTATATTCGCCACAAGTTTCAAGTGTCTGAGCTTTGTGTCTGAGTTTTGCGCTCCAAAAAAAAGTGCATAGGATATGAAAACAAATAATTTATATTTCAAGGTTAAAAAAAAAGGAAAATTAAAATAATTTAGAGTGAATAATGGATTCAAATTTTCGGATTTAATAAATCCAGATTTAATAGTTGGTTTTAAAATTGAATAATATGGCGGTAAGTGTTCGTCTAAAATAGCCCAGTGTGTTATTTGAGCCATAGACCTAGAATTTCATTTCTAACAGAATGGTTTGAGCAAAACCAGTGGTGCAAGCAAAAGCACTCCCAACACGGAGCAGTAGCTTCGTGAAGTCCTAGATCCAATTCAAAATATTTGGTGTATTTTTACTTTTTTTTAAATTTTTATCGTAAATTTAACTTTTTATAGCAAATTTGTTGAATTTTTATGAAGATTGATATTTTTTTTAAACAATATAATTTAATTCAAAATTTAAACTATTTAAGATTTACTTTTATTTAAAAATAAAACTGGTGTAGCATTTTATACAAATAATTTTCGGATGTAGTACCTATAAGTCCTCTTTTTGTAAATTAATGGTTTAAACACTTTTTCGATCTTTTTAAAATCGAAACACTAAAAACCATAAGTGTAATTGATTATTCTTGGCTATTATGAAGTGATTGGGAATTGGTAGTAGCTGTGCCATGGTGGTTAGTGCGTACGACTGTTATACCAGAGGCCTGGGTTCGATTCCAAGCCACGTCACCTTATAATTTTAATTTAAAAAAAAAAAAGGTATTGCTTCTTATGAGGAACTGACAAAACCTCCAAGAGCATCTCTTGTCATAGAAAACTGCCGCTCACATTAGCCATTTGGATTCGGCAATAAATTGTAAACAAATGTCTTCGGCTTTTGTAGACCGCGCGCGTAAATTGTACCACGAAATTCACGTTTGCTGTTTTATAATGTGCCAGTTTAGGCAATTCGTGTTTGCCGTCTTATAATATGCCATTTTAGGCCAGGTTCCCATTCATAATTTTCAACCCACGAAACTTTATATAATTCACTTAAATTCAAATTAAATTTAATTATGTCGAATTCCTTTCAATAAAAATTTAGATTTTTTTTTTCTAAACAGAATCGATTTTTTCCTTTCAATATAAGGAAAAATAGTTTTTTTCTTCTAAAATGATTGAATTATTTCGACATTAGTAAATGATGTTTGTTATATACATATGTAAAAAACCTTAAGTTTTTTTCGGAGCTACTACCTCTTGCGAGGAAGTGACAAATCCTCCCAGAGTATCTCTTGTCATAGAAAAGTGCAGCTCACCTTAGCCGTTTGGATTCGGCAATAAACTGTAGGTCCCCTCCATTCCTACAGACACGCACACAGGAATGGTTGAGAGTTGTAAGTCGCTAGGGCTTGGTTCTTCATGAGCTGTTTGTGCCACCAAATTTATTTTATTTATTTTTTTATATACATATGTACATTTGTATTTTACTTTTTTTTTATGAAAATAAATTTTATTTAAAATTCAAATTCTTTCTTTGGTTATTTGTGCTTAAGCGAAAAAAAAATTCAGATTTTCTAATAATTTTTATAAGCCCCATCACCAGCATTTCCCATGAATTCAGTCCATCTTTGGTTTTTTATATCGTCAAGCTCAGAGCAAACTTCACCTTTTTCTAAGGACCGACATGTGCACGTTAAAGTTATCCTCGTGATGACCATTTGTGATTCATATCTAGGTACTGTTGGTGTAAGGCTGTTTATACTCCTACCACTTAAGCATTGTTTTAGGAACTGTTTTTCTAAAACACTTAAGTTCTCTGCAGTATAACCTTGAATAAATAGCAAGTTAAGAACTAATAAAACAAGAAGTTCCCCTTAATTTTATACTCACTTCGGTAAGCACTAATTTTTTCCTCCATGCAATTCCAATCTTGAGGCAAAAAAAGTGGTGGATAAGTCTCTGATTCTCTGACATTCAGTAAAAAAGCATAGTCTATTGAAGTTGGTGAATTGTCGAGTGTTTTTAAAAGAACACCACTTGAAGATATTGAAGCTAAATATTGCGCTTCTTCATCTTTCTCAGTGTTGCTATCGTCACGTTGTTTTCGTTGTTGGCTTTCATTAGGTAGATATTCGTATTTTTTTCTCTCTTTAAGAACATCTTGTTCCTCCTTTTCAACTTCTAAGTCCCATAGACTTAATGGTTCTTCTTTTTCAAGACTATTTTGGGCAATACTGGGAACTGTATCGTTAGGTGAGACTTCAAGACTTATAAATTCACTTCGCACATCTCTATTTCCAGGATATTTTGACCGAAGTCGAATTGGCCGATCATTGGGTATGCCCTCATTATCAACGTAAATTTCCTGATATTCTTCTTGGCTTCGAGATGGCTCAGCTTCATAGTCTTTCTAAAATATGATTTTAAAATAAAAAATATTTAGATACTAATGGTCGTATTTATTAGATTTTTGACTGTTTAAACTATGTCTAAGTATTTCGAAACAGTCGGAAATATGCTTTATTTAATAAAAAAAATATTACATTTGTCAAGGTTTAGACAATCGATTACGTTGTCTAAAGTTAGATACAAAGTTAGATCACTTTAGCAAAAACTAAAAAGGTTTTTTTAAAAGTTGAACGGCTATCTAAAGTTAGACAGTGTTTATTAATTCCACCACATATGTCTAAGTATTTCGAAACTGTCGGAAATATGCTTTATTTAATAAAAAATAAATGTTATATTTATATTTGTCAAGGTTTAGACAATCGATTACGTTATCTTAAATAAGATAAAAAGTTATATCATTTTAGGAACAATTAGAAAGGTTTTTTTTTAAACTTGGACGGCTGTCTTAATGTTTATTAATACGACCATAAAAGTTTTGTACACACTTTGAATTAGTCTAACAATCATTTAGGGCCAGTTGTACAAATATTTGATCCGCGGTTCAGGAAATTTAACTCAAAAATTTCGGCGAATTATGTGAGATTCAACCATGGTTCAGACATGTAATTGGCTTAGCATATATACTTGAACCTTGAACTATCGTTGAACTTCAGTTAATCCACTAAAATCGGCGAATTAAATTTGCAACCACGGACTAAATTTTGAACCACGCTTGTACAGCTAGCCCTTAAGAATATACTTTTTTGCCAGAAGTCCGTTGTATCATATGATCCTTAAATCAACTGATTTTTATAAATTTGGAAAAAAAATAATTAAAAGGAGGGAAAAATTCTAGGGGACATGGGAAAACTTGCCAAAATAGGATTGTTTGTAGAGTTGCCAGTTTGGGGGTCTTACCCCCATGATTTAGGGTTTTTTTCATCGTTGGGGTGAAACCTGGAGGGCGAGATGTTTGTGGGGAAAGTCATTAATTTGAGCCCGAAGATGGATATATAAAATCCGAAACGCGTCGCTTTTATAATAAATAAATAAATTAAATTTAAAAATTTAATTTTAAACAAAAAATTTTTTATTTTATTTTATATTCATTAAAAATTATAAAGTTGAAAAAAAAGTTAGGGTTTCTTTTAAAATGTGGTAATCTGGAGGGTTTTTAAATTTTTCTGGGGGTACATTTTTTTTCATCTGGCAACACTGTGTTTGGTACCCTTTTCCAGTTCCTTTCTTTAATCCTATGCAACTCTAAATATTGAACTACATAATCTAATGTTAATGATTTTAATAAAAAAAATCAAATCAAATAAAATAACAAAGCACAAGGCATTGGTCGATTCTACTTTAACCTAAGCAAATGCTTAAAACTTGTGCAAACACCATGGAATTTTAGTTGAGCCTCCCAGAAGAATAAAAAGCGAGTTTGTGAAAATGGAAGTAGTAGCGAAGGAAATTACTTGCTTCCTAAAATTCAAAGCAATAGCAAAGAGCGAAGCAATTTACTACCTAGAATATTGTCAATGGGTATCTTAGATAAGGACAATGTAGAAATTCAGTAAGGGCAAGCTCAAATACTGATCCGTAGTTCACTAATTTTAATTCGCCGATTTCGGAGGTTCAAGTACTTTAGAAAAAACAATTTTATGCTTGAACCATCGAGCAAGACAAAATTAAATGAAAACTATATTGGTAGGTGCAAAGTGTAAAAGGACTTAAAAATTAATTCACAGATTTTTGTACTCACAAAATCCCGAGGATTAGAGTTCTGGTACGGAAGATATTGGTAATTTCTTCTGTTTCCGATAATTGGTATAGATTCTGCTTTTTCATCTAGAGAACTCTTTCCAGATTGTTTAAAATTATGTGATTTTGTTGTGGCGGTTGCCTTTGATAATTTCTCCTCACTTTGTAATTGTCCTTCTACATATGATTGATCATTATTTTTCATTAATTTGTTCAACATTTTTGGGTGTTTTAGAGGTAATTTAGATTTGTCTTTTTTCATTATTTGAGAGCTCTGTGTTCGATTCAGTTTAAGTTCCAGGTCATCTTCGATTCAAAAATGAAATAATAATTCTTTACTGAGGAAAAAATGTAATTAAAAGAAAAAGTACCTGTGCTAAATATAACAGCCCCAGGTGGTTCTATATGTCTGGCAATAGCATATAATTTTAAAACAGTGGATTCATTATATCGTAACACGCATGTATCCGCTCTAGCCTGAAGAATAATATCGCTTCCTGTAACAATATCAAACAAATTTCATAAATAAATTTAAAATTTTATTTTGTAACTTTTTCTTCAGCATTTGAAACAAAGAAAAAAACAAAACTACAAACCTGGAATGAATTCATATGCATCCTTTGCACCATATTTATTTCGGCACTGAGTCTGCCAGTGCAAGAAGAAATCTCCGCCAAAAGTCTGTGATATTGACATTCCACCAAGCAAACTACTGGCACCTCCTGAATCAGTCATCATTGCATCTAGCAATGATTTTCCAGTGATTCCATCCAAAATTGTTGTTTGTGAATAATAATAAACTGGAAATCCCGGTCCAGTGTTATATTTAATCATGAAATCGGTGACATTATCATGATTGAAATGTCCGGGAACAATTGCACTTACACTTTCACTAGCTGGGAAAGTAAAGTTCCATAGCATTTCAAATGTTCGTCCATCAAATGCATATATTGTCGAATTGAATGATGAGACAACAATATCATTTACCGAGTCACCTGTTAGATCAGTCAAAATTGCTGGAGCCATAAAACCCGAAAAATTTGTCCTATACAATGATATAAACTGTTTTTCACTTGTATATTGCATTAGGTTGAGAAGACGTATAGAATAAACACCTCCGGGTGTATTTTGACCACCAGTTATTATAATTAAAACTTCTGTGCCATCTTGTTGAATTGCTGTTTGTATTGGAACAAAAGCTTCTTCTCGGAATGGTGTTGGAATTATACGAATGACTTTGCCAGTTCCACCAGAAATCAGTTTAATATGACCAGATCTGGAAGTTGATCGTTCTTCTACGTGAACGGCTAAAATTTCTGGTATCTCATCACCATCTAAATCACGGACTGAGTTTATTGTATAAAGGTCAATTACAATTGGGGAATTCGTTTCGATTTCAGTCTCCTTGAAGTCCCATATTTTGTTTCCATTTCGACCATTTAGAGCAAAAATCATCTACAGTTAAAATAATCAAAATAAGAGCTATATAAAAACAAAACAAAATTACAAACATGCATTTTACCTACCCCTAAACGACCAGATGCTATACAATCTGTGAAACCATCTTTATCGATGTCCACGGTGCAATATATAGAGAAGACATTGCCTATACTCCAAGTTTGCCATAGTAATTTTCCATTTGCTCCATCAAGTGCTATAACACCTCCTTCGCAAGGGACGTCTTCATTGTCACCTTGTTGCACGGATTTACATTTTGGCAAAGATATTTCATCATACTGAATATTATCATCTGTAAAAACATTTTTTTATATTATTATTAGGTATGTTTCATAAAACAGCTTTTCAGTGCGAGATTAAAATTAAACCCGAGTTAACCCACCAAATTTAATAACTTAACTGCAATTCTGAATTTATTAAACAGATGCTTCTGAAGTTTTATCCTCAGAGTTTGTTGATTCGGATGAATCAGTGCTGCGTTTTGAGTTTACTAACTTCCAGAGTTAACTAACAGCCAATTTCTTCCCAGATTCCTAACGCTAGTATACCGGTAATAGTCCTAAAGTTAGTACTCAAATCGGTATCAACTCATTTCTTCACACAAGTACTCAGGCTTAGTCCTGTTAATTTGGTGCCGAGTACTAGTTAGAACTTGGTTTAAGCTAGGACCTCGAAATCGACAGTCTAGCACGTTAATACTCAAATCAGAGCAATTATTTTCATTTGGTTTGACCTGTTGTTCTGAAGAAGTAGGTATAATAAATGCGTTTATTTTGACTCTGGTTTTTTTTTTGTTTTTAAATTTTGTGTAATCGGTGATGTTCTTGTGTAAAAAATGGATTTAGTTTTTGGTGATGGCAATTTTTTTCGCGTTTCGAATACTATGAAGAAGGGGAGGAAGTCCGCTCCGAGAGATATTGCTCAATTTTGATAACTTCTTGACCATTGCTTTTTTTTAAATAAATGTAATTTTTTCCAGTTTTATTGGGTTTTAGATTTTCAACTTTTCACAAATAGTCAAGATGTTCGATGCATATAGCGGATAGCGATTATATGAAAATATCGGTACTTTTATGAAATGGCCGGTTATGCATTTTATCGATTCCGGAATCGGAATTCGGAAAATATCTTTGGCGGACTAAACGTTGTTAAAAAATGAACCGGAATTGATGCTCGATTTATTAAAAACTTAACGAAAATGTTAAATAAATATTTAAATAATTTTTAAAATGCCAAAATGTTGTCAAAATCAGTATTAAACCTGTTTTAGACGTATTAAGTTCATACGCTCAAAACTCTGAACCTCATCCGATTTGCATAGGAAGGGACATTTATAATTTAAATAGTGGACCCCGGCGAACGTTGAATCGCCCTACTATATACAAAAAATATGTCTGTTTTAATAATACTACAAATATAACTTCAAATGCAAAAAATTCAAAATGTATACATACATACATATATACATACATACATACATACATACATACATACATACATACATGCATACATACATACATACATACATACATACATACATACATACATACATACATACATACATACATACATACATACATACATACATACATACATACATACATACATACATACATACATACATACATACATACATACATACATACATACATACATACATACATACATACATACATACATACATACATACATACATACATACATACATACATACATACATACATACATACATACATACATACATACATACATACATACATACATACATACATACATACATACATACATACATACATACATACATACATACATGCATACATAATGTACAAATATTGTAGAAATGTTGCAGCAGGCAGGCTTTGAAAAAAATACGTATACGCCACAGTGACTCAGCTAATGCTTATTTTTCATTAACTTGAAAACGACTTTACCGATGTCATTCATCTATTATTATTTGTATTGTATTATTTATACTAGAATGTCAATTTATTAGACTTGACCATTCTTTATTCCGTCAATTTCATTGAATTTTGAACAACAACAACAACTTAAAGGTGCTACCACCAATTGCTTACGAATTAATTTTAGGTATTTTAATTCGTTTTTATATTTGTTTAGCTGGAGATATAGCTATTTCAAGGGGTGCCAAGCCCTATCATCAGTCTCCTTTATAGTGGTGCTGAACTTTAATCCAATTTTATTTCAAAAACTTTCTACACATCAGTCTTCGAAGCTGTGTGCACTATGCACTATGCTACGGCTAACCACTGACGTCACAGGTCGAGATGTGCTGTTTGGTTAATCAAATGCATTTGGAGCATCAGCATTTTTATAAGCTCCTTTAAGTATGCTGTCTTGTTCCGCCTCCATTTTTCTCCGTACCTTATTTGATAGACTACAATTCGTAGTACGTATCAAAGGGGGAGAGGTTGGAAGATCGGTAACAAACCATGACTATTAAGTTATTATTATTTGTATTGTATTTTCAAAATTTCGAGTTTGGAAATTAATTTTTCAAAAACTTTTCACTAACACAACTTAATTTAAAATGAAAATCAAAGAAGAGATTTCTGGCTTTCTAAAAAGGTATAGCATGGCATTTTAGATTGTAGCGTTGTTTTTAAATATTTTTTTTTCTGTTTTAAGTCCCCCCCCTGCCTTAACGGGGGGAACTAGACCCCCCTCACATACGATTTCTTTCTTGTCTTAACCCAACATACTCGCTCCAGCAGTTTGGTGCATCTGATACCGATCACCCTGTATATACATGTTATATTGTAAAAAAAAAAAAAATTAAAAATTCAAAGCAGGGCAAGCACAGGTCTGCTAGTATACATATAAACGCTATTAATAAAGCAAATAAAGGTTTAAAAATTATATATTTGTATATAGCACAGATTCTTACCAACTCCATAGCCAAATATAATATCCTTTATATCATCCCCATTTAAGTCAACCTTTCTCATGGGACTTTCGCTGTTTATTCGTGGAAATGTACGACTCCATACTTTGTGCACACTTATCTGAGTGCACGGTACAAATTCTGTACCCATACTATCACCATACAAAGCTGGAGATGGCAAACTAAAGTTAGGTTCTTTTTTCAGCCATATTTTGATTTTTTGCAAGGGAATCGGAAACATTGTCAAAACCAATGCGGCTAGCATTATAAATCCAATTAAAATAGTTAAGGCTGCTAAGCCATAACAAAAGGGTTCACAACATTTCCAGCATCTTCGATGTTTTTTCATTATAGGCGGGAGCGAACTGTTAGGTTTGCCACCATTTTTTCTACGTGGTGCCATTAATGGTCGTTTAAGACCTTTCTCTTCACTAATCTGCACATAAAAAAACAAAAAGGAATATATTCCGTTCCGGCATTGAAAAAGTTTCACACAAAATGGTTTTCTTCATACCTTGGCCGTGCGAGCATCCTTTATAAAAACATCGTCTTCAACTTCATCACTTATATCTTCTTCAATGCTATTATCACGAATAGCTATTCGATCTGACGGAACATATGGTCGCATTTTTATCATAGTGAATGTTTAATTTTTGAGCTTTTTCTTTAGAAATTCATTAAGATAAGTCAAATAAATTTTTTTTGACTTATTTTCGATTAAATTAATAGTTTATTTTGTATAATAAAACTAAATTAAATTTCGCGAATGCACCCGAATCGAAAAACAAAACAATTTGTCACTTTCTATTTCGAGGAATGCTATCCGAAAAGAAAAATCAATATTTGATTCATAACGATTATTTTGAAGTAGAGGCATGCGCAAAATTAATACAGGGCACGTGGTGTTTGTTTTGTTTATAACTTCTTGTTGGCTAAGATAAAGGGTAAGAAATGAACTTGTTACGCTTGTTTGGTTTTTTTTTTAAATGCATTTTTCGAACATAATATGGTGTTCGTGGCCAGGAACGTGCGTCGGCTTCGTTTAAATGTTATCTAGACTTAGCAAGTCATAATAACTATTCTACATTATTAACCTTTGAAGATTTCATTAAATTCATAAACTCAGTTTGTGTATTCGTAATGCATACACGGGCCTTTGTATTAAAAACTCTATTAACATTTAATTCAACTGAATGAATAAATTTATGGCGGATTAAGTACAAGACCATCCATCTAGATCTGCGGCAAATTGCTCATTTCATTCACATTCTTTTTATGACTGAATAAACAACCTACGTTACCGACATTTCAGTTCAAGTCCACACTCTTTGTCCACTTTTATTTTCACAAATATAAATAAAATAAATTTGATGGCACAACAGCTCATGAAGAACTAGGGCCTAATGACTTACAACTCTCAACCATTCCTGTGTGCGTGTCTGCAGGAATGGAGGGGACCTACAGTTTATTGCCGAATCCGAACGGCTAACGAGCGGCACTTTTCTGTGACAGGAGATACTCTTGGAGGATTTGTCAATTCCTCGCAAGAGGCAGTAGCCGTTTTTTCTTTTAAATAAATATGTGGCGAGGCTGGGGATCGAACCTTAGACCTCCGGCATGACAGTCCATCGCACTAACCATCACGCCTCGGCTACTACATTTTCACAAATAACTGGCTTATTAATCGACACTTTTAGCTTTATTAATGTTTACTGAAGGAAATTTTACTTCTATAAAATTGCCAATATAACACACTCATTATTGCAATTTTAAAATTTGATCAACAAACAAATAAATGAACCTTTTTTTTTATTTTCAACTATCTCTATCTGTTTTAATACAATAAAATAGTACAGTGGAACTTCCATAACTCGAACTTCCATAAGTCGAATTTCTCTATAACTCAAAGTTTTATTGAGAACTTTGCGTTTTCAACTTTATTTTCATGAATTTTGCCCTCCGTAATTCGAACTTCTGTAACTCAAAATTCTCTCTATTTCGAAGTTTTTAGACCGCATTTGGTGGCAAAAAGTCTCTTTAACTCGAACTTTTCTTCTTTATTTAAAATTTTTTTTTTTTCAAATTTTGAATGTAGTCTTTTGCAAGTTTGTTTAGTACATTCCTAAATTAAGTCGAAGTTTTCTCTGACTCGGGGAACCCCTTTTGTTTCAAGTTTTGTTTTTTAATTTTCTTTAATTTACTGTGATTTCATAATTTTTAAAGTTGTTTGAGTAGGTATGTAATGTATTTATGATTTTTATGTCAAACTTCGGTTTTTACGGGTGAAGTTTTTATGCGTAGATGTTTTGTTTAAAATTTCTTGTTGAAAAAAAAAAATGTCAGGAAGAAAATGAAAGCATCTAACTTTTGATCAAAAACTGGAGGTCATAAGTGAATCAAATTCAAGCAGACTTTGGCGTGCCCATACATGAGTTCAGTGAAATGCAAGAATTTTGCACTAATACACAAGACATGAGGTGAAGCCTTCAAGAATACATTAACTAGGACAATGAAATTATTTTTTGTCATATGACGTCTGATGAAGAGATTTTGCTTTCGGTAGCTTCTAAAGTGAAAACCATGAGTGACGGTAAAAATGATCCAGATGATCCAGATGAAGGCTTATACTGCGTTTTCATTAGAGCAAATGAGGTAATTTCGTTTAAAATTTCCAAATTTAATTCAAAATCATCTCATTTCCCATACAAATTCAAATTTCCAAATGAGGCAATTTCAACCAAATTTGAACGAAATTCGGTAGGAAATTACGTAAAACTTTTATGAACACACCCAAATGGAATCCATTCAAAGTGGATCCCATTTAAAATGACAGAATTCAATGTAAAAAACAACAAAAACAAGCGATTGACAATCTGGACCGTCAAACAAAATTACGAAATAAAAACGCAGTATAATACTGCGTTTTCATTAGAGCTGAAATGAGGTAATTTGGCAAATTACAAAAAAAGTGTTCACATTTCAAATTTGCTAATTTTGTTTGAAGGCCCAAATTGTCAATCGCTTGTTTTTGTTGTTTTTTACATTGAATTCTGTCATTTCGAATGGGTTCCACTTTGAATGGAATCCATTTGGGTGTGTTCATAAAAGTTTTACGTAATTTTCTACCGAATTTCGTGCAAATTTGGTTGAAATTACCTCATTTTGAAATTTGAATTTGTATGGAAAATGAGATGATTTTGAGTTGAATTTGGAAATTTTTGACGAAATTACCTCATTTGCTCTAATGAAAACGCCGTATTACTCATCAGGCAGCCGAGGCAAGCTTAAGTGTATGAAATAGTTTCTTCAATCCAATTCATGAAACTAAAACATTTTACAAGTCAAAATGCATTAAAAAAAATGTTAACGAATGATATTTACTTTTTTAAATTTGTGTTGATTAAAATTTATTATCCCTCTTTGAATATCCTTACATGTAATAATTAAATAAAACAATAGATCTAAAAGTTTTGTTGTTATTTCTATAACTCGAATTTTTTTCCTTCATTTTGAGAGTTCGACTTACGGAAGTTCCACTTGCATACTGAACTTCCAAAAATAAAAAAACATACATTTGCCATTTGATATATTCAATACTTCTAAATTAGTAAAGAATACAATTTTTTGGTAGATTTCTGTACTATTAATGTTGTATAGATAAGCGTATTTATTAAACGTTTTACAACAACGGTTAAATGGTTCATGATTTGCATAGCTTGTTTTGTGTATTTTTTCTTTTAAAAATTTTGTTTGTCTTAAAAGCTAAGCGAGAGTCGACTAGTATGTCCATTGCCTAGGTCTTTTAAAACATCAGTTCTTAGCAAGTTATTTTTGTCAAATCAATGAGATATACATCTTTTTTTCTAGAAAAAGAAATGACACGCTACACCCCCAAAATCAAAACATTATGCCCTATAAAAAATTTATTTACAAACAAATTCTGTCATTTTTTTTCCATAAATTTGTATAATAAAAATCAACAAGAAAATTAAGAATATCTACAGTTATTCGGGAGGAAAAAAAATACGTAAAAAGTTCATAATTTCCGTAAAAGTTTGTATGGGAAGACTATGGCTTTAGAGGCAAGGGTTAATGAACTCGGCCAAGTTTTTTTTTTTTTTGGAAACGGAGTGTTTTCATAAACACTGAATATTATATCTACGTTAGGAGGGTTGTCTGGGTCAAAATTATCTTGTCAAAATTCTGCTTACAAAATTCAGCTTTTCAACATTTTGCTTTAAAAAATTTAGCTTTTCAATATTCTGCTTTTCAAAATTCTTTTTAACAAAATTCTGCGAAAAATACAAAAAAAAGGTTTTGAAAAATTAAAAAAAAAAAAAATTTAACTTTTGCAGAATTTTGTAAAATAGTGTTTAAATTATATTATTTATTTGTTATAAGAAATAATGTTATTATTATTAGTATATATTAGTATTATTATTAGTGCTGGTTGCTGGAGTCATGTAATTAAGTTTTTTAAATCTCAATAAAAAAAGCCCTTATTGACTTTCAAAGCTGGATAGCAGATAGAGTCATAAATTGGAGAGAACATAAAAAAAAAGAAAATTAAAAATTAGAAAATAGATCTAAGCGCAAAGCCTTAGTTATTGACCAATTTTGTTAATAATATTTATATTGGAAAATGTTTTCCGTCGGCTGTTTTGGTCACAATAATTTTAGTAATGAAACAAATGTAACATTTACTTTTCCCGACGTTTCGACAGGGGTTGCTGTCTTCTTCAGGGGGAACTTTATTATAATTCAAGAAATATAAATAATGAATAACAATGTTATGCAACAAGAAAGATAACGAAAATCAAACTTACACTTTTAAGAAACTATGAAATGTTTACATAATTTATAAAACAATAATTTATAAAAACAGATGAGCACTTCTGTTGAAGAAGTTTAGTCTACAACTAGCATCGAAAAGAGAGGTGGGCTGGCTGCAATAATTTATGATGCAACGAGAGAGCAGTGTACCGCTGATATATTCTGTGTGTCCTGCTTTCGATTCATGTTGTTTTTGTTGCTTAAAATATGAAGAGTTTCTAAGGTGTACCGCTTTGAAGTATGCTTTTCAATTTTAAGGACTTGAACTCCTCCAAAATCGGGAGAATGACCACACTCTATAGCATGACTAGCGAATGCAGTTTTGGCTGGATTTTTTGTATTGATGTCCGATCTTTGGTTAGACATTCGTTGACAACGAAATTGTTTCGTTGTTCCAATATAGCATAAATTGCAGCATTCGTCGATTTTTCCCATACAGTTAATCTTGTATATTACATCCGTGCATTTGTCCCTGTCCGACTTTACCTTTAATTTGGTGAATAGGTGTCTAAGTGTAGCAGAGTTGTAAAAACTGCAGTCTTTTCTGTACTGCAGTTAATTGACTAAAAAGACTAATTTCATTAAGTCTTTTAACTTACAAAAATACTTTAACTAAAATTGAGCAGTCAGCAGTCAGTACTAATATTCCGACTGTGCAGTTAAAAAAAAAGTTAATTAACTTTTAGTTAATTAACTGCAGTACTTTTTAACTGCTTTAGTCGGTAAAAAGTCTTTGTACTGCGATGATTTAACTTTTAGTCAGCAAGTCTTTTAACTACAGTCAATTAACTGTAAGTCTTTTAACGTTTTCTATAGTCTTTTAACTAAGAGAAACAGGATGGATTAAAAAGAAAAGAAATTTAAAAGAAAAAAAAATTACAGTTAATTGACTGTAGTTAAAAGACTTGCTGACTAAAAGTAAAATCATCGCAGTACAAAGACTATTCACTGACTAAAAAGACTAAAAGCAGTTGAAAACTACTGCAGTTAATTAACTTACAGTTAATTAACTTTTTTTTTAACTGCACAGTAGGAATGTTAGTACTGACTGCTTGTTTCGCAATTAAAGTACTTATTTACAATATTAACTTACATTCAATAGGTAAGTTAATTAACTGCGACTTTATTAACTGCATTTCCAAAGTTCTGCAGTGTTTTACAGCTCTGAAGTGTAGTATTAGACATGAAGGCTAAGCGAACATCTTTTACGATTTTGGCAACAATTTCCTTAAAGTTCTCTGTCAAGTTTGGTACATAAACTAAGCTTTTGAAGAACCCATCGGTGCTTTGATCATATTGTTGGCGAGGGATTTTGTGGTTGTGTTGTCGAATAACTGCAGCAGGGTAGCCATTGTTAGTTAAAATGTTAGTTACTGTTTTTTGATTGGCGGGGTGAAATTGTTTGTCACTCAAGGTAAAAACTTTGTTGATTAAGTTTGAAGCCATGTTTATAATAATATGCTTGGCCTGGTTAGAACGATAATTCATAAGTCGTCCTGACGCTGTATTTTTTTGATACCAATCAAACAAGAGTTTATTTTCTTGTCGATATATTCTTACGTCAAGGAACGCTATCGACTTATTAATTTCTTTTTCAACAGTAAACTGTATTTTTGGGTTGAATTTGTTTAGAGTCAACAAAACACTATCAATTTTAGTCTCGAAATCAAATGTCTTCTGTCGATGGGAAAAAAATTTGCACTCCCCGTTGATAATAAAACCTTTCCCTTGTTCCAGTTGATAGCTGATGGTAAAGAAATTATACGAAATGTACACGATGAAAGAGATAAAGAACTGATTAGAGCACAATATAGCCATATGTTGCACTCTTTTCAACGTCACCAACGGAATGATCAGTTTGCGAAATATGTACTCAATGTCAACAAACAAGCTATTTCTTTTCTAAAGCAGCACAAGAATATTATTATTCTATCAGCCGACAAGGCCAGCGTCACAGTAGCGATGGAGCGCAAAGAATATGATGAAAAAATGAGTGAACTGTTGGCATACCGCAATTCTTACCGGAGAATAAGAAATAATCCAACAACAACGCTTCAAACCCGCAACAATGAGTTAGTGAAATGGCTTAACAACAACAACTTCATAGATGATAGAGAAAAAGCAAAGATGACAACATATACACTGCGCAGCTTCCTTCCATCTATGGCTTGCCGAAAATACACAAGCCCAATATGCCTATGCGCCCTATTATATCATCAATGAATTTGCTATGAACTCTCAAAATTTGTTGGTAAAATTTTACAATGTGTGATGAACCAATCACGCTACACGGTAAAAAATTCTCTAGAATTCGTAGAGAAAGCAAAACAAGGAAAATTGCACGAGAATGATGTTTTGGTTTCTTTTGACGTGATTTCACTTTTTACCAACATCCCAGTACACTTAGCTGTCAATATAGTCAAGAAGGAATGGGAGTTAATAAGTCAAAGCACCAGGATCACCCAGAGCAAATTTCTCGAGATCTTAGATTTTTGCATAAAAGAGAACAATTTTCTACAGTTCAAAGATGATATTTTCGAACAGATTTTCGGAATGTCGATGGGTAACCCCCCCTCACTTACCATTGCAGATCTTGTAATGGACCGTTTGCTTGACGAATGTTTTCTTGATTCAAAGGAAAAACCGATTTCCATGGTA
Organism: Epistrophella euchroma; assembly: GCA_947049315.1. Lineage (NCBI taxonomy): Eukaryota > Metazoa > Arthropoda > Insecta > Diptera > Syrphidae > Epistrophella > Epistrophella euchroma. The sequence continues at coordinate 130,660,398 of OX346246.1, forward strand.
AAATATGTGGATGATATATTTGCGGTGATGGATGAGAGTAAAATTGATAATGTTTTGTTGACTCTAAACAAATTCAACCCAAAAATACAGTTTACTGTTGAAAAAGAAATTAATAAGTCGATAGCGTTCCTTGACGTAAAAAATACTACGTCAGGACGACTTATTAATTATCGTTCTACCCAGGCCAAGCATATTATCATAAACACGGCTTCAAACTTAATCAACAAAGTTTTTACCTTGAATGACAAACAATTTCACCCCGCCAATCAAAAAAGAGTAACTAGCATTTTAACTAACAATGGCTACCCTGCTGCAGTTATTCGAGGTTTAATTATAATACAACAAAAATACAACCACAAAATCCCTCGCCAACAATGTGATCAAAGCACCGATGGGTTCTTCAAAAGCTTAGTTTATGTACCAAACTTGGCAGAGAACTTTAAGGAAATTTTTGCCAAAAAAGTAAAAGATGTTCGCTTAGCCTTCAAGTCTAATACTACACTTAGACACCTATTCACCAAATTAAAGGTAAAGTCGGACAGGGACAAATGCACGGATGTAATATACAACATTAACTGTATGGGAAAAATCGACGAATGCTGCAATTTATGCTATATTGGAACAACAACAATTTCGTTGTCAACGAATGTCTAACCAAAGATCGGACATCAATACAAAAAATCCAGCCAAAACTGCATTCGCTAGTCATGCTATAGAGTGTGGTGACTCTCCCGATTTTGGAGGAGTTCAAGTCCTTAAAATTGAAAAGCATACTTCAAAGCGGTACACCTTAGAAACTCTTCATATTTTAAGCAACAAAAACAACATGAATCGAAAGCATGACACACAGAATATATCAGCGGTACACTGCTCTCTCGTTGCATCATAAATTATTGCAGCCAGCCCACCTCTCTTTTCGATGCTAGTTGTAGACTAAACTTCTTCAACAGAAGTGCTCATCTGTTTTTATAAATTATTGTTTTATAAATTATGTAAACATTTCATAGTTTCTTAAAAGTGTAAGTTTGATTTTCGTTATCTTTCTTGTTGCATAACATTGTTATTCATTATTTATATTTCTTGAATTATAATAAAGTTCCCCCTGAAGAAGACAGCAACCCCTGTCGAAACGTCGGGAAAAGTAAATGTTACATTTGTTTCATTACTAAAATTATTGTGATCAAAACAGCCTACGGGAAACATATTCCAATATAAATATCATAAATTTAATGGCACAATGGCTCATGTTTGCAAGAATGTAGGGTACCTACAGTTTATTGTCGAATCTGAACGGCTAAGGTGAGCGGCACTTTTCTATGACAAGAGATACACTTGTAGGATTTGCCACTTTCTCGCAAGAGGCAGTAGCCCTGAAAGATACTTAAGATGAAAGCGGCTAGTATTGAACTCAGACCTCTGGCATGACAATCTAACGCACTAACCATTACTCAACGGGCTACTACAATTTTTTGTTCACTAATTATTATAATTTGTACCGACCGATATCTTGTTTAAAAAATAAAATGAAATGTGAGTTTGCCTTCCTAATCGAAATCCTGCGTACGCCCTTGCCATCAAAGTAAATTTTCCAGTTGTTTTAATTATTTATGTAACAATCGGAATAACATTAAGATTTATATTTTTATACGTAGAAAATATAGGTAACTTTAAAGCTAAAGTAATATTTTTTTTTTTTCACTTTTCTAGACGATTCTCTAGAACACTGTTCGTTAATAAAACCTACCCTTTAGAACATGCTATCGCTTCAATCTTTCTTCTATGCAAATCCTGGCAGTGCTCGTATAGACACTTTGACTCTTGAGTCTTAATACAGAATATCACAAGAGCAAAAAGAATGAATGAAAATCATCTCTCTAAAGACAAACGATTGAAAATTAAAGTCCTTGAGAAAAATCTTATGAACTGCTGGCTGTGTTAGTTGGCATAGTTAAAGTGCCTAGTTTGATACAAGGAAAATAATTTATGCAGAGAGATATGTATGTCAATTTATGTTTATATGTGTAAGTTTAGACGTGTAATCTTTAATAGCTTTATTCATACAGAACATTATGGTATTATATTAAATATATGTAATATTAATGTATAGTAGAATAACTAAAATAGGTACATGTTCGTATATCTAAATAATCAATTTCTAAAATAGCAAATTAAAACAAAAATAAATGCTTATTATATTATAGAAGAAAATAGTGCAGAAGTGTAAATAAAGTATTAAAAAATAATTTAGTTTCTCATGCCCATAATATTCACGCTGTTTAAAATCGGTTTAGATTCAGAAGTCGGTTTAAAATTTTTAAACCGACTAATCGGTAATATTCACTCACTTAAACCGACGTTAACCAAAATTTTAAACCGAATGGGCTATCACACACGAGAGCAATTCAACCTGAGGAAATAGAAGCTTGATGGCGAGGGAGTTGAAGAGCGCAGATTGAAAAGGGCAAATTATTCTTCCTTGTTGTGAGAGGAATAACAAAGTTCAACTTAGAATACAAATACAAGTTGTTTGTTTTTAGGCAAAAAATTCTGTTGATATGCGGAATTTAATTGTTATTTTTTTTAAAACAGAACGTTTTTGTATTGTTCTAAGCGTCAAATTGAAAAAAATACTTCTATACAATTAAAGCCGTTTTATATACACAAAATTTTGCGCTGGCTTTCTTTGCTCCATGTTCGATTGAGGCAAAAGCTACTTAGGGGTTAGTCTGGTTCAAAAATGAATTGTTTAACTACGATAAATCGACTCCAACTTAAACGAGGCATTTTCGTGTCGTTTAGGTACGGTTTAAATGGTATTAGCTAATATTCAAAATTTTAAAAACCACCGTAATGCACTCTCAAAACTCAAAAAAATGAGTGAAGTTAAAGTGTATTATACCGTTTCAAATTTTTGAGCATAATGTTTATATGTGGCCATCATATAAACATTACCATCGCTCATGTCGTGGCCCTATCATCTCCATATAATGCACTTTGAAAGTGAAACCAAAAAAAATTACGTAGAATAGTACCTGGTTACTGTCCAAACTCAATGTCATCAACTTGACAGTAATACCTCATACCTAACAGCACTATAATGCACTTTCAAAATGTAACAAATAAAAGGTGTTTTAAATCACTCCAAATGTTGGTTACATAGTATTTGTATGTGTTCAAACTAAATTCCATCGGTCTGGCAGTGATACCGCGGCCTACTAATTTTTGTTTGCATTTTGAAAGTGCATAGTGGTTTTAGGACTGCGATACCGCTGAAAAATTGAGGGCATGTAGTTTGCACTGGTACAAATCCCATGCTCACAAATAAAACCCTTTGAGCAATTCGTTCCCCAGCTCTAGGTCTGTTACCAAAAGTCATTGTTGACGACACGCAATACGGTCGAGCGTTCGTATGGTCTTCTAAAGAGGCTATTTCCCATTCTCATTTACACATACATATATAACATCCAGGTGCTGAGTTGCAATCTTACTAAATTTGTCGCATTGTGTGCCAATATGATAGATATTGGAACCGAATTAACACCCGGCACGGAACTGCAACCAGATCAAGAAGAATTTAACTCGCAGCAAATCGTTCAATGAAAGACATTTCTAATGCGTATTTGTGTTTGACAAGAATTAATTAATGTATTTTATTTAAATATAAAATGACATATGTATATGTAATTCCAAAATAAATGTCAAGAAAAGCCTATTTTTAGTTTCATACTTGCGATGCTATGCGACATTCGGTGTGTGTTTATTGGCTAGTAATAGAGGGGACCTGCAGTTTACCGCCGAATCGAAACGGCTAAGGTTAGAAGCACTTATTTATGGAGGATTTGTAAATTCCTCTCAAAAGGCAATAGCCGTGAAAAAAAAAAAACAATTTTTGTTTTTAGGTGGAAGAGGATGGCAATCGAACACAGATCTCCGGTCCAGTCCTACGCACTAACTATTATGCCACGTCTACTACCAAGAGTATTTATTTTTATGATAAGGTGTCTCTCATCTTAGCCGTTCGGGTTCCACAGAATATTGTAGCTCCACTTCAATTCTGCAAACCAACAACGCTTACATACATGAATGTTCGAGAGCAGTTGTAAGTCACTAGACGCGATTCTTGACGAGATGTCGCACAAAAATTTGATTGTACTTTTTTTTCTTTAGACCATTACATCAGTGTATTTCAAAATCCCCTGAAAAACATCCTGTTATTGGAATTGACATTGAACGTTTGAAAAACAATTCTTAAGCCAGCCTTAACTACATTGGCCACTTTTTGCAAAATTACAAAAGTAAAAATATTTTTTTTCCCACTAGCGCAGTTTTTTTTGTGAAAAAGAATATACACAATTTTTTTTTAAGCCAAAATGTAAGCTTTCTGCATCATTTTTATAAGTTTTCCAATGAGAAACACTATCCAAAAATGAGTTTGAAAATTTTTACTTTTGTAATTTTTCACTTTTTTGGCCAATGTTGTTAAGGCTTTAAACGTTTCTTAAGTCTGTTCCTTCTCCTTCAGAACGTGTTTAAGAGAGGTTAATTTTTGGATGATTGATAAAGAATTTATGAAATTTGTCTAAGTATCCATTTTTGCTTTTGATGATACATATATGTATAAATAAAAAGGAATACAACTTTACAAAGATGTACATAAATACAAACAATTTTTATTTTTTTTTATACTTATAATTGACGTGGGGTTTCATGCTGCTGTGAACTAAGTCCCTAGGAACTAAGTGCACCGAAGGTGTTAGTCGCCACTAGGCGGTAACAGAAACCACTTTTTGAAAGTGGTTTTTATTCCCAAGCAAGGTGAGAACGAAGTCCACTTTCTAATGGGGATTTTATACACATTTGAAAATACGAAAAGAGAATTTATTATAGTGAGGTCTGTATGCGGGGGCATGCTGCGCCCCTGCAACCCCCCTGCTTGGCTCATTATAGGATTTGGGGTAGTTGCGAGGTTAGGTGTATGCAAAGTTGGATAAATTCAAAGTTTTCGTAAATCCAGATTCTTTAAATGCAAACGAAACTTTGCATACACCCAACCTCGCACCCACCCTAAATTCCATAGTGGGCCAAGCAGGGGGGTTGTAGGGGGGCAGCATGCCCCCCTATACATACATTACTGTTAAACGCCGTAGCATTGTATTTGTGGAGGCAAGATTTTTTGAAAGAAAAAGATTATAGATTTAAACGAAGCAAATTACTTCAACAGCAGTTTCTCATGCATTATGATCGGAGCAATTTTCAAAATAAGAGGAGAATTAATAAGCCTTAATTATTCACCGCATCGAACCGAAGGAACTGGCAACTGTGATTTGTGCAACCTACAGGAGAGAGAAAATATCTTTCATTTTATTGGAGTATGCCCCGTGTTGAAGGAGATAAGACGATCTTACTTTGGAAAAAATAGTCTTGAAATTGATGAAGTTAAAAAGTATCTAAATGGGTTGGACTGGAAGCTTCTGTTCAGTTATTATCAAAAGGCCAGCGCTTATAGACGAAGAATAACCACAGAAAGCTTTTAAAATTGGAAATGTTTAAAAATGTTTATCTTCACTAAAAGACTGCTTATAAAAAAAAAAAAAAAAAAAAATTTTTTTTCGCTAAACCAAAAACCCTAACGGCCATATTATTGACACTTTTCGAAACTGGTTTCATTGCAAAACTAGTTTTTTAGAGGTTTCAAGTTTCAAGTTTGACAAAAATCGGTGTCATTTAAAAAAAAATGACACCTTAGAGTCAAAATCTAAAAACTAGTTTTCTATAAAACTCGAAATTCAGAAAATCAGAAATATCTAGGTTGTAAGGACTTGAAAACTAGTTTTGACGTTTTTTTCTAATATTCAGCACGAAATAATAATATATTGATTGCAAAACGTCAAAAAATAATTCGATTTATTTAATAACTTTGACGATGGCACGTAATACCGCATTCTGTGAATTGGGGGTGAAGAATTTTTTGGATGAAGAAGATGATTGGATATTCGAAAATCTGTTTTCTGATGATGAAGAGACCGATAACCGGCGCCCATATACATTGCGGAGTCATGCAGAGGTGAACGAGTGGAACGATTTGTCCTTTTATAAGCGCTTTAGGATGACAAAGCGCACTTTTCAGCGTGTTGTTGATTTGGTAGAACCCCAATTATTAGCAGCACATATTAGGTGAGACAAAAATTAGGGTGTGTAAGGCATTTATATTTGACTGGACAAAATTTCTGCCAGATCTCGATATCTTAGCCCTCAGCTGAAATTAATGATTTTGCTTCGGTTCCTGGCTTCGGGAAGCTTTGAACAGAATGTTGCGGATGAACTGCGAGTATCGCAGCCAACTGTCAGCAATTACTTGCCCAAAGTATGCGACGCGTTGCTGGAATTCGTCCCCACATTTATCAAAATGCCGCAGACTCAAGCGGAACGACAAGCGGCCGCATTAGCATTTTATTCATTGGCTGGTTTTCCGCGCACTATTGGAGCTATAGACTGTACACATGTCAAGATATTATCACCAGGAGGCTTACAAGTAAATAATTTTCAATATTAATGCGCGAATTGTGAAATTTTGGACAACAAAATAGGCTGAAACGTTTCGCAACCGAAAGGGATACTTTTCATTGAATGTGCAGACCGTATCTTCTGCCAATTTGAAAGTTTTGGATATTGTGGAAAGATGGCCGGGTGCAAGTCATGATTCGACAATATTTTCTGCATCCAATTTAAAACTACGTTTTGACACCGGCTATTTCGGCCAATACATTTTAGTGGGTGATTCAGGGTATTCAAATACTCAGTATTTGGCCACACCATACACAATAAGTCACCCTGGATTGGCTACAGACCCTATTAAGCGTCGGTATCAAACATCGCTTATACGCACACGCAATGTCGTAGAACGGCAGTACGGTTTACTGAAACGCCGCTTTCCGGCACTTCGACATGGACTGAACGTGGCACTACCGACTGCTCAGAAACTTATCGTTGCGGCTGCAATTTTGCATAATATTTGTATAGAGGAGGGAGAGATTGATGTTGATGCAGAGTTGGCACTTCCAATCAATGCAGAAAAAGGGAACCTGGCTTTTGAAGATCTTGAAGATCAAGAACGCTCGATTTTGACCAAAAAATCAGCACGGGATGAAGTGCTGCAACATTTCCGTATTGAAGCGGCGCAAAACCGACGAAGGATTGAATTCGCAAGTCGGCGTCGCCATAGCGAATCAAATTGAAGGCATATCTTCATCCTTAATCAACAAGATTGAATTTTAAAATATCATGTATTATAAAAATAAGAAACCATAATGTTAAATATACATACATATATGTATTATTTTTGTATTATGAATATTATACATGATTATCTTGACAAGTTTTTTTTTTCACAGAATTATGTTTCGGATTTCAAATGATTGGCAACAAATGTTGATGCCATAATGGTTTCATCCACTGACAGACATCCAGTATTTTCCATTGTCAATGAAATCACTGACCCAAGCGCAGCATCGCGTGATGAGCACGCTAATGCATTGCGTGCAGCAATCATAACCTCTTTTTGGTGGTTAAAAATGGCTTCTTTATGCCGTAATACCATCGCATGCAATTCGGTGCGACGTTCGCGCTCGGCTTGTCGGTCAGAAGCAATTTGACGCATTTCTTCCAACTTCGCTTCCATTATAGCCCTCTCAAAGGACATTTCTGCTGCATGTTTTTCTCTCTCGCGCCGATCCCTTTCAGCTAGGTATTCTTTTCGCATTTCTAACATGTCCGTGGTGGTTCCTTCGGCGGACAAATCTCGTAGAATGGCTGACGAAGCCTTTCGTTTTGTAGGACGCCGTTGAAACGATGTCGGAAAGAACTGCATTCGGCTGGGAACTGAAGTTGCGATTAAGTCCACGTTATCCGAATGTATTGCTTCCGTTTCGGTGCCAGGAGATTCAATATGTGGTTGTGGGTCTTTCGCGGGTGCTTTTTCAGTTTCGCTGACAGATTGATTATTCTCGATTCCTATGCCATCATTTACTAGATTTTCCCAATGATCCTTCATGGTGTGTTCGAAAGAATACTGTAGGTCATGGGTTCCGTCTACAGCTTGAGTTTCGTCATTTGGTTCATTCAAAGATTTCGTGGATGTCTTTTCAGTCAACAGAAATGGCAAATCTGAGCCGAAACCATCCAATCCAGAAATAGAAACTCCTAACAAATTCGCTAATTCCAACATTGGCCCGGTAACTTCAAACGGCATCTTTTCTTCGTTTAAAGCACTAGGCCCACCACCAGTTGTTACGTTATTTCGGCGTTCTCGAGCTTTCTCCTTCCGTAAATGCATCAAAATATATTTGAAGCGTGCCAGTAGTGCAGATTTATCACGTGGTGGATGCATCTAAGATTGGACCGAAAAAAGAGAACTCATTATTTGTGCTAGAGCTCATGGAATGCATTCGTACCGAATTGAATAAAGACTGGACAGTAATCCATTGCATGTCCTTTTTTGCGGTCGTGGCTTTATTTGTCTCTTTAGACAAAATTCCACTCCGTCCATGTGAGACGCATAGCGATGCTAGGGTTTCCATTTCCGGTTGGGTCCATTTGTCGCCTTTAATTTTTTTAGAATACTGCATCACGTTACCCTGAATGATACTTTGTTTCCGTGGACGGCCCATATCGTTTGAACCTTACCAAATAAAATTAAAAAAATAACGTGTAAAAAAAACACTGATAAAAAGAGGTACTACCTGATTTTTTTTGGGATAGTTGAGACCAGCAATCAAAAACGCAACGGGTTTTATTTATTTTTTTGTTATTTATTTTTTTGTTTGAAAGTAACAGAAATAATTTTCCTTTTATTTCTTTTATTTTTTTTTGTCAAATTAAAACCAGCTACTTTGACAAAACTAGTTTCAAAGTTAAGAGAAATTTATTTGAAACTAGTTTTATCTCCAGAAATGAAAAATACCGATTCTTGTTTTGAGTTAGTTTAAACATTTTTTGACATAACTCAAAACAGAACTAGTTTTAATGAAAACTAGTTTCATTTCAAGTTTTAAAAATGTGAATAATATGGCCGTAATATAAACAAAAAAAAAAAAAAAAAAAAAAAAAAAAAATATTCAAACAAAAACAATAATTATATTTATAATTGTTAAATTTTTTTTAAAATTGAAATTATTGTAAAATTTATCTAATGTGCCACTCTGGCAAACGACAAATATTGTCATGCCTTAATTATTCAATTGTTTTTTTAAAATCTTAATTATACCAACTGTACAACGTTTATATTGAATAAAAATCTTATCTTATCTTATCTTATCTTATCTTATCTTATCTTATCTTATCTTATCTTATCTTATCTTATCTTATCTTATCTTATCCTATCTTATCTTATCTTATCTTATCTTATCTTATCTTATCTTATCTTATCTTATCTTATCTTATCTTATCTTATCTTATCTTATCTTATCTTATCTTATCTTATCTTATCTTATCTTATCTTATCTTATCTTATCTTATCTTATCTTATCTTATCTTATCTTATCTTATCTTATCTTATCTTATCTTATCTTATCTTATCTTATCTTATCTTATCTTATCTTATCTTATCTTATCTTATCTTATCTTATCTTATCTTATCTTATCTTATCTTATCTTATCTTATCTTATCTTATCTTATCTTATCTTATCTTATCTTATCTTATCTTATCTTATCTTATCTTATCTTATCTTATCTTATCTTATCTTATCTTATCTTATCTTATCTTATCTTATCTTATCTTATCTTATCTTATCTTATCTTATCTTATCTTATCTTATCTTATCTTATCTTATCTTATCTTATCTTATCTTATCTTATCTTATCTTATCTTATCTTATCTTATCTTATCTTATCTTATCTTATCTTATCTTATCTTATCTTATCTTATCTTATCTTATCTTATCTTATCTTATCTTATCTTATCTTATCTTATCTTATCTTATCTTATCTTATCTTATCTTATCTTATCTTATCTTATCTTATCTTATCTTATCTTATCTTATCTTATCTTATCTTATCTTATCTTATCTTATCTTATCTTATCTTATCTTATCTTATCTTATCTTATCTTATCTTATCTTATCTTATCTTATCTTATCTTATCTTATCTTATCTTATCTTATCTTATCTTATCTTATCTTATCTTATCTTATCTTATCTTATCTTATCTTATCTTATCTTATCTTATCTTATCTTATCTTATCTTATCTTATCTTATCTTATCTTATCTTATCTTATCTTATCTTATCTTATCTTATCTTATCTTATCTTATCTTATCTTATCTTATCTTATCTTATCTTATCTTATCTTATCTTATCTTATCTTATCTTATCTTATCTTATCTTATCTTATCTTATCTTATCTTATCTTATCTTATCTTATCTTATCTTATCTTATCTTATCTTATCTTATCTTATCTTATCTTATCTTATCTTATCTTATCTTATCTTATCTTATCTTATCTTATCTTATCTTATCTTATCTTATCTTATCTTATCTTATCTTATCTTATCTTATCTTATCTTATCTTATCTTATCTTATCTTATCTTATCTTATCTTATCTTATCTTATCTTATCTTATCTTATCTTATCTTATCTTATCTTATCTTATCTTATCTTATCTTATCTTATCTTATCTTATCTTATCTTATCTTATCTTATCTTATCTTATCTTATCTTATCTTATCTTATCTTATCTTATCTTATCTTATCTTATCTTATCTTATCTTATCTTATCTTATCTTATCTTATCTTATCTTATCTTATCTTATCTTATCTTATCTTATCTTATCTTATCTTATCTTATCTTATCTTATCTTATCTTATCTTATCTTATCTTATCTTATCTTATCTTATCTTATCTTATCTTATCTTATCTTATCTTATCTTATCTTATCTTATCTTATCTTATCTTATCTTATCTTATCTTATCTTATCTTATCTTATCTTATCTTATCTTATCTTATCTTATCTTATCTTATCTTATCTTATCTTATCTTATCTTATCTTATCTTATCTTATCTTATCTTATCTTATCTTATCTTATCTTATCTTATCTTATCTTATCTTATCTTATCTTATCTTATCTTATCTTATCTTATCTTATCTTATCTTATCTTATCTTATCTTATCTTATCTTATCTTATCTTATCTTATCTTATCTTATCTTATCTTATCTTATCTTATCTTATCTTATCTTATCTTATCTTATCTTATCTTATCTTATCTTATCTTATCTTATCTTATCTTATCTTATCTTATCTTATCTTATCTTATCTTATCTTATCTTATCTTATCTTATCTTATCTTATCTTATCTTATCTTATCTTATCTTATCTTATCTTATCTTATCTTATCTTATCTTATCTTATCTTATCTTATCTTATCTTATCTTATCTTATCTTATCTTATCTTATCTTATCTTATCTTATCTTATCTTATCTTATCTTATCTTATCTTATCTTATCTTATCTTATCTTATCTTATCTTATCTTATCTTATCTTATCTTATCTTATCTTATCTTATCTTATCTTATAGATTTCCCACCTTATATGGGAATAAAAACCACTTTCAAAAACTGGACTTAATTCCTGGGGACTTAGTTCACGGCACCGGGTTTCATGACTATCCTTTAAATTCAATAATTTGTCTTAAATTTCAGGATATTGAGAAGGGAAGAAAAACCAGTGTTGGGTATAAGAAATTGTAAATTCGTTTAGTACAAACAAAGGATCTCTATTCTTAAAGGTACCTCCGTCGTCCGCAGGATCAAGGGAAATCCGATGAGCATTGCTGGAGGAGCGAGAATTATGGTGAAATAATCAAAGGCCAAGAATCAATCTGACTGTTTTACTAGATAACTGATATTTAAAACAATGACTATAAAATAGCGTTTTGAAGATGGTCCAACGAAACGATTTTTTCCTTTGATCTAGCAACTTTAAGGTTAAGCGCATATTAAGACGCGTGATGCGACGCTTCTGACGTAACCTGACGCGTGTCACATAAAACGATTAATGTAAAACACGCGTGACACATCGATTTAAACAAAGTTTTTCTTGCGGGGCCTACACGTGTATGTAAAAAAAATAAAAATAAACTGTTAGTTAAATAGATCTTTTCCAAAAATTGTCTTTGTCTATTCTCTTTCTAATTTTTACAGTAAAAACAAAAACAAAAAGAAAACAAAACTGAAGACAAATCCTGAAATGCAGGAAACAAATGCTCTTTTCAATGTAATGAAGCTGCGGGTGGAAAATATTTTTCTGATTAAATTTATTAAAATAAAAGTGTTTATGTGTGTTTGATTCGTTTGTTGATTATTTATGATAAAAAAACATATAATTAAAATATTCTGTCGTGTTTTAATAAGGAAAATCGAAGATAAGAAGTGATTCTTTAGAAGAATAATTTTGGCAACCTATAACACAGCGGCCAGTACCTAGGCACTTTTACAAATACTAAAATAATTTTTTAAACTGTAAATTGTTAATATTATTATTTTTTAGTTGATAGCCAACTGATATATTCCAATAAATATTAATTTTATCGCACAATTAAATGTTTTCACTATTCGCGCCTTTAAACAGAATTTTAATTTTTCTACATTCCAGATTAAAGCTGCCATATTTTTTATATTGTTTTTTTTTTTTGCTAATTTCACTCTAAAGTTTGCAGGAAATTCAGAATTGAAAAAAAATATAAACAAAAGAACTGTTAAAATGTTCAGTTTATATTTCAGAGCGCTTAGTAATTTTCCTCCGTCAGTTTGAAAGTGCAGGAGCATTAAATATAAACAAGATTCCTCAAAAAAACTTTTTTTACCTTTTTTTCTTTTTTGATTTACTCCGACAAAAAATAGTTGAGCAACGAATCCAAAAAATATTGGCGCAAAATTTTAGACGATTTAGTATGATGTTAAAGCATAAAAATAAAAAATTCTGCTATTAAGACTTAAAAAACAAATAAGGTTTCACAATTTGATTAGAATTCACAGATTTTATCGCTGCCTAATAAAAAAAAATCTGTAGAAAAAACTGATGATTGTTTTGTGTTTCTAAAATATTCAGATTAGTGTGTTTAGACTATGCTTAAGGTATACTACGCCTCTTAAGAACATCAAATTGCTGGCAGCCAGTAATTGCTACTGTGTTGTAAAACACAAATCAATTCGTCATTAATTTTTTTAATGTACTTTATTATAAAGAGAGATACATACATAGATGCCCTTCTTCCATTAATAGCAATTGATTCAGGACTGAAAATCTGAAAAAGGGGGCTCTTAGTCTATATATCTTATGAAAAAAAAAAACACTACACTTAAAGTGTACCTTGGTGTATAAAAATCTTTTCAAAACAACCTTTCAATTTTTTATTTCAATTTCCATCGGAGCACGACGAACTTTTAACATAAAATTAAAAAATTATGTTCACTAAAAATGAAAGAAGCAAAAGCATTTGATTCACTATCAATAGAATCAAAAGATGAGGTTAAGTGATACTTCTATACAAACTAAAGAGAGAAACGATAAAATGATGACGGCGATGATGAAGATAAGTATCTTGAGGAAAGTGTAAACTTTTCAATAGGCGTTGTACTGTGGTTGTTTTATTTCTTAACTACCCCAGCCTAACCTAACCTTACTACTATAAAATTCAAGGTCCTACGGAAAAAATGCAGCATTTGTATGAAAATGAGTGTACATTCATGTGTGTATGCGAATGTTTTTTTTCTTCTTTTTTTTATTTATATTTGCTTAAGCCTGGTGCAAGGATGAAAGACGCGGTTGCATTATATTACAAGTGGTTGTTGAAAAAATTTAATTTTTTTGTTTAAATATTTTTTGTCTTTGTTTTTATCTATTTGAAGGCGTAGGCTGCGGTTGTGTGTTGGTTTGTTTCTTTTCTTTTTAAATAAACAGGATGTTACTCTATATGTAATTTACTTAAACTAGTTTTGAAAGGTGAAAAGACTTGAATGACGCAGATACCTGAGTATTAGAAGGCTGAAAGAAATTTTCAGAACTTTCTATAGAATCAAATGATAAGTTTTATGAACTGGATCGAGTCCATGGTAGAGTTTATATAAATCAGAAACTTTAGAAATTCATTTCAAATAATATACCTACCAGGTGAGTTAAGGGTTAAATTAATTATAGATTTTCTAAATGTTGCTTGGCAGTTTTTTTGTAAAAGGACATTGAAGAGAAGAATTATATTTTTCTGTTCCAGCAATTCTCAACATCAATTTTGCTCCAATTTTGAAATATTAGATAATTAAATTTAAATTAAAAAAATTAAAAAGATGTGATGCATCTTTTTAATACCTAAGAACGGTCTATAGAAAAAGATGAAGCGACTATGAAGAATAAAATTACGAAAACTATTTATTTTGAAGGTAAGGTTAGATTTTAGGCTATGTCTGTCTGCTGAGGAAACCATGTAACGAGAATGCTGTGCTATGAAATAGAGTGGATATGACTTTTCTAATTTTTGAAATCGTCAAACATATATATTCTACATGTTCTTGTCTAAGAAAAAATTATGGAGATTTTTTGTGAAAAACCTAAGTCCACAAATTAACTTGAAAAAGTTGAAAAGAAATCACATTTTTTGAGAGTTAAGAAAAACTGAATTTTTTTATTTTCAATAAAATTTTCAATATATTTAATAATATTTTTGAATAATCGTTCCTTTTCTATGAATAACTAACTTTTATGCTACAAACCCGCTTTAAAAAAATATTCAGGACTGGGTCGCATGAAATTGCTCCTCAAGTAAAAAACTATAGCGCTGTGATATCTTTAACGAAACATTTTAAGAATTTCAACAGTAAATAAGTACTAAAAACATTACTTTTAGGTTTGAATTTTTTTTATTATTTTCGCAAAGTTTTTGAATGCAGCATTCTTTGAACTACTGAAAAGCACCAGATTGTAAAATTATAATAAAATCGGCACAAGATATACGCGAATAACTCGAAAATAAGTCATTTTTCTCAAAAAAAATAATCCAAAATCCTATTTCCTGTTCTAGATAGCAAAAATTCGAACCTCTCTTCTCATCACATAAAAATTCTCTGTACCAAATTTTAAGCAAATCGGTCCGCCCACAGATGCCTGGACGCACGGACGCTAATGCACGGACGCACAGACCGACGCACAGACCGACGCCGACGGACGGTATTGCAAAAACCATCACTTTTCGAACTTCTCCATCATAGTAGTGCCAAGATTTTTTTTTTACACGAAACCAATACTTGGAATAGCAAGTAAAAATTCTATACCTAACTTTACAAGCCCTAACTCTACAATCCTTACATCGTGGTCAAAAAGTATGGCCGTAATTCCCGTTTTACATTTAGTTATGTAAAGTAGGGCGATACAAAGTTCGCCGGGATTAAATGATTTAAAAATAATTTGAAATACAAGTACAATATACTGTATTACTTTTTAAAAAAATCTTCTACGAACAAATTTGTCGAAACTTTTCTATACATATGTGTATAATGTTCGACTTCTTATCACACCTCATAAACTTTTACATATTACTATAAAATGCATCATCAGATTATATATTATTATTTACATAAAGTCACAAGATCACCAACAGCATCACTTACCACATTTAAAGACAATTTTTTGTATTGTTTGACCCTGGTAAAAGCCGACAAGGTCACATTTTATATAAGTATTCTACATCTTTAAGCAGGTAGGAAGGTCTTTCGCGACTATACAACAATGAAATCTTAAATAAGAGCTTTCGCTATGGGGCTGTCATACTACTCGAAATATAATCGATGCTTGATAAGAACTCGATAATAATATTATGCATCCTTTACGTTGCAAAAATTGAAACTAATAGTTGTTCCCCTAAGATTTAAATAATAAAAAAAAAAAGATCGACGATGACATTCTTGGATCTAATTTTATAGATTCTTTTCCTATGTTCGACAAGGACCACTCCAAGTTCCAATCAATAGTGCTGAGAATAGTTAAACAAGGTGCTGCTTGTGATTCGCCTATGTATGAGCTCTACATAATATGGTGTTTCCCCAGAGATAATAAACTCGTCATCACATCGTTAGTTATATTTTTCCCAATTGGCCCATACATTTTTACACAGACAGTTTATATTCTACATGTATGTACAAGTGTATACTTCTTTATATTCTTCTGCAAAATGTGTAACTTTTGTGCTCTAGTCCTAGTCCTTTGCCCAAGTTTCAAGTACCAATAATAAGGAGGTTAGTTTGAAAAGAAATGTCAGGGTACCTATAATATAGACTGCAATGTCATGTGTGGATTATATAGACAAATAGGACATAATAGTACGATGGGAATGCGCTAAAAATGTTAAAATAGCTTTTCAAATACTTTATTACCTATCCTTTGTTAAAAGAGAAAGTTACAGACAACTAAGTTTTCTGTTTTTTTACTGTTGGTATATTATTTTAATTTTTTCTTGGGATATTCCATAGGAAATGTTGCTTATTATAAGTCTACGTAAATGTTTTTTTTTTAGTTTTTTTTATCAGTCCTTTCAAGATATGAAATATTATTTTAAAATTCGTGCCGCAGGGTATCGGTTTTTTGTAGAAATATTTTCCCCTAGAAAAATACTTTTAAATCTGCAAATGCGAATTACAGTGTAGGCTGTAGGCACTAGCTCAAATAACAGTGGACACCAGCACCCATCATGGATGCACAGATTGATGGTATTACGAAACCCACTTTTTCGGACTACTCCATCACCGTAGTCACGATACTTGTCCTTGTAAAAAACTTGTAAAAAATATACGTGTTCGAATAAGTGGAACCCTCGAATTCCAGGGGTCCTACTTTTTAAATTTTCTTGAAATTTCGAAATAACGGTTTTTAAGTGATGCACTAGATACAAAATTGAATTTATTTTGTTTTTGTCCCCAGAAACAGCGGAACCGGTATGAAAAAACGAAGATGGATCTAACAATTTCCATAAAAACTTTTGAGTGTATTATGGTTGTTCTGATTTACATTTTGCTGAGAAATGTATACAAAAATCTGTAATTAAAGGTTTTCCTCTTTTTTTTTTATTTCTTTCTTGTAGTAGCCCGTGGCGTAATGGTTAGTGCGTTGGACTGTCATGCCAGAGGTCTGAGGTTCAATACCAGCCGCTTCAACCTTAAGATTATTTTCAGAGCTAGTACCTCTTGCGAGGAAGTGACAAATCCTCCAAGAGTATCTCTTGTCATAGAAAAGTGCCGCTCACCTTAACCGTTCGGATTCGGCAATAAACTATAGGTCCCCTCCGTTCCTGCAGACAAGCACTCAGGAATGGTTGGGAGTTGTAAATCGCTAGGTCCTGGTTCTTCATGAGCAGTTTGTCTCACCAAATTTATTTATTTATAGCTAACGGTGTGAACAATTTATATCAACGTTTTCAAAATGTTTAAATAACATAAAAAAAAGTTAAAAAAAAAATATACTTTGATTTTTGAAAAGAATTTATATTTTTATGTGAAAAATCATCATCTTGAAAACGAGCTCATTAATTTTTTTGAAAGTATGATTTAAGATGTTTTTTTTTTGTTAAATACTTAAAAATGCCGAATTTTTTTAATTTAATAGATATATAAAATTTAAAAAAAACTTCTCAAAACTTCTATTGTTTAAAGAATGATATTCATAATCTATAAATATAAAAATGAATCCCTTTTTTTTGTGTTCGTACGCGCATAACTCGGCTAAACATCCTCGAACTCGGTTTTGTGGGATTTTCATTGAACCAGATTAACACACAACGGAACCGAAAAAAAAATTTTAACGCAAATTCGACCAACAAAGTCATTTAGTCTTATTTTAAGTAAATAAGTACATTCAAGAAAACATTAGATTTAGTTTTCACTTTCGTCGTTCAAATCGGAAGTTTTCAACGATAAGTAGAAATGGTGGTAATGTGAGGGTATTGTGTCTTTGTTACAAGTCATTATAATTTTCTCTTTTTATAGAGTTAAGGCCCGTAAAATTTTGAGGTTATTTCGGTTACACCTCCTTATTTTTTGTAGAGCCTTGCATTCTCCAATATCCTTGTCATACTTAAAATAATGTAAAGATAAAATTTACCAATTTAAATTGTGCCCCTGTATAACGACCTTCCAAATTTTAATCAAAGTTGAGCTGACGGCTTTGAAGTTAAAAATATCCTCGCGATGCATTTCTACCACTTTATATTTTGGAGGTATTTTGAAAAAAAATGTAGATACGGCAAGTCCAAGTGCTTACTTCTGACTAGAGACACAATTTTTTGACACAATATAGAATGTCATGTTTTAAGAAAAGTTGCATACTCAGTCCAAAAATCGTAAAAAATAATTTTACGAAAATCAATTAAAATGAACATCAATTTGCCAGGCAAATTCGTCTCACCTAAACTAGAGACCTCACTCAATCATAAGAGAATATTAATAAGTAAAGTTAAAAGAAATATCGACCCCTTTCCGCCAAATTATAGTAAGTGACATTTTCATATTGCCACATAAAGTTAATTATTTCATTTTATCTGGTTCATCAAAAGGTCCGATTGGTCATCTGTCAATAACAGTATTGTTAACAATGTTCAATGCTGAAATTTGGCATCGTTGGTTTTGTTGATGAGCAAACAAAATGTCGCTTACGATACTTTTTATTTTTATCGCTTACGATAATTTGGCGGAAAGGGTTCGATATGTAGTATTATTATTAAAATAAAAAAAAAAACAAGTATACGCCCAAGTGACCCGTTATATGATGCATAATATTACGTTTATTTGAAGTCTTTAAGACAGGGTTAAGAGTTCCAAAATCAAATTTAATTGCGTTGCTCAAAACACGTATTATAGTATACAATGTACTATGAAACAAAGTAAATATCTATATTTTTTTGGATCAAAATGTAACAATTTAAAAAGAGTCATCTTTACTTAATTTGCCACCCTGGCTAGTTTTCTTACCACCTTTAACTTATTTTTGCTGACTGTTTAAAAAACTAAGTAAAATGCCGCAGCAACCAAATAATGATTTTAATGATGATTATAATAATCTCAAGGGGTATGTTAAAACACAACAAAAACGGCAGAGAGAAAGAAGAATAAATTGCCGAGTGCTCACTTTACCTTAAATCTTCTCGTTTTAAAAATGCGTAGAAGAATTTGAACAAGTGAATATAAAAAGGGTTTATAAATAAAAGGCAAATTGACAAAAATGAATACAAAACTTAATAATTCCATCATATAAATTTGATTGGACACTCGATAACTACGGATATGAAACAGGATCATCTCTCTTTCTTCTATCTGGTTGTATTTCAATGATTCAAAAATTAATTTTAATTCTAGCGGATTGCTTAATATAGTTTTTCAAAAGGTGACAGCAAATTTTGTTGAAAAAAAACTATGTAGAACTTTTTGTCCTTAACCATTAAACCCGTCATACTAAAGATATAATTTATAGCATTTCTGGCGAAAGTTTTAGTTGGTCAACATATAAAGCGTTTTTAAACAGCACTCATATATGTACAGACACACAAAATACAAGAGAAAACAATAGACAAAATTAAAAGACCTGAATCGATTTTCGAAAAATCCTTTATAATTGTTTGATTGAATTCACCAGAATATACTTCTGAATGACAAATTGTCAAGTTATAATTCATGATGTTAAACTAAATTAAGTAAATGCGTATTCAGCATTTTTTGTATTTAAAGGTCACTAGGGCGTACACTTGATTTTTTTTTCATATTTATTAATTTATTGTGATTATCATTGTTATTTGTAAAAAAAAAGCTTGCACATCTGCGTAGGGTTGGTACAAACTTGATCTTGTGATTAACAATGATCACTTTGAGCATTACAGGTATAAATTTAAATAAAAATCGTTTAATTCGTTTTTGAAAAAGTTAAAAAAAAAAAAACAAAACCGTTGCATGGAAGTTATTAGTTTTAGATGAGCTTAAACATAAATTCAAATTCCACCCCTAAGGAATCACAATCAAATTTTCTGTACCGCAGACCAAATACAGTCGGACGGTATGACAAAATAAAATTTTTTTAGACTACTCCATCATTTAAATGTCAATTACGCATCAACCAACAAAAGTGAAAACTACCGCAAATCAAATTGATACCCATACCCTGCACCTTTTGTTTTTATAGAAATAGAAATACAGTCGAAATTTTGAACTACTTATGTATTTGTTTTCATTGAGTAACTCCCTTTTAATATTTTTATGGAGTACTTACTTAAAGGTTTGGGGCGGTCTATGTGCTGATGGAATCATCATATTTGATTCCATGACAACTATTTTGTGCCTGAAATAACTCCATAATCTCGACAACATTTGTTTTTAACAAAAATTCTCTACTTGCTACACAGTAGAAGAAACCATTGATGTACATTGTGAAAACAGCTCTGTGACTAGTTAATTTCGTGCTTTAGACCACGGAATTAGACAGTGTAGTGTAGAAGGCCCTGGAGCGATGGTTAGTGCGTTGGACTTACACGCTAGAAGTCTGTGTTCGATGCCCACCCTCATGCGAGAAAATGACAAATCCTTCAATAGTATCTCCTGTCATAGAAAAGTGCTGCTCACCAGCTGTTTGGATTCGGCAATAAACTGTATGTCCCCTTTTTTCATAAAATAAATCTACTGCCTTTAAATCAAATCTACTGCATTTTTGGTTTTACAAAAAACAAAAAATTGTTCTTAAACAAATAACCCACAAATATTTTTTAAATTTTGCCATTGATTGCAATCATTCTAATTCTTCAGGAAATACTCACATCCTACTTAAATTATATTATATATCGGCTCTGTTGTGATGAATATTGAAAGCTGACAGAAATCTAGTTTTTATTAATTTTTTATATTTTTTAAATGTTGCAAATTATCACAAGTTTTTAATAAAATCTGCACAAAAAGGTTAAAATTCTTATTAATTAAATGCAATTGTACTTTATATGCATTTCTTAAGTAGTGATACACAGTGCTGGTAAAGGCCATTCAAAGTCACGAAAGACCTAGTAGCGACAGGGAATTTAAAATTAAAAAATAGTTATACCTAATTAATACGACACCCTTTCTTTTTGCTTGAGATACCTTATAGCCTGATATTTAACAATAGTTATGTTTTTTTAACAACACTTTTTATTTTTGAAGAAAAATATGTTAATTATTTTTTTTTAATCACCGGTAATATTTTTTTTTAAATTTTAATCTTCCTTGTTTTTAGAAAAAAATAATAATAAAATAAATCTACTGCAAAAAAGTTCAATCTACTGCATTTTTTTTGTGAATCTACTGCGGAAAGTTTGCCGAAAAGTGTCAACCCTGGTTGAGTTGTAAGCCACTAGGCCCTGGCTTCTTCATGAGCTGTTGTGACACCAAATTTATTTTATTTTTAGACAGTGTCTAAGTATTTCAAAATAGTCGGAAATATGCTTCATCTAATAAGAAAAAATATACATTTGTCAAAGTTTGAGGAATTGATTCCGTTGTCTAAAGTTAGTGAAAAGTTAGACCACTTTACAAATAATTAAACATTTTTATTTATAACTTGGATGGCTGTCTAAAGTTACACAACGTTTATAAATACAACTGATAGAATAAAAACTTTGAAAAAAATGATGGATTGGGCCAATGTCACCATACCGAACCCCACTGGTTGATTTCCAACTGCTGACAAACGCTAAAGAAGCCATTATGCTTATCTATGATGAACCTATTTGATTGAACTTCCACCACCAAAAACATATCTACAGTATAAGCTTTAAGCAAACCACAAAAGTAAGTCTAACGGCATCACAATTATTGTAGTTGCGCTGTAGTTGCAACAAACAAAGTTACAATGTGAAACTACATCACTCATCCGTCATCCAACAATATAACAGTATAAACTGTCTCTTTCATATTTTTAAAAAAGCCAAAAGCTTTCTCATTGCATCTGATTCAAATCCACACCCACACATAGACTGTTTAGAATTTTACTACATTGAATATAGCATCTATTTAAGATCACAACGAATTAACATCCGTTGCAGTTTAAAATTTATGTTCATTTGGATTAGTTCGTTTGGATATGTCATCGCGGTTACACGGATACCATCATCGTTAGAATTGTGCAAAGGATTAATCCAAATTAAATTGATTTCTGTTTCTTTATTCATGTAGGTTAAACCATAAATGTAAATGACATAACTTATGAAGAGCAGAGTTCTGTGTTTTCATAAAAAAAAAATTCAAATTCTCGTGTGCACCTAATTAAAAGTGGATATAAAATAAAAATCTATTATTATAATTCGAAAAGGAATTTAAATGATAGTGAGTGTAAAAATATTTATGCTGTTTAATGAGCTAACACAATTTGGATTAAAAATTAGATAAGCAGAATATCGTTTGAATGAATTCGGTGAGATAAATTTAATTTAAAAAATATATAAGTACATTATGTATCCATTGCCAACTTAAAATATTTACCATTGCTGACTGAGTGAATCAAAAAGGTCAAAAAGATCTAAAGTTCTGAAAAGTATGCAACTAAAAATAAAAACAAAATCGTGTTCCAAATTTTAAAAATAAAATTAAAGGGCGCGCTTTTCACTTGGTTTTTTTATTGGTATCAAAAAAGTTTTTATCTACTGTTTCGGTTAATAATATTTGACTGAACTAAGTCGAAAATTAATAAGCTTGGTTTTTTTCTGTTAAGAGCCGATTTTTCGATTGTCAATTAAATAAACCCGAAGAATAAAATTAATTGACTTGACATAATCGGATGATAAAACCGACTTTTTCAATCATAAAAAAAAAAAAATTAAAATTTGAAATTCAAAGGAGAATGCCCAAAAATGTATGGGCAAAAAACCCAGAGTCGATTAAATTAAACATATATCGATTTAAAGGATATACATTTTAGATAACAAATAAGAAATTATTTCCTTTAAAAGTTTTCTTTAAAAATAGATGTTTTTGTATGAAAGAAAGCAGAGAATTTTTCGAAATAATAACGGTATAGTGGTGAAACTTGGAACGCACGTTCAATTTATCATAAAAAAATAAGAATCAAAAGATTCTATAGAAATATCTGCCATGAGAGGGTGTTTTTTCGAGTGGAGGGAATTACCAGAAAAACCCCTTCCGGTTATGAAATTTTCAACGGACTTTTTTAATTTTTAGTTCTGGAGAAAAATTAAACAATTTTTTTACCACCTTTCGTCCATGTACAAGTTTTGCGAGAGGTTTTTCACGTAATTGGTCCACAGTTTTCCCCCACCCGAAAAAAAACACACTTTTACAGGACGCTTTTGGTTCTTATTTCTTATGACAAAGTAAACGTGTGTACCAAGTTTTATCATTATACCATTATTATTTCGTTACATTTTATACTTGGTGGACGGAAAATTCGGTAATTTTTCTTATAAAAACGCTGTAACTATTTTTATGGTTGTTGTATCGTACTAAATTTAGTTTCATAAGATCGGGCATTAAAAAATACCCCAAAGTCATGTGTCATATGCTTATATTATACCAAGAAAAATATTTCCGTTTGATAAACTTGCACCTCCCCTTCTGTCCCGCTATTAGAACTAATGCGGGTATTTCAATGAACTTTGGATATGCTGTAGAGTGTGCAATTCTGCGTCAATATAAATATAAAATATTATTTTTATTATTATTTTTTAACTAATGTCGAATTCCTTTTAACAAAAAAATCGATTTGTTTAGAAGAAAAAATCGATTTTTCTGGACAAATTCCTTGTATTGAAAGGAAATAATCGATTATTTTTAGAATAAAAACGAATTTTTTTGGTAAAAGGAATTCGACATTACTTAACCCCTTCTTCGCCAAAACGGCTTTCCGCTACCAACGCATAGGTAGAGTACGGGGTGCATTTATGACGTAGTTCAAATATATATACAATATAGATTATTTTTTCATGACTTATAAAATCGAATTTGTTATCAGTTATCAGATTGTTTAAGAGTCAACTTTATTCCTCGGGTATGTTATGTCGAATTAATTTCAACCAAAAATTTGAATTTTTTTTTAAACAGAAACGATTAAAAGGAATTTGTTCAGGAAAATCGATTTTTTCTTCTAAACAAATCGAATTTTTTCTGAAAAGGTATTCGACATACTTGATTGTTCAACTGACGATTGAAAAATCAGCTCTAAATCGAGTAAAAGTTTGTGGGTGAAAATATTTAACACCAAAAAATTATCAATTCAATAAAACTTCAAATTCAGTGCTCCCTGCTATTGCTATGGGTCAGAGAGAAATTGTATGGCCTATGTAGCCAAAAAATATTCAGTTTGAAATTTTCAGCAATTTATGTCATAAGTTCACTCTCTATTAATTTCCCAAAAATAAAGAGGGCGGAAATATTCCCAAAGGAAAATCATTTCTACACCTCAAAAAGATAAGCAACATTTGAAATCTTAAATGTTTATTTGCAAATCTAATAGTTGTCTTCTGGTGGAATAAAGGCTTTTATGCAAAGTTAAAATGTATGTCACAAGTCCCAAAAAAATTATTCTTTTCAATGAAATAAAGTCGCAATTTATATAACTCATTGTGTCTCCATGGGCAAATACGTCTTTGTAACGATTTTCAGTTTAAAAAACTCAGTTTGGAAGAACATATTCAAACCCACAGTACACATATTGAAGGTAATATATTGCGCATCTTCGAAAATTACAGTGACCTGCCTGACAGAATTTCCAAAAACAAAACACAAGTGTTTCCGAATCGCAGTGACCCTCGTCTACAATTTACAAAAACAAAATACAAGCCATGCGCAGAACTGAACAAAAATGAAAACTCGGAAGATATTACCTTCTATATGTGTACTGTGATTCAAACCTTCAGTTGTGGTTTAAATCACCAAAAAACAGTAATTCATTTATTGAAACAACGACGGACTTAATTGCGAATTATAGGTTGGATTTTTTATTACATTTTTTCGACCGAAAAAAAAACGTTACCTTGCGTTTGTTTTCAGCTCAAATTTTAATTTACTCTTTAACCCTTTACTTATTCTATAACTTGAACAGACCATTTTTAAGACTCGATTCCTTGAGTTTTTTTTCCCTTAAGTATAGGTGCGATAAAATATTCCGTCTTAGCAGTGTAAACAACAATACTTTTTTGTCTCAAGTCGTAGTAAAATCTTCCCATGCCACATATCTTTACTTTTATTTTCTTTTTCAATTAAGTTGTAAGCGTGTCTAATATTCAGTATTCCTTGTTGGGACTTAGCTTAGAAAAGTACGTAATATTTCGTAATTTAATTAAACTTTTTAACATCATCCATAATAGATGCCTAGAGTATTTGGGGGAAATAATTCAATATGCCCAGTCACAAAGAGGTTTACGTTTGATATTACCGCGTTTCACGCATATCGTTGCAGAGCTATCTTTTTTTGTATCTGCAATTCGATTCTGGATTAGGAGGGGGGTCTATTTCCCACTTAAGGCGGGAGAGGCAATTTTCTAAGAAATCGACTTAAAATAGAAAAAAATCACTGAAAACAACAGCAACACTTACAAAAGGTATGTTCTATATACACGTGTAATTATTATTCTTTTCTAAAACTGATCGGGGTGTCATGTACATATTTCATCAAAAAAGTCTTTTTAACAAAAAGACAAAAGGCATTTTCACAAAAAATATAAGCTACGAACTTGTAAATATGAGTTAATTTGGCATTAGACGATTTTATGATTTCTTCAAACTAAAGCCTTGTGGGAATTGATTAAAATTTCGATTAAATTCTATCCGAGATTAAATTTTAACGTTTTCACCAAAAAAAAAATTATCTTTGGATAAAGCATCATAAAAACGATTTTCATGTAATTACACGTGTGTTCTTAAATAAAACACCTAAAACCAGATGTCAAAATGTGATCTAGTTTTTGAGAAAATTGAAAATAACAAAAGTACGTTTTTCTTAGATTCGACTTCCATCCGTTATTTTGTTAGTCCAAAGATCCTATTTCAACTAATTAAATACTAAAGTAGATTTCGTTATTTTCAATTTTTTCAAAATCAAAAGACATTAGGCATCCAGTTTTTAGTGTTTGACTATAGAAATTGAATATAGAAATTGTAGGTGTTGCCGCTGTTGTTCGATGATTTTTTCCTATTCCAAGCTGCAAGGGGGAATTCGGCACCCTCCTTCTATACGATTTTTTATTGTTTCGACTCAAACCTACACGCTCTAGCTTTTTGTCAGATCTTAGGTGAAACACCCTGTATAGTATATCATTCATAGCTGAAAATATACTTCATAGGCATTCGGATTTTGTCTGTAATATTTGATATGTACTATGTGGGGTAACTACATTTACCTATAAAAATCAAATTCTCATACTTACCAAGCGGTTTATATGTATATACCGCATAAATACATCCATATTGTATAAATACCTACTTATGATGTAATATCAAAATGAAAGGATGCTTAAAATAAAGATAAAAAACAATTCACTTATAGCAAAATCGACTTTGATTTTGAATGTTTTAACAGGAAGGACTGCATTTTTTTTTGTATATGTATACATGGTCGTCTGCAACTCGAAGCAAGGGTTGTGTTTTCAGCAATTATCTTGCCATTGTTTAATGCTTTTTCATGGATAACATGCAGAGAACAAAAAAATGAATTATTTCAAAAAGAGCAAACTTATAACTAAATTCAAAATACAGAACGGAGATAACCTCTGTTAAAACGAAACCTTGTGGCAAATGTACCTTGAATTGAGACATACCGTTTTTAAAATATTCTACACTTTTAAATCCTTGGTAGGTATGATTTTGTCCTTATCTGTCGTTTATTTTATGGTTTTGGAATAGATACATTAAACTATACAGGGTGATTCGTATAAAGTGTGACAAAAACCTGGAGCGTGTGGGTTAAGAAAAAAGCGTATGGCAGGGGGGTCTATTTTACCCCGTTTAGGCAGGAGGGGCAATTTTCTAAAAAATCGACTTGAAATAAAAAAAATCATTGAGAAAGACGGCAATTCTAACAATGTAATGCTATCCTTTTTTTTTTAAAGCTAGAAGTGTGTTCTATTATATTTTGTTTTTAATTCAAATTTTTTTAGAGTTGAAAAATAAATTTTCAAACTCAATATTTAAAAAAAATAATTAACAAAATTGCGTTCAAACTAAATTTGTTGAAAATTTT
The DNA here is from genome assembly GCA_947049315.1 of Epistrophella euchroma. Lineage (NCBI taxonomy): Eukaryota > Metazoa > Arthropoda > Insecta > Diptera > Syrphidae > Epistrophella > Epistrophella euchroma. Next base: position 130,687,638 of record OX346246.1, read on the forward strand.
ACGTTATTAAGGGCCACTTGCACAAAAGTTTTTTTTTACAGCAGTAACTCCTGATTTATAAATAAATTAAATTATCTGACTGATTTTAATCAAATCATATTGTAGCAAAATATTTTGTTCTCTATTTTAAGTTTAAAAAGTTATTTCTCCTCGTTCTCTGGATAAATATTTAAACTCTGAATAGCTCGCTCAAGTCAAATTATAAAATTTCTTACGAGAAAGCAAGTCAAAGCGTTAGAGTTTGTTTATTTTTCAATGTGTTTTGTGTTTGTTGTGTTGGTGATTCTGAAAAAATATTGTTATCCGCTTGTTATTTATTTTCCGTTCGTGCAATTAAAAAACGATAAATTCTTATTTATTTAAACTAGGATAGTTATCCTGAGTTTTATATACATACATATATGTATTTATCCGATCGTTTGGAGCAAGTGGCCCTAAGTAGTATTTTTGTTTTTAATATTCGATGCTCCTATCAATTTTTATTGAAGCACTAAAAACTTGATGCCTAAATTTCTTCTAGTTTTTGAAAGTAGGTTTTCCTAAATTCGACTTCAAATTATTATTTTCTTACCTCAAAGCCCAAAGATCCTATTTCATCTACGGCAAGGCGCATACTAAAGTGGTGACGAAGTGGAGTGCTAGTAGAGTAGCGAGTGGCAGTGCAGCAGTGAATAAATGGCTTGGCGATGGAGTATCGGCGAAGTTGTATGAATGTGATTTAACGGTGACAAACTACGTATTCATTAGTCAGAATGTGAATTTATTTTGACATTTGAAAAAATATTCGAGACTTCATCACCACTCGCTTGCTACTTGAAAATTAAACATGTTCGAGATAAGTGGCCGAAGGCTGACACCACATCACCTGCAAAATATCACGCCACCACCACTTCACTTTGATGAGCGCATCTTCATTTATTTACATAGGTTTTAGCAATGCCACCTGCCACTTAGTCACCACGCCAATAACATTCCACTCGGTCGTCACTTTGGTGCGTGCCTTGTCTAAGTCGGTAGTTAAGTAGATTTGGTTATTTGTAATTTTTTCAAAAACTAGGAGACACAAAACCATCTGGTTTTCACTTTTTCAATGTTCGATAGAAATGAATGAAAATGAAAACTAAAAACCACTTCAGTGCATAGATTCACAATTTCGAAAAAAGGCAATATGAACTTCATTTCTTATAGTTTTTTTTTAAACTATTGATAAACTGATATTACTTATGTCGTTTTCCGTTGGTCACTCCTAGCACTCTTTTTTCACTCCATTCACACTCCCAACACTCCAAAAACCTTCCATTTGCTGTTCGATGTGATGATTTCCGAGTGTTTTTTCACTCCGGATTTCATTAAGGAGTGCTAAGGAGTGCACTCTGAAAACACACATACTTTTAAAAGTATATGTTGGATTAATTGTCAAAATAGTAAATGCTTCTTCTTGGGATGTTCAGGAATTGAAATTATTGAAGAATTCATTTTAGTTTTTACTTCTACATAGATACACATACACATATTACGGAAGAGGGTTTTTAATATTCCATTGGAATCAAAAAGGAGTGAAACACTCTGAAAATCCAATCGAAAACGACATTAATATTTAATAATAGAACGGACTTCTGACTTAAAAAATAAAACGCACGACTGGATCGCACAAACTTTCTCTTGTAGTAAAAGTTTCTTCGAATTTCAAAGATTAAGCGTATTAAAAGTAAATAATTTTCTTATGGAGCCTTAAGTTTTTTCAATTTAAGCTCAATAATAGGTACTAGCAATTATACATTATAGAGCTTAAATTGAAAAAATATTAAAAATCAACATAATTCGAATTAAATTTATTAAAAAAGACTTCTGAAATTGTTTTGAGAGCTAAAAAAAGTACACTATCTGATTATTTAACTAATCTTAGTTTTGGAGAAAAAAAATTTAAAATCGTAGGAGCCGTTCTTTTTTAAATTAGTTTTTTTATATATAACATTTTGTAAACATTTTTAAGAGAAAATATTGGTACACAATTTTCTTAGTATTTATTTATGTCGACTTAAAAATTAAATTTCGAAAAAAATTATCTACCCGTTTTGGAAATATCGACTTTTCAAAAAAAAAAATTGAAATTTTTTTTAAAAATCCAAAATTTGTTTTTTTGAAAATTTTGATATGCAGTATGATTTCAACTTTTGAGAAGCTTTTGTATAAAAAATTTAATTTAAATCGGTTAGACACATAATGAGATAGTATAAAATAAAGAAAATGGTTCTATAAGAGGTACCGTTAGTAATGGCTAGCTGTAAATTTTGTTTTTGGCAGATCGTAGACCATACTAATATTAGTTTTCGTTTTCGAGAAAATTTATATTTTCTGTAACGGTTTTTTAACATTTATATGGAAGGTACCATTGATTTTGACTATAACAAAAAGTCTTGTACAAAACATTTTAGATAATGTTAAAAAACCGCTTGGTGCCAAGTTTCATAAAAATCAACTAAATGGTTTTCGAAATATTTGGTTTTCAAAAAAAAAATTTGAAACTATTTTTGAAAATCCAAAAAAAGTTTTTGGAAAATTTTGGTATACAAAACTATTAGAATTTTTCAGAAGATTCTCCATAAAAAAAATTATCGAAATCAGTTCATTCCTTTTCTAGAAAAACAAAATTAAAAAAAATGGTTCTATAGGAGGTACCATTTAAAACCATTTTTTGGAAATTTAATTTTCTTAAAAAGGTAGCATATACCTAATAAAATTTATCGAAAAATCTGTCGATCCATTTTTGAGAAAAAATAAGATTTTCCAAAAATTCAAAAAAAAAATATATATGGTACCGTTATTTTTGGTCCTAAAAATAAAAGAAAAAAAACGTGTCGGGGTAATGTCCCGAAAACACTTTGTACCAAGTTTAATTAAAATCGGCTCCTGGGTTTAGGTTGTAGGCGAGTCCACAGACAGACAGACAGACAGACAGACAGACAGACAGACGGACAGAATTGCGAGACCCACTTTTTTCGTCTTCCCTATCATCGTAATGTCAAGATTGATTGTTATCTCGAGTTCAATTTTTTTTTACAAATCCAAAACTTACCATATAGTACCTATATATATATATATATTGCAAGTAAAAAATAAAGTAAAACACTTGATTGTAAATTTAACCGTTATTTTTTCATTTTAAGTAAATACCCCTCCCACCTAAACGGAAGGATATAGACTTTTCCTCCCATAGTAAAAAATGTTTGTTCTACAAAAAAACGTTATTTCTTGTGTCGCCTGTGCCGCACTCGTGCTGAACTGCGGGACCCACTTTTTTCGTTTTTCCTGTCATCGCAATTATCAGGTTTGTTCAAAATCTTAAGTTCGATTTTTTGTTATAAGAACTACCCTTTCTAGATGACTTGCATATTTCCACATAAAAAGTAAAGACCTATCTTATTGAATCATTGAATTTTTGCTATACTTCACACCCAAAAATTGCTGTGGGCTATCGGTCTATTGACTTACTCAGTAATTTATGTACTATTATACGAGTATGTCATTGTATTAACAAACAAGTTCATGCTACCTAGTCGTATACATTTCATTTTTATTGTACTATTACTTTGCTCGGAGTTCGGAAGTCCTCCCCTCACCTATAACCTTATATCACAACGATAACATAACCGATCACGATCACAGATGTTTTAATAAAATGTGTACAATAATGCTCGTGCAGTTTCAATTTGAATTGCGACTTAATTTAATATGAGAACTAATTTTAATTTATCCTGATTTCCATAATCTCTTGGAAATGACCAACAACGTAGCAAATAAATTGCTTAAGTGTTTCGCTTAAGTATTTCTTAAGTAAGACTCATAAAAGCAAACGTTGCTTATAATGCATTTATAAATCACCTTATATTCATTTCCTGGGTCATTCTTAGAAATAAATCTGTAAAAGTCTTAATTTAATATCAACACAAAGCCAATAATAATATAACAACCAATTGAAGGGTTATTGCGTTTTTCGTATTTACTTTAAATGCAAAAGAAACTTTGCATTCACCCAACCTCGCACCTACCCCAAATCCTATAATGGGCCAAGCAGGGATTTGCAGGGGGGCACCATGGACACCATACATACCTCACTCTTTATACACCGTAGTTTTGTTATTTCTTTGGGGACTTATTTCATTTTTTGTTTGGGGACTTATTTCATGCGCTTTTGGGGATTTATTTATAAAAAAATCATTTTGGGGACTTAAAAAAATAATTTTGGGGAGTTATTTCATTTTTGGATTGGAGTTTATTTCATTGGGGAGTTTTTTTACGGAGCCTTTCAATCGACTACTCATGATTTTCCAACACTGCAATGCAATTCAAGTGCGTTAATCAAAAAATGCCGCGCATTGCTGTGCAGTGTCGCACAGATCCGCTGAAGTGTAGTTCTGCTTCAGCTGGTTTTGGTCTTATGTATACCTAAATCATATTTTAAAATTGTAAGTAATTGGTTAATTTAAGACAAGTGAATTAAGAACTGTCCAAATCAGACAAGTGTGAAAAAAAAAAACAAACAAAAGATAAATTATACGCACATAATATAATACTAATGTATTAAAACCATAAATAGGACTCTTTAAAAAAAATAGTTTTATTAATTTGTATTTCTTTACACAAAAAAAATGTACTTCAAAAAAATAAAACTTTACAAAAATCAGTTTTTTTTTCAATTTTGAGGGCTCACCATTGTTTGGCAAAATTCATTTGGCATTTTTTTTGTTTCGCCTTAGTCGCATCAAATATTTCGTTTAATTCGCAACCCTTAGTTGGCAATTTACGTTTTCTTTTTCTTTCATTATGTTTTTTAATCATTATGCAATCCAAATTCGGCGTTTTTATATTTCGCTTTTTGTTAAAAATATTTACAATCATTTCCCAAAATTCATTTGGCAATTTGCTGTTTCGCTAATTTTTGTTACAATTTTTTTGTTTTCTTTTTTATTTTTTTGGCAAAATAAAGTTTCGCGGTTTTATTATTTCGCAAAATTTCGCCGTCGTTTTATTATTTCCGAGATTGATCATTTCGCCGTTTTGTTGTTTTGATCATTTGACTTCGGTTTTTATTTAATCAACTTTTTGTTTAGCCTTTGCTCAATTCATTAAAAATCGTGTTTTTGAGAAATAATCTTCTTAGAAATACATCCATACGAGTACCTATTATATTTAGGTATTATTTCCTTCGCAATTAAAAATTAAACTTTGTTGCTTAGTTTTTTTTATTCGGCATTCAATTGTTTCGCAATTTTTAGGCTTCCATTAACTACATGCCTTAATATTTCGCGCGAAATTTAAGCTTTTTATATTTTGCATACAATTGTTTCGTAATTTTTCGACGAGATTTCGCGTAAAATTTTAAGGCATGTAATTTAATGGAAGAAGAAGTGGAAAAATTACGAAACCATTGAATGCCAAATAAAAAATTGCGTAGCTTTAAAAATCGAAAAAACTAAATGAATATTGCGAAATGAAAAATGCGAAATGATTATTTGTCAAATCGTTAAAAAAAAATGTAATATGCAAAACGTAAAATGCTAAAACAAAAAAAATATTTTTTGGATTTAAAAAAAAATCAATTTTTTTTTTGAAAAACGATATATTTATTTTAGTTTAAATTTTGTAATAAGCATAAGCTTTTTGTGAAAAAAAAAATAATAAATGAAATCTATATACATATAAAAAGATTTGGTATGTTTCTCACCAAAATTGTTTGGCTTCTTCAGCGACGAAGGCCCACTTTCACTTTATTTTTTCAGTGTAACAAGTTCTTTTTCGTCGTCGCGTCTCGCCACTGGTGGGTGGTATGAAATGGGATTCTAGAGCGTCAAAAGTCTTGTAACAAAGGGCCTTAGTGCATAAAATTTTCAGAAATCAATTCTCAATACTTGACTTTAAATAATTCCAGTAAGTGTTTTTTTAACTTGATGTACATTTTTTTTAGGTGCGAGTTGCTTTCGTTGAAACTCATTATTGAGAGTTTTTAATTTTAGTTTTAAGGCACTTAAAACCCAAAATTAGTGATTATTATGATGCCAATGCGAAACTCACGAAGACCCAATTATAAATTCTTGCCAAAAAAAATTATTTTGGCCCAACCTTTCAATACAACGATATCACTTGCCGAAAACAGATGTGCAGCTTTTTCCAATGCAGCGAAAATAAATTCACACAGGTTCTCATGAGGGTGGACCTGGACAATAAATTTACGCAGGTTCTTATGAGGGCTGACATTTTCCAGGCTCTGCATGCAGCCTTTGCTGCACGATATCTCTATTTCTAATTTCGCTGCATGGGAAAAAGCTGCACATCTGTTTTGGGCTTTAAGCACTTTTTTTTTTTTTGTTTTAAAAACTACTTATCTTACAAGTTCACGAGTTGCTAGACGATCATGATATTTTTAAAGTTTTAAGTATTCAAATGAGAGAGAAACCATAGAACCATGCAAAGGGTTCTACATTTAGGTATGTTACGTGTTACGGTTGCTGATTACGGCCTTTCTTTTTAATTCTGTAGTTCTTTTTAAATTACTGACATTTTTTTTTTCTACATGTCTTCAAACTACTTATATAAGTAATCTTCAGCTTATTGAAATAAATATTCTTCTTCCTTCTTTACACAAACTTGGGTAAAATTTAAATTCTTGAACTACATATATCTTGATTTGGAACTTGCTTTGGAAAGATGGAAAACATTTTGTGTAATTTCTTTTTTTGCCTGATTTTCTAATGTTCTTTTTTAATATTTATTACAGTTATGATGGATCCCCGACTTTTCCTTTTAGTTATCATATCGATATGTCAGCAAAAAACCATTTCTGCCGAATACCAGTAAGATTTGATTAATATTGCATTTTTTTTAATATTAATCTTCCTATTTTCATATGTATTATTCTTATAAAGGCAAAGTTTGGCTTTTACGGACATCCTGCCAGAGGACACAAAACGGTATGATAAAATGAGACCTCCCAAAAAGGATGGCCAGGCAACAATCGTTTTCTTTCACGTAACAGTTATGGGCTTAGATTCAATTGATGAAAACTCCATGACCTACGTTGCCGATGTTTTTTTCGCCCAAACATGGAAGGACCATCGATTAAGACTTCCCGAAAACATGACAACCGAATATCGTTTGCTAGAAGTTGACTGGCTCAAGAATATGTGGCGTCCTGATTCGTTCTTCAAGAACGCTAAATCTGTAACTTTTCAAACAATGACAATTCCTAATCATTATATGTGGTTGTATAGAGATAAGACAATTTTGTATATGGTAAAATTGACGCTGAAATTATCTTGCATCATGAATTTCGCCATATACCCTCATGATACACAAGAATGTAAGCTGCAAATGGAGAGTTGTAAGTAAAGTTTGTCGTTTTAACTAAATCAATCCAGCTTTTAAAATAGATTAACAATTTCAGTGTCACATACAACAGATGACATGATCTTCCAATGGGATCCAACAACTCCGTTAGTTGTCGATGAAAATATCGAGTTGCCGCAAGTAGCGTTAATACATAATGTAACAGCAGATTGCACACAAGTCTATTCGACTGGCAATTTCACTTGTCTAGAGGTTATATTCACACTTAAGCGTCGTTTAGTGTATTATGTTTTTAATACATATATTCCAACTTGCATGATTGTAATAATGTCCTGGGTATCGTTTTGGATTAAACCAGAAGCAGCTCCAGCTCGTGTAACGTTGGGTGTTACTTCATTGTTGACACTTTCAACCCAACATGCGAAATCGCAAGCTTCCCTACCGCCTGTGTCATATTTAAAGGCTGTGGATGCGTTCATGTCAGTTTGTACGGTTTTCGTGTTCATGGCTCTTATGGAATATTGCCTAATAAATATAGTTTTGAGTGACACTCCAATACCTAAGCCTATTGCCTATCCACCTAAGCCAGTTCCAGAAGCAGCACCAAAAAAAGAGGAACCACCTCCACGCCCAAAGGATGAAAAGATCGAGAAAATAGAAAAGATATTCGATGAGATGACAAAACGAAAGGTGACTCATATAAACATTTAATATGTAGTACGCTTATACAATTATTATGTATAGTCAATCTTGTACCCATAGGCGCCCGCATGGGTGGGGGGGCAAGAGGGGGCACTTGCCCCCCTCCCTGGTTCTGGCACACCCCAACTTACCACTACATTTTTAATTTTAATACTATGGATTTATAACAAATACGACTGGTTTTTTGTGGTTTTCAGTTCTTGGCTACGGTTTGCCCCCTTGGCTCTTATGGTCAGTATCTCACTAGTTAACTGATGAGCCCAAGTGAGATCGTCAAGCCGCCTTGACGAAACGCTTATTTGTGTGGATTAAAGGCCATTTAAATCTATTTTGAAACAATAATAGTCAAAAAGTCTAATTACATAGGGCTAAGTCATCTATGTACTTGGCTGATTTATTTCAGCCGTATATAAAATTTGTATTATAAAAAACCTTCATATACAATTATTTTCTTGTTTTTGATATGTATCGCTGAAAACTTTATTTTTAATGTTACTCAGCGGTCTAATATACTTCACAGCCGTGCATCAGTACGTGAAAGATTATTTTGATTACATCCTGAATAAAATAACAAAAATTAAATAGAAAAATGAAAATAAATCAAAAAATATGGTACTTTAAAAGTTAATTGAAATAAAGGTAATTCGAAATGATTTCCATTTTTGCTGTTTAAATCGCTACTAAAGGTGATATTACATTGTCATATATATATGGCCAATGCGAGTCATATAAAATATGGCACAATATTTGTATATATGACAAGTATTAATAGTCTATGCCATATAAGTATGCCATATAATGATCACAAGCTTTTTCTGTCAATTTTTGTTTACAAATATGACACAGTTGCTACGAAAAATAAAATATTTAAAAAATCCGATATATTTGACCAATCACGTTTCATTAAATCATTATATTTTTTCAAATTCAAAATAATTCATGGTTGTCATATATATGGAGTCATATATATTTTGTCATATAAATATGACTATCACACTTATATGACATTTTTGAGCCATATTTATTTGGCAAACTTGCCATATATATATGACAATGTAATATCACCTTAACTGACAACTTCTTTGCCAACCAACCATTTTGATCAGATTTTGCAAAATAAAAAGGTATTTTCCACAGAATCCGTTCTGTTTATTACTATGATTTCTTATAAACAGCATCTAGTAGGTACAACTAAATTAATCACCTTTTTTTAAATCCTTGGGTTCCAGCTGGCCAATATGATAAATTATTATAAAGAAGAACTCGAAACAATTTGTATCTACTACTTATATAACTGACCTAAAGCCAAAAAAAAACAAATATCTAAATCAATTTTTTATAAAAAAGAATATACAAAAATTGTAGTCTACTTTTGAGTCTGCCCCCCCCTGGAAAAAATTCTGCGGGCGCCTATGCTTGTACCTACTGAATTTTTGACAATTTACGTTTTTTTTGGGATTTAGGGAATTATATAGTATATACTTATACATTTAGTAAAACATTTCCAAAAAATAACATGTGCAGTAGCGTGCAAGGCCGGAGCCAGGGGGGGAGGTTCACAGGGGTTTGAACACCCCCCAAAATTTTGTTTGAAATTATTTTTTTAATAATAGCTTTTTATTAAATTTTTTTCCCAAATTTCTGCACTAACAGCCCCATTCTCCCCGCCATCACTGATACCTCACAAGTCATAAGAGGTAGTGAAATTAATTTTGTGACTTTTTCGTATTCTCCACCAAAGTCACAACTTGTGAGAGTCACAAAAACAATCGAAATTGCGTGATCTTCTTCAGAGCAGGTCACAACTCACAAATTACATGTGTTTTGTCATTTTGACCTGACATTCTATATATTTTGCTAAAAATTTGCACCTTTCGATATTTTTGAGTGCTAAAATAAAGTAAAATGGGAATTGATTCGATTTATCCGCAAATTAATCCAAAAGTTTTTACAATTGCACAATATTTTCTTTAAAACGAATCATTTCACCGCCATCCATCGCCGCTGTCCGACGGCTATTCAGAACTTCAAGGGACGCAAATAGCTCTCCAAACAATTTCTATAAAGATTTTTTACTTCTATTTTAGAAAAATATACTATGCAAACGTATTTATTCACTCACTTTATTGCTAAAAATAAATGGAACCTTGCATTTTATAAGTTTTAAATAAATTTGTATGGCCCAATTAACATTTTTTTAATATTTTTGATCATAAGCTGTTCCAAAAATGACACTACAAAATTCAACTTCGATGTGGTGAGTTTCGTTGTGACTTTTCTTGTGAGGATTGGGGGAGAATTCCAAAAATGTTATCGAGTCACGAAAATCCTCACAAGAAATAGTCACAAAGAGCTTGTGACTTATGAGTCCTCACAAGGGGAGAATCGGGCTGTAAATCAAAGTACCTACATGCCTATTTTTCAAAAAAACTATGGTTAAATCTTCTACTAAAAAGCGAAAATTAATTTTTCAAAAAGTCATAAACTCCCGAATTTCAAGTGTCTGACTCTTTTGGTTTCGAAAATAGCTTGAGCTTGTTCTTGTAAAAAGGGGAAGGGAAACTTTTCTGGGCACTAACGTGTGCTTTGACTTATTTAGAGTCGATATCTTTATTCATTCTCAAGATATGGTCGACGAAAAAAAGCTCTAGTACGAACGTATTTCTACGTACACAGACACACACTATACACAGACATTCTCTTTTAAGGCTGTGTGCAAATTCAGTTAAGGCCGTGTGTAAATTCGGTTAAAATCGCGTTAAATTTTATCCAAAGAATAATTTTTGACACTAGTGAGGTTAATTTGTACGTAGAATTGTCAAATTTTAATCTCGAATAAATTTTAATCGAAATTTTAAACGAATTCGCAAACGGCCTAAAATCGCGTTACATTTTATCCGAAAATTTGACATTAGTGAGGTGAATCTGTACATAAAAATATCAAAATTTAATCTCGGATAAAATTTAATTGAAATTTTAAACGAATTCGCACACGGCCTAAAATGATGGATTCGAATTGCAGAGACCTCGAAGCGTGGAAAAATGTCAAAATTTCCGAATTTTACAAATCGGACCAATTACATAAACTTGCAATGGGAAGCGAATAAAAGAACAGACTTCTGACTTTCAAAACAGATGTTATATAGGTACTTTATTGTAATTTGCCGTTTTTTTTTTTAATATGTATTTGTTTTTTTTTTTTTTTTTAATTGAAGTATTTTTTTAAGAAATTTTCGTTAATCCTATGTATTATATCATAAATGTGAAAGTTTGTTTGTCTGTCTATTTGTTCTTCTTAATCTTTTAATTTACCTTATTGATATTAATGAGAATTGGTAAAGCGAGAGCTGGACATTGGGACAGACATAGGCCAATTTTTTTCTCCATATCTTAGACCAATTTTCAAAAAAAAAAAAAAAAATAATAATAAATACATATTTAAAAAAAGGGGACACAACCAAAAATGAAAGAGCAATACACGATTTGACTGGATATGGACATATAGGGAAATGGATATGCAATGAATACACATTAAGTTAAAGTTGAAGTTGATGCATGTGACCAATACGGTTTTACCAATATAGCAAAATAGTAACTTCTCAAAAATAAATAATTGTGTTCATACTATATAAATTATCTTATGTAGAACTTAAATAATTAAGTTTCGTTTTGAGCGAATGGCCCTAATATACCTACATACATACATACACACACATATTTGTATAATTTAATTTAAATAAAATTAAACTCTTTTAAAAATATATCGCAGGCGCAAGTCGAATCTAGCGCCTACGTCTAGAAATATTCAAGCTGGAAAGTTTGCAAGAAGTTTGTTCATTTACAAAGGAAATAATTTATCCATAAAAAAGCACTTCTTCATTGTATTCAAAATACTTGCAGACCGGTGCTCGCCTTGCTTCGCATTCATTAAAAAAAAAAACTTTTGCCGTTTGGATTCGGCAGTAAACTGTAGGTCCCCTCCATTCCTGCAGACATGCACACAGGAATTATTGAGTAGTAAGTCACTAGGCCCTGGTTGTGCTGGTTTGTGCCCACAAATTTATTTACATATTTATTTTATAGTGATTTATCTCCCATTAACATTTGATACATATGCATAACACTCAGTAGAGTTACAAACGCCTATATTTGTTTAATATTTTGTTCTATAATTCTTTATACTTTTAGTCTGTAAACGTTCGTCGTATCCCTCGCCCCGATACATCCGATGGACCTTGGATACCTCGACAGGAGAGTCGCATAATATTAACACCAGGTATAATTGCACCACCTCCACCACCACCACCGGAAGAAAAACCAAAGCTTACCCCGCAACAGGAACGCCTCAAACGCGCCATCTACATTGATCGAACTGCAAGAGTACTATTTCCAGCCCTATTTGCTTTTCTCAATATAACCTATTGGATAATATTTTACGAATACTTATAAGCTCACAAAAAATACAGCGCAAAAATATATTAAGACAAAAATAAATGTTAAATTATAAATAAAATAAAATTTTCGTTTTTTTCATTCTATAAATTGACATAGTTGAAGTAGATTATGTAAGCACCATCATGCACAAATGATTAAGTATTATTTATTAAAATCTTATTCCTCTTCATCGTATTTAGTTTTGATCAATGTGAAGAATTGATATGAAGTTGTCCCCAACTGAAAAAAAAAGTCAAATTTTAAAACGTATTTTTTTAACAAAATATAAATAACATTATATACATTTTTAAAACTTCCCATTGAAACAATAAAAAACTTAAAAGCCGTCAAAAAAGCTGGTTTATGTGAACGAGCTAATAGCAGTGGTAAAGATTTCTTATATTTAGTGTTTGCCATATACCATTTGTGAGAAAAAAATGCATCTGCTATATCACCACTCTAAAATTAAAAAAAAAAAGATATAAGTATATTAGATTACATGCATATTACTATCATATTTTGTTTAAAAAATATTAACAAACCACTTGAATTAGATTAGAACCGAAGTAACAAATAAAATACACATGAACGAGAGATGATATCAAGAATGCAAAAAACTTCATCATGTCCAGAATTTCCGAGCCAGCTGTAATTTGAAATCCAATCATACAAATGACTCCACATGAAGCAATGTAGTTCATCAAAATGGCCACGCTAAATACTTCGTTAATTTTGGAACTCAGGCTGAAAAATATGAAAATTGCTAGTCAAAAATAAATGTATGGGTAGGCAGGAGTATACAGACAATATGGGCGTAATTTATAAATACATTTTTTTAAAAATCGACTTCTAAAAATTGAAATAAACCGTTTCGGTTTAACTTTCAAAAAGAGTATGTTTTTTTTAATATAAGAAAATTTATTTGTACATTACATACATTATGTACCTACTGTGGTTTTGTTTTTTGTAAATTTTGAAATTACATATTATTTCAACTTTTGTTAGTTTAACTATGAGTATAGCCACCGTTGCCAGATTTTATTTGTTCATGCACGATTTTAAGAATCATATTCTCAAAGCTTAATATCCAGAATTTTTAACAAGAAATCTAAAACTTTGTAAAAGTATAAAATTATCAATTCTTAAAAAATAAATTAAAAAATAAGTAAAATACTGAACGAACGAAATCCATCTTAGTTTTGAAAAAAAAAGAAAACTAAAGTTACCTACTTTTCCCCAAATAAAAACCTTCAATAATTATAAAAAATTGTAATTTTTTTTGCCACATTAACATTACAAAACAAACAAGCATTAAAAAGTATGCCTACCATTTTCTTTTATTTCTAAAAAACTAAGGAAGATCTTTAAATCATGTTTTTTGCTTTTCAGTATTGACTTAAAATTGATAAAACATTGAATTATAAGATAATATGCCACTCATTTACGCAAAATATTGAAATAAAATCAACTTGGAAAAAATTTACAGATTTCACTCATAGAGTAACCATGGAGACATTGAAAATGACACCTGACTAATCTTTACAATTTAAATTAATTTAAACGTAATAATCTGTTTCAGACACCATTATAAGTTCTTAAGTTTCTAGGTACCTATTATGTATATTATGTATTTAATGTCACTTTCCATTTGGCAACCCCATCATACTTTTGTGTTCAACCAAAAAAATCGTTTTTTTTTTCATCTGCTATCAAAATTCATATATTAGGGCAAACAAAAATATGCCTTAACAAACAGTTTTAAGCTCTTACAAGTATGCCCTTAAAAATCAATTACATATATGCCCTTAACAAGTAATTATATGCTCAAAAACAATGATTATAAGTATGCCTGAAAAATATGCTCAATATTGCTTGTAAATGTAGGTTTGTATACCTTTGTATGTTTACTGCACTTAAAAGAACGACATAAATTTAAAAAACAAAAACAATTGTGGAACAAATTTTGCTTTGGCAACATTCATGTTTTTTTTTTAATGGAGAATCGTTTAAATGCATCTACATGGAGTTATTTAAGACATTAACTGCATCAAAAATAAAAAACAAAATTAACACGAGTGAGCTCCACGAGTTTGCTCTCGTGGCTAACAAAAATTTTGGCACCTTTCAACGAAAGAAATGTTAAAAAGTCAGAAGTACTGGGAAAAGCATTTTTTTTTAATTTTGGGTCAATATTTTCTAAATTTCCAAAAGGTACATATTGTTTAGGCCGTGTGCGAATTGGATTAAAATCGCGTTAAATTTTATCCGAAGATTAATTTTTGACACTAGTGAGGTGAATCTGTATACCTATGTAGAAACTTCAAAATTTTATTTCGAATAAAATGTAATCGAAATTTTAATTCAATTCACACACGGCGTTTAAATATTAAGAAGCACTCGATTACAAAATTGAAATAAAATCATGAGTCAATTTAACCAACTCAAAAAAAAGTCAATTTTCTCAAAAAAAAAAAAAAAATAAAAAAACTCCAACCCAAATTTCCGTAATGGGAATAACCTGAAGTCAGATTTTAATTTTTTAGTTATGCTATAATGCTAGTAATGTTACCTTATAGACCTTTATTATTTATTGAATAAACATTAATGCATTTGATAAACAAACAGCACATCTCGACCAGTGACGTCAGTGGTCATAAGTAGTGGAATGCGTAGTACATACGACTTCGAAGACTGAGCAAATCTGATATGCGTGGGTTCAAACCTCATGGTGTGCATATAGAAAGTTTTTCACAAAGCTCAAAGCTCATCAACACCACTAGAAAGGAGACTGATGATAGGGATCGGTACCCCTTGAAATAGCTATATCTCCAGCCAAACAAAAATAAAACGAATTAGCTAATATACCTACCTAAAATTAATTCGTAAACAATTGGTGGTTGCGCCTTTAAGTTGTTGATGTTGTTCAAAAATTCAATGAAATTGACGGAATAAAGAATGATCAAGACTAATAAACTGACATTTTAGTATGAATAATAGGTACAATAAATAATGATAATAACTGAACAAATTATGTTTTTTATGAAAAAATATATTTACCTACAAAAATAGACATGCCAAAATATGCAATCGTAAATATACAAAAATATGCATTTACTTATAAAGCGGATTTCTAAACTTGTCTCGTCTTAATAGTGTTACTAGAAAAAAATATTCTGCGGCATATTTTTGGTTGTCCTACATATTACATACCTACATAAATCGATTTCAAGCAAGCTTTACTCCGGCTTGCACACTCAATTACTTGCCTTTCTTATAAGACCGCACTGTATTCTGTAACGAATAATAATCATTCAAATACTATCTCCATAATTATTTAGATGCATAGCATTTACACATATATGTACCTACACTACATACAAAAATCTGGCAGAGCACCTATAGATAGATACACATTATTTGTTGGTTGCTGTTTTTCTTCTCTTTTTGAATATTCTTCATCATGACCATTCTCCACTGAAGCTTGTCTGTTGACGACGACCTTTCTTCGTTTTTTCCCCGCAAACCTATTACCAACGCCTGCTGTAGTTCATCGCTTGTGTTCGTTTGTTTATTTTTATCATTCTAGTAATGTTTTAGTAACACCAACCAAAAATTTGATAGTTGTCCCCCTATAAGCTGGAGTTCATTTTTCATATTCTAAATTCATGTGTTCATTTCAATCATTTCGGTCATTTCTTTAGTAACACCAACCAAAAATTTCGTTGTGATGCCCTATACGCTGGAGTTCATTTCTGATTTATTGAATTTATTTCATTTAATCATTTTAGTAACACCACAACTCTGTCAAAACGATCCTATAAACATTTTCAATGTTAAAAAATCACAATTTTGTTCAAAATTTTTACTGAAATTCAATTTCTCAGAAGCTATTCACTTAAACAACTTGATTTAAAAAGAATGGGTGTATAGCACATCTTCGTATTGTATTTTCGTTGATTTTTAATATTTGTTTCCTTTTTAAGTCAATTGACCAGAAGGGGGAGAATAGGGGTTTGTATTTTGGACGAACATTATTTCGCAATTATCATATTATATTTTCATGATTATCTAAATAATTTTTTGCAACCTTTGTTTCGCGAATTTGCGTTTTGTCTTAGACAAATTAATAGATTTTGTTTCATATTTGGTTAAGATAAGTCCGTTGAATTATTGAATTTGAATTTTTTTCCATTTAATATTATTGTATTATTCACGCTTGGGAAAAAATCTATTTTTCTGTATGAAAATATCACTTCGCTTCGATCTATAAACTAGTGTCGTTTTCCGTTGGTTACTCCTAGCACTCTTTTTTCACTCCATCCACACTCCTAACACTCCAAAAACCTTCCATTGGCTGTTCGGAGTGATGATTTAGGAGTGTTTTTTCACTCCGGATTTCATTAAAGAGTGCTAGGAGTGCACTCTGAAAACACACGTATTTTTAAAAGTATGTGTTGGATTAATTGTTAAAATAGTAAACGCTTCTTCTTGAGATGTTCTGGAATTGAAATTATTGAAGAATTCATTTTAGTTTTAACTTCTACATAGATACACATATTACGGAAGAGAGTTTTTCATATTCCATTGGAATCAAAAAAGAGTGAAACACTCTGAAAATCCAATCGAAAACGACATATCTGGAATACTATGTTTCGTTTTTTTTTTAAACGATTTGACGATTTGAGTAATCATTTCGCATTTTTCATTTCGAAATTTTTAAATTTAGTTTCTTTGTTTGATTGCCTTTTAGAATTTAGGAATTTTTTTTTAAATATTCTATTGTTTTGCTTTTTTATTTGGACTTTTTATTGTTCACCTTTTTTTATTTGGCATTGAATTGGCACATGATTTAATGACAGCCAAAAAATTGCGACTACCAAATAAAAAAAGAAACTGTACAACAAAAATACCTAAATAACACTCGTATGGATGTGCCTACATATGTACATATGTATTTTTAAAAAGATTTATTTTCTCAAAACACATAATTTTTAATGAATTGAGCATTGGCTCAGAATATAACATATTAATGCCGCCGCCGGATGTAAATGAAATTTTTAACGACTTAGGCCGTGTGCGAATTCGTTTAAAATTACGATTAAATTTTATCCGAGATTAAATTTTGACACTTCTACGTACAGATTCACCTCACTAGTGTCAAAAATTAATCTCCGGATAAAATTTAACGCGATTTTAAGCCAATTCACACACGGCCTTAAGACGAAACCATCAAGAAATGCCAAATCAATCTTAATCTTAAATCTAAATCAAACAATGGTGACCCGGAAATTTTTCGCGCCCTATGTACATACTTTTACATCTTCCTCATTTATGTTTCAGTTTTTTTTTGTTTTAGAGACTACATTGGCCAAAAAATTAAAAAGTACAAAAGTGAAAATTTTCAAAATCATTATGGGTTAGTGTTTCTCACTAACTTATATAAAAATGATGCAGAAATCTTAAATTTTGGTTTAAAAATAAAAAATGTATGTTCTTTTTCACAAAACAACTGCGCTAGCGGGAAAAAAATATTTTTACTTTTGTAATTTTGCAAAAAGTGACCAATGTAGTTAAGACTTAAGTAATAAAAAATAAAATGCAAGACTGGGTCGCACGAACTTGCTCTTAGTAAAAGTTTCTTCAAATTTTAAAGATTGAGTGTAATATAAAACACATAATTAATAATAATATGTATATGTATTTATCCATTAAATAAATAGAAGAACGAAAATTTGAATGTGGAAAAAAAAGCATGAAACGTTCTTTAAATTGATAAAATAAGTACTTAAAATGTTTAAATCTCAGAATGAAAATTTTAAAATCGTTGGAGCTGTTTTCTAAAAAAATAATTTTTTATACATATAAAAAATTTCTTCATATCTTTTAGAAAAAAAAAAAAAACGGTATGCCATTTTTAAGAATATAATAATATACAACTAAAACCATAATTTCAAAAATATTTATCAACCCGTTTTCAAAAAAATGACCTTTTTTTTTTAAATGCAAAAAATATTTTTTTAAAAATATTTGTATGAAGTATTATTCACACTGGATAGGACCTCCTAAGTAAAAATTTTGATCAAAATCGGTTAAGCGGCTAACGAGAAAATCGAAAATTAAAAAAAAACTATGGCAGGTAACATTAACGGTTAACGGTTTTTGGTATTTTTTTTTTCTCTGAAATATAGACCATAGCACTGCTAGTACACAAATAAAATTTAAAAAAATCGTTAGAGCCGTTTTTGAGAATAATAACTTTTTTTAAAACAATTGTAAGTACCGTTATTTTTTGAGCTAAAAAATCTCGATTTCTCCTCTAGGGAATCACCAAAAAATCTTATGCTCCAAGTTTGAAGAAAATCGCTTCAGGGGTTTAGGCTGTAGGCCGAGGTATAGACAGACATAAAAACATACAGACATACACACATACACACATATATACGGAATTGCGGGACCCACTTTTTTCGTGTTCTCTATCATCGTAATGTCAAGTTTGATTGTTATCTCGAATTCGATTTTTTGCACGAATGGACTAAGTAATGCACGGTATATATATTAAAGGTAATATCATTAGCGTTTTCATTTTTGTTCTGTTCTGCGCATCTACAAAAATGGTGGATCCAGTGCCCATTTACATGTCAAATTTCGATATTTGTTGTTGTTTTTAATATTGCGGTGTGAAGTTTTTGGGAGCACTCGAGCAACCATTTTTTAATTTCTGACAACCTGCGCAAGATATTACCTTAGATTTGTGTACTGTGTAAGTAATGATTGTTTTTGTAGTAGCCGAACTGTCATGCCGGAAGTCTATAGGTTCGATTCCCAGCCTCGCCACCTAATAATTTTTAAAATGAAACGGCTGGGTACTGTCCCTTACGAGGAACTGACAAAACCTCCAAGAGTATCTCTTGTCATAGAAAATTGCCGCTCACATTAGCCTAGCCGTTCGGATTCGGCAATAAACTGTAGGTCCCCTCCATTCCTGCAGACACGCACACAGGAATGGTTGAGAGTTGTAGGTCACTAGTTCCAGCCTCCTCATAATAAACAACATTACCTAGATTATCGATTGGAAGCGTGAAAAATTTGATATGTTGCTGAAAAATATAAAATTGGATAATTGGCACTACCACTAATCAAAAATATTTGAGGCCAACTCTTCAACAATTTTATTAATAATTCCAAAATTTAATTTTAGTTGAATTTTGGTTTTCGTGTGTTGTACACGCTCGTGGGTAAATGAATTTTCTTGAACCACATACAATTACATATTTACCTATCATATATGTACACACACGCGCAAGTTGAATTTATGCATGGATTATCCAATCAAAGGTGCCTTTTGCTTCAATTAATTTAAAAGTAGATATGTACTCACCTTAAAATGTCATCATGATATCGGATGAACTTTCCCAATTCTATAAGATCTCTGTCCGTACCAGTAGGTGTAAAATCAGTGATTTTTTTTGCCAAATAATCAAAATGCATACAAGCTAAGTGAACAATCGAAACTAATAACAGATCGGAGCCCAAAAAAAAACACGATAAAATATATGAAGCCATTATCTGATAGAAGTACACAAAAGGATATATCGGAAATTGTTTTTCATTAAACGAGTAATAAATAATGAATGGGAATCTATAAACGAAATCACCACCAGTTACATATTTTTCTACTATTGATTGTATTAAAGGAAAAAAATTGAACATTGTTGTTGTCGAAAAATGATAAATAGCTAGTGTTTTCATGTACATTTCAATTTTTGTATAATACTCATCTAAACGGTATTCAGTTATGGCTTCATTAGTTTTTGGAAAAATTTCTTCCATTTTTAAAAGAACATCTTTCAAGATAAATCGACCATTCCAAACTGCTATCATTTTGCAAAGAGAGTTTATTACGAAGCCTGCATAGCAAGCGAAAGCTGTCAACTCGATTGGGTCTTCAAACTCGTAATAAAAAACCACAGCATTTTTAGCAAACAAATGAAAAGTTAAATTAATCATTATCATTCCGAACGCAATTTTTTCTTTAAGAGGCTTTTTCTCCTCTGGATTGTATTTAAAAACTCTGATCCCAACTAATTTATATATACCAAAAGGTATTTTTGTAAAATCACTTAGCTTGATATTTCTTCCAAGTTTTTCCATGTTTTCAAGCTTAAGAACTTATAGCTCTTGTATTTGTATCCCTTTTTATACAATGCTTTTGCTTAGTAATAAATAGTTTTGCGGTTAAAAAACTCATTATTTGCCATTACAGTCCGATTAATTTGTTGAGAAACTTTGCACTTGAATTTAATGTTTGTGTACAATAAAATACATTTACAACAGGGTGATATAACGTGTGTATATGTATGTTAATTTTTGATTTAAAACCAAAGAAACATTAGGTGTACGAATATGAATTTGTCTTCTTTCAACTGAGTGTTTGGAATTTTGTTAACAAATGTCCCCTCTTTGTCAAGGGAAGGTAGTTTTTTTGGTCTGTAATATTAAATGGTTATCAGATCTTTCACTTCAAATCAAATATAGTTCGGATTTCGCTGTTGTCTTTGATGTAATTCAAAAAGAAATGCATATTACTTACTGTACGAATATGAGTTTGATTGACTGTAGCTATAAATTTTTAAAAATGGTTCAATCATTTCAAGGCGAAAATATTTCATTAGTAGTTGTTATCATTTATTACGCAGTCTGAACCTGAACCAATATCAAAATTGCCAATTTATAATTCCAGAAGATTTTATTTGCAATTTGGTTGAGATTGATGGTCGTGAACTGTTTTCCAATATCTACATATGGGATGAAAAATTTCCTGTAAGGAGATGGTTTTTGAGTATTGACTTATTTTGCATTATTCTTTCAAGAATGATGTAAAATAAGTGGCATGACATTCTCTAATACCTTAATCTTTTCTAACATGTAAAAAAGTATCGCTAAGGTCCTTGCGACAGTGATGAAAGAGCGTGAATTCTTCATAGTCATCCTGCACAAATGGAGGAGTTTGACGTAATTTGAAAATTTGTAGCCTAAGGCCACAATGATATAGACCTTTCTGCTTCAGGTAGGTATACTTTATGTATACAATACAGCAGAAAAGATCTTGCAGGCAATTTTTAGAAGACGGATTCTTCTGTAGCTGGCACAGTTCAGAGGATCGAACAAATATTTTTGCTGCTCTATTAATCTATCATCCTTTCCAAATCATCACCTACCACATACAACAGCTCAGCACCAAGCCCGTCAGCACCCAGTATACTAGGATACTATAGGACAGAAAGTATACCTACACATATACAAAAATAAATGATTGTTTTTTATGTTTATACTCAATATTTACCAATTATATTTGGTATACCAATAAGTAAACAGCCATACAATTTGGATGGTAAAAAACAAATATTTATGTAAACGGCTGAAATTTTACCGGGCTTATGTTTTCAAAAAATCCTAGCTAAAAATCTAGTGGCATTGAAAATCGGAGACAATTATTCCATTTTTTGAACCATTCTAATGAACATATAAGATTTTTAAATTGATGTAATGATTATTTAGTAAACCAAACTATAAACATCTGCTAGGAACATGATGGACACCCGTAGAGGAAGCCGAAAAATACCTACTTTGTAACTAGATGCGATGCTCGCGTTGCTTCGCAAATAATTCTGTGAACAGTACCTATTTGGTATAGTTCTTTTCACACAAGGCAACTGAGTTTCCAGCAACAATCAGTTCATAGGCGAGAAGGGCAGAAAGAAAGAGGGTTAAACAAAATCTCCCCGGTCAACAAATTCAGGAGATTTTTTTGGCGTTCCTCTTCACACTACGTTTGTGTGCGTTCAACCAAGGTAGTTTAAAAGAAAAATAAGAAAATCTCTTCGGGTTTTGTTGCTTGCGTGTGAAAGGTACCTATGGTAGGCAAGTCCCTGGCAAGATTTCGGTAAGGAAAACCTAGGCGAGGAAAAAAATGACAGTCCCCTATTAGTGCCTTGCTGAGAATATTAATTTAATTAAATACTGGTGAAGCTCTTGATAGTAACTATGTAACCATGTGAGTACAGTGCAGTAATATTAATATGACAATTAATAAAAGGGGGGTCTTATTATATCGTAATAAAAATGTATGTGTTGTTGTTAATTAACTGTTTAAAATACATGTTGAAATTGAATCGGTGTGTCAAATAGTAAAATCTTAGTTACAGACAAATATAAAAATCTTTTTTTATGAAAAGACGATGAAACCTTTAATTTAATAATCTTGTGAAGTATTTTCTCTTTTAAATAATTACCATATAAAATAAATAAAACTAAATACGGGGTCACTTTGATCTTTTGTCAGATTTCACTTTCCATTCAGCCAAAAATGTTGACAGATTCACTAAACAGCAAGCATAGAAGAAGAAATTAAAGGAACGGGTATATCGTGGAAAAACTGAGGCTTTTTTAAACCTAGTGTGAGTTACACAAACACAAATGCATTCACACTGGGTCAGCGTGAAGTTAGACGGCTAAAAGCTGGGGCACCCAAATGATTTTTGTTATATTTCTTTTCGGTCAGGAAAGTAGGAACACGTTTAGCTGGTCAAACTAGATTACGATTTTTATCTTCTCAGAAGTACCTAGGCACCTTTACAGGAACACGGCAGTTGTTAATGAACCTGTTAAAAAAAATTTGGTTTGTATTTATCCGATTAAATAAATAATTGAATGAAAGTCATGATTTTTTTTTTTTAAATTGTGATAAAATTTAAAGTGAGTATAATAAAACTAACTTAAATCGCTGAAAAATAACTGCACTACGGGCGCTCAACGGATGTGGCCGCCTTGCATTACCAACAAAAACTAATACGACCCTGGGGGAGAGTTTCTAATTTTGACAGGAGAAGTATATTTCAAATGACGGCTCTGAGTTTCTTTGTTTTTTTTTTTAACTCTTGCGGCCTCGCTCACGTACAATGTATATGTGATATACACCAGTTCCTTTACTTCTTATTCAAAGACAGCAAGTCAGAAAAGTTTAGAACAGAACATTTCTCAACCAACAGCAAACACTTGTTATTTTTTCTTCTAAACTGTTTCGGACAGCCTCACTGAACATACCTATAGTGCAGCGACGTTTATTCGAAGTTGCGCAGGTGTTCACCGCACACCCTACCAACATCTTAATTTCCATACGTATAGCCAAAGTTCTCCAAAATACGCATTTGTCTTTCTTTTCTTTAGTAACTTATCAATACATACGGCAATAAATAATTAAGATCTGTGTACGAACTCAAATAATCCTCAAACAAAAATCAGAACAAATAATTCACTTCCATTCAAAGTAACGAAAAAATTTCTTTTAACTTCAGCGCACCGCAAGCTAACCCAAATCCACATACAACGTATAATTCAAATTACCTGTCTATCAGTCAAAGAAGTGCCTAATAACAAAAATTTCCTCGTAGGGTGTTCTCCTTACTTAAGCGCACCCAGCTAACCCAAATCCACATACAAAAAAATTCAAAAAAAAAAAGCACAAGAAATCGTTTTCCCTTATAAATCTTAATGCATTGGTGTTCACCTTCATCAAGCGCACCAACAAAGCCCAAAGTCCCCTTTCACACAGGCAACTGAGTTGCCGGCAACAATTAGTTCATTGGCGAGAAGGGCAGGAAGAAAGAGGGGGAAATGAAATCTCCCCGGTCAATAAATTCAGGAGATTTTTTTGACGTTTCTTTTCCCACTACGTTTGTGTGCGTTCAACCAAGGTAGTTTAAAAGGAAAATAAAGAAAATCTCCGGGTTTTTGTTGCTTGTGTGTGAAAAGGGGCGTTCACATTCAACGACATGTCGACCGACTCGAGTCGTTTTGCTAGCGTTCACATTCTACGACCGTTTCGCCGACTTCATTTGAAAACAAAATTTCAATGAGCAAACATTACGCGTATTTAATTTTGTACACCAATATTACCGCACTATTTTCGATTTTTTGCTTTTCTATTTATTGTTTTACTTCGATTTCAACGTGTGCTATTTAATTCTTACATACAAAATAGAAGAAAAACTGAAAAATTAAAATCATCGGTCGTTCGACTAGTGTTCACATTTACTACAACGGTCGACCGACCGAGCAAAATATTAAAAAATTTGAACTACACAACAAGTCGGTCGACGGTCGTTCGACTGCTGTTCACATTACAAAATACTGCCGACTAGATACATGTTGATCAACTTGTCGTTCAATGTGAACCCCCCTATCGGTACAAGAGATTGTTAAGGAGATTTAAAGAAAACGTCAAAAAAATCACCAGCAACTAGTATCTTCGTGTGAAAGGGGACAAACAAACAAAATGTGTGTTGTTGATCGTCGCCATGACTCGGTTGCAGTAAGGGGTGATTTTTTTTACTTAAAAAATCATCAAAAATGTCGATAGAACCTGACTAGATTGTTTATAACTGGGAGGATTTATTTCATAGAGGTATCTAAAGAAAGGTAAGAAATCAACCCATTTCCTGATGTACATACATTTATAACGGTTCATATAAAAAAATATAATTGAGGCGCCGTAAACCCAAAATTGATTATTTTTAAATCACATTTATCGGTAAATGTGATGAAAAATTTCAAAAATTTTCAAAAATTATGTACTACAATATTGTGCATCTAACTATGTTGAACAAATAAGTTCATGGTTTCATGGCGGTGATTTTAAGAGCGTAGCGAGAAATTTCGACTTTCAACGATTTCTTAAATTTCATTGAAAAAATCGCTTGAATCGACTTATAAAAAAAATCTTACCTCAAAAATAAATGTCACTTCCTTATGAAAGGGCTATCAAAAAAACCTCAATGAATTATCCATTTTATTAATGTCACAATATTACAAAAACTTAATTATAAAAAATCTTAAAAATTTCAAATAGAATGTATTTTCAATTTTCTTCAAAAACTAGAAGACATAAAACCATTCGGATTCTTGTGTTCGATTGAAAATTAATATGTATACGCATTGACAACAAAAAGTTAATTTAGCACTTCATTTCACAATTTTGAAAAAATTGGTCTACATTTTTTTTATGAAAATTTTAAGTTTTTATGCGATTTTTTTTTAAAACTATTGACATAAATAATTTAACTTAAATTTAAGATTAAAGAATACATTTCTGGCTGTCAAAACCGGTATAATACTGTATAGTAAGTGTTGCCGTTGTTTTTTTTAATATATATTTTTTTTCATTTTAAGTCATTTTTTCTAAAATTGGCAATACCTCCTGTTCATCACTTAAACTATTTTAAATTATTTAAATTACAAATTATTGAATTAAATTAAATCAGAATAAATTAACGTAAATATAAATAATGCTAAATAAATAAAGTTAACTTTGAACCTACTATTGTGAACTAACGTAAAAACATAATAACGAATTGCTCACACCTGTTGACACTTCTTGTCAAATAATTATTTGTATGTATTAAACAATGTAAAATTATAATTTAACCTTCATGAGAAAAGAAGGTTATTCTTTCGAGAACTTTCCGACACGACACTACCTACCTACACGATAATTAAAAATCTAAATTATATTAAAATCAAAAGTTGAGTTTTTTTATTTATAAAAAATAAAAAATAAAATAAAACCAGCGCGACACATACACATTTGGTCCTTCGAGTTGAAAAATAATTTAAAGAAAAAGTGTTTGTATGAGAGTTTTATTTGACATTTAATTAAAAGTGCAAATAAGTACATAAGTACATGAAGATATATATCTATATACATTTGATATTTAATAAACTGTTTAAATAGTTTTAAATCATTTAATAAAAATTCAAAAGTCAATTAAAATAACTTTAATTAAAAAAAAAAAAAAAAAAACATTTGTGCTGTGCAAATCGGGATTCCCGCGTCGTGTAACCCAACGCAACAACAACACCACACACCACCATTTTATTGAAGGCACACAAAGTAAGTCCTCATTTTTAAAGTATTTTTTTAGTCTTTTTTTATTACATTTTATAAAATAAAGTCCAATATGTCGTTTGGGGAGCTGCAAAATGAAGTTTTGGCACAAATAGAGCGGAATTTTTCGAATTTTAAGAAGACAGGCCAAGCTCGTCGCACTGTCAATTATTTGAAAACTCGTCTAGAGCTTTTAGAAGCTAATTTGGCCAATGCCAAAAGGTATCACGAGGAAATTGTTAGTGGGGGGAAGCTTGAAGAGACGTTAAAAAAGGAAGATTTGATGGTTGTATTTGACCAGATTCGTGATAGTTATCTGGATTATCGTAGTGAGTTGATGGATGCCCTTGACAAGATTGCTCCACCTCCACTGCCTTCGCCTATTCCTCTTGCAAACAATTCATCTGTGCCCCAAACAACACCACCAGTTCAACAAACGAATTTCCTCAAGCTTCCGCCAATTAAACCGCCGACTTTCTCAGGTACTTATACAGCATGGCGTTCCTACCACGACATTTTCATTTCTCTTGTGCATAAGAACCCAAATTTGAACGAGATTCAAAAAATGCACTTTTTGAAAGATAGTTTGACTGGGGATGCCGAACGTCTGTTGCACCATTTAGACCTGAGTACGGGGAACTATCAGAAAGCATGGGATTTACTGATAGAGAGGTATGACCATAAGAGGGTTTTAGTTAATTCCTACCTTAAGGTTCTATTTGGTCAGACAGCACAAACCAAAAAGTCGGCAGAAAGTCTAAAAACCTTATTAGACACAACAACCGAGGTCGTCCATGCCCTGGAAAATTTGGAATTACCAGTGGAACACTGGGACACAATACTTATTTATATTCTCTTTCAGAAATTGCCCAGTAAAACCCAACAATTATGGGAAGAAAAGCTAGGCAATGAAAAAAAACTGCCAATCTTTTCTGATTTCACTAGCTTCCTCAAATCCCGTTTTAGAACGTTATAAGCAATTGTACAGCAAGGTAGTTCAGCCCCAACCTCACAATCCAAGCCAGTTACAAAACTATCCGTTTCAGCCAAAGCATTTCATGCTAAAACGCAACAAAAACCAGAAAAAACTACACAACAATACGTTTGTCAAATTTGTAGACAAGGACAACACTCTTTGATAAAATAAAATCAGCGCGACACATAAACATTTGGTCCTTCGAGCCGGATGTAATGTCAACAGTTTTTAGCCATGGGTTCTGTTCAAAAACAACGGACTGTTCGTCAGATTAATGTTTGTGAGAATTGCCTTGCGTACAGTCATACAACACGAAATTGCCTGAGTAATCGTACCTGTTACTTTTGCAATCAAAAACATCATTCACTTTTGCACATTAATTCACAAAATTTAACTACTCATACAAACAACTCAACACAAAACTCAACTTTCAACACACCAACACAACTGCAACAAGTTACCCAACCGCGAAACGAACAGGTGGCTGTGAACCCGAACGCTCCTGCTTTCCAGCCAACAGGTATCAGCACACCAAGTTGCAGCACTCGACACAACTTTTTTGCGTCACAGCTCCATGATACACAAATTTTGCTTGCAACTGCGATCGTGAGGGTACACTCTGGAGAGGGAAAATTTGCGGATCTACGAGCCCTAATTGACCCGGGTTCAGATGCTACCTTTATATCCGAACCTGCAGCAAGGCTACTCAACCTACCACGACACCGTACACATGTTAATGTACCAGGGTTAGGGAAGGTCAGCAACGGCACCAGTCAAAACTACGTTGACCTTATGTACGCTTCCAAACATTCGATGTTTGAAGGAACAACTAAGGCGTTCATTCTCAAGTCGTTGACTGGCCTTCTTCCGGCCCACAAAATGGTACTTCACACTTGGGAACATCTTGCTAATTTACAATTAGCAGACCCCAACCAAAACAATAAACAACAACAAATAATAACAGAGCTTTCACCAACAACAACAATAGAAGATCAAATAAGCCTAAGTCAAACGATAATATACAACAACACTAAGCACAAAAGTATTCCGCCTGAAGATGGAGTAGCAGCTCCGAAACGCGTCGTAAATACAAAAACAAAAAGTTGTAAAATTTAAAGCTAAAAGTTAAAATAAATAAATAAATAAAAATAATTTTAATTGCCTTTTTATTTTATTTTTCAACCAAATTATCAGTAAGTGGAACCAGTCCTCCAGTTGTAGTACCAAAGCAGCAACCACTAACTCCACAAGTCAAAAAGGAGCTCACACGGAAATCAATTAATAACACCGCCAGCAGCTCAAAAAATATCTCTCTCCTTAGTCACGGAGGGAGGGAAGAATTATTGTGTATTCACCTTAATTTGCAATTGAAGTCATCAATCTTTTGTTGACAGTATCTGGTAATAACCATTATTCTTATCGTGTAATTTTATATTTTAAAGTCGCAATATCTTTTTGTTAATAAAAGAACTTATATTAAATAAAACTGAGTTCAATACATAACAGCCGGAGAATTTAACTAGAAATTTTTCAATCACATAATTAATATTTCACTAAAAAAATATTTTTCCAATTGAAACAACTTCGATTCTGTAGTATTTAAGTGCCAAACAAAAACTAAATACTAACAAAACATATGTCATAAAAGGAAACGTCAAAAAAAATCCACAAATTTTGAAAAAATTTAAAAAATACTGCTTCACTTGCCTGTCTCTTTATCACCACAGAGTGGGAACGAGAAAAAGTATATAGACGTCAAAAAAAAATCCAAGGAGTAAGTCCAATGTGAACACCGTCTATGAAGAATGGTGAAAAAGCATCTTGAAACGTGTATGAGATTTTGAATTGTGTAAGAACATGAAATAAAAATAGTAAAACTAAAAAAAAAAAAAAACGTGAAACATATTCGATTAAAACAACATAAAGCAACATGCGGTGCTGTGTGAAATCGTGTTAAAACGCAAATAATAAGGAGTGCACAAAGTTGTCTTTTCACATGTATATTTTGACTCATATGTTACGTAAATTAATGTAAAGTGATGTTTTTTAGATAAATACATTTTCCTAGAATACTTGAATAATGATATTTCGTGGAATTTTTCTACACAAAATCAAATTGGTTTAAAATTAAAAAAAACTCCTAAAACATACTGCTCCTGTCAAAATTAGAAATTCTCATCCAGGGACGTATTAGTTTATGTTGGTGATGGCAAGGCGGTAAAATCCGTTGAGCGCCCGTAGTGCAGAGTTATTTTTAACGATTTAAGTTTATGTTATTATATTCACTTTTAATTTTATCACAATTTAAAAAAAAAACATGACTTTCATTCAATTATTTATTTAACCGGATAAATATAATCCAATTTTTTTTTAACAGGTTCATTAACTTGCCTTGTTCCTTTAAAATTGCCTAACTATTTCTGAGAAGATAAAATTCGTAATCTAGTTTTACCAGCTACATACTTTCCTGACCGAAAAGAAATATAACTAAAAATCATTTGGGCGCCCCAGCTCTTAGCCGTCTAACTTAACGCCGACCCTGCGTGAATGCATTTGTGTTTGTGCAACTCACACTACTTTGAAAAAAGCCTCAGTTTTTCCACGATATACCAGTTCCTCTTATTTCTTCTTCTATGATCACAACTCCAGAATAGGGTTATAACTGAGTTGGCTAAATATTTACTCTACGAACACACTCCCAATTCATACACCTGAAACGTATTCCATAACCGCTTCAAAAACTCTCATTCTATACAAGCGCCACTTGTGTCAAAATTTGACAACCGAACTCAGCATAACCTTCCTTTTAGCACCAATTTCTGTGCTGTGTACACGTGTTTTTAAAAATGGCACCCGTAGAAAAAGTTAAAAAATCAGCCAAATCTGGCAAAAAAGTCAACAAACACCCCCTAAATAGTTACCTGGGAGGTGGAATTATGCGTTATTCCAAAAGCCAGGTAAAAATTCATGAATTTCATCATATAAAAGTGGTTTTTTGAGTGCGTTCAAAATAGACACAAAAATGTGATTTCGCCCTTGCAAATTACCCAATTGGAATTTGTATTTCTAAAAATCGACAGAAAATGTCTTTTCCAATCTAGTATTATTGTAAAAATAGTAAAAAATAAACCCAAAGTATTCATATGATATCTAAATTTTTGTTCTCAGATGTACAAACGCCGTGCTCAATGGCGCCTGAAGTCAACAAAGCGCCCAGTTGTAAAGAAGGAAAAAATCCCAATTAAGAAGATTAAAAAGATTGGTGGTCCCAAGAACGGAGGTGAACGTGTTGTTTACTTAAAGAAACCAAAGGCCAACTACCCAACCAAGGCTGTAGTCAAGAAGCGCCCTGCTCGTGGTGTATTCAGCAAACATGTTCGCAACACTCGCAAGAACATGAAGCCCGGACGCGTGTTAATCCTTTTGGCTGGTCGCCACCAAGGCAAACGCGTAGTGCTGCTTAAGGTTTTAGCTTCTGGACTCCTTTTGGTTACCGGACCTTTCGGTATCAACTCCTGCCCATTGCGTCGTGTTTCACAGCGTTACGTTATTGGATGCCAAACTCGCATCGATTTGGGTAAATTGAATGTACCAGAACACATTAATGACACATATTTCAGACGCATCAAGGCAAAGAAAGAGAAGAAATCTGGTGAAGGAGACATCTTTGCTCCCAAGAAGGAGAAGTACGTTCCAACTGAACAACGCAAAGAGGACCAGAAGGCCGTCGATGCCCTTGTACTCAAGGCAATTAAAGCCAGTCCAGATGGCAAATTCTTGAAGAAGTATTTGCAAAGCATGTTCAGCCTGCGTTCCACACAATACCCCCATCGTATGAAGTTCTAAGCGCTTAAGAATCGGAATATGTAACGATTTTTTTTACTTATAATAAACCACAATTAAAATGAAATGGATGATTTTATTTTGTATTAACAAATCCAAACAATATTATAAGGTGAAGATTTCAAGTATTTTCAAGCTTAAAATCTATTTTGTTGGTCCAAGCAAAAAGGCTATATACATATTCTGGAAACCCAAATACAACAGTGGCTAGATTTTGACGACTTTGTATTTGTATTTTTATTTTGACAATAGTTTAGTATCTTATACTGGTGAAAGGCATCTCTAAATTTGTTTGCTTCTTGGGGATGAGATAACGAGAATCAATATATTTCTGTTTACACTTTTGTAGGTATTTTGTTTTCATAAACGTCTGACTAACTGATTTCTGCAATGGCAAAAATGAATTAAAAAAACTACTTTTTTAAATCTAAATATATGTTTTGGCTCGTAATTTTTAAGTATTTCAAAAATTGTTACTTAAATCGAAGCAGTAAAATGTTTACATTTAAGAAATCGGTTTAATACTGACTTTGATAAGAGTGGCTGTAATGATACACTGTTCTGAAAAATT
This sequence comes from Epistrophella euchroma, assembly GCA_947049315.1. Lineage (NCBI taxonomy): Eukaryota > Metazoa > Arthropoda > Insecta > Diptera > Syrphidae > Epistrophella > Epistrophella euchroma. The sequence goes on from OX346246.1 coordinate 130,719,450, forward strand.
CTGCGCCAACTGAAAAATGTATTCCAATTGAAGATGGATTTATTGAATTAGATTCTGCTTGTCCACTAAAGCCCCGGTTTTCTTGGTTCACATCGGGGCGTCAGTTTTTCTTGTACACCGTCCGAATCTGGAACTCCCGGCTACGACAAATGAGAGACATGGCAGGTAAGAATAAATTAAAATTAAACGAAGGCATATTTACTTAAATGAATTTCTGTTCAATTTAATATTTCACTAACAGGTACTTGAATTAATTTTTATATTTTTTTTCCCTAATTTCATTTATTATAATTTATTTTCTACCAAAGCTAATAATGTGAATTTGTTTAAAATATAATATAAATAATAAACTGAACTTGCACTACGTTAAAAAATAATGTGTAGGTATAACCTAAAATAAATTAAAATGGATTTAATGCACAACTTGCAAACTTAAAAAATACATATTTGCCTTGGTTATTTTCGTCTACCAAAACAAATATAGATACACATATATTTATAATTTATGTAGGTAGTTTTATTAGTTTTAGAAGAAGGTATTATAATGTTTGTAATCCGATGTTTAGGTTTTTATTGATTGAGGAGAAATTATTTCACTTCCAACTAGTCTGTGATTCCACTATTCGCATTCGTAAAAAGTAAACCATAAAACAATGATGGTCTTAAATCTGAGTCCCCCTGGCCCTGGTGGACAAAAAGTTTTTAATTTATATAAACAATCAAGCACAAAAAAAAAAGAAGTTGTTTGCTTAGATAAACAATTTATACGGGTTTCGTTTGATTTTTGGAGGACGGAAAGCCAGAGACCCAAGTGGGGAAAATCAACACAATGATATCAGTCTCACATAAGAAAAAATAAGAGGACCCAGCGCGTACCCATTATCGATGGTGTCTTGTAAATATATAATAACTATACACATTGATTCTTCTGTAAACTTTTTCGTATAGAAATTGGTATCGTTATCGGCATAAGAGTTTGAATCTTTCCAGTCTAGTACATAAATAAACTTTCTTTTTTAATAGTTTTAGATCAAATATTATACTTTGAATTTGGACCGTTACAATACATATATATATATATATATATAAAGACTTCTTTTGAATGAATAGCCCCAAATAATTAAGAATAAAGTGAATATGGAGGAAATACCCACATTTAAAAACACAGGCCACTGATGAGCCTGTTTAGTTTCTTAAACATTATCTTTATTGAAAATAAAACGATTCCATTATTTGAATTCTAAAGACATATTATTTTATTGTGGAATTACGCAAAAGGGTTTTTCTTTCTTTTAGTTTCTTAATAGAGGCCATAATGGTGTCCATTTGAATCTGAATATTAGCAGCTTCAATGACCAATTCTAATGAATTTTGAAATTTTTCTTTGGTTACTTGTAATGGCCGGGGAACAAGAACTCCAAACCATCTCATTGGATCAATAAATCCTGCTTCTTTATCAATTGCATATCGTTTAAGCTGGAATTCCTTATTAGCACATGCACTCTCCGACTCAATTTGTTCTACACGCACTAGAGCATTGAATTCTTGACTCTCGTCTGTAGGTAGTTTTGATATTCCAACAGTTTTTGGTCCCTGAATATAGCGAGCTTTTGCACAATTTATTCTTCCTTCATTTGTGACTTTTTCAATTGTTACTTTGCATTGAACTAGTTGTTCCACTAAGCTTAAAAGTTCCAAGAATAAGTCATCCAAATGTTCATGAATTTCTTCAAGATCTAGTTCTTTAAAGTCCTCTCGTATTAGTTTTTGTGGCATATTTTATGTTAAAGTACCCAGGTTTTTTTTAGAAAATAGAATAATTTTTGTTGAAAATAGATCAAGATGTGCTGTTTGTGTCACATGACTTGACACAGGTGACAGATGGAAGCATTCAATTAAAAAAGTTTTTTTCCTTATTTGACGGTGTTCACATTGGACTTACTCCTTGGATTTTTTTTGACGTCTATATACTTTTTCTCGTTCCCACTCTGTGGTGAGAAAGAGACAGGCAAGTGAGGCAGAATTTTTTTATTTTTAAAAATTTGTGGATTTTTTTTGACGTTTCCTTTTGTGACATGTGTTTTGTTAGTATTTAGTTTTTGTTTGGCACTTAAATACTACAGAATCGAAGTTGTTTCAATGGGAAATATATTTTTTTAGTGAAATATTAATTTTGTGATTGAAAAATTTCTAGTTAAATTCTCCGGCGAATAAAAATTTGTGTTTTATTTTAAACACTACTGAACGTCAGAGTGAATCGGTCGTGTGTGTCTGAACACGAGCTGACTGACTTATGCCAAAAAAATCGTGAATCTGAGTCCAATGTGAACACCGTCTTTGGATGAACAGAATAGACGCGCGCTTGATGGAGAGACACTTGAAAAAACGACCTATCAAATTTAAAATGCATATAAACTCGTTTGAGTGAATACAATAGGCGCTTTTATTTTTTAAGTTCAGAGTTGGTTCAGAGCAGACAATGACCACTGAGTAGAGCCTGAGCGAGCGGATAAACTCTGTGTAGAGTGTGCTCAGAGCACTCCGATTTAATTATGAACAAGCACACCATGGAGCACTGAATTCTCATATCTATGAAATTGCATGAAAACTGTATGAAGTTGGCCTACTGCGCTCAGCTTTTTGCTCCGTTTGCTCGGTTACCCTGAGCATGTAGTTAAAATTTCTTATGGAGGACAGTTAAATCTAGAAAATTTTAATTTTTAAGCCTTAACTACATAAGCCAAAAAAGTGAAAAAGTACAAAAGTGAAAATTTTCAAACTCATTTTATGATAGTGTTGCTCACTGGAAAATGTATAAAAATGATGCAGAAAGCATAGATTTTGGTTTAAAAAGAATTGTGTACATTCTTTTTCACAAAACATTTGCGCTAGCGGGAAAAAAAATATTTTTACTTTTGTAATTTTGCAAAAAGTGGCTTATGTAGTTAAGGCTTTAGTATTGTGAATGTAACTTAAAACTTAACTTTTATTGTCTGGAAACACTGTTCTTTTTTGTAAAAGCCATTTATCTTATTTTAATAAATTCTTTTTCCCTCTCAAAATTACTACAGGCCCAGGAGCGCAAAAAGTATAAGAAATTAAGAAATTTAAAAAGAAGAAAAGTATTCGAGTCGTTTATTCTACAAGTTATTTATGGTAAGATAAAATAGAAAACGTTTCATCAAAATTTATTTCTCTGGACGAAATCCATTGCTGATTGAACCGAAATGGCTGTCAGTCAGTTGAATTGCAATTTTTCAATCGAAAAACTCAAAGGGAGAGAAAATTATGATTCGTGGAAATTTTCAGTCCAGAATCTCTTCGAGTTTGAAGACTTGTGGGACTGCGTTGAAGGGAAATCGGAAGATGAAAAGTTAAATAAGAAAGCGAAGTCAAAGTTACTAGTGGATCCGATTAATTAAAAGATGAAATTTTATGTTAAAAAAATTAGCAATACGTTTTATTAAATTTCATTAAAACTGCTTGTTATTCTGCATTAAATTTTGTTCCTGGTGTTCAAATGTTTTGAGATTACAAAAAGTTTTTTTTATTAAAGTATGTAAGTATTACAATTTTACTATAAAAACTCATGAGCACAAATTCACCACTAAGTAGAGCGAAATTCAAAAAGGTTCCACTTGTATATGTATATACTTCAGCTCTTTTGGCACTTTTCCCAACACAAACAATTGTCCTCTGAATTTTCAGATGAGATTTTCTTGTCTGAAGTTTCAGATAAAATGTAACTAATGGCGATTTCCATGCAACAATTTCAAATCGATTATTTTTTTTAGCTGCAAGGAATCTGTAAAAAATTCGATTTTTTTTTTGTGATTGTGTGTGTACCGTTTGACAGCAGTTTTGAAGCAAAAAGGTAAACAATTATTGCACGCACAAAGTGTTTAACAATTATTTAAAGTGCACTCAATTTTACGTGTGGTTTTGTACGATTTAAAGCAAATATATATCAGGAATTGGTTGCAAAATAAAACGAAACTAGTTGTGCGTTCATACAAGTAGAAAAAACAAACAAATTCCAACACGAAAATCATCAATCAAGGAACGCATCGGCAAGCTGGGATAAATGGACTTTGGGCACTTAATTTCACAGTTAATTAAACCTGTTGATCACTTTTAATTCATTATCCACACTTATTTGATAAATAAAACACATTTTTATAGATATATTTGTTTTAAATCTATTTAAACACACGACGAACACTGTGAATATTTGTTAAACACTGCAGCAAAAAACTTTTAACTCCTGAGAAATGTCAAATCTTCGTAGTGTGTGTGCAAATCCGTGTAAATCTTGCTAAAAACGAAAGATTTCATTTGTCCCGAAAATTCGATTTTTTCTTCTAAACAAACTGATTTTTTTCTAAGCAGAACCGATTTTTTTGTTGCATGGAAATCGCCATAAAAGTCACTTAAATTCATCTAACCTTTTATGACAGCTGGCCAATCAGAAGCTCCAAAAATTCAAAAATCTGAAATATTAGATGTAAAACGTAATGTATTGAACGCGGCCCTTGTTGATGTGTTTCTGTGGTAGAAGAAAAAACAAAAATATTGGAAACAAGAATTCATTAGGTACAATAACAGGAAATTCCAAGTATCTTGGTGGAAATTTAATATATAACACGTCTATTGATATAATTTACTCGCGAAAATATATGCAAACGAAAAAAATATGCAAACCAAGCAAGAAATACTAAACTGTAATAAGTGTTATAAACGGTCAAAAAAAATCTGACGTTGTACCTTGTACCTCCTCACAGTTATAATATTCTTTCAATTTGCTTCAAACTTTTTATATGAATCCACTATCGACTATCCAGTGTTTTATAGAGATCAGTGATAAAAACAGACTCCGTTTTGACCCGACGTTGTAGTATCAAACAAGTAAGGAATTACGTTCAGATTTCTGAGATTGCTGAGGTCTCAAAGAGCTTGAGAAACCTGAACTGACTGACTTTGTCCAATGGGTTTCGCCCAAATATGACAGTTGGGCTCATCAGTTAGATGCTGTCGTACCCTTCTAAGACGCAATAATTTGGTATGGCTACCTACACTTAATAAGATCTGTAGTGTATATGCACCGCAAATTATATTATTCTATGGGAATTTAGTTGAATTCTTGCACCTGTTATTTGTGCAGACACTACAATAAAAGCTATCAGAAATACGAACGACAACGCAATTCTCATCAATATTTTACGCGCCAAGGTCCCGGTGGTATTCGAGGAAATGAATTAGCAGAAGTTGCCACTTTTGCGAATAAAGCATAAACAACCAAGCTGAATGGGATCTTTATGAACACAGTCACAGCCTATGTATGTATACCTATAGTCTACGAATATCCATAAATCAAAATTAAAGAACTACATTCGTTTTTTTGGTCATACTTTTGCCACACACATCTACATTCTAAAAAAAGGAAGTCCACCAACCTGCCCCGCTAGACCACTACAAATCTACAACACCTCCACCATTGCAACCGTCTGAGGCCGTTGATCAACAACATACTACAAGAAAATAATCGATTTATTAAAAACCTCAAATAACTAATCTGGAGAAAATTAAATAAATCTTATTAAACTCTGGAATTATTCTCATTTCTTTGGAAACATTGATGTTTAATTATAATTAAAGTATCATAGAGCGGTTGGACTTTGCAGCTTGAAGCTCATTAATGTATTATTATTAACATTTTTAATAAATTTACAATAATAAATTCTATCGATTTATGTCGATAAAGGTGTTCGGTTTAAGGAATTTTAAATCGAGTTTTAAACGGCGTGAATATTACGGCGGTTGAGTGCAGTGGTCCCCCTACTTAAGTAGGTATTTTAAAAATTCCCAAGATCAGACATTTCATATTGATCGCAATTTGTACCTTTTTATTTTGGAACAATCGTTTTCATTCGGCGGATAAGCATAGCAGAATACAACTTCAACGCGAAAAAATAGCAGAATAAAGGCTCTCCCAAACCAATTTCGGAGCAAATATGGGCCGACTAAAGAATGATCAAGGATTCGCATCGGACCAGTGTGTGTACCCTCATCAATCGCCATGTAATTTTATTTTTCGTTCTGAATGTTTCACGTTGATAGCTCATAATGTAAAATTGGATTTTTTTTAAATCCTCGGTAATTTTGTCAATATTGGATAAGGTAAACCATTACTGTAGTACTTTTTTTTCCTAGAATATGCCCATAAATCATTTCCCAAAGAATCGTCCCCTAATTAAGAACACACTGTACTTTTTTATATTTATATTAGAGTTTTCAACAGGTTAATGATATTAAAATAAAAATTCGGTCAATTCATTTTTTTTTACCCCCGTACCGAAGTACTTCGTTGCTAAATGTAAAGTTTATTGTGGCTGTAACTACTGGAACATAAATACTTCATAGCTAAACACCTAAGTTAAGCAACGAGGACCAGCTGGAATTAGCAGGTACATTTTTATTGTTTATTACTAATTTATCACAATAAACCTTATCAACGAAATTATATAAGTCGCTATTATGAATCCAACCGCAACTTGTTTATTCTTCCCAAGGTCTTGGGCCACGTTTATTTTCCCAATTATCAATATCAATTGTTTTTATTTTTTCATACTCGCTTTCGATTGTTACATCCTTAGGTGCTTTCATGGCTACACCAATTTTTTTCATTTCTTCTGGGCTCACGGGTTGTTTCTTTGCAAATTGGTATCTGTGGGTATGAGTAAATGTAATAACATGAATTGGAAACATCATTTTTCGTATTTTACCTTAATTGAGTGAACTCTTTTAGACCAAACGATCCACCAATGATGCAGATAAGAAACGGCAATCCATATTTAAATGAATTTCTTTTTGATATTTTTTGAAATTTATGTACAAAAGACATTTTTCATTTGAAGGAAGCTGTCAAAACCACATATGCGGGATCTATTGAGATTATTCACTGCTCGGAACAATATTTATTCGGAACTACTACAGAAACGTTCCAGAGAGAGAACACACACACTATTCGTTTTGACAGTGTTTAGATTGTGACTGTTCAGTTCACTACGCACTGGCGATGGTTTTGTCTGCATTTACATTGTTCAACTTTTCCAGTTCCGATCACTTCTTGGGTGAGTGGGGTAAGAAGTGAGGGGGATGGAAGAAATCGGTTGTTCCGCAAAACTCATCCGATTTTTCCAGCCTATTTTGGTTCTCTTTCACCTCCTTTCCTGTTTCTTGTGTGTGTTTAGTATACATGTGTCATTTATTTGATGATGTGAGTAAATCTTAATGAAAAATGAAGAGGAAAGCAATAAGACCGAAGAGTGCAACGACAGAAATTCTCATTGGAAAAATCGGACCATATGAACATTTCACCCGATTTCTGGAAAAAAACTTATGGGAAAAGTTGAACAATGTAAATCCAGACTATCCCATCGAGTATTATTGGCCGCGTTCGGGGGGCAAGCCAAACCTATCCGGATAGGTTTGTGTTGTTGTAATCCCTTGTTGAAAAACTTCTGATGTCAGCTGATGCAACAACAACTCAAGGTATCTGAAAATTTTTGGGATAGGTGGATAGCCTATCTCACTACCACCCGAACGCAAGCATTGATACATGTCAAAAAAAAGTGTGATAGAATTACATACGACTGCCAAATTTGTGTGAAAAAAACGATTTTCATATTTTGCTTCCACACTTGCATCCAAAATATCAATTCACCATTTCCTCAAACCAATAAGTGGGATAGAATGTGTGATGGTTTTAGTACCAATCCTAAAAATTTGCCGGAAACAGAGAGCAACAAAAGTTGCTTGCCATCGCCCACTAGGCAATTTCCGAGCAACTTTGTGGGACTAGACTGACTTTTGTCGCCATATTTTTTTGTGATGGCTGATGCTTTCCGGTTGTCTGGCTATGTATAATCGTAAGCTGGCAATGCGAAATAAATTAATATTTATAATTATAAAATATTATATTATTTATTATTATAATGTGTAGTGTTGAAAAAAAGGAAAGCACATTCCATTTCCAGAAATTGGCCAAAATGACAGAGGGTAAAAAGGAAATGCATCCCATTTTGGCATCCACAATGCTAAGCGGAAACGCCATTTTGACAGCATGTTTTTGACAAATAAGAATGCCGGCAACAAAAAGTTGCCTTGTGAGCGAGGGTAAAGCCTAGTACGCAGATCGCGCTAAAATTTATCTTCCATACAAATTTCCTCCAAAGATAAATTTTAGCGAGGACATTTAGCTAGACAGTACGCAGTTCACGCGCTAAATTTAAAAAGTCTCCACTTAATTTAGCGCGCGAAATAATGCTCAACGCATTCTTTCACAGATAAATTTTGACATTTGTGCTCTTAGCAAACGATTGTAGAGATAAGAATTGTAGAGATAAAATTTAGTTTATCTTGAACTGCATACCTGGCTTAAGTAATCTATCTTTTTATCTCGCTTTAAGCCTAAAGCCTTAACTACATAGGCCAAAAAAGTGAAAAAGTACATAAGTGAAAATTTTCAAACTCACTTTGTGATAGTGTTTCTCACAGGAAAACTTATAAAAATGATGCAGAAAGCTTAAATTTTGGGTTAAAAATAAACAGTCTTATTAATAAACCCATTCCAAAGTATGTCTAACTTTAGACAGCTGTCCAACTCCAAAATCGTATTAATAAACATTTCCATCGGTTGTCTAACTTAGACACCGAAATTGGTTGTCCAAACCTATTCTAAAGTCGGCACGTTCAATAAACAAAGTAAGGCATTTTTTTAGTTACGAAACGAAAAGTTATGTTAAAATGAAAGAAATGTTCGTTGAACGTAGCCAAAATGTCGGTTAAATTCATTAATTCACTCGAGAATGAATTATTATTATTATTATTATTATTATTTATTTACATATAATTTAAATTACAGGTAAATATTTGAGAAAAAAGGGCATAGCTAAACAACGGCTTCCAGCCCTAAGTTTAAGAAGAACGAGGATTTATATGGGAAGTTTTGCTCTGATGAAGTAGTTGTGAATTTTTGAGATGGTGTTATCGTCGAATGTGTTGAGAATCTCATAGACTGTTTGGTTGCTGGGTAGGATGGCATTGAATTGTGCAGATATACTGCATGTGGTTTGCCCAAGTAGGTGGGATATGTTCAAGATGTTGTTACATGAAATACAGGATGGTGGGTCTTGTCTTTTCAGTAGGTGTTGGTGAGTTGTTACGGTGTGCCCCAGTCGAAGGCGAGTGAATGTGGTGTTGAAGTTATTTGGTGTTGTAGGATAGCGTGGGGCTTTGTTATCTGTGTTTATTTTGGCGTAATGCGTTTGATTGCACCGCCAAGTTTCAGAACGCATTTTACGGATAAGGCTTTCGATATGTCTTACGAGGTCAAGTTTGGAATATACATTAAAGAGGTAGACGGGAGATTTACTGGCTAGATTTGCTTCGCGGTCAGCAAACTCATTCCCTTGAATCCCGATGTGGCTGGGAACCCACATAAGTTTGAGTTTGTTATTATTTTTTATAATGGTTTCCCTTATAGTATTTACAAGAGTCGACCTGTGATCTGGGTTGGTGATTGCCCGGAGGACTGAAAGACTGTCAGAGCAAATAATAGTTTTTTTACGCAATTTAACCGAAGTTTTGGTGGCCTCGTGAATTGCGAGAGCTTCAGCGGTGAAAATTGATGAAATAGACGGCAAAAGACCATTACTTGACAAAGTACCATTCTCGTAAGTAACTGCGAAGGTGGTATGAGAATCAGATTTCGAGCCGTCGGTAAATAAGGTACTCCATCCCTGAGATTTAAGGTTTGCTGTGATTTCTGAATACGTTTTACGGAATACTATGCTGTTGGTGTTGTTTTTGTGGAACTGAGATAGATCGAGTATAATTGACGTTGATTTCATGTTCCAGGGTGGAGAAGACTGTTTTTGTTGTTTAAAACATTCTATAGTGATGCCGAGCTTTCTTGCCATACTAATTACGTTAGTGATGGTCGAAGGAATGCGTTTAATCTTCTTTTGATTTATTGTTGAGGAGATGTCACGGTTGATGATTGAATGGTTTGAGAAGGAAAGTTTCGCGATAAGTTTTATGACAACTTCCTCTTGTCTTTGTTCAAGAGAAGGAAGTCCAGCTTCGGCCATAATGTTTTCAATTCGGGTTGTACGGTATGCATTGATGCTTCTTCTGGCTGCTTGGTGGTACTGTGGTTTCAAGATGTTCATTGTAGTTTTTGGACAGTTCCCATATATGTATAAACCATAATCGATTTTACTTAAGACTAAGGACCGTGTTATATTGCAAAGGGTGTTAATGTGTACATTAAGTTTTTTAGTTGATAAGTAGTTTATAATATTTGTTCTATTGGCTAGACTTTTTTTTAATTCCAAACAGTGGGGTTTCCAGCTATATTTACTGTTAAATAATAGTCCTAAGATTTTCAAGTTGGAAACGTTTTCTATGTTAATATTATTTAAGCTTAATTCAAATTTACATGAAAGTTTGCGACATACGTGCAGTGTCTTACATTTTTGGAGTGAAAGTTTGGCACCTGAGGTGGTACACCAGTTTAAAATTTGATTGATTACATTTGTAAATATAACTTTTACACTGTTAAGATCGCTAGTTCTACATAGTATTATAATATCATCTGCGTACATGCAGTGGTCTAAAAGTTTAAATTTTGATATGATTGCACTGATTTCATCAAAAGCTACTATGAAAAGGATCACAGATAGGGGCGAACCTTGTGGTATACCGTTGACTAGTGGAAGGGGAGAGGAAAAGGAGTTGTTGACCTTGACAGAAATTTTTCTGTTTGACAGAAACGATTTGATGTAATTAAACATCTTTGGGCCAATGCCCCAGCTCTGTAGCTTATTTAAAATAAGGTGGATGCCAATCCTGTCGAAAGCCTTTTCAAAGTCAAGAGAAAGTAAGGTGACATGGTTGCGGGCAGATAGAGAATTAGAGATGTAGTGATCAATATGAAGGAGAGCGTCTGCGCAGCCTCTGCCAGGCTTAAAAGCTACTTGGTTGGTGCTTGTTACATTTTGTGATTCTAGGTACCAAAGCAGACGTTTGGCAATTATTTTTTCAAGTACCTTCGATGAACAGGGAATAAGTGATATGGGGCGGTATCCGTCAACAGAATCGATTGATTTTTTGGGTTTAGGTATAGGGATAACAACTGAAGATTTCCAATTTTGTGGGATGGTGCCGCTTTCAAAAATGTGGTTATATAACCGAAGGAGTCTTGCTTTGATTTCATGGGGGAGGTTTTTTAGCATTGGATATGAGATCCGATCTCTACTTGGAGTTTTTCCTTTTAGGGATTTAAGGCAGCATTCAAGTTCAACTTCGTTAATAGGGCTATCTAGGTGCTTTGCTGAGACACTGAGATTAGAAATATTTGCGGGCAAAAGATTCAGTGAACGTTTTTTCATTGTGTTGAAACTTACAGTAAAGTTTGAGTTGTCTGAGAGGCTGGACCAGGTTTGGGCAAAAAGGTTACTAATAGCTGGAGAAGAAGAAATTGAACCTTTATCAGTAACAATACATTTTATATATCGGGGGGAAAAATTTCCCGTAAGGCATCGGATGTTATTCCAAATTTTTGATTGCGATGTGTTGGGATTGATTGAGGAAGTGAAGTCACGAATACATTTTGCTTTGCTAGATTTCATCTCTCTGCGAAATAATGCGTTAGATTTTTTAAAATTTATAAGATTAGTTTGAGTTGGGTGTTTTTTAAAAAATTGCCAAGCTTTCATTTTTTTTTCTCTTAAGGTTTTTAGAGTAGGGTTCCACCAGGGGACTTTTCGTTTTGTTGGACTAGGGTGGCTTTGAGGGATTGAAACATTGGCAGCAAACCGAATACCCCTTTGAAGCAAAGCGGCTTCCTTATTTGTATTAGGAGAGTATGCTTTATTTGATAAAAAATTTGAAACACTTACTTGAAATATATTCCAATCAGCCATGTCGGTTTTAAATTTGGGGGAGGGTGGGTTAGGTTGATTGACTGGGCCGGTTTGCATGTTAAAGATAATCGGAAAGTGATCACTGTTGTGGAGATCATCAAGTGTACACCAAGATGCAAAGGGAAGGATGGTTGGTGAGCAGCAAGTTATGTCTATGTGTGTGAATGTCGCGTGTGTTGAGAGGTGTGTTGGCGAGCCGTCATTTAATATGCTGAGATCTGACCTCAACAAAAAATCTTCAATTATCGTACCCCTGTGGTTAGTGGAGGGAGAACCCCAAAGGGTATTCCAAGAATTAACATCACCGGTGAGCAAAATTGGTGTATTAATTTGGTTTAGTATATCTTCTAAATCTTGTCTTGAGAACGCCTGCTTTGGTAAAATGTAAATGTTTAGCAATGTAAATTGGAAAGGTAGATTAATTTGGAGGGCTAAGGCCAAAATGTTAGATGTTATATTTATTTTTTTATGGGGAATGTTCTTCTTGATTAGGATGGCGATTCCTTGCTTATTTGTTATGTTTAGTGGGGAGTTGTAAAAATAGCCTGTATATAGTTTGGGTATATTAGGCAAAGATGCAAAAGCGCAATGTGTCTCCTGCAGAGATATAGCACATGGCAAGTGCTCTTTTATTAGTAGATTTAGCTCATCATAATTGTTAATATAACCTAGTATATTCCATTGAAGAGCTCTGAAAGAATTTTGAGTTTGAGGAAGATTGAAGTTTGTAGGTATGTTAGTATTCTTGTGACTCCGCTGCCCAGATGTTGAAGCGTCAGCGCCCCGAGAGGGGCCCGGACGATTCAATCCCCGATCAGCGGAGCCTTGGTTGTGAAAATCAGAATTATTATTTTTATATGTCTTCATCATCTTCCATTCTTAAGGTTTCGTTGAAGTAAGCGTTTTTCTGGATAAGGTTTTGTGTTAAAGAAGATATAGGTGAGATGTTATGTGGGAGCGGTTGTTGTGCGCTAAGGATTGGTTTTATTGAGGTATTTATTGTTGAGTTGGGTTGGATAGGAGAATTATGAGGTGGTGTTTTGGGACATTCGGATTCGGAATTTAGTTGTTGTGTAGAGATTGATGAATTTTGCGTTTGGTTATTAGGATTAGCGATCTTTTCTTGTGTTTGTTTTACAATATTAACTGAGCTTGCGATAGGGTTAGATGTTGAGGAATGGTTATTTATAAGGGAATATGTTGTGTTTGTTTTAACTAAATTATCGGTTTGTAATGGCTTGTTGGATGAATTTAGAATTCTGTTTTTGATAATGTCTGCCATTGTCGGTTTTGCGAAAGGGTGTTTGTCAGGTTTTGGTAGTTGGTGGAGTGATGGGCTGTCGTTATAGATTGCCCAGGCTTCTCGGACTGTACAGCGCCGGTCGGCTTTGATTTTATTGACAGATTTGTGACGTAAAAAGGAAGGGCACGCTGGGTCGTAGGAAGTGTGGGTTTCTTCTTTGCAATTAATGCAATAAATTCTATTGCATTGGTCATGAGGAGGGGGCAGGCAGCATTCTTTGCATATCGATATATTTGTACAACGCTTTTTGGTGTGTCCTAGTTTTTGGCATTGGTTGCATCGCATTGGGTTAGCAATGTGTTCCTCTACTTTGCAATTCAGCCATCCGATTTTGATGTCTGTTGGACGACGGATTAAATCAAACGTTAAGATTGCGGCACCAGTTGGAATCAGGTTGTCTTTGTCTTTTTTGAGGATTTTTTTAACTTCTATAACCTTTTGCCTTTTAAGTTCATTGAGTAGCTCATCTTCTGGGATGTCGATAAGGAATTTAGAAAATATTCTGCCTTGGACAGAGTTAAGAGTGGTATGGGATGATATTTTTACGGGTATCGTGTCAATGTATTTTTCTTTTATGAATTTTTCAGCAACAGGGAGGCTCGAAACTTTCACTAAGAGATCACCAGAACGCATGGGTTTAACCTCCAAAATTTCTTTAGAGATAAACTCCATTCCGCGGTTGATTTGAAAGGGGTTGTATGACGCGAGGGGCTTGTTATTTTCACCAACTTTTTCCAAACTAGAGATAATAATATAGCGAGGTATATTGTTGTCGTTGCTAATAGTTTTCGGCATTTCGGGAAAATCTTCGTCGGGTTTTTTACGTTTGTTTTTATTATTCCGGTTAAGAGGGATACTGGGATCCAACTCTATAAACCGGTTTTTTTTTAGGGGGTCCGTACCCCCTTTCATGTTTTTATTTTTTTTACACTTGAGTGTTCTTTTTTTGTTTTGTATTAATTTATTCAAAAGAAATAAGCGATTATATGTTTAATGCAAAACACGTGGTTGAAGCTAAACACGAGGTTTAAACTGACACTTTACAATATTGCTATGACTAACACGTCTATACACGGCGTTTGCCAGAATGCAACTGCGAGAATGAATTAATCCAGGTATGTAACGTGAAATATGAGGTCGTATTTAGACAGCTGCTGGAATGTGATTATTAATAATGAGTTGTCCAACTATTTAGACAGTGGCTAGCTGGACAACTGTCCAAGAGTGTTCTAAGAAAATCTAATTAATACGACTGAAAATGTATATATTATTTTTCACAAAACAACTGCGCTAGCTGGAAAAAAATATTTTTACTTTTGTAATTTTGCAAAAAATGGCTTATGTAGTTAAGGCTTAACTACATAAGCCGAAAAAGTGAAAAAGTACAAAAATGAAAATTTTCAAACTCATTTTCGGATAGTTTTTCTCAGTGGAAAACATAAAAAAATGATGCAAAAAGCTTAAATTTTGGTTTAAAAAGAATTGTGTACATTTTTTTTCACAAAACAACTGCGCTAGCGGGAAAAAAAATATTTTTACTTTTGTAATTTTGCAAAAAGTGGCCAATGTAGTTAAGGCTTTAGACAACGTAATCTATTGTCTAAACCCAGAGAAATGCAATATTTTTTTTTATTAAAAAAGCATATTTCCGACTGTTTCAAAATACTTATGTCGAATTCCTTTTAAGAAAAAAATCGATTTGTTTAGAAGAAAAAATCGACTATTCCCTTGTATTAAAAGAAAAAATTTGATTCTGTTTAGAAAAAAAATCGAATATTTTTGGTAAATGGAATTCGACATTAGACATAGTGGGCCTTACCAATAATCAAATTTAGTTATGACTTAAATATTGCAGTGAAATTAACCTTAACGTTATGGATCCTAAATTATTAACCATACATTATATTCTCAATTTTTTTAAGTCAGTTGAATATATGGTTCATTATTTATAGTCCACGTAAATATTTAGGTAATACCATGCACGGTTTATTATTTAAGAACCCATTCAATTATGATCCATTTTACTGAAATATTTAAGTCGTAACTAAATTTGATTATTGGTACGGCCCAATTTAAACAGCCAAAAATCTAATTAATAAGACTAAAGTATATTTAAGCAGTTGCTGTCGCCATTTCTATTCGTGAATTTTTCGACAACTAAAATTGCCTAGGTATACACATAATAATTTCCCTCGAAGTGGCATCCCTGTAGATTGTGGGCTATTAGATGCAAAAAAGAGATAGTTATATAAACAAACAATTTCCAGTACAGCGCCAAATTATTTATGTCACAAAATTTTCATTTTTATGGGAAAAGAATATTTTTTTCCAAAGAAGTTTATCATCAAGTTTTCTTTATTTTTTTGTCGTAGATACAAAACAAAATATTTGATAAAACATCGGCTAGTGATATGACACCGAAATTGAAATTTTCTGAAGGTAAAGGACAATTGAGAGAAAATAATCTAAACAATAATACGATTTTTATTTTAGGAGAAAAAGTACTGTGTTTTCATGGACCACTTATCTATGAAGCGAAGGCTCTTAAGAGCACAATCACAAAAGATAAACAAGTAAAATATTACATTCATTATGCCGGGTGGAATAAAAAGTAAGTTATTAATACTGAACACCTGTTATCTCTAAAGCGATTGACATAAATCACAATATTTTTGTTCCTTGTTCCGGAATGTAGTTGGGATGAATGGGTGCCTGAAAACCGAGTACTAAAATACAATGAAGCAAATGTACAGAGGCAGAAAGAAGTATCCAAACAACACTCGTCATCGGCAGGAAGAAATAAGAAAGGTATGATTTTTAATGGTTTGGTTTAATAACACATAACTATTAAAGCTTGTCACACCTTTTGTGTGTCCAAAATTGTATGAGGAAGTTAAGTTAAACCAGAAGTATTTCAAGTATTTAGGAATTAAGGCTCTTATTAAATTTTGCTATAAAATGTTTTCTACTGTTTTCTGACGAGTTTATGGCCAGGGAAGACTCGTTTATAATATGTATGACTTATATTATCGAAAACGTATTGCTTCTTCATTTTGACCTCAGAAAACGTTACAGATGCTTTTTTGAAGTCGTATTTTTGTCTCCATCCTGGTAATTCATATTAATGAAAGAGATAACGATCGCAACAATTTGGGCTAAAATTTGTATCGAAAGCTGTTTTGTAAGCTTGGGAGAACGTAGCTGATGAAATCGTATGCAACGAAATCAGATAACAGCAGGCAGCAAATCATCAAAAAAAAAAAAAAACTCAAAAAAAGGCAGCCACGACATCCTCACCGAATAGACCTAAGAACCCACAGCATGCACAAGTGTCGTGTGTATGGGCCGCCTTACACATGAGTATGGGGTCCAAAACCTCTAAGGTGGGTCTTCTGCATGAAAGATGCACTTAAAATCATTTTTTGAGTGCATCTTGCGTACGGAAGTCCCTACTTTAGAGGTCTTGGACCCCCATATTCATGTTTAGGGTATTCAGCTCTTTTATTAAATATAATTTTTTAAGTGCTATACCTTTTATCTGGGCTTTTGGAAAAGAATGCATTTCTAATGCAACAACGCGCCAACCAACCACGGGTTGCAAGACTTGCATATTTCCATATAGAAAATAAGAAGACCTATCTTAGTACATCATTGAAGTTTTGCTATCATTCACACCTAAAAAAAGCTGTGGCTTCTCGGTCTAGAACATTTTAAGGTACCTTCCTCAAAATTTCTATGATTTGTTAGTATAATTGAGTACATTTTATATATTAATACATGTGAACCAACTGTTACAAGTTCTTTATCGAGAAACAAATGACAAGGTCCTGTGTCCTATGTTTTTTGGATTCATCTTGATTGGATAGTATGCTAGCCCGCACATACCACGTTTTATAACTCCGATAAATAATCTCACGGTGCCAACGTGAGGTATTCTGATTTTATTCAGAATAAATAAAAATAAATTTGATGGTCCAACAGCTCATGAAGAACTAATGTCTAGTGGCTTATAACTCTAAACCATTCCTGTGTGCGTGTCTGCAGGAATGGAGGGGACCTACAGTTTATTGCTGAATCCGAGCGGCACTTTTCTATGAAAAGAGATACTCTTGGAGGTTTTGCCAATTCCTCGCAAGAGGCAGTAGCCTTTTTTTTTTTTTAAATAATTAGGTGGCGAGGCTGGGGATCGAACCTAGCACTCTACCAAATTCTCATCCGTTTTTGACAGGGTCCATTCTTCTGCTCCATACAATAGGACCGGGATGATTAAGGTCTTGTTCACACTTCGGACTCCGGCTTAGTGGCTTACAATATTCCTGTGAGTGTGTCTGCTGGAATGAAAGGGACTTATAATTTATTGTAAACTCCGAACGGTTAAGATGAGGGGCCCTAATTGCATGACAATAAAATCTACAACGCATATGCAAAGAGTCGGTAGTCATCGACCAAAATATTGCGTGTTAGAAAGGTACGACAGCATCTAACTGATGAGCCCAACTATCGTGGTTGGGCGAAACGCATTGGACTAAATGTCGCAAAAAATCTTAAAAAAATAAAATAAATAAATTTGATGGCACAACAGCTCATGAAGAACTAGGGCCTAGTGACTTACAGCTCTCAACCATTCCTGTGTGCGTGTCTACAGGAATGGAGGGGACCTACGGTTTATTGCCGAATCCGAACGGCTAACGAGCGGCACTTTTCTGTGACAGGAGATACTCTTGGAGGATTTGTCAATTCTTTTTTAAATAAATAGGTGGCGAGGCTGGGGATCGAACCTTAGACCTCCGGCATGACAGTCCATCGCACTAACCATCACGCCAAGGCTACTACAAAAAAAAAAAACTTCCATTTGAATTTAATTCATCCAAATGCACAGAAAATCAGAGTTTCAAAGTAGAGGAAATTACCGTGTAGCATATTTTTTGAAAATTCATATTGTCTACTAACTTAAACACGTCATTTGGTCACCGTTTCCCCTTAATCTTAAAGATTCGATTATTTAA
The DNA here is from genome assembly GCA_947049315.1 of Epistrophella euchroma. NCBI lineage: Eukaryota > Metazoa > Arthropoda > Insecta > Diptera > Syrphidae > Epistrophella > Epistrophella euchroma. Next base: position 130,737,746 of record OX346246.1, read on the forward strand.
GATCAAGTTACGTACTAACATGTACAGTACATAGATATGTATAAGCCAACCTAAAAAAGCTTTCGTAATTTTTTTTTGTTAAATCATTTTTTAAAGTGAAAATCAAACAGAAGAGAGAATCTACACTCCGTTAATATATAATTTTGTGACCCTCTTCAATAATTTGTGTAGACAAATGTTTAATACTTCTATGATTATTTTAATTTTATTTTAAACCAAATATGGGAAGTTATAATTTTTAAGCCAAACACAATAGTGTGTTTGCATTTTATAACGAACAAATCTCCCTTATTATTTGAAAACTGTAACGCAAGCACTGTAAAACAATATTATAATAAATTCAATCAATTTTTCACTAAAAATTTAAATGCAACCAATTATCCTTCCAGTTTCTAAATCCACCCCTTCAAAAAATTAATATCAAAAACCACAAAAATTCAAATGAACATTTAATTTAGCTAAAAACCTGTCACGACGCTGACATTTAATCGCGCGTGAACTTACACTTCTTAGGTTGGTTGGTACGGTTGTCAATCCATGCTACTTGTTTCATTGTTAACCTTCACCGTCGATCATATAAAATTCTTTTCATTTTTTTAATAGTACTTAATCTGAACCATCTTTTTCATTCTAGCTACACCAAAGGGGAAAAAGAGCGACAACGGTGCTGTAGTAAGCAGCAGTTCTGGTGCTTGCACACCAAAAGATGGAAGCGAATCAAGAGCTTCAACGCCATCCAAAGAAGTTAGCACACCACTAGCTGCCCCCTCAACATCCAGTCGTCGTTCAAAATCAGTGGCAGTAGCGGCTACCACAAGTACAACCCCAAATACACCTGCCCCTGGACCTACGCCTTCTATCAGCAGCAATGCAACAACACCATTAACCACGGGAACAAATAACTCTCCTGCTACACAAATCCCAATCGTCTCGTCCGTAACAGATTTTGAATCAAATAAAAAAAAACGTTTACGAATCGATGTGTCTATTGAAAACGAAGAGCAGTTCCTCTCGAAAGTGGAAGTCAAAATTAAAATCCCAGATGAACTTAAACCCTGTTTGGTCGACGACTGGGACGCAGTTACCCGTCAGCACAAACTACTTGACATACCAGCAAAAATCTCAGTCCAGGATATTATAGATTCATATATTGCATTCAAAAAAGCTTCAAAGTCATCAAATCCATCTAAAGAGGTGGCCGTTAATGATGTCGCCAATGGTCTAGTTGAATATTTCAACGTAATGCTTGGATCTCAGCTGCTTTACAAGTTCGAAAGGCCACAGTACGCCGAAATACTTAAGCAAAACGTGGATGTCCCAATGTCGAAGTTGTATGGAGCATTCCATCTCTTACGATTATTTGTGAAGCTAGGATCTATGTTGGCCTTTACCACATTAGATGAGAAGTCTTTGCAAATGTTACTTGGCCATTTGAATGATTTTCTTAAATTTTTGGTCAGAAACAGTGGACAATATTTCAGCATGTCAAATTTTGTCAATGTCAGCCCTGAATACCATAGAAACACACAATTCGTTTAAGAACGAAATAAGGCTTTGTGACATCCATGCAAAGGGTTCAACAATATTGGAAGCAAAATGAAATTTAAAAAAGATCCCGAGTGGAGCTTTACAACTTGCAAAATAATAAATATATATATATCATAGAGGCTGTCTGTACAGCTTTGATAAACATGCCTTATTTGATTTTTTTTTTTTTATAAACGGGTGAATTTTTCTTATTATGTGCATGTTGTTGTGCTCCACTCTTTTACTTATTTTTTGGTTTCTTAAAGATTAAATAATTTTATGAGCATGTAGTATGCTTTTTGTGTTATGAGTTTTCCTTTTAATTTTAAGAATAATAACAACTAAACATAATAACTATTTTAAGGATATAATAAAAAAAATATTATAAAACAAAATATTCAACTCAATATTTTAATAAAGGTTATATTCCTGAGAGAACTTTTTTCCAAAATAGAAGACTATCATATTTTTATTCTTAAATCGTAACATGGTATTTGTCGAGTCAACTAATCGATTGAGAATATAGATTAGTTTTTATTCTAATCTTTTAAAAGACCGAGAGCTGACAGCAGTTTCTGCGTGAAAGCAAACCACACGGTATTAATGTTGCAAGTAGTCCTGGTGAGGGTGATAACGAATACATTATGCATTCCAGCACGTAGTGGCAGCGTTACCGAGAAAAAGGGGCATCAAATGTACAACTTTTCTGAAAATAGAAAAGGTGAGAACGCATCGCGTCCTAACGACCTGGAATTTCTGATTACACAAATGCTTTTGCGGCCACCTAAACGCTGACAGACGTAGCCAAAAAAGGTTTTTTTTTGGCTTTTAATTTTTACTTTTTCGGAAACCACTTAAAATTAGTCGCATCCGAAAGTTCGACTCCCTGAGTAAGAATATGCACATTACGAACGTTTAAATGGCCCTAAAACCCACCAAAAACGCAATTAAAATCGCGGCTTTTGTACGCCAATTGTTAGATAACAGATGTTACGACGCTAAATATATCGCAATGGGAAGTTCTTGACCACAAGGGTATAAATATGTGAAAAAACACGCTGTGAGCTCCGCTTTATCCAACAGCTGGAAAGTGCGATAAAAATCGCCGCTTTTTTATATTTATTTTTCTTTAAGACGTGGCTCTTACTTAAAATGCATCTTAAATGAAAAGTCTTGACTTCATTAAAATCAAAATGTTAAAGGACAGACGCATAAGTGGTGCCATACCTACTGATGACAGCCGTTAAAATAGTTAATATTACTTTTTTCATTTGAATTTAGTGGTACCTTCAAATGCTACTTAGTAAAAGGTACTACTTACTGGAAATAATTTTTTTTTGGAGAAAAAAAAATAACGGATTGAAGTCGAATTTAAGGAAAACTTACTTTTGTTATTTTCAATTTTTTTCAAAAACTAGAAGAAATTTAAGCATCGGTTAGTGTTGGAATAAAAATTGATTGGAGCATTGGATATTCGTCGAGTAACCTTGTTGTCTCATAAAAGGGAGACCTTGTGTTAGATCCGGCAGTTCTGATTTGTTGCTGAGTTGTTTATGATATTGGCGTAATGAAAAACCCAACCGAACTCGAGTGCCGAATGTATCATTGTCAAAAATTCACAAACCCCGAAATTTTTCGCGTTTTTTTTTCAGTCACGAAATCGGAAACTTGTTACGAATCCCGAAAAAAAAACTATCACAAAATCCATCTTAGTGGAAAATGTCATACAAATTGTAATTGACCAACGGATTATGAGTTTTTTTTTTCGGGATTCCTATAAAGTTTCCGATTACAATAACTAAATTTAATATAATATTTGAAGTGATTTTTTCTTGTACAGGTAAACAGTTCTTAGAAAAATATCATCTCTTTGTGTTTATTTATTTTATATCGTCTTAGAGATTATCTTCTTAAAACGGTCATATTTTTTTTTATTATAACTCTTTTTCTTCAATTTTACGATAAGAAGTGTATTTACATAAATTGTAGAGAATTCAATTCTTAAAAAGAAATTTTGTTTGTCCGATGTATGGTTCTCAAGATACCGCGAAGAACTTTTTACACCTCCTTTTCCAAAATGCCGGCCAAATGGGGGCTTTCAACCCTGAAAACTAACTGGTTTTTACCACTGATCTCTATAATACACTAGAATGTCTATAATATACTAGAATGTCAGTTTATTAGACTTGACATGTTGTTGTTGTTCAAAATTCAATGAAATTGAAGAATGGTCAAGTCTAATAAACTGACATTCTAGTATGGAGGCGGAACAAGGCGCTTATAAAAATGCTGATGCTCCAAATACATTTGATAAACAAACAGCACATCTCGACCTGTGACGTCAGTGGTCAGCAGTACACAGCTTCGAAGATTGAGCAAATTTGATGCGCGGGTTCAAATACCGCGTGATGTGTAGAAAGTTCTTCAAATAAAATTGGATTAAAGCTCAACACCACTAAAGGAGACTGATGATAGGTCTTGGCACCCCTTGAAATAGCTATATCTCCAGCCAAACAAAAATAAAACGAATCAAAATACCTAAAATTAATTCGTAAGCAATTGGTGGTCACAGTACACATATTGAAGGTAATATATTGCGCATCTTCGAAAATTACAATGACCTGTCTGTCAGAATTTACAAAAACAAAACACAAGTGTTTCCGAATCACAGTAACCCTTGTCCACAATTTACAAAAACAAAATACATGACATGCGCGGAACTGAACAAAAATGAAAATTTGGAAGATATTCGGCCCTATCGAGGTAACCGTCGGAGCGAAATTCTCTCCGATTTCCTACGAATCGGAGAAATTTTGCTGATCGGAGAACTACCTCGAAGCAAAATGTCTCCGATTCGTAGGAAATCGGAGAGAATTCCGCTCCGACGGTTACCTCGATAGAGCCGATTACCTTCTATATGTGTACTGTGATTGGTGGTAGCACCTTTAAGTTGTTGTTGTTGTTGTTGTTCAAAACTCAATAATTTCAACAATTATTAGCAGTTTCTTTTGCAGTTTTTTTTTTTGGCCTAGAAAAAAAAACTTCAATTGATTTTTTTATAAACCTTATCAATTACTAATATGGCATTGTGTGTAGACAAATTATCCCAGATTTGATAAATTTCTCGGTTGTTCTCGAGACATTCGAGCCGAAAAACAATTACAATTTTAGATGGTTTTTTTTTAATAAAAAAACTGTGGGTTGATTTTTTGTTAAGTCTTATCAATTTTTCACTACGTCATTATGAATAACCAGGCCGAATTCGATAAAAATAATCATAAACAAAAGATAGAATAAAAAGAATTATAAAAAAAGTACATATTGAAATTTGTACAAAATTATTTATACGTTAATTAATATTTTAAGAAATTCTTTTACAAAATTTTTTAAGTTCCAAGAATTTTTTTAGATTTGTCTCTCTTTCATCATGTACCATTTTCTCATTTATAAATAAAATAAATTTGGTGGCACAAAGGCTCATGAAGAACCAGGGCCTAGTGACTTACAACTCTCAATCATTCCTGTGTGAGTATCTGCAGGAATGGAGGGGACCTACAGTTTATTGCTGAATCCGAACGGCTGAGGTGAGTAGCACTTTTCTATGACAAGATTTGTCACTTCCTCGCAAGAGGCAGTAGCCCAGAAAAAAACAAGGTGAAAGCGGCTGGTATTGAACCCAGACCTCTGGCATGACAGTCCAACGCACTAACCATTACGTCACGGGATTTTCTCATTTATTTTTCCGAAATGGAGACCCCGAAAAATTATATAAAATGAAAAATTTGCGCAAATTTTATATAATTTTTCGGGAATTCGATTTCAGGATTTCCAGATTTTGGGTTTGGGTCAAGATCTTTGAGAAATCAGCAATCTCAGAAACCTGATCGTAGTTCCTCAATAAGATTCCTCACTTTTGCTGTCAAAAAGCTGAGACATTGAATATCCCATGCAACGTCGGAAAACCATCTTAAGCATCGTAATTCAAATACAACTTTCCTAAGTTTAACGTTGGTTTTGGTGCGTGAATACCCCTAGTATTTATTGGATTCGCGTGGTCAATTATTTTTGTTGCAGTAGATTTATTAATAAAAAAGAGATGAGTTTTTACATCTAGCGAAAAAATTTTGTTCAGGGACCTCATGCACTCATCACGGAAAACGATTGGACGATATCGTTTCCACCGCCATTGCTCTCTCTATCATATCTGTACAGAAAAATAAAGTAGCTATCTTCAAAACGATATCGTTCGATCGTTTTGGTTTTACGTGATGAGGCCACAGGTTTCTCCTCCTGCCCAGTGAGATCTCAGAAACGTTAAATGATTAATCGATGTTAATACTTCTATTTACATACGTTTAAAATCCTACAAGGATATACAAAACTGACAATAAAATTATTCGAAGAAATCAACAATCGATTCAAGCATTCTTTGTTTATGTCCACTTTCGGTCTTTTTTTAATCTTTCTATATTTCCTCCAATTTTTGATTCCAGGCTTTTGAGCTTCTTCTGACAGCTGTCGTTTCCATAGAAACGACTGCCATGCATACTTCTTGTTTAAAAATAAATATTTTGAAACGCATCTTCACATATTGCATATGCTATTCCCAAAGCTTAAAATATAATCAACCCAATTCTAAATATTCCCCGGGAGACACATTCTTTCGGGAGCAAAATACTCCGATTCCGAATTCCCCTGTTGAATTTTTTTACCCACGATAGAGGGAATGAGAGTTCTGAATGATACAAACACCTTTTTTTTCAGTATTTGACATATAAATAAAATTGTAGAAGAAAAATAATTTATTCCCGGGGAAACATTTCCCCGGGAATTTTCATTTACAATTGGGCTGAATGTAAAATCGCTCTTATATTTAATAAAAGTGAACATAAACTGCGATTTCGGAAATTTCTGGATTCTAGGGTTCGTTATTTCTAGAAAATTTTGAAACTTTCCAATTTCGATTTGTTTTTGTATCTGCATTGTAACTTCTGTGCCTGGTAGTTAAGGTGCATCTATCTGGGCTGAATTTGGTGTTAAAAAGCGGTCACGATGACTTCAAATTGTTTCCCACATCTCGCTAAGTTTTTAGCATAAGATATTGACCGTTATTTTTAGATTTTTCCTAACATCTTCAGGTATTCCTTGAAGACCATTTCTATTAATAAATAAAAAAAAACTCTACCAAAAGCATCTTTAAAAGCCTGAGTCTATTTATTAAGTCCAATCTATAGTTACACCAAGTTCCAAACTAACGCATTCGATCCATATTTCATCTAAACCACTTTTTTTATATTCCAATTATTTTTTGTTAAAATGTTTTAAAGCTAGGAGCAGGCGGCACATAAAAGTCGCATACGTTTGCGACTCTGACGTCGTTTTAACGAAATCATTTGCGACTTTGACCGCATATCGTCTGAACATCCTCCCATATAATTTGCCGTGTGGGAATTCGATTAAAATGTCGACTAAAGTTTATCCGAGACTAAAAAATCATAAGGTTTGCAAGTAATTAGACGTGTATTTCTAAGTACACGTGTAAAAATAAATACTAGTGTAAATATAAATACACGTGTTCATACACGAATAATTTAATTACACGTGTAACACGAGTACGTGTCCAATAGGGGGTTCTAGTATGTACAGTACTTACATACATTCATATATGTACTTTACATACTTGTTAAGTTGCAGTTGTTGTAAATGAAAGGGATATGGTATTCAGTGAGCAGGAATCTCACATCTATTTTATGCTTCTTATGAAGATGAAGACTTTTGCTCCACTACAACAAAAAAAGCTTAGACCACATCAGTGTTTTCAGTTAACTTTTAATTTTGTATTGCAATCTCAGTTTCCGGGCGTAAATTTTTTAGTCCTGAAAGTTATCTTTTTTCTCTTTCGCTGCAATTTTTTTGTATATAAAATAAAAACATTTTTATTCGAATGGAATTTTATTATTTCATTTGTTCTCTTTGTTCCTAAAATATTTGTATACGAAAACAAAAAAAAATATTTTCCGCATGTCAAAATGTAATAAATAATCTACAGTTTTTTTCTACAATTGGAAACGCTTGAATAATTTGTTTTCTATTACTGAGGTCTCAGAGATATCCAAGGCCTCTTTAAATAAATACAATTTTCTAGGTCTCCATCAAAATGAATTAGGAAATTTGTTGAGATCTACATAATAATTTCCGTTTGTTACAAATTACACGGAAAAAACTAAGCTGAAAATTCTAGTGTGGTCTAAGCCTGTAAGAGATTTTTTTTTTAAATTTTGTTTATTTTTACGATTAATTGATTTTTGAAATTCTTTTCGTGTATTGCGCGTCTCGTTGATCTCTTTTTGCGTATATTTTAAATTGTTGGTAGACATCTATGTTTGTATTACATTTTTTGTTCGTATTAGTGTTCCATTAGAGCGGCTGTTGGAAGAAAATAAAGAAAAATTATATTAAAACTTTATAAATATTATACACCAAAACTATTTACGTGATGGAGTCCGGCATGTTGCGGTTTCATTGGGTGTAAAGTTGAGGAAATCCCAAATCAATATTGTATCATCGTGAGAACTGCTTACAATTTGGAATTCATCGAATTGTAAACGGAATACCCGACCAGTGTGCTCCTTAAGAGAATGTGATTTTTAAACGATTATTCATTTTGTAGTTCCAGAGTAGATACAAAAAAATAAAATTTGTATGTAGCTGTTGTTTGCTGCACCCAGCAAAAATTTAAAATTTTATTTGTTGGTTGTCAATTTTGTAGCCATAAATTAAATTTTATAAAAATTGCAGGAGTTCAGATTTTAGTAGAAAGTTTTAATTTTTTATTAAGTTGTACATTTTGGACCACTTGCACCAAACAAAATAATATTTTAACAAAATTAAAAATATCTATGAAGCTAATGTTGTTTTTCATTGCTTTGTGAAAAATCTCCTCTCAAAATCCAGAGTTGCTCTTTTGAATAAAACATATCGGCATAGAAAATTTTATCTTCGTCCCATATTTCAGTAGTATCGGTGACGATAAAACTCAAACATATAGACTGTTAATGCACTAAACAAAGATGTTTTCAATTTCATATGAATGTTTATTTACATGAATTTCAATTAAAAAGTTCAAGTGACCTTAACTCTATGCGGTTCGCACAGGTACGATAGTGAGCTCATTTCCATTCTCCATACAAAGCCTGATCACTGGTTTTTATTTTACTAGGTTAGGTGCCTGAATTTAAACAAATTTCCTTTTAATAATAAAATTCACATTATATTCATGCTTTGAATTTTATAAGAGTCGGTAAACATCGACCAATATTCGCGTCTTAGATGGGTACCTGACAGCATCTAACACCACAGCATACAGCCCACTGTCGTACCTGGGCCGCGAAACGCATGTAGTTGAGGTCACTTAAACTTTTTAATTTAAATTCATTCAATCACTCCACCTAAACAGAAATTTCAAAATTTCTTCATCTTTGTTTATTTACATGTATGGGTGAATGCAAATCTCCCAAACCAGAAAGATAGCATCTTTCGTCTTCCGATCTCATCTAGGACGCATCTTTTGACATGGATTACATGTCTTTCTCGGACGGTTGGGTGTGATGTAGCGAAATGAGGACCGTCACGAAAACATGTACCGCTCGCGCCCTACTGCTAAGTGACTGTTTGCACTACAGACATCCTAAATATACCAATCGATAGATAAAGATTGCGCAAAGATTATAGAGGAATCGTTTTATAAAAACTGGAAAAGGTGCAAATATTCTCGCGAAAAGATGAATCCATTAGTAAGTAAGGGAAAATACATCAGGAGAGTTGAAACATTATGAAATTAAATTATTTTTTCCTGATGACCGCTTATAGCAAACAGGAAAATAACATCAGTAGACAAGCCTACCGCCAAATTTTCGGTATTGAAAAGCACACCAAAAACTTTTTCTTTTCACAGTGAAACAAGTAGAAATTGGTACTCCAATCATTATAACGAACGATTTGTTCCATTTTGTTTGAAATAGCACACAGCTGGCACGAAAAATGAATTCGCAATTCGCACTAGGAAAAATATTAAATACATTTTTTAGCAAAGAGAATTGTGAAATTGAAACTGTTAAGTCCTCAAAAAATTCTTTTAGTTTTTTGTCATCGATTAGTTAAAGCCGGTTAAAGCGATCAGGAAAAATTTTCTGATGTGAAATTTACAATTTTATCATTCGTTTTGAAACACAATTACTACACTAATCGATGACATATAACTAAACGAATTTTGTGAGGACAAATTTTCAATTTCGCAATTATTTTTTCTAAAAAATGAGATTGAGAGATTTCCATTCGGAAACCAAATGTAATAAGTGTTATGCTGCTCTTAAGCAGGGTAACAGTTACTTGATTTTTTTTTAAGATTATTTATTTTTTTATTTTATCCCGTATGACACTTAATTTTTTTTTCTCATTTTTACGAAACAATGTGTCATCATTGTTTGAAAACAAAAAGCAATGATAAGCTGAACTTTGTCGCAGCTTCAACTTTATTCAACTCTACATATGTATGAATGTGTATATACATACATATGTATGAATGTTTCGTTATTTGTAGTGCAAAACTTATTTTGAATACGAAAAACGCCATATAATTTAGATAAAAAAAACATCAATATCAAACAATCAGCAAGAAATTAAGGCTTACCACCAATGTATTAAGGCAAAGTGCATTCGCTTGAGCACGTGGATCTAGCGCGGCAACAAGATCCCACACTTTGATTTTACCATCGTAAGCACCACTAACGATTCGTTTCGAATCGAATCGTATGCAACGTACTAATTCTTCGTGTCCTTCCAGAACACGCAGGCAAGCTCCGCATTCAATATCCCATAACCTAAAAAATTAGCAAATGTAACATATTTAATATTAAGAACGTAATTCAAAGGCAAACCTTATAGAATTATCCGAGCTACCACTGACGACCAAACGATCACGGTACTGAAGACAGGCAATACCACGTTTGTGACCGTTGAGTGTACGTACAAATTCACAGCTTGATGTTGACCAAACCTTTATGGTTCGATCTCCACTTGCCGAAACGATATACTTTTCATCAAAATCAACAACATTTACGGCAGCTCGATGACCAACAAGAACGCGTCTCAGGGTTATTTCACTGGGCGATGTCATATCCCAGACTGCAATCGAGCGATCCTTCGAACAGGTAACCATCATACCATTGTTGAAGCGTAAATGTAAGACTGCTTCGCAGTGATGAATCAGGGTGTTGACCATTTCACCAGTATTAACGTCCCAGACGCGAACTGTGGAATCACTTGAACCGCTTATTATTACTTTGTCATCGTACTGCAAACACAAAACAGATCCTGTATGACCAGTAAGAGTCTAAAATTGAAATGTTAATATTTTTGGCGCAACGTAAGAGATTTAAATTGCCTTAACACACTGCAGATCCGTTCTGTCCCAAATTTTAATCGTATTATCTCTAAGACCGGATACAATTTTAACATCATCATACTGTAAACAATAAACACCTTTCGAATTTTCCGATCGACAGTTTATTCGGCGTAGCATGTGACGTCCGGTCCTCCAGTTGTTTTCTATGCTTTCAATATCCTTAACAAAATTTAAAAAAGTATAATATTGATTTAAATATGTACATATTTGTAAGTATTTATATAAACGATAATACTAAATCTATCAAGAACAATAATTTTTTGGATATATCTCATGAATTTACGTAGTTTTTTTTAAATTTTCTTTTTCTTTTATTTTTTTACTAGACAAAGTCGAACAATGTGCATTTTTATCTTTAAAAAAATATTAACTGATTGACAATTTTGAAAATCGTATGGACATTGTATGTTAATTCAGGTAAGATTGAAATACCCTGCTGTCCACCTGAATAGGTTCGCTCAGAGATTTTTTTTCGTGGAACTTGGCTAATGTGTGAAGGTTTCAAAACCAATTATCAGAATTTTCAATAAAGAGATGGACTGTTAGATTAAATTTATTTTTTTCATACATTTTTCACTTGTTAATACACTTTTCTGTATTTTTTCCGTGCATTTGTGTGTCATTTTCATATCTAGGATTTTCTGTCCAACAAAATTTCTTTGGACAGGAATTCGAAGTTCAGCAAAATGTCAAGTTGAGGGTAAATATAAATGAAAGCAAACCATGGTGGTGTCGTGTTCGTCATTCACATATAAAACGTAAACGGAATACTGTGGATTTGTGTGAATTTGGTTCCCGTACTTTTGCAGAGTTTTGAAATTTTTGAGAGAATTTTATTCTTGCTCTTAAAATTTTAAAGTTTTTGCGTTTCTGTGTATAAAGTAAAGGATCGGACCTAGTATGGTAAGGTTTAGAGAATTAGAAGTAAATTGTCTGGAAGAATAAATTTCAGTGAAAATGGTATAATTATCTGTGTTCGGCTTATTATTTGTAGTTGCCCGGCGCGTACTGATAAGCGCGTAACACTAATCCTAGCCTCTGGAACCAAAAAACAGAACTGCCTCTTGCGAGGAATTGACAAATCCTCCATGAGAGTCTCTTGTCATGAAAAAGTTCCTCTCACCATAGCCGTTCGGATTCAGCAATAAACGGTACGTCCCGTCTATTCCTGTAGACACACACAGAGTTGTAAGTCACTAGGCCCCGGTTTCTCACGAGTTTCGCGTATTCTACTCTTTTTTTTTCACGTCAAAATTTGTATTCTGCTATCCGTCGGAGGAAAGAAATTAATGTTTCAAAGTCAAATAAGATTGTGAGAATTTCAAAACTAAAGAGCGATAATGCTTTGGCATCAAAAGGTATGTAGAAGATTTATAAAACTAGTTTGAATATAATTTACAGTGCGTATGTGATGTAGATTTTATTAAGAGTCGGTAGTCATCGAACAAAAATTGCGTCTTAGAAAGGTACGACAGCATCTAACTGTTGAGCCCAACTGTCGTGCCTGGGCGAAACGCCCAAAATGAAAAATTCTATCTGAAAATTCAGATGACAGCTAAAAGCAACAAAAAAACAGTTCTTGATCCAGTTTTTTTTTGGTGTGTGGCCTGATCGTCTGGGTCTCGTATCGCTTTTCGGATTTTGATTTTAAAGTGCAAAAAATAATAAAAACAGAATAAATAATTTCAGACTTTTTTGTGCGTTCAGTGTTACGTTTTTCAGAACTGAATTTTTAGATCTGTCAAAAACGTGGCCAATGATAGACGTCTAGGTGGCCGCAAAACCCACGACAGACGTCGCTGAAAATGCGTTTTTTTTGCGCTTTTTTACTTCTTGGGAAACCACTTAAAATTGGTGTCATTGGAAAGCTCTCGACTCCTTGAGTGCGAATATGCCCATGACAGACGTGTAGGTGGCCGCAAACTCGAGACAGACGCGATTAAAATCGCGGCTTTTTTTACGAAATTTTAGGTAACTGATGCTACACTCCCAAATACATCGCAATCTGAGAGTCTTGACTGGTCATCAAAATTGAATTAAAAAAAAAACAATAATAACAAACGCGATTTATTTCACGGACTTACGATAGTTTGGTGTAACCCAAAACGTCTGTGAGTAAAATTTTTCAAGCGAGGGAGGTAAAACTTTGAATTGGCATACATATGAATAGGTTACCACAAAAAATCTAATTGATAATAATAATAATAACATGTGCGACCTTTATCGCGGTTTTCGGCAGCTTGGTGTAAATCAAAGCGTCTGAAGGTAAAATTTTCTTGGTCAGCGAGTTAAAACTTTTGCATAGACATCCTTTTGGAGAGGTTACCACCAAAATCCAACCAATAAAATAATAATTACATTCGCGAATTTTATCGCGGTTTTCAACATGTTCATATAACTCAAAACGTCTGTCACCTACATTTTCTTCTTAAGGGAGTTAAAACCTTTAACTTGAGTAACATTTGAAGAGATTACCACTAAAATCCAATTCAAAAACAATAAATAACGCCCGCGACTTATTTAGCGGCTACCATCCGTTTATCACCACTTACGCGTCTGTCGTTTACATTTTAATTTTAATGAGGTCAAGACCTTTCAATTAATACACATTCCAAGTGGTTTCCCGCAAAAGCCCATTAAATAGTCATACATTGAAAAAATCCGCGATTTTTATCGCGATTTCCAGCTGTTGGATAGAGCTTAAAGTTGGTTTTTTCACATATTTGTACTCCAGGCTGTCAAGACTCTCAGATTGCGATGTATTTGGGAGTGTAGCATCAGTTACCTAACATTTCGTAAAAAAAAGCGGCAATTTTAATCGCGTCTGTCTCGAGTTTGCGGCCACCAACACGTCTGTCATGGGCATATTCGCACTCAGGGAGTCGAGAGCTTTCCAATGACACCAATTTTTAAGTGATTTCCCAAAAAGTAAAAAACGCATTTTCGGCGGCGTCTGTCGAGGGTTTTGCGGCCACCTACACGTCTGTCATAACCATTTTTGTAATCAACGAGTCAGTGGCGTCGGGATGCGATGCATTTTAAGTGGTTTCCCTCACTATTTCTATTTTCAGAAAAGTTGTACTTTTGATGCACTTTTTCGCGGAAACGCGGCCACTATGTGCAGACAGACATTCGTATTCGTTATCATCTTCTCTAGGACTAGTTGTAACATTAATACCGTTTGGTTTCCTTTCACGCAGAAAATCCGTCGCCAGCTCTCGGTCTATCAGTAAACTGATACTTTTATGATGAAAAAAAAATCATTTTTTAAAATTGTTTTCATGTTTGTTATCCTAATTCAAATAAATTTTAAAAGTATAAAAAATAAATTTAAAAATCTAATGTTATTTTACTTATATCGGCCTTTTGCATGTAAAAATACAAAACTGTACGGTAGACATTTTGACGTGGGTGAAATTTTAATACTTAATTTCAATTTGTAAAAGCAGTTATTCAAAACCTAATATTATTGCGAAATATTATTACTCCGATTACGATGGAGTATTTGATGTTAAAATAAACACTCATAAGCTTCCAGAAATAAATTTTAAATCGAATAATTATTTAAACTGTAGGAAAAAGTTTCGGACTGCTGATGCTGAACATCATTTCGTACATCGCTGGTCGCCTACATCATAGGCCCTACGAGATAATCTTATTTGTTTTTTAACTATTAACTTTATTCTTTTTAATGGTTTTAGATATTACTATAAAGGAAGGGACTAAAGAAATGCTAACTTAGAACAGTTTTGTTTATAAAAGTACTGTTTATGCGGCCCAGAAAGGCCAAGCCAGTGGGAAAACTTTAAAGTTTTTTTTTTTTGTTTCAAGTCGCACGAAGCTAGTTGAAGCACACCCAACGGCGATAAACTGTTGTAGATTACTGTTATAAATTGGCATTTATCTAATCTCGTCGTAATATAAATGACATACATTCATGATTTTCGGAAAAAGTTCACGATAGAACGAATGTGGCCGATGTGTTGAACCTGGGCGCGGTTTAAATAGATACTGTATCCAGCCCCGTCGTTCGGCTAAACCTCGCCACAGTGAATCCGTTCGAACTTTACGTTCAATCAGTTTTTTCCATAGCATACCCTCCGATAGAACGCGAAGCCATTCTTTACAAACTAATTCAGCTGCTTTGAGAGAATCCGCATCAAGATACGATAATATGTTTTCAGCTATATGATCCAATCCCTTTTCTGGAATTGAGAAAAAAAAAAAATAAGTTAATTCAAAGATGAATAATGTAGGTTAACGTTATACATATCTAGAAATTATGTATACAAATTAAAAAAAAAAAACAAGAATCTATTTGATCTGAGATATGAGAAATTATTTATTTTGTTTTAGAACATTACAAGGCTGATTTTGATTTTTAATGAAAGAAGTACAACTTTTTCTGACAGTATCATAAACTGAAAAAGTTCTATACCTCGACAACAAAAACTGTCAGTACAGGGCTTATGGGAGAACTTTTTCAAGACAGGGGTGTGGCGAAAATATTACTAAAAACTCATTCTTCGCAAAACTTCGTAAACTCGAGTGTATAATAATAACGCACAAAGGGCGTTAAAGCACAATCATTTTTAATTGCGATAAATTGTTATATCTGAGGGGTATAGTTTCAAAACTCTCTTTTCCACTTTTGAAAATTTTGAGTTAAACGAAAAAAACTGTTAAAAGCTGCTAAAATGATATAAGCGATTGGTCTAAAGGCTAAATTTGAAGTTTGGAATGATCTTTATCTATTTCTTATGGCTTGGAACCTATAAAGTAAACCAAAAAATTATAAAAAATCAATTTAATTTGGAAAAGAAGAGTTTTGAAAATTATACGCTTGGAACAGTTGACTTTTGATTCAACCTATAAAGGAATATTTAGGAATAGAGGAGTTTTGAAAAGACAGTAAATGGTTTAATTCATGTTGGTTTATTTAACAGAAAGTTTAAAATATAAAAAAAAAACTTAAATAAAATAAAAAACGTCAACAGTCGGCGCAACTGGATCACAAAAAAGAATCTGTGGAAGTTCTTTTGCAGAGTACCTAAATCTATATATCACATAGCATTTTTTAATGTCATTGGAATACACGAGTTTTGAAACTGGCTACTTTGATTTATATAGGAAAAGATTTTTAGTGCGTAATTTGGTTTGTATGGGAATAATTGAGTTTTAAATTAAACGACTGAGTAGAATAGTGTAGTTTTGAAAAAAGCTTCACTTTTTAAGTGCTCAAAAGTTTAGGAAGTGACAAGTTTTAATAAATTTTAGCTAAATACATAGATGAGGGCCCTTCTAAAGAACACTTTCCCATACTTATCTCATTTTTGAAAAAAGTGGAATAGAAGAGTTTTGAAATTATACCCCTCATCTGTTATAAATTGACATTTTTCTAGTTTCATCATAGGGAAATATGTACATATGTGTACATACATATGTAGTAGCCGTGGCGTGATGGTTAGTGCGATGGACTGTCATGCCGGAGGTCTAAGGTTCGATCCCCAGCCTCGCCACCTATTTATTTTAAAAAAGAAAAAAACGGCTACTGCCTCTTGCGAGGAATTGACAAATCCTCCAAGAGTATCTCCTGTCACAGAAAAGTGCCGCTCGTTAGCCGTTCGGATTCGGCAATAAACTGTAGGTCCCCTCCATTCCTGCAGACACGCACACAGGAATGATTGAGAGTTGTAAGTCACTAGGCCTTAGTTCTTCATGAGCTGTTGTGCCATCAAATTTAGTAAAGCCATCATTAAACGATTTCTTGTATGTATATATGTACATTAGAGCACCTTATTGCACATTTGTAATACTGGTATATGTCTGTATACACGTGTAATTAAATTATTTGTGTATGAACAATTGTATTTGAAGGGTTTATTTAAATAACATGTTAAGCCACACTTTTTCAAAAACTACGTTTTTTCGCTAGTATTCACTAGAGTGATTTATTGTATTAAGACCTTTTCTTGGAATTTTTCTGCAATAACATGATAAGCAACACATGCAACGAGGTTCTAGTTTAAAAAGTGCTAAAGAAAAATGGTGAGTTTTGTTGAAGAAACTATTTGATAAAGATATCAGACCAACAGATGATTATACATCATCCTTAATTACTGAGGTACCAATGTGCGATCATTTTATTTTGGTGGCTTATCAAGTTGTTCTAAAAAGACTTTTGGTCAAATTATTTAGTATTTTATGTTAAAATTTGAAATGCGTTTTTATGGTGTTTTATCCGAAGATACATTTTTCAATCGACATTTGAATCCAATTCACACATGGCTTTTTAATAAACTTAAGCGAATATGCTAAATTAACTTATTTATACAAGTCCGTAGCTTACAACTTTTGCGCAGATACTTTTCTGATGAAATACATGATACCGCGGTCAATTAAAAAATAAAACGCACGACTGGATCGCACAAACTTGCTCTTTTAGTAAAAGTTTCTTCGAATTTTAAAGATTGAGAGTATTATAAGTAAATAATTTTTTTATGGAAGCCTTAAGTTCAATATTTAATTTTAATAAAGCTAGTATTATACATTATAGAGCTTAAATTGAAAAATTATTAAAAATCAACATAATTCGAAATAAATTTATTAAAAAAGTCTTCTTAAATTGTTTCGACAGCTAAAAAAAGTACACTATTTGATTTCTTCCCGATTTTGAAATATCGAATTTTCAAAAAAATATTTTGAATTTTTTTTTAATACAAAATTTGTTTCAACTTCTGAGAAGCTTTTACATAAAAAAAAAATTAAAACTTTTTTTTAAAAATCAAAAAAAAAAAATTGAAAATTTTTTCATACAATACTATTTAAATTTTTCAGAAAATTCTTCATAAAAAAAATTATCAGAATCAGTCTAATCCTTTTTGAGAAAAACTAAAATTAAAAAAAATGGTTCTATGGGAGGTACCATTTTTTGGAAATTTAATTTTCACAAAAAGGTAGCATATACTTAATAGAATTTATTGATTTTTTTTTTAGAAAAATCTCTTGAGCCATTTTTGAGACAGACGGACGGAATTGCAAGACCCACTTTTTTCGTCTTCCCTCTTCTATCATCGTAATGTCAAGTTTGATCAAAAACTTGCCATATAGTACCTACATATATATCGCAGGAAAAAAGAAGCTATACTGTTATAATTACACGTGTATTTTTATTTATATCTTTCTCTAGAACCTACACGTGTACATTTTTTTTATTTTGTTGATCCAAAGATCCTTATTCCAATAATTAAGGAGTAAAGTAGATTTCTTTATTTTCAATTTTCTTAAAATCTTAAATTATTTAGGTATCTTGTTTTAAGGGTTTGACTAGAAATTGATAAGAGCATCGAATTTGAAAACCAAAAATTTTATTTAATAACGCAAAATTTTGAACAAAACTATTTTGAACACAAATTTTTCAATATTATTTAAAATTTTGAGTTTTAAAATTAATTTTTCAAAAACTGTACTCTAAAGTAATTATAATTAAAAACCTATAGATCGGGCGGCGGCAATACTAAATTCCCACCCGTCGATATAAAGAAAAATTTGCTTGTGTAGCGTTGAACTTCACTAGGTGATATAGAAAAGCTTGGTCGTCCACCTCATAAATCCTGGTCAGATCGGCTGGCCGACCAGATTTATGCACTGAGTTAAGATACTGTGTCACTCACTTATACACATTAATTTCTTACTGGTTATCTTAGGCTAATGCTTCAAATTTTAACTCGTGGAAGCTCAGGTCATTAGCTTTCAGAATATCATAACTTGTCCATACCATATCCTTACCAGTTGGTAGAAACAGCTTAGTAAACCAAAATTACGGTCCACTTTTATTTTGAACTTCAATTTTTGGAGTTAAAAATCAAAAAAAAAATTCCTTACGCAATGTTGGTTTTGTCTTTCAAAAACTTTTCCCATTTTTGAAGTTTATAAAAAGTTATGAAAGTTACCATAAATAATCTTAGATCAAGAGTTATAAACATTTTAATCTTTATTCTTTATTTTTTTTAAATAACATGTAGTTTTTAATTTTTTGTATTGGGGATTTGGATAAAAAACTATTAATTAGGATTAAATCTAGCTCATAACAAGTTACACATAGTATTTTCTTTACTCAGTTTATAATAGTTGTGGAAATGCATTCTTTTTATGCATTCTTAAATTTTATAGCCCAGACAAAATGTACTTTTACTGCGCAAAAGATGCAAGTGGACATTTTTAAATGCAATAGTCCTTATTTTGGCATTAGAAATAATGTCTCAAAAGTCCATTGTCGAAACTAGCTTGCATAAAAAGTTATTGAAGGAAGTATTTCGAAAACATCGGTCTTGCGCATATAACCTTTAAACGGTAAACAACGCTAAGGAAAAGTTCTTTATGCAAAGCTTGTAGGTCATGGAATTTTCTACAAAATAAGTTCTTAAATTTCCCTCTCGCCGACTTACCGTATAGAAGATATGGCCGTTTAAAAAAACGAAAAAAGACAAAATGTCAATATTTCGCATATAACTCTTGTGGAAAAAAGTGTCACATTATTTTCAATTGAAAATATTAGATAATATACAAATCTCTAGTAGAAGGTCATATATTGTTTAAAATTGACATGAAGATGTTTTCGAAAAAACACACCCTTTAGGATATGCGATATTGATATTTTGTCGTTTTTTGTTTTTTTAAATGGCCATATCTTCTATACGGTAAGTTGGAGAGAGGAAAATTTAAGAATTTATTTTGTAGAAAATTCCATGACCTACAAGCTTTGCATAATGTACTTTTCTCTAGCGTTTACCGTTTAAAGGTTATATGCGAAAGACCGATGTTTTCGACACACCTCCTTCAATAACTTTTTATGCAAGCCACTTTCGACAATGGACTTTTAAGGCATTATTTCTAATGCTAAAATAAGGATTATTGCATTTAAAAATGTCCACTTGCATCTTTTGCGCAGTAAAAGTACATTTTGTCTGGGCTATAAAATTTAAGAATTCATAAAACTAATGCATTTCCACAACTCTTATAAACTGAGTAAAGAAAATACTATGTGTAACTTGTGATGAGCTAGATTTAATCCTAATTAATAGTTTTTTATCCAAATCCCCAATACAAAAAATTAAAAACTACCTGTTATTTAAAAAAAATAAAGAATAAAGATTAAAATGTTTATATTGCATATAGATACATAGGTAAAATTTTCTTTATATCGATGATTGGTTACCCCCCTAAAAAATGCACTTCTTTTTTGGTCCAAGCTTTTCTATATCACCTAGTGATCTTCTAACGCTACATAAGCAAAATTTTCTTTATATCGATGGGTGGGAATTTAGTATAGCCGCCTCCCGGACTACTAATAAAAGAAAGGCCTTCCAGATTCAAAAAAAAAGTATATTTCTTTTCTATTTCAACTCGATATGTTAGAAAATTGCCCCTCCCGCCTTCAGGGTAAACGGGGGGAAATAAATCCCCCTCCCATACATTTTTTTTCTTGTTTCGACTCAATCTACACGCTTTAGCTTTTTGACACACAGTATGCGAATCACTCTGTATATTTTTGTGCCTTCTCCATTTGTGTAGAAAACTAAAAACCTTAACTCTACCGATTGAATTATTTCAAAAACCGTTATTTTTATAAAGAAAAGTGTCATCTTTTTTGTAGGAAATTTTTTTTTAATTCAATATAGTCCACTAAACAACAACAAAAATATTTTTCTTTTATTTTTGTTATTCCTTTTCTTAATACATTAGCCAGACCACGGGTATACAACAACAACATATTTTCTAGGTGCTAGAATGTAACCATGTTCCCCTAGAATAATACAATTTGCAGTGTGTATGCGCTGTAGATTTTATTAAGAGTCGGTAGCCATCGACCAAAATATTGCGTCTTAGAAAGGTACGACAGCATCTAACTGATGAGTCCAACTGTCGTGCCTGGGCGAAACGCATTTGGACTAAAGGTCGCAAAAATTCTTCCAATTGAATTTAATTCAATATAGTCCACTAAACAACAACAAAAATATTTTTCTTTTATTTTTGTTATTCCTTTTCTTAGGAAATTTTTTAAGCTAAAAATAAGTTCTCAAAATTTTTTCTGTCCAAGGGACCGTTAGATATATTCCCGAAAAACCAGTTTGGAGGGGGTGGGGGGGCCTTTCACTCTCTTTAAAATTGTTAGCGGCACTCCTATCGATGGGGGCTTTTTACAGTTTCTTAAGACCATCATCAGGAGGCTGTATACCAAAATCCAACCTTCCGGCGATTTTTCCGAAGTCGAATGACTGGACTGGCAATAATGTTAATTGCATAAGGGCTGTATTGCGCACTAATTGCGGTTAGCCAATATATCAAAGATGTATTAGCCAAAGATAGTTAGCCAATATATTATAGTCTATTAAAAAAAAATAATACAAAAAACAAAAAAAATAATAATGCAAATATGAAAGATGTAAAAAAAAAATGTATCTGTAATGTATATAAAATTAAAAAAACTATTTTAGATGAAACAACTTACTGGGCAAGAGAGAAATAAAATCTCTCTGTAGCATCGGCTTCAAATATGCATTTATGTGGCCATGTTGATAATGACACATCCGGGACAACAACTGCTCAACAAAATCAACTTGATCTGCTTCGTTCCATTGTGAGAAGTATGTTAAGCAGGTGTCTCGTTCGGTTTGAAATGATGGTGATGATTCTTTCTTACGAACAGGATCATATAGCATTGTTGCTGTGAACTGCAAAGAAGAAAAAAAAACAAACAAGCTTTTACTTTGTTATTAAAAAAGTTTTAAAGTTATATAAATCGGGGGAACCCTCTGAAATGTTTTAACGGAAATTGTTACAAAAAAGGGATAACGTTTAGTTTACATTTTTGTGTTACGTACATATAAAGAGCTCCATGAATAAAGTGAGAAAGGTCAACAAAAAGGCAAAAGTCACCACCTAACATTGAACTACAATTTGTTTTACTTACCCAATGCCAATGCCAGCCAATGTACACAGTTTTAACAGATATGAAAAAAAAATTGAATTATGGGAAGTAAACGAAGACACCTAGTGTTCGGAAAATAAATCTGATTTTATCAGAGTTCAAAATAAACTGATTCGTAAACACTGCTCATGCTTGCGCGTGTTCGCATCTTAGTAATTCCGATTCTTTGAAATGCCAAAATTCAGATTTTTTGAGAATTCTATACTATAAAAGGTTTTAAATCTAAATTCTGTACTTCAAATGATGTGTTGATGTTCATAATGTGTGTGCAATAGGGTGTATATCATTTTTTTTTTGCACGAGACCATAGGAATGCTTATTTATAACAGTTATAACTAGGCCTAGGATTTCCATGCAAATGCATGTTCCATATTTTGATAATATGCATATTTTAATTGCATGTTTTCATATTTTCCGTGATATTTTTCAATAAACTGTGTTTTATTTGCGAAAAGTGTAAGGACGCTAGCATCGCCGTGTAAGAGTAGACATAGTGAACGCGTTCAATGAAAACAAATTTAAAATACAGCATTAATCTATAAATAAATAGACTTAAATAAATTTTGTGGTACCATTTTCTCAAAAAGTATTTGACCGATTTCGATAAATTTTATATGATTGGCAAACTACAATTGCGGTGATATGCAGAATATACTTGAGAAACGCATTTACACACATTTTTGTTTTTTGTACTGTTGAACAATGTGCGTATTAAAAAATAAAAAAAGATTAAAAAAAAAATATTTTTTTCCTTCAATATTATTTTCAAACAAATTGTTTGTGAAATTGAAAGTTTTCTCCTTCCTGGAGTATGTCAGTTTTTGTTGGCCGAGTTTCGGCCACAAGACGATACTAGTTCTGTAGTATGCCCTATCGGTGCACGTATTTGGCCGTATCGAAGTATCCGTCGGAGCGGAAAATCCTCCGATTCGTATGAAATCGGAGAATTTTCCGAACATTTTTCCGAAATTACGCAACGCACACCGGTGTTTTGCGTTGCATTCTGATAAGATGTGTCTTTGAGTGACATTTTTGACAGATTCATAAGGATTTTTTCCGATATCCTCCGACATCGCGGAGAATTTTCCGCTCCGACGGAATACCTCGATAGGGCCGATTAAAACAAATTTATAATTATGAAAAAATATATTTAATTATTTATTTATTTATTTATTCATCTACGGATATAAAAAATCTTACAGACTACTAACGATTCATTATTGTATTTACTTAGACCTAATGAAAAATATCTTGTAATTTTATTTTAAATTCAACTCTAGTTGTTGAGAGATCAAGTTCATTGCATACCGAATTGAAAAGTTTTATACATCTAGAGAATGATTCATTGCAATAATATATAATAATTAAATCTGTTTCGGATTATTAAAAAAATGGCGTAGACGTAATCTTCTCTCCGGAATATAGATTTCAAAGTAATTAAGAAACTGTGGACATCTAACACGGTATGAAAATACATCATGCACAAACAATACACACTGAACAGTACGCCTTTTTTGCAAGGAATCAAGTCCAATCAAAGCACACCTTGATGGATATGAAGGAGTATCTATTCTCCATTTCAGCTTTCATCTTGTGAAACCTTTTTGAACTCTTTCAATACGAGTTATCCCAATAGAGGAAGAAGGGCACCATACAATTGAGCAATACTCAAGAAGAACATAAATACATGCACACCAATTTTAGAGCATAAGGGTTGGAAAACTCACTGCAATTTCGCTTGAGGAAACCAAGCATAGAGTATGCCCTTGCTATAATGTAGTCTACATGTAACGAAAATGACAACTTAGGATCAAAAATGACTCCAAGATCACGAATCTCAGATTTGCGATCAAGAATCTGATTGAAAATTTGATAGTTGTGTATCATTGGGACTAGAGTCCGATGTGCTGTAAAAACATTGCATTTTTTGATATTCAAAGAAAGAAAATTTTTTCCACACCAAACAGAAAAACTATTTAAATCATTTTGAAGATTTTGATGATCAATTCTATTTCTAATACACATACAAATTTTTACGTCATCTGCATACATCAAACAAAAAGCGTTCTTAAGAAGAGATGGAATATCATTTACAAAAATGTTGAAAAGGAGTGGTCCAAGGTGACTGCCTTATGGAACTCCAGACGAAACTTATATGGTATTGGACACGAATTTCCCTAGCTTCACACATTGCGTTCTATTGCTAAGGTAACTAGATATCCATTTCAGAAGCAAACTATGAATACCAAAATTTTGAAGTTTTTCTATCAGAACCTTATGACAAATAGTATCGAACGCTTTGACAAAATCAGTGAAGATAGTATCCACCTGATAACCAGATTCAAATGAATCGGTGAGATATTTACAATATAGCATAAGATTTGTTGAGGTGGATTCACCTGGAAGAAACCCATGCTGCTCAAAACAAATATGTTCTTTAATATTAAAATATAGATGGTCTTTTACTATGAGTTCAAATAATTTTGGGATTGCAGAAATTGGACGATAATTTACTACCAAATTTTTTGGGCCTGCTTTATAAATCCGACTAACATATGAAAACTTCCACTTATTCAGAAATAGTGCAGTAGAAAGGGATTTATTAAAAATAATCAAAACCGGGATTACTAAAGATACCTGACATTGTTTCAGAACAAAAGATGGAATGCCATCAGGACCAGGATTCATACTAGATTTTAATTTTGTGATACCATTTAGAATATCAGATTCAAAAAGATTAAGTATAGAAATATTTACATTACTAATGGAATGGCTTTCTATTTGATTGTTATTTAACGGGAAACGGTCAACATAAGCAGACTTAAAGAATTCCGCGAAAAGCTCAGGAACTCTGTAAGTCACTTGATGTTTTACCATTGAATTCCATATTTTCCTGAAACAAGCTTTCGGATCATTAGAAATATATGTTTGAATGTTCAATACATATTGCTTGTGTAAAAATTTATGCAGAAAATCATATTCCTTTCGGAACTGGTAGAAAAGCTTCCTGTGAGCTTCAGAATTAGACTTTCTGAATTTTTTTAATGCTTTATTTTTAATATTTTTTAAGTTGATTAGATGCTTAAGTCTATGCAATAGCCTATTTCCTTTACTTTGAAACTCTGTGATTTTCTGTGCATTTGTATGAAATTTGACAACGTTAGACTGAAATTCACACAAAAGCACAGAGTTTCAAAGTAAAGGAACTAAGATAGTAACTAATAATTAAGTCTAATGTCGAGGGTCTTTCCACAAAAAATTCAATTTTTTTTTTCTAATCAGAATTGATTTTTTTTCTTTCAATAAAGTGAGTCCAGAAAAATCAATTTTTTTCTTCTAAATAAATGGAACTTTTTGTTGAAAGGAATGCGACATAAACTCTAATGGCCGCGTTCGGGAGGTACACAGATAGGCTATCTGAGATACTTTAGTATCGGATATGTTTTCAAACGAACCGGATAGGTAACCTATCAAAAATCAAAACAGCTGACAAAAGTTTAAGTACGTACCAGAAATTATTTTTTCCCATATCTCAGCTGGTTCTTCAAAAACGTATGTTGTGTCCTTCCAATTGACAGATATCTTCTTTTTGTTTATTTTTGCAGCAATTTGTATCGGTATTTTTATGTTTAAAAGCAAAAACAAACAAGAACAAATAAAAACAAACAACTACTCAAGCGACACCCGAAAACCGAAAGTCAGCTGTAATCAGCTGTTCCCTAAATTGCGCATGGGATAGTTTAGTATCCCGAAAATTTTAAGATAGCTTTAGATTTGTTTTTGACAACAGCTGTTTGGTTCATCAGCTGAATTTTCCTAAGGCTTACAACAACACAAACCTATCCGGATAGGTTTGGCTTGCCCCCCCAACGCGGCCAATGCAAACGTAGTTAAAGCTGTTTCAATAATCTTATGTCGAATTCTTTTAATAAAAAAATCGATTTTTCTGAACAAATCCCTTGTATTGAAAGAAAAAAATGGATGCTGTTTAGAAAAAAAATCGATTTTTTTTGGTAAAAGGAATTCGACATTACAATTGCTGGAATGTGTTTTGGAAAACGCACCCCTTACGTCATATGAAGTAGAACTTTCGTTTTTTTATTTTCAAGAGTTTTCAAATAGGCAAAGTTTTATATTTAAAAATATAAAAAAAAGTTTCCTTATTTATGTGAACAAAACATATGCAAATATAATGGAAGTTTAGGTTATATAATTATTATAGTTTTGGAAAGGTATAGTACCTGTACATTGTTAACGTTTTAAATAAAAATATTTTTTTTAACTTTATTTTATCTTTATTTTTGTTGAATATAAGACTGAATTTAATTCATTACTAATTGAAGTAGCCGTGGCATGATGGTTAGTATCAAGAGCTGTCATGTCGGAGGTCTAGGTTCGATTCCCAGCCTCGTCACCTAAATAAATAAATAAATTTGGTGGCACAAACGGCTCGTGAAGAACCAGGGCCTAGCGACTTACAACTCTCAACCATTCCTGTGTGCGTGTCTGTAGGAATGGAGGGGACCTACAGTTTATTGCCGAATCCGAACGGCTAAGGTGAACGGCACATTTCTATGACAAGAGATACCCTTGGAGGATTTGTCACTTCCTCGTAAGAGGTAGTAGCTCCAAAAAAACTTAAGGTGGAAGCGGCTACTGCCTTTTGCGAGGAACTGAAAAAACCTCCAAGAGTTTATCTTGTCATAGAAAAGCGCCGCTCGGCAAAAAACTGTAGGTCCCTCCATTCTTGCAGACACGCACAGCTTCACACGAAATTTTATTCTGGATTCCTGAAAAAGTGAAACCAAAAGTCATGATCTCTTCACATGATAAAATTTTTATTACCGACAAGTTGTTCTGTGAAGCTGCTGTGAAGAAAATCATTATTTGACCTGCGCATGTGGGTAGAATTGAACCGAGAGAAAAAACAAGTTGTATACTTTACTTCGAGACTACAACACACGAAAGGAAACGAGAGCTCACGAAATGAATTACTCTGAGAGGAAAAAAAGTTAAAAATGAAGCTCTTTCCCTTGTGTTAGTATTTTTGTTTGATTTCGGGGTGCCTGGAAATGCAATTCACTCAATCGGAAATGAACAGCAGAGATTATGTTCAAGTTCTCCGACTCAGTCTGGTACCTTTTTTGGCAGACTTGGATTTTTCAGCAGGACAATGCTAGAATCCATCCCAGTAGATAAACAATTTATTGGTTAGGGATAAATTCTATTGATTTAATGAATTGGCCCGCATGCTCTCCCGATGTAAACCCTATTGAACTTCTTTGAGGAGTTCTTGTCAGGAAAATATACGCGGAAGGAAACACGTAATGACAATATCAGAGCTTAAACATGCTCTTCGTGAAGAATGGCTTCAAATCGAGCCAGAACTTTTGGATAACTTGATAAAATCCATGAAAAAAAAAAAAGAGTATTCGACTTGATTCTTGCCAAAGGTTCCCATATTAATTATTAGTTTCGGTTTTTGATTTACTTTTATTTACTGTTGAAACCATGGGTTATAAAATTGAAACACTTGAATTTCGTTATTTTTGTATTACTAACTTAGAAATAAAAATACACTTGTTACATATGTATTTTAAATTGAATTGTTGATTTAATTAACTGCCATGACCATTATGTACTACTATTCGCTATAATTTTTTTTTTTTAATCGTGTAGACAAGAAACAAAATTCACGATCTTTAAAGTGGGTTATAAATATGAACCGCACTGTAGCATAGCATTTGCTAATAGGTACATAAAAATCTTTCAAACACAAAAAAAAAATTTTTCTTTTCAACCCTACCTACATTTTACCTAACAAAATTTTTGAAAAAAGAATTTCCCTTAATCCAATTCCTGAGAATGACATTTAAAACACAAAAAGAATTATTTAAATCAGATAGGTACCTATACATTTTTTGGTTTCATTATCCAATATTATGTTTAAATTTAAATAGAATTTTGGATTATGTTCGGATCGAAAAGTTAAAACCAAAATTTAAAGCGAGCTGCTTATAACCAAGAGCTGGCAGCAAAATTTGGGGGTGGAAGCCAAAATTCAAATTCAAATGTGGTTATCAGAACTTAGGGGCTTATTGCGGATGAAATAGAATCTTGTCGACTTTTGTCGAATAGACTTTTTTTCGAACAGACTCCCGCAATAAGCCCCTTAATTTTTGAGACATAACCAAATGAATGATACCTACGCCAAAAATTCAGAAAAAATCTTCATTAGCAAGATTTAGAAGAAGTTTTGTTTTCAGCTTTAAACCTGCCACACGTCAAAAAAAAATTAAAATAGGGTTTTTTGTTTAAAATATATTGAAACTATAGAAACTGTTTAAAAATTTTCAGCCACTTGATCTAGTTTTTGTTCATAAACCAGATTTTATGTAGGTATAGGTAGGTAGGTAGATGCTGAATTTATTTATCTCCGAAATAGGACCCATATCTTTGATAAAATATTGCTGTCGTAATTTATTTGATTTTCTTCGCACGGCCACCATAAATGATTAATCTGTACTTGAACAATAAATATATAGAGAACATTTTATATAGCAATATTTTATGCATTTACTTACGTTCATGATCTTGGGTTGTCCCTGGGTTTATTTCTATTTTTATCACTTTTATTGATTGTTCAGCACGTTCAGCATACACATATGAATGTAAGTAACTACATCATTTTAAGCTAGTAAGAGTTACAAATAATAACAACACAAATAGGCAATCTTTGAATGACAACAGAAATAAAAGCCCATTAAGTAGGTAGGTATAAGTATTGCAAACGTTTAGTTTAATTTTTAAAGTTAAAGTAATTTAAAGTTTTGCTAACTAGGACTCTTATTTAAAAAAAAAAAAAAGGAGTAAGAGCACTTTGAAAATTACTGGTTCATGATTTCATGAATGTGTAAAAATCTGTATATGCGACATTTATCTTCTCAGGCTGGCGCTTAGCGTTTTCACAATTTTATAACTTTTCTTTGTACATGAGCACCTACCACAGTTCACCGTGTGTATTGTGATAACTTCTCATACCCACCTTAGCCCCTCTGAATCATTTATTGACTCGATATTTCTTTTTTGTTACATAAAGTCGTTGTTACTCTGAATTCTGACTAATAAAGGTAAACTGGTAAATCCATGGCAGTTTTGAAAACAACTCCTTTGTTTAAAAAAATTAACTATGTATTTATGGAAGAAAAATATGTACAAAAAAAAATATAAAATAGGAAATTGTAAAAATGAGTAAACCTTTTTGAAATTAAAAGTGAAATTGAAAATATCCTCTTTAATAAATGAAAATAAAATATACTTACGGGCTGTGAATTTGAGTTAGTTTCATCCATTATTTTATCAGTCTCCATTTTCATCATTTTTTCTCCCTTTTTAAGCACAGGTAAAAGATGTACTCTTTTTCTTATTATTTGTTTCCTCGCTTTAACTGCATAAACCGCACACGCGATTTATAGTGTTTTCTTTGTCGTGCGATCAATCTACTACTTTGAACTTTCTTTACACTCACACACAAACACAACCACTCGGATTTCACGACGATGACACTTCAAGAATTTATGTACTCTTCCAAAATTCAATTTCTTGTGTCTTGTCTCCCTCTTGCTCACTCACATCACCAATGACACCTTTTTTCTTTGCATTTCCAGGAATAAAAAATGAAAAAAGAAATTTAAATCCAACGCCTTCAAATATTAATTTTACAATTTTAGTTTTGTTAAAAAAGAAAATTGTATATTGTTGCAGTCCCACTACTTGAACTTTATATTTATACTATCCAAAGCAAGTAAGGACTTCTCTACTTTCTATTTTTTGTCACAGTAATTCATCAAACACATTCACAAAAATAATATTTTAGAACACTGCACCGTGCTATTGTATGCTTTTTTCCATTTAAGCTTAACAACTTGCATTGTATTGCATTTAGGAATATAAATTTTAATATCACTGACAAAACTAAAAGATTGAAAAACTATAAAAAATTTATTTTTCGTTGGGGAAAAAAATGTATGTATGTTTCATTCGACAGTGCGAAGAATTTATAGAGGAGCAAGGTTTTATTTTTTTGTGCAACTTCGTGACAAGACTACAAGTACAACGCCACGACACGAATGGAAGTCGATAACAGAGCAGTCAATTAAGTATACTCAATACAATTGTATTGTGTTTTTTATTTTCGTACACCCCATCATGACGGTGTTCACATTGGACTTACTCCTTGGATTTTTTTTGACGTCTATATACTTTTTCTCGTTCCCACTCTGTGGTGAGAAAGAGACAGGCAAGTGAGGCAGGATTTTTTAAATTTTTTAAAAATTTGTGGATTTTTTTTGACGTTTCCTTTTGTGACATGTGTTTTGTTATGTCGTTTTCGATTGGATTTTCAGAGTGTTTCACTCTTTTTTGATTCCAATGGAATATGAAAAACTCTTTTCCGTAATATGTGTATCTATGTAGAAGTAAAAACTAAAATGAATTCTTCAATAATTTCAATTCCAGAACATCTCAAGAAGAAGCATTTACTATTTTGGCAATTAATCCAACACATACTTTTAAAAATATGTGTGTTTTCAGAGTGCACTCCTAGCACTCCTTAATGAATTCCGGAGTGAAAAAACACTCCTAAATCATCACTCCGAACAACCAATGCAAGGTTTTTGGAGTGTTGGGAGTGTGGATGGAGTGAAAAAAGAGTGCTAGGAGCACTGATCTCTATAATATACTGGATAGAGAATCCATACAAAAAAGTTGAAGCAAATTGAAGAATTGTTATACTGGCCATTCGTACACCAACTGTCAAAATAGATATAAAAAAATATACCAAATATAACAAATATAACAATTTTGTGTTTTCAAGATGAGATGATGTCAAGAATAAAAAAAAAGTTGTTTGAGGTTATTTTTTTTGTGAAACAAACAAAATAAAATAGTCAGTCAGTCTTTTCGTTTGTTTTTGTTTTTATAGTTTTTTTTTATATTTTAAACTTGTGAAAAGTGAAAACGAGATCCAAGCACACTGCAAGCTCCACAGCACCTTCCTACTGATGCTGCGAATTTAGATATCTCTTCAATAACTCTACGAGAACTGGAAAAAATTCTCTCAAAGCGCAGCCAGGATCGAGAAGTAAGTCTTCGTTTGGCAACGACAAATGTTGCTAATGATCCACCTGCTGTGCTGGAAGAACAAAAACCAATAATACCCGAGCCAATTGTATCGAAATCAATGACCGACGATGAGAAGTTCGTAGGAAATGTGTTGAACATAATAAAAACGGGGACGACCAATGAGGCTTTCACACCACCATCTCCGGACAACATTATTCTTCCAAAGTTAAGTAGTGTGGCAAAGCAGAGAAAGGTTCCTTCAAGTCGAATCGGACGAATGGCTACATTTGGGGGTCTTTTTGCTGGTCTCGGAATAGGTACCATCAATGAACTCACAAAAGGTGCCTTAGGCATGGGAGGATCCAAGAACGTAAAGGAAGCATTATTCAGCCCAGCCAATGCTGACCGAATAGTCGACACTTTGTGTAGAGTTCGGGGAGCTGCCCTGAAAATAGGGCAAATCCTTAGTATCCAAGACAATAGTTTAGTTTCACAACAGTTGATGAAAGCATTCGAGCGTGTGAGGCAAGCTGCGGACTACATGCCCGATTGGCAAGTAGAACAAGTCATGTCTTCTGAATTGGGCGTCGATTGGAGGAGCAAGTTGACTTCCTTTGAACAGAAGCCATTTGCCGCTGCAAGAGTATTGGTCAAGTAAGTGGAGAATCCTCTTGTTAGTTTAAAGCTTCGTATTCATTATGCGTGGCATCCGCGCGCACCATGTTCGTCCGCGGCAAATATTGATATTTGCCACGCATATCATTTTTTTAGAAAAAGTTGATGAACCGCGGCAGCCGCTCGCGGCAGTCGATCCAATTGACAGCTAGTAGCTAGTGTCCAAATCACAAAACAAACTACCGTCTCAACTGCGCGCGAGCAAAACCATGTTCGACCATTGCCGCGCTTCAAAAATCCATCACGAATGGATCGATGCGCGGCATGTTCGAGTGCACAAATGTTCGAGCTGCCGCGCGTAGAAACCCGGTATTCATATTGCGCGGCTGATGCGCATAACAATGTTCGTTGGTTTGCCGCGCATAATGAATACGAAGCTTAAAACAATTGCTTATTGCTTTCAATTTTAGGTTCATAGAGCAGTATTGTTGGACGGAATGGAATTGGCTATTGAAATCCAATATCCAGGTGTTGCTGAGAGCATTGAGAGTGACATTGACAATCTGGTTGGCATGCTTAAAGTTTGGGATGTTTTTCCAAAAGGATTCTTTATAGATAACTTTGTTAAAGTAGCCAAACGTGAACTCGCCTGGGAAGTCGATTATCTTAGAGAAGCTGAATATACTTCGAGGTTTAAGGAGATGATTGCACCATATCCGGAGTATTATGTTCCTACTGTGATCAAAGACATGACGACCTCAAGTGTACTTACAACCGAACTTGTGCCTGGAGTGCCTCTAGACAAATGCTTCCAAATGAGGTAAGATAGAATCATTGTTTTCGGAAAGGTTTTATTTGATTTATTTTAAGTCGAGGTTTGGTTAGCTTTTATTTTATTTCTCGATTTGCTAAGAATATACGTTAATTAAGTGATACTGAACTTGTCAAAAATGTGTTATTTCTTGATCTTAAAGCCTTAACTACATAAGCCACTTTTTGCAAAATTACAAAAGTAAAAATATTTTTTTTCAGCTAGCGCAGTTGTTTTGTAAAAAATAATGTATAAATTTTATTTTTAAACTTTCTTTTTTTTTCTTTTAAGCTTTCTGCATCATTTTTATAAGTTTTCCTGTGAGAAACACTATCCCAAAATGAGTTTGAAAATTTTTACTTTTGTACTTTTTCACTTTTTTAGCTTATGTAGTTAAGGCTTAAAAATTAAATTAAATTAAATTTGGTGACACAACGACTCATGAAGAACCAGGGCTTAGTGACTAACAACTCTCAAACATTCCGCGCGTCTGCAGGAGAGGGTACCTACAGTTTATTGTCAAATCCAAATGGCTAAGGTGAGCAGCACTTTTCTATGACAAGAGATACTCTTGGAGGATTTGTCACTTCCTCGCAAGAGACAGTAGCCCTGAAAAAAAAAACTTAAGGTGGAAGCGGCTTGATCTGAGTCTACTCAATCCTTTGTACTTATCGTACTGAAGAAGGAAAAAAGGAGAATAAACTAGTTTTTTCCTCAAAGATTTCAACGATAGGGATTATCAATCCATCCTGTGCTTCCTGGTTTCGATAGATCTATGGCTTTTTAAATCTAAATGTATTTCACCAGTCAATTTTAATTGAAATTCTAACTGGTTACAAGTCGTTGGGAACTCACATGAGCATCAGTACATTGAATTTGTGCTAAGGCTAAAAAGGCAAATTCTGAAAAATTATTTTTCGCTGAACTGAGCTTTCTCACGAAATTGTCACTAATGGAATTTCTAAAACGTATTCAGAATTCAAAATGGTTCAAAGAGACATCTTTGATTTTTGCAATGTATCTCTTTTAATATTTTCTATGGACTTTAGTTTTTATATCTTTTGTTGTTGTTTTGCAGGGATGAGGAACAGGTGCATAACGTTTGATGTTGCATTCCATCAAAAATAAATTTAGTTTGTCTTTTATCTACGCCGAAACTGAAAACTTACGAACCACATGGTTTGTTTGTAAAATATTTGTCTATTTTAAGCTACGAACACCGACGGATCATAGCCGAATCGACTCTAAAACTCTGCTTGCGGGAGCTCTTTGAACTGCAATGCATGCAAACAGATCCAAATTGGTTTAACTTCCTTTACGATGACAAATCAAAGCGACTCATGCTGATTGATTTTGGTGCGACGAGATTCTACCAAAAGGACTTTATTAAAAACTCGTCATGTAAAAAGATTTAATTTTTCCCAACTTTAAATTTCATTCACGGTTTTGTAATTTTAGGTTATAATGTGCGCAGCTAACAACGATCAAAAAGGTTTATTAGAAATATCTCGAGAAATGGGATTTCTTACGGGTTATGAATCAAAGCAAATGGATGAGGCACATGTGGATGCAGTTATGATTTTGGGAGAGATATTCCGATATGACGGGGAATTTGATTTCGGATCTCAGAATACAACACAAAGAATAGCTACGCTTGTACCTACAATGGTTGCACATCGATTGTGTCCTCCGCCAGAAGAGATATATTCGATTCATAGGAAATTATCGGGAGTATTTTTGTTGTGCTCCCGATTAAACGTTAAGATGAATTGTAAGCCATTCTATAAGGAAATCATTGAAAGAAGTGTGTGAGGAATTAAGTCTTTTAACCAAATCCTGTTATTTTAGTAAGGAAGAATAAAGTTTTTCTTTTTTTAAGTTTTGAAAATAAGAGAAATTACCATTTGGATGGCCCCGCGACAATAATGAGAATAATTCTGAAAGAGAAACTGAAAGAGGAGAATTTTAATGTTTTTTACAATCATTTTGGTCTTTCAATATGCAAACATATTGTTCTTTATCAGAAATCCATATTGTAGATCTAGATTTATATATGATTTTATATGTTCGTATCTCCATTTTTGTAAATTTAAAATAAATGCATGCTACTGTGTTTTGTTTTCGCGCCTTCAAATTAATAAAATAAAAAAGAAAACTAAGTTATTTTATAGCATTCATGATTTCAAGTTATTTTGGTTATTTGTCGGATAAAATGGACTTGCGCCCTTTTTGCTTAGTAAAAACACCTATGAAATGGAGATGCGCCTTATTTGCTTTTTAAAGAAAGCTACAAAATATTGCTTTAAATTTTAATAAAGCGGATTTCATCCAAATTAATATTTTTTCGCACCTATCCGGCAGTTTGAATTTCCTAGAAAAAGTGACGGTCACAACTTTGTATAAATTAATATACTTGCACATGATAGAAAATGTGCATAATGAAGAATTGCAACATAAACAAGTAGCTCGTTTTGTAAACCACGCACAACGTGCGCCGCAAACCACATATTTCATTAAATCATATATATTTTTTTTAAATTCAAATTAATTCATGACGTGTCATATATACATATGACGTCATATGCATTTCGTCATATAAATTTGACTGTCACATTTATATAAGAATTTTGAGCCATATATATTTTGCAAACTTATTTATATGATAATGTAATACAGTAGATGACGGATATAAGAAAGTCTCATATAAGAAAAACACGCTTATAAGACAGACATTCCAAAACACCATGCACATTCCCATAAAGATAAGTGTTAAATAAACCTCATATAAGAAAAACGTTTATAAGAAAAACACTGATATATGAAACTTACTCCGATACAAAATCTCATTCACTACATAGAAAATGAAACTTTTATAAGAAATTTTACCGTGTAAGCTTTTAAATGATGCGCCGTGTAACTTTCACAAAATTTCTGAACCCACCCTTTTTGAATTGCCAAAGAAGTAACAGATTGAAGATCGGCGAGAAAGAAGAAAGCCCATACATTTAACATTTCTTATGGGCATTTTTATTTATATAAGAAATTTTATTTCTTATATACATTTTATTTATATAAGAAATTTTCTTTCTTATATACAATTTTTTATATAAGAAAACACGGATATAAGAAAGGAATTCCTTGGATTTTTCGAGTTTCTTTTATCCGTCATCTACTGTACTGCCTTAATGATTTTGAGCCTTTTACAGTTGGAAATATTTTTTTCTTTCACACAAAAATAAGACACTGTTAAACGTTTCCAAAAATGCCTCAAACTCAATGTTTTGGCGCTTACGGGCGTCAATTCTTTTTCAATATTAGCTCTTTCGGCAGGTCTCCGATCAGCTTGTATACCTGCTCCGACAACTACTTCCGATACGATATCCACCCATCCAAATCATTTTCAGATAACTTGAGTTTTTGTATCAAATCTATTCGGATATGTTTGGATAGTTGCCCGGACGCAGCCATTGCTAAAATTATTCCTCATGCTGTTTTACGTTCGTGATTAGTTATAGTTTAAAATTGCAGAATTTGTACGCGAGCTTATATAAGTTCCCTTGATTAATATGGCGATTACTTTGCTTTCGTTGTATTGAAATACAGCAAATAAAGCTTCAGAACATTACCTGTACCTTTCGCGAGACGCAAATGCAAGCATCTTTAGCACTCATATTTATAAAATTAAACTTTCACATTCCCCATAATTCCGATCAAAAGCTCAATTTCTGTACTTTCCGACACATAATGTATCCAAATTCTTGGCAGAGGTTTGCATAATATTTGAATTCAGCTGTTTTTCTTTTTCTTAGTGCCAGTTGTTCAATCTTGATTCAGATCCGTGGTTTTGGAAATTTAATTCACAGATTTCGGCGGATTAATTGAGGTTCAGCGATGGTTCAGACAAGTAATTAGTTATTATAACATACTTGAACCATCGTTACACCTTAGTTCATCCGCTGAAATCGGCTAGTTGAAATTGAACCACTTTGGACAACTGCTCTTTAAAAATCATAAACCATCATGAATGAAAAATAGATTTTTTTTCATAACGGTTTTGTTTTTTATTCAAAGCTTTAAAAAATAAAGACAATACAAAAAAATTCCTGGCCCTATACATTTACAGAAAAAATTTGTTCGAGAGTAACATCAGTATCGTTGGGAAAATTAAGACAAGAGTTTAATCATTTGTAATGAAATAAAGTTGTTATGTATAAACTTGAAATATTTTTATTCATGCATAAATTTATCTATTGCATGCGCTCCACGTTTTTCGAGAGCAGATTCCAGAATGGTATCAACCACATTTGTGGCACTCTCCATTCAATAAAGAAACCCCAAAACTTTCTTTGAATATTTAAATTTAAAAAAAAACTGAAAAAGGTTTAGTGGTTTCTTTATTGAATGGAGAGTGCCACAAATGTGGTTGATACCATTTTGGTATCTGCTCTTGATGCCTTTAAAAGGAGCATAAAAAGTTTTGATTCCAAAGCTCTATACAAAAAATTCAACCTCGGAGTACACTTGTAGGTAGGTCATTTATTGAATTATAGGGAAAGCAACAAAACTTAGTACTTTATTGTCCTGGCGAAGAGCCTCGCCTATTATTTCACCCGCTGTGCCATCGCACCGAGCCTTGCAGCGTGCTGTTCCTTCGTAAGTATCAATGGTTGCAACAAGATCGTTATTCTCATTTGAGAAGGTTTCGTAATTCGTATAAGCAGAATGTTCTGCAAATCTACTTGTTAATAATCGTCCAGACCAGGCCCAAATTTTTCGACGAACTTGCGGCGTGTCTGGATCTGGTTTCCACTTTTGACAAGTTTAAAAAATATTTTTGTACCAATATCGGATGCAACACAAAAAAACGAAAAGACTGACTGACTATTTTATTTTGTTGGTGTCACAAAAAAAAAAAAAAATAACCTCAAACTACTTTTTTTGTTTCACATACTTATGTAGATGTCAAAATTGGCCACTCAGCCACCTTATGTCATCTTCAATTGGAATGATAAAAACTGTTATATTTGAATGGTATACACTATCCAGTATATTATAGAGATCAGTGGCTAGGAGTGACCAACGGAAAACGACATTAGTATTAAGTTTTTGTTTGGCACTTAAATACTAAAGAATCGAAGTTTTTTCAATTGGAAAAATAGTTTTTTATGTCGAATTCCTTTTAATAAAAAAATCGAATTGTTTAGAAGAAAAAATCGATTTTTCTGGACAAATTCCTTGTATTGTAAGAAAAAAATGGAGTCTGTTTAGAAAAAAAATCGATTATTTTTGGTAAAAGGAATTCGACATTAGTGAAATATTAATTTTGTGATTGAAAAATTTCTATTTAAATTCTCCGGTGAATAAAAATGTGTGTTTTATTTTAACGACTACTGAACGTCAGAGTGAATCGGTTGTGTGTGTCTGAACACGAGCTGACTGACTTCTGTCAAAAAAAATCAAATGACAGCCGAGGAGTATTTTTGCACACACCACTTGTTCTATATTTGCGAGAATGTTGCCATCAACATCGATTCATCTCTGATTTTCTAATTTTGATTTATATTTCAGAGATCTCAGACGAATCCGTATTCTCAGAAATATAAACACAATTCCTCAAAAAAATTCCTCAGTTGTGCTATCAAAAAACTGAGGAAGGTTTTTTTTTTGGATTTGTTGGTAAACTATTTTTTGTCGCAGTAATAAAATAAGAAAGAAAGGAAAGAAGGTTTTTGAGGAATCTTGTTCATATTTAATGCTCCTGGTCTTTCAAAGTGACGGTGGAAAATTACTGAACGCTCTGAAATATAAACTGACCAATTGCTAAATGCGTCACTTGACACTTGGCCGCGTTCATCACCATGTTTTTGACATTTCTGAAAATTCAGTTCTGAAAAACGTAACACTGAACGCACAAAAAAGTCTGAAACTATTTGTTCTGTTTTTATAATTTTTTTCCAATTTTTTTCAAATCCTCCAAGAGTATCTCCTGTCACAGAAAAGTGCCGCTCGTTAGCCGTTCGGATTCGGCAATAAACTGTAGGTCCCCTCCATTCCTGCAGACACGCACACAGGAATGGTTGAGAGTTGTAAGTCACTAGGCCCTAGTTCTTCATGAGCTGTTGTGCCATCAAATTTATTTTTTTTTTTTAAGTATAAAAACATATTCACTTGCAAGTTTTCTATAAAAAAAGGAAAAAAAACATTTCAAACTATTTATTTGCCTTCAAAATAAACAAACAAATGGCCGCCAACAAATGTCATTGTGGCAAGAATTAATAGTTTGACATTTTAAAATAAACGAGACAGGGATATATTGCTGTTTGTTAAAAAGCTCTATTGGGCTTTTCCAGAATCTGACTCTGTCTTTTCTCTTTCTAA
Organism: Epistrophella euchroma; assembly: GCA_947049315.1. Taxonomy (NCBI): domain Eukaryota; kingdom Metazoa; phylum Arthropoda; class Insecta; order Diptera; family Syrphidae; genus Epistrophella; species Epistrophella euchroma. Next base: position 130,776,653 of record OX346246.1, read on the forward strand.
TTTTGACAGTTCTTTAATCGAAAAGATGCTCTAAATGGGGGGAAAACACTGATCTCTATAATACACTGGATAGCGCATCCATACAAGAAAGTTGCACTGATCTCTATAATACACTGGATAGTGGATTCCCTACAAAGTATAACAGTTTTTCTACTTCCAATTGAAGATGACAAGTACGTAGGCAACTCAACACTTTAGGTATGTTCAGTGAGGCAACTCAACAATTTAGGTATGTTCTTTGAGGCTGAGAATGCCAGTTCAAGTTGCTGAGATCTTAAAAATTTTACTACAACCGAAGAGGGGCAAAAACTAAAGTGGAATTTCTAAGAAAAAACAGCAAAAGAACAATCACTTGTTTGTAAATTTGATTTTTTGTAATTTAAAATAATTGTAAAAATGAATTAAAAATATTTTAGTTGCAATTTTGTAAAAAAAATTGCATTTCATTATGTTATACAGTTATACCGTTATACAAAAAAATAGGCAACTCAACATTATAACAATTCTCAAATGGCATCAACTTTCTTGTATGGATGCGCTATCCAGTGTAGAGATCAGTGGAAAGTTGATGCCATTTGAGAATTGTTATAATGTTGAGTTGCCTTTTTTTTTGTATAACGGTATAACTGTATAACATAATGAAATGCAAATTTTTTTATAAAACTGCAACTAAAATATTTTAAATTCACTTTTACAATTATTTTAAGTTACAAAAAATCAAATTTACAAACAAGTGACGTTTCTTTTGCTTTTTTTTCTTAAAAATTCCACTTTGGTTTTTGCCAAAGCCTCACTGAACATACCTAAAGTGTTGAGTTGCCTCACTGAACATACCTAAAGTGTTGAGTTGCCTTCGTACTTGTCATCTTCAATTGGAAGTAGAAAAGCTGTTATACTTTGTAGGGAATCCACTATCCAGTGTATTATAGAGATCAGTGGGGGAAAACAACAATACAACAAATAGAAATGCACACCGATACTGTTCGCGCCTTTAATAGTGTGTTTGTTTTCCCCCCATCAAGAGTTTTTGACGTTTGGTGGAAGTTCTCAATTCAGTTCAGAACTGTCAAATGTGCTTTATGATTTATGAACGCGGCCAATAATATACTTTCAAAAATCAAGATAAAAATACAATTGTATTTTTTTTAAGTTAAAAGTCCGTGTTAAACATATTAATTATAAAAAATAAATTTAAATAAAAGAAAACAAAATTAAAAAAATATAAAATAAAAACACGACTAAAATTTTTTCCTTTAAAATAAAAACTATTTTTTTTCAAGGTTTTTTTTTTAACAAATCCCAAAAATACTTTCTGGCAACACATCTGGGCAATTCGACAAGACAACTTAACTTGGGACTTGGGCTTCTTTTATCAACAAAAACATGACGGAATTAAATTTAAGAGAATTTGATAAAAAAGAATTTATTGTTGATAGATGTAAAATTTAAATCAAACGTAAGTTTACTCCTTCCATACTTGATGTGTCTTGCTTCTTCCAGATGTAAATTCATTAGTGCGAGAATCGGTAGGTGCTTCTGAACTACAAAACAGGAAAGCCAAAATTCAAGCCTATAGCGACAAAACATCATCCACCCTCAAAAAACATGTCTACGCCAACTATATGCAATTTATTAACACTGCGAAGGAGATTTCTCGTAAGTTTTCCCGCAAAACAAGTTAAATTTGTTTGGTTTTCATAAAGTTTCTGCCTTGCTATTAGATTTGGAATCGGAAATGTACCAATTGTCACATATTCTGCTTGCACAAAGAAATATATTGGGTTCCTTAATCGAAGGGTCAGCAGAGAAAACAAGTGGAAAAGAGCCTATTGCTCTGAACGAGGATAACGAAGATGCCAAGAGTCAACAAGCAGCTAGGACAATTAAAGAAATCGTACAAGGCTTCAAAGGTGATCTCGAGGGAAAAGTATTCCTGCATGAAGGAGCCTTAATCGAACTAGACTCAAATGACTACAGGCCTATCCAAAGAATTTTTTTCTTTCTATTTAATGATACACTTATTGTATGTAAGGTGAAACATGACAGGTGAGCTTAACTTATCGCAATTAAAATGTTAAAATACTTAAATCAACTATCATTCCAGGAGATTAGAATTTGTTTCTCAGTATGACCCAAGAAAAGTTGCGGTAATCAATATAAAAGATTTAGAAGGTGTTAAGAATGCTATAAATATCATTACACCAGATGGGTCGAAAATAATACAATGCGTAACACTCGCTGGGAAGGTATGCTTTACAAAAATTAAAATGTATCAGAAAAGTAAATGTACACTATACTGGTGTTTAACTACTGTATGCTTACTTTTGTGACTGAGTAGGTATTATATTCTAATACAGCATACATACAAGGAATTAAAAAGTTCATTGATCGCTACATCTAGCGATTTAAAGCTGAGCACAGAAACCACCCCATTCCCTCAAATTTGCTTGAGTAATCAGTCTCTTACACGTTCGATTAGAAAACGCTGCCAAGTAACATATTTTTAATAAAAAAATTACATCTGATTTTGAATGTTTTCACAAATCTTTTTTAAACTGTCCTGACTAAAGAGCAAGTGCAGAAAATTCTATTCTAATCTGTTCCAAACATTCAGAACTGTTATCAACAGATAATTGTCACTGTATATCAAAAAGTGTCGTTGAACAATTCCTATGTTTCCTGCATGAACTGCAGTATCCCCTATACCAAACATTACTACAATAAGGGCCATAAGTCAGTAGGAAAGCGATGTAAGAGTGCTTCCTCAAAGCCACTGGTCCTTAAGTCTATGCGTCAGCTGAATACCTTCGATGGAATCGACCTGCTAGTCAGTGAGATTAAATAACTTACAGCCCTATTCTGCTATTCGATCCGATCGGAACTTTCGATGAAAGTTTCATTCAATTTGCCTTAAATTATTTTTTTAAATCTTCAATCTTTAGAGTGCAACTCTTAACTGATATTTAGTTTTGAAATTATTAAAAATATCTAATTGTTTAAATCCTATTTTTATCGAAATTTATCCAAAATTTTGAGCAATTATTTCCCTCCGATGGATAGACAATACAAACTTTCATGTGAATTTTTAACAGAATAGGGCTGTTAGTGAACACCCTACAAAGCTTTCTACTCCTTGGATTTATACTCCTGCAGACGCAATATGGATTAAAACTGGATATGTAAGTTGAATTGCAGGACCCGTGAAACCGACAAATTGGCGAAGGAGAATGCTCTAGACTGCTATAGTATACAAGCAATGTTGCCGGTGTGGATTCGAGGCTATAAACATTTGGTTTCAATTATTATCGCTTTTAGTAAACACTATATATAACAGTGATTCTAAATCTTGGTTCAATTTCAAATTACTGCTCTAAAACGTGTTTTATTTTTGTCTTATTTCTTTTTCTTGGTTTATGTTACAACAGAATGAATGGATAGAAAAGTTCGAAGCAGCATTTAAATTTAATCCGAACGTGAAGCTACATAAAAAGGGCCCAGCTCCACAACCACCAAAGCTTCAAAAACAAGATTCATCTCTAAGTACGAAATCAATTGAAAGCAAATCAAGTCCAAACGAAAATATAAATATTATAGAAGAAAATTGGGGTCCTGATTGGCTGTCATCGGCTCCAGATGAAATCGAGGCATTCATTGTTCAGCGACACTTTGAAGATGCTTTAGGACTTCTCCAAAAGTCTGAACAACATTTGAAGCAAGACGACACTTTTTGGAATGCAGCCGAAATATCTGCAAAAATTAAAAAATTGCGAACAAATTTAGTTAATGTACTACTTCAGGATTTATCGAATTGTCAAAATCGATCACTGCCATTGGCGTTGTTACTTTCTGGCAAGCCCTTAAAATTGCTTGTTGAAATGCGCCGAGAAAGACAAGCATGTGGAACATTACTGAGAGTAAGTACAATCACCATTCGTGCTTCACAACGTGAGACCCGCCGAGGGAATCAGGATATTTCTCAGATCTTCTTCCGTGATATGGCGCATGTAGTAACTGAGTTCTTAAAAGCCTTTGGAGAGCAATCGGCTTGTGTCAGTTGTAAGTGTGTTTTCTTTTGTTATTTCATGTTTGTTAAATTTAAAATGTTATTTCAGCTCTGATAGTTTGGTGTAATGCTGAATTGCAATATTTTGCCGGCCAACTGATCAAACATTACCTTATAAAAGGTGTTCTTTTAGAAACTGTAGCTAAAATCGTTGAAAGCATAAGAGAACCTTGTTCCATAGTGAGATTATTTAATTAAGTAAATAACACTTTTTTTTAACTTTTGTTAATTTGAATCAGTTAACCGAAATTGGATTGGATCTGTCTTATCATGTCGAGGGTCTTCTTCGCAATACTCTCGATCAAATAATTGAAGATTCACGCATGCGGCTACTTGAAACAATTGGACGCACGGAAGATACATGGACTCCACACAATTTGCAAAATAAACCTAACGTAAAGAAATTTTTAAGAGACATGGATAAGCTCGGAATCAATATGAAATCGCAAATCACGGGGGATACGTTTGTTAATCTAACACAATCAACTGTAAATTTCTGTCGACATTTTCTAAGTCTCACTGAGAGTTGTGGCATTTTGGCAAAAAATGAGACCTTAAGACTCAGCGTAGAAATGCTTTTAAGAGATTTGTTTATTGGACAACATGCTGTTAAACCAGCTTCTGATGTAATAGTTGACGTAAGTAGTTTCGGTAGTTGAATTAAGAATTTTTGTTTATATTAGTTTTGATTTTCGTAGTTTCTTTTTTAGCTCAAAATTAAAATAAATTAATTTATACTAAACTTGCAGCATAGCACTATAGCACACTAACAAATATTGTGAAAATAAAAGTTTTTTCATTAATATTTTTATTTTGAAGTTACATACATACAAACATACATATTTTTCTCTTCTAGCCCAATTTTGTCATTAAGAACAAAACTTTTCTGGTTGAAAATCTACTTGTGACAGCTTTCGATAGGTATGAGAAATATTCTGGAGTTAAAAGTGAAATACTAATAGAAGTCTACCACCAACTTGGAACATCACCTAAACCAAAGCCACGCAATTTCTACCAAACTGATGTAATATAGTATTTGTTATAAAAAGAATTAAAACGACATTGATTTATACATATACATACTTATAATTAAAAATAATTCAATTACTCGTTGTAGCTTATTTGGACGTTTAATTTTAGCTAGTTTAGCTTTCAAAATTTCCCTAAGATGTAACTTGTAAAATTAAATAAAATATTAAAATAAAATAATTTCTTTCAAATCATTCTATTTCTTATGTCGTTTTCCGTTGGTCACTCCTAGTACTCTTTTTTCACTCCATCCACACTCCCAACACTCCAAAAACCTTCCATTGGCTGTTCGGAGTGATGATTTAGGAGTGTTTTTTCACTCCGGATTTCATTAAGGAGTGCTAGGAGTGCACTCTGAAAACACACATATTTTTAAAAGTATGTGTTGGATTAATTGCCAAAATAGTAAATGCTTCTTCTTGAGATGTTCTGGAATTTAAATTATTGAAGAATTCATTTTATTTTTAACTTTTACATAGATACACATATTACGGAAAAGAGTTTTTCATATTCCATTGGAATCAAAAAAGAGTGAAACACTGAAAATCCAATCGAAAACGACATTAAGCTTTGTAAAAACTGTAACATGGGCCATATCAGTAATCATGAAGAAAAAATGCACATTCTGCTCGAGTACAAACAAAATTTATTTTTCATGTTTACTTTTTTGATATTTTAATATTTCTTTATACCTAAATAAGTGGTTTTAGGCTGTTATTCTCATCATAGTTTTGGCGGTTAAAGTACGAAAAATTAGTTTGATTATTACAATTATAAAATACTTTGATAAATGCATTACAAATTAGTCATAAAAGTTACATATGAATTTATTTATTTTTTCGCCCACCAGCTTTACGGAAAGAAACTTGTTCTACTATGGTTGATCCGGCATTATAAAATTTCTGAGAAATTTTATTCAAAAAGAAAAGACCAACAATCGAAAAGAGAATACTGCAAAAACAAATTAAATAGTTAATATTGAAAAAAATAATAAACTTACCAATTGTATAGTACGAATACAAAATATAAAAATTATTAAAATATAATAACCTGACTGATGGGTTATGGGCAGGTGTCGTTTTTTGTGTTCTTGTGCGGAGATTGTTCCGGTGTGTCAATTGTGCTTACGTTGTGTTCCTTGTTGTAATTGGAGTAGTTGTTGTTGTTGTGAATTTATGAACAAGGTTACAATCTCCGCACAAGAACCCAAAAATGAAGAAACACAACACCTTTCCATGAGCCAACAGTAAACTAGCGACCACAATGGTAACCCTGTTGAAACGTCGGGCAGCTTTAATTTTTTTAATTGTTATAAACAATCGAGGTGAGTCCGTTAAATAGTATATACTTTACAATGTCTCAAAAACGCGATTAAAATAATCTAAAATCAAAAATAACTTACCAAGTTGTTGCACACACTCGATGCACCACACCACATGCTATTACAGATGTAATTAAACAAAACAATATTTCTGGAATGAATTTAGCTTGAAAATTACTGCCAAAAGCAATCATTTCAATGTTAGACACTGATGTAAGTGTAAAAATAAAGAGCCACGATCCCAGAAAACCACCTACGACAGTGTTTTGTGGTGATGAATTGAACCATGAATTATAGTAGCGCAATGTGGCGAGCAAAACGACAACAAGTATAGACGATACAATAAATGATACAAATGAATTTTGTGGAGCTGGAAAATAAAAAAATATAGTTTAAAATAGCTTATCACTAATTAATTGCAGTTAATACTGAAAGATAAAAAATAAATTAAGAATTTTTCGCTTTTAATGAAAATTATAGCTTAACCATGTACGGGCTAAAGAAAAATCTTTTCATTGACACCGAGGCAGCAGTTTCTAACATTTTTATACTTTTATAATTTTTAATTTTTGCTGTAGGAAAATTATTTTCCAAAATTAAAAACAAAAACATTTTTGTCAAAAAATGAACTTGCGGCAAACATAATTATGTTTTTACACAGTACATTCTCAAAAAAAACTTTTAGAATACAATTGTTGTTTACAAGTTTTGCAAATAAGCGGTGAAACGGATTTGTTTTAAATTACAACTACAAATTTTCTCAATTTTTTCACTATGTTACAAATGTTGAAATTTTGTTCGTTTTTTGTGAAACAGAAATTCAGTTTTTAAATTTGTAACGGCCATATTATTCACTCAATACGTCTAGATTTAAACTTAAGTCTGGATGTAAATCATACAAATTCAATGTAAATTCATCTGGATTTAAGTTATAATCTGGTGTATCGAGTGAATAATATGCCGGTAATTGTTGTTTACAAGTACAAATTTGTGATTGTAATTGAATATGGTGAAATAGGCCACAGGGCCTTGTGACTTACAATTCTCAACCATTCCTGTGTGCATTCTATTCGTAGGAATGGAGGGGACCTACAGCTTATTTCAGAATCCATACCCTCAAGTTGATCAACTCGAGAGTTTACTAAAACTCGAGACTTGAAACGCAAGTTTGAATTTCTTTTTTTTTCACTATATTTTTTTCAACTCCTCAGTTGAATAAAATCCCTGGGATATTTGTGAAAATAAAACAGAACTGTCATTTTCAATTTGAATTTTGATTTTGTGTTATTTAATTTGAAGTTTTTCAATATTTGTGCATGTTATTTTGTGTTAAATTGTGTATTGTAACATCATACCACGAAACTCAACAAGGAAAAAGCGTCGGAGAAAATCGCGAATGCATTGGCCAATTTACCAAAAAGAATTACTCGGAGCATTACCTGATGTATTTTTTTTTTACCTTTTGTTGTCCGTAATCTGTTTTTGTAACAAAATTTAAATGCCAAACAAACATTTTTATGTAAACTCTCTAGTTTGCTCGGTCAACTTCTACTTTTTTCGGGAGTTTACAAAATCTAAAGTTGACCAACTCTAGAGTTGAAAATCGAAAGTCAAAAACGTCAACTTTGTGTGATCAAAAACAAATTCACAAGTTGAGAATAAAAATCCTCAACTTATGTTCAACTTTGAGTGAATAAAATCGGCCTTAATGGTCTAACTTCTAGTTTATTGAACAGAAGGCTGAACAGTAAACAAATGAAATTGGACTACCTACAAATTTCAATAGAAAAAAATTCCTGTGTTCGAAAAGGGCGAATAAGGGGAAGATACATACACTAATTCCTATAAGCTGTACCAAGATGTGGATTCACTTTAATTTAGCTCTGTCACACCAACCAACCGCAGCCTAGTTAGGCCATTTTTTTTTTCACTATTGCTCAACTTGAGGCAAACTCTCAACTTGATCAACTCGAGAGTTTACTATAACTCGATATTTGAAACACAAGTTTGAATTTCTTTTTATTCACTTGTTTTTTTCAGTTGAATAATATCCCTGGGATATTCGTGAAAATAAAACAGAATTGTCATTTTCAATTTTAATTTTGATTTATTGTGTTATTAATTCGAAGTTTTTTAATATTATTTGTGTGTTATTTAGTGTTAAATTGTGTCTTGTGGCATTATACCATCAAGCGAAACATGGACAAATCGTCGGAGAAAATCGCGAATGCATTTACCTACTGCCCAAAGAAATAAATGGCAAATTTCCAAAAAGAATTGCTTCGGAGCATTTCCTGATTTATGTTTTACTTGTTGTCCGTAATCTGCTTTTGCTACAAAATTTAAATGACAAAACAACATTTTTATGTAAACTCTCAAGATTGCTCGGTCAACTTCTACTTTTTCCGGGAGAAAATCTAGTTGATCAACTCTAGAGTTGGAAATCGAAAGTTAAAAACGTCAACTTTGTGTGAATAAAAACAAATTCACAAGTTGAGAACAAAACTCCTCAAGTTATATTCAACTTTGAGTGAATAAAATCGGCCTTAATCTTCATTGCTTTTGGGATTTGGTTAAAGAGGCAAAACGCCAGATTCCCAGCTGCCAGCATTCATGTTCGAGAAATGAAAAAGAGAACCCCTTTTTTGGTTTAAAGGCCCGTAAGGAAAATATTTGTATGCACTTAGAAATGTAGATACGTTTCTATAAATTGGACATATACATACACCGCTAGGCTTTTTTTGATAATACATACTACTAGGGAAGGGACTAGGCTAACCCGGCAAGCATACACTCTTTTGGTCATTGCAGTTACTGCTCCCATGTTATTTTTTTTTTAAAGATATGTCCGCAATAATTGTTTAGTAGCGAAAAAGATTTTTTAAGGAATCTTACCCATTTATATTTATTTATATTTTTCCGGGAAGGACAACTCAACATGAGAAAACAAAACCCTATAAATGTCAAACGAGACGTCATCACGGCACTTATCCATCATGGTTTGAACGCGGCCTTTATATTTATATTTGAAAAACATTAGTGCCTGTTTACATTGTATTTTTGACGAACGGCGCATCCAGTGAGATGGGTAGATTTTGTGTGAGTAAGAAAGAGAAGGGTTAATTCCACCCAAATTACGCCGATGCGCCAGTTTCAATAAATGTTTTCGGATTGAGCAGGAAGAGTTTTTTTTGTGTGAGTGAGAGATACATGGTTGTTAAGGATGTGAGATAGGGATGGGTAGATTGAAATGAAAGGATTTTTTCTCTATAATGTAAACACGAGGAACATTTTGATTAACGAAAATATGCTTCATCAAAAATACAATGTAAACAGGCACTTATGCTGGAAACAGATTAAAGGCTCTCTCTCCCAAACCAACGCGATTAATCGCCCCGACAAAAGAAAACAATAATGCTGGATTTACATGTATCTTCATGCGAGTTCTGCAAAAAATAAGGGATACAAAATATAAAATGCGTGTTTGTTGGATAGAGAGAGAAGAACAAAATGCAGAGATCTTGAATATAGGAACGCAGACGAAGATTATAACGAAGACGAACATGTTCATCTTCATGGTGGTACTCTTTCACACATTCGGTTTTTTGGTATCACTCTATCCCGCTCTACTTTTCTTGATGTTTGCAGATGAAGATACATGTAAATCCATCATAACATAACGCGAGGTTATCAAACAAAACAACACGTTGTTGTTATTGTTTTCTATTGTCGCGGCGATTAATCGCATTGGTTTGGGAGAGCCTTAATACTGCGTTTTCATTAGAGTTGAAATGAGGTAATTAGGCAAGTTACAAAACAAGTGTTCACATTTCGAATTTGATAATTTTGTTTGAAGGCCCAGATTGTGAATCGCTTGTTTTTGTTGTTTTTACATTCAATTCTGTCATTTCAAATCGTTTTAAATTTGAATGGAATCCATTTGGGTGTGTTCATAAAAGTTTTACGTAATTTCCTACCGAATTTCGTGCAAATTTGGTTGAAATTACCTCATTTGGAAATTTGAATTTGTATTGAAAATGAGATGATTTTGAATTTTTAAACGAAATTACCTCATTTGCTCTAATGAAAACGCAGTAAGCAACAAGAGCATCAGCCTCATCAACAGCAAACAGCGCGCAACGAAAATTTGGAGCCTAGTACGCAGATCGGGAAAATACAAATTTTATCTCTACAACAACGTTGGAAAAATCGCGCAAAATTAAGTCTTAACTACATTGGCCACTTTTTGCAAAATTACAAAAGTAAAAATATTTTTTTTCCCTGGCGCAGTTGTTTTTTGAAAAAGAATGTATACAATTCTTTTTAAACCAAAATTTAAGCTTTGTGCATCATTTTTATAAGTTTTCCAGTGAGAAAAACTATCCCAAAATGAGTTTTAAAATTTTCACTTTTGTACTTCTTCACTTTTTTGGCTAGGCTTTAATGTTTTTCTTCTTGGTTTTTTTTTTTGTAAAATTATCGATAAATAATAGTTGATCCTGTTTATCGTGCAAAATTATTGCCCTGTCAAAATTTTTTCCTGCTAAATGCTTCGAACATTATTTTTCCTGGCAAAATAGTGGAGACTTCACCCAAACGTCACAATTTTGCGCGTGAACTGCGTACTGCCTAGAAAAAAACTGAAGACAAAATTTGTCCTGGGAAAATTTTGTATGAAAAGAAAAATTTTTCCCGAACTGCGTGTGTACTAGGCTTCGCCAACAACAACTGATTCGTATCTGTATCGAATCAAAGCATTTTCTTTTTTATTTCACAACACCTACAGCAAATCTAGGAATTCAGCCTAGTACGCTACTGATGCGAAATGAAATTATTGTTCGTAGTCTCCAACACAACAACGAAATGCTTAGGAAAACCACAGCGGAAAAGTACTCATTGAAATTGTCACCAATTGGATTTCAAAAACAAACACAAACTCATAAAAATCATAGAACTCTCAAGTTGTAATGAAAGAAACAACAAATAAAAATACGAATACAGCTCAAATGCTACCTTACCGCACTAAATAATGGCAGGGATAATTGATTGTATACAAGAAAAGAGCGGAAACCTCGCTTAATAATTTACAACAATTATCTATTACTAATTTACTACGATTTTATTCAGGATTGAGAGCATTGAGCTCAAGCTGGATTTGGGTCGGATTTTCAGCCGTCCACTTCAGGAGCGGAGTCGAGTCGAAGTTTGTACTAAAAAACCAGGGTTAAGCCTTAACTACATTGGCTACTTCTTGCAAAATTACAAAAGTAAAAATATTTTTTTTCCTCTAGCGCAGTTGTTTTGTGAAAAAGAATATACACATTTATATTTTTAAACCAAAATGTAAGCTTTCTGCATCATTTTCAGTAAGTATAAGTTTCTCACTGGAAAACTTATAAAAAAGATGCAGAAAGCTTAAATTTTGGTTTAAAAAAATTGTGTACATATATTCTTTTTCACAAAACAACTGCGCTAGCGGGAAAAAACATATTTTTACTTTTGTAATTTTGCAAAAAGTGACCAATGTAGCGCGGTTTGGCTGTGCGCGCAATATTCTCCTCGTTCGTTCTACGCCCTGGAAACATAAGCCACTCGAACTTCGAAGACAAGAAAAAAATAAATAGAAATAAAAAGAAATGTTAAGTAAATTACGTCTACGTGTATCGTAACAATATACATGAGGGAGATAAATAATCATGCGCAATATCATACGACAATGATTGCCGAGCGTTGCGTGGCAGCAGAATCAAACCGAACCGTGCCGGTACCGTTCAAACTGATAGCGGGCCCGAAGACGACAAGTTGCTGATTTTTTTTTTTTACGTTTTCTTAAAAAAGAAAAATGGGTGGCGCAACGGCTTGTAATGAACCAAGGCTCGCTAGTGGACTATAACTCTCAACCCTGCCTGGGTGTTTGTTATTGGTGGTTGTGGAGGGACCTAAACGTTTCTGCCGAATCCGTCCAGCTAAGGTGAGAAGCGCTTATTCGTGACAAAAGTAGGATTTGTCACTTCCTCGCAAATTGACGATTTCCTTCATTTAACCAATTTTAAATTAATTTCGCAAAAAAAAAGATAACGCAAAATGAAATTTTAAACCGCAAAACTCAAAAAAATATCGCACTTTTTGCGATATGTTGCGCAATCTTGCAAGCCTGAAGGCTTAACTAGATCCAAGACTTTTTGCAAAAAGTACAAAAGTGAAAAACTAAAACATATGTGCTAGAAATGCCTGTGTGCGAAAAAGCATGCGAAAATAGTGTTTGATATGTCATTTCAGATTGATACTACAGACGAAACACAATTTTTTTCGCACATAGGAATCTCTAAGCATATTTCTGCTCATCACATTTTCACTTTTTGCCCTACTTTTTGCAAAAAGTCTTGAATGTAGTTAAGCCTTGATTATTCTATGCAAAATTTTTCTCGAGCGAACACCATTAAATATTGAAATGGATCAAAGATAAAGGTGAAATTATTGTCCAAAAATTTAGGAAAAAGGGCAAAGATCTAATTGGTAATATTAAATGAACACTTTTAGCTCCTCAGGTATAATTTTGTCTTCCGAGATGTTAAGTAGGTAATATAAACTGGCTTAATAATACCAAGTTTAATTAAACGGAAACGACATACTTAATCTTCCGTCCTCACACTGGGGTGTGAGATACCCCACACAAAATTGTAAACCGTGCCATTACCGCAAAAAATTTTTTTTCGGCCATTGCCTATGTAAATTCACTTTCACATTTTCTGCAGTGAATGGAGGTCCTTTTGAGATTTTTGAAAATTTTGTACATACATATATAATTTTGCTTTAATATTTGGTATGGGGTATCACACACCCCAGTGTGCACTTCGTGTAGTGTTTTTACAGTTTTTTTTATATGGGTTTTTCAGTGTTAAAATTTCATTTTTTGATTACTTATTCCCACAAACGTAAAATTTTACCACAATGATTGTATAGCAATTCAAAAGGCGTATAAGACAATTTTTTGAACAACTTTTAAGAAATTAGTCTTTTATTTGAAACTTAGTTTTTTTTTTATGATTTTTATCATTTTATTTCATCACTTTATTTTCAAGTTAATTTTTTTCTTTAATAAATATTTTGCTTTTTTACTTGATTTATGAAACATGAATAAAAATTTAGTTTAACTAAAATATGTTATTTTTAAATATTTTATAGTTGGGGCATGTTACACCCCAGTGTGAGGACTGCGTTGGAAAAAATATGTGTGAGGACGGAAGGTTAAGGAGAGTAGATACAGGCGGTGACAGGTGATCACACTTTCCCATGAGCTCTTTACAAAAAACTACAAAATTATTTACAATGGAATTGGTTTTTATTTTTGTTTTCGATTTAATTGTTCTTACATAAATCGACCAGTCAAAAATACTCTATTGTATTACTATCTTTGTTTGCATATACACAGGAACTCCAACTATTACGAAAAAAAAACTCAATTGGTACTATTTTAAAAATAATTGTATTGGCCTTCGAAATCCCTCGGCACGATGATCAGGTACAGCAAGGAGCGTGACAGATTTGAAACCAACCTCACTCCCCAGCAGATAGTCGGTGAAATCTTTAGGTTTAAAAGTAATCTCTTGATAGTTCTTAAATATCTCTGGCTAGAATGAAATAGATACGACTAATCAGAAAATCCCACGTGGGAGCTAAACAACTTACCGTGAGTTTTTTTCTTCGTTTATATCCATCCCAGGGCTGTGGCTCTAGAATCAAACTCCCGCCAAATCGCAGTTGTGCGTACATCCGCTTAAACGCTTGCTTCAGAGAGCTGTCCCCGAAATTCAGATGGATCCATTTGGTTACCGAAAGGCAAAGTATTATATCAAATTGTGGCTTTTCTATTTCCAGTAGAACATCGTCCCGGAGGACATAGTTCCCATGAATAAAACTCACGTTAAAAGGAAAATCTTTTCTTTGATTACCTGACGAAGCTTTCCTCAATTTAGAAACACATTTTATTGTTTTGTTAACAAGTACCTTGTCGATGTCAATTCCCGTTATATGTTTTATCTGAAACTTTTTGGCTATTTCTATTGTTACTAAACCACTGTTACAGCCAATGTCCAGAATTTCTCGGTCGGTAAAAAGTTCTTTGTTAGCTTCGAAAATATCTAACCGCACATCGTGAAAATCTTTTGGATTACGATAGCCATAGTAGCGATTGTAATTCCCATATATGAACTTGCTTTTGGATTCTTGGACCGCAGGAGTGATATCAATTCTTTTTTTCGGACTTGAGTGGGGTTTCGCAGATGAAAAGATATTGCATTTTACATATTTCAGCTGTTTGGGAGGCGAACTTAACGGATCACATTCAAGTTTTCGTTTCAAATTAACTGGTGACGTAAAGGATCCTTGTTTCAAAGTAAATTCTTCAAGAATATTGTTATTATTGATCACTGAAACTTTTTCCATGGAATTGTATGTATTTATTATAAAAATTAAAAGCCAATTTGTTTGGTAAACCTTTTAAAACGTTTGTACTAGTATTTTTGATATTATTAAGCACGCTAACCGGCTGCTGAAATGTCACAAACACAGACTAGTGAAATTTGGATAAAACACTTCGAGTGAAACCAAAGATACTGAATATAAAGATATGAATCCGCGGCTGTCATTTGTTTGCTAAGTCCCAGTGCTGCCATACCACTAATCTCTATTGACACCAGGTAAATTGCTTTCGACACCACCTGTATATCAGCGCGTGAACTACTAGAGGGGGATACAAAATTTTTGGATTTGACATTCAATGTATTTCCCATAAGAGAAAACGAAAAAATGGTCTGGAAAACATTAATTTTTCTAATCAATTTTATATGAACGGGTATCCGTATTTTAATTGCAATGTAATAATAAAACATGTGAGTTTGTGAATCGAGCTTAAAATAAATCGAAACTTAAAACTAGAATGCCTTATTTTATAGATAAAAAGTGTAAACAAATCACATTTACAACGAGAAACAACAACAACGATACCCAGTTGTGTAAAAAGCAAGTCAGGAGCGTAGCCAGTTTTATTTAAAATATGTTTTGTTTTTATTTTGTGCTGTGTAAAATGTGTTTGATAATTTTAAAGAAATTTAGCCCATAATTATGAAAATACATGAAATTAATTTTTAAGTTGAAAGTTTTTTGTTTTTTTAAAAAAGAATAATGCCGATTTTTTTTTTATCTTGTTTTGTACTTTTTACAAAATTTAATTTGTATCTAAAGAATGCTAAAAAAAACTCCCAAAAGCAAAAAAAGAATCAAAAATTTAGCAAGAATAGTAATAAAATTTTAAGTGAATTATAAATGTGTGCCCTTAACAAACTGTTCCAATTCTATGTGTTTAAAAATTTATCGTATCTATTAATTATTTAAGTTTTCTTTATATTCTGTTAAAACGTTTTACGTTAAAATGTTCTAAACATAAAACATACCTATTCTCCCATTTCACATACTAAATGCAAATACATACATAGGTAATATAATCTATACTTCTATGTTAAAACATTATTTCAGTTCAATCCATAATTGATTTTGCCCCTTAAAACCCTTCCCTCACTACGCACATGATCTGATTTCAACTGGCGACGTTCATCCATTTTGAAAAACAACAACAACAATACACGTTTGTTTACATTCTTTATGGGCAAAATAAAGCAAATAAGAAGTTATATTCGGTATATATTCTTCTTGATTAACAAACTAACATACATTGTTAATCTATTTCAATTATTATATGGATACCCGTTCATATAAAATTAATTAGTAAAATTAATGTTTTCTAGACTATTTTTTCGTTTTCTCTTATGGGAAATACATTTAATGTCAAATCGAAAAAAATTTTATCCCCCTCTAGTAGTTCAGGCACTGACTGCTAGGTGCCGTGACTCCTGGTGCCAATAAAACACTGGATAGTGGATTCTCTATATGTATAACAGTTTTTTTGAAGCAAATTGAATTTGACGGCTTATACTTCCTCACAGGGCTGTCTCTTTTTTAAACTAAAGGAAAGAAAGAGATAGACGTTAGTCATCAGAAAAAAAAAAACAAACGCTACGTTCACTTTCACTGGCTGCGTTCAATAGAAAATCTGAAATTTCAGCCAAAATTCACTGTGTCAAATTCTTGTAGGTATTTACTTATAGAATTTGAACTTTAATTATATTTTATAATTTATGCTAAGAGCTCTGAAGATGAAATTTTATGTAAAAAAATTAGCAACAAGTTTTATTAAATTTTATTAAAAATGCTTGTTATTCTGCATTAAGTTTTGTTCCTGGTTTTAAAATTTTTTGATATTCCAAAAATTTTTTTATCTCAATAAGTAAGTATTAAAATTTTATTACAAAAACTCATGAGCACAAATCCACCACTAAGTAGAGTGAAAATCAAAAAGGTTCCACTTGTATGTATACTTTAGCATTTTGGCACTTCTCCCAACACAAATAATTGTCCTCTGAATTTTCAAATGATTTTTTCTTGTCTGAAGTTTCAGATGAAATGTAACTAAACGTTAAGCCAGGTACGCAGTTCAAGCTAAACTAAATTTTATCTCTACAATTCTTATCTCTACAATCGTTTGCTAAGAGCACAAATGTCAAAATTTATCTGTGAAAGAATGCGTTGAGCATTATTTCGCGTGCTAAATTAAGTGGAGACTTTTTAAATTTAGCGCGTGAACTGCGTACTGCCTAGCTAAATGTCCTTGCTAAAATTTATCTTTGGAGGAATTTTGTATGGAAGATAAATTTTAGCGCGATCTGCGTACTAGGCTTTACTAAAAGTCACTTAAAATCATCTAACCTTTTATGCCAGCTGGCCAATCAGAAGCTCTAAAAATTCAGAAATCTGAAATATTAGATGTAAAACGTAATGCATTGAACGCGGCTATTGTTGATGTGAGTCTGTGAGGTAGATAAAGAAAAAAACAAATATTGGAAACAAGAATTTATAACAGGAAATTCAAAGTACCTTAGTAGAAATTTAATATATAACATGTATATTAATATAATTTACTCGCGAAAAATACTCACAGTTATAATATTCCTTCAATTTGCTTCAAAATTTTATATGAATCCACTATCCAGTGTTTTATAGGATCAGTGTGCCATATTCATGAAATAGAATTATCATAAAGGCTTAACTACATCAAAGACTTTTTGCAAAAAGTAGGGCAAAGTGAAAATGTGATGAACAAAAATATGCCTAGAGATGCCTGTGTGCGAAAAAATTGTGTTTTATCTGTAGTATCAGTCTGAAATGATATATCAAACACTATTTTCGCCGGCTTTTTCGCACACAGGCATTTCTAGCGCATGTTTTAGTATTTCACTTTTATACTTTTTGCAAAAAGTCTTGAATGTAGTTAAGCCTTAATGGTCTAATTTTTATCATACGAAGGGTGAAATTATCATACACAAATAAAAATCTTGTTTCTATAAGAGACTGTTACCAATTTCAACTTCTTCTGACCTAATGTGATGATTGAAGTTACGAAAACGCAAAGCGTTTGGTGTTATTAACTATAGTCAAATGCAATTATAATCTGACCTGCACCTCCGCCTTATTTTTATTTTCCATACAAAAGATGGTTGACTAAAGAACAAAACCCCGATTTTTCGCACGCCTTAAATTCACTTCCATGTTGGATTTTACTTTTCGCTCCTGTAAATTCTACAAAAAAATTAGTAAATAGTTTTTGAAGATTTAATTCATGTACAAATTTGTTGATCTTTAAATTCTCTATAATTCTGTCCCACAATTAGTTTCTGCATTTGTGTCGTTGATTATCAAATAGAAGCTAAAAAATTGGAACATAAAACCGCCCTGTAGTGAAATGATTTTTTTTATGCAGTTTTCTTAATTAAAAATATATTAAGCGCATTTTGATACTAAAATGCCTGTAAAATAAAATAATAAAAAAAAAAAAATACTTAGCTCCCTTTTAAAAATCGCGCCCATAAATAGTCTCGTTTTGATCCCAAACTCAAAATTAAAACGATAACTTCTCAATTATCTCGTTTTGAAACAACATTTTTTCACCATCCGATAGCTCTCTTTGATACGCAAATTTTGGTATATCACACTCAATATATTGAAAAAAGTACCTATAATATATATATATATATATATATATATATATATATATATATATATATATAACATATTATTAATGTTAAAAATAAAAATCATTAATCCTTAAATTTAGTCAGAAAACACTTCGTTCTTATCACTTAGCTTTAATATAAAAACTTAATCATTTGTATTTGTTATCAATAATCAGAACTTTTCTAATTTAGTTTTTCAGACGAATAAAATTATTGTTTCTGTAAGGACGTTTTCTTTCACATTAAGGATATTCTTAAGTCTATCAAGAATAAAACCAATAATAAGTTCTGTATTAAAATAGTCCTGGTGTTTTTAAAAATAAATCCAAGATCATAGCAGAAAATCTTGTGACCGTGTCATTTAGCTTTTCTCTTTGCCTAATACCACTTTCAAGTTTAAACATTTTAGCTGTTTTAGTTCCTTATCGCGTATGAGAACCAGATAGACTACCTTTCAAAAAACGATTCTTAAACATAGAAACATGTTTTTGATATTCACTTTTTTTGAAAACGGTTAAATTAGTTTTGATCACTTTTTATGGAGATTGTTTTTTTGTAGGTATACCGAATTCCAAAATCTTTTTTTTTTTTTTTTAATTTTTAAAAAAACTTTCTTTTTTTTTTTTTTTTTTGGAAACTCAATATTTTGAAAACAACTTCATCGATTTGCATTATTCCTTGATACCAAGATTTTTTTACCAACATTATCAAGCAAGTCTTAGACAAGAATAATTATTTTTACAACTAAAATTAAAGTTACCATAATATAATAATTTTTTAAAAACCCATACAAAAATCTATTTTTTCCCAAACATTACTGTTATGATTTTGATCAAATTTTTGTAAGCATTATTTTTGTATATTGTACATATTAGTACGATCTACGAATTAACTGGAATAAATTTAATTCTAGTGTAAACGATGATTTACCTCTGATAGAACGTGTTTTTATTGTTGTCTTTCTCATTGTTCAATCGATCTAAATATTTTATGCAAAAGCTTATATTTTGTTTAGACCTTTAATATTTTAACAATTGGTAAAATTAATTTTTTCTAAATTGAATTTTTAATTGCAATTTAATAAAAAATAAAAATTAGGTTATCAATTTTTCTTAGAAATGTTCACAAATTGTTCCGTATTTTTTTTTTTTTAACTGCTTTAACAACATTTAGAAAATTAAATTCATTTTTGGAACCATTAAGACGGGTTCCTTATTTTGAGCTGAAAGCATTATAAGGAGTTTACATTTTTGGCTATTTAAATAATGAGTTTCATTCTTTTTTTGCAATTTTATCTAATTCCTTGTATCTGAAAAAAGCAAGTTTTATTAATTAGAAAAAAGAGAAGACTTCTAAGGTAAAACCAGATATCTCAAATAAATATTATTAAAGCTGGTCCATTTTGAAAGTCTACCCATTTATTAATTGAGAAATTTTAGCTGACGAGATCATAATTTTTTCCAAAGCATTTGAATATCTCAAAAAATAGTCAGTTATATTAAATAAGCCGGCAAAAAATTGTATTAAGTAGTTTATTAAATAAGAAATGAAAGTAGGTATGTAAACCTTTTAATTTCTTAATATAGACATCTTCGAATATGAAATGGCTGAGTTCCAAAATGTAGAATATGTTTTGATGCGGAAGTAATGCCTTCATTTTTCATACGCATCAGCAACGAAAACTTGATGCTTTGTAGAAATATTACATTACATAAGTCTGACGTTTCGGAATGCAAAAAAAAAAAATTTAATCGAAACAGCTAGAAAGTTTTTGGATGCGCAAACTGCGCAGTAAATGCGCATCTGATGAATTTTGGAACTCAGCCAATCTTTCGTACGTTTCACCCTCCAAAACCCATTTGTTTAGATTGTTGTATTTGTAATTCAATTTTGTTTGGATGAATAGATGTGAAATCCAACAACAATATAGCAGGGTGGTGTGAAGATAAATACTGTGAATGTGTGAGTTGTAAAGATAAATACTGTGAATGTGTGAGTTTTCTACCGTCATTTTTACACATACTTTCTTATTTCTTATCTTGCCGGCAACAATTAGCTCATTTGCGAGAAGGGCAGGAAGAAAGAGGGGACACGAAATCTCCCCGGTCAACAAATTCAGGAGATTTTTTGACGTTTCTCTTCACTCTACGTTGGTGTGCGTTCAACCAAAGTAGTTTAAAAGGAAAATGAAGAAAATCTCCGGGTTTTTGTTGCTTGCGTGTGAAAGGTACAAGAGATTGTTAAGGAGATTTAAAGAAAACGTCAAAAAAATCTCCAACAACTAGTATCTTCGTGTGAAAGGGGAAGAGTTATTACTTTAGAGGCACCGCGTAAGTACAAACTACATTTTTTTGCACAAAATAATGAGTGTGTTTCTTTATTCATCCCGGGATGTCCGGAATAACCGGAATACCAGTTTTGCGTTTATTTATTGGATGGAATATTCCGGATGAACTATTTTGTTGTTTCTTTATTCATTCCGGAACATTTGGAATGCATTCTTCTTATTCCACGTAAGTGTGGAAGAAAAATTATAATGGGCGCGTTCAGTTTACAGCCCGATTCTCCCCGCCATCACTGATACCTCAGGTCATAAGAGGTGGTGAAATTAATTTTGTGACTTTTTCGTATTCTCCCCACAACTTGTGAGAGTCACAAAAACAATCGAAATTGTGATCTCCTTCAGAGCAGGTCACAACTCACAAATTACATGTGTTTTGTCATATTTTGACCTGACATTTTATACATTTTGCTAAAAATTTGCAAATTTCTAGATTTTCAAGTGCTAAAATAAAATAAAATGGGAATCGATTCGATTTATCTGCAAATTAATCAAAAATAATAAATTATAATTTACCATATTTGCAAAATCAAATCTGTACGTTGGATGGTTGCTATTTTGTACACACATACACATACGATGAACACATACAAAGTATACTCGTGACGTCACAATCATAAGGTTTTGTTTGGAGAAGAAAAAGATCATTTTTTTTATTTTTTGTTTTATGTTTAAAGTTATTATCGCTTAAAAATTATATTTTTAAATATTGAATTCCAATGATATTCCTCAATCAAAAAAGAAAATGATACTAAAAGATGATTGTGACGACACAAAAATTCCAAGATGGCGACTCGGGTGTATATAATAAGCATACCTTGTATTTGTTTATCGTGACTGTCGAAAAAATTCAGTTTGAAGTGAGATAACATGTATGTATACAAAAAACATTCTACATCAAAAATAATACTAGCCAATCACATCCTTGAACCCAGCCAGGTTTTTCGTGGTTCAGCGGTGAGTTAAGTCTTAAACCTCGATTGTACAACACTTCATAGCAGTTGAACTAATGGGGTTTTCCATTGGTAAAATAAATCACTTTATTTTTGATTTGGATCTGTCAAAAACACATTTTCCCCTCTTTTTGCTTTACATTGGGCAAAATAAATTGATTTATTTTTGATTTTAAATCAAATTTGCAAATCTAAATTTTTCGGCAGATTTACCCCTCTTTGTACTAATACCAACATAAATCCAGCTGTCAGTTTGCAAATGTTTTTCGTTGATATTTCGGCTATGAAAATTATGTTGAAAAATGTGGAAAATAATTGGTAGTAAATAAATGGTAGCAGTTTAAAATGAACCGGCAACTTTATCAAGTTCATATTTCTCTTCTAAAAATAAATCGAATGATGAATATTTTTTCGAAATATTGACATAGAAGCTATAATGCACAAACACAGTGACAAAAATAAATCAATTTGAAATTGTGTTCCATTCGCCACAAAATAAATCAATTTTTTCATTGAAATCTAAATTTACCAATGGAAAACCCCATAAGTTTAAATCTTGAGCCACGACTGTACAACTGGCTCAAGCTGGCCATATACACGATAGAGCCAAATGACTCGTCCAAGCCAAATTGCATCATGTAAATGAGTTTGGCCGAGCCATTTGGACTTTCAGCAGGTTATAAATCCACCAGTCCATTTGGCAGCGAGCCATTTGGCTGTATCGTGTATGGCCAGCTTCAGAAAAAAGAATTGCAATGGAAAATTTTGAGATTTACCATTCCGGGAGTGGGCGTGGCATCATTAACCCATTTTTTTTAAAATGGTTTATTAAATTATATAGAACATTTCTGATTTTTGTAATTAAATTTGGTAGAGAGAGAGAGAGAGAGAGAGAGAGAGAGAGAGAGAGAGAGAGAGAGAGAGAGAGAGAGAGAGACGGCTTCCAATTTATGCAAAGGAAAAAAATTGAGATATGTCATTCAAGGGGTGTGGCATCCACCCATTTTCTCATTTTTCATTTTTTTTTTAAATCCAAAAAACCTTTTACAATTTTGGTATACAAAACTACTTAGCTTTTCAAAACATTTTCGTATAAAATTTCACCAAATTCAGCTTCTTCGTTTTCGAAAAAAAGCGAAAATAAAAAAAAATGTTTCTATGGGAGGCGCATTTAAAACCAATTTGCACAAATTTTTATTTTCACCAAAAGGTAGCCTATATAAAATTGCTTGATATTTCAGAGATTGTATAGTATCTACAAGTAAATTTTTACTTGAGAACAAATAATAATTATTTATTTATTCATATGGTAAATTAGAGATGAAGAAGCATAAAACACGTTATTAATGTCGAATTCCTTTCAACAAAAACTTTGATTTTTTTTTTATAAACATAATCAATTTTTATTTCTTCAATAGGAAGAATTCGTCCCGAAAAATCGATTTTAAACAAATTGATTTTTCTGGACAAAATCCAAAAAAAAAAAACCAAATCGGTTCTGTTTGGAAAAATCGTTGGAGCGTTTTTCTTATATCGACTTGCTTTCAACAAAAAATTCATTTATTTTTCTAAACAGAATCGATTTGTTTCTTTCAAAACTGGGAATATGTCCAGAAAATCGATTTCTATCTTCTAAACAAGTCGAATTTTTTGTTGAAAGGTATTCGACATAAGAAAATAATTTTTTACATAGGTTCCTATGTACATATACAATTTCTTGAAATAAAAAAAAATAAAATTTCTTGTTTTGACTGTTGCACCAGATTGTGAACCTATTGGTTTCCTTTCACTGCTGCAAACTCTGTCTTGTATATTATACTTAAATTTTTAGTTTCAAACTTAGATATTTATTAGTCGGATAAAACGACCGCCCTATCATGTTACAAGCAGATTTGGCTGGCCCCTTGGCAGTCGTTATAAGTGACTTTCACTGTGATACAATAGAGATCTCTACCAAATTGTCAGTTTCAAATGACAGCTAAAAACTCGGGACAATAGGTACGTTCAAAGCAAAGAAATCTGAAATTTCAGATTCTGAAATTTCAGATTTTTTTATTGAACGCAAAAAAAATCTGAAATTTCAGTCAAAAGCCACTGTGTCAAATTCCCGTATTCACTTATTGAATTTGCATAGAATCGAAATAAAAGAGAACTTTAAATATTTGTAAATTGTTAATTTAGCATGAGCTTTGTAGATGAAATTTTATGTAAAAAGATTAGCAACAGGTTTGTTTGTTATTGTGCAGTAAATTTATTATAACTTCAATGCAAAATTGTTCCACAATAATCCGATGGACAATTATGGGAATACTTTTCGAAGACAAATCATTCCTTTTATTCAAAGAGTCACTAAACAATTAACAGAAAGTTCTTTTAATTAAATAAGTAAATATTACAATTTTATTACAAAAACTTTAAGCACACATCAACCACTAACCACACCGAAAATCATAAAGTTCAATTTGATGTGTAGCACTTCAGCTCTTTTTACACTCCCCCCACCACAAACAACTGTCATCTGAATTTTCAGATGAAATTTTCTTGTCTGAAATTTCAGAATAAACGTAACTAAACGTAACTAAAAGTCACTAAAAGTCATCTAACTTTTTATGACAGCTGGCCAATCAGAAGCTCCAAAAATTCAGATATCTGAAATTTTAGATGTCGGTTGAACGCGGCCATTGACAGATGAAATTGGAAAGAAAAAAAAAAGCGGGTTAATTCGATTTTTAAAGTGTTGAAACTTGAAAGTGCAATTAATTACAAAAATTTAGCTATTTTGTGCCATAAAAAAGATTAAAATTTCTTATTTAAAGTATAACAACATTACTTTTTTTTTATTTTAGATAAATATCTTTTTTTGCTGATTTCGTCCAAGGACTTAGCATATTGAGAAAGTTCCATTGTTATTTCTGTCCACACTGTCCACAAAAATTTGCACTCTTCAACCAAAGTTAAGTATTCACCACTCCAGGAAGCGCCAAGAAATTTCACAGCACAAATCACAGACCTTCTGCTGCACCTTGACTGCAGCAATAACGTTTAATCGTCAAAATAATATTTTTAATGTTTTTAATTTGATTATTTTTCACAGCACAAGTGGGTTGTGATTTCCGCCAATTTTAATCAGCGCCAAAATAGTTCAGAGTAAAGAGTATTTATATGAAACGCGATGGGCTCTAAGAAGTAATAATTATGATATCTAAACTCAAATATTTAAAACATTAATTAAATAATTTATTTCCACTTCTCACGCAAAAAAACAATTCCGAATATTTATTTGCCTCCAAACCAAAACAAAACAAACAATTGGTTGTCACTTAAATGTCATTGTGCCGAGAATTTTAGTTTGACATTTAAAAATGAACGAGAGAGAGATATATTGCTGTTTGTTAAAAAGCCCTATAGGGCTTTTTAACAAACAGCAATATATCTCTGTCTCGTTCATATTTAAATGTCAAACTAAAATTCTCGGCACAGTGACATTTAAGTGGCAGCCATTTGTTTGGTTTATTTTGGAGGCAAATAAATATTTCGAATTGTTTTTTTCCTTTTTTAATAGAAAAGATGCAAGTAAAAATGTTTTTATACTTTATATAAGATATTTTAATCTTTTTATTGCACAAAGCAAGATTTTTGTAATTAAAATTAGCGCTCTTTATTTTTTTCTTTCCAATTTCATCTGTCATTGTGCCAAGTTTTTACCGCCGTATAGTTAGCAGCACTAAGTGATGAATTTCAAATTTTTTGATTCCTATAATTTGGAAAACATTTGGAAAAATTTGGAAAACCATTTTCAGAATTTGGAAAACTTTAGTTAATTAGTTATTAACAATTAAAGGTTAGGCGTATAGTTAGCAGCACATAGAAACAAAGCTAGGGTTTTTTGGTATCAATCGATCGGGAATAGTTTTGTGAAATTTGGAAAACCATTTTTAGAATTTGGAAAAGCATATTTTAGTAGATAATTAACAAAATGTAAACAAAATGACAGTTCTATAAACAATTACAATTAACGCAAAACGTAATATAACGGAGCGTAATACGGCGTTTTCATTAGAGCAAATGAGGTAATTTCGTTCAAAATTTCCAAATTCAATTCAAAATCATCTCATTTCCCATACAAATTCAAATTTCCAAATGAGGTAATTTCAACCAAATTTGCACGAAATTCGATAGGAAATTACGTAAAACTTTTATGAACACACCCAAATGGATTCCATTCAAAGTGGAACCCATTTCAAATGACAGGATTCAATGCAAAAACAACAAAAACAAGAGATTGACAATCTGGGCATTCAAACAAAATTAGGAAATTTGAAATGTGAACACTTTTTTTGTAATTTGCCAAATTACCTCATTTCAGGTCTAATGAAAACGCAGTATAAAGTAATTAAAACTGCCATACAAGAACACAAAACCAACACATATAAACAAAATTCTGTCCCAAAAACAAAATTATAGAGAGTATAGAATTGAATCGCCTGTTTAGCATTGGCTATTGTTTTATTCTTAACTATATTTTATATTTTCTATCTGAAAAGGTAAAAAATTTAACAGCTGACTTTTGACAGAAAAATAGTTTGACAGATATTGGGACAGAATTTTGTTTATATGTGTTGGTTTTGTGTTCTTGTATGGCAGCTTTAATTACGTTACGCTCCGTTACATTACGTTAACTGTAATTGTTTATAGAACTGTCATTTTGTTTACATTTTGTTAATTATCTACTAAACTATGCTTTTCCAAATTCTAAAAATGGTTTTCCAAATTTCACAAAACTATTCCCGATCGATTGATACCAAAAAACTCTAACTTTGTTTTTATGTGCTGCTAACTATACGCCTAACCTTTAATTGTTAATAACTAATTAACTAAGGTTTTCCAAATTCTGAAAATGGTTTTCCAAATTTTTCCAAATGTTTTCCAAATTATAGGAATAAAAAAAATTGAAATTCCTCACTTAGTGCTGCTAACTATACGGCGGTCAAGTTTTTGCTGTCATTTGAAACTGACAATTTGGTAGAGATCTCTATTGGGCTTTTCTAGAATCTGACTCTGTCTTTTCTCTTTCTAATTTTGACAGTTCTTTAATCGAAAAGAAGCTCTAGATGGGGGGAAAACAACAATACAAACAAATAGAAATACACACCGATACTGTTCGCGCCTTTAATAGTGTGTTTGTTTTCCCCCCATTTAGAGTTTTTGACGTTTGGTGGAAGTTCTCAATTGAAATTGTATCACAAATTTTAACGAACCAAGAGAAAATTAGTCGTTGCAGTCTGATACACCATGTTTGACTTGTCGGGCCATATAACTATGATTTCGTTTTGGTAACACTGGTCGCCAGCTTTTTAGCTGAATATTAACAATAAATGGATGAATGATAGTGGAAAGTGGATCTTTGGATAGTGCGCAGTGAAAGAGAGCAAACCCAAATAAACCCGAATTGTGTGCAAAAGCCAATAGCAAGTGGCAACTTGGAAAAGATGTATTTCTTGTATGTAGAACAATATACCTACATGACATCACTAGGTGCAAGCGTACAAGTACAAAGTGAGTAAACTGACAACTGTTTTTCTTCGCCTCATGCTCATTTCTCTTCGTCGATGTTGGGGTGTATTTTCTTTTACTGTAAAATTCAGTGGAGTTTCTCATCGCTTTCAGGCTAGTCATCTTAGAGTGGGGTTTATTGCGTGTGCGGGAAAAATCATTAAATAAAATTATACTAAACCGAATCAAAAAAAATTGTGTCTTATAAAAGAAAAAAGAATTATCATATTCTCTTGATATAAACTAAAAAATAATTTGTTTCAAATATTTTGTGCAAACTTGTTATATTTTAATTAGTTAGGTAAGTACAAGTAGAATAGTACCTACACAGTTTTAAGTCGAAAAATTAAAAATATAATTTAACGAACACACCCCTTTTATGGATTAATTGGATATGGGAACGCAAAAAAAGAAACTGTTACCGCTAATTTGATTTGGGACGGAAGTTGTACGTCCATATTAATGCAGTTAACATGTTTTTTTTTTTCGAAAATAGACATGGTTCTTTTAGACAGAACGTAAAACGATAAAAATAAATTTGAATTTGTATTTTTAGTCTGTTTTATTACAATTTAAAATACCCCCACACAGATTTTTTAAATATACATACATACCTACATATAGCTGGATAGGTACCTACATAAAGTAGAAACGTGGAAAATTGATTTCTAGATATAATGTAGATCGCAGTCTTTGTTTTGCTTTGTTTTTTGTTTTGTTTTTTTTTTTTATTTTTAAAAGTTCGTTTTTCTGAATTCATATTTTTTAATGAGTTCAAGCTAAAATGGATTTTTTTCGTGTTTGCATAGGTAGGTACTATATCTATATAAGATGAAATATGTAAATGTTTATAAAACAAATTATTCAATTCGGCTTTTCATCATTTGAGTTATGAGAAATGCATTCATTGTTTAAAAAAAAGGAATCTTATTAAGAGCAACCCCATAACTTCTGGGGAACCGGAAATTTGTTAATTTTGTCCAAGCGAATAGAGGCCAGTTACCTAATATTGATTTTCCACGACATATCAATGTACATACCTACATAGGTTCATGGAGGAAAATCGATATTTCTTTGCAGTTTTTCGTCTCTATGGTACCTAATTGCTTTAATAACTTTTGTGTACATAAATTATAGATGCG
Organism: Epistrophella euchroma; assembly: GCA_947049315.1. Taxonomy (NCBI): domain Eukaryota; kingdom Metazoa; phylum Arthropoda; class Insecta; order Diptera; family Syrphidae; genus Epistrophella; species Epistrophella euchroma. Next base: position 130,805,180 of record OX346246.1, read on the forward strand.
TTACACGTGAATATACAATAGATTTCTCTGAAATTAATTGATTAATTGAAATAATAAACTATTTATTATAAAAAAACGAGCAAATTCAGTAATGAGTGAAAATAAAACTGTAAAGTTAGGGTTATAAATATTGAATTAATTTTATCAACCAAATAAAGGAAATTTAAAACTAATAGTAGATACATACGGTATCTACATAGTTACATAGTTTCAGTTTTGCGAAGTCAAAAAAAAAAGAAGTAATTATGTTAAATACTTTGAGAATGTAGAAATAGAAATGTTAACCTTTTAGATTTTTAAATAAGTACCTATTTAGCGGAGTAAATAAATAAAAATAAATAGGTATTAACATCAAAAATAAAAAAAAGTATTTTTTGAGTTAGAACGATCGTTCGTGCAAATAAACTGGCCGGCCGGCTCGCGTGGGGGTGTGCTTATCTTAAAAACTCGCCCCTAGATAACAGAGGTTTGGATTACACTGAACACGTTTTGCAAAAAATTCCTCGCGAACAGTGTCAGTTTTGATTTTTTAAAGTAGGTAGGTACCAACTATTTGCTATTTAAAATTATGAAAAAAATCAATATCCAATTTTTTGTTTTTCAACATTTTTTAAATTTGAAAGTATTTCATTCGAAAACTATAAACAAAAATAAGTTGATTTAAAAAAGGAATAAAAGAAGAATTTTTTAAATTTTAAATACTTTATAAAATACTTTTATAAAATGCGTTGAAACACCATTTTGGCGCCCGATTTCAATAAAGCCGCCATATAATAAAATAAAGTAGGTAGGTACCCTGCCTAAGTTTTCATTTAACATAACTTTCATCACCTACATATTTTGAACAAACACACATTAGGAACAATCTTGAAGTACTACCTAAGATTTCTTGTGATTTTTAGCAAAATCTGATCGTGTTTTTTTTGAAATTAATTCGAAAGTACATGCGAACTTCTAGACTAATTTTGACCAAACACCCACATGAGCACTCTCGGACTTCCACTCACAATTTTTTGAATTTCGAACAAAATATGAACGTGTTAAGTTTTTCAAGCCTGTAAGCGTTATGTGTTCAGATAAGAGGACATATGTAACACTATAGATAGAGTAACTCTATACTATATACTTCACTCTTTTTTACTTGCGATGTAAATAGGTATTCTACGGCAAGTTTTAGATTCGTAAGAAAATTTAACTCGAGATTTCAAGCAAACTTGGCATTACAATGATTTGATAGATAACACGAAGAAAAGTGGGTTTCATAATTACGTCTTTCTGTCTGTGTGTCTGCCTGTACCTCGACCTAGGTACAGTCTAAATCACTGAAGTGATTTTCTTCAAAATTGGAGCATAAGGCCCGATTTACACAGAAGTGGCTCATGGTTCTGGTGTGTCATTGGCATGCTTCGGGAGTGGAGTGGGTGTGATGTACTCAATTTACACAGAAGAGACAACGAACCAACATTTGTCAAAATGAATTGAAAACGCAAAGTAAATTAATGAGAATTGATGCAAAGGAATGCTTTTTTTAGTATTTGAAAAATTTTCCTAATCGTTGTGATTTTTTTAGATTTGTTTAAAACAAATAAAGTGATAAAAATACTTCAAAATAAATAAAGTAGTAGTCTCATGTTCAATCTTCAAGTGATTTCAATATGGCGTGCCGGTTCACGTAGGCCACTGGAGTTTTCAATATGGCGTGGCGATGACATGTCGCACCATACCCTCGCCTCGTCATCTGTGTGTGTATTGTCCCATAAGAGAACATGCAAATTCCACAACGTGGCATATGTATGCACCACGCCAGAACCATACCAAAACCATAAGCCAGTTCTGTGCGAATTGGGCCTAAGATTTTTATGTGGTTCGCTATAGAAGGAAAATAAATTTTTTTTTAGCTCCTACAGTTTATTGCCGAATCCGAACGGCACTTTTCTATGACAAGAGATACTTAAGGTGGAAGCGGCTGGTATTGAATTTTTTATATTAGACATTGCATATAAAGATTTTCAAAAAAATTATATATTGATTTAAAAGAAATCTAATTTTTATTGTTTTTTTGAAAAACTGTTTTTTGAAAATGGATTATTTAATTTTTTTACAAATTATGAATTTAGGTTTATGTATGTTATTAAGTTCTTACGAATAGCATACCAAATTTGCCAGTATAATTGACAATTGTTGAGGTGTAACTTTCCGTTTTTAGTGATTATAGTTTCGCCTCACTTATAACTGAATATTTTTATTCTTCAAAACAAGAAATCAAAAGACCCTACCCACATAATTGTAAATATTAAATAACATTATTGTGCTGCTTATAATAAAAATAATTTTTTTTTATATAGGTACATACATATATAATAAAAAACTATAAAACAAACATGTTCACACAGTACCAAATGTCTATTATCAATGTTAATTTAAATTAAGATGAGAAACACACGTTTCAGTAACAAAAGGTTTGATGATTCAATTAAGCGTTATCTACTGTATAAGAAATAACTGTAGACTAAACATCCGAGTTGAAAGAAACCACATTTCCGCTTTAAGAAGAAATGAAAAACAAGTTACTAGAAAAAGAAGAAATTGAATGTCCAAATGAAACTGTCCTAAAAACAGGTAAGCCAACGAGAACATTTTTTTTTTAAGTTAACCATAAATACGTACATTGTGGAAGTGAGCAACCTTGACATTTGAGAATTCTTCTTTTATACAAACAAAAGTAGAATCGAGTTAACGCGCTTCGAGCGTTTGAAAATTACGATACACAACCGCAGAACTACTTTGAATTCTAAGTATAAAGCTATATTCATCTGATGTCAATAAATTAGTTATGGGACCATATTACTCGCAAAATGGTTCATAACTGGCGAGGGCGTAGCTAATTTCGATAGTAAGCCTCTTATAAGTAGGTTGAAACCAGAAAAAAAAAACAATTTGTTTTGGAAAGAGGTTCCATTTTCTCCCGTATACAGGCGGGAGGGGCAATTTAATAAAAAAAAAAACTAACAGACATATTTATTCACTTTGGGTGTAAATCGCGGGCTTGAGTGAATTTTAAACCCATCTATTTAATACGCATTTTCCAAAACCCGTCGGTGTTTAACAAAAAAGAAACGCATCAAACTGGGTGGAATAAAATTGAGTAAAACGCATTTCAGAATTAATAATTGTAAACCCATTCAAAAGCTACGTAATGCCAATAATTTGACATTTTGTATTTTGAATAAACACGCGGGTTTAATTACTTTAACTGCGCTTTCGAAGACTTTCTAAATTATATGTATATGAAACAAATTAAACGTGATAAGGTATGAGAAATAGGTTTATTTCCGGATATAAAGCCAGTATTATTCATTATCATAATGACCAATGCTCGTCACGTCAAATATGGCATAATATGCCCCCCCTTAAAAGTGACGAGGCTGACTTAAAAAAATTCTGTGCAAAATTTCATTGAAATCGGGTAACGTTACGTGCCACCAAGCACTTGAAATTTTCCATACAAATTGCAGGGGCTCAGCAAATAGAGTTGTTAACAACTACTTTCTAAGTACCAATCTCAAACTATGTTAATATCTAATTTTCCTCCTTACAGTTTTCTGCTGTACAAATTTTACAAAAATCAAGTCCCGTACAAGATTTTAAGTTTCGTATTTGAAATTAAGATTTAATTTATGTACATACGCATGGTCTTTTTAATCAAGCTAAATTTTGACACCAGTTTAAATCTAAAAATTTATTTCGCAAATTATTAGATAGGTATCTAACTTTAATACGTGGTGTGGAAAAAATATTTTGTGGAATATGGTGGTATATAGGGTGTTCGGTATACGGTGCACCAAAAAGCTAGAGCGAGTAGGTTGGGTTAAGACAAGAAAAAAATCGTATGGCCGTTTAGGCGGTAGGGGCAATTTTCTAAAAAATCGACTTGAAATAGAAAACAAATTATTAATATTAACACCTACAATGCCATGTTATACTTTTTTGGTGCACCTTATACCGAACACCCTGTATAGGGTTAATAGTCGGACTAATTTTGTCACGATTTTGAATTTGTTAAACTATTGTTAGTTGTGTAATGTGTTTAAGATAAATAAAGATTTTTTGGATCAATTAAAAGATGTAAGCTACTGCAACGTTTTGAGTTTGCTTATACTTTTCATCAAGCAAAATAATATTCAAAATTCAAAGAAATACATTAGATTCGTCTCTCCAAATGAACACAATACTTCAAAAGAATCATAACAAATGTGAGGTAAAACGTCATAGCAAAACTTAATCACCTATACTTTATCTTACTTTTTGTTGCTGGACCGCCTCCATACAAAACTACCTATACAAACATTTTCTTTTATATTTGGTATATTGCCTATGCCTATAAGACGTACCAACTGTGTAAGATAATTGTAAAAAAAAACAACAAAAAATGAACTTTAAAGCGTGGCAACCCTTGCGCAAAATATAAATATTACCTACAAAACTGTATACTTATTAGCTGATACCTCGATGAGGGTAGGTCGTTCTATGGCGTGATCTTCCTCTATCGACTTTTCAAATTTTAAAGGATGAAGGCTTACATTAAGTCAGGATTTCTCGGGGAAGGGAAGAGATATCAGAGACGGAGAGATTTAAATAGAACCAAACAAAATAAAACTAGTGCTTTCAGAAACCGTTACAAATTATGTTTAAACAAATTACCTCACGGTTTAACGTAACCTCGAAAACAGGCAAAAACCGATTTTTTCATTTTTAAATGGGAATATCTCAAAAAGGTGATGTGATAGGATATTTCTGACTTCAGATTTGAATTCAGCATACCAAAAACCTTTGGTAAAGTATATTTTGATTTCTGTAAAGCCGGTGAATTTATAACCTGCTGAAAGTCCAAATGGTTCTGCCGTTTCACATGATGTAATTTTTCTTGGGCAAGCCATTTGGCTCTATCGTGTATTGCCAGCTTAACAAAAGCCTTGTCAACCAGTGTAATCCAACAATTAGACATTTATAAGCTTTCGAGTCGCATGATATCAGATGTTTTAAAGATTTTGCAAAAAAATACCATTTTCCACTGAAGCCCGTCTGTATACCTACCTACTTTTCTTCGATTTATCTTGATTTTTTTGTGATAAGATTTTAAACATTAAAATTAATCAAAATGATTATCATTTATTGTAATTTCTCTTATTTGCGTACATCAAGCACTAAAGAGAAATTAGGTGAATTTTCAGGCAACAGTTATATGCAGTTATCTCCACTCAAAGGTATATTAGAAAATTACAAAATATATATAAAACAATAGCATCATTCATCTAGGAGTTTTTAAAAGGGCCCTTCTTATTTGACATTTACGTAAAATTTGAAATTTTTAAAAATTATTATCAGGAAAATTTTTATAACTTAGGGTGTACGCTGTACCACGATAAGTCAGATTATAACCGAAACCCACAAACCGTTCTCCCCGTATCGGTAAGCTTGCTGAAATTCATCACTTGTGTTCTTTTGTTCATTTTTATCATTTTTGTATTTTTTTGAAACACCAACCAAGTAGTAGCTGGAGTTTATTTTCCATCTCTTGAATTCATTTATTAATTTAATCATTTTAGTAACACCATAATTTTCGCAAAACGATTTTTAAACATTTTAAATGTTAAAAAGAACGGTGTGTCGTGATCCTGAGGTATGAACGTTATTGTCGTTAACATTTAGTAATAACCATCCATTGATTTGTTTTGTTATTTTCAAGCGAATAAAAACCTAGTTTTCCCACCCCATTAAGCACTCTTAAACGTAAAAAAGCTATGAACATAAAAACAAATACTATAGGTATACCATACGGTCGAAACCGTGTTGATAATATTTCTTCAATCTTGATATGTATGTATGTATGTACTAAGATTACGTCATGATGTTTTCATATTCGCTGATGCAGAAATAAGAAATAAAGCAACCAAGTTTTTCAACGCAGTCTTGCATTTTATTTTGAATACAAAGTTAAAAACAAAAAAAAATTTCATTTGTTTTGTGAAATGTAAAACTTTTCAAACTATTTGGCTGATTGTAGATTGCATTTAATTAAGCTGTGAACTCAAATTCCCCCAGTAGAGGCACATTAACAGACGTCATTAATGAGAACATCCGTAGACACATTCACTCACTCACTCACTTGCTTCTAATTGCAATAAATATAGAAAAAAGAAATTGAGATGTTGCACTTCGTTGGTAAGAAGGGTTATAGTAGCAGTCAGCATTTTCTTTTTCTGTGTTCTGAATTTATCAAGAGAAATTTTACAGAATAAAATAAATCAGTAACCTGTTTTGTTATTATGCATTTAACAGTGTTTCCACTTTAGTGTTTTCCCACAACACGTGGTACCTACATTTCTCCAGTTTTAATAATTTTTTTTTTTTAAATAATGGCGACAAAATTTAAACAGTCTAATATCAAGGTATGAACCAAAGATACTGAATTATATTATATTCAGTATTTTTGGTATGAACATGATACAACATAAAAAATTTCTAACATACTATAATGTTCTTAATTTTAAACAACTTTTAACAAGTTTCGCCTAAAGAACTATATTTTCTTAATAAAGTCTAACTCTAGCTAAACACGCCAAAAACAGCCACAATTCATACCATTTTCATATTTTTAATTGTGAAAGTAACATTTCGAGTTAGTATGATGCTAAAAATATAAAACAGGCATTTGACGATTTTAACTTTAGTAGAATGTTAAAAATATAATACGTTGCTAATACGTTTAACATTTGAAAAATCATGTTTTTAACCTATCATTATACTAAAAATTCTTTAACATCATACTATAGTCTAAAATTTTGGGCAAATAATTGAACATAACAATGTAAGGTTTTGAATTAAATCAGTTTAAAAAGTTCGCTATCAATTTGTTTTCAAAAACTACTAAAAAAGAACTTACATATGTAACGTCAGTCGTTCTGTGCGTCCACTGTAATTTGATCTATAGCTTGGCACAGAGCATTTTTATATGATTCCTTACGTTTTAAGCCTAGTATGCTGCTGATGCGAAACGAAAAATCCCATACAAAAGTGACACAACGAAATCACAAACGAAAAATTTCGTTCTGCTTTTCGTTTTGCGGTACGCTGTTCGATGAGCGAAATTGATAATTGTAGCAGATTATTTGATCTCCCCTCTTTTTTCGCACAAAATTAATTGCCTGTACCATCAAAATATGGCTTTCATCAAAACATGGCTTTCTGTGATTTTCATGCTTTGTGTTTGTTTTTTGTTTTTGCAAACGGTGACACTATCAAGGGGTAATTTTTCGTTGTGGTTTTCGTAAGCATTTCGTTGTCGTAAGCATTTCGTTCGCCAGATCTACGATTTCTCCGAACAGGGACAAAAACCTGATTTGGCGCCCCTTCATCAGCATTTGAGGTAAATGATAAAAAAAATTAATAATAGGCACCTTACCTACCTATACTTGTTGGTTGGATTTTTTGAAATAGGGAGAAAACTTTTTAATTAGCAACTTTTATGGTGTGACATAATTAATAAAATAAAAAAGAGATCATATAACCAGAACATATACAGGGTGTTTACGTAAGATGCGTCAAAATTTTAAGGCTTGTAGTTTGGGTGGAGAAAAAATCGTACGGGAGGTGGGATTATTCCCCCTGTTTAGGAGGGAAGGGATATTTAAAAAAAAATCGTCTTGAAATAAAAAAGTCAATAAAAAATAATAGCAACACTTACAATGTAATGGTATACCTACCTTCAAAACCATAAATCCAGTCTTTAATTTCGTTTTATTTATTTTAGTACCTAAATAGTTTTTGAAAAATTAATTTTCAAAATCAAAATTTTGAATAAAATTAAGAAAATTGTGATAAAAATTTTTTTTTTTAATTTTACGTAGTTCAGTATCTAGTATTTTTGTTTTTTATATTCAATCAAAGTTAGTTAATTTTGGATATTAATTTTTTTACAGTTAACTTTAGAAGAATTTATGAAAATCGGCCCAACAAATTTGGAGCATTAAATCCAGAGTTATCTCACCGAATTTGGTGAGTTAATCCGGGTTAAACTTTAATGTCTCACTGAAAAACTGGGTCTAAAAACCAGATCCTTGCTTTATAGTTTTTGAGAAAATATGAATTCGTATGTTGACGCATCCAATGTGCGGCCGGCCTTATGGAAATAGGATCTTTGGAGACACAAAATAACGGATTGAAGTCGAATTTAAAGGAAAACTTACTTAATTGTTGTTTTCAACTTTCTCAAAAACTATAGAAGAGTTTTAAGCATGAAGAACTACGTCTTATTTGTACTCACCGTCACCTGTAAATTTGCTTAAATAAATGGAATTGAAATTGAAAGAAACTGAATTGAAAATTTAATTTAATTGGATTTCAGTGTTTGACTAAAATTGAAATGAACATTTTAAAATTAAAAATAAAAATACCTACCATTTAGTAATGTAAAATTTTGAACAAAATTATTTTGAACACAATTTTCTTAATTTTTTTATTAAAAATTTTGAGTTTGAAAATAAATTTTCAAATAGATTTCTGGCTTTAAAAGCAGTTTTAGCATGACTCGTTGTTTTTCAATGGTTTCCTTAAATGTAATAACACACCTTGACTGGAATTCTCCTAGGTCTAGTGTTCATTTATTTTTGTGATTGAGTGTTTTACTTTGAAATTATTTTTTTTGCAATGGTCAAAAAGTAAAATAAAACTGCTAGCGACTGAGAAATGTATACAACATGATGTGTACATACAGTGCTGCCAACAACATTCCGGATTTTTTCCCATAGTAATGATTTTCTTAATACCAATAGAAAACTAACAACTTTCCATAAGTTTTTTAATAATTTGTAAAGAGTATGAGACAAGTTAATAATAACCTTAAAAATTTAATGCTACGATGACAAGAACAATAAAAAAAATTATTTTATAAAGTTACTCAGTAACATGCCTGTGCAAAACTAACCGGATTTCAAGAAGATTGCGAGTCTCGATGTTAAAGTAACGATTTTTTCGAGTCTTTTGACACAAGCCGTAGATTAAAACGTTTTTACAAGTTGAGAGCTGTGTAAGTTAAAATTATATAGTGCATAAAATGGCTAAAACAACTTATAGCAACGCGGTTCGATACGAAATAACAGAAAAGTTCCCAGCCGGTATAAAACAAAAAGTAATCGCTGAAATCTTAAAAATTTCAACGTCAACGGTTTGCGACATCATTAAAAAATTTAAAAATGGAAAATCAGTAGAAGCAGATAATTTTGGTGGACGCCCTCGCAAAACAACAATTAAAACTGATAGGCGCATAAAGAATTTCGTGCTTAAAGACCCTTTTGCGACTTCAAAGACAATTTGTGATGAACTTAATCTACCCATAGGGCCAAGTACAGTCAGGAAGCGTTTAAGAGATTTCGGTCTTTTTGCATTTCGACCAGATAAAAAAACTTTTCTTACTGCTTAACATCGTAAAAAAAGGTAATCCGTAAAAGGTATTTGGGAAAGACTTAAAATTCCTAATCAAAACATTTAACCCAGGGTTGAATTTGCAAAAAATCATCTTAACCGGTCTTTAAGCAAATGGAGGAGAGTGCTTTTCAGTGATGAAAGCAAATTTAACTTATTTTACTCCGATGGTGCAACGACAGCTCAAAAGGTACGCGATTAAAGCCTGCAAATGTACTCCCTACAGTAAAGCACGGTGGGACCTCGGTGATGGTTTGGGGCTGTTTTTCAGGAGCAGGCTGCGGTCCTATATACCAAATCACAGGAATTATGGACCGTTTCCAATATAGGGACATTTTGGAGTCAGTAATGCTTCCATACACAGAGGAAGAAATGCCTCTGCGTTGGGTTTTTCAGCAGGATTATGACCCAAAACATTCTTCATAGCTGCTAAAAGAGTGGTTTGCAACTAAAAATATTCGTGTCTTAGAATGGTCATCTCAATCACCCGATTTAAACCCAATAGAAAACTTGTGGGCCATTTTTATAAGGCGGGTTGGGAAAAAAAAGCACACGTCAACAACTTCTCTTTTTGCAGCTTTGAAAAATGAATGGGAGAATATTCCTGCTTCTGTGTTCGAGAATTTAATCCAGTCAATGCCTCGTCGATGCCGAGCTGTGATAAGAAACAGGGGTTACTGGGTAAAATATTAAATAAATAATAAAATTTAATTGCAAAAAATAAAATCCGGTTAGTTTGTCACATTAAAATTTTAAATTAACTTTAATTTTTTGAATTTTTTTTTGTTTTGATAGATAAAGTTCCATATGGTTTTTATTTCAAATAATAAAATTGTTCAATAAAAATGGGAAAAAATTGCAAACATTTGATTTTTTCATTTTTATATCACAAACCAACAATCAATGCAGTTTACCAAAAAAATCCGGAATGTTTTTCTCACCACTGTACATATTTTGAATTCTATTTTTAGTCCTTTTTTGAAATAAATATTTAACTTTTTAAATTTTAACTGCCTAGGTATAAATATAGTTCTAGTTTTTTTTTTCAAAATTTGTTACGTAAGATAGTGTCTTCTCGAATTTGGCGCCCCTTTCCTGTTTGGAAATTCTAATTTTCATAAACATAATGTTTTTTTTACCCACCTTTCGTTAATCCGAAGTTATAAGGGTATAGGGGTATAGGTACCTACATTTTTTGTATTTCTTTTTAAGTTTCATGGTTAAAAACGCTTATTAAAAAAATAAAAAAAAACTAACGAACATTGCCTATACAATACAGAATGTTCTACCTAGGAAAATTTGTATTTTGTTTAGAGGTGTTTGGTCTATCTCCTCACCTAAAAAAATTCAAGGTTTAAAAAAACTCGCAAAAAAAAAATATAACGAGGTACAATGTGAAAAAAAAGTAACGGACATCGCCCCTAAAAAAATTTTCCCCCAACATTTTGGTATTTAAAATTTTCAAATATCATCGACACTTATCTATCGGTACCTCCTATCTTTTTTTTTTTAATTTCAAATGCTGATCTGAAGATCAACTTTCAGGTATAAAAGTATCTTAAAGAAGATACGCAACATGGACATTATCGAATTCACCAGTTTTCAACTGAAATGCATTCTATTTTACAAAATTTATACTCAGATACTGATTTATTTTTATATCTACTTATTTATTTGAAGAAATCCGCGAGTCTTATATAGATAGCTAACTCATTCTTTTCTTTTATTAATAAATTAAAATGGTACTTTATAAAATAATAGGTATCAGTGTCACATATGCATACAAAATAAAGGCAACACCCTTACGCTAAATACAACCAGTTTAAAATAAGTCAGCCTTACTCTTACCAGGTCGTTAGTAATTTCAAGCGACTCCATAAAATAAAAATACGAACATACATATATGAATGTATATGGTCTCTTTACTCACTTGTTTTGTTTACTCTAGTAATATACTTTCCTTTAACACTCGTATTTGTACTACAAGTACATCATCTATAGCTGCATGTTTAAAGTCAGACCATTAACTAGTTTAAAATAAATTAATGGTTGAACAGCATATAACATTATTTTACCGCCCTATTTCGGCAAATTAAAATAAACAAATCAATTTAGCTTTTATGATAAGAATCAACACGAAGAAGAGTTCTTATCGCAGTTTTGTTTCAGAGTCAGGTTAGCATTAATTGAGCTCCCATCGGGTTTGTCAGTGTGAATCTCATACCCTCATTGTAAGCAACCCTACCCACTTGTTTATAAACAAGAATTTAAATCTATATCATCATCGTAAATAACATTTAACCTTTATTTTTTTGCAGATAAAAATATTAAACATTATTTTGTTTGTCAGTTATTTTTAACCTCTCGACAACCAAAAAACTTATACTAGAATGGCGTCCAGTCCAAAACCAGTTAAGAAAGTCCCAATTCATTTACAGGTAAGTTATCGATCTTATATGTTATCACATTTGTTTTTGTTAAAAGCACTTGTTTACCTTCTCTTTTTTTATCAGTAGATATTAATTTATTTTTAAGTTTTATCAACAAGAACAAAATAAATATATTTTGTGTGTGTGTCGATTTAGATATGATACATACTTATATATATCAGTGAAAAAAAAATGTGATGAGTTTACTCTGGATTTACTGAACTGAGTTCAGTCAATAAAGGTTTTTACCTGGAAAAAAATCCAACAGTTTTGAAACTTGACACATTTATTAAGAGAGGCCTAGTGATGAAGTGCACAAAAGTCCGCATGAATCCGAGGCGAGCTCTAGCGGCAGGAATGTGTAACATGCCGTTTCTTTCGGTTTTGCGTGTTTAACTTAGAAACTATTTTTCCTATCAAAAAATAATCTGAAACAAACAAATAGCTTACAAAATTCTCTACAAAATTGATTATAACCAAATTTTTCATATCTGTCATAGTTATAAAGTTATTTGGCCCTTAAATTTATTTATTTTTTCAATTCCCTAAAAACCGCTTGCTCATGTTTTAATCTCAGAATGGAAATCTTGGAAAATATGAAATTATGCAGAAAAAAATTCAAAAAATCGTTAGAGTGGTTTTAATAATATTTTGTATATAAAATTTCTTGAAATTTTTTAGAAAAAAGTTTGCTATGCCATGTTTAAGAATTTATCAATATACAATTAAAACCATAATTTCAAAAAAAAAAATTCATCAAACAAAAAAAAAAGATTATTCATTCAAATTTTTTTTTAACTTTTCCTTAAAAATCCAAAAAAACATTTTTTGGAAAATATTTGTATGCAATATTATTCACACTTGAAACGACCTTAGAGTAAAAAATTTTGATTTAAATCGTTCTAGCCGTCAACGAGAAAGTTGGGAAAGATAGCAAAAACCGTTCTTTTGCAGGTACCGTTGATATCAGTTTTTGGTAATTTTTTTTTTCACCAAAATGCAGACCATGCTAGCCGTTTTCGAGATGCATAACCATTTTTAAAACGGTTGTATTGCAAGTACCGTTATTTTTTGAGCTAAAAAAAATAGATTTCCCCTCTTGGAATTGGAAATCACCTAAAAATCTTTTGGTCCAAGTTTAAATTTCGATTTTTTTCACGAATCCAAAACTTCCCCTATATATGGTAAACTGGGGTACATTCGTCTTTGGGGCACATTCGGCTTTGCCGTTTTAACTAACTTTGCTAATGTGTAACTCAATAATTTAAATGCTGAACGCAACCTTCTACAAAAATAAAGTGTGCTTTGTAGTTTGACAGTTCTAGTTAGTTGGCAAAAAAAAAAAGTTAGATGTGTTACTGTTTATGTGTATTTTTGGCCCTGGCTGTAAATTTTCACTTCAGGTAGGTAAGCAATTTTACGGATTTATTTTTTTTTTTAAACAAGAGATATTTTTTGAACAGTCTTGTTAACCATTAGTCTTTACATTAAACAACACAAATCGGTTCAGGTTTCATATCCTTTTTCAAAACAAATTTTAAAAATAAATTTGTGACATCAGGGCACATTCGTCGTTTTGCAAAGGGGCACATTCGTCATCTTCCGATGGAGCCCTTAAGTAAAATATGTTGACGTAAATTACTGATGCAGCATCTTCAGATGAAAGTTACGCTATGAAACATAAAACAGTCAGACAAGTCAGATAATGCATTTTTGTAGAGGATTAAAGTTGTAGAGAGACGAAGAGATGCTAGCTTTTGAAAATAGTCTGACTAATGAAGACTCTATGGCTATGAGAGATTACTTTTTTTCAGTTTAAAAAGTACTTACAAAATCAATCCTTATGTCTGTTCAAAACGGAACGTAGCCACAAGGCTGTTTCACAATGCGACGAGAAAACGAGACGTCAGCGTGACGAGATCTCTTCGCAGTATCTCTCTCTTCAAAAAGAATTTTAAGCAGTGAAATAATACATAATCAAGCATTTCTCGTCGTCTCGTCACGTCATAAAGTTCGAAAAATTGAAAAAAAAGACGCAACGTGACGACGAGAAATACTTTATTATGTACTGTTTCGTTATTTGAAACTCGTTTTTAAGAGAGAACAACTGCGAAGAGATCTCGTCACGCTGACGTCTAGTTTTCTCGTCGCATTGTGAAACAGCCTACATACGGAGCTGCAGCCGCAGACGAAAGAGTTCGCCAACTTTTAACTTTTCACGTGCACCGCGTTTTACGTTTCAAATTGTATGATGAAAAAAAAAACAACTTTTCGCGTTGGAAAGAAATAATGTTGTTATTTGTGTCGCGAAAAAAATTATTAATTAAAAGAAAAAATGTTGGAAAAAAAAACGTGAACAAGAATGTTTTTTTTTTTCAAAATACTTTCAAAGGTTTACAGCTGCATTGTGGGCACGTAAAACAAATAACTTACGACACTTTCGATAGCTCTTCCAGTTCCGTCTGTGGCTCCAGTTCCAGCACTCTATTCTGTCCATAGGCAGTAAATTGAAGACATTTCCTCAAAACTGAAGAATGAAATTAAATTGAAAGTAGGGACCTCATCTTACGAATCCGACAGCGACTTTTCGACATTGGAATAAATATTACGTTAATATATTTACCCATGAACTTGACTCACGAGAAACGACATAGATGTGTGATTTTTATATTCAGTTTTGTGAATTATTGTGATAAAAATATAGTTTTTCATTTTATTAAATAAATATAATGTTTGAATGATTTAAATTAATTTTATTTTGCATTTTAGATCCAAAAATTTTGTGTGCTGAAAGTACCCCTATTATTGACGAAAGTGCCCCGTGTTGGGGCACATTCGGCGAAATGACTTTTTTTCTTAAATTATAAAAATATATATGTTTTGTAAATGATCTAAAAAACTCCTTTATTTTATTTTGATTATTAAATGTTAACGTTTCATAAATTGTATAAAGTTTATCAATACCTTTATTAATTTCGTAAATACAGAGCTTTGAATTTTTGGTGCCGAATGTGCCCAAGTTTACCATACCAACCCATATCGGTAGTAAAAATTAATTCGAAGTATCTCGACTCACTTGCTTATTTATTTACCACCGCCACGATATATGACATTAGATAAAAGAGCGTGGTGTGAATGTAAATTAATAGCCGTCATCGCCATCATAATATGTATATATGTACATATGCATAACATAAGAAACGTTATGTTAGTTTCGTGCCGTAGGTATAGAGGTATATATATGTACATAAAAATATTTTGTTTTTTATTATGTTTATTACACCTATTGTTTATGTTTGTCATACAAAGCAATTGTTTTATTTTGGATAGGTATATGTAATTTTTTTTTATGTTGTTCTAATTTGTTTCAAGTGAAATAATTTTTCATTTTGCATGAGTTTGGTCCTAGGTTGCGTTAAAGTGATTACTTTTGCGTTATAAATGTAAGTCGAGATTTTTAATTCTTTTAAATTGATATTAGCATGGGATCGGATCTCTTTGCCACCCTAGATAAAATTTTCTTTTTTTAGGGACAATGCAGAAAATTGAAAAAAAAAAAAAATTAAATTCAGCTTCATTTCTGAAAACGAACAATACACACGCAGAAATGGTTAGGAGTTATAAGTCATAAGGTCCTGGTTCTCCACGAGCTTTTCGCGTGGCGTAACTAAATTAATTTATTTATTTTTAATTAATTTAAATTGAATTAAATTCTACCTTATGTCCAAAACACACCACAAAACCTTATGCTCGCCGCGCCATTGTCTGGTCGATGGTTTTGCCCCAATTATGTTTCATACGTACGTGCATATTTGCACTCACAGAGTCAAGGGCTTGGGAATGAGATTAATTGCATATGCGGTTACTCAAAAGTTTAAAAACAGAACAAAATAAAAAGTTTTTGGCGACGCGACGTCTATCACAACTATATTTAATAATAATATATGAAAGACGAGGGAGTTGGGATGTGATATATGTATGTATGAGTGGTTACCTTCACTAGTTCTATTTTTAGAAAAGTATTGCTTTTGATGCACTTTTTATCTGTAATACTGCAAGTACATGCTGGTAGACGAAGGTATACTTTGTACCTAATGACAGAGGATTATGTGTGACATACATTTTGAACAGCTAGTGTGATTTGAAGTAGTTGGCACATAAGTTACCAAGACGAAGGTCGATTTCGTTAAAGTAAAAATTAAGCAACACTGCAACATTTAATTCCGTTTGGAATTTTGTTGACTATTTTATAAGTGATGTTTACTCTCTGCAATGAATTCCAAAAATGTTGGTATCTACATAAAAAATAGACCATTTTCTTGCAATTGTTTTAGCAGTAATTTAACTTAAAATTTAAACAGTAGACTCTTTATTCTTATTGAATTCTCTACCTTTCCAATTCCCTATCGCTACTTAGTCTTTCATGACTTTGGCCTTTACCAGCACTGTGCATCACTACTTAAGAAATGCATATAAAGTACAATTGCATTCACTTAATAAGAATTTAAACCTTTTTGTGCAGATTTTATTAAAAACTTGCCCATATTATCACAATTTGTAAAACCAAAAATGCAGTAGATTTGATTTAAGGATAGTAGATTTATTTTGAGAAAAAAATGCAGTAGATCTAATGCAATTGCAGCAAAGTGGCAACCCTGGCGAGGAGTGTTGGCTAATCAATAAAAAAAACTATCATGTAGAGCGATAAGAGCGTGAGAATGAGGAAGAGAGTATAAAACACAAAGTCCACAAGTAAATAAAAACAACAAAATGTGGGTTTTACAAAAAAAATATATAGGCAGTCGCTGTTTTTATTTTAATAAAATATGCTTCGGTATGTAGGTATACTAATAACAAAACCTCGTATAGGTATACAACATTTGCTGTGTTTTCAGAGGCCTATGTAATCGGCCGAACTGGTCACAGTCGAAGGATATTGGGATAGGGACCTATCGGGAATCTCCTGGGAAATTTTGTTTCCAACGGAATATTTTATTCCCACGACAATTATTCTGCTATCGGGAATCTCCCATGGAATAAATTTCCCTTGATCAAAAATCCAATTCAATGACAGCCAAATTAAAAAAAAAATAAATAAATTTGATGGCACAACAGCTCATGAAGAACTAATGCCTAGTGACTTACAACTCTCAACCATTCCTGTGTGCGTGTCTGCAGGAATGGAGGGGACCTACAGTTTACTGCTGAATCCGAATGGCTAACGAGCGGCACTTTTCTGTGACAGGATATACTCTTGGAGGACTTGTCAATTCCTCGCAAGAGGCAGTAGCCGTTTTTTCTTTTAAATAAATAGGTGGCTCGAACCTTAGACCTCCGGCATGACAGTCCATCGCACTAACCATCACGACACGGCTACTACAGCCAAATTACCCTGGTAAATTTATTCCCGATACCAATAAATTTCGAGGGAAACTTTTAGGCATCATTCACGTTCCCAATGTTTGAACGTGGGAAACATTCCTTGAGAAATTTTCGCGATAACCCCCATTGTGCAATTCATTGGCCAGTAGCCGTCGTTTTATATTCTTGAAGAGCTTTTTTGTTTACAATGGTTTCAAAGATTTTTCGATCTAAAAGAGCATTTTCGAAATTACTGGAGTTTTACATTTGTAACATTTCGACCCCTTTCGAAAGCGACATTTTCATATTGTCACATAAAGTTAATTATTTCATTTTTTCCTGCGCATTAAAAGCAATCGGTCCTTTTGTTATCTGTCAGTAGCAGTATTGTTAATAATATTCGATGCTGAAATTTTTCCTAATTGGTTTCGTTGCTGAGCAAACAAAAAACAAAATGTCGCTTACGATACTTTTATTTTTTGTCGCTTACCATAATTTGGCGGAAAGGGCTCGATTTATGTTGAAAGTTTTAAAATATGAGTTTTAAATTAACGACAAAATAAATAAAGCAAATGATCATCATTATATTAATACGTGAACAAGAATTCTTTCCACCCCTTTTTAACTAACTTATTGGCAACATATTTCCTTAATTTTTGTTTGTTTGAAAGGTATCGACGCGACGATTGCTTCACTACAATTTAGTTTTTATGTTTATAAGTATCCGTTTAGGCAGGTTAATAAATAAAATAAAATCAGGTGATTTCCCCTTCACAATTTAAAGCAAATTAACTGACCAAATTTAATAAACGCTTTACCCCATGCCACTATGGCCTGTTTGGTCCGCCTTCACTCACAAGTAAACTAGTAAAGAATTGTCATTTTTCACTCCATATTCGCCTTTTCACACAATTGTAAACTTCAGGCCGTGTTCGAATTCGTTTAAAATTTCGATTAAATTTTATCGGAGATTATATTTTGACATTTCTACGTACAAATTCACCTCACTAGTGTCAAAAATTAATCTTCGGATAAAATTTAACGCGATTTTAACTCAATTCACACACGGCCTTAGAAGCAAAGATCGTTCATATCTTGGCAATTGGCATTCTATTCATCCCTTCGTTTTTCTCATCTATTTCTCTTCTGTGTGTGTTGGTGGCTGTGTGTGAAAGGAGGAGTGGAATATAATCTAAAAGAGGTGGATAATGTGTTGTGTGTGTGTGTGTGTGTGTGTGCAACAGCAATAATTGCAGTGTTCTTTTTTTTTGGACAAATGTATTCAAGAGATGGAAAATGAACTCCAGTGGCCTATTTCACCAACTTACAAATTGTAATTTACAAGTGATTTCTTACAATATTTGTTATAAAATCGATTTATTCTGTTTCACAAAATCTTTGTATTACAAATTTGTAGTTGTAATTTACAAAGGGAAATTTGTGGGAATTTATTTATTTTTGTTGCACCAAGAGTAATTTTTGTTTGTAGTTTACAAGTACAAATTTGTGAAAATTCATAAAATTTTGTAAGTTTCTGTTTCACCAAATAAACTAATTTTACAAATTTGTAAAACAGTTGAAAAATTCTAACAGGAGAAATTTCGTATGTAATTTTATTTACAAATTGTACTTTTTCAATTTTTAATTATGTATTAACGGCAAAGGCATTCTACCACCGACAGTGATATAAGTGACCATTTTGCAAAAAAATAGGTGAAGATTCTTTCGCTTTTAATGAAAATTATAGCTTACAGCCCATGTACCGGCTAAAGTAAAATCTTTTCATTGACTTCGAGGCAGCAGTTCCTGACATTTTTATACTTTTTAATTTTTTCTGTAGGAAAATAATTTTCCAAAAATAAAAAAAAAAAAAAAAGAAAACATTTAGATCAAAAAATGAACTTGCAGCTAAAATTTAGTTTTGTTTATTCATTATTAGGTACATAATTATGTTTTTACACAACACATTCTCAAAACAAATTATAGAATACAATTGTTGTTTACAAAGTTAAGCAAATAAGCGGTGAAACGGATTTGTTTTGTATTTGTAAATTACAACTACAAATTTCCTCTATTTTTTTCACTATGTTACAAATTTGTTGAAATTTTGTTTGTTGTTTGTGAAACAGAAATTCATTTTTTAAATTTGTAATTGTTGTTTACTAGTACAAATTTATGATTGTAATTGTAATTTGGTGAAATAGGCCACAGGTGAGAACGAATTGTTGATTTCGCTTGGCAGGTGCAGCTAAATATGTAGATATAATATTGTTTTGTGTCCGTTTCAGGTTAGTTGATTGGCCCTATCGACATGGATTCTTTTTTTTTGAAAAGGTCGAATTTCGACCAACGGGCGATACTAGTAATAATAATTCAAGTAGATATGTTTTCATTAGAGTTAGGAATAATAAAATATATATGGGTATATGTATTATACATATATATTGTTTTTGTTATAGTCTCCCCCTCTGGAACAATGATCATCTCGATGGAATGACAGGATTGTTGTCTATTTCTTTGGTCTTCTTCTTTTGCGGAGTCTTCGGA
This sequence comes from Epistrophella euchroma, assembly GCA_947049315.1. Lineage (NCBI taxonomy): Eukaryota > Metazoa > Arthropoda > Insecta > Diptera > Syrphidae > Epistrophella > Epistrophella euchroma. Next base: position 130,824,997 of record OX346246.1, read on the forward strand.
CTGGTACTGCATTGCTTTCTTTAGTTACCATACTTCGTTATGGCTGATGTATGGTACGTTCCTATTGGTATCGATAGCGATTTGATATGCGGATGGCTCAATCCTTTTAGTAATAACCAGGGCTCGGATTTTTATGTGCTAAAAATTACAAAATATGCGCATAAAATATGCACTTAAAATGAGAAAATATTCGTTAAAAAAATGAAAATATGCTTTAAAAAAGTTATTACGAAGAAATGAAATACATGAAAATTTAAATAGAAATCATTCTTTTATTAAAAAGTAAAAAGAAAATTACTTGTTAAAATAAATAAACTTTACTACTTTGAGTTGAAAATAAAATTTAAAAAAATATATTTAAAATCTGTGTGTGTGAACTACAGTTTTCCAAATTCCTTGTTAGCATACGCATACCATCATTTTTTTTTTTTTTGACATTGTCTTTTAATTTCCTTAAAATCTCTTGCACCTTTTACCCAAAGAAACAAAATAGTAAGAAATATTCCAAAGTTCCTTTTAAGAGTGTCTTGGTTGAATGCAACTTACGAATTATGAAGAGGAATGTCAAAAAAATCCCAAATCGTCCAACAAGGAGGAGATTTTGTCCACCCACTTCGTGCTCTTCTCACACAGGAACTATAAGTTGCTGCAAACTCAGTTTCCTCATGTGAAAGGGAACTAGGTCTGAAAAAAAGTCTTCCCAGTACATAAGTTTGAATTTAAATTTTGATGCATATGTACATTTTTATGCACTATCGTCAAAATAAGAAATTAAATTTTTTTAATTTGTTTAATATTTTAAAAATATGCACGAAAAATATGCATTTATTATAAAAATATCAAAAAAATGTATTTATATTAAAATATGCAAAAATATGCTCTAACGATTGAATGCCATTTTTATTGAAATTTCCTGATTCGTAAAACTATGTTATTCGTTTGCTTCTATGTTCACCAACAAAAAATATGTATTAACATAGAAATCCTAGCCCTGGTAATAACGTATGGGCCATCCCTTTGTGTAACGAATTTTGACGTTGCGTTCTTTGTTGCTTTACTCAATATGTACGTTGTCCAAGAAATGTGGTATTCCATCCCCCAGGAGAAGTGCCAGAAGTTGGTAACTCTATGGCGAATCGAAAACATGCAGTTTTAAAAAATAAAAAGTTTCTAACTTAATATTAAATTTTCTCTGCTAATAAATAAAGACAAATTCAGAAATTCTCGTTTTTTGTTAAATAAATCAAGTGTTGCTATTTTTATGACCAGCTTATGAGAAAGATTTAACCTGTTCACTCGCATGCTTGTTTTTAAATGCATCTTTTAATCGTTTATCTAATTAAAAAAAAGTTTGTAGTTTTGATTTTCACAAACCTATTCTTCAATTTCAACGGAGAGCTTAACTTCATTTAATATCTTTTTCAGAAAATGTTACGTAAAGTAAAATATATTGGGTTTTTCAGATGCCTGTGTTCATTTTTATTTTAATAAAAAAATTTATTCATCGGCAAAAGCCTATAAGTTCAATTATTATTTAGTAAGTTGAAAGAACAGTAATTTTTCTATAGGAAACTTAATTTAATTCAATTTTGTAATGTAAACTTTTGTGCTGAATGCTAGTTTTCAAAATATTCGTGAAAAATAAAAAAGTGAAAATTTCGACCAGTTAAGTCGAAAAATCGTGGAAACTGCATTTTTTTTTTAAATTGCATGTTTTTAGGTGGAACGAATTCGTCGGGTCGAATTTTCCAATTTTCGGCTCCGTAGTGTGTTAACCTTAGAAAAGTTAAGAATCCAGAAAAAAATATCCATGAAAATTGGATGATATTCATCCGAGTTATGCACGTAACAACAAAAAAACCGATTCATTTCTTATTATGTATAAGATAAAGATACAACATACATATTTTATGTCATAATCTTTAAAAAGCTTCCTTACCAAAAAATTTAATTTCTTTTTCAGAGTGCTCAAAATCGTGTGTACATAAAAAACGGACAAGTAGTAAATCATGATACTACCTTTAAGGCTGATGTCTACATCGAAGATGGTATCATCAAGTAAGTTTATAAAACTGAATAATTTAATTTAAAAGGTACATCAGCAACAAAAAAAAGAAACTGCTATAAGCGTTGTATGCTCAGAAATTGGTTTTATTTAATATTCAATTTGAACAGAAAGAATGTACAAAAAAGGAAATCTCATCTTAAAGTAAGATGAACTTAACTTAATAGAAATTGCGTATTGACAAGATTCTCACTAGTCAACTGATAAGTCCAAGTGAGATCGCCGGGACGAAACGCCAATTTTTAACGTATGTGAAGTTAGCAGGACATTTTTCACTAAGAGTAATGGGACCAAGGCAGGAATTTGCAGTTTTTTTTTGCATTTCTATTCCGGATTTTGCAGTTAAAAAAAAAATGGGTGTAATCGCGTGACCTGCTAACTTCACAGTGAAGTCGGGGCTGAAATATGTTTTTTTTCTTATTCGTTTTTTTAAATGAGGACTTCAAAATTTGGTTTTTGGCTTTTCTGGAACTGCAAATTCGGAGCCTAATTTCAATGTGATAGCTTTCCTGGTTGCTGGGAAAAGGAGCCTATTTCACCAAACACTTTTCACTTTGTAAAAAAATAATTTTCTGCAAAGTAAAAGTGCGAAGTGTTCCACAAAATTTTCAAAGTGAAAAGACTTTTCACTCTTCAATTTTTCAGACTATTTTTGAAAAGTGAAAAGTAAAAGTGTTTCACCAATTAAAAAAAGAACTTTGCATTTTTATTGCACCAGCAGCACTGCAGATGATATTGATGGATGATACAGCATACAAAGACCGATCTGGGCCACAAACCATCGAAGCATGCTTTCTATGCCTCCTGAAAAAATGTTGTTTTCATTATGGGTGAATTGTACCGTCAAGACATCCCTCTACACAATGAAATCCTCCAAGAGAATTTTGTGTCCAGCAAATGGTGCTTAGGAGAAATTCATCAATGATTACGTTCGACACTTGATGAACTGCTCTGCAGACGAATGCTTTAGCTTTTCTTATTCCGTGCACAGGTGCAACACCGTGATATTGGCCCAATGTTATGCACACAAAAGTTATTCAAAGTCACTTAAACCCATATTCCCTTCACTGTCTAATTTTAGTTTATTTCCCATTAAAAAAAAAAGAAACTCTCTTGTCGAACAATTAGTTCGGAAATCAAATACAATTCTTAACTTAACTACTCTTTGATCACTATTATTTACTTCTTCGTTCTCAAAACGGTTATTTTTTTTTGTATTATTATTTTTCGACAACTTTTCAAAAAAACGCTTATTTGCAACTGAAAATTTCTCTTTGCATATTACTGAAAAACTTTTCAAAACTCTTAATATAATTTGCAAAGTTTATTTTTTTGGTGAAACGAAAAGTAAAAGATTTTTTTCAAATTAACAAAACTTTTCACTTTGCAGAAAAAAACTTTTCACTTTGCAAATATGCGTTTGGTGAAACGTAATTTGCAAAGAGGAAACCTTTTCAACTTTCCATTTCAATAATTTCACAGTGAAGTTAGTAGGTCACGCGATTACACCCACTATTTGTGAACTGCAAAATCCGGAACAGAAATGCAAACAAAATGCAAAAAAAACTGCAAATTCCTGTCTTGGTCCTATTGCTCTAGGTGAAAAATGTCCTGCCAACTTCACAGACGTCAATTTTTATGGATTAAAGGCCGTTAAAAGCTATTTTGAATCTTTTTTTATATTGACATCAAAAATACTGTCGAAATATCTTTTTTCGCATATATCTTTTGAATGGTGCATATTATCAGAAAGGAGTTCATACAAAACACATGTTTGTTTATACTGCGATTGTCTTCCAAAAGACGTGAAGAAATTTTTTTCCTAGGACGCCCGCCAAAGACGCCGAAGGAATATTAAAAGATGATATTCATGTCGATTATGGAATCCACAATAGTGGATCCAAATCCGCACTGATTCGCAGTACATTGTACTCTTTTCTTTCCACGTTAAATCGATGAAGAGAAAAGAGAGCACTGCACTGTGATTTACTGCGGATGCATTTTTGCGGATTGCATAATCGGCATGATTTTTAACAATTTATTATTCTTAGATTTAATATTAGGTATCATCTTATTTCAGGTTTGTTGGTCCAGCTTCTGAAATTGGCGTACCCGGTGGAGTTAAAACTATTGATGCCTCTGGCAAGTTAATTATTCCTGGTGGTATCGATCCACATACTCACTTCCAATTGAAATTTGGCGGCGCAGTGTCTGTAGATGATTTCTACCATGGCACAAAAGCAGCTGTTGCAGGTGGCACAACTACTATCAGTAAGTATTGTATACCTCCCAGAAATAGTTTCTATAATAATTCCATTTTTTTTTTTATAGTTGACTTCGTCTTACCCGATAAAGGAGAATCGCTTGTAGAGGCATATGATAAATGGCGTGCATGGGCCGACCCAAAGGTTTGCTGTGACTATGGTCTTCATATGGGCATTACGTGGTGGTCGAAATCGGTATCAGACGAAATGAAAATCATGTGCGATGAACTAGGAGTGAATTCATTTAAAATGTTTATGGCCTATAAGGGATTGTATCAATTAAACGATACTGAATTATTAGAAACTTTTGAGAGAATCCGTTCGTTGGGCGCCATTGCTCAAGTTAGTTTAAATATATTCGTTTATCTTGGTTGGTTGAATTTTCTATTTTTTAACCTTAACTTAAAGGTTCATGCAGAAAATGGTGATATCATTGCGAAAAATGTAACAAAACTCCTATCAGCTGGTGTTACAGGACCCGAAGGACATGAACTCTCTCGCCAGGAGGAAGTTGAAGCTGAAGCTGTTAATCGTGCCTGTATCTTAGCTCATCAGGTAAATAATGTTTCACTTATTTGTAGTTAATGTAAGAAAAATTGTATATAAACAAGGAAGCTAGCAAATATGTATGTAGGTTGCATTACTATATGACTAAAATTATATTTATTTGTTTTTTTTTTTTTTTTTTTGTATTCATTTATTAGTTAAAACCATGTATTTTGTAGAAATCTTTATCCTTGTTTGCATATTTTTATTGGGTCAGTATACCTATTTTATGTAGCTAGTTGGATTTTTCTGCAATTACAAGAAAAAGTAGGTATGTAATTCATATAATTGGCGAAAATAAATCTAACATTGAAGCATTTATCTATCAATTAATTATTTGAAAAAAAAATAAATATAATTTCTTGGTATATTTTAAAATTTAATACTTTAATCAAATTTAGTTAATAGGTACAATACATAATTAAACAAAAAATCACATACCATCAATAACGAATTTAGTCTCCAGGTTAGTCCCTAGGAAGAACTTACAATTTAAAATACGAAAATCCATGTTTCGACATCACCACGAGCTAGCGACACCTTTATAAAACAATCTTTGTTCAATTTCGTTTAAAAAAAAAAAACCAACTTCAACCGCCGTAATATTCACGCCGTTTAAAACTTGGTTTAAAAGCCCTTAAACCGACTACATTTAACCGAACTAAACAGATTTTTTGTTTTAAAATGAAAACTGAAAGTTATTTGGTCAATTTATATTTCAGAGCGCTCAGTAATTTTCCTCCGTCACTTTGAAAGAGCAGGAGCATTAAATATAAACAAGATTCCTCAAAAAAAAAACTTTCTTTTCCTTTCTTTCTTATTTGATTTACTGCAACAGAAAATAATTGAGCAACGAATCCAAAAAAAAAAATTCCTTAGTTTCTGAGAGCAAAATTGAGGAATTTTTGTGAGGAATTGTGTTTACATTTCTTAGAATACGGATTCCTTCGAGATCTCTGAAATATAAACTGGCCAATTTATTTAGTCTTTGTATAGTGTAAAATTTGACAGATTGTTTTTGTATGAAAGCTGAAAATTAATCTACATTTACAATGGAAGTTTTCATTGGCAAATTCAGATATCAGATAATTTTTTGTGGTAAAAATGTTCCTTTTAAAACTAAAAAACTCTTGACTTGATAGAGGAAGTTCATTATCCGATGCTTCAACTTTTAATAGCAATTTTGAGATAGGTAAGTAGGTTGAAATGCAGGCACCGAGCAACCTAGTTCGGTGACCCGCAATTAGCGCTGAAAAGCGCCGTTTTGATACCTCTTGTGACCTATGTATTTAGTAAAAATATTTTTATAAGAGGGATTTGCGGGTTCAAATGCCAAACCTGGCAAATTGTTGGCTTCAAAAAACTGTAATTCACTTGCTTGTGGTCTAGGGCGTCTGATGGGTGACATGATAAAGGAGCTAAGTTCACCTAAGAGCCATTTATGTCGCGTATCGCGTTGAGGAAAGAGATCAAGTCTTTGATCTTCAGTTCAGAGAGTTCGTTGAGATTGTCAAAAAAGGCCTTTCCAAATGACTGTGCTCTCATTCTGGCTAGAGCAGGACATTAACAGAGGAAATTAAAGATAGTTTCCCTTTCCTGCTGGTCCCAACAGCTACGACAATGAGTATTCTGAGGATGCCCAGCCTCGCCGCATGTCCCCGATCGGCCAGCGTCCAGAAAAGGTCGCGACGACCTGGATATGTTTCGCCTAAGTGCAAAAAAATAATTTCCTGCAAAGTATGTTTGGTGAAACGAAATTTGCAAAGTAAAATTAAAAAGTTGCAAAGTGAAAAGTGTTTGGTGAAATAGGCCCCAAATATTTCACACTGGAGCACAATAAAAGACTTGTCAGTAACTTTGATGGACATTGTTGAAGATTCAAGGAATGTGTTAAGCAGCGTCCACATTATGTTGATTTGCGTAAATCAACATCATTTATCAATAAATTCTAGTTAATGTGGACGTGCTGATCAACAGTATTAATCAACTTTTGCTGACCCGAACGTAACCCGATTCAAATGGATAAAATTCAATTAACAACATTATGACAGCTTTCTATTGAAAAATTATTTTAAAACAAAAAAAGGCATGGCTTGCTGAAATTTTCATTTTTTCGTAAAGAAAGAATATGTGGACAGGTAAATGTTGAGCATGTTAATCGACAACATTACTAAAAAATGTTGATTGGCATAGTGTGGACGCGGCTTAAGGATTCGTTGACGAGAAAGTTAATTTTTTAATTGGAAGGATTCAGTATAAGCTCCCCCATTTATTTTCTCCTTGCGTCTTACTAATAGTCGACATCAGTGCCTGATTAAAAAAAAAAACAAAAGTTATCAACTTTTATTTGATAATTTATCTATTGTCTTTTATATCATTACAAAATCGGTAAGCATTGTTCTCAATAATCAAAACATTAATCAATTGGGTTGTTTAATATCGAATTTCAATATTTTTCTGTTATCAATTGGTAACAAATTAAAGTAGATATTCCCCGTTTAATTGAACCTCGGTTAATTGATATTTCCGAAAATTTCTAAAAGTGCCATTTTTAAAAATCAACTTTACTCGTAAAAATGATAAAAAATCAAGGATCATGAGACATTTTTTTTCTTTTAAATTAGTGGTGCACATTTAAATTTAAATTAAATAGAATATTTCTTTTTATATAAAAATCAAATTACATAATTAATGTTTTAAAGATAAAATTCGAGTTTGATTTTTATATTTTTTAATTTTAAAGAGGCCAACATAAATACTGCATTTAAATTTATTTCTAAAACTTGTGAATCTAAGGTTTTTAACTGTCTCCTTAAATCTTAATTAAATTCCATTTCTTAATCTTGTCACTTTCTCGGGCAGTATCCCTTAAAAGAAAAATACATTCGAATCCAGACCTCCGGCATGAGAGTCTAAATGTTAAGAAAGAGACGACAGATTGGAGGCAAGAATTTTTAGATTTTTCCAAACTGTCTAAGATTTACTTATTTAGTGACTTTACTTGTTTATCTGTGGGAATTTATCGTAAATAGAGTACCACCTGTCAAACGGTAAATACTTATTATTATAATATATAATAAATAAATAAATAAATTTGGTGGCACAAACGGCTCATGAAGAACCAGGGCCTAGCGACTTACAACTCTCAACCTTTCCTGTGTGCGTGTCTGCAGGAATGGAGGGGAGCTACAGTTTATTGCCGAATCCGAACGGCTAAGGTGAGTGGCACTTTTCTATGACAAGAGACACTCTTGGAGGATTTGTCACTTCCACGATGCGAAAACATAATTGCAATATTTTTTGATTACGAAGGAATTTGATACCTTGTGGCTTGACAGATATGGTCTGTCCCAAATATTCAATTGACTTGCACCGCCAACGGAAAAGTTAAATGACTATTTATTTCCAGTTCGAAAAAGTTTGTTAAGATTTTTGGAAATTTCAATGATTTGTGGTGAGATGCACCGGTAGTAGAGAAGCATTAACAAACACATCTCATTGTCTGTGAAAAAAAAAACGTTGCCATCCAAACACACTGCTCTCTAGCTTATTTATCCTCATTTTTGGTTTTGTCGTGTTAAATGCTTCTATTTAGTATCATTGTAAAAGTACAAAAATGTAATATATTCTGACACTTTAACAAAAAACTATACTGAATTCAATCTTGAAACATTGTTGAACTGTAAAATTTGCGCTCGAGTATTTGATAGCAAGTCAAATGTCATTGTTGCATGGCAGAGGTTACTCCTGTGTGTATTTTTTTGCAGTGTAACAAAAAAAAAAACATTAAAAGTGGTAGAGCTCTTTACCAAAAGCAAGCAATATATGTTTCTCTAATTTATCTTCAAGCTTAAAAGTCATCACTATGGGGCAACTGACATTTGTTTATATATTTTCGAAATTAAATCCTAGCATTATGTGCAATATATATTAACATAAACATTAAGATTATTCTTATTAAAATTATTACATATACGTATGTATATAAATAACAAAAAACTGATTTAAAGATAATCACCCATGTTCTAATTTTCGTTCCGAATTGAATTCGTTAACGAAATTGATTTCGTACGGATTTAAAAAGAGTGTTCTAAATTTCGAACGGCTTGGTAAAACCTCTTGCCAGATCTGGTTATTTGACCATAAAACTTAAAAAAGCTGTAAACTGTGAGTTGTTGGTTTGGCTTCCTCTAGTTTAGAAGAAAAAAAATAGTTTTTAAAGATATGTATAATAGTTTCAAAAATATCTTACATTTTTAGCTTTACGAATTCAAATTCGAAAACCAAAATCGAATCGAATTGAAAGCTTCAAAATAATTGAGTAAATAACAGCTATGTTTTTAAAACGAAAGTATTTTTTAGTACTAAAAGTGAAAATCAGAACGGGGGTGAATAAACTGAGTTTTTATTTTCGCTTTAAAATTTTTCTTCCGTCATTTTTGCTGTCAATTTTGTCATTGAAATATTCGTAATCTCCTATCTACTGGATCGTGAACACTCCAATAGGGCTTTTTAACAAACAGCAATATATCTCTGTCTCGTTTATATTTAAATGTCAAACTAAAATTCTTGGCACAATGACATTTAAGTGGCAGCCATTTGCTTGGTTTATTTTGGAGGCAAATAAATATTTCAATTGTTTTTTTCCTTTTTTTTTTATAGAAAACATGCAAGTAAAATGTTTTTATACTTTATATAAGATATTTAAATCTTTTTATTGCACAAAATAGCAAGATTTTTGTAATTAAAATTAGCCCTCCTTATTTTTTTCTTTCCAATTTCATCTGTCATTGTGCCAAGTTTTTGCTGTCATTTGAAACTGACAATTTGGTAGAGATCTCTATTGGGAACTTTATGAATCTGTCAATGTAAAAATTGACAGCCATAACTTTGTGGGATTGACATGCGAACAAAGAACTAGCGCGAAAATAGAAAAAAGGCGTTTTTTTATACTAGAAGTTTAGTATGTTGTTCCAAAGTGAAAACATGTCAAACCCACAATGTGATGATTTTGACGTTTATGAGTGAACGAGAGAGAGAGAGAGATATATTGCTATTTTGTAAAGAGCCCTATTGGGACTCAGTGTCATAATTTCGTTATTGGGCGTTTTTCTTTTTTAGTGCAGAGTTGGTTCAGAGCAGAGCACTCAATAGACCCTGAGCGAACGGGGTAAACTCTGAGCGTAGTATGTTCAGAGCACTCCAAATTAATTACGAAACACACCCGAGCACCCAATTGTCATATATGTCAAATTACATGGAAACTGTATAAAGTTGGCCGCACTCAGTTTTTTACTCGGTCTGCTCGGTTATTTTATACTGAGCTAATAGAGCGCGCTCTGAACAAACTGTGAACACGCTCTGAACGAAAAAAGAAACACAAATTTGAACTGTTATACACTCTAAGCTAAAAAAGAAACACGATTTTTTGTGTGACAGTTCAGGCTCTACTCTGTACTAAAAAAGAAAATCCCCCATTGTTAGTTAATCCAGATATTTTGACATTTATTATTACGGATTTTGGAAAAATGAAATAAAATGAATTTAAGCTGGGACTAGTAAGCGAAAAAGGCTTCGTACATTTTTTAGAATTGTACATTTTTTTAAATTTTATAACTTTATAATGATTCTTTCAATTGTTTTTTTTAGAATTTTGTGAATTTCACTGGGGAATACAAAAATTCACTAACAATGCTTGTTTTGTACATGTCTAGGATTTTATTTGTATTTATTCTATTACTAAGTTATATAATACGTACATAAATTACAAATTTATTTTTTTTTTAAATATTAATTTTAATATTTTTTAAATTATTATTTATGGTTTGATTACTGCACTATGTAAATATAAAAAAAAACACAAAATATGAATTAGGCTGATTGTCCACTGTACGTAGTGCATGTGATGAGTAAATCTGCCGGCATTGAACTTGCCCGTGCCAGATTCCGTTATAAAAATCGTGGAATCTATGGCGAAACATTGGCAGCAACTCTTGGTACAGATGGAACACATTGCTTAAATCAATGTTGGCATCATGCAGCGGCTCATATATTAAGTCCGCCATTACGCCCAGATCCTACAACCCCAGAATTTATGATGCAATTATTGGCAAAGTGAGTATAAAGTAATCAGCTTGTTTTGAAGAAGAATTGCTTTGTATATAACATTTAGTGTATTGCCTCTAAGCTGTATTTTAACCATAACAACTGTTCATATTAACTAAACATTAGCTTAACTCCATCAATATCTTCAATTTTCTTTGTTTACATTACTTTTTGAATTTGAAAAATAAAAGATGAAAGCACCGCTTTATGTAACCTGTGTAACATGTAAATCATCTGCTGAAATAATTGGCCGCGCACGTCGTAGTGGATATTGTGTGTTCGGAGAGACTTTGGCCAGCTCGATAGGACGTTCTATGAGTGGTGTACACAAATCAGATCAAGCTATTTATATAACTAGTCCACCAATTCGAGAACCAGCCGAAACGCCAAGACAACTAATGAAGTCACTGGCGTAGTAAGTATATTGATGTCCTTTAATCATTTGAATGTTCATGTACCTAGCTACCTATGTTTCTATGTATCTCCTCTTTTGTTTTCACCAATTTATTTATGAGAATCTATTGTTTTTTTCTACAGTAAAACCCGGATAAGTGCTTCACTATAAATACCTCATTTTGAGAGGTACTTCTGCGGGCTGGGCAGTTATAAAAAACCCGCTTAAGTGCGCATAAGCACTTACCTCTATATTTACAAAAATAAAAAAAATTGACAACACAAAAATATTTAATGTTATTTAAACAATAGGAAATAACATTATTTTAACTGACTAGTACCGGTTACTTTTTAAAAAGGAAGCGATAGATAAAAAGAAGCTTATGTCTTTTCTGCTGATTTCAATTGTAAAGGGTATGATGGTGTAAGATTGTGCGGTCGATAACAGTGCGCATAGTGATCTACTACAATTGTACAGGGCATAGAAGACTGAATGGACTCATTTTGGAAACACCTTAGTGAGCTTAGGCATCTGTCAAAATTCCATGTAAATGTGAAATGTGTGAGATAGGTATTTTTTAATTTTTTCGCTCCATTATTTTTAATTTATTGTATTTTTTAGAATTTTTTTTTAGAAAACCTATAAAGTTAAACGATAAAGCCTAGTAAGCTGCTGATACGAAACGAAATTTTTAGTTGGTTTCCAACATGAAAACGAAACGCTTATGAAAACCAAAACGAAAAATTACCCCTTGAAAGTGTCACGGCTGTCACCATTTGCATAAACAAAAATCAAACAAACGCATGAAAATCTCAGAAAGCAATGTCGTGATGAAAGAAACAACAAATACAAACAAGAATAGAGACCAAATGTCACTTTTCCGTACACTGGTACAGGCAATTATTTATGTGCGAAAACACAGGAGAGATCTCTCCAAATAATCTGCTACAATTATCGATTTCGCTCATCGAACAGCGTACCGGAGAACGAAAAGCAGAACGAAATTTTTCGTTTATGATTTCGTTGTGTCATTTTTGTATAGGATTTTTCGTTTCACATCAGCAGCATACTAGCAGCAGCATTGAGCCTTTCTGCTGTAATTAAAGAAGCCAAATTACTGTAATGAAAGTAAAAGGTCTAGTTTTAGAAAAAAAGGCTTACCGGCTATGACGGAAAAAAACTTCATTTGCCATAAGAGCCAAGAACATCTGAGGTCAATATTCTGACACAAATCTTGGAACGGCCTGGGAGCCTTGTTTTATCTATCAATTGATCTTTGGACAATGCTGCACAAGAACTATAGCGTCCGAATTAGTCACTATTGGCACTTTTTAAAATGAGACTAATGAATCCTAACCGATAAATTATGATTTTTTGTCAGTCTTCGATGTAGCACCCCTTTCTCGTTGTGACGTCACAGGGTCAAATAGAAAGAAAAGAGGTTGGGCATGAAAAGCACTTCTCCGTTCTGGTAGCAGCTGCTATTTAATTAAAATTAAATAGAACTGTCCATCACGAGGCCATGAAATTTACTTACTGTATATAGAGTGCTCGTCATTTAAAGAGTGGTAGCACTAAGCACAATATAGGCATTTCTAATTGCGAATTTTAGTCAAATAACTCCTGCGCACTCTTACAAACCTAGCCGCGTACTCTTACACGATACATTGTATAAGAGTGCGCAAATGAAGTCATGTGGTTTTTTGTTTATAACCAATAAATTAAAATTTTTTTGTTGTTAGCTTCAAGATTTTTTCATATTGTTGAAATTATAAACTAAAGAAATAAAACAAAATATATAGTTGAATTATCTTCTTGCTGTTTTGTGTTAATTGCGCACTCCTTAGAAAAACTCCTATACCTCCCAACCCTATACTCAGGTAAATTTCAATAAAAGTAGGTATACAAAATAAAAGGCATTTAAGTGGGGAAAGGCAGTTAAGCGAAAGGTTCTAAAAAATAAAACGTACTTATGCGGGTTAGGCACTTAAGCGAGAGGCAATTATCCGGGGTTTACTGTATATCATTTATTTGGTGATGGTTATATTCTTAAATTTATTTTGTCTAAACCAATCCATAAAGTATTTTTTTTTTAATGTTTGTTATCAAAATAAAAATTCAATGCAATTGTTTATTTAGATTCACACGTACTCGTACATATCTTCACTTGCAAGCATCGAGAAAAGTAGAGTGGGACATATTCATGCCAAAAAAATAGAATGTGTTAAAGAGAGGTGAACAAACATGTTCGTCTTCGCTATAATCTATATTGGGCTCTCTGTCCAACATACGGAAATTTTGTATTTTACATCACCTTTATTTTACTTTGGTATTTTTTGCATTGGACTTTATTTCATGGCACCCGTCCAACTCTAAGAAGTTATATCTAAATACAAACATCTTTATAGCTGTCTAGTTTATAAAAACAAAAATAAAATTGGATCCCTCAACCTTGACTTAAATACTTAGGATGCAGTTTTTTTACTGCAAGTTTCTGGGTGAAGCTTGAGTTAACTTCCGACTCTATTTTTCAGGGAATTTAAATCTTGATTAAGTTGCGAGTTAATTCTGTATCAGGTGGAAGAGATATTTTGACATTGTTCTGAGATAAGAACTAAAAGTTAATTTACTATTTTAATGAATTTAAATGTAGGGTCAAGGCGCTCTGGTTTAAAGTCAAAGTTAGCTTACTCATAGACCTCCAAAGTTTTTACTCCTTTCCAATCGATCAGAACAAGTAGAAATCACATTGAAAATTTTAAAGTTTTAGACTAAGTTTCTCAGTGGCAAGCTGTGCAAGTGTGAATATAAATTAATTCACAGTTAACTCAAGAAACAGATAAAACTATGCGAAACGACCTAAAAAACTTGGACGGCACAATATTAAAAGCATCTTTTCATCGCGAGCGAACCCACCAATGTTAGTAAGTTACCTCGGGTTTAACTTTTATCTCGCACTGAACAAATAGGCCTAAAAGAAGGAAAATATGAAATATGCGTTTTAATGATAAGCACTAAACTTTATTCATGTCAATTCCGGAATTAGCAAAATTGGATCCGCAGTGATTCGCAGAACAGTGGCCTCTTTTATCTTCAACCATTTATCGTAGAAAGAAAAGATAACACTACTTTTTCTGCTTAGGTATTATACTTTAGTTTGTGCTCACTCTAGGATAGGCTATGGACTATGAACTATGTATGACCACCACCAAGCCCTTCCAGCGGTTCCTAGCTAGCTACCTTCAGTTACACACACCAAGTTGGTTGAAGTTGTTTTCCACTTGTGTCCGCTATCTGAGGTAGAGTCTTCCTTTGCTAGGTGGACCATTAGGTGTAGATTCAAAGACTCGTCAAGTTGTTGCGTCGCGGTCGGTGTCATCTCTGCCGCTGTATTTTCAGCTTTTTGACCAGCTCGACACGTTGCTATAAGGCTCATAAAGCTCGTTGTTGAATCTTCGCCTCCATACTCCTTCAGTAAGCACTGGACTGAAAAGCACCCGAAAAATCTTCCTCGCGCATCATATAGGTTTCGGCCCCGTATATAGCCATCTCCTTGGTTATCCTAGAGATGATGGCTTAACTAATTAAATCTCTAATTTCTGCATCACTGATATCATTTTGCAAGTTTTTAGGGTTTAGGTAGACAAACCCCTTAACTATTTTCAAACTTGCATCAACCCATTGTGATGTTTTGCCTAAGTTGACGATGTCAACTCGCCCCCTCAGCTTTAATACTTGAAAATGCGCCGCTAAAAGCTTGCTTCGTTCTGTAAATTATGCTAATATTATCCGGATAATAAAATAGTTGAACGAACTTTTGAAAAATTTCAGTTTTAAGTTGCCAACAATTGATTCAAGAACGATGTTTAAGAGGTTCGCAGGTTTGCCTGATAACGCCTCGCCTTCTTCGTTCTTTAAGATCTTTTTTCTTAGTCAAAGACTTCGGTGATGTTTAATGCTGCCTTCCCCATCCCATCGTACTTCCTGGATGACTATTTGTCTATCCACTAGTTGTTTGGCTGCACGTGGCCTGCCTGTTTTGTCTGGAAATTCCACGTGCAGATACGAAATTAAGTGGCCATGTTTCGATTGCTGGGATCGTCAATATTAGAACCATCTATATTCAAGGCGCGTAGTTGGCTTGAAATTTGGAACTATCACTTTTTCCGTGGTAGGGAAGTTATAGGCCAAGTATTTCGACACCACCGATGATTTTATGTAGAGAATTCTTCCACTATCGTCTTTACGAGAGTACCTGGGTAAACAGACTCTCTTGCTGCGGGTTAATTACTATGTATGTATTTTTGTAAACCTTTACTGGGAAAACGAGTTCCGTGATCGCATGGCTCTATGTTTTAGCTCAAAAGTCACGCGATAGAGATAAGACCCACCGTTGCGTCAAAGCTAAGGGGGTTGCTCGGGAAAAAATTCACACCCTCTCAAACGAACAACAAAAATAACATTATTGGAAGATATCAAAAACACTCATACTAAAAGGTTGTATGCCCAAATTTGGTTATAATTTGCTTTAATTGTTAGTGATTTTATATGGGTCTTTCCATCAGCTTTGCTCAAACATTAATAGTATTATTTAAAACGTTCTTTTAAAAATAATTGTGGGCTACATCCTCCTGAGGGCCCCTGCTTGTGTGTACGCCTCTGTCTATTAGGTAGTATACATATTTGTATTTTGGATCGGTAAAGCCATAATCATTACCCATCAGCTTCATTGATTGCTTCTACTTTATATGGAAAATATGATTTTCTATAATTATGTTTGTAGACAAATAATGTAAGGCTTCATTAACAACTGAGGGTGTTGGTCCGATTTAAGTTTTGCTTAACAGATTGGTTTAACCATTTAAAAATTGTTGATTAAAGCCTGTAGGGTTTTTGTTTCTTGTGTGAATCTAAAATAAAACCATCAAGTTAATATGTTTTTCTAATGTAGATGTATACCTAAAAACGCAGTTAACATAAACTTTTCTTATTCTGTATAGTGATGACCTCCAAACAACAGGCAGTGACAATTGTACATTCAATAAGAACCAAAAAGAAATTGGTAGGGGTGATTTCTCGAAAATTCCAAATGGTGTTAATGGTGTCGAAGATCGTATGTCGATTGTTTGGGAAAAAGGTGTTCACGCTGGTCTTTTGGATCCTTGTCGTTTTGTTGCTGTTACAAGTACAAATGCAGCTAAAATCTTCAATTTGTATCCTCAGAAAGGTCGTATCGCTGCAGGCTCCGATGCTGATGTTGTCATCTGGAATCCAAATGTGACTCGTAAAATTTCCAAAGACACCCATCATCATGCGTGTGATTTTAATATATTCGAAGGCATGGTTTGCCATGGAGTTCCTGAAGTTGTTATTGTACGTGGTCGTATATGTGTAGAAAATGATGTAGTTCGTGTTGCTGAAGGACATGGCAAATTCGTGCCTTGTGAAGTACGTCCTGCTTTTGTCTACGACATTCTTGAGGGTAAAGTTAAGCCAGATGAAGCAACCCATCATGAAGAAGAAATTGTTAATGGAACTAAAAAGCTCAACCTTTGTGATGCTTTGGAAATCGAGATTCCATACCAGGAACCCATAACAAGGGCGATGATATCTGGAAATGCTTGCATGGCTGGTGCCGGTGAGGGTTCTCTGGCTAGTACTCCCTCATGCCGAGGACATCGAATCGATGGACAAAGAAACATGCAGGAATCTACATTTTCCATAAGCGGTAAGATAAAAATAAAATGCAACTGAAAAAACTTTATACTAACTACTTTCATTTAACAGAGGAGTTAGATACGATTGGAAACCGGTCATGTATAAAAGTTCGAAATCCTCCAGGTGGAAAATCTTCGGGTTTCTGGTAAAATTTTAAATGCATAAGACACCGCACAACATAGCAATCTAGAAGCTTCTTTGATTCGTAATTATAAAATTTAAATTAATTTATTATTATTTATTGTCTTAAAATAATTATATCAACCAAATATATAAATAATTATTATAATAAAGTATATATTGAAACATTTTTTTTAAATCAATAAAAACTCGAAATTAATTGAGTCCTCACCGTGACGATAGGAAAGAAGAGCACGACTATATGTATAGTAAGTATTTCTCCTGATAATTTAAAATTATCTAAATATTTAAATGCACGATTGGGTTGAACCGTTTGGCATACTAGCTCTTATGGTTCAAAACTATAAAATCATCGATAGTTTTGAGCAAAGAACGGGAATACAAAATGGCTATTTTAACACGTTTTTATTATCTCCCGATGGACTAGAAACAATGCTCATCGCAATTCGAAAAAAATAGTTTTAAGTTGTTTGAAAAAATTGTACCGAATAGACAAAATTATCTGAAGTTTGCAAGCATATATCTATCCCATCATGATCTTTAAAATCTTTTGCAAAATATCACAAACTTAGACACAACACTAGACAGGCACGGATGCAGAGGGGGGAGCCAATGGGTCCCTGTCCCCCAGGGACTCAAGAACGAACAACGAAGAATAAAATATAAATGGGAAAAAAATAGGTTATTCATGTTTATAAAATGTATATTAGCTATAGTTAGTTGCTACAATTTCAGCTACAGCGAAACAGGGAACGCCTTCGTCCTAAAGTAAAAATAGAAACTATTATCTTCCTCGGAAGGCAAAATTTAACATTTCGAGGACACAAAGATAATGGAGCTATACTTCATAACACTGATATTTGCAACAAATCTGACGTGACTGTGAATGAAGGAAATTTCAGAGAACTTTTAAGGTTTCGAGTATCTACTGGAGATAAAAAACTAGAGAAATATTTGCAGTCAGTCTCTAATATGTATAAGCAAGACAACACAAAACATGCTTATTTCATGCTGCGGAAAAGAGATTTATGATCAAATTTTAAGTAACGTGCGGGCTTCATGGTAATATTCGTGAGGATTCTGCCACTTTCGTGGATGCGTTCGAGGAACTAGCTAATGCTAAAACTGGCAAAGAATACGGCTCCTATGAGGAAGATTGGAGAGAAACCATAAGAATTCTTACTACCGAAGCGAAGTTGAATAGAATTTCGACATCTAAGGAGTTTTCCTTGAGTGGATAAGAAATTGGCCAAAATATCTTGTCCCAGCTAAAGAAGGGGCTGAAACTTCAACTCGAACTGTGTGTAGGAATAGGAACTGACGGATGTGCCGTTATGCTTTCCGAAGTTCGAAGTCACGGAGACCCAGAAAGAATCCAAAAACGCTGTAAAGACACCGTGCTACAGCCACAAACTGAATAACTCCATACTCTATTTCGCGAAGTTCCAAAGTACCCGCTGTTCGAGACGCTGTGGCAGTTATAAAAAAGGTAATTGCTTTACCAAATCTCATCCAAAGAGAAAAACTGTCCTCATGAGCACCTTGGGGTCTGCACTCACATCCTTTTGTGAGACCAGAGCCCATGTTCTGTAACTCTCACATCGAAAAAATCAGTCGAGAAACGCTGAAAAATGGAACAACACTCATGTATTTTGTTTCAGTTTCCATCGTTTCTCGACCGACGTTATGCATGCGAGAAGTTGCAGAACATGGGTCTAGGTGGGTAGAGCGGCATGATGGCGTGGTCCAATTTTCTATAAACATTGTCAAGATTGTGCAATCTCTGGAAACAATTTCGCAGTGGCGTGACGTGAACACAGCTGGCAAGGTTTCTTCACTTGTTACAACTTATGTAACACACAATTCATTGTGTCAGTATTGTGTTTAAGTGCTGTATTATATATCTTACTTAGTCTCTGAGCAAATTACTACAAACGAACGCGCTCGATCTTAATGGCAGCGCTATGCACATGCAGGTAAAGAACACAATTTCTGTTCTTGTTTACTCGCCGGTAGAATATGGATTCAAGTTTTAATAACGTCTGGCAGCGTGCAAAAAATTTTCCTGATCATTTGGATGTTGAACTAAAACTTCCTCGAATTCCTCGTCATGGTGGACTTCAAGTTTATCGCGCCAACTGTGAAATTAATTCAGCTGAAGAATACTACAGGTGATCAATATATGCACCTTTACTGGACTTTGTTCTCAGAGATCATCATCATCTCACAAATACTTTCTAGTTCAGTTTAAAAACGTGGTACCACATTATATACCTATATTTTTTTTTTTTTTTGAAGAGCGTCATTTTCTTTGAAGTTTTTTGTTCGTTCAAATGTTTGATTACTTGGTTATTTTAGCTTTAATTTAATTTTTTTTCGTCACTACAATTTTTTTTTAGAAGAATATCTGGCTGTGAATGAAAAAAGAGACTTTTGACTTTGGTTAACAACATCAGGAACGAATGAAGACACACAAAATTTAAGGGCAGTTTTGAAAACTCTAAAACGGCTTTTTATAGAGTTTTAGTAATATTGATTATCTATCAAATACTGATTATCTATCAAGCCGTTTTTTTGTAGTAAATGAAAAAACTCGTAAAAATCAATTAGAGGAACGAATTGTATTTTTCCTAAGCTTTTTTTCCATCTTTAAAATGGAAAAGAAAATAACAATTTTTGTCCACTTTTTTCACAGTTCCGAACTAGTTTTAATACTTATAATAAGACAAATACAAGGAATAATACATAATATATAGGGGAATAATAGAAAATATAAATATAAAATATTTTTGTTATTCCTCTTGTTAATACATTTGCCAGACCACGGGTATACAACAACAGCATATTTTCTAGGTGCAAGAATGTGACCATGTTCCCCTCCTAGAACAATACAGATGTAGATTTTATTAAGAGTCGGTAGTGATCGACCAAAATATTGCGTCTCAGAAAGGTACGACAGCATCTAACTGATGAGCCCAACTGTCGTGCCTGGGCGAAACGCATTGGACTAAAGGTCGAAAAAAATCTTCCATTCGAATTTAATTCAATACAGTCCACTAAATTTAAACTGCATCTATACAATCGTTGGCAAAATTATTTGCACATTTTAATACTCAAACCATATAACTTCCATAAAGGCCCATAGCTTAAAAAAAAAAATAAACTTTTTATTATTTTTTGTTTTTATTGATAAACTCTTTAAATATTCTCGACAATTTAACTTAAAAAACAAAATCGAAATCCTAACGGTTCAGGGTAGAACCATAGGAGAGAAAATGGCAAAATTATTGTTACATCGCTTAACACCGGCAAAATTATTTGCACAAATGCAAAGAATTGCTTAAAGTCTGTAACCGGAATTTATGGAATTGACTTTTTAAGATTAAACGATGCATCTTCTTATTGTTAACAGTTTGGTGGCATCTTTTCTTCAGTCAAGTCGTTCACATGTCTAGAACTAACGGACTAACCACGGAGCAGCATGCGGATATTGTAGCTGAGTTTAAAACGGGTGTTTCAGCAGCAGAACTATCAGCTAAATACAACTGCAGCCGTAGGCCAATTTACTATCAATTTAAAAATCAAAAACCCCGAGGAAGTATTAAAAATGTTGCAGGAATAGGAAATAAAACGCACGACTGGATCGCACAAACTTGCTCTTGTAGTAAAAGTTTCTTCGAATTCGAATTTCAAAGATTGAGTGTAATAAAAGTAAATAATTTTTTTATGGGAGCCTTAAGTTTAAACTAGTATTATACATCCCACCAAAAACATTTCATGTAAAATAGGTCGCCAAGACTCACAAGCTCATAATGCTTTCGCTATGAAAAAGTTAAGAGATCTCATGAAGAGCCAAGCCCTTAACTCTATTAGGCCTAACTCTCCAAGCCCTAACTCTCCAAGCCCTAACTCTACAAACCCTAAATCGTGGTCAAAAATTATGGCTTGGTCGTCGGTCGGTTTTTTTTTAAATTAGTTTTTTATATAAAAAATTTTGTAAACATTTTTAAGACAAAAAATTGGTACACACTTTTCTTAGTATTTATTTATGTCGACTTAAAAATTAAATTTCGAAAAAAATTATCTACTCGTTTTAGAAATATCGAATTTTCAAAAAAAAATTTTGATTTTTTTTTTTTTAAATCCAAAATTTGTTTTTTTGAAAATTTTGATATGCAGTATGATTTCAACTTTTGAGAAGATTTTGTATAAAAAATTTAATTGAAATCGGTTTGACACATAATGAGATAGTCCAAAATAAAGAAAATGGTTCTATGAGAAGTACCATTAATAATGGCTAACTTTAAATTCTGTTTTTAGCAGATCGTAGACCATACTAATATTAGTATTCACAACAATTTTAATCAAAATCGTAGGAGTCGTTTTCGAGAAAATTTATATTTTCTGTAATGGTTTTTATACATTTATATGGAAGGTACCGTTAATTTTAACTATAAGAAAAAGTTTTGTATAAAATATTTTAAATAATGTTAAAAAACCGACAGACAGACAGACGGACAGAATTGCGAGACCCACTTTTTTCGTCTTCACTATCATCGTAATGTCAAGTTTGATTGTTATCTCAAGTTCAATTTTTTTTACGAATCCAAGACTTGCCATATAGTACCTATATATCGCAAGTAAAAAAGGGCTACAGCAAAAAGGGAAGATAACCTAACTATTGGTTCCTCTGAAATTAACCCATGTAAACAAATTCAAAACGTGCTTAATAATTTTAAAAATGATCGTGATACGTAAAAAACGGTTTTTCGCCCTTAAGAATTCAGTTCGTGTGGGCAGGTTCAATAGATAATAAAGTATGTAAGTATACCTACGAAAAAAATAAAAATATACTGAATAAATTCTTCTAGGCAGAAAACCGCTTTTCTTCCACGCCAACTCGAACTTTAGTTCTCGTTCAGGTTGCATCGCGTTTTTGAAAATCCAAACAACCTTTTAGCAAATGTTGTGACCTCAATACCAACCAGCTGTGCTGATACTCTCAAAAGGAGGAGAGACAGTAGAGTTTGTTTACAATAATAAAGCCTAAGTTACACCGAAAACTCGTTTTTTTTTTTGTTCATTTACGTTCCCAATGTTTGAAGGAGGACAACATTCCCAAGGAAATTTTTCTTCGCTATAACTCCCGCCTGGAAAAAGAATCTAGTTTTCAATAAGGCCCTGGCAAGTTTTTCATTGTTACTAACAAGGGTTACAATAGGCATTCACTAGGCTCTCACCAGTTATTAACCTTTTTGCCTCGTCAGATAAATTCTGCCTAAGCCCTGAAAAGTAAAAACAAGATTTGTTCCACATATATTCTCCATGGTTTTTATTTCAAGAGGCACTTCTTGTTGTTGTGTTGCTTCGAAGACTTCAGTGTACACACCACGTTTCAGCTTGCCGATGAACTGGTGGTCATCCTGGTTGGACCTGTCTCCAACATAATTCTCATGGTACCTATCCTGCCGTTTGTGTGCATTTTTACGTGTCGGTTTAAAAACGTGCAGCGTCCGGTAGTGTCATCGTTTGTGATTCTGCTGTGATGCGCTTTCTGTTGCTTATATTGGGAGGTTTGGAGGTATTCAAAATACGTTTTTTCTTGTTTAAGATAATAAAAGTTGACTAATTTCACGAATTAACCGCGAATCCATTTTTTTTTAATTTAATTTTATTATAAAACACTGACACTAAAAAATTCTTGCACTTGCTTTTTAGGTAGAACAACCTAGAATAGATTTCTAATAAATGTCAAAATCAGTTGTGATTCTGTCTTATTCTGTTTTGTCTGCAGTTGCGATTTTACTAATTGACACACCGATTCAAAGCCATTCATGTCGATTATGGAATCCGCAAAACTACATCTGCACTGAATCGCAGTGTAGTGCTCTCTTTTATCTTTATCGATTTCACGTGAAAAGAAAAGAGAACAATGTACTGCGAATCACGGCGGATCCACTCCCGCCTGGAAAAATGGCAAGTTTTTGCCAAGTTTAGGCAAGGCCCTGGCAAGATTTCGGTAAGGAAAACCTAGACGAGGAAAACATGACAGTTCCCTATTAGTGCCTTGCTAGGAATATTTATTTAATAAAATACTGGTGAAGCTCTTGATAGTAACTAACCATGTGAGTACAGTGCAGTGATATGACAATTAATAAAAGGGGGGTCTTATTATATCGTAATATAAATGTATGTGTTGGTGTTAATTAACTATTCAAAATACATATTGAAATCGAATCGGTGTGTCAAATAGTAAAATCTTAGTTGCAGACAAATATGAAAATCTTCTTTTATGAAAAGACAATGAAACCTTTAATTTAATAATCTTGTGAAGTATTTTCTCATTTAAATATAATTATCATATAAAATAAATAAAACTAAATACGGGGTCACTTTGATCTCTTGTCAGATTTCACTTTCCATTCAGCCAAAAATGTTGACAGATTCACTAAACAGCAAGTCAGAACAGTTTAGAACAGAACATTTCTCACCCAACAGCAAACACTTCTTATTTTTTGTTCTAAACTGTTTCGAACAGCCTCACTGAACATACCTACAATGCTTCACACATAGAACCTGATTACACGATTCTTTTTTTGGTTGTTTTGTCTTTTTAACAGAAGGGGAATTCATCTACGTTTCTACACCTCTCACCATATCTGTCAAAATGACGAAAGAAGAAACAAATGAAAAAATGATTCTGTAAACTTTAACTATTTTTATCAAGAAAAAATATGTTTTGAAAACCTCCTAAACTCCCAATAAGCAACGGAAAGTGCACCCCTGCAGAATCACAAATGATGAAACTACCGGGCGCTACACGCGTTTAAAGTGACGTAACGTAAATGCACAAAAACGGCACGTATATTGGGACTGTGAAAGCTATGTAATAGACAGGACCAACCAGGACGACCATCAGGTTATCGGGAAGCTGGAACATGGTAAGTACACTGAAGTCTTCCAAGCAACAAACAACGGGAAGTGCCTCTTAAAATAAAAACCATGGAGAATTTTCGTGGAGGCACCAACTGTATCAACCTGTTGGCCGTGCGTCGTCAAGGAATTGTCTCCCATCAACGATACAGACTGCAAGCAACTGTAGGTACCAGACACTGACTGAAATATTTGGAAAAAATCTAGTTTTTACTAGTCAGGGTGTAGTCAGAACTTAACTGACCAGGCAAAAAGGTACATAACTGGTGAGGGCCTAGCAAAAGCCTATAGTAACCCTTGATAGACCCTTGTTAGTAACTATGAAAAACTTGCCAGGGCCTTATTCAAAACTAGATTCATTTTCCAGGCGGGCTGTTGCGGTTTCCATAATCGACATGATTATTTAAATAAACGTTCTCAGCGAGGCACTAATAGGGGCATGTCATGTTTTCCTCTTCCATGTTTCCCTTACCGAAAACTTGCCGGGGCCTTACCTAAACTTACCAAAAACTTGCCATTTTTCCAGGCGGGCTCCGATTGAAAGTAATAAAAAATATTTTAATGAAAATTAAAAAAAAAGTAAATAGCTGGTAAATAATAAATAAAAGTATCTGTTAAATGTCTGCCCATGTGCAATAAAAATAGATACCGATAGAAATGAAGATGAAAGGAATTAAAAGATTATTCATGGAAAGTTGCCTTTACAGAGTCACAATTTTACAATTTTCCTAGCTTCACACTAAACGGGATCTAGTTAGTAATATACACTGGGCATAAAACGCTCTTGTACTTTCCTCATGTTTATATTATCAAATTTATTTTGTTTACGTGATTATACTTTCAATCGAAGAAAGTGTGTCGCAAAATTATTGGAAAGTACCATGGTATTGTTATCAAAGCGTGTTATGATAATTTTAGATTGATTTTTAGAATATTGTGTTTCTTTTAAAGTAATACCTATAGGTAACATGATTATCTCGAAAATTATTTTTTCTTCGTAGCATAGAGAAATAAAGCCATGTATATTAAAGTCTAAATGGCACTACCGTGGTACATGTATGAATTTTTTTCTAAAAACATACTCAGTAAAATTAAAACACATACATATATATATATGTATGTCTCTGATCAAAATGATAAACAATTTCTCAGCAAGAAATTTACTTTAAAAAAAATGGTACACTCGGGCGTATACACTGTCAGACAAAAAAAAGTGCAAAAATTATTTTCAATAATATTTTATTTAGTTTGATATGTTCTGATTTATTTTTCTTAAAAAAAAATAATTTATTCATGTTTTTCAGATTATCTTACGTCCACAAAAGTAATAGTTTAAAGTTATTTACAAAATGTAGGTTAGAAATTAAATAAAATCGCAATATTCAAAGAAAATAGAAGAGACAAAATAAAGTGCAAATTCGAAAGATCATCACGTAAAATAGGAATTCAGCTTCAGAAAAGAAAAATGTTAATGGGTAGTGGCTCCTCCTTTATTTTGAATAACTGCAGCAAGACGTTTGGGCGTGCTGCTAACCAGGTTCTTCAAGATTTGATCTGGAATTCTCTCCCATTCATTTGGGAGGCTTTCCCAAAAAGATTGTAAATTGCGACGTTGATCTAAGGGAATCCTTTCATCCAAAATGGACCAAAGGTGCTCAATAGGGTTTAAGTCGGGAGATTGGGTTGGCCATTCTAGTACGTCAACATTATTTTCGGTAAAAAAACTGCTTAGCTACTCTGCTTGTATGCTTTGGATCGTTATCTTATTGAAAAATATAACTTTCCAAAGACAGTCTAGAAGCAGAAGAAGCTAAGTTTTCCCTAACAATGTTCACGTAACTAGAACCCGTCATTTTGGTTTCAATTTTGACAATATTTCCAACGCCACTAAAAGAAAAACATCCCCAAACCATAAGTGACCCACCTCTATGCTTCAACGTTTTTTGTATACACCTCTGGCTGAGTCTTTCGGATTGCTTGCACCAAACTCGCTTTCTTCTCTTACAGTTTTTTAATTCAAATTTGGATTCGTCAGACCAAATAATGTTTTCCCAGAACGATTGTGGCTCACTAAAAACTTTCTAGCGAAAGCTAACCGTTTTTTAATTTTAACTGGACGGAGTAACGGCTTTTTCTTTGCAAAAAAGTTTTTTAAACCGCTTTCATGGAGTCGCCTTTGTACTGTCCTTGCTGTTATATTTAACTGCAGTTCTTCTTTAATATTTCTGGCGGAAGATAAAGGGTTCTTTCTAGCCTTAATTTTAATTCTGCGGTCATCAACTGCAGTTGTCTTCCGCTTCCTTCCGCAAGAAATTTTAAAACTAGCAACAGTTTCTCGTTTAAAGAAATTGAGGCAGATTTTTCTTACCATAGAAATGGATAATCCATATTTTTCTGCCAGTTTATGGAATATCAATCCACGTTCACGGTCCAAAACAAGCAATTCCTTCACTTCAGATGTTAACGGTTTCATACTTAAGCTTTAAGTAATAAAAATAAAATTTAACACGGAAATTATTATAAATTGGGATCTTTTGCTTCTGCCTTTTTATATTTTATCAATTGTAAATATTTTTCTTTAAAACTTAAAACTTTTTGGCAGGGAATAATAAAAATGCACTTTATTTTGTCGCGAGTTAAATTGTATATGCTCCAAAAACACCGCAACGAATAGTAATTAGAAATAACAATGGATTGTTTTTTTTTTTTAAGAGTTAGCAGCTGAGAATATGTGACGTCAGAACATGAAATGGAATGATAAACACTCTTCGCTTTTAAATAGCGGTAGTTTGAAAATTAATCTACTACTTTTGCACTTTATTTTGTCTGTCAGTGTACGTAATTTTTTTTGCATTGAATTTTTGAAAGATTTATTTTTACTTCAACCTTAAAAAATATTTTCAGTGAAGACTCCAGTGACAATATTAGTTGAAGTCTAATTTTTTTATATGTAGTTGAAAAAAAAAAATAATAATAAAATTAGAATACAAATAAGTGTAAAAGGATATGCACATATGTCGATTTCATTACGATATAAAGAAGCTTGAATCCTAAAACCTTACGATAATCAGTCTTTAGGCCATTGACCTTAAAGTTTGCTTTCAACTATCAATTGTCAAAATAGTCAAAATTGTCAAATTCAGATCTGATTTGATGAGCGAATTAAAATACATAAAATTAATTCGTAAACAAATGGTTCAAAAATTCAATGAAAACTAATTTCGTTTTGTTTTATAATTTTCAAAATTTTCTTTAATAGATTATTACCTTAAATCAAATTTTAAGAAAATAGTCAGATTCAAATAAAATTAGAATTAAACTATATTTATATGTACTCCAGCAATTCTATAAGATTATAAAGTCTATTTGTAAGAGATTTGAATTCAATTAAATAAATAAATATCATCGAGTATCATAAAAACTGGAAATTTATTTTATTACGCAAAATTAAAAAAAAAATCGACTTAAAAAACATTAAGAATTTTTTTCAAAAATATTTAGGTAGAGGTAGGTATTTTCAAATTTTAAATTGAATTTATTTTGAGTGTTTTTTTGTATAATACACATTGGTTTCTCAAGACTTTTTAAAGTCTTATTTGTAAAAAAAAATACCAAATAGTTTTATATAAAATTTGTATCTATATTTTTAACAATATCAACATACTAAACAAAATTGTACTTTCGACAGCTCTGTGAAATGTCGCGAAAAAAGTGACTCAACCCGAAAATGAAAGCACAAAGGAACAATCAGCCAAGCGCTCGTGTATATACATATATATGTATGTAACGGCAGAAAAATTAATGATGGGAACGAACGACGACTAAGTGCTGGACAAGGCGGATGCGGGTGAAATGAAGAAAGTCGACGACACGTGCAGATAATTTCAGAGCTTTTATTGTTTTTTTTTTGTTTTTTGTTTTGGCCCAACTTATACTCATGTCTCATATCTAATCTAACTCATGTGTCATGATGGTGGTCGTGTAAAATGCGAATAACACCTTAGGCCCATCTAATAATAGTTATGTTATGTTATGTTATGTTTTAAGGAATAGAAAAGTAGGTACCTAGACTAGATACTCTCACAGTACCTACACTTATTTTGTAATAATGTTACCACTTTGGTAAATGAAAAGTAGGTACCTACATATATATTTTTTTTGGTTTGTTTGCTTGATTCGGTTGGTAGGATTCTTGTTCTGGATGGATGAAAATGATAATGGGATCTCCTATTCTAGTCTCAACTATTTAAAATTTAAATAAGATATGATCCCATTGGTTGCGAATCAGTTGCAAATCGGATATAAAAATAATTGACTGACTAGGACATGGAATGCAATGTAAGTCTACCTCCTCGTGGTGCATTCTGGGTAAGGCTTAATGAATTGCTGAACTTTACTTTACTTATAAAGATGAACCTATCGTCAGCATTAATCCTCGAAGTTAGATCATTGTATATACCAAAAACAAAAACCTCATAGAAAAGTAGTTTTAGTAGTTTTCAATTTTCTCAAAAACTAGAAGACATAAAACCATTAGGTTTTTTGTATTCGATTTATTTATATTCGATATATATTATATTATTTTCATTTTTTTTTTTAAATCAAAATTTTGAGTTTGCATGCAAGTTTTTTAAAAACTATTGCCTTAAATAATTTAATTTAAATATAGGATTTAGGTACAGATTTCTGGCACTTTTATTGTAAGTGTTGCTGTTGATTTTTTAATAATTTTTTTTTCATTTTAAGTCACTTTTTTTCTAAAACTACCCCTACCTCCTTAACGGGGCGAGATATTTGCTCCCCCCCCCCCCCATAGTAAAAAATGATTGTATTAAACTTCTCTATAAAAATTCGTAATTATTTTGCGGCGCCTGAGTTATCGTACTCTCCCCTGGCTCTCAATCAAAGCTATAACTGGCGCCTAAGGCTATATAGTTTCAGTGGCAGCGATTTTCATTCGAGCTAGACCCTTATTAGTTACTACGAAAATTTTGCCAGGGCCTCGTTGAAACCTAGGTAGAATTTTTTATCCACATTCGTGTATTGCGACCTAACAATCACACTTATATGAATCAAAGAAACTGAATATAAAGAAATGAATCCTTCGTACGTTTCACCCTCCAAAACACATTTGTTTACATTGTTGTATTTGTAATTTAATTTTGTGTCGATGAATAGATGTGAAATCCAACAACAATATAGCAGAGTGATGTGAAGATAAATACTGTGAATGTGTGAGTTGTGAAGATAAGTACTGTGAATGTGTGAGTTGTGAAGATAAGTACTGTGAATGTGTGAGTTTTATACCGCCATACACATACTTTCTCATTTTTTATCTGATAGAGCTTGTAGGCAAACTGAACTGACAGCCGAGGATTCATATCTTCAACCAACCATTAGACACATAATCACACTATCGCAGTGCGACTGGGAGATATATGGACAGAAAAAATTCTAGAGAAGAATAAACTCTATAAAATCTAAACAAAACGATCCTCGAAAGAGTCGGAGGAGTGCGAGCTCGTTTCACGAGGTATTTTCTGAGCTGATATCGCACCGAATCCACTTTGTTTTTTTGTTTGATGTTTTTTTTTTGTTTGGTGTGGTCGTTGCTTTTGGTTTATAGCTTCTTGCTGCCGCACGTGTAAGATACTTAATTTAACTTGTGTACCTATCTATGTATGTAGGTATACGTTAATATTTAGAAACAAGTATCGTGTAGTATGTAGCGCGATGTGTGACATGTGAGAAATGCAAGGAAAAAAAAAAGATACGAACGGGCAGACAAATAATGTGAATGAAAAAGCTTATCGACATTGATACACAGCACAGTCGAGCAAAATGTTGAAACTTGCAATGCTCTTTCAACAGTTTTTCAATCGAAGTCGACGCATGTTTTGTGCTTCTTTTATCGAAATGTTGCTAGAGTAGCATCGTGTTTAGAGAAACATTATAAAAATGTGCTATTTTCTTACACAAGCGCAACGCTTTCTCATTTCTGAAGGCAGTTTTTTTTTTTTTTTCGTTCATACAGGCTAGGCCGTGAGCCGTGACCTACGAAATACCTATTGTGTGCAGCGTCTATTTTTAGACATAAATAATATTTATGATGATTTACCTTTTGAGGATTAAGTCAAGAAGTCGATGCACGTGTTGTAAAGGTTATGATCTTATGAGAAATATATTTCGAATATTTAAATCCTTTAAGATTCATCAATCTTAGGTTAAGAAGTTATGAAGTGATTAAGCTTAGAAGGTAATTTTTTTTTAATTTGAAAAATCACTAAATTCCGAAAATCAAATTTGTAAATATTCATTAAAAATTTTGGGAAACAAAATACCTACAAAAAAGTTTTTAATGAGGCTCTAGAAAGTTTCACTTAGATCCTAACAAGAAGCTAGCAGCAGGGTTGCCGTTCTAGCGACTTTGTTTCTAAATCTAGGGAAAATTTAACGCAGTTTTTATCGACTTTTTTCAAGCGATTTTTGGGGAAAGAATTTGGAGATTAAAAGACTATAATTAAAACTCTAATATTTTTAGAATGTATAGAAATCGATCTGTCACCTCTAGTTTTGGTTAGAAGTTTTGGTTTTTATGACTTAGATATTAAGATCATGTAGGCCATGTAGGTTTTGTGTATTTGAAAACGCTTAAGGAAAGTTTAAAATTTTGAAGAGTTGTTTGTTTGATGTTAAAATTAGCATACAAATTCATTTTTAATAAATGGCAATTTTGGATTATAATTTTTTCATCATTATTTTTTTTATTGACTTCTAAAGAATTGTTTTATTCACAATTTCAATCTATCTAGCGACTTTTTAATGTTGGCTTTGCGAATTTTTAATTTTGGTTTCGGCAACACTGGCTAGCAGCAGTTACTATAAAAATTAGCTATGACCTTGCCAGTTATGTTCCATATTACCAGTCCCAGTCTGATAAGCTAACTGTGGGACTAATTTTCAAAACAGAAATACAATGTTGATACGAAAAAATACTTTAATATGAGGTAAGTATTATTTGGTTATAGGCTTTAAGAAGAATGGAAAACACAAATAAAAAGAGTTATTTTTGTTTTTGTTTTAGTGGACTGTATTGAATGAAATTCAATTTAAAGTTTTTTGTGACCTTAAGTCCAATGCGTTTTGCCCATTATTAAGAGTCGGTAGTCATCGACCAAAATATTACGTCTTATGCCGAAAACAGATGTGCAGCTTTTTCCAATGCAGCGAAAATAAATTTACACAGGTTCTTATGAGAGCTGACATATTCCAGGCTCTGCATGCAGCCTTTGCTGCACGATATCTCTATTTCTAATTTCGCTGCATGGGAAAAAGCTGCACATCTGCTTTGGGCTTTAGAAAGGTACGACAGCATCTATAACTGATGAGCCCAACTGGTTATAGGTTTTGTTTTTGAAATACCTAAAATCCTACGAGTTGTTACTAGCAAGGGCGGAGTATTTGACAAGTCTTCTTGGTAAAGATGTTCCCTACTGAAAACTTTCTAGGTCCTTGAAAAATATCCAGACGAGCATCGTAATAAAGCAAAAATCGTAATTGAGAGAATTTTCCCCCTTTTTTTAAACGGGAAGGAAAATGTTCTAAAAAAAAATTTCTAAAAAAAGATGTCCATCGTTTACTGCCATCAAATATTGGGTCATGGGTGGCATAATTTAAACGAGGCCCTAAGAGCTGTCATGGTCAACACCGCAGTGGTGGCGACCAATTAAAATGAGTACAAGTACTCCGGAAATGGTTGAAAAAGCTCAGAAAATACCATTTTTGTCTGTCAGATGTAAATGTGTGAGATTGCTTGACATGCCAGGATCCAGGATTTTCAAAAAGTGCTGTATATCATATATTTACGGTTAGTCTGAACTTGAAAAAACTTTGCGCAAGGTAGGTACCGCGATGCAGAAATATGTTTTTGATGTTTTTTGGGAAAATTGCCTGATTTTCGAATAATTTGCGTTTATCAAAAAAGTTCAATTAATATTGCATTAAAAAAAATTTGAAAATATTTTTTTCTTTAAATCAAAATAAAGTAAATTTTTTAGTAGAGCTATGTATATTACCGTTAAAATGGTTTAATGTACATTATAACTAATTGATTCATGATGCTTATATTTATGCTCCGATATTAAACATTCCTTCAATAGCCACCCTTCTAAGCCTATTTAACCTTTGCAGGTCTTCGATCAAAGTCCATTTAGCAATCCTGTATAAATTGTGTTTCAAATTAATTTATCAAGTTGAAATTTTATTATTTCCTCATGGAAGCTCTTTGTTCACTCTAAATGTCCATCAAATATATACATATACACGAACAAAAGTTGCAAAATAATCGTCCCTCGTTCTTCCATTTTTCCTTATAATCAACAAACCCTCGTTTTTGTAGTCCTTTTAATATAAATATAAAACTACATATACGACCCACCCCAACATTTCATGCATAAATAAAATCAATAATATTTGCAACCCCCCCTCCGAAAAGGAAATTTGGAGGAATTTCTATTGTGAACGGACACAAGGAGTAGGTACTTATTCCTTACAACAAAAATTGCCGAAGTGTTTGGTTAAGCCAAAAGTAAATATCACTCCAGGATCCAGAGGCGGAAAAAATCCACAACCATTGATTTTTTTTTTTTCGTTTTTCCCATTTCAGATAACGTATACCCATGGGGAGGCTATGAACATCATAAATAAAAAAAGCTTTAATTTTTGTGGCGCATTGGTGAACTTTGGGATCGTCCTTACATCGCCGTCCTCGGTCTTCCATCAAGCTTCGTTAGGTCGCGGCATGGTTATAAGAAGAACCACTAACTTTTGTAAATAAATACGACACGTGTAGCTGTTTTGGTGGCCTAGGGTTGGGGGACATGCTGATATCAGAGAATTTGGTGAAAATGTATCTTTTGACATTACTTAGTGAATTGGTATATAGGGGGAGGGAAGAATTAACTTAATTTTACTTTGTTTTGATAAAATCAAAAAATCAAGAACAGAGGCCCAACGTTAGCAAGAAATAAAATGGTTTTGCCTCCAAAAAGATTTTGTTAAATAATCTGGCAATGACATAGGTATACAAAGATGATGTCCAGAAGAAAGAGGTTTAATGTTTAACCACAATAATTTTTTTTCCATCTCCCTATAAGTGAAGTGACACTCGTCTAAGCCTTCGCCAACCTTTATCCCACAATGTGTTTATACTATGGCTTGGGAAAGAGCACATTTCTCACATGTGTGCTGTCGTTCCTTATTTCGGTATAATGTGCTTGGAATGTGATTATGTTTCATAAGAAATAATATGCACGGACTGGATCGCACGGACTTGCTCTTGGGGTTCAAGACTATAACGTGGTTAAGCATTCCTATGTGTTGAAGATGTTGGGCTTATTAGTATATAAGGACATTGTTAACGAGCATATTGGGAAATTAATTCAAATGAATTTGGTGACATGACTGCTAGTGGTGAACCATGTGACCTTAGTAAGTTAAAACTCTCAACCATTATTTTGTTCGTGTTGTTATAGTTTGTAGTCATGTTCCCTACGATTTTCTGCTGAAATTGAAATTTTGAAATAAGAGGAAATTTATTATGGCAAGATAATATACTTTTGGATTACTTATCACATTAACTTATCGCATTATCAATGGAACAGAAAAAGCCAATTTTCTTAGTTGACACTAAGGGTATCATAGAAGCTTTTTTTGGATCTACGACCAATCAAGGACTTATTCGAAATTTTTTTCCACGAAGTCCGGTTACTTTGGTCATGCGAAATTGTATGCCAAGAAGTTCTCTATTGTTTAGTATACAGTTTTTCAGACGAAAAAAAATATCGTTCTAACTCAAACTGACTATTGTCAGTTCTGAAATTATTATTCTAAATCTTCGCAATGGGAAATTTAAAAAATTCGGGGGTTCTCCCGGAATTAGTTTGAGATTATGTGAACAAGATGAACTAGGAGGAAGAGGGTGATACCAAAGACCCTTACGGCCTGAACTTAATGGAAAATGTTAGTAGACTTGCAGCCAATGGTGAAAGAATGGAACAACCATGTCTGCTTACTTTATGAAAGCGACGACGAATCAAATTCCATCCATTATCAGGCACATTGTACCAATTAACCCGGACAACAGCGATGGACGTAGACTAACAATTCTGTCCTCTCGACCACTTCAAAGTAAAGGTAGGTAGGTATACCAGTTATATAAAAACATAGGTCTTATGAACTACTATGAGCAAGGCCGTAGCCAGACAAATATTTCGGGGTAGAATATGATTTTTCAAAAAAAAAAATTTCTCACTATTTAAAATGTATCTTTAATAATTAAACAATTTAAATCTCAAATTTCAGTTAAGTATAATAATATAATAATTTATGTACACTATATTCATAAAGAGGCTTAGGACTATCGATTCAAACACAAAAAGAATTTTTGCAATCGGATTTTTTTGTTTATATGATCCCATTTAAGCATATTTAAACAACCTTCTACCTTCTCTTCCGTATACTATTTCAAAAATTAATAAAAAAAGAAGGTTAAAGTATTAATTTTAGGGCCAGTTGTACAAATATTTGATCCGTGGTTCAGGAATTTTAACTCACCAATTTCGGCGAATAAACTGTGGTTCAACGATGGTTCAGGCATGTAATTGGCTTTTAGTGCATATTGGAACCTTGAACCATCGTTGAACCTCAATTTCGGCGGGTTAATTGAGGTTCAACGATGGTTCAAGGTTCCAATATGCACTAAAAGCCAATTACATGCCTGAACCATCGTTGAACCACAGTTTATCCGCCGAAATTGGTGAGTTAAAATTTCTGAACCACGGATCAAATATTTGTACAACTAGCCCTTACAGAAGTAAATTCAATCGTCCCTTCTTTTCAGCAAATATATCGATTACCTCAATCTTAGGGCCAGTTGTACAAATTTACGCTGAACCGCGGATCAACTAAACTCGAGTTATATCGTGAATCAGGTTCAACTTCGGTCGCGTTGTACAGTCGTGGTTCAGGTGAGAGTTAACTGAACTCGAGTTAAAGTCTATTTACTAGAAATTTGAGTATATATATAGCTTACGTCAATGTCAAATGTCAGTCGATTGTGAATTTATCGCAAACACATTGAGTTATTTCACAAGGTTTGCGCACATACACATACAATGTATCCTCGTTGGCTGCGTGATGTCACAATCTCAAAATCATAAGATTTTGTTTGAAGTTCTTATCGCTTAAAAATAATTTTTTTAA
Source organism: Epistrophella euchroma (assembly GCA_947049315.1). Taxonomy (NCBI): domain Eukaryota; kingdom Metazoa; phylum Arthropoda; class Insecta; order Diptera; family Syrphidae; genus Epistrophella; species Epistrophella euchroma. Next base: position 130,860,425 of record OX346246.1, read on the forward strand.
ATGCTGAATTCTAATGATAATCCTCAATTGAAAAAGAAAATGATACAAAAATATGATTGTGACAGCACAAAAATTCCAAGATGGTGACTCGGGTGTATATAATAAGCATTGCATACTTTGTATCTGTTTACAGTTTGTTTTTTAAGAAAAAAAATTGTTTTGCAATCTTGTAGCAAAGGCAATTTTCCACAAAAAATTGTTTTCGCGTTTTTATAGTAGCATTAACGGTTGAGAAATTATTGCAAATCGAAAAGAAAAAAAATCTGTTAAAAGTGGCCAAAGGTCATAAAAATAGAAGTATTTCGCAAATTTCTCAAAAACGGGTTATTTCAGAGAAAAAAGTAAATCTACTACCTTTTAGCTGAGACAATTTGCCATTGCAATGATATGCATAAAATTTTGTTTGAAGCATTTACTGTTAAAAATGTACAGTAATTCAAAAAGTCAAAAGATATACAAAAGATATACAAGGGATCTCAAAAACTATTTGTTTTAGGCAAATATTGTTTTCTACAAACTTGTATGTGAATTAATTTTCCATACATTTAGTTTTATGACCTTTGGCCCTTGTGTAAGATTTTTGGACTTAAAAAATTGTTATTTTAACGCTTATTGCTACGAAAAAAACCGAAAAGACCATTTTTGTAGAAAATTCTTTCAGCTACAAGATTGCTGAACAAAATATTTCTCTAAAACAAACCGTTTATGAAGAAATTGCAAAAAATCTATTTTTATGACCTTTGACCCCATGTGACTGACCTTATGCAGTCTTCAGATTGGTGATCAATTCTTTCAGTTTGTAAAGAGTCCTATTACCAATATCCATGCCAAATTTTAGACTCTAACTAATTTTTTCCTTTCTTCCGCATTTTTTCGACTATTTTTATACTGGACTATCAAGATAACTTTTCAGGTCGTAGCCTTACCTGAACTTGGATAGCTGTCTCTAAAAAAAGACATTATACTTTAGATTTTAGAATGAGTTTATAAGTAAGACTGTACAAGTGAAACGACAGAAATTTTTCGGCCCGAAACTTACACGAGTCAGGTGGCGCATGTAAGTGGAATAGAACATCAACAAACTGAAGAAGCTTGTTAGTTGAGGCCAAGGTCACAAACGTATTGTCAAGTAAGATATTAATTGAAAATTAAAACTCTCAGTCATAAGAAAATACATAAATTGCATAATTAGCCTAATCGGGAATTCCGTGGGAAATATTTTCCCCTCGGAATTTTATCGTTTCCGGGAACACATTCCTGCTATCGGGAATTCCCCACGGAATTTTTTTCCTTGGGAAAAAGTTTCACCAACATGAAAATAATAAACAAAAATTCGAACTTGGTTTTCGAAGAGTTTGACAAGTGATTTTGGTGTCAACAATAAAATAATGCAAATAATATCATCTTTTTTATTAATGGAAGAAATAGAGCAAAGAGAACGAAATGAACAGAAATTAATAAGGCGAAGTTTAAGCGATCACTCAAATCCTTTAGAGCTACCACAGCCACTTTTTCCAAAACAGCTTATGTTGTTATGCCTTTTTGTCGTTCTTTGGTTATTCGAGGAGTTTTAATTTTGTTTTCGGTGTTTATTGTTTTTGATTCTTCCTGTTCAGTGTGTTTTTCTTGTTGTACCTCTGGTTCTGGTGAATTGATAAGTATGTCCATTAGAACGTTCTCTTCAAATTACTTGTCCTTTAATACATCAGCAGAACGGTTGGGTGTTGATGAAAATGAGCAATTTTATTTTTCAGTTTTTTTATTTTGATTAACGTCAAACTTTAATTATTTTTTGCTGCATGAAGGCAACCCAAAAGTAAAAGCATTTGGACACCCTTCAACCGATTCTTTCATTGCACAAATTCTTATGATAGTTTCGTCCAACGAACTGAATTTATAGGTACTTCTTGTTAGGGCCTCCACCAGGTGCTTTTCTTTGTCTCAAGTTGTCAGAAATTTTTTTCCTTATAAACTTTTTTTTTAAAAAGCCAAACCTTAAATTAACTTGTCTAAAGAAAAACATCAATACAAAAATGTATCATTTAATTTTTTCCATTCGGCAACAGATTTTATCGGTTGGCCCAAACAATTGAGATCACTTTCAACTTTCTTCCAAAATTCTTGAACATCTTACTTGGGTCGTTTTGTTGTAAATCCATTTGCAATATCTCTGAATTCGATCTTAAAAAGTAAGCCTTTTAATTTAATTTTATTTATTTTTGTAGAGAGCAACTTACATCGCTGCTTCCGTTTTCAATTACTCTTGTAAAATGACAGGGGAATATTCCGAGGGAAAAACCATTAAATTTCCCATACAAAATTATGTTGACGATAGGTAGGTATTTTTTCCCTCGGAATTTTTCCCTAATCTCGAAAAATGTTCCCGATACCTATTTCTCGAATATGGGAAAAATTCCGTGGGAAAAGAAGTTCCCGATAACCCCAAATATGTATTTTCTTACATAAGCTAAACAATTGAAAATATCAAAAGTTGCTCCTACATGTGCTTTTTATCCTTAAAGGCATGTTTACTATACAGATAAACATATAACATGGACGCGAACACATGGCAATACAGTCAATAACGTGCACACGATTTTTAATCAGCCCTTTGACAGAACTCTCCGAAGTGAATGAAACTTGCATGCTTTTTAACAATAAACAATAATTCTTATCTTTAAGGAAATGCTGCACAGCATGGTGCAATGAGGATGTTTAATGTTATTAATTTTCAATAAAACATGATTTTTTGGGGTCTTTTTTCTTTTTAAATTGTTTTGGAGTTATTTCTTTGGAAAATTAACGACACCATGAAATTAGTTCCTGTTCAGTAACATTCACGCACGTGTGGTGTTCTAAACTTAGCCTGCCATTTCCTGACCTTTTTCTTGAAACTTTTTCTAGCTTTCAGGTTGGAGGAGTAAAGAGAATTTTCCTATTTTAATGATTTCTGTCTGGACTATATACATGTAATTTGGTTGGTTCATTGGCCAAGTTTTCTAAAACTCTTATTGAATTGTGAATATGTAGGTAGGTACCTATACCTTGTTGAGTAGGTACCTATCATAAAAAGTCAACAGTCAACTAACCTACATTGGGCACCTTGTAACAGATTTTTTTCACTTTTCGAACCACTGTAACTTTTCAATGGTTATATTGCTACGAAAATATCGATAGAAAACTGTCTCAGCTACAAGATTGAAGAACAACATTTTTCTCTAAAATAAACCATTTTTGAGATATTTGCAAGAAAAAAAAACATTTGTATGGCCTTTGAACTTTTGTAACTGACCTAAGGGTCATCGGATCGGTGAGGAACTCTCTCAGTTTATAGAGAGTTCCATTACCAATAGGTAGGTACTTATGGCAAATGTCAGCATCTATCTAATTTTTTTCCTGTAAAAATCTATTTTTTCTGGATTAAAATTTGGAGTTTGAAATTATAACTTGCCTTTGCCATAAATAATACCTTCGTATGTAAATACATACAATATATATACTATACATACAAATGTACATATATCGCAATAGGTAATGGTTTCTTTCTTCGCCACAGTTTTCAACCTTTATATTGAGGTGCTGAATTTAATGCTAAGACTCCGATATTATAATCATGGAATCCAATATAATTTTCGCTTTTTTATCCCTTGAATTTACATGCACACCACTTTGAATTTCACATTTAAGCCTCCACAATAAACCCAACGGCTGAAGCATGAAAAGAAGGAGCCAATGTGGAGCCTTATATTTAATATACATAGATTGTATAATATCCATAGGATAGTCCTATGTATATGCACAGGGTCATGGATAAAATGGTGTACACGTGCGGCAAACGGCCATTAAACTTTGTGATGTGACGACTTAAACTTGCAGCATGTTGTATACATTGGTGGATGATGATAGATTGGCTTTCTCACGTACTCTTGCTTGAATATTGTGTATGTTTTTGTTGGTGTTTGTTCTGTAAAAATTTGAATACATGAATGTTTAGTCAACATTTTAGTTTGTTGCTAACAAAATGTTGCATCAAACACAAAGTATCTAGGGAAAGCTTTATTCGACAAAGTTTTTGTTTTTATTTTTTGATTCAACGAATAAAGCCAAAGTAGATATTTGTTTGTATCTCAAAATACTCACATAAAGCGTTTGAACGTTGAAACAGTTAGTCGAGTTTATAGAAATATACAGTTTAAACAAGATTTATATGAAAACAAAAATAAATACAAAAAAAAAAACGCGCCTAAAACGAAAATATATATTTAGTTCATATATGTTACATACAAATAATGATGTTTATCTGTGCCCTTTACTTATCATCGCAATTCTCCAAGTGATAAATTGATTTTTGTAGGTCTTTGATATTAATTTACATAATAATTGATTTGTGTGTTGTCCTTTGTTGTCTTCGGTATAGTGCACTTGTGATCTCTAAAGTGGCAAATTTATTTAATTGAAGTTTATTAAACAAAATTAAAACAGATATAATTTGAGTGAAAACAGAAAATAATTTGAAAATAATTTTCTTAATAAAAGTGAATTCAGAAAATAGGTTACTATTTACCTACCTATTGCACACCACATACATAATAAATCTGTTTACATTTTTGGATTATTACATGAAGTAAATTACAAAATATTGAACGTAGGTAAGTTACTTTAAAATATGTATTAAAATTATTTATTATTATTATTTATATGACTCATTAAAGAAAATGAATTGTTTATAAAAAACTCGAATTAAATTATTTCATCTGTATCAACACTTAATAGCAGGGCCAGCGAAGGACCAATTTTTTAAATAATAAGCGCGAAACAAAATTTGTCCTTCAAGTTATTTTTCAGAAACAATCCGAGATTTTTTGCACAACTGACACTAACAATAAGATGGTTGAGAAAAAAAGTGGATCCCACAATTTTGTCTTTTAGATTGCTAAACCCTTTTGCAGGGCTTCCGCCATCTTGATTTAAAGTGCGAACTCGTTTTTTTAATTTTTTATACTACCGTCTTAAACAAGACAAATTTAATTCTTTGCAATAAATAGATTTGTATAGAGCTTTTAATAAATCAAAATCGTGTTTGAATATGTTTGAAAAATTTTCGATTCATAAAACAAAAAGGTTAATTTTGTTGGTCAAGTTTTTGATATTGTTTTCATAGAGTTTTTTACTTTTTATTTATACAAACAAATCTCGAACTTTAACTGATGATTTAAATTATTAATTCTGATTTTTTTAAACAATGGATTAAAAAAATGTTTATGTAGGGGATACAGAATTTTTTTACGATCTTTTTTCTTAAGGCCAGTTGTACAATAATGGCTAAAATATTGAATTTATGCAGACAAAAATTTAAAAATCGTTGGAGCGGTTTTCTTAAAAAGAATTTTGTATATATAAAATTACTTGAAATTTTTTAGAAGAAAAATTTGGTATGCCATTTTTAATAATATAATTATATACACCTAAAACCATAATTTCAAAAAAAATCATCAACCCGTGTTCAAAAAAATGATTTTTCAAAAAAAAAATTTTAACTTTTTTTTTTTTAAACCAAACAAATATTTTTTTGAAAATATTTGTATGCAGTTTTAATCACACTTGAAAAAACCTCCTAAGTAAAAAGTTTGATCAACATCGGTTAAGCGGTTAACGAGAAAGTCGAAAATAAAAAACGGTTCTATGGCAGGTACCGTTAATAACCGTTTTAGGTACATTTTTTTTTCACCAAAATGTAGGCCATACCACTATTAGTAAATAACTATTTTAAAATGGTCCTATGGCAAGTACCGTTATTTTTTGAGCTATAAAAAAATCACATCCCCTCTAGGGCATCACCAAAAAATCTCATGCTCCAAGTTTGAAGAAAATCGCTTCAGTGGCTTAGGCTTTAGGCCGAGATACAGACACACATACAGACATACATACAGACAGGCAGACAGATGGAACTGCGGGATCCACTTTTTTCGTGTTCTCTACTTGTACATTAAAATACAAATTTGAAGTCATTTTTAAAATAAATTTTGTATCATCGTAATGTCATGTTTGTTTGTTATCTCGAGTTCGATTTTTTTTACTTGTCATATAGTACCTATGTATGTATATCGCAAGTAAAAATACAGAAAAAGTGAGGGGCAGAATTGTTGCCCTCACCATTAGACTTTGTTTGACCAGGCCTTTTAGTTAGGCCGCTTCTATTAATATAGAGAAATACCTATGTATAGCTGCTATTGTTATATTATAAATATTTTCCTAAGATTTAAGCAAAATATAGGCAAAATAGGTAAAGTCTTTTCTCTTTTACTTATATCCTAATTTCTATCTTTTACTGCCCAGCAAAACACTGCATGCTGGATAATTGTGTTTGTTATTATTTTATTTTGAAATTTTATTTCTAGGACAAATTCTTCTTCAACTTATCATAATAACAAAATTGAAAGTGTAAGTACGAGTAGTATTGTTTAAAAAATTAATCTTAATTCGAAACAAATTATTGTACCGAAGTTGTTATCTAACAATAAGATAAAAAAAAAACCACGCAAGAAAATTAATTTCTCAATTTTCTCAATTGCAACAAAATAAATAATAAAACCTGTACATATTATTATCAAAGTAACAATAATTAATTAGCTTTTGAATAATTAAATTCTCGTTCAATAAAATCTATTAAAAATTCGATCAAATAATGCCTAATATGTACCTAGGTACACATGAATACTATCTTTTTACATGTGCCGCTCATTAAATTATTTGTGTTCAATCAATCACTAAATAAATTGGCAATTTTCACTGGCACGTGTTGTTTTATCGTGAATATTGTATAGATATACAATTTCTTATCTTACTTCGCGGTGGTTTAGCGACTGGGGCATTGGCGGCAATATACGTAGAGTGCTTATTTACGTAGAGTGCTTATTTAATATCGTCATTTACGGATAAAACTTGAATTGTTTAAAGTCATTTCCATTTGAATATGGTAAATATTTTACCTTTTGTTTTGTCAAAATAAACGAAGACTTTCAAATAGGAACAAGGCAAAGGTGAACACACACTTTACAATTTTGCATTTGTCTCACATTTTTATTATGGGAGCATCGGACATGGATAATTGAGAATACACGCGCACACGTGTCGGCTATACTATCTATAAGTTTCGTCACGCGGATATGACTAAGGTTGTTTTATGTTTACACTATAGTCGGAAAAACCTGATGCAAATTTGTGTATACGCTCATGATAAATGAGGTTAACAAAATGTAATGCAAGAGAATATAGTGAACACTATAAATGTTTAAAAAAAAACAGGTATAGTTTTAAGAACTCATTGTGGCGCGTATTCATAGTCGTTTGCTAAACTCACTTTTTACCTAACTGCAATTTAAGATCTACCTATTGGATCAATGAAAATAAGTCCTATCTATAACGAAATATTATTTTGAAATTATCGAAATAGCAGTGTATTAAATTTGTTGACTTTAAATATTGGAATATTAAACTAGAAAAATTACAATAAATGTCTTAAAATTCAATTAAACCCAGCAACAGTTTAAAAATGTCTATAAACACGCCCCATTCAGTTGAAATGAAATTAGAATTTAGTTAATATGGTTCGAGAATGAATCGCCTGTTTTTAAACTAATCAACTTAACGGTGATGATAAATTTCTATATCTTCCCACTTGAAATTTAGGCCGTGCCAGATTAAGCCATCAGCACGTGGCTTTCAGTTAATAGGCCCTTGATTTACTTTAAACAACTAAATACTTTATTATGTTGATAATTTTTCAAATTATAGAAAAAAGTGTTTCCATTTGATCCAATCTATGTTATTTTATTTCATATCTCATTTTATTTTGAATTTGATTTGGCCGTTAATCTCTTAACTAAATCGTTGTTTTCTCTTATCCTATTTTTATTTTTTGTATGCATTTAATTAAGACATTTCCGCACACAAAAGCTTTTTTAAGCTTTTCAAATTGGAATTTTAATGGGTGCGTTCAAATTGTTCATCTAATTTAGGTTCAAAAATTTATGTTTCAAATAAAAAATTGTATGGGAATTGAAATAATTTGGGAATCGAATTTGGGAATTTTCAACGAAATTAGCTTATTTGCTTCGATGAAAACTTAGTATTTATTGTATAGTTAGGCACGTATGTATTAAAGTAAAAGAGACAAATTGGATACAAAATTCTGCTTCCCCCCGGCCGGCGGGGCAGGAAATTTCAGAAATATGGACATAAAATGGAAAAAATACCATCAAAAGCCAATGGAAGCACTTACTAAAAACAAATTTTCGTCATCATTGTGTGTACTTGTTAATTTTGACCATTTTGTCCATTTGAAGTCAACTTTTTAGAGAGAGAATTGTTCCTCTATATAATTTTGTTTTCAGAATGATCCCAAACATCATCCCCCAAAATATTCTGAACGAATTAGGAAACACCCTGTATATTCGTGGTTGATTGTCAGTTCAAGATTTTAAACCACCATTTTTGTCGAATAAACCACTTTAGTAAAAACTAACTTTTATGTAAGTCAAGTTTTACAAACGCGGTTCAATATTTAATCCCTAATTCAGCAATTTCAACTCACTGATTTTGGCGGATTAACTAAGGTGCAACAATGGCAGAAGTTTTAAGTATAGGTACTTGAAAATAGCCAGTTAGGTAATGCCATTGATCAATAAATATTTTTACTCGTGCGTGCCAGTATTTGATAACGAGTTGCAGTAAACAAGTCATTTTGTATTCTATCAACAATAAATACGTAGAAAATTTAGCAGCTTGTTGGTCAACTGGCTTGCGAGTTGAGAAACTAGTATAGAGCAGCGAGTGAAATTGTATGTAGCCAACTTGCTAGCGAGTACTGGCTTGTGTGCCTCAGGAAATCTTTGAGGAGAGGCGTTTTTGTTTTTCAATGCAGAGCACCAACCAGAGACTGCTAAGTTGAAGTTTTCTTTTAATTTCTTCAAGAATCTCTTGTACCTTTCACATGCAGAATCAAACTCTAGGAAATTTTTTTTTTACTATCCGTATAAAATCTTTTGGCTTAGCGTAGCTTTTGAAGATGAATGTCTAAAAAAAATCTCCTTATCAATCAACAATTTGACCGGCGAGATTTTGTTCATTCCTCTTTTTTCCTGCCCTCCTCACCTAAGAAATAGAAATTGCTGGAAACTTTCTTGTGTAAAAGGGGACTTCGTTGAGTATGATAAGAGCTCTACTATTATCCAGAGTTAACTAACTCTCGTTTACAGTCGGGTCGGAAATCATTTTTGAACTGCTGTGGTAACAAATTAAAATGGTTTATTGATCCATTTTAATTTTATCACCTACCAACACATATTTTGCCAACTCAAATGCATTATTGACCCATTAAATTGTTGACTCATAATCTTGAAATATAATACAAAAATAAAATAAAAAAATAACGAAAGATTTTTTATTCCTCCGAACCAAAGTCTTTAAAGCGAATATCTAACTTAAGCAGCGACTTAATGTATGTAATTAGATAACACGTGCAATACTTATCGGCACTGTTTTCTTATCGCTAAATATGAAAACCACACCAAATTAAGTGTCACGTTTTTTTATTTGTTTAAATTTTTTGTTCTCATGCAAACATCTGTTACTGTAAACAAAAGCAAAACAAATATAAATATAAATATTTAAAAAAAAACTCCGGTTTTTGATTATAGTGTGTTGCATTTGGTTATGATTTGGAAAGTACATAAATAATTTTTGTATGGGAGCCTTAAGTATTAACTAGTATTATACATGTAACTTAGAGGGCTTAAATTGAGAAATGATTGAAAATCAACATAATTCGAAATAAATTTATTAAAAAAATCTTCTTCAATTATTTTGAGAGCTTAAAAAAGTACATCATCTGATTTCTTTAACTAATCTTAGTTTTTGAGAAAAAAAAAATCAAAATCGTAGGAGCGTTTTTTTTTACATTAATTTTACTTTTTTTTATTGGTGCACCATTTTTTAGTATTTATTATGGTTGAATTAAAAATTAAATTTAAAAAAAAATCATCTCCCCGTTTTTTAAATATGATTGCAATGTTTTCAACTTTTTACAAGCTTTTGTAAAAAACATTTTTATTTAAATCTGTTATACAGATAATGAGATAATCCAAAATAAAAATAATGGTTCTATTATGTTTTGAAAATTAATAGACCGTACTAATACAAGTATTCAGAAATTTTTTTATCAAAACCGTAGGAGTCGTTTTCGAGAAAATTTAGATTTTCTGTGACGATTTTTCTTAACATTTATGACTAAGAAAAATTTTTGTTAAAAATATTCTCAGTAACAAGTTTCTTAAAAATCAACTTAGTGGTTTTTTTTTGTTAAAAATATTCTCAGTAACAAGTTTCTTAAAAATCAGCTTAGTCGTTTTTGAAATATTTGATTTTCAAAAAAAAAAAAAATTTTTAATTTTTTTTAAAAATCCAAAAAATATTTTTTTGAAAATTTTGGTATCTATACAATACTATTATAATTTTCCAGAAGATTCTCCAATAAAAAAAAATTATCAAAATCAGCTTATTTCTTTTCGAGAAAATCGAAAATAAAAAAAAATGGTTCTATGGGAAGTACATACCATTTAAAACCATTTTTTTGAAATTTTATTTACATTCAGAGGAAGCCCATACTTAATTAAATTTACTTAGTTTTTTTTTTTAGAAAAATCTGTCGAGCCATTTTTGAGAAAAATAGGATTTTCCAAAAACGCTAAAAAAAATTATATGGCAGGTACCGTTATTTTCGGTCCTTAAAAAAAATTTAAAAAAACGCGTCGTGGGAATATCCAAAAAAACACTCTACCAAGTTTAAATAAAATCGACCCATACGTTTAGGCTGTAGGCGAGAAGTGTTCCCTATCATCGTAATGTCAAGTTTGATAAAAATCTTGAGGTCGGTTTTTTTATGACTCCAAAACTTGCCATTTAATACCTACATATATGTATATATCGCAAGTAAAAGCACTTGATTAAGTGTCGGTTTCTAGTAACTTAACCTAAGGGCTAAACATAGAAGAATATAGGCATTTTTTAATTGAATTTATTTTTTATTTTAAATAATTTTTTCAAAAACAGTTGACTAGAATAATATGTATTTAAAAACATAATAAAAGAATCGATGTCTGGCTTTAAATTATAAAGTGTTTCTGTTCCTTTTTAATATTTTTTTTTCCATTTTAAGTCAATTTTTTTTTTTTAGAAAATTGCCCTTCCTGCCTAAACGAGGGGAAATCGTCCCTCACTCCAACACGATTTCATTCATGTCTCGACCCAACCTATACACCCTACCCTTTTGTCGAATCTAATGCAAAACACCCTGTATATTGGTTAATTTTTATTATTTTTTTGTTATAAAAAGGTATGAACGTGTCTGTGGCCTGAAGTGACCTAATTACAAAAATATCTTCGTTGGATTTAGCATTTTTTTGGTGAAACATTATATAATATAAATTGTAACAAAACTTTTATTAAGGTATGCATATACATATATATGTACATTAAAGAGGTCAGAGATTGATTTACTGGCTGGCGTTTATAAAAAGTAAATAGCAAAGTAGATTTAAGTAATTAAGTAAAAATGTCAGCGGGGCAATTTATTTTGGCTGGAGAAAACTATGTCATTACGTAAATTGGTGGATGGACGTATTTGTTTGTAACCTATTTAATTTATTGTATTTTTAAAGTAAAAAACGATTTAATTTAGTTTCTTTAGTTTTAGGACATTCCCCTGCACGTTTTCTAAAATTTTTTCTTGGGACCATAAACAAAGGCAACGGTCTCTTTAAGGAAAGTTTTATTTTTTTTAAATTACTACATATAGATTAAAAAAATATTATTTAATTTCAAGAGGTATAGACTTCCTTTTTTAATATTTGTTTTTATACTTTAGCTTTCCTCGAAAACAGTCCACACTGATTTTGATATATTTTTTAATATTTTAAAATTTTTATTTTTATTAAAACTGACACCAAACGGGTTTCATTATTATCTAGCTGTACCTAGCTAAATTAGAGTACCTTCCATATACAATTGTCTAAAAATTGTTAAAGATAACTTTTGTTTCTCAAAACCGATTCCTACGATTTTGATTAAAATTTTCTTTGTGCTAATATGATTACGGTCTATAATCGAACAGGCAGGTACTTTTAACCACAGGTAATTTTTTTTTAATTCTCGACTTTCTAATTATACAGGGTGTCCTCTAACTTGTGATGATTCTTGGGATCATTCTGAGAAAAAATTTGTACAGTTCAAAATCCAATGTTTAAAAACTTCGAAATTTCAAAACGTTAATTTAACTGCATATTAATTTAAACTGAAAATTGGTTCACCAATTTTTTTTTCTTAAAAATATTGAAACCGTGTAGCTGAACGTAAAATGCTTCAATTCTGTAAAATTGTGTATGTATATGTTACTGTAAAAAGCCGAAATAATTAAATTCTAAAATTTACCAGTTAATCCTACCTCACTGTAGGTACATATACAGGATGTCCCGAAACTCAAACAAACATAATTTTCACAACACTAATCGAGGCCAGGGTAACACAAAGGCGCACAGTTACGAGAAGTTAATAGTAAAATCAGGAATGTAGCGTACCGAACGTAGATCGTATCGTAGCGTACTGTATGTAACGTTGATCTGTGTTTTATTCAAGTGCCTCTGTTTATCTTACATACACCTCGGTAAAACCGATATTTGAGCACGAAAAAGCAATATTCACGTAAAAGTGATATGAAGTGAATTGCGTTCCTTTTGCAAATAAAAATCAATCATATTTTTTTAGAATAAATAAGTAGTAAGTGTTGTAACCAGTGATGTTGATATTCATGTAAAAAACTATTTTTTACCTTTTCTACGTTTAAGTAGGTAAAAAACACCTTCATATATTGATGTAAAAAACGTAAAAATCGCGTAAAAAACGTAAGAAACTCATAAAAAAGGTAAATAATAAGTAACAAAAGGTAAATTACTGAGAAAAAAAGAGAGAAAATGAGAGAAATTATCACTATCTGTCAAAATTTAAGTAAATAAAGAAAGTATGCAGTCATTTAAGTAAGTTGAATTGTTTATAAAGTGCCAAAAATAGTATTATTAAGGCTACTTCCTGTAAAAAAAAGCATTTTTTTGCAATTTGGATGGTTGAACGAGTAGTTTCAGATTAGGCAAAATCTTTTTATTGAAATCGAAAGATAAAACAATTAATTAAAGCATTTTATAGTGACGAAAATGGATTAGAAAATCTGTTTTTATAAACATCGAAAAGAAAATGAAAACCCAAAAGTTTTTTTTAGAAACCGCACAGAATAATCAGCTTCAACCATCATCTTCAGTTTTGAAGCTATAATCAATTTTGATTATTTTACACGCTTTAATTTACTTTTTTACATTTTTTACTTTTTTTACATAAGCATATTGAACATACAGCAGGTAAAAAACTAACGTAAAAAACGTAAAAAAAATTATGTAAAAAACGTAAAGTAAAAAAGTCGAACAACACTGGTTGTAACATTTTGAAATCTTTCCATTTTTTTAAATAACTTGCCGAGGGTAGTGAAGTACATTTAAAAAAAAAGCAGGTGTCAAAAATAGCTTAAAAATTTTGTTGAACCATAATTCAGTTAAATTTAATTTTTCTTATGAAACTGATATATTTATTCTTGGATTTGTGATTGCGATCAATAGCAATAGCATAAAGGATTACGTAAAAAACGAAAGCACCCCAAAATTTGAAAATTTGTGACCACTGTATCTAAAAATGTGAGCTAGGGCATCGATTTTCTTTTTTTTTATTATTGCTTTTATTACTCAACCAAGCGAAATAGTTTTTTTTTTTTTTTACTTTTCTCAGAACGGGTACAACCTACCCTACCGGCTTGACGTTGAGTTTCGGGACACCTGGTATACATAGGATACATTCAAAGTTTCTTTAAGACCTGATTCTTTAAATGCAAAAGAAGCTTTGCATAAACCCAACCTCGCACCTACTCCACATTCTATAATGGGCCAAGCAGTTGCATGGATGCAGGGGTGCAGCATGCCCCCCCCCCCCCTATACATAACTCACTGTTTATACGCCGCCATAATGCTGGTTTCTCTAGGATTTACCGATAAATATTACAATTTCATTATTTCGGCTTTTTACAGTAACATAAATATGTACGTATAAAAAATTCTTATAATGATATGTTAAAAAATTATAGCTTAGTTTCATATACATATGTAAATACATAAATAATCTCAAATTACCAACACGAAAAATCTACCCACATCCTTACATAACATATATACGTTATGAAATAAATAAATAAATAAAAAATATAAAATTAAAAAAAAAAAAAAACAGCACAATAATTTTAACCTCTCCAACGACCGACGACGCGACGAGATGACCTACTTATATCATTTTCTTTATCAATTTACCAAAAGCGCGTGGATCCACTTAAAGTTAAATACCATAATTAAGTTATTCTAGGAAAGTAAGAACCGGAACACTGAATTAAAATCGATTTCTTGAACGTGGGACGTGGAGATACTTGTACACTTACACTGAATTGTGTATTTATGTTCTCATCGTATACTCGTAAAATAATATTAAAAATAAAATTAAAATAATGTAGGTGCCAGTAAAAAGCACTTTAGAATGTCTAAACAAAGTCTGTCACAGGTTTTCTAGGAATCACACAATTAATCGATCGATAAGATAGAAATGAGATGGTTTTATTGTTATTTTAGAGGAAAAAGCACAATGAGGCAGGATATAAAATAGAATTAGATTTTATTCAAAAATTTAACTTAGCTTGAGATAGTTTTTTGGTTTACAAACTGTGAGTTGGTCAGGCTGACTTTGTATCAATAAGATTCAAATTTAAATAAAGACATTCGATTTTTAAATGCTCATAAAATGCTAATAAAACAAGATGTGTGGGAAATACAAATTTTTTTATATTTGAAAAATTATTTTATAAATGGTACCTATTAAGTATGCAATATAACGTTGTTCAAATGTCTACCGCAGCTTTGCTTAGTAGCACGTATTTGGAAGGTCTAAGTTAACGGTTATTGCTAGAAAATGTGTTTTTTTTTTTTTTTTGGAAGAACTACCTAACAATGCGACTTAACAAGACCAAATCCACATCATACAGAGACTTTATTGGGTATGCATTTAGGGCTGATGCAGGGCTATAGCTTGGTCTGTTTATGCCCTGGACAATATGGAGACATATTTCTAAGAAAAAAAAAATGCAACTCCATTTCAGTCGTTTTACGCTTTTCGCGCCTTCATATTAAATAATTTTGAAAAGAACTTTTGATTGAAATATATCAACTGCGTGTTAAAAAAAATACGTATACGCCCTAGTGTACAATTTCTTTTTTACGTAAATTATAAGCTAAATACTTGAATTCTATCAAGGGTGTATTTAAGTTAGAGCTAAAAGAAGCTATTCGAGTAGTGATGCTAATTTTTTTTGAGCATTGTTATTTTCTTTGAATAACTTTTTTTTGAGCCAATTTAATGTTTTATTTCAATAACGTATTCAGCTTTAAGATCGTCTTTTTTTTTAACATTCTACAATTTTTTTTTTCAGAATGAAAAAAGATACTTTTGACTAGCAATATCTTCGCAAGGAATGACGGCACGGAAAATTTAGGAATAGTTTTAAAAACTGCATTTAATTTTCTACAAGATTTTTTCAAAACTTTATAACGATTATTTTTGTTTTGGCTCCTCACTGTTACATTAAGAAAAGGTAAAAAAAACGACTTTTTAAAGACTTTTTGTAAATTTTTTACTGCTTTACAAATATTGACTGCAGGACTTAATGTGGTAAGACATTTTAAAGAACTATAGACCACCAATATTTCCGTAAAATTTCAAATTGATCCATTGAACCGTCTTCCCGTACCGAATGATCAAATTCGTACAAACCAATTAAAGGAACAAATTGTATGGTTCATAAACATTGTGAAATCGCCATCAAAATGGAAACGAAAAGAACAATTTCTGGCAACTTTTTTCACAGTTTTGTGTTAGCTACAATATTGATGTATTTATTCAATCATAGTACAGAGCATTTTTATGTGATTCTCTAGAGGAGAAATTCGAATTTTCGAACTAGTTCATCTAGAACAGGTAGCTTTCATAAAAATATTTCCATTTTTTTTTAATTTCTCCGAAAAGGGTCTAATAAATTTGATTAAATTTCGTACTTGTATGTTGTGTATGTGTATATTTTTTAAATTTATTAAGAATTTTTTTTAAGAAGAAGTCAATCTTAAGTATTTCCTGAATTTTGATTAAATGAATATCAATAAAGGAAACTCCTTCATAATAATAAATAATATTTATTAAAAGCGACGGTACTTTAACATGCCATTACCACGATTCAAAAAAAAAAACGCCATTATATTATTTTCATTTAGTGCTGCACTTAAAATTTTTTGAGGTATCATTTCACCAATTTATTTGTAATTTTAATCTTACTGCCATAATATTCACGCCGTTTAAAACTCAGTTTAAAAGCCAATAAACTGACTGCATTTAACCGAACTAAACCGATAGAATTAAAACGACAAAAATTCCGCTTACGTTCAGTTTAAATTTGTCGCAAATTTGAAAAAATTAAAGAAGGCTTTTCTTGACATTTATTTTTCGAATTAGAAATGTCTTTCATTTCTCCTTATCGTGTTTGACGTTGGGCAAAAATATCAACAATAACGCGCAACGCATTGCATCTTCCAAGCATTCCTTGAACGATTTGGTAAATTTTCTGGTTGCAGTTCCACGCCGGGTGTTAATTCGGTTCCAATATCTATCATATTATATGTATTAAGCAAGATGGCACATAATGCGATAAATTTGAAAAGACTGCCACTCATTGTACTTGGAAGTCATTATATGGTCTATATGAGAATGGGAAACCGACACGCTTTAGAAGACCATATGACCGCTCGACCGTATTGCGTGTCGTCCACAATGTTTTTTGGTAATAGACCGAGAGCTGGTGAACGAATTGCCAGTGCAAACTACATGCCATCAACCTTTCAGCGATATCGCGGCCCTAAGACTAAGACCACTATGCACTTTCAAAATGCAAAAAAAAATTAGTGAAGTTAAAGTGTTTTATACCGCTCCAAATTTTGTGAGCATAATGTTTATTATATGTGTCAAAATTAAATGCCATCGGTCTGGCAGCGATGTTGTGGCCCTAACACCTCAATAATGCACTTTCCAAATACAACCAAGAAAACCAGAGCAGTACTTACCTGGTTACTGTCCAAAATCTATTTCATCAACTTGAAAGTAATACTTCATACCTTAGACCACTATAATGCACTTTCAAAATGCAAAATTGCATTCTGAAAGTGCAATATGGTATCGCTGCAAGACCGATGGCATTCAATTTGGACATATATAAACATTATGCTCAAAAAATTTGGAGCGGTATAAAACACTTTAAGCAAATCGTTCATCAGCTCTCGGTCTATAAGCCTTTTCCGGTTAATTGGTCAACTCTACCGCCCGATGTGTGAATAACGTGCACAAATATGGTATGTTCGTATAGCCAGCATCGCCAAAAATCACATGATTGAATATTTTGCACTGACTGAATAAACCAATAAAATGTTGAATATTAGCTAAAACCATTTAAACCGTATCTAAACGACACGAAAATGCCTCTTTTAAGTTGGAGTCAGATTATCGTAGTTGAACCGGTTTAAAATTTTGGTAAATGTTTAATGGTTAATGGTTTAATTTAAACCGATTTTAAACGGTGTGAAAATTACGGACTTTATTTTAAACTAGGAGTGTTTTCTGCAATCCTGGAGGGATTTTGTTAAAAAAAAATTACATCGGGGATTACCGACGACGCCATCATATAAAAAACATGAACTTTCAATAACAAGAGTACCTATGATGTAATTCACGCCGAGTCCTCTAATAGCAATTTCTTTTATTTCGTTCTTACTTACACGCTCTAGCCTTTTGTCACATCTTATGCAAAGCACCCTGTATATTAAGTCAATAAATCAGAGTGGGTTCGTATCCCAAACAAAGCAACTATAAAAAAAATTAAGAAAACGTGTCTGTCTTTACATACATTTATGTATATCTACATAAGTGACTGGGTTCAAAAGTGTTTTATTTATAATTATTGATATGGAATCAACAAGCGGAATGTATTTAGGATATTCTATTTATAGTTGGCTAAGTATTTCAAAATTTTTATAGGTATAGCTTTTAAGAATATATTTGCCCTAATGTGCGACAAGTTATATGTTTGACCAATAAACAAATAACTATCAAGCTCGTGGCCGGAAATGACAATCAAATGAACACAATAGATTCATTCATTTTATAGTTTAAATAAGTGAATTTTTTGTTCATATTTTTTTTACTGTCAAATAATCCAAAAAAATATTATTTCTACAAATAAAAATAGTCATAAGAATATATAAAAAAATAAATTGGTTTTGTTAATTTGTCTTTCTCGAGACACGTTTTGGGTTTTTAATGTGCTCGTGTAGCTTTTTTACGATTGACATTTATTAGGCACGTTTATTTAGGATCTCCGAATTAATCACTGTGTGATTTTTTTTTTTTATAGAATCAATATTTGTATTTTTGTTATTTAATTTAAATTGAATTAAACAAAAAAAAAACACAATATACATATTGTTTAATAACGACTTTTTTAATTAAACAAAAAAAAATTATACATTATTTTTACCTTTATTTCTACATTTATGATTTAAATATAAAGAAAAAGAAGTAACTTTGGCTCTTTTTTTTAAATTGAAGTACGTTGAAACAGAGGTTCTTAAAATGAAGTAGATTTCAATATTTTAGTGATGGTGCGAAGCTCCTTTTAAAACTTTAAAAATTTGTAAAAAAATTAGATCTACTTCGATTGAACTAAAGTGGTATCACTGCTTGGATTACATTTAGGTTGGAACAGGTTTACCACTTCGAAAAAATTAGGCAGTAAGTCATTAAAAAAGCGCAGTAAATTGAACCTTTTCGTAGTAGATTTTTTAATTTAAAAATAAAATTAAAAATTTTATATCGATTTCAACAACATTCAAAAAATTCTTGAAAAACAAGTTTACAAACTAAAAGAAAAAAAATATTAAATTTATCATTTAAGTTTGTGAACTTGCCATTTTTAAATCTGAAATTTTTTAAAGTACCTAACTATGTATGTACATTTATAAAATTTTCAATAGCTCGGCTGAGTGTAATGGGGTCCAATAAACCATTGCATGCTGACATTATTCAGTTTTCAGTTTTCTTTAACTTTTCAAATTTGCTAAGTTTTATTAGGTAACATTTTCTTTGTTTTCTGTTTTTTTTTTTTTTTTTTTTTGCTAAAATAGTCGCCCCTTTGACGACTAACTTAGCATCAATGAACTTCAGCTGTTTAATTTTTATATCATTTAAATCAAAATTATTCTTGAAACTCTATGACAAAGTACTTAAATAATTGATAGCGCTTTTGCAGGAAAAAATCATTTAGGTCAATGTTGGCATTTAATTTATCAAGTTTTATAAAATTTTTAAAGAGGTTCATATAAAGATTGAAAATATGTCTATCTAGAACAGTGTTTCCCAACCTTTTTTGTACTATGCCCCACCACAACATTTCCAAAATCCTCCTGTCCCCCTAACATTATAATGTAAACAATTTTTAACATAAAAAATCTGATATGTTAAATAAAAATAAAATTGCTGATAACAGAAAAAAATGCATATATATAGAAAAAAAGTAAACGTAGTAGATTTATTTTCGAAACATATATGTACTGCCATATTTATAAACAAAAATAGTTATTTCAGCTCTTGTGCTCAGGGTTACAACACCATGGAATAATAATTTTGCGGACTCAAATTGTAAGCAATTGCCTTTAGTTTGAGTCTGGAAAAAATCTTATTCCATGGTGTAGTTACCCTGAACACAAGAGCTGAAGTAACCATTTTTTATTTATAAATAAGACGGATACTCTATACAACAGAAATTCAAGTACAAAATAATTTAATAACTATGTAATATTCATTATTTAAAATTAGTGAGATCCCTGGTCTTGATGCCTCCTGCAAATAGATTTTATGTCAGGTTCAAATTTAGAGAGATACAGTCTCAAGTCTCCTCGTTTTGTCATATCAAGAAAAAATTTTGTCTCTATCAGCAAGTCATTTATGGCACTAAATTCGCATTTACTTAAATATGAACGAAAAGGTACCAAACCAACAGCTCTCTTGCATATTTGGTTGCATTGCTATCTGATTTCGGTTTCTTCACAAAGCCATGCCATCGCTCCTTTTCCGCATGTTCTTCTTGATTGTATATTTGAAATATCAGAAAGACTCACTAAGATTCGTTGCATTGTCCAAGATTGAGAAATTATTTTTTTTCAAATCAGAAAATCTTTCTTTTGAATCAGCCGATACATTTTTCAAATGATCGACAATTACATAGCAGTATCGGTCACTTCACATTTTCGGAGCCAAGAAAACCTTTCAAAATTGTTGTTGTAAATATGTACCTTTATGTCTAACAAATTCAATAAAGGTAACGAAACCAAATATCTTCTTCTTTATGCCTCTAGATGACCGAATACTGGCGAATTTTTCTCTTGCTTGAACAACCACTCATCAGAAATATATCTCCAAAGGTGGAAACACAAGAAGAATATATTTTTAGGAGAGATGTTTAATTGAGCATAATTTTATATTGCCCCCCTATAAAATGAAATTGCCCCCCTGTGGGGCGTGGGCCCCACGTTGGGAAACACTGATCTAGAATATGTATTTGAGTCTAATTGACTCAAATATTTTATTTTTGACTGATTAAAGAGAAAATATTTGATTTTGTGGCAGTAGAATTATTTTTTTGTGCTTAAATGCAGTAGATCTACTGATCGCAGTTTCAACAAAGTGGCAACGCTGAGTTGGAAGCATTACCCCAACCTTTCTTGAGGTTCCTGTTCTTTATCTCAGAAAGAGAGAAAGAGAGAAAGAGAAGGCCTTATCATGCAGTGCACATATTTGTGTCTTGTTTTAACGATTGTTAAACGTCAGAGTGATTCGGTTGTGTACACATAAGTTTGTTTATGAACAATATAGAATTTGGCTTCACGTTAAAATTGAAAGTGAACATTTTTTCACCTACAAAATTAACGGTACATGCAATAAAACCGTTTTGGAAAAAATTATTTATTTCCAAAAACGGCTTTAAAAATTTTGATTATTGTAAGTATATGCGGTCAATTTACATTTACAACATTGTGAAATCGTCATCAAAATGGAAAAGAAAACAATAATTTCTGTCCACTTTTTCCATATTTTTGCATTAGTAACAATTCTTATGAAAAAAGTGGCCAGAAATTGTTCTTTTCTTTTCCATTTTGATGACGATTTCACAATGTTTATGAATCATACAATTTGTTTCTGTAATTGGCTTGTATGATTTTTATCGTTCGGTACGGGAAAACGGTTCAATGGATTATTTTGAAATTTTACAGATACACTGGTGGTCTATAGCTCTTTAAAATGTTTTTCCAAATTAAGAAAGACCTGCAATTAATATTTGTAAAGCAATGAAAGATTTAATAAAGGTCTTTAAAAAGTCGTTTTTTTTACCTTTTCTTAATCTTACGGTGAGAAAAAATAATCGTAATAAAGTTTTGAAAAGAACTTGCGGTAAATTAATTCTAGTTTTGAAAACTACTCTTAAATTTTCCGTGTCAGCATTCTTTGCTGTGATATTGGGTAGCCAAAGTTAAAAGTCTCTTTTTGCATTTAAAGCTAGATATTCTTCTGAAAAAAAATTGTAGGTGCCAAAAAAATACAAAATTAAAGCTAAATAAATAAGTTATCGAATCAATGCATTTATCTTGAAAAAATATTTTTATAAAGAAAATGACACTGTTAAAAAAAATTAAAATTTTGTGCTCGTGCTACTTCTTATGATTTGTGGAATAACGGTACCTTAAAAAAACCATTTACTAAAACTTTTCAATACAAAAAACATTAAATTTTAGAATGCTCTTTGTTTCATCTCAATACAATCACTTTCCAAAGAGATAAAGCTCTTCAAAAAAAAACTAAAAAAAAGTGATTTTTTTTCGTTCCCTTAATTTTTTTGACATGTATTTTTGACTTTTCTCGTCAAAAATATTATTACGAAGATACATTACTGAACCTTTAACATGTATCTTAAAAGTTAAAGTTGTTTTGTTAATCAATCGGTCAATCATGCATATTAAATTTAAAATTTTTAGAGACTCCTTCCAGATAAATTAGCTTTTTCTCATAAGTTGTATGAAAATTACCGTTAATTTCAGAGCTAGAGAACATTTTAATTTCCCCTACGGGAATCCACTTAAAACTTTAAGTAAAAAAAAATGCTTCTGCGGATTTGGCTGTATCCCTCAATTACATATTTTAAAAACTTATTTTTCAAGTTCATAAATTGACCTTAAGTACCTATCTACATAATATATCGTTAGTAAATCGAATGACTAGGTTCTATATTGGGTCATTCGTATAAATCAGATATCAGTTTGAATCTTGTTTTGGGACCTATTAAACAACAACCATCTAACGTGACACTTTATGGCCTTAGCAATAATTCTTCAATTTTGTTAATGAATGTAAAAAAAATCAACAAAAGTTTTTATTGGTTTAACAAATATCTATTAACATATTACCTACCAGAGAGCACAAACGTGCGACCCAGTTATTGAGCTCATATATCAAAACAAATTTGTTTTTTACGGTATTTATTGTTTACCTATTAAAATAGAAATCCGGTGAATGAAGTGAGTAATTGCTTCAACTTATTCCAATGCTTACGTCAGTCATTAAATTGTTTAAGTAGAAGAATATAATGAATCAGCCAGAAGCAGAAGCGCGTGTATAATAAAATTATATTATTATAGGATCAAACAATTAACTAAAATTTGTACTTTGATCACATTAATTCTTAAACAAAATAAAGGAGATAAATATTTAGTTCACCTACCTATCTACTAAAAACACTGGCAACAAACATGTGTATAGCATAGCGATTCATATAGTGTTGCCACATCAATACCTAAACAAATAAGTTAACTAAGGTTAACCATAACGTTATATTTTTTATGCAAAACATTGTGATACGTAAAAGACAACAAAATACTAATGGGAGTGTTTTAGTATCGCTAGATCCTTTGAAATTAAAACGATAGGCTTAAAGCGACATAAAATCTCTTTTTTCATTGTTTGTTTGTTAATTTTCAATATTTCTTGTCATTTTTCTTTACACCAGTGTTTGTCAAAGTGTGGTACGCGTACTCCTTGGGGGTATGCGCAGCTTTGTCCATTCTGTGCGTGTAACTAGCAAACATATTAATATTTCACTAGTATCGCCCTGTGGCCGAAATTCGGCCAGCAAAAACTGACGCCATCTAGCAACGAAAATGAAGAATTAAATTGTAAGAGAAAACTAATTCTTTTAGGGGTTTTACTTTTGTTAGTAAAATCGATAGAGTACGGTCGAGTTCGTAGAAGTAAAACTTCGACAACACTGCCACATTCAAGTCGCATTTCTGCAGGCATTCAGGCAAATGCAGTCTGTTTCAAATTGTGCTCGCTGTTTTAGAAGCGCTGATGTTTGTTCTCAGTATTAAAATGAAATTTAATTTGGCCCAAAATGAACATAACTACCACCATTTTTTTGCATTTGTTTTTAGCAGTGATTGAGCATGTTTATTTTTACGAACTCGGGGTACAGTTGCTGACCTCTACTTATATCAAAACAAAAACCATATTTTTGATCTGCCTTTTCAATATTTGCTATTATATAAACTTATATTTTATAATCTGTGTCAGCTTTATTGAAATCGCTCAAGAAACAACAACGATAACATTTTTCGAATCCTAACCCGTATTTGTGTAAACATATTATCCCGCATACCACCTATTCTCTTTAAACTCTCTTCAACAAAGATTGTTAGTATACACCTTTTATGGGAAAGCTTTTTCAAATCAATGGGACCTACCGAATTCCCAAGGTACTCCCTGAAAGAAAATGCCACATAATATGTTTGTGAGGATGTGTCTTTGAGAAGATTTTGTTTGCGGGGATCTATCGCTACGGAGATTTGGTTTTGCGATCATGTTGATGGCGAGGATTAGCCGCTTTCCCGTAGCTGAAATGTTTACTCTCTCGTGAGCGCTCTTTAAAAAAAAAAAAAAACGGCGAACTTTTTCCTTTCTTACAAAAAAAAAAAAATTGCAAGGCACTATGTTCCCGTCAAAGGAAAATCTGAGATTTTAGCTTGAAACTTTCCAGTTTTCAAAGCGTTCACACTACAAAAAATTAAATTTAGTCTTCTATAGCTTAAAATACTAATTTTTGAACTATCAAAGTAATAAAGAATAAATATATTTCTATAACGGGGGTACTCACGGCTACGAAAATCTTAGAAGGGGTAAAGCAATGTCGAAAGTTTGGGAAATACTGCTTAACACTATGCTCTGCCTTAACATAAAGGCCGCTAAAGTAAAAACTAATTTTCGATTCTTTAAAATAGTGTGTAGATCGAGATATACCGATAGATTCTGTATTGTGAATTACAATTACAAAATTTTTTTTTTTTTGCGATTTTAAATCTCTAGGTATCTATCTGGTAACTCTATTTTCAATCTTAAACAAAAAATAAACATATAAAACAAATAAATCAGCAACCAGAGAAAAAAATGGGCACACGTTTTGTGCAAACGATTATTTCTTTTTTGTTTTGAGATTTTTTTTTTCTTCATCTATGACATAAGTATACTTAAGCAAAATTTGTACGTCAAACATTTTTGACTGCGCTATCACACGTTATGCTCATAGGTATGGGAATGAAAATGAATACATGAATACCAATCATCAAAACGGGCGGCTTCTTATCTATAGATTCAACTAAATGGAAGCATTAAATGATTATAAATCAATTAATGTTGAGGATTTAGGTGAATAACACATTATTTAATGCAAACATAAAGTTAGAACTTGAAAAATTGAGGTCTTCAACCTTTTGTTTATATTTTACCTATGGTTTTATTTGTTAACGGAACTAACTACAACCGATACCTACATATATGTTCATCTTAGTTTTACATAAACTTTACGCTATAGCACTGAAATATTGTAAATCTCGACTTAGTTGACAAACTTTTCATTGCAAAACAGAGAAAATGCTTCAGATTGTAAAAAACATGTCGGGTGTAATTTATATAGGTATAATCTGAGAATTTATTAAAATAACAATTTCAAATAGTCACTGGTAAAATCGGGCGTTAAAATTCCAAAGGCTTACAACAACGATGAAAAATCGGCACAGGAAAATCGGACAATACAAATTCAGACGTTAGAATTTCCAGATTTCTCAAATTCTAATGAAATGAATCGGATCGGACACAAAGTATATGTAAATAAGTTACCGAAAAAAATGTCAGATGGCATTAAGCAATAAATAGTCATATGAACAAACGCAATGGAGACGTTACGTTCGGGCATGCGAAAGCGTGTAAGTTAACGGGGCAAAATCTGAGTGTTAGGTGAACACAAAAATTACTTTAAAATGACTCACATACAATAAAAAAAAAAAAAAAAAAAAAATACACAAAACGTGCCGCAAAAAAAAAAAATAAATAAAAAACAGAGAAACTCGTTTAAGTGCTGAATTAGTAATCAGGCTTTTGGTAGCATCATATTTGCTTGGACTTATAAAAGGTGTATTTTTTTCAAGCCCGTAGGGCATTAGACTTAGACGAAAAAATTGACTGAACTGAATCGCACGAACTTGCTCTTGTAGTAGAAATTTCTTCAAATTTTAAAGATTGAGTCATATTTATTAGATTTTTGACTGTTTAAACATTGTCTAAGTATTTCGAAATAGTCGGAAATATGCTATATTTAATAAAAAAAAAATATTAGATTTGTCAAGGTTTAGACAGACGATGTTGTCTAAAGTTAGATCACATTAGCAATAATTAAAAATGTTTATTTAAAACTATAAAAAAAAAACTGTCTAAAGTTATACAGCGTTTATAAATACGACTGTGAGTGTATTCTAAGTACATATATAATTATGTAGGTATATGCATATGAAGAATTATGGAAAAGCATGAAACACATTCTATAAATCGATGAAACAAGTAATTAAAATGTTTTAATCTCAGAATGAAGAATGCCTTCTAGATTCTTGAAAAAATATGAATTTATACAGACCAAATTTCAAAAATTATTAGAGCGGTTTTTTTAAAGAATATTTTTTTTTATTTAGTAATAAATTTTTTAGAAAAAGAAATAGGGATGCCATTTTTAAGAATATAATAATACACAACTAAGACCATAATTTCAAAAAAGATTAACGAACTATTTAAAAAAAAAAAATGATTTTTCAAAAAAAAAAATAATTTTTTTATAAATGCAAAAATAATTTTTTGTAAATTTTTGTATGCAATATTGTTTAGTTTTAAAAGGCACTTTTTTTTATCAAAATCGGTTAAGTCGTTAGTAAAAAAGTTGAAAAAAACCGTTCTGCAGATACTGTTAGTAAAAGTTTTTGGTAATTTTTTTCACCAAAGTGCAGACAATTATACCTGCAGTGTAGCACACACAAAAATCATTTAAGCCAGAATTGTAAGAGCCGTTTTCCAGATAAATATTTTTTTTTTTAAAACACTTGTATGACATGGTACAGTTATTTCTGGGGCTAAAAAAAACCATTTTCCCCTCTAGGGATTAACTTAGAAATTTTAAGTTCCAAATTTGAAGAAAATCGCTTCATTGTAGGTCGAGGTACAGACAGACATAAAGACAGTGGACCCACTTTTTTCGTGTTCTATATCACCGATTTGTTTTGTAAACTTCATACATGAGCTGCGTTTACCATTCAGTTCATTGTGAAGGCATCCTAAGACAATCAAGGACCGATTCACATCCTCCGTGAACGGAATCGAGTGAACATATTGGGATCGTGACCTATGTACGTTACTTCATGGAACATAATCTAAAAACTGAAAACAAAAAACTAAATAAAGTTTAGACCACAACTATTAAAAATTTGTATAAATAAGAATTAAAAAAAAATAAATTAATAACTATAAATGGATTTGAAATAGTTTTGAGAGTCGGGCGGCAAGTTGATATAATTGCTTATTTGCACTGCTTAAATTTTCAGCTTGGGAGTTGAAAATTTGCACGAATTCGCTTGAGCAATCAATCGCTTGAATTCTCTTACTCGTAGGGTTGGTTTGTAGGTTTGTAAAAAGAAAAGTTATCCTTCGAAATAAAACTCCATTAAATCTTAATTTCTTACTGAATAAGAAAAACAAAATAATAAATCACAATGAAACATACCAATTAACACATTTTTTTTTTTTTTTTGATTTTTTCATTACAGAAGCCAAAGCAAAAATTAAATATCAGAACAAATTTACCTCTGAGCTTTAAGGAATATTAAATTGTACGAAAAAAGAGCATCATGACACCTACAATTTATTCAGAAAAAATGACACAACAACGTTCTGGAATAAATGATATACGAAAGGAATCTAAAATAACCAGCCTTTCAAAAGCACCCTCATCAAGTTTAAAATATGGTAAGTCAGAACTCATTATTTTTCAGAATATATTAAAAACAAAATTGAATGCTTACCGACATGTATGAAAGCATTTCCTATCTTTGTATATAAAAATGAATCGTGGTTTGTTCCGATGCTTAAAACTTGAAAACGACTGGACCAAATTGTATACCTCCTTTTGCGGGTTTGTTCGTAATTGCTACGCGAAGGTGTAGGAAAAAGAAAAGACGAATAATTCTCAATAGGTTGCGTTGTAGGCTCACATTTCGTTTTTCGGTTATTTAAAAATAGATCGTGGCTGGGAAAACGTGGTAATGCGTTAGCTCTTGCATCTACCAAACTTATTGCAACACTGTTGGAAGGTCGACGAACGGCACATTCAGCCTTGAAGCTAAACCGTTAAACCAAGAAGAGGAATAACAAAAACAAAAGGAAATTATTTTTTTTTTGTTGTTTTAGTAGACTGTATTGACTTCCGTTAAACCTGTTAATTAACGAAAATCCTGATTGCAACATTTCAAAGCAATCAGCCATGCCAAAAATGCTTAAAAATTGTAAATTGATCTTATTGGATAAGTGCATGATGGCGCACAAACGATTATTAGCAGCTCTCGATCGAACATTAAAATGTTTGCGCAATAATAACCATCGCTTTGGTTTGGTGGCGTGATGATACTGTTGGCGTGTGACTTCCGGCAAACACTTCCCGTGATTCCGAAATCATTAGCGGCGGATGAATTAAACGCATGTCTGAAGTCATCGTATTTGTGGCGATTCGTGAAATACCATTCCGTTGAGTATGAATATGCGAGTGTTCCTGCAAAATGATATAACTGCAGAAGTTTTGTCCAAAGAGCTACTGAGAATCGGGAATGAACAAATTCCGGTAGATACTTCCAATGGTTTAATATTGGTTCCACCTGTCAATTCGCTTCAACGAAAGATGAACTCAACATTAACCCGAACATTAGTTAAAATAATCGCAACTGCGATTGGTTACGAGCACGCGAAAAATATTGATGTAAATGTCTTGAATTGAACTGTTCAAAATCGAATTCCGTGAGAATTGCGTTAATACAAGTCGATTGATCGCGTTGAAACCTAAAAGGGAGTTGTCAATTATCCAGTGGAATTGCTAAACTCTTTGGACTTGCCTGGCATGCAACCTCATCATTTGCATCTTAAAGTTAGATCTTTAAGTTTCATTATTTTGCTACGAAATCTTCATACCCCTAAGCTGTGCCATGGAACCCGACTGATTGCGACGAAGCTAATGAAAAATGTGACAGTGGCAAGGATTTTACATATGTATGTATGTATGTATGTACCTACATATATATTCTTGTTGTTACTTCAATTTCAATATAAATAATGTTTTGAAAAATATTGACAAGAGACTCGTGATTCAATATGCGGATAAAGACATGACACGTTTCTATTAATCAGGTCATGTCGCAATCGTCAAGGCTGTTTCACAATGCGACGAGGAAACGAGACGTCAGCGTGACGAGAAACGATTTCATCTTTTTCTCGTTATAACATCGTCCCTCAATTCACAATGCAGCGAGTTAAGTCTTAACTACATTGGCCACTTTTTGCAAAATTACAAAAGTAAAAAATATTTTTTTCCAGCTAGCGCAGTTGTTTTGTAAAAAGAATATACACATTTTATTTTTAAACCAAAATTTAAGCTTTCTGCATCATTTTTATAAGTTTCCCTGTGAGAAACACTATCCCAAAATGAGTGAAAATTTTCACTTTTGTACTTTTTCACTTTTTTGGCTTATGTAGTTAAGGCTTTATTCACATAGACAGCGTAGAATTATTCGTGTTTGTCAGTGAATTTGGGAAATAAAATACAAAATTTGAAAAAATAGAAAATGAAAATGTTAAAAAAAATGCTTTTAGTACTTTTTGGAGTGTTTATTTACAAAAAAGCAAAAGGCAAAAAAACCAAAAGTGTGCAGAAGAAGACGGTGGGAATGTTAATGAAGACAAAATTAATTAGTCGCAAAATAAAAACACATATTTGCTCGCCATTTTCGGTATTTTATTTATTTATCTACACAATTAATAAATATAAATACAAATACAGATACGCTCGGTGTCCTCTTCTCAATTGTCAAAATGAAAATCGTCGTCTCGTCGCGTCTTTTTTTCAATTTTTCGAAATCATGGCGTGACGGGACGACGAGAAACGCTTTATTGTGAATACTCTGGTATATTCTCATTGCTTGAAATTGGTTTGACAGCTACGACGAGCTCTCGTCACGTTCACGTCTCGTTTCCTCGTCGCATTGTGAAACAGCCTTCAGGTCACGTCACACGCGCCGGTCGCGTCTCAATATTCGCCTAGCTTTAGAGGTATTTTTGTGTGTATGAAATAATTCGTAATGAACATCGTCTTAAAATAATACTAATAAACAGATGATACTCACCGTCCCTATTTAGAGTACCTACATAATGTATATAAAAATGAAATTGTACATTTATGACTCTTTATTTTGACTCTGTATTTTGATTTTCGATAGCAAGGCTACAGAAAAAACAATTCCTACTCATGCTCCAACGACCAAAAGTGTGCAAATACACGTGCCCCCGTTTCAAATGGGTGATTTTGTGTACATTTTTTCTTTACAAATATACAGCTATACATACCCCTTCCGCCGGCCGTATGCGAGGAATTCTAATTAAAACTCACTTCAACATTGTTGTGACAATAAATAGAACCATCGTTGTTGTCGCGTCACGCCTTTCGTCTTGTCGCTGCGCTGCGCTGTTCTCGTCATCATTGGGTGGAGGGAACTTAAAATGCTCGCTGGGAATGTGACTGCGAGACACCACGTTTATAATGTTCGATTTGTATCAGATACAAAAAAATTAAATATTTACAATATATACAGTAACACCCGGATAAGTCCCTATCGCATAAGTGCCTAACCCGCATACCTTTTAGTTTTTAGAACCAAAATTTTGAAGATTTTTTCATATAAAACTCATTTAATGAGTACCTTTCGCTTAACTACCTTCCCCGCTTAATTGCCTTTTATTTTTTATACTTTTATTAAAATTCACCTGAAAAAAATTCTTTTAAGTAGGCACCTACATACTTAATTGAAATCAGCAATTAAGACAAAAGACAAAATTAAGAAAAAAGCTTCTTTTCATCTAGCGCTTCCTTTTTAAAAGGTTACCGATACTAGTCAGTTGATGTAATATTATTTCATATTTTTTAAATAGGTATCATTAAATTTTTTTTTGTTGTCAATTTCTTTTTATTTTTGTAAATATAGAGATAAATGCCTTTGCGCACTTAAGCGGGTTTTTTATATCTGCCCAACCCGCATAAGTATCTTCCAAAACGAGGCATTTATAATGGTGAGGCACTTATCCGGGTTTTACTGTACATTCATATACATACATAGGTACATAAATATTCTTTCTTAAAATATAATTTCATTTTCTAAACGGAAAAAAAAGTATCAACAGGGAAGTATATTATATATACTTCCGAAACAAATCGCAGAATAAGAATGCAATAAACCGCTTGTAATATAAACGTGACAACAATTACAGAAATATATGCAGGAACATTATGCACTACATCATTTTGTCTGCTACGACTGTAAATAATTTGTCTTCTTGTCTCCGATTTGATATTGTGTGTTAGCTACAAAATTCTGGTTAGGAGCATCAACAAAAAAAGTGAGAAATTTTTTTAATTTGCCTCAGAAAAAATGAATCTTTTTTCGTGCGATGTAAATGGGTAGACCTAGACATTTATACATTTTTTTTTATTTTAATTTTATCAGATGTGAGCGGTTTTTTAGACCACCTGATATAAAATTTTCTTAAAAAACGATAGTTATATGATGTCATGTTGGCGTCAAAATACATTTTTGAATGGATAAAATTTAGATTAACTTTGTTCATTGAATTTTACCCATGGTTGACCCAGATTTTTTTGATAACCCCAAGAGTTGTAAGAATATAGGGTTTTCCGGTTCTAAAGGTCTGTTAATATTGTGTTATTGACATTTGAAGCAAAAAAGAAAATATTAATTTTTGGTTTTTGCCGAAGAAAAAAGTAGATCCGATCTATTTTCGTGTGCTGAACTCCAATCCGAAGTCAGAAATATTCTATTACATTTTTGAGATATTCCCGTTTGAAAATTATGAAAATTATTTTTTTTTCGTCGTTTTCGAGGTTATGTTACAAACACGAGGTAATTAGTTTGAACTAATTTACAACGGTTTCTGAAATTCCAAGTTTTCCTCTTTAAAGTTCTGTTGAAATCTTTTTTTTCTTTAGCAAAACTTTCCTTTCTTTATTTATTTATTTATTTACTAGCCGATAAAACCCGGCGTTGCCCGGGTCTTCTTTAGTAAAACCTTTGACAACCAAATATCGACCAAAAAGATGATTTAAAATCAGCACTCGAAAAATGTTCAGCTTAAAGAGCGCTACACACCATCCATGTTACTTGTCAGGTAGCATTGACGTTTTTTTTGTCAGGTAACATTGAAAATAAGCCTCCACACGTATCAATGAACATTGACAATTATTTTCCTAAAATTATGTGTGTGGGTTGTGTGGGCTTGCATTTGAATAAAAATGTAATGCACCTAATTATGAACCTACCTGCCTGCCTATAGTGTAATTTTAAGACAACTTTGAAAATCAGACTATTTGTATGTTATGTTATACCTACCTCCCATTACCCTCTAAGGAACGAACGACCGTGAATTTTGTTAGTAACCACTTGACAAAGAAATTAATAATTTATCAATGAAAAGATAAATTTTTTCTTCTTCTCTACCATATACCTATCATATTCTTAAAACGAAGCATTTTTTCCCAGCAAGGGTTATTGCCGTCTATGAAGAATAATTCCGTGCCAAAAAACCGGAATACATTTTTTACCACCCCACCAACCACTTATCAACATCAAAAAAATTTTACCACTTGTACTACCTAAATAAAGTAGGTACCTACCTATTAAAATAAAAATACATATTTAGGTAGGTAGGTATTACCTAAAAAAAAAAATTTTGAGCCGATTCTGGAAACCAGATCCCTCCTTGCGCACGTTTTTGTCTTCTTGTGTTCCCACATTACATTTAATCTTCGTTTAAAATCTCGAACCTTGAAAATCCGATGATTAGAACTCAAGGTGTAAATTTTGCTGATTTGAATGTAATAAGCACCCCCACATCACCTTTGCTTACCTACGCCCTTGACTGTGTAGTTGTTGGAGTTACAAACAAGTTCTTTAATTTCAATCAAACAGTCCTTTTTGTTTATATAATTGTATCTCCTTCATTTGAATATATTGTCATCTCTTTTGTTCTTACTTCAACTGAAATTTTATAACTAACGGATATCTACTGGCGGCAAGCCATTCTTTTTCTCATTCCAAACCTTTTAGATACACATCGTATATCTTTTACTTTTAATACAAATAAAACTTAAATACCAAATCTTGTGTGCTATCTTTATTTATATTTGGAATACGCTAATAAGGTAATAAGGAAGATTCACTTCAACAGGTTATGGTCCCAGTTTCCAAACCATAAATAAAGAAAAGGAAATCGACTCGCAAAAGGAATATTTTATGCACGATGGCGGAGAATCGCTTTTCTATTAAAAAGCTCGGAACCGACAACTATTTTATATGGAAGTTCAAAATAGAAATGTTGCTGATCAAGGAAGGGTTGTGGGGCTACGTGTCAGGGCTCAAGAAAGAACCAGAACCTGCGACTGCTGAATGGAGTGCTAAGGATGACGAGGCACGAGCAACAATCGCTCTTTCTGTAGAGGACAGCCAGCTGCAACACATAAGGAAGGCCACAACATCAAAGCAAGCGTGGGATAATCTTAAAAATTACCACGAAAGGAACACTTTAAGCAACAAGGTGCAGTTGATGCGGAAAATTTGCAGTCTAAGAGTCGATGAAGGTGGGAATGTTGAAGCACACATTCAAGAGATGGTCGATTTGTTTGAACGTTTGGCAGCGATAGGCGAAGAAAAATTGTCTGAGACGTGGAGTGTGGCGATGCTGTTAAGCAGTCTTCCGAGAAGCTATGACACTCTCATCACTGCTTTGGAAACTCGAACAAGCGAAGAAAAAGAGTTGACGTTCGACGTTGTCCAGTCGAAGCTTCTGGAAGAATATAGACGACGTCAGAATCCTACTGCAGAACCACATGAAAATGCAATGAAGATCACAAAGTTTAATCCACAAGCAACTAACTCAACATCAGCGGAATGTTTTTTCTGTCACAAAAAGGGGCATCTGAAAAAGAACTGCAGCAAATACAAGCAATGGAAGAATAAGAAACAGCATGCAAACCATATAATCAATTCCTTTGATAACTTCAGCCTTCTGACATCAACAGGAAATCTTTCGGGATGGATTTTGGATTCTGGAGCTACATGCCATATAACGAATGTAAAAGATTTTTTCGTTAGCTTCAATCCTCTCATTAAAGAAAAAATTTACATTGGCGATGGAAGTGAAATCGTTTCTGAAGGAAAAGGTACATGCGAATTAAGTTTTCTAAATAATAAAAATTTTCAGGCTACCGGAACGATTGAGAACGTGTTATATGTTCCAAAAATTCAAGGTAATTTGCTGTCAGTGTCTTGCTTGGTAGAAAAGGGTTGCAAAGTTTTGTTTGCCGATAAGGTATGTGAGATTTGGAAGGGTGATGTCCAGATTGCAATAGGAGATTTGATTTCTTCGATGTATGTGTTACGTCACGCAAAAAGAGTTCTTGCAGCGGTTCACAAAGAAGATTGTATTCACCAGTGGCATCGTAAGCTTGGACATAGAGATGAGGATGCAATAAAATCTATACAGTCGAAAGAAATGGGATCAGGTTTATCAATTAAAGATTGTAATCTTAATGAAACATGCGAAGTTTGTATTCAAGGCAAATCTGCCAGATTGTCATTTCCAAAAGTATCCAAAAGTGATTCGCAAAGCGTACTGGACTTAGTACACACAGATGTTTGCGGTCCTATGGAGGTGGTCAGTCCAAGTGGTAATCGGTACATTGTCACGTTTATCGATGATTATAGTAGATTTACAACAACGTTCTTGATGCGGCAAAAGTCAGAGGTCTTCGATAAATTACGGGAATACATTGAAGCAATGAAAACTCAGTTCGGGCGTAAACCAAAAGTTTTAAGATCTGACCGTGGTGGCGAGTATACGGCACATAAGGTGCAACAATATCTAAGGGAACAAGGAGTAAAATCCGAGTTCACTGCAGCGTACTCTCCACAGCAGAACGGCGTTGCCGAAAGACGCAACAGGTCCCTTGTTGAAATGTCCAGATGTATGCTGATTGATTCGAACTTAAGCAAGGAGTTCTGGGCAGAAGCAATTTTGACTGCTACATACACACAAAACAGATTACCGACAAGAGCAACTACAACAACACCTTTCGAGCTCTGGTATGGATCAAAACCGGATTTTAAGCACTTTCGTACATTTGGTGAAAGATGTTTTGCACATATTCCGAAGGAAAAGAGAAAAAAGTGGGACAACAAGTCGAAATGTCTAATTTTCGTTGGTTATGATGCAAACTCGAAAGCATACAGACTTCTAGACACCAGTACGAAAAAGATCACTATCAGCAGAGATGTTCATTTCTTAAAGTATTCCACCAAAGTGGAGGCTAGTCCGATTAAACGTCAGAGCGTTCCAGAAACCATTCACAAGAAGAAAGACGAAATTCCTAAAAGTAACAGCGATGATGACTATATCGAAGTTGTAATCAAAAGTAGACACAATAAAGAAAAGGAGGATGAACATTTGGACACAGATTCAGATTCTGAAAGCACATTTTACGGTTTCGATGAATTGCAAAATGAAGATGAAGTGCCACAGCAAAGAAAATCAGCCAGAACAACAAAAGGAAAACCACCAAACAGATTAATCAATGAGGTAAATGTACTGAAGACAGTTAAAGATTTCGATCCGACCACTTTCCAGGAGGCGATAGCTTGTGACAAAAGTGAATGCTGGAAACGCGCAATGAAGGATGAAATGGATGCCTTATCGGATAACAATACATGGGAACTGGTGGACTTACCTGCTGACAAGAAAGCAATTGGTTGTAAGTGGGTGTTGAAGTCTAAAGAAGATTCAAGAGGAGAACTGATCTTCTAACCAAGCCGTTAACACCGAATAGAGTATTAGACTTAAGAACAAAATGTGGATTAATAGAACCAGTTTGAAGAGGAGTGTTGGAGTTACAAACAAGTTCTTTAATTTCAATCAAACAGTCCTTTTTGTTTATATAATTGTATCTCCTTCATTTGAATATATTGTCATCTCTTTTGTTCTTACTTCAACTGAAATTTTATAACTAACGGATATCTACTGGCGGCAAGCCATTCTTTTTCTCATTCCAAACCTTTTAGATACACATCGTATATCTTTTACTTTTAATACAAATAAAACTTAAATACCAAATCTTGTGTGCTATCTTTATTTATATTTGGAATACGCTAATAAGGTAATAAGGAAGATTCACTTCAACAGTAGTTACTCAACAAAATGAATTAGAAAAACAAATGTATTAGTGATTCAAGTGTCCCCTTACCCCTCCTTGCGCACACATTGGCCTCTAAATAGGTTCGTTTCCATTTAACTTCACCAATACCCACCGCCAAACCAACTAATTTCTGTCTTACCTTAAAATCCAACAATTAGAACTCACGTTGTAAATTTAGTCGATTTTCATGTAATAAGCATCCCCCTATCCTATTTACGTGCGTCCTTGATTGTGTAATTACTCAGAAAAAAAAAATGAAAATAATTTGTATAAGGGGTGCAAATGCCCCCTTACCCCTCCTTGTTCACGCCTTTGCCTCTAAATAAGTTCGATTCTATTCACCATCACCAACCACCCACCGCTAATAAACCAACATTTTTTTTCTGCTGCAAATACCTATTATACCTACCTACTCATACCTATACCTACTCCAATCATTTCTTACTACACTATAGAGAATACCTACCGACTGTTTATGTTTTGTTTTGTTTTACCATACCTTCCTATACACAAAAATATCACCACGATTCGTCGACGGCGAAACGCGAAAACAGTCAACTCTACTCACTATCTCGCTCCCACCTACCAAGGCACATTGCACATGGTTTGATTTGTTTTTTTTTTTTATTTCTTGACGATGAAGAATAATTCACTGCCAAAAAACCTGCATACATATTTTTACCACCCCACCATCACTTATTCTCATGAAAAAATTTGTACCTAACCTAAATAAAGTATTAAAAAACCAACCACCCACCGCCAAACCAACCAATTTCAGTCTTACCTTAAAATCCAAAAATTGAACTCAAGTTGTGAATTAACTAAGCCGATTTACATGTAATATAAGCATCCCCCATCCTATTTACGTGCGCTCTTGAGATCGTTTAATTTACTCAGAAAAAAAATTAAAAATAATTTTTATTAGGGGTGCATTAAATGCCCATTACCCCTCCTTGTGCACGCCCTTGCCTATAGTTCGTTTCCATTTACCATATCCAGCAAACACTCACCACCAAAACCAAACAATTTCAGTAGTAAACATTTATTTTTGCTGCAAATATTATACCTACCTCTCACATACCACTATTTCTTACTAAAGAGAAAATCCCTACCGTTGATGTTTTTTTTTTTTTTTTATTTGAACTTTTCCCTATTACACAAAAACATCAACACAATTCGTCGCCGGTGAAAACAAAACTCACTTCTCGCTCCCACCTACCAAGGCACATTATACTGCTCATGGCTTGAATCGTTTTTTTTTTTTTTCGATGAAGATTTTTTACTACCCACCACTTAATTTTCACCAAAAATGTTCCCTAAAAATAAAAAAAGAAAAAAAACAAAAATACTACCCTACCTAAAAAAAAAAAAAACTCTTTTTTTGAGCCGATTCCAGGAATCAGCCCACCAAAAATATGGAATTTGACGATTTATCGTCAAATCCACATGCCACAAAAGGCAATTTTCCATGGCAAAACAACTCCTCCTTATAAATAATTGAGCTTGAAGCAAATGTGAGTTGAAAATCTATAAAGCAGTATTTTGCAAGGAAAATACCTACATGCTTGATTTTAGAAAATTTCCATACGATTTTTTTTGTGGTAAGTTTTTAATTTGTTTATTATTCGGTATTTAACAAAAATTTTCTTTTCTGCTGTATCCTATAGCATACCAGATAAGTGAAATTTGTATTATATCTATTTTTTAAAAGAGTTTTTTTTGTTTGTTTGTGAGTTTAGTGCATACATTCAGCCAGACTGATAACCAAAAAAAGTTACTCTTTTATATAATAGTATAGATTCAATAAAGCAAATAATCATGACTAGAGGAAGATTTGTCATTATGAAAATCTACCCGTGCCGATAAGAAAAAAAAAATCATCCCTTATTTTGTAATCAGAAGGTGACTTCAAAAAATTGGCCTCTAAACAGTAGCCGCTCATGGGTTCTTTTTAAAACGTATACCTTTCTTTTTATTATAGGATAGGTATTGTAAAGTGATTAACTGCTCATAGGAACGTGATTGTTACAGTAAAATACCTAGTAAATATTTATATAACAAATAAGAGCATACGAAGTCAATCATCGTTTTAAACATGTGCACTTTTGTATCACATGGTAGTTAGTTTTATAATAAAAATGTATATAAAAGGTTTTAAGAGATATTTTAGAAGCAAGAGAAATGTTTTTTGTTTTGTTCTTCAAAGAGCAGACACATGTTTATAAATATAAAAAAAAATAAATATGTAAATAACAATAACAAATGAAAAAGCAGAAACATGTTTATAAACAAAAAAAAAAAATATATCAATAACAAATCAATTGAATAAAATATAAATAATGCAAATTCTGAAATAAAACAGAAATTTACACACATTCATTGGAATTTTTTTTGAATGAAATAACAACAATTCAAATTGTGTGGTTTTTTTTCTGGAGCTAAATGTATTTCCGAGATAATTGTAGCTTGAGCATGTAGCATCGTCAAAGTTAAATAAGTTACGAAAGTAGTATCCGCATGATTCACACTATGCACTACAAATTGAAAATGTATAAATGCAACAGAAGTTGTAGCATTTTGTTATAGGGTTATGTGTTCAAGGGGTTCAAGGAATTTGACTTCTATTAAAGTATAACTACTCACACTACTATGTCTCACAGAGTATTGACACTTCACTTACCAATAAATATAAAAAAAAAAATCGGGTGGATTTACACACGATTTCAATCCTAATGCCAAGAATTTTTCTCATCTCTTCATCCTTGCGTACAAAATCGAGCTAGAGAGAGGCTAAACGGATAGATGAGTTTGACTTAGAAAAAAATCAAAAAAGATTTCGGGTTTTCCAATTGTTTTTTTTGCAAAACAGCTTTTATTAAATTTAGTATATGCTGTAATGTGTAAAGCAACTGAAATATGTAATACTTCATTTTAGTTCTTGACAAAAAAATGCAAAACATGGCTTTTACTGACTTATTTTTCGGGGTTAGGTATATTCAAGAACAATCATATCTCCTTAATGGCTATAGTCAAGTTAGTTTTTGTATATACCTATGTACATAAGGCATCGAAACAAAACTGTAAAACTTAGTTAACTTAATGAACACGAGCGCAGGTACCTATAGTTAGCTCGTGTTCATGAAAATTTCCAAGGTCAGATTAATTCAGGCAGAATTTTTTTTTACTTCGCTTTGTGGATTAACACGAAAATAAGAAAATGAGATGAATTTAAATAAAAAATCAGCAAAAATTTTAAAAAGAAGTATCTAATCACAATTAAAAACTATCCTTTTAAACAGTGACGAACATTTTCGAGAACTAGAAAGGGCAAAGGCATTTTCCTACGAAAGACATAATTTTCGACTAAACGAGTAAGCACGACACCACTAGATCGTCTATAAATACTAATATTTATCTGTACGAATTTTTTCGAAGCCAAACCTTATTTGACTTCTTTATTATAAAAAAAATAAATTAAATAAATTTGATGGCACAACAGCTCATGAAGAACTAGGTCCTAGTCCTAGTGACTTACAACTCTAAACCATTCCTGTGTGCGTGCCTGATGCTAGAATGAAGGGGACCTAAAGTTTATTGCCGAATCAGAACGGCTAATGTGAGCGGCACTTTTCTATGACAAAAGGCATACTTTTGGAGGTTTTGTCAATTTCTCGCCGATTTTTAAAAATTTTATGTGGCGAAGCTGGGGAACGAACGTAGACCTCCGGCATTATATCCCATCACACTAACCATCAACCATCACGCTTCGGCTAATATTTTATTATTTATTGCTGTAAGTTGAGGTATAGACAGACTAACAGATATACAGACAGAATTATTGGACCCAATGTCATCAGGTTTGAATAAAGTATCAAGTTCGATTGACCCATGAATTCATAAGCACAATGTAACACTCAGTGATGGGCAGTTTGAATATACATAAATCAATAAAATACCATGTTATTCTATACTAACAGACACGCGCTCACGTTGCTTCGCAAAGTTTATGAAATAGATAATTTGTTTTACTAAATAATATCGTATCAAAACAGTGCTCAATAGGGCTAATTAAAATTTGTGCACCACTTTTATAAAAAAGTCAAGCATAATGCTTGAAGCATTGAGTGGAGTCAGCAAGCTAGGCAAATTAAGTGTATGGGAGAAACAGAAATACAAAAAAACAGCAAAATAACCCTCCCATCCTTTCACTCAAGCCCATTTTGGTTCAAGTGATTTACTTGCACTTAATTTACATTATGCGTATGCATCATTATCATCAACAAATGCAAAATGCAAATGCTTAAGTTTGAACTTAAGCCACCCATATTTTTATGTTCTCAATCACCATAATGTATGATTGTTATTTCGCTTTTGATTTTTTTTACGAATCCAATAATTTCTCTTTTATAATTTATGTACATAGTTCCAACTTAAGTGAAACACTCAACAATTGAGTGAAAGAGTGAGTGGTCAGAGATTCAGCAGTAAATAAACAAAAGAAAATGCAAAATGGACAAATGCAAAAACAAAAAGTTGATAAATTTTTATTTTGTACATAATTTTATTTCTCAGATTGTAAGTAAAATTAAAAAAAAACGGTTAAGGGCTTAAAATTAGCATTAAACTATTGCTATCAACCTCGACAAAAAAGTTTAAGAAATTTTTGAAAAGCTATTTATTTAATTCAACAAATATACTTAACTAACAAAAAGTATCCTATCACATTTTTAAAAGAATAAGGAATATTATAAAATTTGTTTCAAGTAAATCGGTTGAAAACTTTCTGAGATTACCGCGGACAAACTAAATATTTGTTTCTTTATATAAAAGTAAATTAATGATATAAAACATGTTGAAAAAAACACCTTTCTTTTTTTTCATAAATTGTAAATTATTAAAAAAAAAAACACTTCAATTACACACATTTTTAACGTGCCTTAAGCTTACATACATACAAAACAACAATGAATGTCTTCTCTGTATCTAACAACCCATTTATTTGGTTGCAATAAAATCATATAACTTGGTAAGTGTATCTATATGTATGCCAGAACCATATATGTATGTATGTTATGTAGCTTAATGTGCGTTGCATCACTTTCTATATCCCATCAGTTCCGTAATCTAACTATACTGACTCATACATACATACGTATCGTTATAATCATCATAATCTAACTGAAAAACCGAAACATATACGTAAGACCTCCGAGAACTGAAATAAAAAAAAAATTTAACTGACATTCATTACTAGCAGCGCAATGACATGTGCCTTTTTTAATTCGTATCTCTGATATCATATACGTTACGCTATTTCTCGTAAAGTCGGCTGTCAATCGTAATTGTTTGTTTTGTTTTTTTTTTTTTTCACAAGTACTTACTTTTAATTTGCACCTTTGGCAGATATAACAGCAGACTCACAAAGGAAGTTCAATTGTTAAACTAAAAAAAAAAAAGATTTAGACATATCACTTGCATAAACGTATCCTTTTATATTTTAACAAACCATCCATATGCCCAGCACCATAATTACAGCCGAAACAAAGGTTATCTTACTTTGGCTGGTTGGTTGCTTCATTACATAGACAAAATTATTTGAGTGTGTAGTGCTGCTGCTCTATAGAACAGTACACGTGAGAGCAAAACAAAAAAATTATCAGTCATTGATTACGCTAACAGCCCCTGAAGCTCGGAATACTATCATCTGGCCTTTCCGCTTACGTGAATTAAATACAACCACCTCTTAAACCCACAATATGTGCGGGTGGTATAAGAAAGTCTGTAGTAGGCTATATTGACAAGACAATTAAGAAACTTGTTTTGATGATGGAAGTCAGTGTTATGAACATACAAAAAAAAATAGCTTTGTCAAGTGCAACGGGTAGGTAGGTACTGCAATTGGTTTGTCATCATTGTGGCCGGGGACGGTGTGCAGCATTTTTGAGTGATTAATGTTTTGTTGGGGAAAAAGCACTTCTCTTTAGGCTTAGTACAACAAGCACGTGTCATTGTCAAATGTCAGAAAATAGAAGCCGCCATACGAAGTGGATAGAAATGAATTGTAATTTTCTATTCTTCTGTTATAAATTTATTACATATGGCAAAAGTAGATAACAAACGAGGTAAGTTGCATTTAAGCGTTTCGCTGATAAATTGCATGAATAGAATATGTAATTGGTTTGGAATTTGTTAATAGCTTTGCTATTAATAAAGTTCTCGTAAATGTAATCGAAATTGATCTTTTAATCGTTTTGGATGATCTGAATTCAAATTTTACCTTATACTTGCTCCTCAACACGTCAGATTTTCGATGTATCTATTCTCATTATTTTGTCAATTACCAATATAGGCATTTTCAGGAAAATGAGATTTAAGAGATTTTGCTCCGCCAAATAGTTAGCAAGCGAAATTATATGTTTCCTCAGGATTTTGACAAAAAATACTGACACAAGCTATATTAGGTTCGTTTGATATGTTGTGGTGAGTTGTGTCGGCATCTAAGATCTACCTTCTTACTATTGCGCCATATTGTGTCACTTTGTAACACAGTACGCTTGCTTAGTGCTATTAGTCCACAACACACCACACGAGAAATGTATATATCTGGCTTTAAACATTCTTAATGTGTTAAAACACAGCTTCAAACATTAGTAAAACACACAAAAAGTTTTATTTTCCCAATATACACTGGGGCGTATACGTATTTTTTTCTCATATTATAATTTTCTGTAGATATCAAAATTATTTTTAAAAAAAATTGTAACAGGAAAAATTACATAATATAATATTCGAAGGTGAATAAAGTTTATTAATGACTGAATTTTTTGTTGAATATACAGGGTGTCCCGTGGTCGGCGATGCAGACAAAATCCATTTTAAGTCGAAAAACTTAAGAGGTAATTTTCTCGTTTCGATTCCATTTCGACTTATAACGGGTTTTATGTTTTTTGGTCTCGTTTCTTTGAGTGACTCTAACACTACCAAACTGCAACCGATTTTTGAATTTTTTTCTATTTATACAAGAGTACACTGAGCCAAAAAACATTATAGAATCAAAGAAAACGTATTTAAATCAATTCTTATTAAAGTCAAAGCCGCACGTATTTGAATAAAATTCAAAGAGAAAGACCTTAAATTAAATACGTTGCGTATTTAATATGTAGTTCAATGGAGCATGCTTTTTTTCACATACGTTTTACTTTTAACGAATTACTTTTAAATACATTTTTACTTTGAATCTAGTAAATTTGTTATTTAAAATACCTTCGTTGTTACATACCTGTTTTTCTCTTTAATTTTGATTCAAAGACGTGCGGGTTTGTTTTTAATAAAGGCAGTATTACATTGTCATATATATATATAGATATGACCAATGATAGTCTTATAAAATATGGCACAATTTTTGTATAAATGACAAGTAGTATTAGACTATGCCATATAAGTATGCCATATATATGATAACAAGCTTTTTCTGTCAATTTTTGTTCACAAATATGACACACTCTACGAAAAATAAAATATTTAAAAAAATATTATCTAGGCGCACGGTAGTGCGCCCGCCAAGACGAGCGGTTAGCACTACTATATATTTTCTCGAAACGTTTCGTCGTATTTTCAAGCCCTCATAGCTTCGGTATAGATAGAGCTAGAGAGCTCAAATTTTCAGGATTAGTTGTAGTCCGCGGCCTTATAAAACACACCAAATTTCATATTTCTAGCTTTTATAGTTTGGATGTTATTAATAGCCAAAAACGTCGATTTTGTCACTGACCACTCACTCATCAAAACCTAAAGGGTACTTCCCGAAGTGCTAGAAAGCTGAAATTTGGAATGTAGACTAGGATTTGCATACAAACAACAATAAAATTAAGAAATCTGTAACTTTCACCCTCCAACACCCCAAAAGTGGAGGTTCATAATAAAACCTCAAAAACAACAACAATTTTCACAATCACACACAACAATGCAATGCAAACCCCGCCTATAATTGATGCGAGGGTTGTTTTTTTTTTTATTTTATATTCACGAACACAAAAAACAATGCACATATGGCTTTGCTTGAAATAAGGGTTGTTTATATATTGTATGATTTTCACCACGATCGGTGAAATTTCGTCTCGTTTAGTATGACGTATCCTTGGAATTTTATGTATGTATATGTACTTTATATTCAGGGGTGTGCGATAGGAAATAATAATGAACTT
Organism: Epistrophella euchroma; assembly: GCA_947049315.1. Lineage (NCBI taxonomy): Eukaryota > Metazoa > Arthropoda > Insecta > Diptera > Syrphidae > Epistrophella > Epistrophella euchroma. The sequence continues at coordinate 130,904,852 of OX346246.1, forward strand.
TCATTTTTCGCTTCGGTCAAAATAAATAAAGAGATTTTACATTGACGGATCATTTTTTTAAGGTTTAAGTACCTTATTACCTTAATTTTTGCGAAGATAAAAGTATACGCGTTACTTTTACTTATATAATTTCTAAATAAATGCGTTCATGTTTCTGGTCTTTGCTATGAGACTTAGCTATAAAGGTTAGGTATGTAGGTAGTTACTTTATTCCGAGGTATTAGGCCTATTGCTACAATATTAATTGGGAAGTAGTTTCATTGAAATCAGAATCCCACCGTAAAGTATTTAAGGGAGGTTCAGGTGTTTTTTTATGGATAATAATTGATCCTACAAAAAGAAATGAAATCCCACCAAAAACATTTCATGTAAAAAAAGGTCGCCAAGACTCACATGCACATAACGCTTTCGCTGTGAAAAAGTTATGAGATCTCATGAAGAGCCAAGCCCATAACTCTACAAGGCCTAACTTTACAAGACCTAACTCTACCAACCCTACATCGTGGTCAAAAAGTATGGCTTGGCCGTTTCATAAAACTTTAGCATGACAGACTTAATTTTACCGAAAATCTATGGAAGTGTCTGTGTTTTGGCTGCGAAACGGCCAAGCCATACTTTTTGACCACGATGTAGGGTTGGTAGAGTTAGGTCTTGTAAAGTTAGGCCTTGTAGAGTTATGGGCTTGGCTCTTCATGAGATCTCATAACTTTTTCACAGCGAAAGCGTTATGTGCATGTGAGTCTTGGCGACCTTTTTTTACATGAAATGTTTTTGGTGGGATATATTTTACCAATCACATTTAATTAAATCATATATTTTTTTTTTAAATTCAAAATAATTCATGAATATTTAGGGCCAATTTATTCACACTCCATTAAAAACTGGGTTTTATCAATTTAACTAAAACTAATTTTAAGATAATTATGCCATTACAAAACACTTCATTAACATTTCTATTCATTCAACTTCCATTAGTTAAATAGCTCACTTTAATTGACATCTTTAAATTTAAATGCTGTTTAAGAAAAATCCTAAGGAAATTTTTTTTATTGTGACTGATTACCTGTTATTTAAACCTTAAATGAGAAATAATGTAGCTTATATTTATTCACTATCAATTAGCATTGACAGTTAATTTTTTGTTTGCTTATTTTGTTTTTAATCACAAAGTGTGATTATACAAAACAGAAGCTGAAACATTTTAAGCTACCTTATTGGAAAAAAAAGGACAATACATTTCCCAAAGATTTTGATTAACTGAATCAGAACCGAACTTCAAAATTTGCCCATAACGTAGGGTTTTCATATATGTTATCCAAAAATTACAAAACAATTTTTTTAACATTTTTAAATTGATGTCTCAAAATTCCAACATTATGAAACAATTTCAAGTTCGGATTCGGAATCAGTTCATCTAAAAATCTGAAAAACCATATTTTGTTGTTCCACTTCCACCCGAAGGTTTTTTAAAGTTTGTCCGTTTGCGTTATCCTTTTGCGTTATCTTACTTGCAGATAACAAAAAAACATAAGCAAACAAAAACATGATTGTCAAATCTAATTGAGAGTGAATAAATACAAAAGACACATTTATTCCCCATTAGGGCTTAAAATCCTTCTTAAAAAGTGTATTTTGTCGTTTTAGCTGACAGGTGTTTTAAATTAAATGAACAGTTACTTACTGTCGACAGCCACATTTAAAATTTCTAAATGCGACTAAACAAATTAAATTTTAATTAATTTATAAATTTCCTATTTTTAATGGTGTTTTAAAATTTAATGGATAGTGACTAAATTGACCCTTAGTCATATAAATTTGACTATCACACTTACACATATGACTATTTTGAGTCATATTTATATTTGGCAAACTTGCCATATGTAGGTGTCTAGCCTATACCTTATATTTGTGGCCAGCAATTTCCTCAAACAATTGGGAAATAATCTGAAATGAAAACTGAAAAAGAAAATAAAATGAAATAAAAAAAAAAAATATTAAAGGCTGAAAACAAAAGAAAAATAAAAGTGCTGAAAAGACAAAAATGATACATAATTATTATGAAAAAAAGAACACGATCTTACCCCGAAAAGCATAAGCCAACTCTGGAACGTTACTAGAATCTCAAACGCAACATTTTAGTCAAATAGCGTTCTTGCTAAAGTAAATTTTGATTCAAATACGCTCCGTTTTTAACAAATAAAAGCTTATTTGATTTAAAAATATTTCTACTTTAATTTGAGCTAAGTTGTTAAAGAGGAGCTATAAAAAAGGGCACATAATTAAATACGCTTCCCCTTTCATTTAAATAACTTTTCTCGTTTGTTGAGTAAATCTTCTCAGAGAGGATTAATCAAACGCGTTTCAAGTTTGAATTAAATAATTTTGGCTTTGATTCAAATGCAATTTTTAAAAATGCTAGCATCTTAAAATGTAATACGTCGGTATTAAAATCTAAATTGCAGTTTTTCCCTGAGTGTAATTAGGACTTTTTGCCCGCTTTTCAACGGACGGGTAACGGTTTTCCCGCAATTCGTTATAAAACCCATTTTTTTGATAATTTTAGGTTTTTTTTTTCTTTGGTTTATTTTTTACTTTTTTATTTTAAAAGTCCAATTTGTTTTTTTTTAATATTTGAATTTACAACAAATACATTTAAAATTATTAACAAAATAAAAACAAAAAAAGAAAATTCAAGAAATTTACCTCTTAAATTATTCGACTAAAAATTACCTCAGGAACCCATGGTTTTCGTCTGCATCTGACCGTAGGACACCCTGTATACTCTATGCACAAATATATCTTATCTACGCCCATTCAAAATGCGATTCAGGACCAGGTCGTTTTCTACGGGTCAGCTATTTTTTCAATGCTTTTGTCTGAGTCTTTTCCTCAATAATAACATATTTTTTTTTTCTAAAATTATCCAAAAATAATAAACATTTTTCTATATTTTATGAAAGCATCTAACTAATGAGATGAATGTCTTATCTGGGCCAAGCGCATTTTTTAGTTGAGGTCACATGAACAGTTAATTAAATTAGATTTATCTATTTAAAGAAACTTTTAATTAGTTTCACTTGAAAAAATCTTGTGATGTATGAGATAGATTTGAGGTAAAAACAAATTAGTTTTCTCAGTAAATTATTCTTGCATAGTTACATGAGCTATTTAGATACCCTAAAAATAAAATTGAGTTGCTTAAACAAAATACAAACAAAACTTTAATATTTTTTTCTTTTTTCTTGCAGCTCAAAAGCGATCAAAGCTTATACGCCCGTATCCGGCAAGAGGAAAACGCCACAATGAAAGCTCAGTTTATCACATTAGTAGCAGCAGTGACGCTAGCAATGACACAAATGAACGCTTTCATCATCGTCACTCAAACTCTCCACGACCATCAAGCATCTCAGACAATTCAATATCAACATCATCTGAATCTTCACTCCTCTCACCACTTTCACTCTCTGCTTTTCCATCAAACTATGTTGCCCATGAAGACTACAACAACACACAATCATGTGGGAATCGCCTTAACCCATTCAGCCATCACAGCATTGACTTGTCATCGGTATACGTCATAAGTAGCAGTGATGAGGAGAAAAACTTCGATGATGACAACATGATCTCAAGATCATCTAACGTGATATCCTCAAATAATAATAATCAAGACAAAGTAACATCAACAATCGAAGATGAAAAAACCAATTTTAGATCACTCTCTAAATTACAAATGCAGCAAGAAAGTAAACACACCAAAGGCCTCTTCGAGATCGCGATTAAAATGATCAAGTTAGTGCATCGAAATCAGTTGTTACAGCGAAGATTGTCACAACTGCAAGCAGAAACTTCTCAGTTCATACAGTCTGTCTTAGCAAATCCAGAAAATCAAGCATTTCGAGATAAAGTACAAGCGAATGGTTGTTGCAAAAATTAAAAAAAAAAAAAAAGACTCAAAAGAAATCTACCTCGTTCATAAATATGTAGTGCAGCATGTATAGAAACATTTCCATGTGATTTATTGGCAATATGTTGATAATTGTGAGGAAAAGATCGACAAGTTAGCTACGGTGTTGCATATTTTTAGGATCCAAAATTCACAATCCAATAACATAGTCTCACATTCAAGAAGTTCTGCAACTAAATTTATTTTTTATTATTTATTTATTTTCACATTTTTATTCTTTACCTGCATAAGTCATCTCACAAAGTTAGTTTTTGATAGGAGTACTTGGAAAATTCGAAAAAAAAAATTGTTTTTATAAAATATTACGTAAATCAATGAGAAAAAGGTGATTTTCTTAAAATATAAGTTTGTTATTTTTCAACAAGTTTATTTTTACATTTTGAAATATTTTATTGCTCCTGTCAAATTTCAATATAAAAAGTAATAAGCAAACACACATACATATACGTAACCACTTAGAATAAAATACATTTTAAAGTATTATACACCACAAAATAATCATTTTTTCTATTGTAATAAAATAAACAAATTATATAATCATTTAAAAGATTTAATATTAATGTATAAAATTATGACAAAAAAAATGTGCCAGCAAAATAGTTAAATGTGTGAGGCATATATCATGTGAAAAGCAATTCCTTTTTGAAAAAGTCTTATATTATATTAATGCAAACAGATGAGTTTCTTTTAAGTATTTTATTTAATAAATAATATATATATATATATATATTTAAATATTGTATGAATATAGAGACAAGTAACAATGTTTTATAAATTAAAATAAACATTAAGGATTTTTTTCTACTTTGTACTGAGCAAACGCATGTCAAAATGCAAAATATTTCTGTGAGAAAAAAAAGTGAATGAAAAGCATTTTCTAAAATAAAAAATGATTAAATATAAATTATTGAGTTAATTAAATACTGTTGTTTAATTTTTTCTAAATTATATTCTTAGTTCGACACCTGAATAGCATTCTTATATTGTGGTTTTTTAGTAAGCTGCAAACTGTCAACTTCAGCCAGTTGACTAATTCTACTTATATGCGCCAAAAGTCACTGTTGCTCGAGGATAGATTCAACATGCTCGAAAACCAGTTGAAGAGTTTTCCTTTCAGAACATGCTAAGGCCCGTTTCAAGTTGAATAAAGTAGCACTTAAGTGGCCAATATGGGATTTGTCTCTTTTCTTTTCACGTGAAATCGATGAAGAGAAAAGAGAGCACTATACTGCGATTCACTACGGATGCAGTTTTGCGGATTCCATAATCGACATGAATATCTCAATGCACACGATCCTAAAGGAGTGGCACTTAAGTGTCCTATATTAGTCACTTAAATCACACTTACTTAGTCTTTACAATTAAACCGAATGTCACAATATGGAAAATTTAAGTACCACTTTTTCCGGAAAATATGCACTGTAAAACTAAGGCCCAAATGCATCTTCAATCTTCATATGCCATTGACAAAGTAGGTATATATAGGACTCGGATAAAAACGGTATTGTTAAGGGATATTTCAGGTGTTCACAATAGGGTTTAGCGAGCCATCTTAGTCCTGCAAGAGAATAGCGATTTGCAAAATTTATTCTTAGCCCAACAAAATTTTAAACGCAATTGACACACGGCCTTAGTTTGATTGCAGCGCTTGAAGGTATAGTTTTTTGAGTTAACTGTGGAGTATACCAAGTACATAAAAGTTCCTTAATATACCTACTGGTTAAGGCAGCGAAGCGAAGATTGACGCTTTTTTTATAAGGTGTGATTTACTTGTCAAATCTCGATATTGGGCAAGTTCAGGAAAATGAGATCTCAGAGATCTCAAAAATCTCAGTTACAGAATTTCTCAGCAAAATTCCTCAGCAAAACTCCTCAGCAAAATTCCTCAGTTAAGCTGTCAAAACTCTGATAAAAAAAGATTTTGGATTCGCTTGCTCCCTCACTTTTTGACGTAGAGAATTCTCTTAAATCTCATTTTCCTGAAAACACCAATTGTTTAAAATTTGACGATAATTCAATAACTTAAAAAAAACTGATAAACTCAATACTCACAACAGCGCTCTAAGTTCACCTTATTATGTCAGTATCGTTAGATTACGGCTTACGCGATTGATGATGTAGACTTTCGGTGCCTTGTTTTGACTGAAGAACTGTGCTCTTCACTTCTCTTTCAAAAACGATTTTGTAAGAAAATCTCATTGGGGCGCATCGCTTTCAGTGCTGTCGTTTTCCAAATTCCGAGGGTAGCATTTTTTCAGAAATTTTGGGGAGCATTTTTAAAAGTTGAGATGCCCTCCAAAAATTTAAAATAATTCATTTAATAATATGATTCCATAAGTGAAAATAAACAAATACTTTTTTCTGTCGAAACAACAATTTTTAATATTCATTTTTGCAAATGAGTTTGCACAATCAAAAGAAACAGCACGAGCCAATTTTTTTTTTTTTAAGAATATAATTTTCTTATTTTTTGTTAACCAATTAAATATAGTGGTCCGATAACTTGTTTATTAAGTTTTAATGTCATGTTTTGTTGTTCTATAAATTTTCTTCCGAAGAATATCTAACTTTGAATGAAAAAAGACAACTTTAAATTGGGTGACCAAGTTTTGGAAACCGGAGTTAATTTTCTACAAGAGCTTTTCAAAGCTTTAAAGCCAATATGTTTTTGGCACCTCAACGTTAGTTTAAAAAAAAAGTAGAAAAAACGTTTTTTTATAGACTTAACAAAAATAATCGTAGGATTTAATTTGGTAAAACATTTTGAAGACCTAATTAGACCACCAAATTTTTTTTTAGATTTAAAATTGATCGATCGAATTGTTTTGTTTTTACCGAATGATCAAGTCGTACAAACAAATTGTAAACATTTTGAAATCGTCAATAAAATAGAACAGAAATTATCAATTTTGACCACTTTTTGTTACAGTAAAGTACGTCCACTTTCCACAAAGAACAGAAAAAAAACACTTCAAGAAAAACTGTATAAAATTATGTTGTGTATAATAAATAAACATAATGGAAAACGAAAGACTTTTTGGGCATTATTTTAATTAATAAATACATAACATCACTTTGTTTAATACTGTCATTGAGAGTTTGGCATTTTGAGTAGTTCTTCATCATTATATCAGATCAGAGTCGTAAAAACCAATTAAAGGAACAAATTGGGTGGTTCATAAACATTGTAAAATTGTCATCAAAATGGAAACAAAAGAACAATTTCTATCCAATTTTTCACAGTTTTACGTTAGTTACAATACTGATAGGATTATATAGGGAAAAAAACAAACTTTTCGACAAAAAAAAAATTACAACTAAAATTTTAAAATTTTGAAAAAATTATTCGATTGTTTTCTTAAAATTTTCTTTTTCAAAAAAACTTATTTTTTTCTTTTCAACTCTTATCAAGAACATAATATGGAAAATTCAAATTTTTCTTCTGTCATCTTTAATTCAAAAAAAAAAAAACTCACAAAAAGCTACGGTACAGTACATATGCATAATTATTTTCGTAACAAGCAAAATATTTTTTATTTTTCAATTTTAACTTACAGTTTGTATTTGTTTTGACTGGAAATAAATAAAAAACTTGCACGTGCAAAATCTCGTTAGGGTAACTGTGTTTCAATCACTGTGTCACGCGTGTTTTGTAAAACGAGTGTCAGGTCATGTCGCGTCGCTCCATCAATATGCGCTGTTCAATTGATTTACGTTGTTTACAAAAAATAGTGCTTTTCTGTGTCACGTCACACGCGCCGGTCACGTCTCAATATGCGCCTAGCCTAAATGTATTTTTTGTAGGTATTTCGTGACGATTTTTTAATGAAGCTAATCCGTGGCCCATTAATAACTACCCCATTTTCTTTTACAAATATTCTTTCTCTTTCACTTCCTTCCAATAGTGGTATAAGCATGTCTGACAGCATGGCTTGACAACCACAGACTGGTGTTTGATCATTAGCAGGGTTCACTTGAATTAGCATATTTGACAACATTGCTTGATCGATGAAACGCAAAAACAACCGCTTGACAACGATTTTGTTTGGTTTTCAAAATATTTGGAAATCGCGCAAATTGTGCCTACAGTGGTTCTTTACTTTAAGTGCCTGTTTATATTGGATTTTTAATGAAGCATGTTTTCATTCATTACTATGTTCCCCGTTTTTACATTATAAAGAAAAAATCCTTTCATTTCAATCTACCCTTACCTATCTCACTCCTTTAAAATTAATGTATCTCTCACTCCATCTTCATGCTGAATCCGAGAATATTTATTGAAATTGAAGCGTTCGGCATAATTTGGGTGGAATCTACCCTTCTCTTTTTCACACATATAAAATCTACCCATCTCACTGGTTGCGCCATTCATTGCAAATCCAATGTAAGGCACTAACAGATCATCCCAAGAAAATTCAACGTGCCGCGGCAGACTTGTGTACCACCCTTAATTTCATTGCATTTCATTCTTATTATTTTTGAACGCTGTCTACTGATATTCCAATAATCTTTCCAGTAGTGCTGGAAAATTGGTTGGTTGGTGGGTGGACAAATAGGAACGTCACATTTAGGTCAAAACAAATAAAAATAAAATTTACATAACTTGAAATTACCCATGTATTTATCTACATTTTTCTTTTGTTTTATTCCTTTTATTCATTTGTATTGTGTTTTTATAGTGTCGTGAATTTTTAAGTGTCGGTCTCGCTCTGGCTCTCGCTCGCACTTATTATGTAATTTTTTTTTTATTGTTTTTTAGTTTTTGTGGTGCAATTGTTTAATAATTTTTTGCATTCTGCACTTTCTTGCAAAAAAACCTATCCAACGATATATAATTTATATGCCTTCGTCTTTTGCAGACCGGGTAAATTGTACGTGTTTGCCGTTTTATTATATTTAATAAGTAAACGGCTAATTGATTTTTTTTTAAAACTCTTTCTGCATATTTGTTTTGTGGTAGCCGTGGCATGATGATTTGTGCGATTAACTGTCATGCCGGAGGTCCAGGTTCGATCCCCAGCCTCGCCACCTAATCATTTTTTTTTTAAATAAAACGCCTACTGCCTCTTGCGAGGAATTGACAAAACCTCCAAGAGTATCTCTTGTCATAAAAAAGTGCCACTCGCATAGCCGTTCGGATTTATAAAATTTCTTTCTTTCAAACGCAAAATAGATTTCCATATTATAGAAAAATGCATCGTTCTAAACTCGTCTACTTCTTGGCGGCTTGTCCAACCTTTGCCTTCTTCATCCTGTTTCTGCGTTGTTTACGCTGTTTGCGGGTCTGTTTCTTTTGTTCAAAGAGACCATGACGGACCAGACGATGCTTGGGTTCGAACTTTTTTTCTTGGCGAAGTCCAAGGTATATCGTAAATTAGACCGAATCCGGTGGAACGACCGCCTCCAAAGTTGGTTCTGAAACCGAAGCATACACTGGCGAGTTTCTCGCGGATGTCTTTCTTGTTGACTGACGCGAGTCCCAGTCCAGGGTGGAGAACATCGCAAACCATTTTGTTTTCTGCAAAGCAAGCGTTATGTCATGAATTTTCTGGTACGGATTGTGGCAGTTCCAGACATTTTGAAGGATCTGTTAAATTACTAAAAAAGTATCCTAAACACGTCTTTAGTGCTAGCACAATTTTAAGAGGAAAGATTCGGGTTCGGAAATTAACTGTAGGTCCCCTCCATTCCTGCAGACGCGCACACAGGAATAGTTGAGAGTTTTAAGTCACTATGCCCTAGTTCTTCATGAGCTGTTATGCCACCAAATTTATCTATTTTTCTTATGTAAAATATTTATTTGAAGTCGAAATCTTAATTTGTTCTCAAGGTATAGTCGACAAAAAAAAGCTTACGAAGAACGAACGTGTAAACAAAATGAAATAGTTACAAAAAAAAATTAATTTAGTTAATGGAAATTACAAAAGAATTGAAAGTGAAGAAATTCAATGTTATTTTTAAACGAAATGATCGAAAAATAAGGATTCAAAAGGCAAAACAACTTTTGCAAAGTGAATATAAAATATTGTGACTTACATGTTAATTAAATCACATTTAAGATTCAAGATTTTTTTTTTATTGAACATTGAATTTACTTAAAACTATAAAGATAAAATGATAATACATACATTTATTGGAACATAGGGGGGTCTAACCTTATACATTGTTTTACAAATAAGAAAAAATGTACATATATTTTACATTGTTAATCATAAATTAAAAGTCAGTTCAGTTTGATTTCCTCGGGGTTTTGTCAGTGGGCTTTAGCCATACCGAAATAAAACAGGCAATTTATAAGAAAATGAATAAGTAGGTACTTAAACCTACATAATACTGGGTCATAAAAATTTGTAAATTTGTTGTTCTTGTTTAAGTTAAATCTTTTAATTGACAAATTATTAAAAGAATACTAATCGATTGATAAACTATGCTTTAGCAATAGTTTGATCTTAGAAAAATCTATATAAAGGTCTCTTTTTAATTTTTCCTTTCAACTTTATGTCATGTATTTACTTACTTCCGCATTTAAACTTAAATATTTGTAATTAATTTGAGCTGTTAACTTGTAAACTGATTTAGACCTCTTTAGTGTTTATTTTAATGTAATGGCTGAACTAATTTAGACCTGTTAAGTGCTTAATAACCATTTGTACCTATTGTAGATATGAATGAATGAATGAATGAAAATTTTGGGTGTTATTACACTGCGACCTTAAGATCTATTGTGCCCCCCATCTAGAGTTGTGTGATGAGGTTGCTCATTTACAGCTCAACCTCCAAATTAGATTCCTTGAGGAATTTTAGTATTTGGGGTATTTTTAGAGAGGATAGTCTGCTCTCTTCTATCTGGTGATGTCCCAGGTATCTATGTCTTTGGTACATGAGTGCATCGCAGTTGCCTAACAGGTGGTCCGGCGTCTCCTCACGGGTATTGCAGAATCTGCAAGTGGCACTGCTCACTAGGCCAAGAATACTAAGGTGTCTTCTTAGCTTACAGTGGCCTGTGAGGAGGCCCGTTATAATGCGGAGTTTATTTCTACTTAAGCTGATGCAGGCTTGGAATCGTTCCTGGTTGTAGTTACCAATAAGGAGTTTCGCCTGCCTCAGCCTAGGGAGTTCTTTCCAGTTTTTTAATCTTATTTCCTCCTTTTCTGTTTTCATCACGTTTTCTCCTATACCGCAGTAGGGTTCTGGCCCCGTTAGGAGAGTGGCTGCCCCTAGTTTTGCTAAGGAGTCGCCTGCCTCAGCCTAGGGAGTTCTTTTCAGTTTTTTAATCTTATTTCCTCCTCTTCTGTTTTGATTTTATTTTTGATCACGTTTTCTCCTATACCGCAGTAGGGTTCTGGCCCCGTTAGGAGAGTGCCTGCCCCTAGTTTTGCTAAGGAGTCTGCCTCTTCATTGCCCTGGACGCCGATGTGGCCTGGTACCCAATGAAGTGTGACATTATTTTTCTTGCCTAGTTCGTTTAGCCTGCCCACACACTCCCATACTAGTTTTGAGCTGATGGTATATGAGTTTAGGGCTTTGAGAGCGGCTTGGCTATCTGACATGATGGCAATGTTTTTATTTCTATAGTTTCTTTCGAGATTACATTCTGCACATTTACCTATGGCATTTACGTCTGCCTGGAAGATGCTTGTAGACTGGCCCATCGGCAAGGAAAGTTTGGTTCTAGGCCCAAAGATTCCTGCCCCAGTCCCTTCAGTTGTTCTCGATCCATCTGTATACCATTTGATGGCATTTGCTTTAAGCGTGTAGTTCACTGTTTCGCCTACCCACTCTTTTTTGTTGCTTAACTCTATTCGAAAGTTTCTTTCGAAGTTATACTTTTTGGTTATGCCATCTCTAGGAATGTCAAGGAGGTTTGTTATTGTGAACCTGGAAATCGAGTCTCTTTCTTTGCGACCAATGATTTTACCCGTCCCAGTTCCCTCCTTGGCAAACCTCATTATGGCTCCCTTTGCAGTGCTTTCTACGACCACATGTAGTGGGGACAAGTGAAGGATAACCTCCATACCTGCTGTAGGGCATGTTCTCATTGCTCCAGTAATGCATAAGCATGCGAGCCTTTGTACTTTTTCTAGGGATTTCCTAGTTGTGGCTAGTTCGGTTCTATTATACCATGCAACCGCACCATAGGTAATGATGGGTCTTACCATCATGGTGTACATCCATCTCAGGATGTTTGGTTTGCAGCCCCATGTTTTGCCTGCAAGTCTCTTGCATATCATGAGGGCCTTTGTGGCTTTACCGATTGTTATATCGACGTGTTTGTTCCAGAGGAGTTTACTGTCTAGTGTAATTCCTAGATATTTAACCTTCCTCTGGATCTCGATTACCTCTCCCGCTAACGTGATAGGTTTCATGCGTGGCAGAAGTCTCCTTTTGGTAAATGGTACTATCGTTGTCTTGGTGGGATTTATATTTAATCCCACTGATAGACACCATTTCCTTGTTATTGATAAGCCCTTTTGGATTATATCACAAAGGGTTTCTTCGAACTTTCCCAAGGCTGTTATTGCAATATCATCAGCAAAACCGATGCAGCGCAAGCCTTGAGAAGTAAGATTTTCTAGTAGTTCATCAATTACAAGACTCCACAGCAAGTGTGATAGTACCCCTCCCTGCGGACAGCCTCTTGTTGTGATGACCTTCTGGACATTTTGTCATTTTCATAGCATTTACCTTTCATTTAGAAGAAGAAATTCTGAAAAAGAAAATGTAATAATAATTCATGAATTTACTGTTTGGAGTACTGTATTTGTATATGTGTATTTGAAAGTACCAAAGTGGCATCTGGCAGGCATAAGGCCTGGAAATTTTTACTAAATTTTTGGTGTATAGTTCATTTGGTTATATACCTCAAAGGAAAGAAGTTGATTTTCTGTAAACTTAAGAGTCGTCAGCTATAAACTGTATCAGTTTCATTGAAATCGCTCAAGAAACAACAAAGATGAGATTTATATGAACCAACCTGACTTGAAAATATTTTTTTTCTTTTATAACTCTGTATAAGAAGCTCAATTAATTAATTGGAATATTAAGTATTTAATATGGCTGACGGCCATTTTGGCCATAGATTAATAGATTTAAGTTTAAACTTAACACTTGTTTTTGTTAATTCTATTAGTAGGGGAAGGTGGTCTAAAATGGCCCACCAAGGTAAAATGGCCCCCTCGCTAGACATCGTAGAATCAATCAATCAAACAGAATTAGAAGGTTTTGTGAATGCAATACTTCAGTTTATCTGGCAGTACCGACATACACGAAACGTTATCAAATTCAAGCTAATGTTTTAAATTTGACAGGTCAAACTATCTTTAGCCATCTCCAAAAGTAGACTTCATACAATTTTGTGAAAAATTTGTTCACAAAAACTCTAAAAAACATTAAATTTTGGAGAAAGCAGTAAATGCATGTTCTTATTAATTTACTGAAATTAGTTGGCCTAGTACTATTTTAGCTTGTTCGGAATTAAATCTTACATAAAAAAAACCCTAAACGGGCAAAGTTCAACCACGAAAACTCGTTTTTACACTCACACTGATCCCTCCTACAGATGCATCAAAAAAAATGTTAGATATCCTGTAAAAAATGCAAGGTTCGGTCAAAATTTTGTAACATTTCAATGGACTATTGAGTATTAACAGAGAAAAGTGTAACGTAAGTTTTTCTTAAGCGTAATAATATATAGATAAAATTTTTGTTTTAGTTTATTTATTCTGTGTAAAAATTTGACAGATTGCCCAAAACTGCCCAAAAAAATCTAGAACGAAGCTTTTGTTTGAGGGTTTGGGTAATTCTGTTTTCAAAGCTCTGTATTTGAAAAATCAAATTTTTTTTATGAGTTTTGGAGTACGGAACATATAGAATTTTTTATACTTAATGAGCTTTCATAAGAGTTTAAAATAGTTTAGTTTAACATTTTCATAGAAATTAGACATTTTTTATTTGAAAAGTTGGCATCCGGGTCAAAATTGTTTGACACGGATTAAAGTGGCCTGTATATATGAGTTTAATGAATGTATTTTTTTTGCCGTTTTCAAAAATAAGAAATACATATTCTTTGTTTGTTCTTTTCCAAAACAAAACATTAAATACCTATTTAGAACTACATATTCACTTTTGAAAAATTGAAAGGATTTGTTGGAAAAATGCTTTGTTTAATGTGGAGTTGAATAGGTAGTGTGCGAATTGGTTTAAAATTTCAATTAAATTTTATCCGAGACTAAATTTTGACATTTCTACGCACAGATTCACCGTAATAGTGTCAAAAATTAATCTTCGGGTAAAATTTAACGCGATGTTAACCCAATTCGCACACGGTCTTAGAGTTTAAATGAATGGTTTGTTTTACAAATATAAATAATACCTAATTGTTTAAAATATTTTGTATTTTCAAAAAAAAAAAAAAAAAAAAAGAATGCCAAGATCGTTCCTGACTCAAACCGTAAGCTGATCTTAGACCATTTAATAGATGAAGTTATAAATCTTAAGAAAATGGAAGATTTATAAAATGTTTTGAACTTTTGAAAGCGGTTCACGATTATAAAGAAATCTAGTAGGACAGGAAAAAATTTGCAAAATAGGGAATAAATGCAAGTGAAGACTTTTAAACGCAATAATATTCATTTTCGCCAAAGGAATACTGCATAATAATATATTATAATATGTATATTATAACTTTTTAACTTTAAACACTACATGAACAGCTTGTAGATCATGAGATTGTCTACAAAAATAAATAGATTAAGAATTTTTCTTTTTCTGATAATTTTTTTCATTATTGACCTTTTACAAGAAGTCATTAACATTTTGCACCTAACATTAAACGTTTAAAAGATCTTATCATTAAAACAAAATGGTCAAAATTAAAAAATACTGTTTTTTTTTGCTTTTAACCCTGAAATTTCGAAGTTTTTCAAAACGAATTTTATGCTTGTTTAGAATAAAAGATCTTTTTTTTTACTGTTGACGATTTTTTTTACGAATGATATCTTTTAGGCTTAGGGGATACATAAAAGAAAAAAAAATTTAAGCTTTTTTGTATGGTAACATATAACCCAGTAACTAATCTTTTGGGGTTAAAATTGCCAATAACTGAAAATAGCGCGAAAATTTTGCGGTTTTTTGATTTTTGACTCGAGTTCTAATACTTGGGTTTTTGATGAGGCCAATATCATAAACGACTCAGCAAAAAATCAGAACTACCAGAGCGAACGCAAACACGCCCTCCTATGAAGATGACAAGGTTAGTAGACTAATATTATCCCACAAATTTTGTAAAACAAAAACAAAATTTACCATTTAGGAGTCGTATGCGGAAAATCTATATTGTAGTGCCAAAAAACGATTTTTCGTCAACTTATTTGAGGAACCAACATCTTGTTACTGATAACTCGTATTAAAAAAGTGATAAAACATTTTTTTTTAGAAATCTTTTATTTTATAAAATAAAAAATAAAAAATGCATTGTTTTTGAAAAAATTTTTGAAATTTTAGAGTACAAAGCAAAAAAACAGTATTTTCGAATTTTGACCAATTTTGTTTTAATTATATGATAAAAAGCCAATGTTAAAAAATCTTAAAAATAAATAAATAAATTTGGTGGCACAAAAAGCTCATGAAGAACTAGGGCCTACAACTCTCAACCATTCCTGTGTGCATGTCTGCAGGAATAGAGGGGACCTACAGTTTATTGCCGAATCCGAACGGCTAAGGTGAGCGGCACCATTCTATGAAAAGAGATACGAGGACGATTTGTCATTTCATCGCAAGTGGTAGTAGCTCCGAAAAAAAAAAAACATAAGGTGGAAGCGGCTGGTATTGAACCCCAGAGCTCTTGCATGACAGTCCATATTGCATTTACCATTACGCCACGGGCTACTACTGTTAAAAAAATCTTACCATGTATATTTTCCACATCAAAAATACATTTTTCTTGGGCTATAGTCCTCAACAGCAGTCAAAGATGATGTCAGACGCTTTTTTGCCATGAAAATTTTCCCGTGGCACTAAAGAACACACATCATATATATTTTTAAATGATTACAGAAAATTACAAATTTGGTTGTATCTTACTTTCTATTTCTATCTAATAAACCAAATTTTTTTATTTTTATTTTATTAGGTTTTATTGATAAAATTTGTAAAACAAGTTTTTTTTTTGTTTTTGTTTCTTCATCCGAATTATTGATATTTTTATTAAGCGCCGACTGATATGGTTTTAAATTATTCAAATTAAAACTGCGTTAATGACTCGCAGTTTGAAATTATAACAAAAAGGCGTTGAATATGACAAAGGTGAAATAAAATGAAACAAATGTTGAAAGACACTTGTTTAAAAATTGAAAAAAAAAACGTAGGTTTATTTATTTTGTTTATATGTATAAATACAAATAAATACTATGTATATATCTACATGATGTATTCCTTTATGATTGACTTGAAACGGTATTTATTTATGGTCATTCAATCCGATTGTGAGACACCCGCACCTAATCGGCAAAACGATAACATAAATTCGCGAAATTGACAAATAAGCCGGAAAGAAGATTAATTTCCATAATTTTCAATCATATTAGTTTTGGGTTGTTTAATAGTCAGAGACGAAAGAGTTGTTTTTTTGTGAAATTTACACCTTATACATTACAACCGACTCGAAATACATAACAAAGTTATCGCATATAAGAAACACAACCAAACCATTTTATCAATTTTGTTTAACTTTTTATATTTACAATTAATATTTAAATAAATAATTTATTACATAATATAGAATTATTAATTTTAATGCAAATAATTATATTTCGATTTAAGAAGAAAAAAAAATAAATTCTGTTGCAAAAAAAATATTAGATAATGAAAAATTGCTTAAAAATTTTACATTACGTCTGCTTACATATACTTTATCGATTATGGGTCACCACAGCAAATCATAATTTATTTTGCAACAACTACTATGAGGTCTATGGTGCCATCGCAACAATAATCACTAATTAGCTAGATAATTTATGATAATTTACAATACAACATCCTGGACTATATGAGAAATGATGACCTAAAGGCCTCTCTGTTTTGAAAAAACGGTTTATATATTATATTATACTTTTTTATCGATGAAGGTCGGATAAAGAAAGTTTTGCAACAAATCCAGAGATATAAAACAAATTTAAACGACGACGAATGGAATGCTTTGTATTTTTTGTCTAGTAAATTAGTTCAATATTAATGAAGGCCAGCCATAGGCAAAGTATAAATAAAGAAAAGTAAAGAGGGATATGATTGTATCAAATCAAATATTTTCGTTCATACCTACATTCTGATTGATTGGACCAGAAGATTATTACAAAGACATTATTATAGTTTAAATACGAAAAAACAGCAGATGTTATGATTTATGAATATTGTTTAATCGGGGCACACAAGCGGATTTTACTAAAAAAAACATGACAAAATATTTAAAAACAAAATTTTACGATTTGTTTTTTTTTGCATGCTAATTTTGTTTTGATATTACTCAAGCAAGCATTATCTGATCAATATGGCTTTTAATACTGTTTTTTTGTATATCCCATTGATTCCCTAAGTGGACAATTTTTTTGCTGTTATAATAAGAGGTTGATTGTTTTGTGTTCCCTTTTGTGTTTTCATTTGACACGTTTGCAGTAAAGTCTGTAAAGTTTTTGCACCATCAAATAATTATTGAAGATTTTAAATGAAACAATTTTTGGATTCTAATGAAATGTTTAGTAACATGCATTCATATATGTACATATATATGTATAGGTATTATAGGTACAGTATTTTTGTATTCTTACTCCGAAATCCTGTAATGGCAAATTACTGAGATTCAGACTCTGGAAGAGAAATAGATGAACTTTTTGGGTGTCATGAATTTAAATATTCTAGTTCAGGCAAGGTTACAGAAATTAGCTGTTTATAAGGCACCAGTAGAATGGAGAATTCGCGATAAAGTAAAGTCTTTAGGAATCTACACGACATGAGTCAATACTGGAAGAAAAAAATTGGCGAGAATTCTTCTAGTGTAAAAAATCTCTGACGAAATTATCTAAACCTCTGCTGATTACAGTTCCAACCTCGAGATTACTACAGTAGAGAAGTTACTGACGATTGCATTCTTAAGAAGGGTTTCTCAGAAACGTGTATCATAGAACACAAGTAACAAAGAGGAAGATGGTTTGAAACTGAGGGAGTAGAGAATCCCCTTAAAGAAAATAAATGTTCACGTTGCTAATGTCTAGTCAAAAGTGTTGAAGCATTATAGGTTAAAAACTCGCTGATTTTTCAATATAACAGGATTATCGTTGGTGTTCTTGACCAAGAATGTGGATTGTAGTGCACTGATCTCTATAATACACTGGATAGCGCATCCATACAAGTAAGTTGAAGCAATTTGAAGAATTGTTATAATGTTGAGCTGCCCATTTTTTTGTATAACAGTATAACTGTATAACATAATGAAATGAAAAAGAGACAACTCGAAATATTATAGGCAGGTTCAGATTTGAGATTACAGTGATCATTAAGGCTGGCGTGCACATGCAACTTTTCTGAAACTGAATAAAGTTTAATCACTAGTTAATGAACTTAAAAATCAATTAACGAGATAAACTAACACACAGACAACATTTATTCAGTTTTTCTTTCTCTCAATTTCTATTCCTTTCAGTTCCTTTCCTACTCTTAAGATAGGGAACGAAAGGGATAATGTACATTGTTTAAAAAAAATGAGAAACAATAGGCGTGTCCTACCAAATAAAATCTCACTGAGCGCTCAATTTCAATTTGACGGAGGCGAAATCATTTAGTGGGACAACATTCTCCGCTTAATTGTAAAGAACACATTTCTCATACTGAACTTTTAAAAAATAATTTTCAACTTTTGCTTAAAATACGAATCAAACGCTCGCAAACATTTTTATTTTAAAAAATTTGATCAGACAAATATTTTTCATCCACATTTTATTCCACTGAAGAGAGCATTTGTTTTCTACATTTCAGGATGTTTTTTTGTTTTTGTTTTAACTGTTAGTATTAGAAAGAGAAAAGATAAAGAGAATTTTTGGAAAAGCTCTATCAAATCAAAGCGAACAAATGAGAAGAACTTTTTGTATGCGTGTATACCACTTAGCTCCTCACACTTAAAAAAACATTGGAATGAAATACACATCGCCGTTAAACTTTTTAGTTGCATGTGCGCGCATCTACGTTTAATCACATAGGATATAGGATTTTTTTTCAGTTGGAGCAACAGTTTAATCTTTCCAATCAACAGATGAAAGAGAAAACAAATGAAATTGGGATGTATGGCGGTTCTGTTTCCTCTGAATTTCACGTGAAAGGCAAATATTGACTGCAGCGACTTTCTCTCTTGCCCTCAAATCAAAAAGTTTAATTATTTGGTTTAATGTGCACGCATATTTAAGTTAATCCGGCGAAAGAATTAAATTTCCTGAACCACGGATCAATATTTAAACCACAATTGTATAGGTACAAGGCACTAAATACTATTTCTGTTCTTAATACCCAACAATGCGTCTATAAATTTTTAGTCAGTCATTAAAAACGAAATGCTTATAAATGTAATCTGGATTTTGAGAAAATTAAAAAAAAAACAACCTGTATGTTAAGTTCCACGAAATCTGTCTATTCTTTAACAAATTGCTTGTTTTTTTTTTTTTTATTGATACCAACAATTGTATTACTAAGCTACATTCCTAAAAAAATATACGAACACAATCAAGTCATGCACTTTGCATTTACTTGAAAATTTGTTATTTGATATTCCAATTTTCACATTTTAAAATAAAAGGTATCTTTATCTGCAACCGGAATTTCCAAGTCTCCCAAAATAAATCTTGCGGGGCACCACATTCTCATCGTGTTAACTTGTTTTAAACAGAAACCTTATGCTAAAATTTTCATTAAAATTCATTAGTCGTTGAAAGTATCTTTTGGTAAGCCCTCCATTGAACTTGATGGTAACAATAAACCTTCTGGGCAGCATCAACGACCGAGAAGTTTTCAAGTTCAAGTTAAAATATTGAATAACCGTCCCATTGAACTTCGCTTAAAGTCATTCATTAAACGCCATATTAGATTGTGCGTGCCGAACAGCAGCAGCTCAGAGTGGTCTAAGTCTTGCGATGGGAATGCGAAGTCTCATTTCAAAGCTAAGCTCAATAAGAAACAGATCAATTCGGATCAATTTATTGAAAAGATTCTTTTGTTTTTTTTTGTTCGTTTCTGTTGTTGGTTGTTGTTGTTGTTATATAAATAGACGTAGTGTCAGTCATATTCTTAACATTATGTATTTAGTTATTCGTTGATGTATACCTAGTGCTTTTTTATTCTGTGAATAAAATATCTATGTAGTCAAGTGAAGTGCTAATTAAGACTGCATATGCGTTATGATTAACAAGTGCTAAGTTTGAGAGGAGTGTAGTCTTAGACTGACTTGATAGGAATATAAATAATGTGAAACATATTCTGGAGGAAGAGTGCATACAGCAGCCGAAGTGTAAAGTGATCAGTTTATAATAAATAATTCTTCATAACTGGAAATTCTAGAAGTGAAGCCTGCAAAAATAGCATCAAAAATTTACATCACAATCAAATTGAAGGTACAAATGGTTTCATAGAGTAAAATATAAATTTTAAAAAGACGAAGTTGAAAATAAGTCAATTTTTTAAAACTATGATGCATATATTGCATAAAAATAAAAAGTGAAAAATAGAATATTAAATTTCGTTGTTTTCGTTTTGTATGTTTGGAGTAAATCTTTTTAAATCCTGTCCTACTGCTCCATATTTTGTTTGTTTCATATTTTAATTTCTAAGAAGTGAAAAGAATTTTTTGTGGATACTCCTCGTAATAGTATTTAAGATATGCACCTACCAAGTTTAGTAATTCTCTCCATTAACTATTTGAGTTTTACGAAGATTTCTAGTAAACGACTATAATATAACTACAAATTCTATACAGAATACATACAATTGTATAAAAAAAAACTGTATGGTTGCACTTGTGAATTTCAAAAGTATTTTACATTGAATTTTGATTATGAATCTCAATCGACTTTTAGGAGTGGTCGGTGAAAGAAATTATAACATTTCAAAGGTAGGTGTCATCCTTTTCTAATATAGGCCGAAAGTAAAAATTTAAACTTTAAAAACGATAGGCGATAGACGAATAGATATTTCAGAGAAAATTTAGAAATATTTGAGCAACAAAAATAGTTTTTTTTTAATTAAAGGCTCTCCCAAACCAACGCGATTAATCGCCGCGACAATAGAAAACAACAATAACAATACGTCGTTGTCAAACAAATCAACACATTTTTGTTATTGTTTTCTATTGTCGCGGCGATTAATCGCGTTGGTTTGGGAGAGCCTTAATACATAATTTTCAGCCGCGAAAAAGAAAGTTTGTTCACTTTTTGTGAATTTCAAGGAGGTTTTTTTCATTTAGTGAATCAAAAATGCTTTGATGTTTTCAAACTTTCTTTGGACTTTCGTCAGTAAAAGGAAAACAAAATGATCGTAATAATGTTTTGAATGATTTTAAGGTAATACATTTCAGTTTATAAAAATGCCCTTAAATTTCCTTTAATTTTATACGTTGCTGAGATATTAAAAATCAAATTTATAAGATTTGTAGAAATACGAAAAAAGATAAAATTAATGTTCAATAAACATTTTATCTAACCAATATAATTTATTTCTCTGGTTCATGTACAATTTTAAATAAATTCTTGAAGAAGAAATTTTTATGAATACGAATTATTCGGTAGTGTGTACATTTACAAAGATAAATAAATAAAAACAATAATTTATGGTGGCCACAGAGCTTGTTTAGAATCAGAACTTAGTGACTTGCAACTTTCAACGTGGCAGGAATGGAGGAAGACAATTTGTTAAAACTAAAATCAATCATATTCATAATCAAAGATATAGGAATAAAATATTTTTGTACTATAAATTGAATAAAAATAAATTTGGTGGCACAAACGGCTCATGAAGAACCAGGGCCTGGCGACTTACAACTCTCAACCATTCCTGTGTGCGTGTTTGCAGGATTGGAGGGGACCTACATCTTATTGCCGAATCCGAATGGCTAAGGTGAGCGGTACTTTTCTATGAAAAGAGATACTCTTGGAGGATTTGTCACTTCCTTTCAAGAGGTAGTAGCTTCGAAAAAAACTTAAGGCGGAAGCGGCTGGTATTAAACCTCAGACCTCTGGCATGACAGCCCAACGCACAAACCATTACGACACGGGGCTACTACAAAAAATTATTGGGCCTTACCAATAATCAAATTTAGTTACGACTTAAATATTTCAGTAAAATGGACCATAATGGAATGGGCTCTAAATACTAAACTGTGCATGGTATTACCTAAATATTTACGTGGACTATAAATAAAGAACTATATATCGATTTGTTTGCAAAAAATTGAGAATATAATTAATGGTTAATTATTTAGGATCCATAAAGTTATCGTTCATTTCATTGCAATATTTAAGTCATAACTAAATTTGATTATTGGTAGGGCCCATTGTATTATAATATTATAAATTTATAAAACTTATTTTCTGGTTCTTTAAATATTGTCAAAAAATTACTTTTGCCCTTCAAGCTTAAAAAAAATACAAATACATCGTTTATAGTTCGCGCGTTATATTGTGTTGGTAATAATTTCAAAATATTGTTTCTATTTACTTGATCCATAGGGCATACTAAACTTGCCTACGCCATAAATATTCGAAACTATGTTTATACACTTTAAACCCCAGAAAACAATAAGAGCTAGTGCGTGGAATACATATTTTTTTGTATTATTTTGTCATAAGCAAATTGGCTATTCCATGCTTGATTCTTGAAAACAAAACAACATAGCACTTTTAACCTTAAAATTTAAAGTTTAACTAATCGATACAGAGTTGAGTGGATTTGAATGTGAATTCTTTTGTTAGAAAAAATCAGGGTATGCACAATATGTACATAAGTACTTTAAACAAAGATCATAGTTTTTAAGTATTGCCTCGATAGAAAAGGTTTATGATAAACCATATTATGGAAAAGTGTTGACATCGTTATGTAGTTTTGATGCTGAAAATAGTTCAGTTGAAAGTAGAGCTCTTGATTTTAAGCGTGTATTTAGCTACACGTGTATTCGTGTTAAGTGTACACGTGTAGTAACAAAAAATTACACGTGTAGGCGAGTAGGTTCTTAATCCACGTGTACATAAAAATACACGTGTAATTAAAATTCTTTTTTAAAACCAATAGGGGTATCCTGTTTTTCATCAAAAAAGTATTTGCGCAAAAAATATAAGCGACGCACTTGTAAATTAAATACAAGTAATTGAGCATAAGACGATTTTCTGATTTACTAAAACTAAAGCTATGCGAGAAATGAATAAACGCTTAAAATCATAAAAGCGATTTGCAATTGTAACAATAAATACACGTAACAATAAAAACACGTAACAATAAATACACGGAAAATTTAATTACACGTGTAAACACGTCCAATAGGGGGCGCTAGTTGAAAGATATTTTTAAGAACACTGAAATTCATGCAATTTATGTTTTCAAAACAATAATTTTATTTTATTACATTCCATAAAGTTTTAAGGTGCGGAACACAAACAAAATATTTTAAATCGAAGCAGCTAAAAATTTTAGATTTGCCGTTTGCGCTGTGAATGCGCATTTGACGCATTTTGGAACTCAGCCATATTTCAAGGCAGGGGTTATAAATAATTTCTCTAAAGGTGGGTTTGTTACGTTCAAATTAAAAAAGCGTATATGTATTGTATAGGTTAACAAAAATTTAATCTGGATCTGATTTTTCATGCGAATTTTTATGTAGGTATAACAAAATAATTGCGCTACTCCTCTGTAGTTCTCTTACTCTATTCTATCTATTTCACGAGATACCTTTCCAGCGTTATATAAATTAATATTTATTTCAAGAAAACAAACGGAATTAATTTTTTGTTGACTCTTGTTTTTCTTTTTGTATCTTCTTTGTTTGACTTTCTTCAGAATGTTTTTTTTTTAACATTTAAAAAAAAAGTTACTTAATTGTTTAGGATTTACTACTGAAAAGTTCGCATTTTCAAAAAAAAAAAAAAAAAAAAGATATGCACGTTTGGATCGCACGACCTTGCTGTTGCAAATAAAAACTTTAGTGTAGCATGTTGACGGTTTGATAATGTTTTGATATTTTTAAAGAAAAAATGTTTTAAAAGCCAATAGTAATAAAAAAAAAATACTTGATTTTTGTTTCTGTTGTAAAAAAAAAATATTTTCAAAATTTTCAAACGCAATATTGTTTGAATCACTGAGGAAAACTAGATGGCAAAATTATACTGAAATCGATTGATCTATTAAGAAGCTGTACGTGAATATGTAACTCGAAAATAAGGCACTTTTTTTTCCAAAAAATGCAAAACCATATTTTCGCAATGCGTTTTTTTTAATGCAGTTTTCTTACAACTACTGTGGTCAAAATAGGTACAAAGACTTAGCAAAATGGTAAGAGACATTTTGGAGAAAAATTGAAAAAACCGAAACATTTAAGCTATATATAAACAAAACCATTTGTAAATGTTCCTACCTTTTGCTTAAAACAAAATGTTTAATTTATTATGAATTCATTCCGTAATTAATCAAAAGTTGTAGGAGCAAATAAGAAAAGAAGGGCACATAAATATGTGCATAGTGTATATCTATGTTATATTTCTATTCTATATTGTATCTTTATTTTAATAAATCAATTTGAACGATATCAATATGCTCTAAGCTCGACTTGGCTTTGTAATAAATCACTTAGTCAGACTTTTATTTATCGTTTTCCGTCTATAAAAATATACCACTGATGGAAGTGATGTGGAATGAATACACTTGTATTTGATCCCATTTACTATACAATCAATAAAATTTCACATAAAAAATGCGTCTATACATATATGTACATATTACCACTTCAGTCATTGACCTTGATCTTCTTAAAATTTATATTCAAAACAAAATATAAACCAAAAATATTTTGAAACGCATGATACACTGAACTGAACTTCACGCCGCTGCGCTGCTGATTTGTAATTAATTTATATTATTCATTCCTAATTCATTATGCATTTTTATTGTTTTTAATTTTTTGGTGCAAGAATCTAGACTGTTGGTAGTGTCTCATTTTCATCAACTTAATTTGAAAGCCCAACTGGTTTCATAAATGGTAGGCTTTTTTTTTCTTTTGGCCTAGAGTTCCTATTTCCAATGTGATGGGAAATACTTGTTTACCTTAAAAGACAGGGTTAATCTTTTTCAGAACCTTGTGTAATATGTAAGTTGTTTTAATAAAATTGGCTTTTAATTTTATAATAACATTGACATGCAATTATTGTTCTATTCATATGTATTTCACTTCACTTAAATTAATTAATTAATTGTGCTGCATTTGTTTCATCCATGCAAGGTGTAACTAATTTGACTATTTACACAATTGATTGTTTGATGGAAATAATTAAGTATTTTTTTTTTGCGATTTGGGGTAGATACTATGTATATACTTCTAATTTGTAATTAAATATGCCAAGTTTCATTAAAATTCATAAAAATAAAATTATATAGCCCGAGATTTTGATCAAAATTGATATTACAATTACAGCCAAGGCAAAAAAAGTGGTTTATTGAATTATATCTCTATCTGATCGCTTACAGCCAGAACTTGGTAGGTATACAGAATTTTTTTTGGGACCTCCCCTGACACGTTTTTTAAATAATTTTTTAAGATCCTACGATAAACAAATTTTTAGTCTGTATCGATGAATCTTTTCTACTTTGAATTGGAATCAATGGTTTCAAGTCTGATATTAAAACAATAAATGCTGATATGACACAGGGTTCTATATTGTATTCTTTACTTTACTTTAGATGGCGCTCACAGCCTAGGATGGACTACGGCCTCAACCAACAAGCCCATCCAGCCAGCTCGGTCCCTAGCTAGCTGCCTCCAGTTACGAACTCCAAGTTGGCTGATGTCGTTCTTGACTTGTGTGCGCGGGGTCTTCCTCTGCTGCGCAGACCGTCAGGGCTAGATTCGAAGACTCGCTGGTGCATCGGTGTCCATACGCTCCACGTGTCCCAGCCATCTCAGCCGCTGAATTTTCAGCTTCTTGACCAGGTCGACGTCACTGTAAAGCCCGTAAAGCTCGTTGTTAAATCTTCTCCTTTCATACTCCATCGATACAGGCTGGACCGAAAATCACCCGAAGAATCTACCTTTCAAAGCACCCAGGCAAATTCTCATCTGATTTTGACAGGGTCCGTTCTTCTGTCCCATATAGAAGGACCGGGATGATTCGCGTCTTATATAAGGTCTCCTTGGATCTTTGGGAGAGGGCTTTTTTACTCAAATGCCTTCTTAGCCCAAAGAAACAGCGATTGGCAAAAGTAATTTTTCGTTTGATCTCTGCAAAATGATGTCATTTTGCGATGTTCTAGTGGAGCCCAGGTAGACAAAGTCCTTGACGACTTCCCAGTTGTATTTATCCATATCGTGACGTGTCGCCCGAGTCGACGATATTGAGATTCCTTTCTCGATGATAGCATATACTTCGTCTTGTCCTCATTAACAGCCAAACCCATTTTCGCCGCCTCCGATTCAATAATTGCAAACGTGCCGGTAACAGCTCGCTTCCTTTTCCAAAGGATGTCAGTATCATCAAGAACGATGTTAAACATGTTACATGATAACGCGTCGCCTTGCCTCAAACCTTTCTCGACATCAAAGGGTTCGTTCGGTGGTGTTCTTAGGGGCCGGTTATAGCGATCAGAAAAAAATTCTTTTTGATAATTTAATGTTTTATCATACGATTTTATTTATAAAAAGAATTTAAATCGATGAAAAATCACTTAAAATATTTATTTCATAAACAAAATTTTTGTTGGAGGAAATACTTTCTCTAAGAAAAGTACTTATTCATTTTTCTGATGGAAATTCCTTACGAAAAACGAGTTTCTATCAGAAAATGCTTTTTGTAGGACAAATATGTCCTCCAAAGAAAATTTTTATTATGAAATAAATATTTTAAATGATTTATCATCGATTTGTATCCTTTTTATATTTCAAATGATATGATAAAACATTAAATTATCAAAAAGAATTTTTTTCTGATGCGTTTTTTCTGATCGCTATAATCGGCACCTTACCTACTTTGACAGAGCAGCTAGATTTCTTCATCGTCATTCTGCACAAGCGGACGAGTTTGGCAGAGATGCCGAGATGCGCCATGGCTCTGATAGTTCGCCTCTGTCTACGCTATATCATATGCGATTTTAAAATCGATAAAGAGATGGTGTGTATCGATTTGAAACTCCTGAGTTTTTTCCAAAATCTGTCGGAATGTGAACATTTGATCGACGGTTGATTTTCCGGGCCTAAAACCACACTGATAGGGGCCGATCAGATCGTTGACAAAAGGTTTTAGGCGATCACTCAGTATAGATGACAGGATTTTGTATGCGATGTTGAGGAGACTTATACGTATGATTTGAAGATGAATATTATTACGATAAAAAAGGCGTTTAAGAATTTTTGTATGCGCACTGATTCTAAAAATTCCTCGCACGAACTTGCTCTTGTAGTAAAACTTTCTTCAAATTTTAAAGATTGAGTATTCTATAATATAAAACACATAATTAATAATTATATGTATAGATATGTATTTATCCATTTAATAAATTAAAAAATGGAAATTTGAATATGGAAAAAAAGCATGAAACACGATTTTTAAATATATAAAACAATTACTTAAAATGTTTTTATCTCAGAATGAAGAACGCCATCTCAATTCTTAAAAAAAAAATATGAATTTATGCAAACAAAAATTTTAAAATCGTAGGAGCGGTTTCTTGAAATTTGGTATGCCATTTTTAAGAAGATAATAATATACAACTAAAACCGAAATTTCAAAAAAATTTATCAGTCCGTTTTCAAAAAAATTATTAAAAAAAAAAATTGATCTTTATTTTTAAAAATCCATAAAATATTTTTTTGAAAATATATGTGTGCAGTATTATTCTTATTTGATAAGACCTCATAAGTAAAAATTTTGATCAAAATCGGTTAAGCGGTTAACGAGAAAATCTAAAACAAAAAAACGGTTCTATGGCAACGATTTTTGGTAAATTTGGTTAGAGCCGTTTTTGAGAGAAATAACTTTTTTTTTTAAAACTGTTGTATGGCAAGTACCGTTATTTTTTGAGCTAAAAAAGTTTCGATTTCCCCTCTAGGGAATCACCAAAAAATCTTATGCTCCAAGTTTGAAGAAAATCGCTTTAGGGACCTAAGCTGTAGGCCGAGGTACAGACAGACAGACGGAATTGCGGGACCCACTTTTTTCGTGTTCTCTATCATCGTAATATCAAGTTTGATTGTTGTTTCAAGTTCGATTTTTTACACGAGTTCATAACTTGCCCTTATAGTACCTATGTATGTATTTTGCAAGTGTATCGAACTGCATCATGAGTCTGGCAACTCTGCAGTCGATGTATTTCAAATAATATAAAAAGCTTATGTAAAACTTAACGAAAGAATAATTTTGCTCTATGAAATGTATGAAATGACGAAAGTCAGTTGGAAGAACTAACTCAAACTAGAAGGTCGAAGGGCGATGGATAAGAATAAAACAGTGGTTTTTCAATTAGCTTTCCACTTAAATCTTGTGTTTTATTGTGATGAAATTGGTTCTTTTTATAGTCATGGATGATTCCCGACCAGGGAATCTGGTTTGTATATTTAATCATTAAATTTCCACTGAGCTACGACACATCAAGTAAGAAAACATTTTTATGGAACGCTTTTTGATTTTAGAGTTCCTCAACTTTGTCGTTGAAATTAATTGTCAAAATTAAAAAAAGTTTTTTGCTTTGTTTCTGTCATAGATAATTATAATTAAGCAACCCTTTAATTATAAAATGGTGAAATCCAAAAACTAATGCTAGTTTTCTCTATTCTTTTTCTAGAAATACATAGAAAGCGAGAATGCTACTAATCCTGTGTGCATGCTTAAGCTTGGCTTCACAGATTCGATCTCAACCCTTGGTTGATCTAGCATTAGATCTGGAGACAAGTATTTTCAATACTCGCATCCCCGATACAAAGATATTCCACACAACCTATGACTTTATTGTCGTCGGAGCAGGGTCTGGTGGTGCTGTAATTGCAAGCAGATTGAGCGAAATCGAGAATGCAACGGTTTTGCTCTTAGAAGCTGGAGATCAAGAAACTTTTCTAAGTGATGTTCCTATAACAGCCGCTCTAACCCAGATAACACGCTATAATTGGGGCTACAAATCGGATCCAGTCGAAAATGCCTGTAAGGGTTTAAAAGATGGCGTTTGTAATTGGCCAAAAGGAAGAGGTCTCGGTGGAACGAGTCTTATAAATTTCATGCTCTACACACGTGGTCATCGCAAGGACTACGACTATTGGTCTCAACTTGGAAATACCGGATGGAGTTATGACGAAGTTCTACCCTACTTTAAAAAATCAGAAAGAATCGGTATTCCTGAGCTAAGGGATTCCATATATCATGGTCATAATGGTAATCTTGATGTTCAATACGCAAGTTACACTTCAAAAGTGCTAAGGGCTTTCTTAAAATCAAGCAACGAAATGGGTTACAATATAACCGACCCGAATGGTGAACGATTGCTTGGATTCAGTAGATCTCAGGCTACGATTCGAAATGGAAGGCGTTGTAGTACTGCAAAAGCTTTTATTAGACCTGCTGCTGGCCGCCCGAACCTTTACATCTCGATGAGGTCTAGGGTCACAAGAATTTTAATTGATCCCAAAACAAAGCAGACTGTGGGAGTAGAATTTATCAAAAATAAGAAAAAGCGAATTGTATATGTGAGAAAGGAAGTGATTCTCTCAGCCGGAAGTATATCTTCGCCGCAACTTCTAATGCTGTCTGGTATTGGACCCTCAGAACATTTAGCAGAATTTCAGATACCAGTGATTCAGGATCTTAAAGTTGGATATAATCTGCAGGATCATATCACGCTGACAGGTTTGGTATTTTTGACCAATGAATCTTCATTGAGTGACAAGACTTTAATGAACCCATCCGATGTGATGCAGTACATTCTTCAAGGAAAAGGGCCCTACACGATTCCAGGAGGAGCAGAAGCTTTTGCATTCGTTAGAACAGAAAGTTCGACTTATGGTAAAAGATATCCTTTCAGATTTTTGTGGCAGAAATATAATATGTAATTTTCAGATAATGACTACCCCGACATGGAGATTGTCCTCGGTGCTGGATCCTTGAGCGGAGATACTATGGGTACCATGAGAGATTTACTTGGAATCACAGAAGAGTTCTATGATAAAGTTTTTGGAGAAATTATCGACAAGGTAATGTATATATCCGATGTGGGATCGATGTAGTTAATTCTTCATTGTCAATTTCCCCACAGAACACATATGGAATGGTTCCGGTGTTGCTGCGGCCTAAAAGCCGAGGGCGGATATCTCTACGAAGTAAAAATCCATTTCACTGGCCGAGAATGCAACCAAATTTCATGGAACACGAAGATGATATACGAGCAATGATAGATGGAATAAAGATGGTATTATAAAATTTTATAACTTACTTTAGTTCCTCAAATAAAATGCTATTTTTGTATAGATCTTACAAATCAGCCAAACCAAATCAATGCAGAGGATGGGTAGTCAATTCCATACTAAACCATTTCTCGGATGCGAACATGAAGCTTTTAATAGTGAAGCCTATTGGAGGTGTTGTCTAAGATTGTATGGATCCAGTTTGCAACATCAGTCGGGAACATGTAAAATGGGTCCAGTTTGGGATAATGAAGCTGTAGTTGATCCCGAATTGAAAGTCAAAGGAATACAAGGACTTCGTGTTGTTGATGCTTCAATAATTCCCATTATCCCGGCTGGCCATACAAATGCAATTGTAATAATGATTGCAGAGAAAGCGGCAGATATGGTAAAACAATCTTGGGGTCTATTGTAGATTTTTAATTAAAGATGTCACCAAGAGAGAGAGGAAACAGCCTGTGATTTTAAACATTAACTATAAAGAATTATCATTAGACTATTAGACTATAATTACACTTAAACAAACATTTATAGATTATAATAATAAATTATTTTATTTTTATTTCATAAAAGCACTTTCAAAACAAAAACTCATTTTGTAAATATTATTTCGTTGCATTTTAAATTAAATATTCTAAAAAGAAATAAAAAAATTACACTTCAATCTAAAAATTAAATTTATCATGTGTAACAATTTTATCAGAATGGACTTTGCATTTTAATATTTCTTACGGCTATATTATTGACTTTCTTCAAAGCTAGGGACCGAGCTGGCTGGAGGGGCTTGTTAGCTTAGCTATCGCTAACCGCATTTCGTTTAGGTCGTCTGGACGGAAATTTTGACCACCATCGTCCAGCCGACCTAAAAGAAGTGCGGTTAGCGATAGCCAAGCTTAAAACGTACAAGGCTGCTGGTGCGGATGGCCTGCCAGCCGAGCTGTTCACAGCAGGGGGAGATGAATTGGTAGGGAGTATACACCAGTTTATCTCCAAAATTTGGTCGGAGGAAAGTATGCCCGATGAATGGAACCTCGGTGTAGTGTCTCGGCTGGACGATGGTGGTCAAAATTTCCGTCCAGCCGACCTAATTGATTTTAGGATAATATCGTGAGCTATCCCCTTTTCTAGCAGTAGCCCGTGACGAAATGGTTAGTGCGATCGACTGTCATGCCAGAGATCTGGGTTCAGTACCAGCCACTTCCACCTTAATTTTTCCGGGCTACTGCCACTTGCGAGAAAGTGACAAATTCTCCAAGAGTATCTCTTGTCATAGAAAAGTGCCGCTCACCTTAGCCGTTCGGATTCGGCAATAAACTGTAGGTCCCCTCCATTCCTGCAGACACGCACACAGGAGTGGTTGAGAATTGTAAGTCACCATGAGCCCTTGTGCCACCAAATTTTTTTTTTGAGTTATCCCCTTTTCTACAAGATGTGATTTTTTCATCAAAACCCATCGTTAGATACATCAAATGAAAGGTCTTTAAAAACTTTGTTAGTACGTGCAAACCAAGAGCTTATACAGCATGCGGTTGTCGAAATTATTTAATCTAAAGTGATATAACTTTATTTCAATTTAATTCTAAATGGCAATATCTCCGTAGAGGAGCTTCGAAAGTGGTTGCCGTTGCGGTTTTTAAATCCTCCATTATTTATTGAATATTTTTCTAAAACTGAAATTCGGAAGCTTCTGCAGAGTCTGATTCTTAAAATATTTCCATCCGAAATAAATTTAGTGCTTCCATTTCTGTTTAGTTATGCGCATCTGTCAAAATCGAAAGAAAATGGCGGGTGAAGTGCCCGATGATTTACAGTTTTGGGGACACTCGGAGTGTGTTTCTTTATTCATTCCGATATGTCCAGAATATTCGGAATACCAGTTTTGCGTTTTTTTATTCCACAGAACATTCCGGATAAACTATTTTGTTGTTTCTTTATTCATTCCGGAACGTTTGGAATGCATTCTTTTTATTCCATGTGAAGTGTGGAATAAAAAGAATAGAAAAAGAATACTGGGCGCGTTCAGTATAATTGATGTTCTTAAACTCAATTATGGCAGATTCACATTAGTGTTAATTATTTAAAAACAGCATAATACCGCGAATTAATGAACCAGAGTATAATTTTATGCATTTAATGTAAAATTTACTAAACTTTTGACTTTGAGAATACAAACCTATCCAAAATAAAAACATTTATTTCTTCAATTGTTTTGACATTTCACCGAACAACTGGATTGCCATTCTTTTTGTTCTAGTTTTGTTTCTTTATTCATTCCATTCTGGATATTCTGGATAAACATTTCGTCTATTCCATCCATTCTATTCCTCATCCGGAATAAATAAAGAAACACACTCTCGAATAGCAATTTTGTATTCCTGACAGTTTGATTTTGACAACCTACCTATCCTATAGTATGTTGCATTTGATGTGTGAACTGTTCACAACATAATTGAGATGAAAATTTCAACGCTTTGTTCTTTGTGTCAATGTATATATATATTTGTTGGTGTGTTTTTTTTTTGTACTACTGTTTACACAGTACGAAAGCTATGAGCTTTTACACAAACCAACGAATATGTACTACATTGAAACCAAAAGCATAATTCACAATCTATAAATTAATTGGTCTCACATTTATTAAGCTTTCTCCACCTCAGACAACAACCTACCGCGAATTTCTCTCAGTGCGCATGAAATGACAAACGAAAACAAATATTAACCCATATATTTCATAGAATAGAAATTGCTCTCTCAAATAATTTTCAAATGCGCTTTCCTTCTCGAATTATTGGATTTAATGGAGTATTTTCATCCAACGCAAATGTATATTAAACGTCAAACCTCAGTTGACGTTCGGTTAGCGAGGCAAAAGGAAACGGTTCTGCTGCGTGTGTAAATATTTTAAAATATTGAGAAAAAAAAGATTCTGTAGCGAAGTTTATTTACCCTTAGCTTTAGGTGTAAACATTTATCCCAACAAAAAAAAAGAAACCGAAAGAAAAATTAATCAAAATAATGAAAAGTGACATAAAAATACCCTAAGAAAACGCATTTTCATTTTTTCTTGCAGCACATAGAAAGGAAAAAATTCATCACTTAAACCTAAACTATAAGTAAAACTTCGAAAAAAAGAAAGGAATAAAAACAGTTTTCACACGCGAAATAAAAGGTTGGTTGACTTATATGAAGAAGTTGTAAATCGATACGTGAACTTGTTGTTACATTGTGTGTGCGTTACGTTCGTTCGTTTCAAAGGGAGGGGTCATAACTCATAATTACACTCAGGATCTGAGTTGCAAGGCGGTGGCGGTGGCGGCGGGCGTGTAAGCTCGCGTGTTCTATATTTTCACTTTTGCTCTGCCTTAACCCTTTTTTTTTCTTCAACCAACCCATACCCCACCCTAACCGGAATAAATTAAAATCGAAATGCCCATTTGAGAGAGTAAAATAATAAAAAAAAAGGGTAAAAGTAACAAAATTGAAACCAAACCGGATGACATACCACTCCGAGATTTAAATTACTTTCCGGTAAAAGAAAAAAATGGAAATCCCGTCGGTTAAAGTGTTGAGGCCACCCACAATACCCGCACCGGCTCAAACCTACTGACTCCTCATCCTCGTGTTGCGTCGCGTCGCTTTAAAACGACTCTTATCGTGGCCTCCTTATGCCAGTCTGTCAAAAGGAGGAACGGTTAAGCGGTAACGGAAAAACCAATACGTCATGTCATGTTGGATATATGCTGCTGCTGCTTGTGTTGCATACTTAACGAACACAGAACTTACAGGGGTGGAAAGTCTGAATTCTTAACTCGCATTGCCACACATTGCACCACCAATAAATAAAAGTCGGAATACCAGTGAACAGGATTCCAGCACAGAGAACACAGCAGGAAACACAAAATAAGAATATAAAAAAAAAATATTGAAACAACAACAACCAAAGGAGAGAAAGGACTCGAAAGTCCTAAGCTGGAGAACAAACTACGAGCGAGAGAGAACGAATTAATAACTAGACAGAAAAAATTATGTGCACTATATGTTTACAGTGAAGCACTCATTTGTCCTGTTATGCCAAGGATTTGATATTTGAACTTTAGGTGCAATAGCTGAGGGAGATATATCACAATCATCATCATACGCTTTTACAGAAAGGGCAACAAGGCGAGGGGGTATTGTTTTTTTTCCACCTTACGCCATCAAATCAACCAACCAACCAACAAATACCCTTACTATATAACATTGGAGCTTTGAAGTGTGGCATCCTTCAACCCTCTTTGCCTCAAAACACAAAGCCTTCTTTTATATGTAAAAAGGACTCGCAGTTCTCAACAATAACAACGAACAATGTCAATGACGTTGACGTTGACGTCGACAACGAGCTGCGCGAGGACGGAATTTTAATTTGCATTTAATCGCTGTTGCATATGATTTATGTGGCAAAATCACCCCCTACCACCCCTTGTTCATCAGGTCGACCGTGTTGCCTGTCAACCAGCCAAAAAAACTTAGATAGCCATCCAGCCCCGGCCTTG
The DNA here is from genome assembly GCA_947049315.1 of Epistrophella euchroma. Lineage (NCBI taxonomy): Eukaryota > Metazoa > Arthropoda > Insecta > Diptera > Syrphidae > Epistrophella > Epistrophella euchroma. The sequence continues at coordinate 130,940,016 of OX346246.1, forward strand.
TTTCAACTAAGCAATCGTTGAAATTAACATATACGACAAACCATCACATACAACTGTACTCATTTTTTGAACTGAACATAGAAGTAAAGGAAGGAGCGCAACAATTCTGTGACAAAATGTGAGTACTGTACTGCATTAATTAAGCAAATAGGGAGGGAAATACCAACAGCGCGACATTGTATTTTTGGGTGTGGGACACGCGGAAGTATGGAAAAAGGCATATCTATTTTTTAGGTTTAGGGAATCGTTGCTAACTGTTATATTGATAGCATAAAGTGAGAAACAGATTGAAACAGGAACAGCACCGTTAACAGCAACAGCGTCCGCCATTAATTTAAAACTAACGTATTTCAATTGTGCAACACAGACAAGAACAGCAACAGCAACGTCAATCGCGCCGTTAGGCCTAAGTCCTAAATTTGCTGTTGCTGGTGTGGTACCACAAAGAAAATACTTTGATTTGAAACGTCAAACAGATACAAATGTAGGTGCTGTTGCTGGTGGCAATGTGTTTGAGAAGGTTTTGCTGGCCAGCGTGCTGTTTGCTGTTAACGGTGCTGGTGCTGTTGCTGGCCTAATCTGTTTAACGCATAAATTATATTTTTTCTTGCGAAATAAGTCAGCTGTCGTAGGAGGCTTAGATTTCAGACTTAGGTATCCTTTTGGATTAGCTGTTATTTCACAAGTGATTAAATCAGCAAAAAATCTCAACACGTCCAACTTTTGAAGCGATCGACTTTTATTTTTTTGTAACGGCCTTTGTTTACCTATTGAAGGTAAGATTATCTATCCAAACTTATTGAGTTAACTCGGGTTTAACTTAAATCTTGCACTGAAAAACTAGGACCAAATGTCTATTTAGAATACAGTCCCCGAGATTTAAATGAGTTTGTGAGAACAAAACTGTCCACTTGTAAGAGCTCGAAAATTCTGTCAAGATAGGAGTTCTTTCTATATGGAATATAACTTTATGACAAGTCAAATTGACGGTTATGAGAAAGTGAGTTGGTGCGCTTGAACACATCAGCATTTTTTGTTTTTCTATAATTTCATTATAAAAGGCATGGTGTATATTTCCCCAAAATTGTTTGGCAAACTAACGTTTCGCGGGGATTTATTTCGCCGTTTCCCGTTTTGCATTTTGTATTCAAAATTTCGTTATTTTACGTTTTACTTTTAGCAAATTACGTTTCGTTTTGGCGAATAATTATTTTGCAACGTAAACGCGTTTAGCCTATAGGTTAGTAAAAACACTACGCCAGTGGTCTCCAAGACCGCACGTAGTTGTTATGTGATTTTTTTTTTTTTTTTCAATTTATTTGGTACCTACTGTTGTTTTGATGTAAAAAAAAAATAGAGCGGCAAAAATATTCTAAGATTACTTTAGCAAGAGATGTCTGATGAGGAAAATATGCCAGACGAGGATTGTAGTGACGTGGAACCCGATTTTACCGAAGATTCCGTCCTGTTTGAAGAGAAAATGTACGGAAACTACCGCGAAAAAATTGAGAATGTTGTGGGCAGTGATGCCAGATGAGATTTTTAAAATCCCACCATATTTGACAAAAAATCCCACCATTTTTGTACTGGAGGGAAAAAAAAACCACTATGTTTTTTCTGTTTTATTGTGAACAATTACTTACTTCTAAATTTTATGTCTCAACTGAGTAAAAGTTTACCTACTGAAAATGATTTTTTAGCGAAGAAAAAAAAAATACATTAAAAACAATAGCGCAAAATTTTAAACAGCCTGATATTAAGGTATTAGCACAATTTTACTGAACAATTTTCTAAATTTGAGGCTCTTTACTAAAACTTTATTAGTTTTAAACATTTTTTAAATAGTATCATACTACCTAATTTCCTAACAAACTCACTGAACACACCTAAAACAGTGACAGCTAACGCTATTTTCACATTCGTAATTGTCAAATTGACATTTCGAGTTAGTATAATACTAACAAGATGAAAAAAAATATAAAACAGGCATTTGGCGATTTTAACGCGCCTAAAATTTAGAAAATCCTGTTTTTAACCTAGAATCATACTACAAATGCCTAAACATCATATCAAATCAACTGAAATTTTGCGCCATTTTTTTTAAAATAAATCATAATTCACTTCATATAATAAATTAATTTTGAACATTCTTTGACTTCGTTCAGGATGTTAAGTAAAATATTAATAAATAAATTTATACCTTCAGTACATTTTCATTCTCCGCGATTTGTCCATTACCTATCTGTAATTTGTTGTGGGAATGTGTAAATAAATATAAAAATATTACGAAAGGGAAAAACAGTATAGTAAAGCATTCCGCATTCGTGTAGTACGGTTAAAAAAGAATTTCTGTTCTTGGGTATGAGTTAATCTATTTTAAATGCAGAGAACAGCCATAAGAAAAGAAGAGCACAACGGCAAAAAGCCCATCCATCTTTTATTTCTTAAAAAGTATCTCTCCTTGTTGATATATTCTCTGTGTGCATATCGGATTAACAGGTTAAATAATTTTTTATCGAGGGTGCAGTTAAATTATGAATATGCTGTAAGAAAAAAATTTGAAGGAAAATAGAGAAGTGGTGAATTTTTTAAGTTGTGGTTATTGTAAAAATAATATTTCCACCCATAAAAAAATATTTCCAATACTATCCCACCATAAATCCCACCATGGAATTTTTCCCACCAATATTCCCACCAAGCTCATAATTTCCCACCATTTTGGTGGCAAAAACCACCAATCTGGGAACACTGGTTGTGGGGCTGCAATTTTGTAGAACATTTTCTTTTTAATTTTTGTTTAATTACTGTTTGATTCCTTTAATTTCGCCCGAAATGAAAGCCAACAAATTGCAAAGCAATTGAATGCCAAATAAAAAAGGTGAACAACAAAAATTTTAAAATTTTTATTTCGAAGTAGGAAAACTTGTATGTGTGTATGTATGTACAATGTACATATACCTAGATGTATTAGTACGGGAGCTAGCAACGTCGAAAAAAAGGTGATTTAAACAGTCCTGTTTTTTTAATATTTCGTTCCTCTCACTACCACGGTTTGAATGAGGGGAGTCTGGCAGGTGGGAGGTGTTGCGTTTTCCTGGAAGCGCACCTTTTCTAACGCTAAAAAAAATGGTTTTCAAAGTCATTTTAACGGTCTTAATTTTTTTTTGATTGGGTTCTAAAAACTGTTCACAATATGAATATATATGTCTGGCAGGTGTCTGACGTTGCAAAATCCTCGCCAGACGTTATTTTATATTGAAGAAAAATAAAAAAATTATTAAAAAACAATGGCAATACCTACAGTTATGTAATTTAGCTTGTTGAAAAACTTAGAAAGTATTCTTTGATTATGTTTTTAAATTATTAAATTTAAGTGAATATTTTATTTAATATTCAATTTCAAACTCCGAATTAAAAAAACAACAAAAAATGCTACAATTATTATTTTTTTCTTAAAAATTGTACTTAATTAAGTACCAGTTTCGCTTTCAGTATTCAATACTCTTATCAATTTTTAGTCAAACGTTAAAAACTAGATGGTTCTATGTCTTTTTAACAGTCTTAATTTTTATCTCATCCGGTTCTACAAACTATTTGCAATATTTAGTAACCCGTCTGACAGGTGTCTGACGTTGCTAAAACCTTGCCGGACACTATTTTGCAACTTAAAAAAGAACATATTATGATATACATATTTCAGTTATAAGGATATAAAATAAATTCGGTCGGATAAGAAAGTTAAAGTCAGTTCTGAATATAAAAGTTAATATTAGAATAAAAGTATAGAATACAAGTAAGACAACATTTTTTGAGAAAAATTTACAAAATAAATGACCATGGACAATTTTGTACTGACTTTGGGCCCGCTTTCAAAATTTGCTCTATAGTTATGAAACGTGTCATCAAATTTAATTTCTCAAAAAATATGCATCCAAAGAACTTGATTTAAAAAGCAAATAAAAGAATAAAATATTGGCTTTCAAAAAAGTTATAACAGATCATTGTAATGTATTACTTTTTCCATTTTCATTAAATTTTTCAGAAATTTTCCCTCCCCGGCTAAGGGGGGGCAGATATAAGTTTTTGGTCATGCAATTTTTTTCTTAGAATAATGTCAGAAATCATTCCCCAAAATACCATGGACGAATTAGGGGACATCCTGTATAACATTTTATTAAAAAAGATTTAAACGTATAATTTTAATCAAAATGAAATTTAAATGTCGAATGCTATGGGGGGCTGATTTCTAAAATTTGTTTTACTAAAGTTGAACTCTTCCTTTATCATTTTTGCAAACCTGAACTTAAAAGATTGTTATAGTTTATCACTATTTATGTACAAACACAAAAATAAAACTTATTGAAGGTTAAAACTTTTAGTGAATTTTTGTTTCCCATTGCTGATTTCAAAGTTTTTTTTCCATTGAAGTTTTTAATATGAAAATCTACTAAAGTATAGCTCCCATAAGTAGATTATAGAAAAACTAATTTAATATAATTAATTACTGTATAGAAATGCTTGGAAGGTATTTTTGTTTTTATTTTTTAGATCATTTATAACAAAAATTGTCCAAGAGTGCATTCAATCGAGTGATTTCTTCGTTATTTTTGAAATAAAGTTATTTAATTTAAATTAGTTAAATTTTTGGCAGATGGCAATAAACACATAAATATACATACCTATGTACATACATATGTATAGGCAGGCAAATTTATCTTTTCCTTTTCATTATTCTTTTATTTTATTTTCAATTTAGAAATGCAAAATATCCTTTAATTGTCAAATATATGGTTAAAAGTAAATAAAACTAAAAAAGGCAGTCAACAATTTTAAATTTGAAAACATGAGTAATGTGAGTTACGCAAAGTGGGTTTACTTTAAATACCCATCAAACTTATAAGGACAATAGTAGTTTTGATGATATAAATGAGAGCAATCAAATTGAAATCTGAATTATGTATGTATGTTTACTTCGGTTTCATTTCTCGAAATTATTTAGAATTTATTTCACAACAAAAATCTATTTAACGTTCAGTTCGGATTCGGATTCGGGACAATTACAAAACTTACAGCGGCTCATATCGATCAAATTCAGACTGGACTGCGCCAGAGTCCAATAACCTCTCAAATACGCGCTATCTATTATCGGCGAAACCGCGGCGAAATTTTTGAACGATGTTATATTTTCTATTGAAAAATATAAATCACTTTATTTAAAAAAATTAAATTTGAGTTACAGTTGATGAAAGTTTAATTGATTGGCTCAAATTTCAAACTTATTTGCTCATTGGCTAAATTGATTTGCGTTTAGGTTAAATTTATTTGATTTTTGTGATTATTCTATTTTCTTAGACTTACGCCCAATTTCTTCACATAGGTACTAAGCTAGCTTAGAACCCGGTCTAGCTGGCCCTGGTACTGGGTCCTAACGAAAATTTAGTACCTGAGCATTTCTTCACATCCTTAGTACCCGATCTAAGTTCACACAGCGGTACTAGGAACTCAATACGTCTAAAACTGGTCTAATACTGATTTTGACAACATTTTGGCATTTTAAAAATTATTTTGATATTTATTTAAAATTTACGTCAGTTTTTGTGAAGTTTTTAATTAATTTTCGACAGAATTTACCTGTCTTTGATTTATTTATTATGTTTTCTGTTTGTTTAAAAGATGAATAATAATAATTATAATATTGTGTGTTGCATTGAATTTCTTCTTATTTAAAATATGTGAATATTTATTTTGTGTTTGTGGTAATGATTTCGCCGAATTTGTGAGTTTTTGTAGTGTTTCGAATTAAGTTTTGCGTGTTCGCGTTTGACCACGGACCTACTAATGGGATAACCAAATTCGCAGGCTTCAAAATGTGTGCGCCTAATTCAAATATTGGTGAAATATTGAACCGAGCATCAATTCCGGTCCATTTTTTAACAAGGGTCAAGGAATCGGTAAAATGCATAAGCAGCCACTTCAAACTCTGAAAATGTTGCTGGCTTTTATCCAAAGTTGAAAATTTAAAAACCAATAAAATTAAAAAAAAAACGCTCTTATGTTACATTTATTTAAAAAAAAAGAAATGGTCAAGAAGTTATCAAAACTGAGCAATATCTCTCGTACGAACATTGTCACCACCAAAAACTAAATCCGTTTTCTACACAAGAACATCACACAAAATTAAAAAAAAAAAAAAACTAGAATTAACAACGTTAACGAAAAAACGCACTTATTACCTATTTCTTCAGAAAAAACAGGCAAGAAATGGTCAAACAAAATGAAATTAATTGCTCTGATTTGAGTATTAACCTGTTAGACTGTCGATTTCGAGGTCCTAGCTTAAACCAAGTCCTAACTAGTACTCGGTACCAATTTGACAGGACTAGGGCTTAGTACTTATGTGAAGAAATCATTTGGTACCGATTTGAGTACTAACAACTGGTATAATAACCAGGTCCTAGCTGATTTTGAGGAGCTAGCTAGTACCGAGTCCTAACTAGTACTCGGCACCAAATTGACAGGACTAAGCCTTAGTACTTGTGTGAAGAAATGAGTTGATACCGATTTGAGTACTAACTTTAGGGCTAGTAACGGTACTTGCGTTAGGACTCTGTGAAGAAATTGGCTGTTAGAGTTTCAGAAAATTTAATAGGTATGCACTTACATATACATATATTTGTAAAAAAAAAACATTTCATGCTGAATATCAAACTTTGTTTATAATATTTTTTCCCTAAGAACGGATGTTATAATTTTACACATGTATATGGACATTTTACATTTTATAATCCCGAAGGAAATTCATATGCATACATTAAATCAGTGAGCTTGCATGCCTTCACTTGAAATCTATATAAAATCCATTGCGTCTATACCTTTTTGTTTAACGTGATAGGTATTTGTGTTTTGCATGCTAAATATCAAATCCATTTCAAAAACTACCAAGTGACGATGATTATCCTTGAATATAGTTAATGGGATTCTCTCTTCAATTTCTATTCAAAACATCTACATTGTACATACAAAGTCTTTTCGCCTCTATATGCTGCGACAACTTGCACCGCATTCCTTTACATTTCATTCATAGAAAACGAATTAGTAAACAAGGCTATATTCGTTGATAAATACAATACTGTGAAAACAATTTTTGTCAAAAGTTTTTTTTTTTATGTTTGTAAGATAAATAATGGGAGCGGGTCATAATTCTGGCTATCAAAATCCTGTATGACCAAAATTCTGTTTTTTCTTTTTTTGAAAATACTGTACGATCAAAATTCTGTTTTTCAGAATTCTGTATTTCAAAATTCTGTAAATGCAAATATCTGTATATTCAAAATACTGTAAGTGTAAAATTCTGTTTTCCAAAATACTGTTTTTCCCAAATTTAGTTGTTGTTTTTTTTTTTTTTTGAAAAAAATGCATAGTAATAAAAACTAAATATCACCTACTCTTTATAGTTTTTAATTATTGTAAACTAAAAATTTTTTTCTATTCCTAGGTTATTCGAGAAGCCACAATACCTAATTTTGTCATGATTGTATTGTCGTGATTCGTAATTATTTTCGTTTAAATTTATATGGTATGTTAATAATAATCGAAAAAAAAAAGATAATAAATTACCACATACATTTTTACAATAAATAAATCAGTTTTTATTGCAATGAGGGAGGTACCTTCTACTGATGAAAAGCCAATTCGTTTACACTTAGTGATTACTTACACTATTGCATATTCCTCACATTTTTTATCGGACAATAATAAGTCCTTGAATAAATAACTGCCAGTTACCTAATGTTTTCACTATTGAATTTTCATCACATTATTATCAATAGTAATAAGCAGATGAATAACCGTGTTACATTATGGAATTCTTTCTCTGTTTAATATTATCATATTTTTCATCGTTTTCCAAGCTGGCAAAAAAGCAACTTCCAACAAACCAGTGATTTCGTTGTTGAATTTTCATCGAGAAAGGGGCATGTGCCTACCGCAAATGACATGCCCATGTTAAATTCATCAGAGAAAACAGCACAAAAGTTAAGAGTGCAGCTTCTTTTCCCTAAGAAAAAAGCAGCTTCAGCTCTGAATTTTTAGAAATTTACTACTGGGTATTTGATACAAACATATTTGAGTAGAGTAGAAACTTCTCTGAATATGTAGGTAGCAAAAATTCCATATTCTCTTATTTTCCTTAATTTACTTAAAAATCTATAGAAATGTACGTAGTGAAAGAAAAATCATTCTGTATGTAATCGAAATTCTGTATTTAAAAATAATCATTTTGATAATGTAAAAAAGTGCGCACTTTTTTACATTATCAAAATGATTATTTTTCAAATACAGAATTTTGATATACAGTATTTTGCTCATACAGAATTTTGCTCATACAGAATTTTGATCATACAGAATTTTAAAATACAGAATTTTGTGTTCCCAGAATTTTAAAATACAGTATTTTGAAATACAGTATTTTAAAAACAGTATTTTGACCCTACAGTATTTCGATCCCAACCCATAAATAATATATTATTTCTCATTAGGTATCTAATATACATATTGGTTTGCATGAATTTGCTCTTGAAGTTAACATAATGTAGGTTTATATAAAAGAAAACCTTAATAATCTACTGATATTTTGATCGAAAAAAATTTAAAAAAGTATTTAAAAAGTAATTTTGTTTGACTTTTTTATGTTGAAATATAATATGATGTTAAAATATAATATTGTTTTAACTACGCAGAACCACCAGATTACAAAATATAAACAAAATCAATGCAGTAAAAAGTTAAAGACTCCAAAACATGGCAATTTTTCTAAACAAACTTCAACTCCATTTTTCGGTAGTACGATTTTTTTTGGAAAAAATCTTGAACGAAATTTGTTTGCAATTTGGTCATTACAATTACAAAATTGTTTAAGCCGTTTGTGAAAAAATTAGAAAAAAAATTAAATAGGTAATATTCTACATAGATGAGCTCAATAAAAAATTCAAATTTCTCCTCTATGGAATCACATAAAAGTACTCTGTACCACATTCGAAGCGAAAAGGTAAACCCGTTCATGATCTAGCACAAATTAAGTTAGACGCGCAGACTGACGGATCGTATGGCGAAATCACAATTTCGGACCATCATCGACAATAATTTTGACTACAACCTCGAGTTTTTAACAAAAATGCAATCAATACCTGCCCTATACAGCAAGTATATACAAAAGTGTCAGAACTCGAAAACCAAAAAGAACTTCCAGATAAGTTGTAAAAATAGTACACATAATTTTAATTTTATTTTCGTAATAAATAAACGTTTCTGCTTTTAAAAAAATAACGCATACGCCACAGTGTACAACTGATTGATACATTGAAGAATGTATAACGTTTCGGAGCTCCTTTTTAGTTTTTGGTGGTAACTTATATTATTATATTGGTTTTGAACTAAAGTTTTAAACAATCTTCTGGTTAGGGAGTAGGAGGAATTTATTCAAAAAGTAGAAGAAGGCAGCAAAAGCAGACAACAGAAAAACTGTGCAAAGATAAAGGAGAGTGCGCCAAAAAAATTGTTATCTCGCCATCATCGGGGCTTCGTCCATAAGTTGTTTTCAAAATTGACTTTATGATGAAAAAGAACTCCGAAGAATTAGTGGCATGTGTATCTGTGCGTTTTGGGTCTGTGCGTCCGTGTGTCAACTGAAATTTGAGCAACAGCCTAAACCGTTTGGCCGATTTTCTTCAAATTTGGTACAGAACATTTATATCTGATTTCTTAGGCTTGGAACTCACTTGCGATATTGAGTCGTTGCGATTAAAAAATCACAATCGAAACAAATTATGGTTGTGCACGCAGTTGTGATTTTTAGTTGCGCCATTTTTAATCGCAAATATATTTTAAGGGCTAGGAATGCAGGTTAAGATTTTGAGTCTATTGTCTAAACATAGAACCTGTTTAATTTTTTTTTAAGCGCTGCGATTTTTCAGTCGCATGTGCGTGCAGTCACATTTAAAATCGTGCGACTGGTGCGTGCATGTTAATTTTTTTCTGCGACTACAATTTTTAAACCGCAATAATTTAAATCGTAAATCATTTTAATTTGCGAAAATCGCATCGTGTTTTCTCGATCGCATGTACTTGTGCGGTCATTCACATTGAAACCCATCGCGTTCTTATAGTCCAAGAAAAAAAGACTTTTACAAGGAAGAAATTAATTAGAGGCTGAAATTTGATGACCGCTAAGCCAGGAACAAGGGTTTAAAGGTCATTAAAATGTTTTTTTTTGTTGCAAACATCTTAAAAATGGTTTGTTTTAGAGAAACCGTTTGTTCTGCAATCTTATTGTAGCTCACTGAAAGAATTGCGATTCCCACTTTTTTGGCTTTCTTCTTATCGTTATGTCAAATTTGATCAAAATTTGTAGTTCGATTTTTTGTTAACGAATCCAAAACAAACAAGCCGTGGCACATACGGCTCATGAAGAACCAGCGCCTAGTGCGACTTACAACTCTCAACCATTCCTGTGTGCGTGTCTGCAGGAATGGAGGGGACCTACAGTTTATTGCCGAATCAGAAAGGCTAAGGTGAGTGGCACTTTTCTATGACAAGAGATTCTCTTGGAGGATTTGTCAATTCCTCGCAAGAGGCAGTAGCCCGGAAAAAAACTTAGGGTGAAAGCGGCTGGTATTGAACCCAGACCTCTGGTATGACAGTCCATCGCACTAACCATTATGCCACGGGCTACTACTTTCATGCACATAAATATATCACAATTAAAAGAAAGATGAGCAAGGACACACAACACTATTGTATTTGGGCCAAAAAGTCCATATATTTCTTCTTTTTTTAGTCACGCACGTCTTCTCGTATTTCAGTACTAAAAAAAACTTTTTTTCATTATTTTTTGTTCAAAAAAAATATTTCAAAATTTTTAATTGAAATATTGTTTGAACTACTCAGAAGCACAAGATTTAAAAAAAAATCGATCGACCCTTTCAGGAATTAAACGCGATTATGTAACTTTTTTACTCCAAACCAATACTTGCCCTATAGAGCAAGTAAAAATTATATAACATTGGGCTACTATCTTCTCGTTTAAGCAGGGGGAGGTGGTTTACTTGGCTTTAAATGGATACAGAACTATTAAAAACGAAATCAACGCCAACCCTAGAAATATTATGCTTTAGTTTTTTTTTGTAGCATAGAAGCCAATTTCCACTAAAACATGAGTAATGTTACAACATATTTTGAATAGCACTGTATTTCTGAATTATTTACAAAAGAACCAATATAGATAGAACTGTGCGATAGTATAAGTAAAGTGATGGCAGAGGACAAAATAGTCAGAGTGTTGTCTTCGGAATCTAAATCTAATACGTGTGGTTCAGTCGTATATATGTAGGTACATACACATATTTCTTAACATAAAGTCAAAGCAAAAGTAATTTGTCCTTTCCCATATGTGTAAAGTTATCTTCCTCCCCCTCTCCTTGATATACAAACGCCATCACACACTTAACGTGTATTTCTGTCTATTGGATCGATATATACACAAAAATCGTTCCGCTAAAATAGAAGTCATGCTAAAGTTTTTTGTTCTCCTAATACACATATTCCTGTTTTTGGTTATAAGAATATTGAAGGTTTATATGCAGGAAGAAGGATACGGGAAGGAGTTGTGAGTGAATGTCCTTGTGGAATGAAACAAACAAACATTTTATTCGTAATGGTATGAATGGACATTGAAAAGAATATAAATATCTATCGATGTTAAAATGCCATATATATTTCTATGCTGGTTTGGTTTCTATGGAGGAAAGGATACTGATCTGCCGGAAACCCAAAAACAAACGGAAGGAAGGATTATTTTTTTTGGGACTTTTTAACTTTTTTTTTTTTTTTGACAGATTGAAGTATTTATATAGTAGATTTTGTTGTTGATGTTATTTGTGCCCTCTGGCATGATTTAACTACTTGTTCTTGTCTATTTTTGGTGTGCTTAAACAATTTAATAGATCGCTGACGTTTAATTCCTTTTACTGTTTGGTATGCACTGCTGATTAAATTTGGTTTTGAGAATTTCAATTGGAAATATGTAATATAACTTTACATTATTGATAGTAGAGGAGACTCAGGAATTTTTGTTCAAAGAAATTCCTAGAAAACACATAGAACAAACTTATTGTTGATCGTAATCTTCTCTACTGGCCACAACTCATGCTTGAAAAGAAACTATAATCAACATTTCTGCTGTATTACAAACAAATAACTTTCGGTTTTTACCCGCGGAGTTTTAGTTTAGTTTTAATTGCTTCCAATTGTCAGAAATAAGATTATGATAGTAATATCCAATCCATTTGCCAAAAAGCAACTCAAATATTAAAGTTAAACGTAAGCACTTATATGATAGTTTACTGTTATAAGGTTTAAGTTGAACGTAAATACTTAATTTTCCAATCACAAAACGAGGGTCTTAATAATTTTATGTGAACGAAAATTTTATTTAACAGGTCGCCAATTGCGATTAAAGAAACAGATAAAGGTAGTGTCGTGGATTGAAATGGAGAATTCTCTGTAAAGTATTCACATGTATATCCTTATATAGCTGCGCACAGTGAAGCGATGTTTTGTGCGAAATTTATAAACTTGCTCAGTATATAGACTTTTATGTAAAATTTATGCACTGAACATTGCATGAGATAACCATGAAATCTTTATTTTCTTACTAAATACATTTCAATTATTAATGTACCTTCAAAAGTCTATACGAATTTTATCACCTGTCGTGTATTAAATACACTAAATATGTAATCAATGTACATCAGCTAAAGTCAAGTATGTAACGATTACAGAATCATTTTTAACCCACCAGCCATCCAAAGACAAAAATAAACTTATCACAGGGAGTTATGTGCCTTATACAAGAAACTTGCATTGAGTATGTTGACGTGTACTGAACAGAGACGTTTTATTCTCAATGCATTATATGAAGTTAAATACTTGTAAACTGGCCGCCATGCAAATAAACTATATGCAGTTATCACAGAAAATTATGAGCAGAGTACAAGCAATGTGCGATGAGTCCATATTCATACAAGAGTATTGAGTGTAGAAGATAATGTAGATTTACCACTGGGGAACTAGTGCCATCGGTCATTCTTTTTTGTTTTATTAATGGGCTCAGAAATATATATTTTTTTAAAGAATACATTTTTTCCCCATCATTTAACCTCAAGAAACTTAAAATTTATTTAAAAACAAACAACGCAGATAAAATAATGTGTCAACGTTATTTAGGGGGACACATAAATAATTGGCATGCGGTAACACTGGTATTGACTACATAAACATTTAAAACCCTAGCCGTCCTAATACAAAATTATTCATCACAGGAAGTTATGAGCAGAGTGGACTAGTGCTTTTCATGGATAGTAGGATAGTTATTTGATGAACGCAAGCAACGTGTTTTTAGTCCATAGAATACGGTCTGATTAAAAGTCTATAACCCAGAATCTAAGTACAAAGATTTGCCAAGTTACAACTCATTCACTTTTTTTTTTTTACAAAAATTACAGTGAAGTGGCCTAGTGCCTGGGAGGATCCCAGTTTAATTATGTTAGTAAAAGTTAAAAAAAAAAATATCAACTTTCAAAATAAAGGAATAAAGGAAAAACCGTTAGTCAATATGCAGCGAATAAGAAATGACACACAATAAGGGGAAAAAACAAGGAACCAAATTAAGAATATAAAGATATCTCACATATGTAATGTAATGAGTATAGAAAAAACTGTACGCATTACACAACCGAGGTTAAGAAAAAGGTGACTTACAAAAATGTTGTGAGTACAAAGAATCTGTGATGATCACAGTTTCCTGTACTCATTTATGGAATCATTACATATTTATATCCTCATAACATATTCGTGAAATCATTAAATATTTGACTATAGCTGGTCCACAGACTATATAGTGTATATACATATCGTCTGTATTCAATACATAACGATATACGTTGCATGTATTTAGTACATACTTTGGTATGATGAATACATTTTTTGTATCTGAATGGCTGGTCGTTTTCAATTATTTATCGACAGATATACATATGTTGTGTACTGAGTATATAGCGTTTGTAATAAATAAATGTCAATATAGATTCAAATCACGTTGTTTGTAATCAGCACAGAACTTTCTGTGATCAATACAATTTTTAGGTGGTTTTCTACTGTGGCCTGTGGTGGGACACCCTGATATATTTTTTTTTTTAAGAGAGGACAACTACTGTTCATGCTGGAGTCGCTTTGTTTTATTTTATCATTATTTGTATCAAAATGGGACAAGAAATTGATACGTCACCGTGACGAGATATGTTTGCAGTTGTTATCTCTTAAAAATGAATTTTAAACAGTGAAAGAATAGATTGACAGTTTGACAGCTGAAAAAGACGGTCGCATTGAATATAAGCACCTGCTTTTTTTAATTAAAAATTCAAAAAGTATCTAAAAGTCCATAGTTGTGCTCAAAAACAGAAACTTAATTAAGTCGTATCTGATTCCGAAAAGAAGTAAGTCTTTTAGAGCTTAAGATTAATATATAACCTCATATAAAAGATTGCAAAGGACATATTAGCTACCGATTGCTAAAAGCTTAATGAACAAGAGAAATATTGCTGAAATCTCACCGGACACCTCCCCTGATAACAAAAGACTTCAAAGTATCGAAATGGCTGTAAGTAATATGACCATTGATGATTTAAGCTTGCTTTTGGATGAGAAGCTAAGAATTCATCTACAACACTTGGCCAAAAAGTCGGACTTAGATGAACTATCAAACAAAATGGCGATTTTTAGTGAGAGACAACGAGCTTTGGAACAAAAAATTGCTAAGACACAAGAGCGATGCGAAAATCTTGAACTACAAATTGAACGCCTCATGCTAAAATCCAACGAAAAAACATCATCGTTCATTTACCGAGCCAAGAAGCAGTGGATCCTCTAAATCAGGCCAAAGAAGTCTGCCAGAATCTGACAGAAGGCTCTGAAAATAAAGTAGAGTCAGTACGGCTGACTCACAGTAACAACGGAACCAACCATTTACTAGTAACTTTGCAGCAAAGTTCGGATGTTTACAACATTTTGAGAGGCTCTTTCAAACTAAAAGGCACAGGAATAAGTGTACATAAAGATTATCCACCTTCGGTACGAAACAAGCGCGCAAAGTTAATTAGGCTTAAGAAAGTATTAGCAACAGAGAAACCAGGTACGAAAACACAATTAAGAGACGACAAATTAATCATTATGGGAAACACTTTTACATGGAACACCGATCTTGGATTAAAATGTGGAAAAGAAAATGGTTTTTTTGTTTTGAAAAAACAATGTTTCCGGATTTGCCTTGTGACATCGTCGAGAGATCTATCAATTCTGATAAACGTCAATTGGTAGACTATCAAAACAGCCCTCTATCGCCCAATGCGACATCTATACGTTCACAGCAGAATGTATTATCTGGTCGACCAGGGACGTCAAAATCATATAAATTTAGCAATTAAAATTTAGCCGTCTGTCAGTCGCCTACTAATTATTGTCCTAATGTAATATCTTTAAATATTTTAAGCTATAATGTAAATGGATTAAAAAACAAATTATTATTTACGAACTTTTTTAACTTTGTTAAAACATTTAATATATTTTTCTTATTTGAAACATTTGTATTAAGAGATAACTACGAACTATTCGAGGGTCATTTTAAGGAGTATGAACTAAAATGGATAGAAGCAATTAAAACTAACAAATTTGGAAGGGCAAGTGGGGGTTGTATTTATGGATTTAAAAAGATATATAAAGACTTCATGACATTTGAAACAACACAAAGACATACTCTACTAAACTTAAAGTTAGATAACATCTACAATCACTGTATAGTCCCATTATATATAAATTGCAACCACTGGGATGATGATTTCAACGCTTTAAGTGATGCAGTGTGCTATAATCAGAACAAAAAACTGATGCTTATAGGCGACCTAAATGCAAGAATTGGGGGTGAACAGGGTATATTTAATGAAACTGGACAACTGCAAATTACTGATCAACGAAGATCGAAAGATTCTAAAGCAGACAGCAAGGGTAGAACTTTATTGGATTTGGCTGAAACTTATAATCTTATAGTCCTAAACGGAAGATCCAAAACGGACACCAATGGAGAATTCACATTCATAAGAGGGAATTCATGTTCCGTTATAGACTATTGCCTGGTAGCAGAGGATTGGCTTCACAATGTATTGGATTTCACAGTCCACACACAAAATTTTTCGGACCATATGCCAGTCTCAGTATCACTGAAAGTAAATGAAAATATAAATGAATTTTTGGACACTGAGATTAAATACCCCAGGCTTATATGGAGAAATAACAAAAAAGCTGAATATCAAATAGCATTGAACTCAGAGTTGGAAATTTTAAAACAAAGCGATGAAACACTTACAATCGATGTTCTGCAAGATATTATCCGTAAGGTAGCACCCAAGACACCCACAAAAAAACAAGCAATATACGCAAAGAAGGAATGGTTTGATAGTGAGTGCCTTCAAGCTAGAAATAAAGCGTTTTCATTTCTAAAGCTATTTAGAAAATATAATGCTGTATTTTTTAGACGAGAATACGCGAAAGCAAACACTAATTTCAAAGCACTCTGCATAGCAAAGAAAAAACAGTTTTATGAAGATAAAGTGCAAATTATTATAGCTAGCAGAAACATTAAAGAATTTTGGAAAGCAGTGCGGTACATAAATGGAACGAAGTTAAGAATCGGTATTAACATCCCAGCAATCGACCTTAAAAATCACTTCCAATCCCTTTTGGAGTTCGAACGAACAGCGCAGCCGTTTCACTACTGTGCTAATTATGTCTCAGATCAAACCATGGATCAACCTTTCAGTGTAGCAGAGCTAAAGGAAGTTTTAGAAGAACTTAAAGATGCAAAAACACCAGGAGAAGATCTCATACCTCACGAATTCTATAAGCACTGCACCGACGAATTTTCCCGCTGTGTACTTAGCCTTTTTAATGACCTGTATGAAAATGATACTTCCCCTTCATGTTTTGAATCGGCAGTAATTCTTCCAATTTTTAAAAAAGGTGATCGTAACATGGTCGAAAATTATAGAGGAATTTCTTTGCTCAACACCGTTAGAAAGATTTTTGGAAGTATCCTGTTCAAACGACTCACGAGCTGGGTGAACAAAAACGATATACTAAGTGAATGTCAAGCCGGTTTTCGTCAAGGATACTCAACTGTAGACCAAATATTTACGCTTAGCACCATCGTAGACATCAACCGCGCGCAAGGAATAAATATATATGCATATTTTGTTGATTTTAAGTCCGCATTTGACTGTGTAGACAGAGAATTAATGTTCTATAAACTAGCTACATTGGGATTATCCACTAAAATGTTGAAGATTTTAAAAAAATTATATAAAAATTGTACGGCTAAGGTATGGGATGGAACTACAATGTCAGAAAGCTTTTTAACACCCTCTGGACTGCGACAAGGATGTACCCTGAGTACCCTTCTCTTTTCTTTATACATAAATGATATAGAAACATTCTTAAATGGTGGGATTGAAATTCGTGGTACAAGAATTAAAACACTTATGTATGCAGATGACATAGTTCTTTTAGCGGACTCACCTATAAAGCTACAAATGATGATAACGAAACTTGAAGACTATTGCAAATTGTGGAACCTAACGATAAACCGAACGAAATCGCAAGTCATGATCTTTGGTAGAGGGAAGAGACAGCGCCGTGGTAATTACATATGGAGATACGATGGAGAGCAGATAGAAACTGTTGAAAACTACAAGTACCTAGGTATGATAATAACACCTCGAAACAACATGAACCTTCATTTTGAAGAAAAACTTAAAAAAGCTAAAACCGCAATAAATTCAACTTGGAGAGCGTGTATGCAAAACAGAAACATAAGTCTTCAAGCAAAATATCAGATCTTTGAAGCAACATCAAGGGCAGTTATGCTGTACGGTTCACAGGTATGGGGATATTTGCAAGTCGATGCAGTTGAACAATTGTTACGTTTCTTTCTCAAGCGAATACTGAATCTGCCAATGACCACTCCCACTTATATGCTACATATAGAGACCGGTCTACCGCCCATGTTTATTGTGACATTGAAACTACACTTCGATTATGTGCTCAAAGTACTTAATATGAATGAATTACGTCTTCCCAAAATTGTTGCAACTCTTGCCCTTGATAAAAAAACATCTTTTTTTGAAAAATGGAAGGATTTGGCCGAAAGAAACGAATGCCTTTTACATCTAGAATCCATTGACATGCATCTGATGAAAACGGAATTGTATAACATTATAAGGGTTCTCGATGAAAAGTTTCGTGAAACAATTATTGCACAAGCACAGTCGTCTATATATAGAAATTATTATTCCCAGTTGCAATTCGATCTAAGTACAAGAAGCTACTTCGAAATTGATACAGGAGTGGATAAAATATCAACCCTCTTCAAAACACGTGGAGAATTACTTCAACTAAATTATATCCCTCACCGCCCAGACTTGCCAATTCAATGCAGCCTTTGTAATATGAACACCAGAGAAGATATACTGCATTTTGTAGGAATTTGCCCTATACTTATAGAGTTCAGAAAACTATATCTTGGGAAAGCCATTTTCACAGCCGAAGAAGTTCTTTGCTTTTTGAATGGTAAAGATTGGTCCGCACTTTATAATTTCGTGAAAGCTGCACTTCGGTATAGAAATCAAATTATGAGGGAAGAAATTTAATAATTTAGATTTTAAAGAAAATTGTCAAGAAGTTTAAATAAAGGTTATTATATATTTTAAATTTGTCAATCTGGCAGACGGCTTTTGCCATGTCATAAAAGATTTGTTAATCTCATAAAAAGTACCATTGTAAATATTGAAATTTAATAAAATCTAATTCTAATCTAATCTAATCTAATCAGTGAAAGAATATAGGTACAGGCTATCCCATAGTCAACGATGCAGAAAACAATAGGTTTCGAGTAACTTAAGAGGTACCTAATTTTCGCATTTTCGCTTCCTTATCGACTTTTAACGGTTTTTATGACTTTTAATCTCTTTGCTTTATTTGGCTCTTACTTTCCCAACATGCAACCGATTTTTGAATTTTTTTTTGTATTTATATAAAAGCAGTTAGCAGATTTAACCCGTCCTACAACTATGTGGGTAACGGTTTTTCCAAAATTTTTTATCATACTCATTTGTTGTCATTTATATTATGTAGGTATATATGTGAGGTTTTTATTCAGCCCTATCAAGAATTCCATCGTAATCGCAAACATGTTACGAATCGCGAAGAAAGCTATCACAGAATTATACAAATTGCCATTATACGAACGGATTCGTGATAGTTTTTTTCGGGATTCGTAACATGTTTCTGATTACGATGGAGTTCGTGATAGGGCTGATTATTATTTTTTTTTGTAAACACGTATGTATGTAAATGTATTATTTCCTCATAACTTATTATTATTTCTCGTTTTTTATTGTGAAAGCTCAAGTTTTTTTTTTTTTTTTTTTTTTTTTTTTAAATGCTTGACATTATTTTAGCAAAAAAATACATTTAAAATTGTAAACAAAATAAAAGCAAATAAAAAGAAAACTTAATTACCTCAGGACCCCATGGTTTTCGTTTACATCATTGTCTGTAGGACACCCTGTATAATAAAGCAATTATTGTCGGGTCGTCAGTCATCACTCATTTCGAAAAATTAAAAAAAAAACGCAATGCAACGACGCGAAATGCTTTATTATGCATTATTTTTTTGTTTATAAGTAATTCGTTTTTAACAGAGGCTATTATAAAAACGAACCAAAATTGGGACTTATTGATTTGATTTATATTTCCACTTGCAAATGAGATAAGCATCACTTAATTCTTTGCTCTAATCGGATATGTGTACTTAACATGAACGATAAAATATGTTTTACTTTTAGTTTTCACCAAAATAAATCTTATTCCACACCAACCATATTATAAAAACCGTCCTTAGTTCGGATTTATCTTCTCTTCTACATCTCTTGTGCCGATATTTACGCCATTTCTCATATGACATATGAAGAAATTAAGTGCGCTGTAGAACCCTACTCCAATTTTGAGCAAAAAGCAAGAAGAACAACAACAATATTTACTGCTGCTCTTCTCTATGGGGATCAATACAATACAAATTTGCCACAACAGCCTTTAGAATCAATTGGCTGTGAAGGAAAAGAATATATTCTACCATAGCATTTCGAATTACCTACATATATGTACTTACTTACTCCAACTCAGTAGAGAATTGGTAGAAAATGTATTTTTTATTTAATAAAAAAAAAATTGAATAGAAAATATTTTTGTTGTTTTTTTCCCCCAGTATACCTTTTTTATGGTATAGGTAAAAGAAAACTTATAATATTCTTGCCAAGAAATTTTCGTAACGATAATGTAAACAAAAACACTTAGCATTTCACACTTTATTTCATCCTATAAACTCAATATTCAATGTCCTAATTGAGATGGAGCATGAAAATTCTCTTGTTGGCTCTGAGCCATGCAACAACTCTTTATGCCTCTCTGCCCTTCCGCTGTATCTTGAATAACTTACAGCGATTATCACTGCAAATCAATCGATTGGAAAGAAATAATAACTCTCCTCCAACGTCTTCTACCCAAGCCATTAATTCGAATCGAGGAATGAAGTGGTATAGATTGAATCCTTATACTGCGAATCCTAGGCGATGATGATTTATGTTAGGGCGTAAATATTTTAACAGGCAATTGTGCCAGTAGCTCAAGTGTTTATTAGAGAATGCCTTTCTATATAGAATAATAAACTCGACCCTGGTATAATAAAGCTTTGTGGGTATATCCGCATTTTTTAAATATATACCTTTGCTTCGTCAAAATATAAGTTTCAAGGTTATGCTGCCAAAACGAGAGACCGCACACTTCAACCGGAGCAAGGCACAGTGGGTCAAATTAATATTTTCATTATTAAAATCTTAAAGATTATTTTTATTAAATAAATAAATAAATTTGTGGGACAAACGGCTCATGAAGAACCAAGGCCTAGCGACTTACAACTCTCAATCATTCCTGTGTGCGTGTCTGCAGGAATGGAGGGGACCTACAGTTTATTGCCGAGTCCAAACGGCTAAGGTGAGCGGCATTTTTCTACGACAAGAGATTGGAGGATTTGTCACTTCCTCGCAAGAGGTAGTAGCTCCGAAAAAAACTTAAGATGGAAGCGGCTCGTATTGAACCCCAGACCTCTGGCATGACAGTCCAACGCACTAACCATATTACGCCACGGGCTACTACGAATATTTTTGTTATTATTCTTATAACGATGATCGCAACGTTTTTTTTTCGCACAAAGTAATTTCTAACACATATTTTTGTTATTCATCACTTTTTACTTTTGGCTAAAACACTTAAATGCTGTGAAACCTTTAACCACTATTAATAAACAATATCCACCTACTGCCACGCCCACTTTTATAAATGTTAACGACTCTAACGATTTTGATGAAATTTTCAGAGTTTGTTCTTATGAATGAGGAATAACAATTAGGTTTGATAAAATCCACTCAGTGCCACGCCCACTTTTTATTATATCTTCGTTTCTCGATAACGGCTCCAACAATTTATAAGTATAAAATTTTCAGAGTTTGTTCTAATGAACAATCAAAAATTTGGTTTTATTGAAATCCGCTTACTGCCTTATCCAGTTTTTTGTATTCTACCTTCTTTGTCGTTAACTGCTTAGTTTCCTCAATTTCTTAGAAACTACTCAATCGATTGAGATGTGAAATGTTTAGAGTTTTGTTTTATTGAGCAAGAAAAACATTAAGAAAGTTTTCTTAATACAATACGCCTACTTCCACGCCCACTTTTAGTAATTTTTGTGTTTCTCGGATACATCTATAACGATTTTGATAATATTATCCAGTTTTTTTTAATGAATAAGAAAAAATATTAATTTGGTCTGGTAAAATAAGCCTATTGCTACGCCCATTCTTATTATTTCTTGGTTTCTCGATTACGGCTCTAACGAGTTTGATGATATCTTCAGTGTTTGGTCATATGGCCAACTGCCACACCCAATTTTCTTATTTATTGATTTTTTGGGAGACTGCTATATATTTTTCGAAAGTTTTGAAAGATAGGTTCAGTATTAATTTATTTTAATGAGATCCACTAACTGCCACGCCCACTTTAAATACTTCCTAGCTTCTCTTGGTTTCTCTCAAAGGACTCGTGCGGTTTGGATGAAGTGCAGGGGTTCTAAGGGCCAATGAGTGACCCTTTCTAAAATTTGATTTGAAGCAAGGCAAGCACAAAATGTCAGGCTACATTTTTGTATAAAAATCATTGGGGAGGGGCAAATCCTTTAAAAAGTGTTCCGGGAAAAGTGTTCCGAAAAACAATATTCTATAATGTCACTGCCCAAAACCCTTATCTACAAAATGTAAGTGGTTTTATGCGAGATTGCTCTCGTGGTCATATTTTTACTAGGTATACATCCACTCCCAAAATTTGCTTTCGGCTCCTGTACTAAAATGGGAGTAACTTGAGAAAAATCTTAAAAATTACTAATTTTTCTTAGAAAAATTGATAAAACTAACACTTAAAAAAACAAAGCAAGTGCTTTCCACTCTTGGAATAAATTGAAACTCAAACAAAGTGATGTAAACAACTGGCGACAAAAAATCAGTTTGTATAACAACTATCACCAAAAACGTTTAAATAATAATATGATCATTGAATGTTTTGTCTATTTATCTTATCCGTATATCTATCTTATCAAATGTGTCTGATATTACTAAGCCATCAACTCTGTATAGTATAGCTCTGTAGTGTATAAGCTATAACATTTTTTAAGCGAAATCCGAAAATGCCGAGCGAAGATCGATCTCCCAGGTTCTGTTTATTAGTAACCAAAGTTATTCAATGGCAGAGTTGCAAAGACTGCATTCAATTAAAGACTGCTGTTTAAGTCAGAGTTAATTGAATTAAATATTTGAATATAAGTCAGAACTTTGATTTTTGACTGTGACTTTTAAACTAGAAGCAGTCATGTACAATATTCAATATTGACAAATAAAAATACAAGTATTGAGTATTTATTTTTTTTATTTTATTTTTCCGATTTTACATGGGGATTTTGTTTTGATTCGTACTGAACCTCATTTACATGTTACATGTTTATATTTTCAAATATGAAGTGGTTGAAAAACAGCATAGTGGATTTTTATTTAACTGCTGGAAGCAATTAAAATTTTAGTGGCATGAAATTCGCAATCGATTTTAATTTTTTTTTTAAACAAAAAACTCTGGGCCTTACCAATATTCAAATTTAGTTATGACTTAAATATTGCAGTGAAATTAACCATAACGTTATGGGTCCTAAATATATAATTAACCTTACATTATATTTTCAATTTTTTGAAGACAATCCGATATATGGTTCATTATTTATAGTCCACGTAAATATTTGGGTAATACCATGCACGGTTTATTATTTAGAGCCTATTTAATTATGGTCCATTTTACTAAAATATTTAAGTCGTAACGAAACTTGATTATTGGTAGGGCCCTCTGAATTAACTATAACATAAAGACTTATTTTAACTCAAGAGGAGTTTGCTATTCAAAATATATCTCATACAAATTATATAAAATTAACTGTAAAGCTGTGATGTACAGATTTTTTAATCCAATTAATATATGCTGTTAAAAAATACGTATACGCCACAGTGACCATGTGAATGCTTATTTTGTATTAGCTTGAGAACGACCTTACCGATTTATTTCATCTTTTATTTTTTAAATTTTATTGTATCTACTTTGTAGAAGATTCTTACGGAGAAAAAAAAGTTAAGAAAAAAGCGCGGAAAATGGGATAATTTCAGAAAAAACTTAAAGACTATTTTCAAATGAATGTTAATTTGCATGAGACTTATAGAATGCAAAGTACCATTCCGATTGAGCTCAGAATTTCAGGAAATCTTTCTACAACTTCGTCTGCTTTTCTTATATCTCAGTTTTCTCGTAGTTGAAGAAATTTGACATTTTTAAAATAACTTTTGCTGAAATTAAAGCATAACATTTTCAATTTTTTTTTCAAAGCCCTCCTGCTGAAACATTTCTGTTATTATATACATGCACAGATATGTAAATACAATATTTCTACATTTAAAGTTATATTTGGAGAATGTTAAAACAGGCATATTTTCGATGTGGTAGGGCGATAAAACGTACGCCGCCGCCGGGTTCCGCTAGTAACACATAAAAAAGCATTTCTCGGCGTCACATTGCGTTTTTTTTTTCTTTAAAGTGTACGTAGTAGCCGTGGCGTGATGGTTAGTGCGATGGACTGTCATGCCGGAGGTCTAAGGTTCGATCCCAAGCCTCGCCACCTATTTATTTAAAAAGAAAAAACGGCTACTGCCTCTTGCGAGGAATTGACAAATCCTCCAAGAGTATTTCCTGTCACAGAAAAGTGCCGCTCGTTAGCCGTTCGGATTCGGCAATAAACTGTAGGTCCCCTCCATTCCTGCAGACACGCACACAGGAATGGTTGAGAGTTGTAAGTCACTAGGCCCTAGTTCTTCATGAGCTGTTGTGCCATCAAATTTATTTTATTTTTTAAAGTGTACATTAAGAAATTCCTCACATGCAGTCTTCAGTAACTATATGGCTCAATGTGGAAAATTGTAGAATCGGCACAGTTAGTTAATGTACTCATAAAAACAAGCTTATTATTAATAATTTCATTAGTTTTTAAGAGAGAAAAACTGCGAAAAGATCACGTCACGCTGACGCCTCATTTTTCATCGCATTCTTCTATCCAAATTCTCCATACACGATAGGAATTGAACACTCAAAATCAGACCGAAAATGGATTTTATAAAATTTTGTCGATAAAGTTGTTAAGGAATTTCGAATTTCTATAAAATATTTAATTTTCAAATAGTAAAAATTCATTGTGTATTTTGATTTTATGTTTTTAACATTAAAGAAAGTTATTTCGCACCACTGTTCTGTTGGTATGTCATGGCGCGGCGGCGGCTTTTTTGTTTATATTTAATTTCAGATTTCCCTACCTTCATCTGAGTGGCTTAAGGCTTACCATGGTATTTATTATTTGAATTTTATTACCCATACCCCTCCCCTTCACCACCATCCAATCTCAGCGAAGAATTTGTTCGTTGTTATTTTTGATGAATTGTCTTAAGTAATTACAATTTAGAAACTCATTTAGTAAACAAAAGCTAAAGAATTTATGTGTGTGTGCCTGTGCATTTGAGTTAAAAACCATAAATCTTTAATTTTCCTCGCAAAATATATACATATGTATGTAAGTGGAGAGGGGATTGTTGGTTTGGTAATTGGGATTTGGGATTCAACAAAATTATGAGAAAGAAAAATTAATTCTCTTCGGAATAATGTCCCTGAAATTGAAAGAAAAGAAAAAGCCAAAAAAAAAATATGAAAAAATGCTGCATAAAATTTGCATGAATTTCCGTTTTTGTTGTTTTTAATATATTTTTTTTTTTAAAGTTTGGGATACATACATATATAAAACTGTAACAATAAGTAAAATCGCAATGCTGGACACAGTTTCCTCATTTCTATATTAAAAAATAATATGGTCGAGAGGGTCGCAGGTACTTGCTCTGTTGATGAAAAACTGGGACTATAGACATTTATTGACCAGAAAAGTGTGCAAGGGGGTAAAAACGCTAACCAATATTTTTATAAATATAAATAAAATAATTTTGAATTTCTTGCTTATTAACGTAGGTTTTAGGCAGCTTTCTCATCTCTCTTTCTTATTTTCATTTTGAAATGGAAAATGAGATGTGGTTGAAACTTTTCTGCCTGAACAGAATGGAGACGGAGCTGCAACTTGAGCCGCAGCCAGAATAGTTGTCAAAATATTAAATACACACAAATTTAATGTTGCGAGCAACGTAACGTAACGGAACGTAGCCGCAGCCGGAAGAGAGAGCCAACTTTTAACTTTTCACGTAGGTACCGAACTTTTGACGTTTCAAATTGTATGAAAAAAAACAAATCAATCGCGAAAAAAGTTTTTAATTAAAAGAAAAAATATTGGAAATAAAAAATGTGAATTCTGAGCTTTTTCACAAGAATATTGTTTTGTTTTTCTTCAAAATACTTTGAAAGCTGTACAGCAGCATTGTGGGCACGAAAAAAAAATTACGTACGATACTTTTTGACAGCTCTTCCAGTTGCAGCTGCGGCTCCAGTTGAAGCATTCTATTCTGTTCAGGCAGTAAATTCGGGTTGATTCACAGTCCGAAGAGAAATCGAGACGTGCGTCAGCGTGACCAAATCTCTTTGCAGTTGTTCTCTTCTCTAAAAACGAATTTCAAACAATGCAATAAAACACATTGCGTCTTTTTTCAATACTCAAAACATTATGACGCGACGTGACGTCGAGAAATGTTATACTTATTTTTTAAATCCAGAAGTCTCTTATTTTTGTATGTTTTGATTAAAATTAATTGTGAGATTAGTTTTTGAAAAATAAATTTTCAAACTCAAAATTTTTAAAAAATAATAAAAAAAATTGTTTTTTTTTCAAAATTTTACGTTATTAGGTAGTACTTTTGTTTTTTAATATTCGATGATCGTATTAAATTTTAGTCAAACACTGAAGAGGAGATGCTCAAGTGTTTTTTAGTTTTTGAAAAAATTAAAGATAACGGGAGGAGAAATTTACTAAAAAAATTGATTTAAAACAGAAAAAAATATTTAAAAAACAACGGTAATCTTTACAATGGCATATGTTATACTTTTTTGTAGAGACAGAGATATCTTCATTTATTTTCATTTCAAATAAAGTTGTTTAAGTGAACAGTTTTTCAAAAATTATTTTTCAAACTTAAATTTTTGAAAAAATAGCGAGTCTGACAGAATCCCATAATCAAAAATCCAGAAAACCCAAGATCCGGAAAATCAAAAATCCAGAAAACCCAAAATTTAGAAAACCCAAAATCCGGAAAACCCAAAATCCCGAAAACACAAAATCCCGAAAACCCAAAAACTTTAAATCCCGAAAGTTTTTTTTTCAATTTTCTCAAAAACCAAAAGACTTTAAGGCATCCGGTTTTCAGTTTTTGGCTAGAAATTAATAAGAACATCGAATTATAAATACAAAAATACTACCTAATAACGTAAAATTTTGAAAAAAAAAAAAATTTGAGCACAATTATTTGCATTATTTTTTCAAAATTTCAAGTTTAAAAATAAATTTTTCAAAAACAGTTTTCTCTATTAATTTGAATTAAAAACATAGTGGCTTTAAAAAAAAGTATGGCATTGTGAGTGTTGCCGTTGTTTTTTAACGATTTTTTTCTATTTTAAGTCGATTTTTTTAGAAAATTGCCCCTCCTGCCTAAACGGGGGGAAATAGACCCCCATCTCATATGAATTTTTTCTTGTCTCAACCCAACCTAGCTAGACTATAGAAATCTTACACGTAAGATCAAAAACATGTCCACCATTAATTAATTTTACATTTCTGTTATGAGAGAACAATTCCAGTTAAAATATATGGAACAATTTTTTTGAAATTTTAAGCTCAAGAAAATTTTATTAAAATTTAATAACAGAAAAATAAAATACCGAAGGAAGGTTTTTGTTGCGATACCCTCATGCCGTCGGCGTAGATAACTAAGCTAGGTTAAGGATCTCGTTTATGTTTGAAACAAAAATAAGAGATCCTTAATGGTTTCCTTGAGGTACTCCAGACAATGCATGAGTACTATTACTTTAAAGCTGGATTACCATAAATTACTGACCAAAAAATTTGATAGATATTGTATTTACAACATGGCCGCCATAACCGACAAATTCCGAGCGTATCTAACGAAATACCTTACAAAAATTTTGACTTACTGAATTCAGTGGATTTTTAACCAAAATTTAATGATAGTTCAAGGTTCAAGTATGTGATAAGAGCTAATTACATTGCAAAACCATCGTTGAACCTAATTTAAAATTAATTTAATTAATTTAAAGAATCGAAAATCGTATCCTAAAACTGTCACACTGCCACACTTTCATACTTTCACTGCTCACAACCTCCCACTATCACACTTTGACTCTCAAAACATATAATATAACCCAAAATGTACTACCGCACCGAAGATACCCAACACTGTGTCGTACTGTCACACTATTGGCATACATTATCTCGAGATTCAACTTTTATAAAAAATACCAAACTTTTGTGAATACTAATATATACTCCACAGAGAAAATATCAATACAAAAAAAAATATGTAAACTAAAGTGACCAGAACTTAAAGTATGTACATACATACATAGGGGCAAGGGATAATGGTTATGGTGCATTTACATATTTTGTTTTTGATGAGGCAGTAGATTAAGATGATGCTCCCCGAAGCAATGCAGATATAGTGTTACAAGTCAGAAACAACTGAACTTTTAGTTTTAATTTTTTTGATTATGTTTTTGGGGATAAAAACTATATCATGTTAGCAGCAGAGAGTGAAAAATATTAAAATAGCGTGTATTGCACTTTTACATGATATGATGCTATACAGTAGACGCTCGATATAGTGAATCTCGGTAGAGTGAACTATTCAACTAAATAGTGAACAAAAAAATCACTATATCGGGTTTTTTTTTTATTTACACTTCATTTTTTTTAGTACTCAACAAAAATATTCCAGCTGAAATATGTTTATAATGTTTGACCTAGTTGAATTTTGACACCGGACAAAATGTTGATTTTGTATCAAATTTTACTCTGCAAGACCTTTATAACTTCTCTCTCGAAATATTGAACAATCTCGATATAGTAAACAGGCCTGGTTTTAATTACTTCACTATATCGAGCGTCTATTGTATTTGCTATACTTAGTTACGTTTGCCATTTTTATTGAAATATCCTGCCTGATTCGTAAAACTATCGTATTCGTTTGCTTCTACGTTAACCAACAAAAAATATGTATTAACATAGTAATACTAGCCCTGGTTATTAGTATAGTTCCTATGGAAACAAAAGTAAGAAATATACAATATATGTAAGTAGATATAGTTAGATATATCTATCTTAAATCAATAGAAAGGAGAACAAATGAATATTAATAAATAAATTTGGATCGGTAATCGGTACGGTATCGGTATTGGAGCGGCAGTGTGAACAGAAAGCGAGAACGTTTCGAGACTGTATCGGTATCGGCACTATAATGTGAATCAATGCCTTATGTCGAATTCTTTTTAACAAAAAATTCAATTTGTTTAGAAAAAAAAAATCGATTTTTCTGGACAAATTCCTTGTATCGAAAAAAAAAATCGATTCTGTTTAGAAAAAAAAATCGAATTTTTTGTTAAAAGGAATTTGGCATTAGTCTCTTTTTGTAATGTTTTTTTTTTTTTTAAAGGTGATGATTCTACAGGGTGGAGGCGTATCAATGAATTGAATTGAAATGAAACAGGAGCGATTGAATGAGAAAATTTTTGGTTTTTATTTTTTTCCGTGTTTTACAACATTGCCAAATTTTCATGAATGGCGCCCTGTAGAGTCAATACATTTCCGAAGTCATCTCCCAAGTGTTCTTGCAATCTTCGCAGAATTTTTACTAAATTTCGGGCGAATTTGATCTTTAAGGACTTCCAGTCGCCGGACCCCAACAACGATTATTAAAAACAATGAATTTCAGCTATAAAATCACATAAAAATCAGGAATTTGGGAAAGTTACGCTTCACTATTGAAAATCTTACTTTAATTACTGACAATTAGTTTCATGGTTTTCTTATAATATCATACTAAACCAAACTTAATATTGTGTTAGTATTCAGCAATGCTGTAGCCCGTGGCGTAATGGTTAGTGAATTGGACTGTCATGCCAGAGGTCTGGGGTTCAATACCAGCCGCTTCCACCTTAAGTTTTTTTCGGAGCTACTTACTACCTCTTGCGAGGAAGTGACAAATCCTTCAAGAGTATCTCTTGTCATAGAAAAGTGCCGCTAACCTTAGCAGTTCGTGTTGGGCAATAAACTGTAGGTCCCCTCCATTCCTGCAGACACGCACACATGAATGGCTGAGAGTTGTAAGTCACTAGGCCCTGGTTCTTCATGAGCCGTTTGTGCCACCAAATTTATTTATTTTATTTATTCAGCAATGCTATAACCTCTAGGCCATACATGCTAAGTCCCAATTGAAGCTAAGTTCATTCACGACTAACAACCACGCAAATAAGAATGGTTGTGGTTAATTGTAAGTTATAATATAACGCCCCGGTTGTTCACAAGATGTCACACCACATTTATTTTTTAATCTTTGAAAAGCGGAATTAACACACATACAAAAGATTTATTTTGCTTTTAAATACAATTTAATTCAAAAAAATAAAGTTGTTCAATTCCACAAAAAATACTCTATCTGCTCATCTCCTCCTTTTTCTTTTATTTTTCAATAAGAGTGGTACCCTCTAAAAATGGGAATGACAAAGTCCCGTGTCTTCCAGAGAGTTCTTGAAATTTTTTTTATTTTGATAACAATTCGAAGGTTGTGCGGAAAAGCCTGAAAATACCCAAAAGCAAAACAAAAGAAATATTTTCTTTAAGTGAGTACAAACATGTGGTAGGTTAGGTGGTTCTAGAGAGTTTAGAAAATTATCTCTAAAGATCCCCTTGAAAAGCACAAAACCAGAAAATGGATATTCAAAGATATCCTTCTTTTACATATATACATACATATATATACCTTATATACACTCTGTGTCATTTGAATGAGTCCACTAGTTTATTAGGTTTAAATTAATCAAATTTTATCTGCAACCAAACCTTTTCATGACTTAGGAATGTCACTCTCGTGATCTAGAAAGCGCCACCTTTCCATCCATGTATCGCAAGATACAAAATGAGAACCCTCAAAAATTTCGATTTTTCGTCTAGCCTCTGCCACATATTGTTTCGATCGTGAGACTCCATATCTCCTTAAACTGGAGGGCTGATGTGTATTCCCTCTGCTTGCTACGCAGGATATTTTTTTTTTCCTAGTTTCTCCTCTCCGAAACTAGGGTAGTTCAAGCTGTATTTGCAGGGAGGAACTCCATAGAATTTCTTTTAAGGCTTGACAAATCATCAAACTGAGTTCTGACTCTATTTCCAAGGAACAAATTTCCAAACTTCTGTCGAAAATTGTATGGGTTGTATGTAGTTTAATAGACGATTTATTCATATTCGATTGGAGAAATGATTAGACCAATCCAAAAATGCTATCACATACTATTTTCCAACAGACATCTTAATCTGAAAAAAAGAGATTGGATATACAACCCTAACTAACTGTCACGGAATGTATGAACATTGCACTATAGTTATTAATGGAATACAATTGCGTATTCGACAAAAAAAAAGGAGCCACATCAAAATTAATGGAATTTTCTTGCGGGTTTTGGTATTTGAATAAAATAATGAAAAAAGAGATATTTGAGAGATATACAGAACTTGTCTTCCTACCCTCCTTTGGCCTTAAGGAAGTTTACTTTGAATTTCCGAAGTCATCGTTTCCTTGCCTTGGCTCCTCATTCACAACGAATAAATCGAATTGAATTGACAAAGGATATTTTTTTTTTCTCGAAACGCAACAAAATAAAACATCTGTTGTTATCACGCGCGAAGAATGTGTATGTGTATGTGTATTTATATAATTTTTAAATCGAAGCACGAAATCGTTAGGCAATTAATTTTGACAGCAGGATTCGAAGTCAAATGTTTTGAAAACGTGTTGTATCTAAAGGTTTATTTATTTTTTTTATTAGACTTATATGATGGATTCAGGACACGTTGTTGAAAGGAGTGAATGCATACAATAGGCCATGGCCAAAGAAAGCCTAAAAGAAATCGCAATTCAAGGGAAATTGTATTTTTGGTTTTAATGGAATACTTTTACGAGTAGTCAGTGCATATACAAAGGGTTTTGTAATGGGTTGTCAGCCAAAGAAGGTACGGAAACATTAATACTTAGCGTTGAAGTTTATGTGTTAAAGAAAAACCTTATTTTCTTCAACCTTGTGAGGTGAATATTTTGTTGGTTTAATGAAGATTCCAAACACGCTTTGTCGTCATAACAAAAATCTCTTTCCATGAAAGTGGCGTCGTATGAATATTTTTTTTTTTTTTAACACTATCAGATCTTTGCGAAGAGTGCTTAGTACAAGCGACATATTGCGACCAGTGTTGCCCCCCTAACAGGTTGAGAATGTAGTGTGGCAAATTTTAAATGTAGTAAAATTTAAAACGCGCAAAAACACAACATACTAAATTGTAAATTTTTTCGGAACGACAATATTATTTGTATAAATAATAAAAGGTCTAAATTTGAATTTTATTTCATGCATATTTACATAGCAAAAATATCTGGTTTACAAAAACATTTTTGCAAATTTCCTACTAAAATTTCAAAATCAAGCTGGACACACAATATTATTAGAGCATTATAATTTTTTTTTTATGTCAATTACATTGGTTAATTTATATTTTATTTTTAAAATTGATTTTTTTGGTGTCGAATATGATTGATTTTTTTGTAATTATAATATTTTCCGAGTGATAACTTAAAAAAAAAAGTGAATCACATTATCCACTTTCAGAAACGAAAAATTGATGACTTTAAAAAAAAAAATGGTCGAAAAAAAAACGGCATCGGAGATTACCGACGCCCGCCATCACAGAAAAACATGGAATTTCCATACACACTATCCAAAACGTGTATGTATGTATGTAAATATTGCCGGTAAAACAGTTTTTCGACGTGCTTAAGTTAAGAACCGAGAATTCTCCCTACTGTGCCTAGCTAAACCCGAAGCGAATTAGTTGTTGTTGGATTTAACACGTAAGCTGTTTAGCTCGAACATCGTTTTCTTCATCCAATTCCTTTCGGGATTGCAAAAAAAACATTCAGCTATTGATAAATAAAAAAAAATATTTTGCCAAATGGAAAGTAAGATCAAAATTGTCCTTCTAAATTAGAATTTTATGTTTTGAAATTGTAGTGTTTTTGGAATATTGTACGATTGTGCGGAGTGAATTTTTCTTAGAAAAAAATGTAGCAAAAACGCTACATTTGTAGTAGGGGGGCAACGCTGATTGCGACCAAAGATTTGCCAACACAAAATTTGTGTTCTCCTGGTTCATCACTTAGTGCAGTGTTAGTAGTAAGTAAGCAAAAATAAACTAATAGGTCTAGAAGTCATACACTAGGAAAAAAACAATTAATACAAAACTATTACATTATAAATAAGTATACAAAAATAAAATTACAGTAAACTATTATATAAACATTTAAGATCGTGGTGTCACATTTCATTTTTTGTTTTTTTTTTTTAAACAAGATATCGGTCGGTAATAAATTATAATAATTGAGGAAAAAAAACTAAAGGATATTGTTAGCTATTTTCTTAGGAAATCTTATTTGGCTTCGGCTTAGCGCTTAGGTCTATTTTATTAATTTTTAATTTTCTTTATTTTTCTTTCTCTGCTCTATAGCTTTTAAAGTAAATAAGGGCTTTTCTTATTAAAATTTAAAAAACTTAATTACTCTATTCCGAGCAACCAACATTTTTATATGACGCACGATAACAAAAAAATTAAACATTAACATTAACTGCGTTTTATTTTCCACTAAATCTCATCCGGGTTAGATCATGATTATAAAACAAATTGGATCACTAAAATGTTTATTTCTGATAGTTGGTAATATTTGCTTAGTAAAATTATTGACAAATTGACAAAAGGAACATTTTCACAGAACTTTTTGGAAAAAATAATATTTTGTATCTAAGGAAGAACGAACGTCTATTAAAAAAAATTATTTTTATTTTGCTTTGTATAAATATGGTTTATGACTTTTTGAAAAATTATTTTTCGCTTTTTAGTATGTAATCTACAGAGACCTCTCTATGATATTATATGAGGATATGAGGACCTCTTACAGTAATTCAACAAACTGGTGAACTTTTCAGACATTTTATTTTTTAGAAAAGGCCCCTCTTCTAAAGAAAACAACCAATTAATTTTTGTAAGAAAATCAAAATCAAACTTGCAAATTTTGAATATATATGTGAGAAATTCAGTGATGTAGTCCATGGTACAATAAAATAAACATAGAATTTGATTTTTACTTAATATTTTTATATCTATTACTCATCATCACAAAACGAGTATTTATCACCAAAAATACCATCACATAAATATCTATACGTAGGTATTAAAAGTATTTTTTACAACAGCAAATTAAGCCGTCTGGCCTTCTGTGCAGCAAACACATCCATAACCTCTTCAGTATTGATATCAATTTCTCTATGAATTGACATCAAAGCTAATCCTGTCAGTCTTTCATCGCCGGTAGAGTTTCTCAGATTTGTTTTTAATCTCTTCATCATTGAAAATGTTCGTTCCGGTATGCATGTCGAAACTGGAAGGGTAGCCAAATTTTTTAAAGTTTGTGGATGTTTGGAAAAAGTGGTTGGTTGCATCTTTAAAGAGCTTCTATTGCATTTTTCGCACGGTCTTCTGGTAATTGTTGGTGGCATTTTGTCTTCCATATTAAGAATTCAGCCTCCATAGTGTCCCAATCTAAAAATTTCTTATACAATTTAAAAATTTTTTCATTAAAATTAGTTTCATTTTTACCGATAGTCGATGGTAGTAAAATAGGTATACAAAGAAGAAAGTGTCGACTTATGATTCTCGAATCTCATTTTAAGTTGACTAATAAAGTCATCTAAGAGAGGAATCAAAATTGTTATCCTAAAATAGGTCTCTGGATCTGCCGTACGTATGTTGGACCTATTCTGTTGTCTTCCCACTACTCGAGGAATTTTTATTTTTTCTTCTGCAATACTTGATAATTCTTCTGCTGTCTGGAAAATTATATTGAATTCCAAAATAACATCCTCTCGAATTTTTTGGAATCTGTTTGATATCAATTCAATATGTTCCAGAGCAGATACCAAGTCGCATGAATGGGACTGTAAGATCTTGCAAAGCGGCAATGTGTATGTAAATAAAACACTCAAGCTGCACAAACTTATCAAAAAATCTCGATAACATTTTGGGAATTCTCCCCCAATCCTCACAAGAAAAGTCACAACGAAACTCACCACATCGAAGTTGAATTTTGTAGTGTCATTTTTGGAACAGCTTATGATCAAAAATATTAAAATAAATAAATTAAATAAATTTGATGGCACAACAGCTCATGAAGAACTAGGGCCTAGTGACTTACAACTCTCAACCATTCCTGTGTGCGTGTCTGCAGGAATGGAGGGGACCTACAGTTTATTGCCGAATCCGAACGGCTAACGAGCGGCACTTTTCTGTGACAGGAGATACTCTTGGAGGATTTGTCAATTCCTCGCAAGAGGCAGTAGCCGTTTTTCTTTTAAATAAATAGATGCGGCGAGGCTGGGGATCGAACCTTAGACCTCTGGCATGACAGTCCATCGCACTAACCATCACGCCACGGCTACATCAAAAATATTAAAAAATGTTAATTGGGCCATACAAATTTATTTAAAACTTATAAAATACAAGGTTCCATTTATTTTTAGCAATAA
The DNA here is from genome assembly GCA_947049315.1 of Epistrophella euchroma. Classification (NCBI taxonomy): domain Eukaryota; kingdom Metazoa; phylum Arthropoda; class Insecta; order Diptera; family Syrphidae; genus Epistrophella; species Epistrophella euchroma. Next base: position 130,975,698 of record OX346246.1, read on the forward strand.
ATACGTTTGCATAGTATATTTTTCCAAAATAGAAGTAAAAAAATCCTTATAGAAATTGTTTGGAGATCTTTGCGTCTGAAGTTCTGAATAGCCGTCGGACAGCGGCGATGGATCGCGGTGCAATTATTCGTTTTAAAGAAAATATTGTGCAATTGTAAATACTTTTTGATTAATTTGCGGATAAATCGAATCGATTTCCATTTTACTTTATTTTAGCACTCAAAAATCTCGAAAGGTGCAAATTTTTAGCAAAATATATAGAATGTCAGGTCAAAATGACAAAACACATGTAATTTGTGAGTTGTGACCTGCTCTGAAGCAGATCACAATTTCGATTGTTTGTGTGACTCTCACAAGTTGTGACTTTGGGGGAGAATACGAAAAAGTCACAAAATTAATTTCACCACCTCTTATGACTTGTGAGGTATCAGTGATGGCGGGGAGAATCGGGCTGTTAGTGCAGAAATTTGGGAAAAAATTTTAATAAAAAGCTATTAATAAAAAAAATAATTTCTAAGCAAATTTCGGGGGGGGGGGGGGGGGGGGGTTCAAACCCCTGTGAACCCCCCCTGGCTACGGCCTTGAATCCAGGTGAGAGATTGGGGAAAATAATATGGTGCTATTATTACTATTAACAAATACATAATATAATTTTTAAAACTGTGAAACACTGTTTTACAACATTCTGCAAATGATAAAAAAAAAGTTTAAACTTTTCTTAAATTCTTAAAATTTTTTTTTATTATTCGCAGAATTTTGTTAAAAAGCATTTTGAAAAGCAGAATTTTGAAAGCAAAATTTTGTAAACAGAATTTTGACCCAGAAAACCCTCGTAACGTAGATATAATATTCAGTGTTTTTAAAAAACTCAGTTTCATTATTTTGACTGAATAAGTAAATTTTAACAGTTTTTGCATGCATTTTAGGGTGTCCGTTATTCCCCAAACTCTTTTTTGTTTAGATAAGTCACCCCCTGTATAAAAAGTTTATGTCCTACAGTAAATTTATGGATAAAAAAAAAACTTGGCCGAGCTCATTAAACCGTGCCGTGCCTCTAGCCATAATCTTCCCATACAATTTTTTTGAATTTGTTTGTAAATAGATTCTTAATAGAGCAGCATAAGTTTTTGATTGTCTGATCAGAAAAATTGGTTTGGAAAATAACGGACACCTTAGTGAATATTATTTCATCAAGTTTGTTAATTTTGAAGAAAGTATTGAAACGTTTTGTTTGTAATGACGAACGACATGTTTCAAGAAAAATTTTAACATAGAAGACAGTTTTTAAAATTAATATTGTGCATTACTTAACGAAAAAATGTAGGAAAGTACTATTTACCCCTGCCCCCTCCCCCTGCGTACGCCCTTAAGATTGGCCCACAATTACATATGTCAGATTTATTATCTTTTTAGAGACTGGTGTGATAAAAGCATTTTCCCAAATACCTGGAAATTTACCTGAGCTGAGAGATAAGGAACTATATAGGAGGGATACCATCTGGTCCATATGAGTAATCGTCATTCAATAAGGAAATATAATGTTACACTTTGTCTATCGTAATTGGAATATTATTTAAGGTTGTTTGTGGTCTTATGGACATTTATTATGTATAATGAAAAAAATCCGATGAAAGTTGTTTGCAAAAGCTTCACAAGTTTCCGGAGCACTATTTAAAAAATATCATTTAATTGAAAGAGTTTTTTGTGTGATAACAACCGCGCAGTGTAGGCTGCAAAGCTTTCGCACCATCATATTAATATTGAAGGTTTGAATGAAGGAACAACAACTTGAGTGAGCTACCAACAAGTTTTTATAGGCTGGAGCAGTGCTGGGGGGCCACAAATATTTTCTTTTTTCCCTTTTTATTTCCCACAGAAAAAAAAGTTGAAAAGTGGACTTAAAATAAAAAATATAAAAAAAAATAAAAACCAACAAAGCACATAAATAATGTTTAATTTGATTTTTTAAGGAATTAAAAAACAAAAAGACGAAAATTTTAAAAATGAAAATAATTTTTTTTTTAAACTTTTTAAAGCAACTTGATTTAAAAAATTACTAAAAAAATGAAAATATTGGCCCTCAAAACATAATTTTATTTTAAATAATTTTTTCCATTGTAAATTAACTTTTCAGAAAATGCCACCTCCAGCCTCAGGGGTGTTGCCCTATAGAATGGCCCAAAAATCATCCCCTTAAAATGTATTACACGAAGTAGATGACACCCTGTATATTATTTAGTGCATACAAGTACCAAACTTGAAGCAAATCGGTCCAAGCGTTTATGCTTTAGCAATTTATTTCTGGATACACCTATCATGTTTTTTCTAAACACTAAAGATATATAACTGAACTCGAATGTAGAAATATTCACTAAAGATATATATCTAGTCGTTGATAGTACCTAGTATATTTACGATCGCGATTTGTACCTATTGTGAAATTTATCAAGTGTTATAAGATCTTCTAAGAAATCATTCTGACATTTCTTGAACTTTATTTTCACTTGTTTCGAATTAATTGATTATAATTTTGTTGATTTGCTCTTTTCCGGGTAAAATTTAAAAAATCAAAGAATTCCCACAAAATGGGTCGGTTTTCCCTTTTTCCCTTTAGAGGTTAAAATTCCCACAAAAAGGGATTTTTCCCACGATCCCCCAGCACTGGCGCTGGAGTTATAGCTATTTCACGGTCGCCAGGCCGATCATCAAATGCATTCGTCAAACAATAAAACCTGCACTCGATCACGTGACCTTCGGTAGCGCAGTGCGTAGTGCACTTGGCCCGGAGACGCTTGGTCTAGGTTCGAGCCTGAGTGGGGCAAATGATTTTTCGAATAAAATTGAATATAAATAGACCAAGCACCACTAACGGAGTCTGATGATCGGCCTGGCGACCATGAAATAGCTATAACTCCAGCCTATAAAAACTTGATGGTAGCTCACTCAAGTTGTTGTTCTTTCATTCAAACATTCAATAAAAACATTATTGTTGTACGTAAAATTGACTGGATAACCATCTGATTTTTTTGTTCGAGTTAACGAATTTTCAAAAATTTCTTTGGGCCAAGTTTAAGGCAACTTTCCATATCATTAAGATATTCAGTGTATAAATCATTGGATAGGTTTCTAAAAAGAAAATATACATTTTGTCTATCCTCAAGGGACATACTTTTTAAGTAATTCTTCAATGCCCTGTTTCTTTTATTACGAAGAATTTAAAGCTCTTTCTCTTTCGAATACCATGGGTGGTAAACGCTTAAGTATTTTGAAGTTTTTTGAGGAACTGTGTCAATTATACAGTTATTCAAATTTTTTTTATAAAAGTATGAAACTGCAACGTCAATGTCAACTGGTATATTTTTAATACCTACCAGATGCAAAAAGTAGCTCAAAATTGGCTTTACGAAAATCAAAAGAATATGAATAGTCTTGTGGGTTACTATATTGTTAAGTAAATGTCCACCCAAGTCAAGAAATATGTATGTCAAGAGGAGGATGATATATATCTACATATGTTCGATATGGCAGACGTAGATTCTACCATTACCGTATTTAAAGCGTCAGATGAGATTCATTGAATAATTGCAAAAACAGTGAGACTTAATTACGCAAAATTTTGAAAAAAAAATCAACATGAAAAAAAATCACTATTTAATTTCTCAATAACTATTAATTTAAAGATTTAAAAAGCATATAAAAGAATGGAATATTTACTTTCAAAAAAGCTGTAGCATAACGTGGTACGTTCTTTAATTTTAAGAGTGCCTCAAACTTCACACCCCACTGTACTTCACTCATAAAGTAGTCATTTCTATGTTTCTTCAACATCAAGAATAAAAGTGATAAATTGACATTAAATTTATTTGATTCAACAGCAAACAGACAAAAGCTTGCAAACATTCAGTCATTCAGCATTTTACATTGAGTGTTACTGAAAAGCCTCAAGAGATGACAATTTGACAGCGACATGTCTTCATCTGCAATGCGACCATCACCGACACTGACATTGATTGAATGAATTTATTTATATTTTTACAAGAGATAAATTAGGTTTTGATGGCTAAATTACACCACTACACCACACACAACTCCCCCTCCTCCTCCTCGACCATGTGATGGAATCCCTTTCAGAATAATTCCTTCAAATAGGTTACATTAAAAGTTGTTGTATTTGTGTAAATTGTATACTTGCTTGCGGTTTCTCTACACCGATGCGATTTCTCCCTCCTAATATTTTATATCTTTTTGAAATTCGAAATTCCAAAAAAGGTCGACTATTGGTCAGGACAAGAAAAATATAGGTATGTTTTATCAAGAGCAAAGGTATTGTGTTTATATTTTTAAATTAATTCTGTTTGGTTTTTAGAAAGACAGTCATTAATTACTGCGTAAGAAATTTATAAAAGGAGGAGTTTCAAAAAAGATCGACTTTCTGATGTTACTGTGTAGGTACAGAGTGCAGGACACGTTTTTTTTTTTATTAAAAAATATCGATTTAATTTATGTATGTATGTTAGCATATGATTCTGTTTTATTTATAAATGCAAACAAAAATGTCTAGCACAATTTAAATACAAAAAAAAAATATAGGTACTAGCCAAAAAAATTAAATATTAAAATTAATATCAAACATTTTTTTAGTTTTTCATTAAGGGCATATAGGTACAAATGTCATTTTCTTTAATTTTTTTTGAGATAATTAAATATATTTATTCAGATGTTTATTTATCTTCAATGTCGTCTTTTTCGTTGTTCTACAATTTTTTTTCACAAGAATATCTGACTTTGTTGAATGAATAAAGAGACTTTTGGCTTTGGTTACCAATGTCTCAGCAAGGAATTCCGACACGGAAAATTTAATAGCATTTTTGAAAACTGGAATTGATTTCCTACAGTAGTTTTCTAAAACTTTATAACGGTTAATTTTTTGGTCCCTCACCGTTAGATTGAGAAAAGGCCATACAAAAAATTAAAATTTTTGGCTCGTGCTGTTTCTTATGATTGCGCGATGTAACGGTATCTTACAAAAATCATTTGCTTAAGTTTCTTAACACAATAAATATAAGGTTTTAGGATGCTTTTTGTTTCATCCCAACACAACCACTTTCCCAAGAGATACAGCTCTTTAAAAAACACTAAAAAAAAGTTAAATTTTTTGTTCCCTTATTATTTTTTACTTGTGTATTTAAATTATAAATTGCTATATCAAAAAAAATGTGATAGAGTGTACAAAGTAAAAGGATGAAAATCGATTTCAAACACCATAAGGATAAATATTTGCAATAGTTATAAAATTGGGAAAACACATCTATTTTTGTGTCTATAATAATACTTTCCCAAGAGGAAAAAGTGTGGTTTAAAATGGAAGACATAAACGTATCGTGTAACCAAACCAATTTTTGGGTTTAACGGTGGTTGGTTTTATCAGAATATGTTTCATCAAGAAAATGACATTTATGGTGTATAAGAAGGATATAATGTTCCTATACATTTATTAAAATTTAGGTCAATCGAATATTCAAAATGACTTCATAAACTTCACATAAAGTTAGTTTATGTAAAAGTCAAATGAATGAGATCAATTCGTCATGTAAATGAGATGGGACACAGAAATTTTTTTCAATTTGTGAAGATATTCCTTTCTATTATATTCATACACTTTGCTTAACTTTATGTATATAAAAAACATTGTTATTTTTTTTTGCCATTAGGTCATGTTCTTAGTAAAATAGTATTTATGTACATAGGTATTTTATTTGTTCGAGTCTAGGTAGAAATATTTTGTTAGTTAGTTCTGAGTTATTGGTACTTTATTGAACAATGTGATGTATACTTATTTATATAATATTTGTATATTTAAGCATGGCTGCGCCGGCCGTCTGCCGAGAATTGACAACAAATTTTAAATGTTATTATTATTTATATATACATAAATCAAAAAAGTCAAAAAAGCTTTATCCAATGTTTATTATCGTTTAATAAGTTTTTTAGGTCTTCTAATACTAATATCTGCCTGAACAGAATGGTGACGGAGACGGAACCGGAGCCGGAACTGGAATAGCTGTCAAAATATTGAATACACACAAATCCATGCTGCGAACACAACGGAAAGTAGCCGCATACGGAGCTGCAGCCGCAGGCGGAAGAGTTCACCAACTTTTAACTTTTCACGTACGGCATTTTTGACGTTTCAAATTGTATGAAAAAAAAAAAAAAAAACAACTTTCTGGGTCGGAAATATTGTGGTTATTTATTTGTATCCCGAAAAAAAATTATTTATTAAAAAGAAAAGTAGATATTGGATTCAAAAAATTTGAATTCTGAGCTTGTACTTGTACACAAGAATAATGTTTTTTTTTCCTCAAAATACTTTCAAAGTTGTACAGCTACATTGTGGGCACGTAAAAAAATAACATACGACACTTTTTGATAGCTCTTCCAGTTCCGTCTGCAACTCCGGTTCCAGCATTGTATTCTGTTCAGGCGGTATGTTGACACCAAAATGGTTTCACCTGATTTCTTTTAGAACGGGGCAGGATCCTAGAAAATGGATCACGTTTTCGTCATCTCCTGTGTTGCACAAGCTGCAACGAGCTATGAGGTCGTCGTGATGTGGCATCTAGTTAAAGTTGAGCAATTCTGTACGGGTTCGCATTATGAGCGATATTTGCGATATTGTAGGAGTTCATGTAATCGATTTCCTGGTGGTTCAGATTTTGGTACAATGAGTGTAAGCTTGAATTTTCAGCTTGGTTGATATGTTATCGCCCGTCCTACATCCGATTCAAATGATTGCGTGAGTCTCTGCTAGTTATAGACATTTTTTTTCCAACTTCTGGACATAAAAAAGAATGGAAAAGCCAAAAAAAAAAATAAATCTTTTACTGTAAACTTATAATAATATTTTCTTGTAGATACTGAGTAAAGAAGTAGAATAAGTGATGCAAATTCTTTGTCCTTGATGGAAAATGACATTTGAAAGATGAAAAATCAAAGATTCAAATGTACATAAAGGGAATTATGTATGCGCATAATATATGTATAGTGAAAAGACTCACACCTGCGAAATTTTGCATTTTGAAATACGGAAAAAAACGTTTTAATGTATCATAATACGTGTGTATATAATGATACATTATAACGTTATACGACAGTGACGCATCCATTCTCATCATTATACGGTTTGCACAGTGATGTATATTATTTTCATCTTAATTACAAGTTAATGAGTTGAAAAGGAATTTCCCACGTGATATCTTCGTCCCATTATCATCATCATCATCATCATCACGTTTCACATACCGTCACTACTTAAAGTTTTCTGTTCATCTTGTGGTTAAAATATCATACAGAATTTTCTATCGCATATTTAAATGTCCTTTTCCTTACATTCATTACTTTTTGAGGTAGGTTACCCGGTATCGTTCCTTTATTTATATACTTATACACCTAGAGAAAACGCTTTGTATAATTTTGCTTCTATTCAATTTCATTATATCTGTTATTTTTATTTTAAAATCAAATTTTTGAATGCAATATTATTTGAACTATTAGAAGTACTATATTGCAAAATAAGAACAATATCGGTCAACCTATTAAAAAGCTTTATACATGAATAACTCGAAAAGAAGGCAATTTTCCCAAAAAAAAACTTGAGAGCCCTAAATCCACCATGCGAATATTTTGGCAAAAACTTGAAACCTTGAGCCGTTTTTCAAAAAAAAAATTAATACACATATAAATATAAATATAAATATAAATATAAATATAAATATAAATATAAATATAAATATAAATATAAATATAAATATAAATATAAATATAAATATAAATATAAATATAAATATAAATATAAATATAAATATAAATATAAATATAAATATAAATATAAATATAAATATAAATATAAATATAAATATAAATATAAATATAAATATAAATATAAATATAAATATAAATATAAATATAAATATAAATATAAATATAAATATAAATATAAATATAAATATAAATATAAATATAAATATAAATATAAATATAAATATAAATATAAATATAAATATAAATATAAATATAAATATAAATATAAATATAAATATAAATATAAATATAAATATAAATATAAATATAAATATAAATATAAATATAAATATAAATATAAATATAAATATAAATATAAATATAAATATAAATATAAATATAAATATAAATATAAATATAAATATAAATATAAATATAAATATAAATATAAATATAAATATAAATATAAATATAAATATAAATATAAATATAAATATAAATATAAATATAAATATAAATATAAATATAAATATAAATATAAATATAAATATAAATATAAATATAAATATAAATATAAATATAAATATAAATATAAATATAAATATAAATATAAATATAAATATAAATATAAATATAAATATAAATATAAATATAAATATAAATATAAATATAAATATAAATATAAATATAAATATAAATATAAATATAAATATAAATATAAATATAAATATAAATATAAATATAAATATAAATATAAATATAAATATAAATATAAATATAAATATAAATATAAATATAAATATAAATATAAATATAAATATAAATATAAATATAAATATAAATATAAATATAAATATAAATATAAATATAAATATAAATATAAATATAAATATAAATATAAATATAAATATAAATATAAATATAAATACATTGTTGTGCGGTCAAAAAGACGTAGACATCAACTTTTCATCACATCAGCTATAAAATTAACTAGAAACGCTAAATTCCTGAGATGTGTTAAATATTTAGAGTTTTCTTCTTCAACATTTTTCAAAACCACATAAAACAAAACATTATTTTGGAAAAAAAGCAAAACTAAAAAATATAATTTTGTCCATCTTGAATTGTATTTTTGATCACTGTGCCTACTAATTTTTTGTTCAATATATTTTTTAACAAACAAATAATAACTATCCACATTCTTAAAAACAAGAATCACTAGTGTATAGAATTTGAAGAACCTATCGAGTTTTATTTTAAATAAGCGTCTTGTCTATGGCCACCTCATTGCGCTGAAAAATTTATATAAATTATACTTTTCCACATTGATTTTTTTTCACCAAATGTTTTTGCGGTGTATATTTAAAAAGGTATATCGTATGTGTATGTAGGTATGTATGTATGTATGTATATGTATGTTGTATATTTTATATTTTATCTGGCAGAGTACTCGAGTAAAGTTGATCTGCTTCACTTATGAAAATGAGAAGTTTCCTATACCGCATATCTACCTCATACATATATGATATACTTCTATCTACTTATAATGTAGGTAGGTATACACAGGGTGTTCTTATGCACGGAAGTACTTTAAACATAAAGGCGCCGGCAACATACTCGAAAATTCCCTTTCGAAAGATTTGTTTGTTGTACACTAACGTCGAAGAACTAAGGGGTTTTGCCTATAAGATGTAAGCCATTAAAAAACACCAAGACATAGTCGAAATATTTGATCATCAAGGAAAAGCATAAACGGATGCTATTTGCCCTCGTTAAAAGATACCTTCATAATTTACAAGTATACCTATCCACTGATGACACAAGCACAAGTGCAAAATATTAAAGGATTTGTTTTTGGGAAAAGTATTATAAGGGTAGAAGTTCCTTCGGTAAAGGTGTCAATAATAATTTTAAGAAGTTTTTAATGGCGCTATTAGCATTAATTTGCTTGTTTTAAGGAGGTGTAAAAAATATCTTAGGGCATGGTTAAAGGTGACAAAATAAACATTAAACTTTGTTTGCATAATTTATGTAGAAGAGTATTTTTATATTTTTGTTTTAAACTGAAAATATTCATGGGAATCTTTGACTAGAATTTCTTTTTTTTTTTTTTATATAAAGGAGGTATACTGACTCATTGAGGGCGTGTAATCTTCGAATTATTAATGTATAAAAATTATGACTTAGTTGCAGTAATTTTAAATAATTGTTAGCTTTATAAATGAGTGCACAAATTATGTGCTTGCTTTTCTATAACCAACGGGTTGAAGGCTCCCCGTGTCTTTCTCTTCTTTGTATCTTTTTTGCTGAAATTAGTTTTAAAAAACTGGGTACGTATTACGTAATACTAAGTTGTAATTGTGAGTTCACGCATAAAAAAAAGAAATTCAAATACTTATTTACAACAAAAAGCTACAGTTAACATGCTTTGTTAGTAGTTGTAGTAGCCCGTGGTGTAATAGTTAGTGTGTTGGACTGTCACGCCAGAGGTCTGGGTTCAATTCTGGCCTCTGCCACCTAAACACAAAAAATATTTTTCAGGGCTACTGCCTCTTACGAGAAAGTCAAAAATCCTCCAAGAGTATCCCCTGTAATAGAAAAATAGAAAAGTGCCGCTCTACTTAGCCGTTTGAATTCGGCAATAAACTCTGTAGGTCCCCTCCATTCCTTACATTTTCGAATTTTCTTTTTTAATGCCTGAACTCACAATGTCCACTTAGCCTTACCTTAATATGTAGTTTTGTTTTTTGTTTTTTTTTTGTTACTAAGTCAACATTTTTTTTTGGAAATTTGTTTTTCGCAACTAATTTAAATCAAGAAGCTACAATTAATTCCATACCTACTAAGTTTTTCTTTAATTCCAAAATTATATTGCTAACTTTACAGACGTGATCTCTTAGCAGATCGGATGATGGTCAGCCGAGCTTTGGGCGTAAACACAAAAAACAGACTTGTTTTTATTTGTATAGACTATAGACTATGATGCGGAGTAGTTTACAAAACATTAAGAAAATTTAAAATAGGAAAAAATTGTTTTCTGAAGTACAAAAATGAAAAAAAATTAAAGGAGACATTATTTGTATACCTAGACATTTAGGCCTATTCGGCGAAATCTTTTATTCTGTTATTCTGCTATTCTGTTATGAATTTCCATACAAAACTTTAAGCTGTCAAAAAATCTTTTATGAAATGTCAACAATTCGAACTTTCACAAAATCTTTTACTAATTCCATTTTTGATATTCAACAAGCCACAATCTGTTATGAAATCTACTATAAATCATAAAAGAATAAAAGACAAATTTTTTTGACTTTTATCATAAAAGATTGAAGATTGAGTGAATTAAAAATGGAAAAATTGCCGTTTTCTCCTGGTGATTTTAATTGAACTCATAGGCAATTTTTGTTAAGTTCAGTTATTTTATTTTCAACTATACCTTTGTTTTAGAAATAAGCCGGTTAGCTTTCTCATCAGAATTGGACTGAAACTGATGAGTAGAAAAGTGCAATGCGTGCTTTAAAAAAATACATCCAGAACAATAAAGATACTGAATCTTTGATCCAGAAATAGTTCGCCAAGAGTTTTTGAAACCAACTTACATAAAAAAAACTCCGATGGAAATGCCATACGTGTAGATTCATAATTTTTTGAAAAAGGGAAATTAAAATACAAAAATAGAGAATTATGTTGCATTTGTTTTACTTTATAACACAATAAAAAATAAAGGAGCACAAAATAGTTATTTTCAATCTTGTTTTGGTGTTGTTTTTGTTGTTGTTCTTTTTGAGCTGCTGTTGTTGCTGCAGCTAACGTCGCTTATCTTTTTGCTGCTGGTTGAGTTGGCATTGATGATGCTGAAGTATCTGCACTTCATCCGCTTGGTCGCCTATCCACCGGTGGCATCCTTTAAGATCAAAGACTAGTAACACTGACGGCAACCGGTTTGCCACTGTTGGCATCCTTGAAGTTCACAGAATAACGAAACCGACGGCAACAGGTTTGCCTAAAATTACGTACGGCACAACGTCCCAAAGGTAGGAATTCGTAGTAAGATTTAACGCACAAGGCTTTCTTGGCATCAATGTTACGACGGCGGCATCTCCAGACTTGATGACCTAGGTTTGGGTTCAGTTTTCATACCTGAACGGCGACCAACTTTCTACTCGAGTTCAGAGAACTTTCAACGTAAACACTGATACACAGGTTGAAAATGCAATTCCAGATTTCCCTCACAGAAGCATCAGCACCACAGAGATCGATGACTGCTTTTAATTTTAATGTTCTTAACAATTTCGCCAGCAAATTTATATTTGGTCACAACTAAATCCTAAGCGATGGTTTTCTCTTGGACTTCAACTTCGTCGGCCATTGTTTTGTTGTTAATTTGTTCGTTCTTTTATCTAAATTCAGAAATACTTAAGTAGGAAATTGTTAAAAGAATACTTTATATTTAATACCTGTAGTAGCCGTGGCGTGATGGTTAGTGCGATGGACTGTCATGCCGGAGGTCTAAGGTTCGATCCCCAGCCTCGCCACCTATTTATTTAAAAGAAAAAACGGCTACTGCCTCTTGCGAGGAATTGACAAATCCTCCAAGAGTATCTCCTGTCACAGAAAAGTGCCGCTCGTTAGCCGTTCGGATTCGGCAATAAACTGTAGGTCCCCTCCATTCCTGCAGACACGCACACAGGAATGGTTGAGAGTTGTAAGTCACTAGGCCCTAGTTCTTCATGAGCTGTTGTGCCATCAAATTTATTTATTTATTTTTATATTTAATACCTGAAATTATTAAAGTTCTAAATTCATTTTACTTTTTTCAGATTTGAGATTTGGTTGGTCTTCATTTTCAACTCATTTGACAGAACAGCTTTGGATTTATAAAAGATTTAAGTTCTGTTTGCTTACATATTTTGTTTTTGAAGTTCCGTAACAGAATTTTATAAAAGTTCAAATACCTGAATACCAATTAAATTATAAAAGATCTTTTATCCTGAAGGTTTTTTATGATTCATAACAGAAAATTCATAGAAGAATAAAAGATTCGGCAGAATAGGCCCAATTGAGATAAAAAAAAAAGGTAGGTACCGTTATCTGAAGGCTTTAATCGAACAGACAGAGCTGCGAGATCAATTTTGTTTTATGTCTTCATCATTATTGGTCATAATGTATCATCAGGAATCAGAATTGATAAGATTTCGAGTCCAGTTTTTAGCTGTGGGATCTTAGCACCTCATATGTATATGTGAATATTCGCAAAAAAAATATGCCATCTAAAGGGGAGTAATTGGTTATAAAAGGTCAATTATTTCCAGACATTATGCTCAGACTAAAAATTGCGAACAAAAATATTGCAAAGTAAACCCAGTTGAAACGTTAATATGTCAAATATTTTTGGCCAAAGGGTTAATGCTATGCTTTTATATTGATTTCTTCTACAAAAAGCATTAAAACAAATTTGTATCGGCATAGAATCTCCTCTTAAATCCCTTCTTTATTTAATAACTTTCGTCCTGTGGTTATAGGTATAACGTAAATTTATAACGGTAGCCATAATCTAGCACTAGTTATAATGACCAAAAAATTCTCATTTTTATAGTCTTTGAATAGAATTTGTAATTTTCAACCAATCTGATTGAATTCATATAAATGTATATACACACCCACATAACTTAATAGCTTAACCGCAACAGTGATTTATCGTGTCTTTGTTTAAAAATTAAAAAAAAAAAAACAAAACCATGATGGCGTAATAAACAACGGAAATTACCCTTATTTTTTTTTCTTTCACTTCAACACAATTTATATACATTTATATTATTTTCAAAAATATATATAAATCTAAATCGCAATAAACACTCAGCAAATTTGTAAATTTGTGAAAATTTTCTTCTCTGCTTGACGTTGAATTAACAAAAACAGATTGTTTTATGTAAAAGTAAACAAACCGTACCCCTATAATGCGTTGTTCAAAAAATAGATCTACAAAAATATAAACTGAAAGAATGGTTCTAAATTCAATGAATCCTTACAAAATATTTGTTATGTATTTTCATTGCAATTATTTAAACAAAGAGAGGGGCTGTGCATAATAAACACAAATGAATTCTAAATTTCTAAATTTCAACACTTTTTCAGCAATGAATTAAAATAAAACTTAAAAGCTCGAATATTTAGGCCGGCTAATTTAGTCTATAAAAAAATAATGTTTTGGTAAATTAAATGTACATACCTTTATTTTTTTGTATTTACTTTAATTTTTAAAATCATAAAAGTCGTTGCACCTATGGTCGGATAATATTTACATTAAGAACGAGCTAACTTGAAGTTTTTAAATTTGTTTATTAAATTCACCTGGAAATGAATAACGCAAAATTATTAAAAATATAAGAAGTTATGGCGAAAGACTTTAATTAAGTCTTTTTGCAAAATTGGTTCTAAATTGAAAATGTTTTACTCTCTGCAATAGATAGTTGCACCTTTTATAACTATTTATTAGATTTTGTTCCAGATGTTGTCGTTAGATTTGCATGGGTCTATTTATATTTTTAAGTCATTTTTGTTTTGGAAAATTGCTCCTCCCATTTGAACAGGGGGCTTAGACCACCCGCCCTATTTAATTTTTTTCTTTTTTTTTTTCCTTTTTTTGTGCCAAAAGCCATTTTTTATTATTCTGCGGATTATAATACTTGTTGTTATAAATTTATTATTGTTAAATTTTGAATAGCTGTATGAAAGAAACTTTTGGGTCTACAGAGATGATTCTGGGCTCAAATTGAAGGAAATTTAATTACTTTGAAATCGTAGATCGAAATTATAGTCGAGAAATAGTCTTTTCTTTAGGGTTAAATCGCCAATAACTGAAAAAAGCGCACAAAATTCGCAGTTTTTTCGATTTCTGAACATATTGCGTATTCAGCATATTGTTATTTGACATTTTATGTACTTCAAATTTTGTTTTTTTTTTTAGACGATTTGATAAATATCATTTCGCAATTTTCATTTAGTTTGTTGTTTGATTGGCTTTTTAAAGTTAGGCAATTTCTTATTTAGCATTTTGTTGTTTTGCTTCTTTTATTCGGCATTTTGTGGTTTTAAATTTTTTTCAATATAATTTAGTGGAAGAATTTGGCTAGATTCCATTAAATTACATGGTTTAAAATTTCGAGCTGTTTAACAAAATTTAATATGTTTGTTTCGAAGGAAAAACTACCTAAAAATAACTCGTATGGATGTACATATTTTCAAGAAGATTATTTGTCAAAAACACAATATTTTTAATGAATTTGAGCAGCGGCTCAAAAAAAGCTTATTTAATAAAAACCGATATCAAATGGTCAAAACAGCTAAACGGCAAAATGATCTATCTGCTAAAAGCTAAATAATATAACGGCTTAGCAATATTTTGCGAAACAAAAAAGACAGCGAAACGTTATTTTACAAAATTAAGGCTGGCAACGAGACCGAGACGAGACCGTATTTTTGGTACCGAAATTCGCCGAGCGTTTCGCTGGTCTCGGTGGTCTCGCCGGTCTCGGTGGAAAAAGGTTTTCCGATTTAATTTTTTGCTCCGGAAAAAGTTGATTTTAGACCTTTTGGGTGACATTAAATGTCAATGTCAATAAAGTAAAAATCGAAGATATTGAAGATACGAGTTTAATATTAATTTCTCCATGTTGGTCTCCCCCATTTAAAACATTTTACTTTGGCGGCTGCCAATGGGTGCGTTCGCCTAACTATCCAAAGCTATCCGGATAGGTTTGTGTTGTAATCCCTTGTTAAAAAAAACTTCTGATTTCAGCTGTCGCAACAACAACTCAAGCTATGTGAAAATTTTTGGGATAGGTGGATAGCCTATCTGACTATCACCCGAACGCAAGGAATGATAGGAAAACTTCAGAATGGAATTGGTCATGTTTGTTTGTTTATTGGCATTCTGAATCGGGCAGTTCTTCTGGATAGCCAATCGAAAAGGTCAATAGTTCATCGCCTACCTGTCAAGAGAGACTGGTACATTAAAATTTTCACGTGAAAAAGGCGAGACCAAGACCGAGACCGAGACGAGACTGACATTTTTCGATTTTGGCGAGACCGAGACGAGACTAACAAAAGTCTCGCCTGGTCTCGTCTCGTTGCCAGTCCTATCAAAATAAACAATAAGCCAAATAACAAACAGTGTAACAAAAACAGCTAAACAACAAATTGTCAAATGAATTTAGCGAAATTATTGAAAATATTTTTAACAAAAAGCTAAGAATAAAAACGCCGACTTCAATTTTTGTAGTTATAAATTGAATTGAGGTAAATGAACATAATAAAATAATTAAACATTTAGAAAATTGGAATAAATAAAATTTTTTAATAAAAATTTTAAATAAAAAATACAAAGCATGTAATTTCTAAGGAAGAACCTTCAAATTCTACAAGGCTGCAGCCATCAAGGGTTAAAAAAAAATAAATACATGCATACATATGTACATATGTATGTAAATATAGTCTGCTACAAAAATGAATGAGAAATTATTTAATAAACAAGATGCCCTATAAGCATAAATATATCAAATTCATTCAAATGAAGGTAACCTGGGCGTATACGCACTTTTCTTATTTTATTGAATTTTTAACAAATTTTACTATAATTTTCATTTTCACACGTTAAGTTGGTTTACGTCGATGGAAAAAGCTATTTTGATGAATTGTTATTCTCTATTTAAAAAAAAATCGGGTGCGGTACAGAGTTCGCGGCACAGGATCTCCTGTTAAGATAAGTAACCAGTGAAATATTTTTTGAAGCCAATAAATATTCAATCTCCACAGCCATTGATTGAAACAGCATTTAATTTATTTTCTATTTTCTCCAGACATAATGACAGTATCTACTTTCAATCACAATCTGATTAGCTGCAACCTCTAGTACAAGCAGAAGCATCCGAACAGTGAAGTTTAAACCACTGTGTTATTTTTTGTTTTTTTAATAATATTTTATGTCAAAGATGTTTGACGAAAATCTAGATAAAAAAGGGGCAGAAGATTTGAAAATGCCTTGGGTGGCAAAAAACTTAAATACGCAATTGCTTTTTAAGTCATTAAGCTGGTATAAAAAAATTTTGCCCAACTTTATTATTAAGAATTTTAATTTTGTTGGGTACAGTTCACATTGGAGTTTGTCACAAATTTCATGTAAATTGATCTTTAATTAACAAAAATTGCACATTCACAGACAACGCCCTTGTCTATGCTCAGGTTTAGTACAAGACTACAAGTACAAGTGACATGGACATCACTGTGTTAAATAAAGTTATAAAATAAATATTATTTTACAATAAATAATTAAATTTTTTTTATTTTTTTTATTATGTTTTAACCAATTTTTGGGTTTTTTGGATTACCTACATACATATATGCTTTCCAGCACGCATGAGTATAAGAGAAGGAGCATGAGAGCTTTAATACAAATTTAAACTTACCACTCTAGGTCCTGTTTCTCCACGAGCTGTTGCTTAGGTGAGAGATACTTTTACCATGAGCGCCAAGTTAGCGAAACAACATTTGGCGATCGAAAAATCATCAGGTGGATAGTTTGACTTTAATAAGACGTTAATTACTCGTAGTTGCAAGAATGTCGAATTTGTCGTTCGTTCTATGTTTTTTTTTAATGAAATTCATATAAATTTCGAGAAGCATCCGTCGAAAAGGGGTTAAAACTTGTGATATTTGAAATGTTTATTGCTTTACAAATTGCCGTTAGTTGTCGTACAATATTTTCTATGATTTTCCAAAAAAATATTGCATGACAAAATTGAAATTGTCACAACTAATTCAGGACTGCTGAACGGCAAATTATTAAGCTATAAACTATAACTAAAAAAAAACTAAAAACTAAATCTATACTATTATATACATATATAAAAAGTAACTTTTTTTGATTTTTATTTTGGCTGTATATGTTCCAGCAAAACTCACAAACAAACAAAAGTACCCTTTTATAAAATAGATATAATTAAAGCTCCACTTAGCTGGTATGTTTATGATCAAGCTGAAAAGAAAATATTTATTAAGTACAGAATATTAAAATAATTTACAAACTTACCACAAAAAAAATCGTATGGAAATTTTCAAAAATTAGGCATGTAAGTATTTTTCTTCTAAAATTCTGTTTTATATTTTTTTTCAGTTCACGTTAACTTATAGTTCAATTATTTATAAGGAAGAATTGTTTTACCATGGAAAATTACTTTTGTGAATGATTTGACTGGTTCAAATCAATATTTTTGGTTGATTAATGATTTGACTTTGATGTCGATCGCACTTTTCGGTTCAAAAGGCAAATATATGCTATGGATTGGGCTGATTTCCAGAATCGGCTAAAAAAAAAAAAATACTAAATACTTTAAAATAAATATATACATTTGATGGCACAACAGCTCATGAAGAACTAGGGCCTAGTGACTTACAACTCTCAACCATTCCTGTGTGCGTGTCTGCCGAATCCGAACGGCTAACGAGCGGCACTTTTCTGTGACAGGAGATACTCTTGGAGGATTTGTCAATTCCTCGCAAGAGGCAGTAGCCGTTTTTTTCTTTTAAATAAATAGGTGGCGAGGCTGGGGATCGAACCTTAGATCTCCGGCATGACAATCCATCGCACTAACCATCACGCCACGGCTACTACTACTAAATACTTTAACAACTAAATACTTTATTTAGGTAAACATTTTTTGATTAGGTTAAGTGATGGGTGGAGTGGTAAACAAATGTATGCAGTTTTTTTGGCAGCGAATTATTCTTCATCGACGGTCGGTAGGGATTTCTCTGTAGTAGTACTAGTAGAAAGAACATGAGTGGAGTAGGTTTACCTATGAGTAGATTAGGTAGGTATAATATTTGCAGCAGAAAAAAATGTTTGTATCTACTGAAATTGGTTAGTTTGGCGGTGGGTGGTTGGTGATGGTGAACGGAAACGAACTTATTTAGAGGCAAGGGCGTGCACAAGGAGGGTTAAGGGGGCATTTGCATCCCTAAAAAAATTATTTTTCAGTTTTTTTTTTCTGAGTAATTACACAATCAAGGGCGTACGTAAATAGGATAGGGGGGTGCTTATTACATGCAAATCGGCTAAATTTACAACTTCAATTCTAATTATTGGATTTTCAAGGTAAGACTTCTTAAATGAAGATTAAATGTAACGCAACACAAGTTCATGCACAAGAAGGGATAAGGGGGTATTTTCAAGCCTAATAAAAATTATGTTTCTAATTTGTTTGCTGAGTAACTACATAGTCAAGGGCGTACGGAAGGGTGATACGGGGGCGCTTATTACAAACTTACATGCAAACCAGATTAATTTACCCATTCAGTTCTAAAGGTTGTATTTTCAAGTCGGGATTTTTTAAGTGAATTCATAAACATATACAGAGAAATTGAATGTTTGTGGAAAAAAAGATTTAAAACTTCAATCCTATGAAAAGCTCCAAATAATGCTTACAGAAGTTGATAAAAATGCAAACACACACAACCCACAAACATAAATTAAGCAAAATCATTGTCAATGTTCATTGAAACGTTTGGCGAGGCTTATTTTCATCAATGTTACCTGACAAAAAAAAAAAAAAAAAACATCAATGTTACCTGACAAGTAACATGGATGGCGTGTAGAGGGCCCTTAAAGCTGAAAATTTTTCGAGTGATGATATTAAATCATCTTTTTGGTTAATATTTGGTTGTCATAAAGTTCTACTGAAGAAGACCCGGGCAACGCCGGGTATTGTCGGCTAGTTGATATATAATTCCCTATAATATCAAAGATACATTTTTGTTATAATATATGAATGCTTTCACTATAAAAAATTTATTTATTTGTACTGCAGTTCTACACAAATTTCTATATGTATACATATACACATATACATATGTATAAATCCTTTGAGATTGACTGCGATATCTGAGGGACTTCATATCAATTCTGATTGTGAATGTGATGTGATCAATGATGTCAATTTCTCACTGTTCACTAGAGACTATAATCGTGTGAAATTGAGTTAGTTATGGATATACCTAGATAGGAATACATTTATGGCGTTGTGTACTCGTACAAATATAGCACTTGCTATATATACCTTCGTAATCTGATTAAAAAGTCAAACATACACATTCAATTCAGACCGAAGATGATGCCTGAATAGAGAGCAGGGTGTTGGGACAGATTAATCGCACGGTACGTGTACACACACAGGTAGACTTTATTCAAAATGGTCGAGGAAAATTGACGTGAATGGATAAATGGTGTGTTGCGTTGAATTGAATTTTATTATCTACGACAATGAATGGAGTCATAGTAGGTATATAGTTGAAAGAGTAAGAGTTGAATACCATCAATTGAGGATTTATGTCCTTCTTTTCGTACAGCGTCATACATCCCAACAGCCATGCAGGCGCATACAGCCAACGAGACAAATATCAAATTCCATTAAAGGGCTTTTTATGTAATTACTATTGATGTGATTTTATATTAAATATTTTTTTCTTCTTTTTTTTTTTTGCGTTGACTGGCACGGCAGACTCGTACAAATTGAAGTATGTATTGTGTAGGTTGTTGGATACCTTTTAAGATGAATTTGAAAAGATTCTTAATTACTTATCTTTTATATATGTATGTACAAAAAAATGTTTCAATAATGAAGAATAATGATTGAATTTTAAATTCTTTTAAAAGATGAACGTGATACTTTTTAGAAATTATTTCCTTTTAAGGAAAAAGAAGATGGAGATGAAATGCTTATCGATTTAAGATTATTGTAATTTTCTTTTCCAAGGACGATAAAGGTACTTAATTATACTTAAGAAGAAAATAAAATAAACTTTTATTTTAAGAATATGTGCTCAAAGCCTCAAAGGAATGAACAATAAAAAAGCAAACAAACTACAGAACACTGTAAGGGGTAATTAAGAAGACTTTAATCTGTAGATATTGAGAAATTAAATAAGCTATAGCTTTAAGCTATAAGCTTTAATAATACGCTTGACTGAAAAAAGAAACCCAGAAAAAACAACTTTAATACATCGGTTTGTTATTGCTCATTAACTCGTGAAATAGAAATAGACAAACACACTCAAAGGTAATCAGCATTTAATATATTTACTTTCTCTGTAAGGTACATATCATAGGAAATTTTTTTTGGTTTACTGTGGGAAAATAATTAGAGGTTTTAATCAAAATTGACACTTACTTAACCGCCATATTATTCACTCGATATATCCAGATTTAAACTTAAATCCAGATGAATTTACATTGAATTTGTATCATACAAATCCAGATTTTAGTTTTAATCTAGACTAGTATCGTCCTGTGTCGAAATTCGACACTTTCACAAACAATTTGTTTGAAAATATTGGAGGAAAAACAATCTAAAAATTTTTTTTTTTTTAAATATGCAGTGTTCGACAGTACAAAAACAAAAATGACCTACAGTGTGTAAATGCATATCTCAAGTATATTCTGCACATCTTCGCAATTGTGGCTTTCCAACCATATAAAATAATATAGGTACTTTCCATCGGTCTTTGGGTCCGCGCGTCTTTGCGTTCCGAAAAATCGAATCTTTGCGTGAACCGAATTTCGAATTTTTGATAGTTTTTCATAGCTGCCATCGGAATAACAGTTTTATGGTTAGATTACACAAAAGCTCTCATACAAAATGTTTTCCAAATTTCACAAAGCTAGTTGTTAGAAAATCTTGCTTAAAAAAATATTATATTTCAAATAATAATAATTATTGCATTATTTAATTATTCCAAAAACTTGATTTTTTTTGGATTGGAGCTCGTTTTTTGAAATTCCTTGAGGCTGAAAAAAAAACACGCCTGTATACATACATACATAATTCGTTTAGCTAGCCCCGAACTCGGTCTTTTACCATTCTTTGTTTTATCTAGAATTTTTTCAATATTGTCAGTAAACTATTTTTAATAACCGGCTGTGGGGGGAATTTAGTCTCTATAGGCCACTGGGTTCGCCACTTTAACTTAAAATTTCTTGTGTACGTTGAAAGCGTTTTCTTTATGGGATGACATTTATTGCAGTGGTATGTCCGAAGTTTAGTTCAAGGACTAATTTGCACCATGTTTCTTCTTGATTGCACAAAAATAAATGGCTAAAATGAAAAATACATGAATTTTATTCAACATCAAAGTCAGTATATGAACATACCTACTGGATAAAAAAAAGCAGCCTGTACAATGTATCTACATATCTATATTCATTATTATTTTTGTTACTTTGATATTTTTCATAAAAATTCATAAATCTGCCTTAAAACATCAGTATACCTAATAATTCCACCACCTTGTAAATGCCATTCATCGCTTGACTTAAGATTTGAGAAAACACTCCAAATATCACAGGCCGTAGGAGCCTCTTTCTTTCACATCCTCTCTGAATACACATCATTATTCGTGTAAACAATTCGAGCAATTTACTGAAAAGCCAAGCTATTTTGGTTCGATTATACACTTCGATTACAAACGCCCATGCTTCACACGGCTACGATAAACACATAAAATTTATTTGATATGAAAGGTCGATTTAAGATCGCATAAGATACTTCTTGTTAAATCGTTCCAAACAAAACAAAAAATCGCTTTTTTTTCTTTAAATCTATTTTCAGAGTTTCAAGACTTTTAATTCTTTTAGTAAGATTGTTGGTCCATCTTGTGATTATTCTACGGCTGAACCTATCTTTAACTCATAGAAATGTATGGGCTAACCATGATATTATTTTTTTTATTATCAGAGGAATTGAATGAGAATTAAATTTTATTTTAAGGCACATTGTGGCCACAAAAGTGAGAAAACGTGGTTGCCAGGCAAGTTTTTTTTTTCCGGTTTTTTTCATTTTTGTTTCCGGTTCATAATTTGCTACTAAATAAAACACACGACCAAACACCTGTAACATAACGTAACAAGTACTTGTTGGATAAGTGAAAAGCGACAACTTGTGCAAAATCCTGCAACACAAAGCGACAAGTCTATAAACGATCGAATACTTCGGTTTTAATTTTTCTGTAACAGAACAGGAAAAGTTTCAAGATTTTTTTTCATATGAATTACATTACGTGACTTGTAAAAAAATCTTTTTTACTTGTAAAAAAAAAATTTCAGATAACTGTTTAGTTATGCATTTTTTAGCACTCAAAAGTGTAAAGTGATAGTGCGTGGCATCGGTGAAAGTGACGATCGATGGGGCGAAGGCCAAACTGTAATGTAAGGAATTATTTTGAATATAGGGTGATTCACCTAAGGTGTGAACAAAAACTAAAGCGTGTAGGTTGAGTTGAGACAAGAAAATAATCGTATGAAAGGGGGTCTATTTCCCTCCTTTACGCGAGAGGGGCAATTTTCTAAAAAATCTACTTAATTTTAATCGACTTTTATTTTTTTCCAATATCCCATCAAACTTGAAAAACATCAACCAGCTGGATTCAAAGTTTTCTAAGCCTGACTAATTTCTAACACTACCTGGCCTTTTATGACCTTTTAGATTGCATACTTTTTTTTGGGAAAATTGCATATATGGGTTTGATTGGTTGAGTTGTGATTTTGGTTTTGTTTGGGTTTGGGTTTAGGTGGTGCGGTTTGTTGGATAGTGGGGTATTTTTTTAAGGGTGGGTATTTTTTAGAGTGTGGTAAAATTTTTGCTGTGGGTGTTTAACTCTGGACAGTTTACCACCGCCGTATTACTTCGAGAGCAGGTCAGGTAGTGTATAATTTTGAAAGTACTTTCCCTATTTTGAAGATTTGACAGCAAGAATTTATTTATTTATGTATTTTTTTTTTTTTTTTGAATGATTTGGAAAAAACTTTTTTTAGAACTGGCACTTCCTAGATCACGAATATGCATTTTTGAAGTCGCTAGGTCGCCTAGTTTAGCCGCAAGTCAAGTTTAAAGGTGTAAACTTTGATGCCTCTATAGCACGTCTAGTTTAGCCGCAAATCGCGTTTAAAGATAAAAGTAAATTTTTTATACATATAATGCGATGCATCAATTGAAAGGTGGCACTATCTAGATTCTAAGAGTAAATTTTTCTTTTAAACTTTTTAACGAGACCTACTTTTCTTCTAGAAACGCTTAAAATGTTATTTAATGCCAAAACACTTAAGGTACGTTTTTTTGAAATTTTGAATAATTAAAAAATAATTCAATTTAAATACTTTGTCATAAAATATTAATTTAGAAATATTTTTTAAAAAGTACAAAAAAATACTAGAGTAGTGAAAATTTTTATGTTTTATTTTTTTTTTCGTCGGGATTTCGTCATTCGTGATATTGTGATTCGGGACGCTCCCATTTGTACATACATAACAAGATTTGCTGTACGCTGACCTACATATATCATCTTTATTTTCCTTTTTTTGTGAATTTAATACATTTATTTTTTTTTTTTTTTTTTTTAAATAAAGAAAATAATATAATATATCATATTAACCATTTATGATTTGCTTTCTATAAAAAAGTCAACAGATAAGAGTTATTTTTCAAACTAAATGATAATTCTCACGCAAAGATCTAAAAAAATATTTTTTAAAAAATAAATCTCAGACCAAGACCAAAAAAGAATTGGCGAATTAAATATCTGTCAACTTGTAATTATCAGTGCAAACTTGTCGGTATAGTAGTGGACTTGTCACTTTGCGTTACAGAATTCTTTAGAAGATCTTGGATTTCGCTTATAATTTTAGTATTTACTTGTTGTTTTGTAGGAAATAGTAATAGAATATCAAAAGACAAAGTTTCGAAAGACAAAGGTTCGATAGATAAAGGTTCGAAAAATAAAGTTTCGAAAGGACAAAGTATCGATACTTTCGATACTTTGTCTTCCGGAAGTTTGTCTTTTCGAAATTTTATCTTGTCGAAAGAAGCTATTATATTTTCACACAGGGTCATAAACATGCAGGCCAAAAATCTGAAATAGACTTTTTAAACTTATCAGCCGTTCTTATAATTTAAGTGGGTTGAGAACCTTTCACCGTAAATTATTTATGCATACCTACTGTTAATTTTTCAAAATAGGCAAAGGCCCACAAACAGATTTCTCATGAATATAATCATATTCTGGTAAATTATCCAGTGTTGCCAGTTCAAAATTCCAAATCCAGTCAAATTTGACTTGTTGACTGGATTTTTTTCTTGCTAATCCAGCCAAAATAAACAGTAAACTTAAAAAAAAATTCTAGCCAAAAAAAACAGTCAAATTTAAAAGTTAATAATAACGAAAACATAATTTATTTATTATTGACAAAAATAACAATTTGTTCAGTTAAACTTCAATTCCCAGCACGGTTAAATTAATATAATAAAGAATTAAAATATTATATATAATTTCATAAGAAAAAAAAAGGTACTTCAAGGTTAAAAGTAGTCTTCTGATTCTGAGGTGTTGCACCTAATTTCTGTTTTGTCGTTTATTTCTATATTTTGGTATATATAGCAATTCATACAATTTTTTTTTTACATATTCTGGAATGATAAAATTATTGCAGCAATCTCGATACCGCAAATGATTCCTCACAGTAAAAATAGAATTTGTTAATTATAATTGCATTCGATCTCGTTGTTTGGTTTTGACCAAATATAATTGACCTAAAATTGTTTCTCAATTGAATCTCAACATCGTTGGCTCGGGCAAAACGTCACGATGGATAGATACAACTTCGAAGTCGTCAAGGACTTTGTCTACCTGGGCTCCACTGTAACATCGCAAAATGACATCAGCGCAGAGATCAAACGAAGAATTACTCTTGCCAATCGCTGTTTCTTCGAGCTAAGAAGGCATCTAAGTAATAAAGCCCTCTCTCAGAGAACCAAGGAGACTTATATAAGACCCTAATCATCCCGGTCCTGCTATATGGGGCAGAGGCATGGACCCTGTCAAAAACGGATGAGAATCTGCTTGGGTGCTTTGAAAGGAAGATTCTTCGGGTGATTTTCGGTCTAGTCTGTATCGATGGAGTATGGAGGAGAAGATTTAATAACGAGCTTTACGGGCTTTACAGCGACGTCGACCTGGTCAAGAAGCTGAAAATTCAGCGGCTGAGATGGCTGGGACACGTGGAGCGTATGGACACCAACGCACCAGCCCGACGAGTCTTCGAATCTACCCTTGACGGTCTGCGCAGCAGAGGAAGACCCCACCTTAGGTGGCGCACACAAGTGGAGAACGACCTCAACCAACTTGGAGTGCGTAACTGGAGGCAGCTGGCTAGGGACCGAGCTGGCTGGAGGGGCTTGTTGGTTGAGGCCGTAGTTCATCCTGGGCTGTGAGCGCCATCTAAAGTAAAGTAAGTAAGTAAGTAAGTAAAATTGTTTCTACTTCTGCATTGGAAATTCGCTATACCAATACCAATACCAATACTCGTATAACAAATTTTAAAAATGGATGTGCTCGTTGATTGCAGTATAACAGTTTACACTTGGCTAATTACACTGAAGCTGAAGTGAATTTTTTTTTTTTAAATAAGGTGCAATTTGAATTATTAAAAGTCCAGTCACAAAATCAGTTAAAAAACAAGTCGGCTGGATTTTTATTTCATTTCCAGTTTAGGGCGAAAAAAAATCATATCTGACTGGAAACAAGTCAAAATAACAACACTGGTTATAATCAAACGCTGGTTTGGTCAACTGAAGAGCCGGTTTACAATTCTTCAAAACTGTATAAGAGTTGAATATTATATTAATATTACGCCGTATTCAATTCAGCCACACCTGCGTAGTTAATTTAACCATGCTTGCGTAGTCAAATTTAACCACACCTGCGTAGTAAATTTAACCATGCCTGCGTAGTCAAATTTAACCACGTCCAATACCATTTTGTTGGCAGACGAAAGATATGGAATAGCACTGTGGTTATTGACGCCTTTCAAAAACCCAACAAGCAACATCTAAAAACCATACAACAGATTGCATACAAAAGAAAAGGTTATCTTCTTCCTGTTGTTTTTGGGAAACCGTAATTAATTGGTATCGATATGAGCCGTGCTTGTAATTTTAAAGGAATCAAAGACCCTCAAAACGGCAGTGCAATATGCTTGAGTAAGGGTATCAGGGCAATATTTTTCATCTCTATATTTTCTCATCTCTATTTTATACTAATTCAAACAAAAATAAATCGTCCGCCGCATTCTTAGATTCATTTTTTTTTCAAAAATTTAAAATTTCGAACCTTTTGTCTTTCGATACTTTGTCTTTCGTAACTTTGTCTTCCGGAACTTTGTCTTTTCGAACCTTTGTCTTTCGATGATTTGTCTTTTCGAAACTTTATTTTTCGAACCTTGGTTCTTCGAACATTTGCCTTTCCAAACTTTGTCTGTGGAAACTCTGACGGTTTCCCGTTTTTTAGAGAAAAATTAAAATTGATGCGTTGTGTTACACTATAATCTGGACTTGTCGGATTAGTATAGTTGGACAAGTGAATTAAGACTAACTTGACACGTTGTGTTACAGACCCTCATAGGTCGCACGTACCTGTCTTATGTAAGACTGTATTAAACCAACAGTTTTAACAGTAGTGCGACGTCATCAAATACTAAACGAAAATCTAGTACTTTATGACAAAAAATTTTGAAAAAAATTTATAAGTTAACTTTTTGTTTTTTTTTTTTTTGTTAATTTTTGATTTAAAGTCAATTTTTTCAAAAACTTTTAACTAAAATTACTTGTTTTAGCAGTGAAATAATAGAATAGGTTTTTGCATTTTCAAAAAGCTATAGTATAGCATTGTAGATATTTCCGTTGTTTTTAAATAATTACTTAAGCACTTTAACCCATTTTTTTCAGAAAATGATCCCTCCCGTTTAAGTGGGGGCAACTAGACACATTTTTTGAAGTAAATTTTCTTCTTTTCTTTTTACTTTCATATTGTAGTGTAATTTTTTCCGCTAATACTCTTGGTTTTCAAAATATTTACGAAAAAGTACAAAAGGAGACCAACACATTTAATGTGGGCACTTAATTGAAAGAATTCCTATTAAAAATATTGTTAAAGTTCTTAACATTCTTGCAATTTTTTTCGCAGGGTTTTTGCCTGTTCTATTGAGAATGTACATATTTAAATTTTCATAATAAAACTCTTTTTGGAGTGGTCAAATCTTCTTTGTTTTGGGAAAATATACGGAGTGTTTTTTTTTTGTATTTTCGAGGGAGCTTATCAGGAAAAAATATGATTTTGATTCCACTGAGGTAAATCAAAGTAGGTTACAAGTAGTTATGCTTCATATACCTCCATTGCTCACATATTCGACAAGCCATCTTTTATATTTAAAAAAAGAGCGAAAGCTTCTGGAATCGTGACTTTTATAGCTGATCTCAACTCTTCCTTTTGTGCTTGTTATCGACAGGAATAGAACGGTGGCCTAAAGTTTGGTTTGAATTCATTTTCGTTTCGTGTTCAAGTGATAAAACCAGTTTTGTATGAAAGAGCTCAGTAAAACTAATCCTTAATGGCCTGAACCCTGAAGTACCGATTATGTCTGTGTAGGTATCTCAAATATTTTATCCAAGAAGGTTTGGAGCACTTCTGATTGTTGTAGAATGATGAAAATCGGGTGAGCGGAGGATCCTGCAATTAATGCAAAGGAACAATTTGAGATTTGACATTCAGGGTGCGTGGTATCCACCCACTTTTACCGAATTATATGGAATGTGTTTGGGTTCAGAAGTATGAAAATTGCCAGATGTGTGTAACAAGTCAGCAGTGAAAAAGAGATCTAAAAGTAAGCCGAGTTCTAAGTTCATTAAGGTTCAAATAACAAAAATAATTCCATAGTCACTTTTGCATGAGACTCTTAATCTCAGGCTCGTGGGTTCGAGCCCCACGTTGGGCGATTATTTTTTTTTTATTTTCGCACTGAAAAGTATTTCATAACTTATTTTAATTGAACAAAATATAATGTTGGTTTTTCATCGTGTATGACCTTCACATTTTTCCAAAAAAAAAAAAAAGAAAAAAAAAACCAAAAAAAAACTAATAGGTATTTATCGAGAAATTTAAAGAAAAACTAAATTTCAACCGCTTAAAAACCTTAGTCCATTCTATATAGTCCAGTCAATAGAGACAAAAAAGGGGGTTACCCTACAAAAGGTCGGGTAGTTCTAAATTTTGGATATGTTACTTGATATGGTTGGTAGATGAAAAATACAAATTTCCACAACCACGCCCCCTCCGCTCCCTTTACAATCCTGAAAAAAACGCTCAAAATTAGTGTTCAATTTTTTGCCCATAACTTCTTTCTGGTGCACTTTTTGGCAAAAAAAAGTTATGTGGCAACTTGTATAAAACAAAATTTCCTACAAATATGGTTTGTCTAGTTTTATTGTACAACCAATTCCAACAAAGCTATGAAGCTACCAAAAAAAGCTAAAATTTCGTATTTTTTGAGCGTGTCAGTTTTTGCTGGCCAAAACTGCTGAGCAGTTTTGCGTAATTTTGCGAAATTAATCACCTAAATATTGAAGAAAAAAAAACACAAATTATGCTCAAAAATTAAAACAGCGGATAATATATGATTTAAAGTAAAAATGCCATTCTTGGATACCCAATGAAAATTTTTATAATACGTTAAATAATTAATTCAAAAACAGGGCAATAATACGTGCGATTTCTTGTTTTTTTCCGATATTATAGGCGGAGGTCTCTTAAGTGCATACTAAGCTTACTCTAACACCAACTCATATTCAATGCACGCAAATACAACGCTCAACAATTAAGTGGATGAGCGAACAATTGAGTGGACTCAGAAGTAAATAATTAATAAACAAAAGAAAATGTACTAACACCGGAACGATAAATAATGAAATGGAACAAAGCAGCGTCTCAAATATAGCGATTGATATGCAATGGTTTAGGGCTTAAAATTTGCATAACATTATTGACTTAATAAAAAAATTCTCATTTTTCTAAAACATCAAGCAGGTTTAAAATTATAATTGAATATATTAATCAACCTCGACAAAAAGTGTACGAATTTTTTTTTTAATTAATGCATTCAGCAAACATACTTAACAGAAAAAAATATCCTATCATATTCTTAAAAGAATACGGAAAATTGTAAAATTTGTTGCACGTAAATAGATTGAATATTTTCTGAGATTATCGCGGACAAACTAAATGAACTGAAATTAATATTTAATTGCGAAAGGCCCCCACTAGTCAACTGATGAGTCCAAGTGAGATCGCCGGGACGAAACACAAATTTGTATGGACATGGACTAACTAAAGGCCGTTAAAAGCTAATTTGAATCAACTAAATATTGTATTATATTATTATAATAATAAAAGTAATATTTATTAGAAACATTACAGTAGAACAATGAAAATCTACATATACTACCTAATCGTCATCATTGAATCAAAAACAAAAAACCTTATTTTCTTAAAAGAAATCGTTTCCTATTTCTAAAACTCCAATTTAGAAACCAAAATCATTCTTTTTTTTAACGAACTTAGTTACACAAAACTTTTGTTGTCGAATCCTATTCCTTAGAAGTCTGGCCTTTAACAAACAATGTAATTACACCGCAAACCACAAAAACTCTGTCGCTGCATATTTCAAAAGTAGTTAACTATAGCAAAAGTAATTTAAAAGTCCGCCTCATTTTTATTAAACAACCTTTCAACTTTCGACCAACTTTATCAACTAAACTAGAAAGGAAGTACTCAATAAGAAAATATAAATCTTTAAAAACAAACGCTACGACAACGATGCGCAAGTAAACTTAATGAATCTTTTTCTAATTAAAGGAAAAAAGGAATTAAAAAAAAAAAACAAACAACCATTAAAAACCCAGAGTAAGAGAGCGGAAATTCTGCTTCTTTAACAATTATTTTCGCACTTTTACTAGGAAATGGGTTATGACTTTTGCGAGCACGTCCTGATGCTAAGGACATTTGGAAATTTAAAATTTTAATTTTTAATGGGAAAAATGATCTCTTCTTGTTTTTTTCGCTTTCCACTTTATTTTCCATGAATGGACGGCTGATTTATCAATAGTTGATTTTATTATTTATCATCAGGTAAGTGATAAGACGAATTGCTCATCAGAGCGGTCGTTTTTTGAGGGACAAATAAATTTAACAGCACCGAATATTTTGATTTTTACAAAAAAAAAAAAAGTTTCTGTTCTTCATATTTTTTATGTAGAAAAAATGTGTTGCTTAAAATAAAGAAAAATTTGGAAAATGCCTTGGAATTCTTCAATAATACACTACGGTTCACTTGAATAAATGTCGTGTGTGTTCAGTTAGTGGAGGAAAAGTTTCAGAATCTCTCAAAAGAATACTAATACAAATACCACTTTTATGTACAAAGTAAACGAGTTTTGGGAAAATTTGTAAATTGACTCGGAAATCTAAGCAATAAAATTGGTTCAATTGAACAAAGACAGTTGCGAAAATAGTCTCATGCGTTAAGTATTTGGTAAGGAAATAAATGTTATCCGAAAAAATTTGCATTTATATTTGTATTATTATAAAAATTCGTAAACAAGTTTTTATAAATAACAATACTTAATAATAATAACAATAATAATAAGAAAAATTATAACAAACATTTTATATAAAATAAGTGGGAAAAGAAAAAAAACAAAATACTTTAGTGCATTAAATTGAGTACAATTTTAATTCATAGTTGACAAAAGTTCAAATAATTTCTTCTTAAAAATTGTTGGAGAGGTAGTTTTTTGTAATCCAAATGGTAAGCCATTCCACAACCTAATAACAGTAACAAAACAAGATCTTTCGGTAATGGAGTGCGTAAGGCGCGAAAATAGTAATCCTCTTTGAAAATGTGCAAATTGAAGCATTTCACCTAAATACGCAGGACTTCTGTTTTGAATTATGTTGTTAAGAAAAATAACGTTACGGAACATTAAATATTTATCAAAATTAAGACCCAACAGCGAATAATGTAAATTAGACACACTTTCGAAGAGAACGCAGACTACAGTAAACGCGTCTTATAAAATCAGAGACAGAGTCACAACAGGTAAGTTTGTTAAGGTGATATTACATTGTCATATATATATGACCAATGCTAGTCATATAAAATATGGCACAATATTTGTATATATGACAAGTAGTATTAGACTATGCCATATAAGTATGCCATATACATGATCACAAGCTTTTTATGTCAATTTTTGTTTACAAATATGACACACTAGCTACGAAAAATAAAATATTTAAAAAAATATGATTTATTTGACCAATCAGGTTTCATTAAATCAAATATTTTTTTTAAACTCAAAATAGTTCATGAGTGTCATATATACGGAGTCATATATATTTTGTCATATAAATATGACTATCACACTTATATGACATTTTTGAGCCATATTTATTTGGCAAACTTGCCATATATATATGACAATGTAATACTGCCTTTATTAATTTGGGAACCGAAATATTTTGCTTTGGAGACATAATCAACAACTTGTAAATTTAAAACCATTTTGGATAAATCTCCAAGAGTAACTTCACTTCTCGAACAAATCATACTAAGAGTTTTTGATGGGTTTAGTAGTAATTTATTTTCCAGTGACCACTTTTGAATATTCATAAGATCTTCGTTTATCCGGACAATGCAATCATCCATCAAAGCAAATTCTCTAAAAATATAAAGCAAAATCTGCATACATGTGAATGTGACAGCTATGAACAATATCTGGAAGATCTATAAATAGCGAAAAAAGGAGTGGTCCTATAACTGACCCTTCGGGCACACCCTGATTAACAGTAAATGTACTTGAAATACCTTGATCCGTGGTTACTTTTTGAAGTCTTACAGAGATAGTTGCTTAATAGTTTTAGTTTGAAAAATTGAACTTGTTGCTTAATTTAGAAACCAAAATTTGATGGTCAACACAGTCAAAGGCTTTTAAAAAATCTAAAAGAACCATAGCATCCAAAAGGTCTTTGTCAAGAGAAACTCGAAAATCAGAGCTCACCTTAAAAACAGCAGACTCACAACTATGTTTGTTACAAAAACCAGCCTGCCATTTAGATAAATTATTATTGAATTGAATGAAGTCTAGAATTTCATTAAACATTAACCGTTCAAATATTTTACCAAAAACAGGTAACAAGTGAATTGGTATATAGTCAAGGCTCTGAAGAATTAGCTTTTTTGGGTATGGGTACAATAATTCCACTTTTCCTTCTGGGCTTCTGGGAATTAAGAACTTGAGATACATGTGTTCAAAATGTGCTGCAAAGGCTTAATAACAATTGCTAAATTAAACGTATAAATTTCGGTGTAATATCTGTACCCGATGCATTTGATTTTACTGATTTTAGAGCAGTAACAACTTCGATATCGTCCACACAGTTAAATGAAAATAATTCATTGTCGTTTTCAGGAAAAACTTATTATGTTAAAGAATCAAGCTGAGGCGGTGCAAAAAATGATTTTATTTCTTGCGGATCCAATGGGCATTTCGATTAACAAACACCAACTTCTTTCAAATTTTTCCATAGATCTTTAGATCGCAGGGAAACATTAAGTTTATTCATAAAATATGTTTTTTTACATGAACGTATAAGAGCAGTGACTTTATTTCTAGAGAAATTATATTGATTTCTGTTATAATCCGTTGTGTTTCTTTTATATCTTTTGAGAAAGCGCTCTCTCTCTCTTTAATTTGCATTTCGATGTCTTGTCTGTACCAAGGGCATCCTTTTCGATTCGTTTTGTGACTACAGGAACATAAGCATTAAATAATCTTTCCAGTAGGTTGTTAAAAATTAACAACCGAATAAAGTAAATTAATTTTGTGTATTTTTTTACCAAAAATGTGCAAAGGCAACGCTATATCAACCTCCGAGAAAGCTGAAATAGATGATGATTTACGGAATAAAAAACGGTTTTTATAGCACGTCATTACAGCCGACAGGTGGCAGAGTGATGGTGTGGGTGCGATCAACAATTATGGAGTATTTGAGCTAAGTTTTCAGAGCACTAAAATAACCAGGAATTACATACAAAGGAATATTGGAGCCAGCATTTCCTAAGTTGAACGAGCTACTTGGAACTTTGCGTTGGATTCTCTGACAGGATAACGCACCAACCCATACTGCTCGTATAGTTAAATTGACCAGCATATTCTAACTAAACGTTACAGAAAATGTTTGGGGATGGCTAACCTACAAAGGAGGAAAGTAATACGACTATAAAGAATCACTCTTCTTAAAGGGGTATTAAGTCAGCTTGGGCCGAAAATTCCCTTAACTAGTTAAAACCATATTGTACGACTCGCTTCCAGACCGCATATTTGATGTTATTTCAGAAATTGGCTGCCATACACATTACTAAATAAAAAATAAAATAAATTTGATGGCACAACACTCAACAGCTCATGAAGAACTAGGGCCTAGTGACTTACAACTCTCAACCATTCCTGTGTGCGTGTCTGCAGGAATGGAGGGCCCCTACAGTTTATTGCCGAATCCGAACGGCTAACGAGCGGCACTTTTCTGTGACAGGAGATACTCTTGGAGGATTTGTCAATTCCTCGCAAGTGGCAGTAGCCGTTTTTCTTTTTGCACATTACTAAATACCTTGTTAAATAATTATTTATTTTCCTTATTTATTGTCTTTGCCTTTATTCATATGAACCGATTTTATTGATTGAATTTTCGACTTTGTTTAAACTTCGTTACTTTGCACAGTAACTGCCTGAACAGAATGACGACGCGACGGACACGGAACTGCAGCCGCAACTGGAATAGCTGTCAAAATATTGAATACACACAAATTCAATGTTGCGATTTGCGAACACAACGGAACGTAGCCGCATACGGAGCTGCAGCCGCAGACGGAGGAGTTCACCAACTTTTAACTTTTCACGTAGGACACTTTTGACGTTTCAAATTGTATGAAGAAAAAAAAACAACTTTTTGGGTCGGACAAAATATTGTGGTTATTTGTGTCGTGAAAAAAGTTATTAATTACTAAAAGGAAAAATATTTGAAACAGACAATTTGAATTCTGAGCTTGTAGACAAGAATATTATTTTGTTTTTCTTCAAAATACTTTCAAAGCTGTACAGCTGTATTGTGGGCATTTAAAAAAAATAACGTACGACACTTTTTGACAGCTCTTCCAGTTCCATCTGCGGCTCTAGTTTCAGCATTCTTTTCTGTTCAGGCAGTAAACTGATTTTGGTAGATGTATTCTCTTGAGAAATTTTGAAACTTTTTTCCACTTAATTAAAGTTATGTACCGAATTATTAGAGACATGTAATTCTCGGATTAGTTAAATAAAAAAGTTGCCTTTATTCAAGTGAACCGAAGTGTATAGTGATATATTTAGAAGTTCCTGCATACAAGATCATCATGACTAAATCCATGGTTTCACGGGCTGTGTGACAGAGCCGTTTTGTCAGAACCAAATTGATGCACGAGATCATCATGATGGAGTTCAAATAGTATCTACGTTATTATGGCGAAATAATGGGCGCCATTCACCGAGCTCATTCCTGAAGAAAAATCCGTTGTTTTTCGCTTATTGCACACTGAACAAAGTCTTACAATTAGTCGAAAATTGTAGATCTTATTCCAGCTTTTTAAGACTGAAAACTTAAATAATTTTTAAACGTTTTGTCACCTCATGCTCATAGGGTAAGCTTTGACGGAGCGAGGGTGGTTACGGTGACTAATACGATGAAACTTAGAACAATAAAAGTTCATTGTCGACAGGATGAAGTGCAATGCTTTTAGTTACCCTATACAGCAAAACAGTTTTCGCGAAGGTACTCTCGTAGAGCTAGCGAAAGTAGCGGAAACAATTTTCTAGAATCCACAGTCTCCACTCTCAGGTTTAATTTTTCGATGAAAACCTTCGGGCTTTACTTACTTACT
Source organism: Epistrophella euchroma (assembly GCA_947049315.1). NCBI lineage: Eukaryota > Metazoa > Arthropoda > Insecta > Diptera > Syrphidae > Epistrophella > Epistrophella euchroma. Next base: position 131,011,402 of record OX346246.1, read on the forward strand.
TACTTACTTTAACTTTAGATGGCGCTCACAGCCCAGGATAGACTACGGCCTCAACCAACAAGCCCCTCCAGGCAGCTCGGTCCCTAGCTAGCTGCCTCCAGTTACGCACTCCAAGTTGGTTGAGGTCGTTCTGCACTTGTGTGCGCCACCTAAGGTGGGGTCTTCCTCTGCTACGCAGACTGTCAGGGGTAGATTCGAAGACTCGTCGGGCTGGTGCGTGTCGGTGTCCATACGCTCCACGTGTCCCAGCCATCTCAGCCGCTGTAGTTTCAGCTTCTTGACCAGGGTCGACGTCGCTGTAAAGCCCGTAAAGCTCGTTGTTAAATCTTCTCCCCCGCATACTCCATCGATACAGACTGGACCGAAAATCACCCGAAGAATCTTCCTTTCAAAGCACCCTCTATGCCTCTGCCCCATAAAGCAGGACCGGGATGATTAGGGTCTTATATAAGGTCTCCTTGGTTCTCTGAGAGAGGGCTTTATTACTGAAATGCCTTCTTAGCCTGAAGAAGCAGCGATTGGAAGGAGCGGAGCCCAGGTTGACAAAGTCTTTGACGACTTCGAAGTTGTACCCATCCATCGTGACGTTCTGCCCGATTCGACGATGTTGAGATTACTTTCTCGATGATAGCATATACTTCGTCTTGTCCTCATTAACCCATTTTCGCCGTCTCCGATTCGATACCTGCAAACGCGCCGATAACAGCTCGCTTCGTTCTCCCAAGGATGTCAATATCATCTGCATAAGCAAGTAGTTGAACAGACCTCTGATGTTGACTTGCGAGTTGCGTAGAATTGCTTCAAGCACGATTTTAAAGAGGTTGCATGATAACGCGTCGCCTTGTTGATTTGCCGGGTCTAAAACCAGACTGAAAGGGGCCGATCAGATCGTTGACAAACGGTTTTAAGCGATCACACAGTACAGATGACAAGATTTTGTATGCGACGTTGAGGAGACTTATACCTCTGTAGTTGGAACAGGTCAGAGCATCTCCTTTCTGGTGGATGGGGCGCACTATACCGAGGTTCCATTCATCGGGCATACTTTCCTCCGACCAAATTTTGGAGATAAGCTGGTGTATACTCCCTACCAAGTCATCTCCCCCTGCTGGCAGGCCATCCGCACCAGCAGCCTTGTACGTTTTAAGCTTGGCTATCGTTAACCGAACTTCATTTAGGTCGGGTGGACGGAAGTTTTGACCATAATCGTCCAGGTTGAATGGAGTGTTCTGTCTTACAGCGGAATTTTGGCCATCTTCGCCGTTAAGCAGTCTAGAAAAGTGTTGTTTCCAGATCCTCAGCACCGACTGTGTGTCTACCACCATATTCTCACTCTCATCTCGGCAGGCTTCCGTTCTGGCCTTGTAACCCTGGGTAGTTTGCCTCACCCTTCGGTAGAACTTTCGGACATCCCCCCTGCCGTAACAGTCCTCAATAGACTCAACCACCCGCTTCGCATGCTCTTTTTTTTTCCTCCTGAGAAGTCAGCGTTCCTCCCTTCGCTTTTGCCCGTAGAGCTTCCGGGCTGCTCTCTCAGCAGCTCTAGTTCTAGTCTGCTGCATTGCTTGGTAGGCCTCTTTCTTTGCTTTATGCGCCAGTCTGCATTCTTCGTCGAACCAGGGGTTTTGTTTTGGTGGCCTAGTGAAACCCAGCACATCAGTAGCAGCACTTTTGATGGTATTTTGGCAGTGCTTCCACTGGTCCTCTACAGATGATGCTTGTGGCGGGCTTGTTGAGAGTTTAAGAGAGACGTGGTCTGCAAAAGTCCTGGATATCTCTTGGTATTTTAGCTTCGCGACGTTAAATCGTTTTACAGCATCCACTCGTCTTTGTGGCTTCATGGATATCCGCATACGTGCCTTCGCTACCACCAGGTAGTGATCCGAGTCTATGTTGGCACCTCGGAATGTTCGGACATCCAGAATACTGGAAGCATGTCTGGCGTCTATCGCATTATAGTCAATCTGGTTGACGGTTTGGGCTTTACTACGAATATTTATAATAAGGTTAATTTCCTGCAGTTTTGAGATTATGCGTCGGATAACTTGCAACACTTAACCTCGGATATGGATGAATCATATGTTGATGACTCCAGCAAAAGAAATACGAGCAATGAATTTCTGATCTGTACGTGGAATGTCTGCTAGACATTTCACTTGAAGCCGAATAAGTATAGAAAAAAAACCTGGATGGTAACAGCCATCCAGGAAGTGCGTTGCAATAGAGAACGCATAATCAGGATGAAATCCCGTGTTATCTACATCGGCGAGTGCTGTTAGCAGCAGGGTCAATGGCTCTTTGTTGTGGTTTTGTAATATGCAGTCAAGGACGACCAGGCAAACCAATCAACGCTGCCGATTAGAACCAGATCTGCTGAGAGTATAGTAGGAGCTCCGCGAGTAAAAAAGAAGAAATGAATGAGGGCTTATCAGAAGGAAAAAGCAGGACACCAGAAGTTGGCGGGTGATGTCGGAGGGGTATTCGAAATTTGTATCAAAGAGTGAAGCGATGTACACAAGACTACAATGCCAGAGCAGAGGTCTGTAGAGATGTATGGATAGAAGTGTTTGTCGGTTGATGCCATCTTAATAAAGTAAGCTATCATTGCAGAGATAAATCTTTCCATGAAAAAATGTTAACAAACTGGAACAAAAATCCCTTTACCAATAGCGTGTTATCCGTCATTGTCTCCTACTTAAGTATTGCCACCCATATTTTTAAACACGATAGTTATCGACGTGTTATCTTTAAGTCCAAATATACATGAAAAATATAACTAATAATTGACGTTTATTAAAAGTAGTAGTGTCAAAATGGCTAATGCGTTGAGCGTTGGACTATCTAGGTTCGATTCCCAGCCTCTTTCACCTAAAAACAAAAGTATTTTTAAAGCCAACTGCCTCTTGCAAGGAAGGGACAAATCCTCAAAGAGTACCTCTTGTTATATTTAGAAAAATGCCGCTTACTTAGGCGCTTAGATTCGGTATAATAAACTGTAGATCCCCTCCATTCCTGCATTCTTCAATTTTAACTCGAGACTAGAGTTAACTCCTGTTCCATGGTTTGTAAGCTCGTAATTAAACGTTTTATGAATATGGCTTAATGAATTACCATATTAATATAATATTTGTTGTTAGATATTTGAAGTTTTGTTCTTAACTTAAAAATTAGTATTGAAATTGAAATCGTTAATTCGTCGCAAATGGCAAATAGAAAACTTTTAAAAAGAACTTGAAATTACTTCCGCTGCCAACGCTGATATGGCTGGAAAGTATATTGATTTTCATCTTGTGCGACGCACCATAAAAGAAGTATTAACAAAAAACACAGACATTTCCGCTAAGGGACTAACAGATGAAAAATCATTTCATTTCTCGTCCTCTTTTTATATTTCTGTTTGCACGAAGACGATGACGATCTCCTTATACATACATATATTTCTTTTATTTTCATTTTGTTTTACCTTTGGGGATTTTACTTTTAACGGATTACCATTCTGTTTTAGTTTATCACTCCAAGGACATTTTGAGAAATTCATTTTCTTTGTAACATGCAAAGCCCACTGGAAGACCACTGGCACAAAATAAATAAATAAAAAAAAAATTCTTACGGACAAAATTAACCTTCACCTACTAAGAATATAAACCCCTCCTTAAAAACTTGCTTAGAGTGAGTTCATATTAAATCCGACAATATGCGTCATGTACAACTTACAGACAGTTGGACTTTAGGTTCGTTCGTGATTTTACACTTCAATCGCAAAGTAAACATCATAGAGAACCGACTCGTACCCCTCTTGCCTGAAACACCCGCAATTTTTATTCAAGTTGAGTAAGAGAAAACTCTCTTATTTTACACTTCAAATGCACAGGACCACTAATCCATGCTCAAAATATAGGGCAAACTGTATTTGTGGTTGGGGTTCCATTTAAAATTGCACGGGACAACTAGCCAATACAAAATCTAATAGGCAAATCCTCTCAGTACAGCTTGTAGGGTGGAAGAGAACAACCACCTTAAGTCGGTTCTCTAGATAATATAGGTATACTCTATGGTAAACAGAGCAATGCTTTTATTCAGATTCAAATAGGTATACACATGCACATATACGTACACATAAGTGTCGGGTCTAAGTAAACTTGGAATTTTTAGTGAAGAATGTGGGAGTTAGTAGTACATTGCGTCGGACATCGTTTTCCAAAATTGACGTCGGTCGGTCAGCAACGACAACGAAATTACTTTAGCTTCTTGGCAATGCTTTTGATTTGAAAAATGCACAAACCTTAAGAATGAGTGTACTATGTGTAATTCCATTTCTTAGCTTATAGGTTCCTTTTTTCCTATTTGGTTTGCTAACAAAAGTAAGAGTATATCTTACAGCCTTCGACTGATATTTTTCAGTCCTCCTAGAAATTGATCGAATTTGTTAGAAATGCATAATATCTGATAAAATAGTTTTCGTTGCATACTGACATTCTGTACATTATCAAAGAATTTTGGTAAGGCTACTATTAGAATGCTTGCCTATACTGAAAAAGTGATGTCTTGATAAGTACCTACTTCCTTTCTAATTGCTTGTCAGAACCAAAAGTACTTACATTAAAAAGCAGGAATTTCCATTAAAACCTTTGAATTCGCGGTTGATTAATTTATTATTATTATTACAGGTGGCTCCGGGGTCTCATCACGGATGGGTTTAAGATGGTATATATATAGTCTTTTGACCAATTCGGGAGCCAGATAACCGAATATAATATTTCTATGGTCGACTGGGCCTGTAAAGAGCGTCACTGCGCGGAGCCAATTCAACTAACATTATTAGGTGTTTGATGGTTCAAATAAAATAAATACATAATCACTGAAACTAAATTTCATTGCCTTTTTATGTGTGAAATCGCTACAAAATATGTCAAAATGTCAAATGATCCCAATTTTGTAAGACGATTTCTATTGCGATGTGCCCAACTTGTGCTGCCATATGTACCATATTTTCTAAAAAAAAAAACGTACTTAGCATATGTTTTTAATAAGAGCCTACCCATTTTCTTAGCGTGAAGTTAGCACCGTCATTTTCGATTTTCAGACAAAAAAAAAAAAGTTGTGCTGTATTGTGCTCAATTGTGCTGCGTTGTGCCGTAAATTCGCAAATTTCACGGAAGTTTTACTGTTTTGTGCTTGTAATACCTACTATGAACCGTATAGAGATACGCATATTTGAAACTTTAACAACCACACGCAAATGTTGCAAAGAAAAGAACCTTAGAAAATCAAAAATGGCTGTGCTGACTTCACGCTTCGCAAAATAAATTTCTGGTTCTACAAGCTGTAAAAATGCGAACATTTTTTCAATATCTAAGGCAATGTGCAGCACAAACTGAGCACAAAACAGCACAAGCTTTATATTTTCTTTAATTGTAATTTTGGAAATAAATTTCATCCGTAAAATTTTCATATTTGCGAATTAAAAAAACAAATTGACGCAACTTTTTTTTTTTTTTTTTTAAATCGATAATGGGGAATCTAACCTTCGACGCTAAAGTTCTTTGAAACATTTGCATTTGGTTGTAAAAGTTGCAAATGTGCGATTTTTTGTATCCCTTCGGTTTCATGAATCATTTCTTGAGCACAGAACAGCAGGACTTCAAATTTTTAGAAAATTTGAATTTTTAAAAAAATGTTCACCCGTAAAATTTTCGAGCGCACAAGCACAACACACCAAAACTTTTTTTTTTTTGAAAATCGAAAATAGCAGTGCCAACTTAACGCAAGACGACGCACATAGTTTAGTTTTCTTACGGCCATATTATTGACTTCCTTCAAAGCTATTTTTACTGAAAAACTACATAGTTCTATAGGGGTTTTGAGTTTTATGTTTTTAACAATTTTCTTACTACTTTGATATCTAAATCAAAATATTCATGAATTGTTTGAAATCTAAATCAAATCAATAATTGTTTTTGAAAAACTTAAAACTATACATATAGTAACCCCTATATAGAACAAGTTTTTCCAGTAAAACTAGCTTTGAAGAAAATCAATAATGTAGCCGTTAATTTTCAAGTTTCTCAAATATTAAATGGTATCTAATCTACACAAATCATCTGTTTTTTTAAATTTGGCAAAAACTTCATAAAACAAATTGAAATCTAAGAGCTAAAGTGGTAATCAGTTTCTTAATTTTTGCTTGCGATATATGTACATACATGTACATTATATTGTAAAGGAAGGTACTATATAATATTATAGAGCAAGGATTCTTAAAAAAATCGAACTCGTTCAATCAATCCTGACATTACAATGATAGAGAGCAAGAAAAGTGAGTCCCGCAATTCCTTCTGTCTCTCCTATCTGTAGTACTATCATGGTGAGCGGCGATGGTGGCGACACCTACAGGACAAGGGTTCTACTTCCGTGAGGCAGTTCGTGGAGGTGTCCCGACTAGTCGATAAATGAAAACCTCATTTACCGACGAAAGAACGGGAATGCTGTATACTAAATGTATGAGAGTTCGAATGAGAGAAAAAAAAACACATTTTTGGTGATAAAAATGAAAAAAAAATACTGAAGACAAAAACAATGTGTGTGTTATTATTTTTTGAGCTTATTTACATTTTTTATTCCTTCATAGGTAGAGAAAAAAATGTGTCAAGGTATTTTCTTTTGTGTCGGGATTCGGGAAATGGAATTGAATTCAAAAGACTATATTTAGGCTTTTTTATAAGTTCAGAGTAGTTCTACGTGTAGGTATGTATGTAGTTGTGTTGTAGGTATGCTTTTAGTATTTATGAATGTAGTTGTTGTAGGTATACAGTTCAATATACAGTCCACTAAAACAATAACAAAAATAATTTTCTTTTGTTTTTGTTATTCTCTTCTTCGTACATTAACCAGACCACGGGTTTACAACAACAACATATATTTCTAGGTGCAAGAATGTAACCATGTTCCCCTAGAAGAATATAATTTACAGTGTGTATGCGCTGTAGATTTTATTAAGAGTCGGTAGTCATCGACCAAAATAATTGCGTCTTAGAAAGGTACGACAGCATCTAACTGATGAGCCCAACTGTCGTGCCTGGGCGAAACGCATTGGACTAACTGGCTGAACAGAATAGAATGACGGAACTGAAGCCGCAGAGCTGTCAAAAAGTGTCGTACGTCATTTTTTTTACATGTCCGCAATGGAGCTGTACAGCTTTGAAAGTATTTTGAAGAAAAACAAAAGAATATTATTGTGTACAAGCTCAGAATTCACATTTTTTGTTTCCAATAATTTTCCTTTTAATAAATAATTTTTTTCGCGATACAAATAACCACAATATTTTTTTCCGACCCAAAAAGTTGTTTTTTTTCTTCATACAAATTGAAACGTCAAAAGTGCCGTACGTGAAAAGTTAAAAGTTGGTGAACTCTTCCGTCTGCGTCTGCAGCTCCGTATGCGTCTACGTTCCGTTGTGTTCGCAACATTGAATTTGCGTGTATTTAATATTTTTACAGCTATTCCAGCTCCGTCTCCGGTTCCTTCTGCGTCACCATTCTGTTCAGCCAGTAAAGGTCGCAAAAATCTTCCATTTGAATTTAATTCAATACAGTCCACTAAAACAATAACAAAAATAATTTTCTTTTGTTTTTGTTATTCTCTTCTTCGTTGTTGTAGGTAGGTATGTTGGTTAGATTTAGTTTACTATTCACTTATTAATAAGGTACATATGTAGGTACCTACTTACTATATTTCTTATTTTATGTAGGCGCGCCCATAAATAAGTAGGGTTTAACTCAGGGTCTACATAACATTCTAAAGGGGAAGTTGTAGGGGCGAAATGGAAATTTGTTTTTTTTTAGCTACCTACAAAAACTAGAACCTTTAGGTTGCACCTCGTTTTATATACAAAGATGTCTGTCTGTACCTCAACCTACAGCCTAAGCCACTGAAGCGATTTTCTTCAAACTCGGAACTTAAAATTTTTATGTGCAAGTCCCTAGAAGGGAAGTTGAACTTGTTTTAGTTGCAAAAATTACGGTAAAAAATTGTTTGCACAGGAAAAAAAAACAAAATTAGTTTTTAAAAAAAGATTACTTAGTGATTTTTTGAAATTGTAATTTTAGATTATTAAATAATAAAAAATAGCACACCATTTTTTTTTTCAATATCAAGACACTTTTTTTTTTGTATAAATAAAAATTTTTTTTTATTTTTTATCAAAAATTAAAATGGCGTGGAGTTCTTAATTTTTAGATTAAAACATATAAAGTACCTTCTTATTGTATGGCAATTTAAGGGATGTATTTCATACTATTATGCTTCTTTTTCATATTCTCCAATCAATAATATGAATAAATTATATATAATTTTTTATTATTATTAATTATATGTATAAATTTACTTTTAATAAATACAATCTTTAAAAATCGTGTGATCCAGTCGTGCATTTTATTTTGTCAGGTTTTTATTTTCATATCCCATACATGCTCTTTGTTAGCGGTAAATTTAATTTGCTATTTTGTATTGAATAAATAGGGAATATCGTAAGTAGTGTAGTAGGTACCTACAGGTTTGCTTAGAATGCAGCAAAAAGTATAGGGCGTGTATATTTTGATTGGGACTAAACAACAAAAACTCGTAGTCTCTTTTTCCCCCATTTAGGCTAGAAACAGCCAATCCCAACACCCGCACCGTCCATAGGAAAATATACCAGAAAAAAATAGAACAGAAAAATTGGAGAAGGGAAATGAAATAGGTACTTATCTTCCAGAATTTTAATGTAGGTATAAGAATCTTCAGAAAGTGGGGCGACTTTTTTCCCTTGGTTTGGGGCTCCTTTTAGTCCCTATCTACCACTGCCAATGTTTGCTAAAGACCTCAAACCATTTAAATGGAAATTTGGCTTCTCAATTATTTACATAAACGATATTGTTATATGGTACTGGTAGCCGTAGCAATATTGTTACAGTATTACAAAGGACGAAGAAGTTGAATTAACTTGACTTGAGGTTTATTTTTGTCACCAAAAAACTTGACATATGGAAAAATCAAAATGGATTCCCATTCTACTGCTATGTATTTACATAAATTCTATTCTCTGTAGGGATATTTTGTAGGAAACGACAACAAAGTATATTATTTGCATATTATGTGGTTGGTTTTCCATTTCATTTTCACAAAAAGTTATAGCTGTGTTATTTCGTTTAAGAATAGGTTTGGTGTAGGATTTTTGTTTTTTTTTTAGACAAAGCAAACAGGTTATTTTGAATAATACCTAATTCATAATTCAAATGATATGGGGTGGGGTGCTTGTCTTTATTGGAGCTAAATTTACATGGATAGGATAAATAAGGAAATCATGATAGGGTTGACTAAATCTTTTGGAAAAATTTTGATTAAATGCGTTAGTTTTTTATCTATTGATAGCAGGTTTTTGACAGCTTGCAAAAGAATGCAAAAAAGCATCAATTAGATAACAAGGAATGAGCAGTATAGGGAGCGAGAGCGAGAGACAGACAGACAGACAGACAGACAGACAGACAGACAGACAGACAGACAGACAGACAGACAGAAAGAGAAAAAATGAAACTCAATTCAATTTTGGTAAATGATGTTTTTTTTTGTTTTTTTTTTGTTGGTATGTTTGTGAGTTTCACACCTCGGGATCTTGATCAACCAAATGAATGATACATCTATTTTACAACTCAGTTTACATACCTAAGAAAATCTCACCTTTTTGTAAAGGTATTCTTTAAAAAAAATTAAATATTAAAAACTCTAAATGGAGTTTGTAGTACAAGAGAGAAAGAAAATGAGGCGATCACTTTGAGTTTTATTAACTGAGCTTAATCTTAACAAAAGCTTATACATAGGTTTTTCTACTAAATAAAAAATAGAGTTACAGTCCTGGATATGTAAATTATCATAGGGTGCAATATGCTTTTCTCTTACAGCCAACAACTATTGCATATACAGTAAAACCCGGATAAGTGCCTATCGCATAAGTGCCTTTTATTTTTTAGAAGCAACATTTTGAGGATTTTTTCATATAAAACTTATCTAATAAGTACCTTTCGCTTAACTGCCTTCTCCGCTTAAATGCCTTTTATTTTGTATACTTTTATTGAAATTTACGTGATTTTAAGTACACAATTGAAATCAGCAGAAAAAGACACAAGCTGCTTTTCATCTAGCGCTTCCTTTTTAAAAAGGTTACCGATACAAGTCAGTTGATGTAATGTTATTTCTTATTTTTAAAATAACATTAAACATTTTTTTGTTGTCATTTTATTTCATTTTTGTTAATTTAGAGATAAGGGCTTATGTGCATTTAATCCGGTTTTTTTTTATAACTGCGCAACCCGTACCTCCCAAAACGAGGCATTTATGGTAAGGCACTTATCCGGGTTATACTGTAGTTTGGTTTTTGGCAGTTTTGGGATACAATGCTCTGTCGAAATTCATATAAAAAATCAAATTGAGTAAACAGTTTGGGAAGGATACAAATAGCCTTCATAGAAAAAAGTTAACAAAGTGACAACATTGAAATTTATATTGTGAAAATCTAAATAAAATTTGATAAAAACACCTCGTAGCATACTTCCTGATGCGTGGAAGGAAACTGAGTCACCCTTCTAGATTTTAAGAAAGAGGCACTCAAAAAGAGATTTCAAGAAAAAAAGACCCACGGCTTAAAATGTTCCCAAAATGGAAATAAAAAGCCAAAATCGGAAACCAGAATTTCGAAGGGCTATTCCCTCGAAATTCAATGATATATACGTTTAAACAAAGGAAATTTTGTAGTATGTCCCAATTAATTACATTCAACTTTTTTGACTACACGAAAATGCATACACACAACGGCAACACTCTTACTGTATAATACTTTAAATATTTATAATGTCAGGATTCCAGATTCTTTAATTTTTTTTTTGTTTTGAGAAACTTTAGTTTTCAAAACAAAAAACAAATTTGTTTAAACTGACTTTTTTTCAAAAATTTAACTTTTGGAAGTACTATTTTTATTTTTAATATTCAATTCTCTTAATTCTCAAATTCCTAGTCAAATGACAAAAGCCAGATCCTCGAATGCCTTCTTTTATTTTAGCAAATTAAAAATATTATAAAATTCTGAATAGAGAAAAAAGAATTATATCGCGTTTTCATTAGAGCTGAAATGAGTTAATTTAGCAAATTACAAAAAAAGTGTTCACATTTCAAATTTCCTAATTTTGTTTGACGGCCCACAGATTATCAACCACTTGTTTTTGTTGTTTTTCACATTGAATTCTGCCATTTTAAATGGGTTCCACTTTTAACTTTTAATGGATCCCATTTGGGTGTGTTCATAAAAGTTTAATGTAATTTCCTACCGAATTTCGTGCAAATTCCTTTTCCTCTTTTGGAAATTTGAATTTGTATGAGAAATGAAATGATTTTGAATTGAATTTGGAAATTTTACACGAAATTACCTCAATCGCTCTAATGAAAACGCAGTATTACGCAAATAAAAAAAAGAGACGTATTTTGGATAATTTACGAAAATTAGAGTCCAAAAAGTAGAACTGAAAAAAGAGCCTCCTTAGAGTCACGAAGGTTTTACAAAAACTCAAGGTCTAAAAACTCAAAAAACTAATTTCTTCTTTGAACACATTTTTCTAAGTGGTTTATCAAAAAATAAGGGATGAAATAAATGGAAGCGGGTCATAATTTTGGTTTCATCAATCTGCTTTTCTAAATTCTGCCTACTCATACACAAATTCTGTTTGTCAAAATTCTGCTTTTTTATTCAGTTTAAAAAAAAAAAATCTGCTTTTCCGAATTTAGCTTAATTTAATTTTTTTCGTTACTACCCGTCCCTTGCATTTATCTTTAATTTGATTGGAACACGTCCAGAGTTGTTAATTATTACACTTATATATTTTTTCCAAATAAAAGAAATATCCTTCAATGCAGAATTTATTTTTTCCTTTATTGGATTTATATCCATTTTCTTGACGATTTACAGCAGTTACCAACGGACAATGACAAATGACAATACATTTCATGTTGTAAAAAAAATTAAATTGGGTAGACAAAGAGCTCGTGTAGAACCAGTACCTAGTGGCGTACAATACTCAACTATTTCTGTGTGCGTATGTCAGGAATTGGGGACCTACCGTTTTCTCCCGAATCTAAATGGCTAGGAAAGAGGCACTTATTCATGATAGGAGCTCTTGGAGGATTTGTCACTTCCTTTTGAAATTATTTTTTGGTGAACGTGACTGGGAATCGAACCCAAACATCCGGCATAACAGTCCTGTACGCACTAACCATCCTGGCTACTACAATTTTGTAAATATTTACAATTTTGTAAATGTTTGCAAAAAAAAAAAAAGAGCGATGTCAAATTGCATGACAAATTTTATCAGGTACAATGGTACGTTACATACATAATACTCTCTGTTTGCAGAATCTTGTGAAATAGAATTTTGAAAAATGAATTTTGACCCAGGCACAATTTTAGCTCAAACCCGAAATAAATCAACGAAAAAATTACTTCTAATAAAAACAGACTAAATAAATAAATAAATTGGGTGGCATAATGGCTCATGAAGAACCAGGGCCTAGTGACTTACAACTCTCAACCATTCCTGTGTGCGTGTCTGCAATAATGGAGGAGACCTACAGTTTATTGCCGAATTCGACAACAGATCATACTTTTGGAGGATTTGTCACTTTCTCGCAAGGAGCAGTAGCTGGGGAAAAAAACTTAAGGTGGAAGCGGCTGGTATTGAACCCAAACCTCTGCATGACAGTCCATCGCACTAACCATTACGCCACGGGCTGCTATAAAAACAGACTCCATTTTGTATTTTGGTGTTGTTCTTTTGGCTTCTAACTGGCTATGGATAGAAAACAGAACTTATAATTTTCAGCTCGAAAAAATTTCTCCGGTAAAAATAGTCAAGAAGTGCAAATAACTTAATCCCTCCACAAAATGTGAATAGGTACGCCAACAGGATGGGGCTAAAACTTATAGAAAAAAAGGAGTTTTGAGTATTTTTGGACTAGTGTGCGATCACACCTAATGGCCATGGTTTAATTTCCTTTAAAACAACATTAATTCACTGGTACACTCGGGCGTATACGCATTTTTTTTTTTAACAAATGTTCATCCATTTATTTGTGAAATTTTTAAATTCTTTTTTAAATTTCAAAACTTCTTATCTAAACACTCTTTTAATTATCAAAACTTACAATAAAATAATTTTTAATTTTGTTCTTTTTTTCAGGTGAGTTTACCAAAGTTATCAAACAGAGCAAGCTACTATAATATGAGGGTATGATTTTTATTTCATAACCATTTTTTAAAATGATTTCAATATTTTGTATATGTATTTAGGCAAAAAAGATAATTAAAGTGAATTGCCAATTATTGTATTTTTTCTCTTTTAAATTCTAAAAATCATGACTATCAAAATGTCAAAGCGCTCATCGTAAAAAAAAGGAAACCATTTTTAAAACAAAATCACAAGAAACAAAAAAAAACACCTTCTAGATAAGAAAACACTCGTAAAACTTAATGGAACGTCCACATTATCGGTCTTCATCACCTTTATATGTATGATATGTCGTCTTTTGTAAATTGAGCCAAACAAAAACACCACACTATTATCTATATGTTCGTCATTATCTGAAAACCATCCCACCATCATATCCTTCTGTGTTGTTGATGTTGATGTTGATGATAATGATGATGATGGTGTCTTTGAAATGCCAAAACACACTTCACATTGTATGACGGTTCGAAAACCGAATATCCCCCGAATATCATTAATATAAATCGAAATTTGTGGCAAAAGCGTTGATGCATACCGCTCGCTCCCACTCGTCAAACGCCCCCGAAACACCACCCACAAAACGACACGGGATTTAACATTTTTCATTTGGAATTAATGACCTCTGATGATGCTGAGTTGCCTGTCTCTTGATGATGAAGCATACATATATGTACATATGTATGTATGCATGTCAAAGCCATATACTGTAGTTTTTTTGTCGACTGATGGTATTATAATAATGATGCCTGTATTCCGTCCTGGGAGTCCTTTTACAGGTAATTTTGAATGCTTAATCACGAACGTGTCTAATTTATTACATAAACCTCCCAAAAGACTCGTGAAAAATCAGGGGTGGAATCGCGTAAGGCGATAGTTGATGGTTTACTCTTGTTCTGTGTAATGTGGTCGCCAAAAATTTACGATTTTTTAAAAATTACGATTTTTAAAAAATCAGAAATATATGTATGTAGGTATATCATTTATGTGTTGGAAATAATCTACTAATGAATATTCATAGAAAGTCTCATAGGTACATTCGGTTAGCGGTGTTTCCCAAACTTTTGACATTGTCGTACCCCTTTTAAAATTTTCGTAGCCCTGAGTACCCCCCGATATAGAAATATATTTATTGTTTACTTTTGCAGCTTATAAACAAAATTAAAAATTAGTATTTTAAAATATAAAAGACGAAATGTTTTTTTTTTTTAAATGTGAACGCTTTGAATACTCGAAGGTTTCAAGCTTAAAAACGTCAAATCAAAGCCAATTTGAACGGAATTTATGATGCAGGAGTTGAATTGCAATCGTCAAATATGCAATCGTCCTGCTTGCAAACAAACCTTTTGATAAACATCAAATGAATTTTTATTTTTGCAAGCAAGTTGGGACAACATTCAGTCCGTTTACTTATTATATTTTATATTAATTTTGACAGCAAAATCTGCGACGTCGTACAACGTTAACAAACAGGCATATGAGATAGTGTCAACAGTTCAGATTCTTGATTATATTGTTTGCAGCTCACACCTACATATCTGACAAGAAGTAAAGAAGAAATCATTTTATCTGCCATCGTCACCTCAACTTTTTTAATGCATTGCTGCACCGCAGTCGAAGTTTTCGGTCAAGCGACTTTAGCAAACTGCATTAAAGAACACAGTGCTAATGCAGTAGAACTTTGTTTGCATTTTCGAACAAAAGACTTTTGCCGTTTGCATTTAAAAATATTTTGTGAATTTATTTTTGAAATTCGAAAACGGCCTTTGCTTTGGTGGGAGCACTCATGCTAGCGGTGAAAACTGAATTGGCAAGTCGTTACCCCGTCGTGTACAAGTTACTCAAGTTTTATTCGTTTATTTCGAAAGCCCAGATAAAAGGTATATAGCTATAAAGATAGAGAGCTGAGCGCCCTAGATATGAATATGGGGATCCAAGACCTTTTCCATCGGACCGCTATCTGCAAGACGCTTTCAAGGGATGTGAAAAATCGATTTTACTAGTAATTCTGATAATACAAAGCATATGAAAACTAATTAAAAACAATTTAAAATATTTTTCTATTATTTATTTGCTTTTTTTCTAATCAAAAAATGGAACCTGCTTGCATACTTCATACAGATAAAGGACAAACCTGAGCGTACCCCCTTTTCACTTTTTTCACTAAACTTTCGATCAGTGGAGAATCTCACACAACCTATCTTTCTCAAAAAATTAAACAAAATTTGTGAAAGTGACTCCTAACCTGAATAGCTGTCACCAACAAACCATGGCAAAAAAGTGATGGTCAATTTAATAATCACCTTACGTGGAGCAAAATCATTAATTTTGATGATCAACAATCAACTATCGCCTTACTGGCTGAACAGAATGGTGATGCAGACGGAACCGGAGACGGAGCTGGAATAGCTGTCAAAATATTGAATACACGCAAATTCAATGTTGCGAACACAACGGAACGTAGACGCATACGGAGCTGCAGACGCAGACGGAAGAGTTCACCAACTTTTAACTTTTCACGTACGGCACTTTTGACGTTTCAATTTGTATGAAGAAAAAAAACGACTTTTAGGGTCGGAAAAAAATATTGTGGTTATTTGTATCGCGAAAAAAATTATTTATTAAAAGGAAAATTATTGGAAACGAAAAATGTGAGTTCTGAGCTTGTACACAATAATATTCTTTTGTTTTTCTTCAAAATACTTTCAAAGCTATATACAGCTCCATTGTAGACATGTACAAAAAAATAACGTACGACACTTTTTGACAGCTCTTCCAGTTCCGTCTGCGGCTTCAGTTCCCGTCATTCTATTCTGTTCAGCCAGTTACGCGATTCCACCCCAGTATTTATATTAAGGTGTAAGATAAATATGGTGAAAACCCTCATAGGTGTGTTACCCCTAAGCGTTCTTAGGAACAAGTCAATTTGTTTCAGAGTTTCTTTTATTTACACTCATCCTAGCCATTATTGCCATCGTTAAAGCGACTGTGGCAAGAAGATCTTGCAAAAAAAAATAAAAGTTAAAAGTGATTTTATTCTTGTTTTCAAAAAACACCTATTTAATTCTATATGTATGATAAGATAACTATTGAAACAGCATAAGACTCTATTTATGGAATATTTCAAGATAAATTTAATTATTATTAACTTGGTGTCTTTGGTGATTTAGAATTGAGATTGAGGAGACCCTTTAAATTGGGCCATACGGAACAATCAGTCTTACAAATGTCGCATATAAAATCGTATCTGTCATTATGTGAAGTCTTGAAATCCTTCGTCAACGAACTGATTGGCTCTTATCAGTCTGGTTTTAGAAAAGTTCACAATCGATCAAAATGTTGACACTCTTGCGAATCCTATGGAGAAAACCCATGACATAATAAATCTATACCCTAACGATTAGGGACAAGAAATACATAACAAAGCTATGTATATTTTTTGGCATTTTTTGACAAACTCGTTCGTCGTTCGTGTAGGATTAGAGAACTAGAGAATGCTATTTAGGTCCTTAGCAAACTCAAAGACACCTTCGATGTCAAAAAGTATTTAGACAGGGTGACACGCTGTTACGAGTAGGTACATGACTTTTTCTACATCCAAACTCAAAAGCCAACACCGATGATACAATACAATGCGATACAGTAACTTGTATTAAAAAAATTATCAAAAACATGTAAATAACCAGGGCTTAGAGTGTGTTGTTAGCGAAGAATGAAAGGGCGAGGCACTTTTCATGTAAAGAGATTATTTTGAAAAATGGAATTGCGAGCGAATTATGAAAAACTATGGTTTATGAATTTGCAAGATTTCGTTTTTATAGCTTTTGTCAGCCGTTTACAGAAAAGCGTACGCATCAAGGAGGGGAGGTAGGAGTGCTCAGTGCTCACCCTATGCTCATTTAGACGATATAAATTTTGAAAACTTTTTCAAATGTTGAACTTTTTTTTTTTAAAATTATTAATTAACTTTTTTGAAATTACGATTTTAGTTGTAGGTTAATTATTATAAATACTTAAAAATGACGTACCAATTCATTGCTTAGTTTCGTAAAAAAATTAAAATAAAACGCACGACTGGATCGCACAAACTTGTTCTTGTAGTAAAAGTTTCCTCGAATTTTAAAGATTGGGTGCTTTTTACATAAGTAAATAATTTTTTATGGGAGTCTTAAGTTTAAACTAGTATTAGGTATACTCTATACATATAACTTAGAGCATAAATTGAAAAATTATTGAAAATCAACATAATTCGAAATAAATTTATTAAACAGATCTTCTTAAATTGTTTTGATGGCTAAAAAAAGTACACCATCTGACTTCTTTAGCTAATATTAGTTTTTGGGAAAAAAAATTCAAAATCGTAGGAGCGGTTTTTTTTTTAAATTAATTTTTTATATATGAAATTTTGTAAATATTAAAAAAAAAAATGGTACACAATTTTTTAGTATTTATTTATATTGAAATAAATATTAAATTTCGAAACAAAATATCCACCCGTTTTTGAAATAACGAATTTAAAAAAAAAAAATTTTGATTTTTTTTTTTTAATCCAAAATTAGTTTTTTGAAAATTTTGGTATGCAGTATGATTTAAACTTTTGAGAAGATTTTGTATAAAAAATTTAATTTAAATCGGTTACACACGTAATGAGATAGTCCAAAATAAAGAAAATGGTTCTATGAGAAAATATTTTAGATAATGTTAAAAAACCGCTTGGCACCAAATTTCGTTCAACGCAACCCAGTCATTTTCGAAATATTTGGTTTTCAAAAAAAAAAAAATGAAACTTTTTTTAAAAATCCAAAAAAAAAGGTTTTTGAAAATTTTGGTATACAATACTATTTAAATTTTTCAGAAGATTCTCCATAAAAAAAATATCAAAATAAGCTTATTCCTTTTCCAGAAAAACGAAATAAAAAAAATGGTTCTATGGGAGGTACCATTTAAAACCATTTTTTGGAAATATAATTTTCACAGGAAGGTGCATATACCTAATGAAATTTATTGATTTTTTTTTTAGAAAAATCTGTTGAGCCATTTTTGAGAAAAATTAGATTTACCAAAAATGCTAAAAAAAATTATATGGCAGGTACCGTTATTTTTGGTCCTGAAAATAAAAGGAAAAAAACATGCCAGGGTAATGTCCCGAAAACACTTTATACCAAGTTTAATTCAAATCGGCCCATGGGTTTAGGCTGTATGCGAGTCCACAGACAGATAGACAGACAGACGGACAGAATTGCGAGACCCACTTTTTTCGTCTTCACTATCATCGTAATGTCAAGTTTGATCAAAATCTCTAGTTCAATTTTTTTTACGAATCCAAAGCTTGCCATATAAGTAGTACCTATATATCGCAAGTAAAAAGGAAAAAAAATTGAATTTGGAACTACCAGAGTGATTCACCTAAGGTGTGACAAAAAACTAGAGCATTTTGGTTGAGTTGAGACAAGAAAAATAACGGCAACCGTTACAATGTCATGTTGTACTTTCTTTAAAAGCCAGAAGTCCGTTCTCTTGTTATGTTTTTTAATTAAAGTTATTTGAGATAATAGTTTCTGAAAATTAATTTTTAAACCCAATTTTTAATTTTTAATATTCGATGCTCCTACCAAATTCTACTCAAACACTAAAAACTGGATGCAGTTTAGATTTTGAGAATATTGAAAACAACAAAGTCTACCTTACCACTTAATTAGTAGAAATAGGATCTTTGGAGCAACAAAAAAACCGGATGGAAGTCGAATTTGAGAAATACTTACTTTTGTTATTTTCTACTTTCTCAAAAACTAGAATATATTTTGATATCTGATTCGTAGTTATTTACAAAAATGACTTCAAAATTTTACGTTAAATTTTGAACAAATTTTTTTTTCATTATTTTTCAAGTCTCAGCCATATCTGTGTGAGTATTGTTAGTTTGGAGAAATTGAATATAGATTGCACTGGAATAATGTGAAAGTAAATAATATTCAAAAATATGATTAAAATTTTAAAAGATAAATGTTTGCGTGGAGGGAAAACACTACCAAGACTTATTTATGTGGGAAGCGGAAGTTCTAACGCTGTCATTTCATAATTCTCAAAATTATTCAAATAAATTAAACGTTTCAAAATGTTGGTATACATTGTCTTTTTGGCATTCAAAATAGTTATTTCGCACCACTGTGCGGAATTGTTGCTGAAAAGTAATACATATTTCAATTTAAAAATATCATGTGTCAGTTTTGATGTACAAGCGCCTGTTATAAAATAAACGAAATGCTCAGACGGGACCTATAAACAATCCATTTCCGAAACGGACAAAGTGACTGGCACTTCTGTGAAGAAGAAGTTCAGCACAGCTAATGCTGGCTGCCAGTCTAGTAATTAATTGATGCGTATCTACGTTTGTATGTGTCGTGGGTGTGGGTTCTATTCTGCTCTGTTCTCGCACTGTAAATCTAACCATATCCATCCACAGGGGGAGAATCGGATTAAGTTATTACGCGGCCCCTTGCAGAGCTCGGTAATTGTTTGATTAGCTAATCGTCTATTGAAATGTATTGATTCTGCCGCACACAGAAACTAAAACCTCTTAGCAAAAATGCCGAAACAGCAGAAAGAGTATATCTACACTACATTAATACACTCGTAATATTGAATCTGTATGTCTGCCCTGTCCACCCATTTCGTTGGCTATGGCTGCCCATTTCCTGTTGTCGTTTGAATTATATACAATTTTGAAAACGTTTCCAATTCTGAATCATCTGCAGATTGTGTTGTTTTGGTAAAAGATAGCAGTTTAGAGGCGTACCTATTACTATACTGTCTGGATGCTGATGCTGATGCCCTGCAGAGCAAGTAAAGGTTTTACGTTTTAGTTGTTTCTATCGATGAAAATGTTCTCCCTTTCATAGGCTCTCTATGGAATTAATTGAAGTTGGAATGAGCTCAGTCAGTTAGTTTCGGGTAAGTGATTGAAAGCTTTGTGGTAAACCGATTTGTATTGAAATCTAATAGATTTTTTCTATATTGTCACACTGCCTAAGTGCGTGCATTGACATATACTAGAATTCTGGATAATGAAGAAACATTAATGAACATTTTATTAAATTTGTTTAATAGGAATTAAATGAAAATAAAAGTGTTTTGTGGTTATAACGGTATATTTTTATACCTATCGCCGTCATCGCGTTTGGGGTTACTGCCTGAACAATGCTGGAACCAGAGCTATCAAAAAGTGTCGTACGTTTATTTTTTTACCTGTCCACAATGCAGCTGTACAGCTTTGAAAGTATTTTGAAGAAAAACAAAACAATATTCTTGTGTACAAGCTCAGAATTTACATTTTTTGTTTCCAATACTTTTCATGTTAATAAATAATTTTTTTCGCGATACAAATAACAACAACATTTTTTTCCGACCCAAAAAGTTGTTTTTTTTTTTTTCTTCATACAATTTGAAACGTCAAAAGTACTGTACGTAAAATGTTAAAAGTTGGTGAACTCTTCCGTCTGCGGCTACGTTCCGTTGTATTCGCAACATTGAATTTGTGTGTATTCAATACTTTGACAGCTATTCCAGCTTCGGCTCCGGTTCCATCTCCATCGTCAGTCGTTCATGCAGTTGATTGCGGCTCAGTTTGAAGCACTTCAATTAATTTGAGTGCCATTTCTCCGGATATTCGAAAAGGATTGAAAAAAGAGCATCCCATTTACATATACATAATCCATTGTATTTTAGTTTTCTTCAGATAACCAAACACTAGGCACGTAATCCATGGTTGGTAGGTGCCACAAGGGCATTTATACTGGGTGTCCCAGTAATAATGGTCCAAGCTGAATATGATGTTGATAGGAGAGGTCATGTTCTCTCAGAATTTAGTAGCTTGTTCTTACTGGCTTTCGAGTAACGGCTGTTTGTTTGAAGGCCTGTTTTTTTGCATTTAAATAAATTTGATTTTATCCGCCCTTATTCTTTAAATTACTAGATAAAGCAAAACCCATAGTTTTATCAAAATTAATTCTTTATTTCAATCTTTGAAAGAGAATAATGAAAAAAAATAGTATTACTCATAATCGAATGACTTTTACAAACGTACTTTGTTCTTGTTTCTCAAGATTTATAAAACTTGCCAAAGCTAGCTTTAGATCGAAAGTTATAACCATGTATGTTTAAACAAACATGGTTGGAAAACAAATAAAAATAACATGCTTTTTTTTAAAACGAGTTTTAATTCTAATTTAAATTCTTTTTTTTTTACTGTTTGTGACATCTTGTATCGATTGAGTGACTAATTTCTATTCTCAAAATAACATAATTTGTTCAATTTTATCAATAATAACAGTCTTTTGCCTTAATACGCCATTATCGTTATGGATTACAGCAAATCCTTGTAGTGCCATTGAGCTAGCAACATTGATAAAACTTTTATTAAAGGAAGAAATATGACTGTCAAAAACAAAAACGTCAGACATACTTTCCGATTTGGTCGAATAGATAAGATGTTGTTTTAATTTATTTCAAAAAGTGAACAGTTTTTGAAAAATTAATTTTCAAACTCAAAAATGAAAAAAAAATATAGTAGTCGATTTTATTATGTATATATTTTCAAAACCTAGAACATAATCAAGCATCAAGCTTTTAGTATTTAACTAAAAACTGATCTTTATATTCAATGATAAAGAACAAAAATTAAACTCCACAACGATAAATTTTGAAAAAAAAAATCAGTTTTACCATTTTTTTTTATCATTTTTGAGTTTGAAAATTAATTTTTAAAAAACTGTTCATTAAAAAAACTAAACTCACAAAAAATGTTAAACAATGGATCTTTGGCTTTGTTGAAAGTTATATGCTGACATTCTACGTGTTGCAGTTGTTTTTTTTTTTAACAAATTTGCACCCCCACATAAATGGGTGAGGCTTCCACCTAAAAGATGTCCTGCTGACACAATTTTGTATTGTCATGATTCAACTTATACAATATACAACCTAGGTTTTTTTTCGCATTTTATGCCCGGTGTATCCTATATTTTAAGACTTTTGGGTTTTCAAATGGTCTGGCAGGGCAAAAGCTGCTTCCAAATGGTCTTGCACCCATATAATCTGTGATCAGTGGACCATTATCTAGGGGTGGGTGAAAACGAAATTTGGTTCATACAATTATCCCCACAGTTGATTTGTTTTCGGTTTTCATCGTACTATTGCTCACTAAAGCCGCGACCAGGAACTTTAAGACTTTCATTTCTGTCATCAGCCTTACCACAGCTATTGAATCACACATGCATTTTTTTTAGTTCACTTTCACACCCAACAATTAGCTGTGGTCTCTCGGTCTCTATTCCAACAGATGGCCTTTCTTTAAATGACATAATAGTGTCTTAAAATAATTTTAATATCAACTCACTGTAAAAAAGAACATATTTTTGTTTTTAACAGTATTGTTGGACGTCATTTTAAGGCCAACAGTTCAATTTTAATAATAGGAATGTTTCTGTATTCGATTCGGTTCCGGTCTCAGTCTAAGGACTTTTCACACACATATGGTTCATTCAGGTAAATTACTCAATTTTTAATATAAAAAAGAAGCTGGGTTTGACCCACACTGATAACTTCCCATTGGTTTCCTTTGAAACTCTACACCCGATGTTATTTTTTAGAAGAAAATTACCAATTAAAAATATTCGAAAAACTTATCAGTTGTGCAATCAAGCGACACGAAAAATTTGAACAATTATTAGCAGTTTCCTTTGCAGTTTTTTTCGTATCAAAAAAAATGAACCGTCAATTGATTTTTTTTACAAACCTTATAAATTACTAATTATGGCATTTTGTGTAGATTAAGTTGTAGTTGGAAGTTTATATCGTTGGTTTTTTTTTCGAGATATTCGAGCCGAAAAACATTTTTTAACAATTTTTAGCTGTTTTTTTTGCAGTTTTTTGGACTAAAAAAAAAACCGTTAATTGAATTGTCTTACAAACTCTACCGATTATTAACTTTAACTTTGTGTATTAAATAAATTAACCCTAAGTTAATATCTTTGTGTGTTTTCAAGATATTCCATATTTTTTAGCAATTTTTAATGGTTTTTTAATAAAAAAAAAAAACTGTGGGTTGATTTTTTTAAGTATTACCACGATTTTTCACTACGTCATTATGCATAAAACGAAACCAAGTCGATAGCATTATTTGTTCTGGAGATATTCGATAAACAAGCCATTTTACAACTTTTTTTGACATTACTGTAATAAAAAAACCGCCAATTAAATTTTTCTGAAAATCCTTTTTGCATGTTATGGTCTTATTATCTGTAAAATAAAATTTATTTGAAGTCGATATCTCTAGGCGTTCTTGAGATATTTTCAGCGAAAAAAAGCTTCCAAAAGTATGAACGTACGTACACAGACATCTCTCTAAAAACAATGGCGCAAAATTTAAGACGATTTAGTATGATGTTAAAGCATTTTTAGTATGATGCTAGGTTAAAAACCGGCTTTTCCAAATTTTAAACGAGTTAGCGTCATATTATCTTTTTATCTTATTAGTATCATACTAAATCCAAGTGTCACTTTGGCAGCTACAATTGCAAAAATGGGTTGAACTGTCACTGTTTTACGCGTGTTCAGAAATAAAAATAGGTTTAGTATGATGCTAGTTAGAAAATGTTTAAAACTAAAAATATTTTAGTAAAGAGTTTTAAAGTTAGAAAATTGTTAAGTAGTATCATGCTAATACCTTAACATCAGGTTGTTTAAAATTTTGCGCCAATGTAATCCGACTCCAGAGACCTCGAAATATTTAAATTTTCAATTTCACAAATCGGACCAATTACAATTACTTCCAATGGGAAGTTAAAAATAATAAAAATCCTCAGCACGATGTTGACAAGACAAAATTAAACAGAAATAAACTGAATACAAACCGTATATGCGTGAACGCTATATGATTACTTTGTACGCCCTGCACTTGAAGTTTTGAAACCGAATGAAAATGATTCGTGTCGAGGGGCCCTTCGATGCTATTATGTTTTTATTCTTGCCGTTTTCATCGGTTCACACTTATCAGGTGCTATAGTGCTACCAAAAATGAACCGAATACAGACTGAAAAGAATTAAACCAAATATTTGTGAAACAAGCCTAAATAAAGTTATTTAAAATTTATTAGCGTAAATAAAATTCACGAAATTTAATTTTTGAAAATTTCAATTTCTATTCGTAATTATTATATTAGAAAGGAAAGGAAAATTTTTTAATTATTCGTTAAAGATGCACATTAGAATAATGTCTTAAAAGTTGGGCAAATCGAAAATCGGGTCTGAGATAAAATTAATTTGTGTTGCGAAACTTAAAAAAATCTTTATATCGATTTTTTATCTTCCCTTGTGCAAATATTTTTCCCATTACGCTTTTCAAAAAATTTAAAAGACTATTTATTACAATGTAGAAGTCAAACTTTGTGTTCGAATTTTAACTCATTCAAAGCGTAACGCAAATTTTGTTTCGAAGAGAAGATCAAGGTGTGAAGAATAAAAAATAGCGCAGTTTTTTTTTAAATGTCCACATTTCTGAAAGAGACATATGTTTTCTATAAATGATATTACGATTATAGGAAAGACGACAAAAATGCATCTCGCAATCAATGGTGTGTTTGAGTTTTTTTTTTTACCACCTAGGGCCTTTTCAAATACCTTCTCCATAATTCTCTATCTTTGACATAAAATATATCAAAGAAAATAATAACACATTGTTGTTTCCCTCGCTAATTAAGGATAGGGTTGTTTTATGTCTCGAGAGAATTTCATAACTTGTCTCCATTTTTTTAAATCGACGTAAGCCAACTTGACATATGAAAATAAACATCGTAGTAATAATTAATTAAAGATTCAATTGAACGAAAAAAATGCGTATACGCCCGGGTGAACCACATTTGAATTAATTTCATCTATTTATTAAATACCAAAGATTATATTTTTAGTTCTGACTACTGACAAACATAAATTATGTATCTATATATTATTTATAATCTTTCAAAAACGACTGTACCCTTCTAGAAGTCGAAGGCTCCGCCTTAAAATTACTTTTTCTTTTATGTTCAAAACTTTTTTCTATACCAATTTTTGTTCAACTGTAACAGAATAAGAGGATGGAAAATACAAATAAAAGAAGTTTTTTTTTCAGTGCGGACTGCATTGAATGAAATTCAATTTAAAGATTTTTGTGACCTTTATTCCAATGCGTTTCAAATAGGCACGGTAGTTGGGTTCATCAGAGGTAGATGCTGTCGTACCTTTATAAGACGTAATATTTTGGTCGAAGACTATACAGACTCTTAATGAAATCTACAGCGTATAACGCACTGCAAATTATATTATTCTAGGGGAACTTGGTTTCTGTTACAGTTTCATCTAGTTTATTATACTGCAATAATTGAAGAACATTGCATAGTTTTTAGTTTTTGTTTAATAAGACTTATTTTATGCTTAAGCACGAGCAACTACAAATGTCTTAGCCTTACGCAAGAATATAAATTTTTTTCATAAGCTTATATCATTGCATAAGAATTTATTGTCATAAGAATTAATGCAATTACCTACTAAGGCGACGGACGGTCCGGCCAGCTTGGTGGGACCGAATGATGCAAACCATCTCAAAAGTCCATAATTTCTTTGTTTCTTAGTCCTTTTTATAAAAATTTTGAACAAGTCAACTGCAGCTTAAACGGATAGTTCGATTTTCCCTAAACTTAGTACCTACTTAGTCGTTTTTTCCCCATACCTTTTTTTTTTAGAACGAATAATAACGGTATCTGCCATAGATACTTAATTTTGTAGCTCTTAAGGAAAGTCTTATTTTTCTGAAAAACATGATTTTGATCAATTATTTTAAAGGAAATATTTCAAAAAGTTTGAATAATATTGCATACAAAAATTTCCAAAATTTTTTAAATTGGTCCCATTAATTTGTTTCTTTATTAGAAACACCCATTCCTCTCCCATTTTTTAATATTTTTTGTTCACTTAATGTTTATTGCTTAATTTTGAATATTGCAGAATCGGCACAGTAACAAGCACAACAAAACACGCCTTATTTAAAAAACCACGATTTATTTAAAAATTTAATAAAATATTGAAAGTTTTCCTAAGTTTATTTAACTTTAAATATTTGATTAACTTTAAATATTCTTAATTGTGAGACGAATTTACAAACAGAAGTGGTTAAAAATAATAATGAAAAAAATCATGTAATATTTACCGAAATAATTTTCACACCCTTTAAATTAATTAAAATTATAAAATTTGAGATGATGATGAAAAATAAATAATTCAATTGATGGAACGGTAGCTTTTGGTCCTTTTCTAGTGACTTTGCATTATAAAACATTATTGAGACCTACAATTTTCTACAGAACCCAACCGGACAAGGAGACAGTCTCTTTGTCATGACAAATAGATACTCTTGGAGGATTTTTACCTCTGAAAAAAATGTTGGTCGAAATATAGTGGGGAAGGGCAATTATCGCAACGCCTTCTTGCATCGTGTTTTTTAGGTTGCCTTAATTTTATCTTCTGGAATTCGTTTCCAAAACCTTGGACTTAATCTGGATTTACACAACTTACAAAGTGACAAATGTAAGACTTCATCGTGTGAATGGCCTTAGATTTGTCAAATATTTTCGTCATAAAAAAAAAACTAAAGAAACTAAACAGCAAATCTGTCACAGTGTGAAGATGGCTATAGGCTATCTTCAATTTCTATTATGTATTTTACTCCTTCTAAATGAATGCCATTCAAAATAGATTTTGTCAATTTATTTTCAAGTTTTCAGACAATTTGTCAGTCATTTAAATCCAGAATATAAATGACAAACCATTTAAAGTATTTTAAACAAAACTTATCAAAACTTTGGTAAATACATAATTCTTCAATTTAAAGTACCACGATTAATTTTATATTTGAAGAAATAACCCTTTATAATCCTAATTAAGGCTCTATAATTAAAAACCAGTTTAGATCAACACCGTTCGTTTTAATTTGCAAAGCCTTTTATTTCTAGCACCTACTTCGACTACACCTGCCAACGTCAAAGCTATACGAAAATTTTTCTAAAAGCTATACACAAGCATTCTGCTCCCATACATATATTATACCTACCCTGGTTTGGCTGCTTATTTATTCAAACATAAAATAAAATTCAAATTCATCCTTTCATAACGAGGGAACCAACCAAAAACTAAAAAAAAAAAAAAAACGAATGCCTCGATGCCTCCGCAACTCCAATCTTAACTTTAAACAAAACGGCGCGGCAGCACCAACGCCGACCCACTTCCTACTCACTTAAACTACTACCTTCAAAATAATACCCTTTATCCATCAAGAGCCAATTTATAAAGAAAACCGTTTGCTTAAGGCTATTTCCTTGTTCTTTTCCCTTCAAACGAATTGTTTTCCTTCGTTTTGTTGTAAAAAAAAAAAAAACGAAAGATATTCCTACGTCCGGTCTGACGAGGGTAAAAAAAAATATGTTTTTTGTTTCTATATTTTTTTTTTGTATTTGTATATTTTTTGATAAAATATAAAATGTAAAAAAGTCGACACGAAAAAAGGGCATTCTTATATAAACATGTACGAAAATATTATAAGTGAATGCCGTTATTTTGCGTGCTTACTAGCCTAAGAATCCTTAGCTATTAAAATTGATGAAGGTTGTTATTCACAGCTGACTGACATTCTACCACTAAAACGATTTTTATATTCATTGTTCTAGCAAGGGTTGCCATGAACAAATTTTTGAATTGAGTACAGATGGACGAACTTTTACTTCCTTAAGAGCGCGATTATTTTAGGTTTAAACATGTTTTCAGTCAATTTAACTCTCGGTTTGTGTGTCAAAAACCGTAAGAAAAACCCCAAAAAATTTGATCAAAATAGGTAAGGTACTTTTTATTACCGAATTCGAACTGCTAAGATTAGCAGCACTTTTCTATGACAAAGAGGTACCTTTGAAGGATTTGCCACTTCCTCGGAAGAGCTGGAAATGGAATTCAGACCTTTGGGGTGTCAGCCCAACGTACTAACTATTACGTCACGGACTACTACCAAACAAATATTCAGAAAAACCTTATTGAGCATTGGATGATTGGTCGTTTACAACTGAAAATAAGAATTTCCGAATATCAGAATAGCCATTATTCCCAAAAAAACCGGCAGCTATGGCAACTCTGGGATTGGCACAACTCTATCTATTTTCGTTGCTATTTTTTTGAGACAGTCTTTTGTTTTGTGTCTATTTTTTATTTTATTTTTATAGGTATTTTTATCTTGCTATTTGTTCGTCCTTGAAGGAAGAAAAGGATCATTTTTATGTTTCAATTATGTAAGTTTTATGTATTTTTTGTTTTTATTATTTTGTCTTGAATAATGTAAAATATATTTGCCTAAATAAAGACATAGCTTTGTACGGATGCGAAATAAAATATATATTTTTTTTAATTATTTAATTTTTAAATTTTTTTACGGAAATGTTTTATTTGTATTGCATTAATCAAGGGTTTTTTTTTTAATTATTTTTTTATGGACCTGTAAAAATCATTAAATAAAAAGCAATATTAAAAACCCAATTTAAAATTAAAAAGTTGAATTAAATAAGTAAAATGAAACACCCTTCAAATGAATTGCGCTTCTTGATTTTTATATCATAAATCTTAAGAAAAATTATTTGATTATTTTATAACGCAGTTATGGAATTATAATTTTATAATTTCTTATAATATGTAGGTACTAAAATTGTGGATACCCGATAACCAAAATGGTTTTGTTGGTTTTATGCCTTAAGTCAATAATCCAGTTTTTTATTTATTGATTTAAAAACCGGTAACTTTTTATTTTACTTGCGGTAGGGTACATTGCTCATCAGTGATAAAACTTAGGTCATGTGAAAGCTAATGGAGAATAGGTACTTTATTTTATTATATTGCGGTTTAATTGAAATCGAGTGCGAAAATGGTGTTTTTGCGAATATTATAAAAAAGTATTTAAAATGGAAAAAATTTAAAAAAAAAATGGCAAAACTTACTAAAATGTTTCTTACCATTTTTAAAAGCCAGAAAACTGTTATTTCATTCCTCTTTTAAATCAACTTATTTCATCTTATAGTATTTGAAAAAAATTATTTCCAACTAAAAAATGTTAAAAAAAAATTTTATAAAAAAAATCAAATTTTTTTTTGATAATTTCTGAAAATTCGATACTTCAAAATCGGGTAGAGCGTTTTTTTAGAACTTTAATTTTTTAAAATTCGTATTAATAAATGCTAAAAATTGGTGTACCAATTTTTTTATTTAATATAAAAAAAATTTTTTTTTTTTAAACCGCTTCAACGATTTTTATTCATAAACTAAGATTTAAAATGGGCGGTTTCGTATCAATGAGTGATAATACTTTTTGTATGGGCATTACTCTGTATCGCGTGTAGGGAAATTTTATAGCGCAATAACTGTTAGCCGGCACTCTAACTTTTTACGTCCACAAATTGCGTCCCAAAGTATTGTAACACTTTTTGACATAATCATATGAAAGGTCTCAATGAGTGCTATTTTTTGTTGTTTGGAACTCTCAAAGTTTTTACCTCGTGCAAGGAAAGTATTTTAGCCCAACAACAGCTTGTTGCGCTGCTATATTTATTTAAAAAAAAAATATTTAATGCAACTTAATTAATCATTCTTTTATAATGAAAAAAATATCAAAGTTATTATTAAGGGCTATTATCGTTTCCCTACATGGGAAACAGACTTATGTCCATACCACAAAATATGGCACTAATTGAGACCTTTCTAATGATATCTGTCAAAAAGTGTTTCATCACTTCGAAGGGATGTTCCCAATGACGATGTTCACATTGGACTTACATTTACGAGTTTTTTTTTGACATACTTAAGTCAGTTAGCTCGTGTTCAGACACAAACTAACGTGAACACAACCGATTTACTCTGACGTTCAGCAGTCATTAAAAAAAACACAAATCTTTGCTCGTCGGAGAATTAATTAGTACTTTTCATTCACAAAATTGATAATTCACTAAATAAATAGTTTTCCAATTGAAAAAACTTCGATTATGTAGTAAGTGCCAAACAAAAACTAAATATGCTGAGAAAACAAATTTCACAAAAGTAAATGTCATAAAAATCCACCATTTTTAAAAAATTAAAAAAATCCTGCCTCACTTCCCCATCTCTTTCTCACCACAAAGTGGGAACGAGAAAAAGTTCATAGACGTCAAAAAAAATCCGAGGAGTAAGTCCAATGTAAACACTGTCTTTTGTATTTTTTTTCGTGAATATTTTGAAAACCAAGAGTTTGAACGGAAAAGTCTTCACGTCACGTCAAAATGAAAATTTAATTTTCTACAAAAAAAAGTTTAGTAGCCTCAAAGCTGTTTTACAATGCGACGAGAAAACGAGACGTCAGCGTAACGAGATTTCTTCACAGTTGTTCTCCCTTTAAAACGAGTTCAGAACAAATGAATAATACATAATAAAGTATTTCTTGTCGTCACTTCACGTCATAAAGTTCTAAAAACTGAAAAAAAGACGCAACGTGACGCCGAGAAATACTTTATTATGAATTATTTCATTGTTTGAAACTCGTTTTCAAAAGAGAACAACTGCAAAGAGATCTGGACCAGTGCTGTCGTTTTCCAAATTCCGAGGGTAGCACTCTTCAGAAATTTTGGGGAGCATTTTTAAAAGTTGAGGAGCACCCAAAAATTCAAAATAATTCATTTAATAATATGATTCCATAAATGAAAAGAAAAAAATACTTTTTTCTATCGAAACAACAATTTTTAATATTCATTTTTGCATATGAGTTTGCACAATCAAAAGGAACAGCACGAGCCAATTTTTTTTTAAGAATATAATTTTCTTATTTTTTTTTAACCAATTAAATATAGTGGTCCGGTAACTTGTTTATTAAGTTTTAATGTCATCATGTTTTGTTGTTCTATAAATTTTCTTCCGAAGAAGATCTGACTTTGAATGAAAAAAGACAACTTTAAATTGGGTGACCAAGTTTTGGAAACCTGAGTTAATTTTCTACAAGAGCTTTTCAAAGCTTTAAAGCCAATATGTTTTTTGGCACCTCAACGTTAGTTTAAAAAAAGTAGAAAAAACGGCTTTTTATAGACTTAACAAAAATAATCGTAGGATTTAATTTGGTAAAACATTTTGAAGACCTATTAGACCACCAAATTTTTTTTTAGATTTAAAATTGATCGATCGAATTGTTTTTTTTTTACCGAATGATCAAGTCGTACAAACAAATTGTAAACATTGTGAAATCGTCAGTAAAATAGAACAGAAAATATCAATTTTTGACCACTTTTTTTCACAGTAAAGTACGTCCACTTTCCACAAAGTAACAGATACAGCTCTTCAAAAAAAAAAACACTTAAAAAAACTGTATAAAATTATGTTCCCTTAATTTGTTTTACTAGTAAGTGTATAATAAATAAACATGGGCATTATTTTAATAAATAAATACATAACATCACTTTGTTAAATACTTTCATTGAGAGTTTGACATTTTGCTTTCTAAAACCTAACAGAAATGTGCAATATTTTTTTTGAAGCAGCAGCAGGCGATGTAAAAAAATAAAAAATTGTGTTCATAAAATGTAAGACAATCTTTTCAATTAATTCTTTCCGCAGCAAAGTAGCCAAATGCTACTATAGTAGCCAAAACGACAGCAGTGATCTGGACACGCTGACGTCTCGTTTTCTCTTCGCATTGTGAATTGTGAAACAGCCTTCAGGCATAATGCATAAAGGCTGTTTCACAATATCACGTCACGATGCGACGAGAAAACGAGACGTCAGCGTGACGAGATCTCTTCGCAGTTTTTCTCTCTTAAAAAAGAATTTTAAACATTGAAATAATGCATAATAAAGCATTTCTCGTCGTCACGTCGCGTCATAAAGTTCGAAAAATTGAAAAAAAGCCGCAACGTGACGCCGAGAAAAACTTTATTATGAATTATTTCATTGTTTGAAACTCGTTTTAAACAGAGAACAACTGCGAAGAGATCTCGTCACGCTGACGTCTCGTTTTCTCGTCGCATTGTGAAACATCCTTAATGGTTAGTGCGTTGGACTCTCACGCCAAAAGTCTAGGTTCGATTCAATTCTTTATTGATTTTTACGAACAGAACAGTTTAGCTTTGGTTGGTTTTCAGTTGTAGAGGTAAAATTAATAAATCTCCCGTTTTTTATTCTATTTCCTTTATTTGACATTAATAGGTATATGAAAATATTTTATAAATAAAGATTTAGGCAAACGTTGTATCATCTGTTGAACAAAATCTAATAAATAACTTATTAGTCAGTATATTCAATGCGAGGAAATTAGTTTAGATTTTCTATTCACTTTACTTTTTAAAATAATTGAATACTCGAAAAGAAGAAAATTTCATTCAAATAATTAATACTTTGTCTGTTCAGTAATTCAGTTTCAATTACATCGCACACGTCATGTTAGCATAATCCTGAAAGTATTATGTTGAAAGTGTTATATCAAAGATAGTTAGGTATATGTTTTTCTGTTTTTTTGTTTTAATTTTTTAACACCAAGCGGTTAAATATAAAAAAGGGAAACCGAAAAGTATAATTTCAAATTCAGTGCATTTTGCATGTAGGCGAAATATATTCGGCCTCCCTTTTTTTGAGGCATTCATGATGTGCGTACATGAATACTGACTCCAGGCCAATATGAGTTTGCTTTATAAACAAAAAAATGTTTTCTCGCGCTTTTAACAAAAACAAAAAAAAAAGGAAAAGTGAACATACATTTACTCACATACATTTAATTTAACAGCTCTGTTGGTTGTTAACCCGTTGTTTCAGTTAAGGAAAATATGGCTAAAAATGGGACAGCGAACTAATTTCTCAAAGTTCAAAATTTGCACACTTTAAAATAAAAATACCTACGTATCTATGTAAAATTTAAAGTTACATTATCAGTCTATCTGATGTCTTCATCAAAAACTTGTTTTGTTAGAAACAAATATATTATTTTTGTTATTTTAACATAAATCTCAATATTTGGCCAGCAGATACTTCGCCTCCTGATCGAGATACACATGAACCTACATTTTTCTATTTTACTGAAGTGATTTTTACGTCTGATTATACGTAAGAATTTAGTGACAAAGTTGTCCAAGAACTTTCTCAGTTGAAACGTACCATTCCCATTTTAGTAAACTTTCTGCGAGAAATATACCCGAATTATTATCCTTATCCTACCCATTTTCCCCTACCTTAAATGCTATTTTTTTTGGAACCGTTGTTGGTTTGTTTGCATATTATATGAAAATTTTCAGTTTTTATGTTAAGGGTTGCAACATAAATTTTACCGAAAACAGCTCGTAACCACTAAACACCCCACAATGTGGGTGCAATGTAGCCGAGTCATGGAAACATAAAATCATTTTTGGTGAAGTTGCTGGAATGCAAATTTTAATTAATATTAATTGATTATGGTAATTAATTTACATTTATTAAATAATAATGTTTGGTTCTGGCTCGTGGTCACGTATGAAAATGGGTTGGGGGTTAAAATGCTGTACGGTAAAAATACTGCATTTCAAAATATTGGAATTCAAAATTCTGGTTACATAAAATTCTGTCTGATGAAATCTTCTCCCCCGCATACTCCATCCATACAGACTGGACCGAAAATCATCCGAAGAATCTTCGTTTCAAAGCACCCAAGCAGATTCTCATCCGTTTTTGACGGGATCTATGCCTCTGCCCCATATAGCAGGACCGGGATGATTAGGGTCTTATATAAGGTCTCCTTGGTTCTCTGAGAGAGGGCTTTATTACTGAAATGCCTTCTTAGCCTGAAGAAACAGCGATTGGAAAGAGTAATTCGTCGTGAAGCTCAGGTTGACAAAGTCTTTGACGACTTCGAAGTTGTACCTATCCATCTTGACGTTCTGCCCGAGTCGAGTACAATGTTAAAGAGGTTGCATGATAACGCGTCGCCTTGTCTCAAACCTTTCTGGACATTAAAGGGTTCGGTGGTGTTCTTTCCGACTTTGACGGAGCAGCGAGATTTCTCCATCGTCATCCTGCACAAGCGGACGAGTTTGGCAGAGATGCCGAGATGCGCCATGGCTCTGTATAGCTCGTCTCTGTCTACGCTATCATATGCGACTTTAAAATCGTTAAAGAGGTGGTGTGTATCGATTTTAAACTCCTGGGTTTTTTCCAAAATCTGTCGGAGTAAGAACATTTGATCGACGGTTGATTTGCCGGGCCTAAGACCACACTGATAGGGGCCGATCAGATCGTTGACAAACGGTTTTAAGCGATCACACAGTACAGACGACAGGATTTTGTATGCGACGTTGAGGAGACTTATACCTATGTAGTTGGAACAGGTCAGAGCATCTCATTTTTGTGGGTGGGGAACACTATATACCGAGGTTCCATTCATCGGGCATATTTTCGTCCGACCAAATTTTGCAGATAAACTTGTGTATACTCTCTACCAAGTCATCTCTTCCTGCTTTGAATAGCTCGGCTGGCAGGCCATTCGCACCAGCAGCCTTGTACGTTTTAAGCTTGGCTATTGCTAACCGCACTTTATTTAGGTCGGGTGGACGGAAATTTTGACCATCATCGTCCAGGTTGAATGGAGTTTTCTGTCTTACAGCGAATTTTTGGCCATCTTCGCCGTTTAGCAGTCTAGAAAAGTGTTGTTTCCAGATCCTCAGCACCGACTGTGTGTCTACCACCATATTCCCACTCTCATCTCGGCAGGCTTCCGTTCTGGCCTTGTAACCCCGGGTAGTTTGCCTCACCCTTCGGTAGAACTTTTGAACATCCCCCCTGCCTCTACAGTCCTCAATAGACTCGACCGCCCGCTTCGCGTGCTCTCTCTTTTTCCTCCTGAGAAGTCGGGGTTCCTCCCTTCGTTTTTGCTCGTAGAGTTCCCGGCCTACTCTCTCAGCAGGTCTGCAGCAATTTTAAAATTCTATAAGACAAAAAAGTCTGCATATAAAAACGATTTTTTTCTTTAAATACAGAGTTTAGCGAAACAAAAAAAACTGAAAAGTGCACATTTTGTTAACATTATCAAGCATTTTTTTTTTTAAATAACACAGAATTAAAATTTACATACAACAATTTTTCTTTTACTGCCTAAATTTGTATAGAATTATAAGGAAACAAAATTTGGAACGTTATACTAAGTTTCAATATATTTCGTACCTATGTATCAATTAAGAATTGATCCTATTAAGATTTCAATGTAACCTCAATGTAACATTTCGGACTTCTACCAGTATTACTAAAGAGTTCTAAGTTTTATCGTTAAAGTCTATAATGTTCACATTTCGAGGTTTTACATAAACATATTCACGTTTTTAATCATTATTGAGGAATGAGTCAAAACAACGTTGGTATCAAAAAAGTATTTTTCTCTTTGGAATTGCAAAAAGTTCTATTGAAAAAAAAGTTGTTTATATTTGCAAGCAAATATTTCTTCAAAAGCATTTAAGCATACATATCCATACAGATATTTGGATAGATATACACTATTTTCAAATAAAATATTCTGAAGTACAGAATTTTGGTCGTACAGTATTCTCAAAAATATAATAAACAGAAATTGGGTCAAATAGAATTTTGAAGCCCAGTATATGCACACCTGGATTGCATGAATTTGTTTTTGTAGTTTATAACTCTAACGTTGCTATGAATTTTAATGGTCCAAAAATGATATATTCAATGAAAAAATGTTAAAAAAAGTCAAAGTATTAAACATTACTTTTTAAAGATTTTTTTTTTCTTTTTGAAAAAAAAATTAATTTCAAATTTTTTAATACTTAAATGATTAATATTGCAAAATTATATCAAAATGGGTTCAGCTATTAAAAAAGCTATAGGTATACGTAAATAATTTAAAAACAAGGCAATTGTTCAGAAGGGTGCCGGCCGTCTGGACGAAAATTCTTTCGCAAATCTTACTTCGCAATTATCAAAATAAATTTTGCTCGAATCGAAATAGTTGTTTCGCGAATTTTTGTTTTGCCTTTATATCAACCCGCGAAACGATCATTTTGCAAAAGTTCTTTCGCAGTTTTTTTATATCGCATATTTATTAGGTGGCAATTTGTTGTTTTGCAATATCTCATTGCGCTAATTGTTAATTTCCGTTTTGCTATCTCGCCGTTTAGTTATCCCGCCATTTAGTTATCTGGTCATTTTCTTATCTGGCTATTTGGCCGTTCTTTATCTCGCCATTTCCGTATCTGGCCATTTGGTTATCTTAATTAGCGAATTAATATTTTCCGAAATAATGAAATGCGAGGTAAAAATTTACTATGTGAAATTTGCAGAAAGATTATTCTGCGGAACAATAAAATGGCGATATAAAAACTTGCCAAACAATTAAATGCGAAATGATTAAATTGTAAAACAAGAAATTGTGAAATGATCATTGCGAAATGAAAAAGAGCCAAACATAATCCTCCAGATGACCCCTACCCAGTGTTGCCAGATGAAAAAAAAATTTCCCCCCAGAAAAATTTAAAAACCCCCCAGATTACCACATTTTAACAAAAAAAACCCCTAAGTTTTTTTTTCAACTTTTTCTTTCAATTTCTTATTCACAGCTCATACATGTACATATTATGTACCTACAAGTACTTTGGTATTCAAATAGCATTTAAAAAAATTGTTTATACTTAAAATTTAATTGAGCAGTAATTATTGGATATTCTTTGATAGTATATTCAATTTCAGAGGAAAATGCAGGTATTGGAATAATTTAACTTTAAAATTAATCCCTCCAGATTTCCCCCCAAACATTTCGTCCCCCCAGATTTCCACCCAACAATGAAAAAACCCCTAAATCTGGGGGGAAAACCCCCAAACTGACAACCCTGCCCCTACCCTATTCAAAAAAATCAAAATCTTATTTCCGGAACAATTCGAATTTGATGGCAAAAACCTGAAACGCAGTATTCTTACAAACACTTTGTTCGTAATTATATGTAGGAATAAAGTTTAATCAAAATTGATAGAGCCATTTTTTGGAAAATTTGAAAAAAAAAAAAATTGTATGGCCAGCTACTTGTTTTAGATGAGGGTTTTCAAAACTTCGGATTTTCCTTCTATAGGGATAGGCAATCAAATATAAATGACCTGTACAAAATTTTAACCACCGTTGTGGTTGTTTTTTAATGACTTTTTTCTAATTTTTTTTTTTTCAGAGAAAATTTCCTCCTGCTTAAGAGTTTTTCCTCTTATAAGATTTTTTCTTGTCTCGACCAATTCTTCATGCCCTAGCCTTGCACAACACACTGTGAATATTATGTATGTAGGTATGTATGGACCTATGTATGCCTACAATTTTGATTTTTACTTCTAATTTTCTCAAAAATCGCTAAAATTATTTTGAATTAATTCTGTGCATTTGATTATAAAAGTAATCAGACAAAAATTGCGTTTAGGTTTTAAGCAAAAAAAATAATTTTTTAAAAAATTATGTATATATTTATTTTTGTTATTATAAATAATTTAAAATAATTAAATTTAGAATGGAAATATGGTTTAAAGTTTTTTTTTTGGGTTATTCAAGTTGATATTTGTTATTTTTTTTCCTGCACTAGCCACACCACGGACATACATTTCTAGTTGTCTGAATTTCACCAAGATCACTTGGAAAAATATAATTTGCAGCAATGCAACATTTAAATGATGAGTCCAACTGTCATGCCTGGCAAAAGGGTTGGTTCTACTAAAAAAGTAGATCTTAAATTTAATTGTGGTCCAGTTATTTTAAGATGGGGTTGAACTAAGTCAAAGGAAAATTAAGTTGATCATAGGCAATCTTCGCAATAAGAAAGTGTAGTTTCTTTAAAGTTTGAGTGAAAAAATGTAAGACTAGAGTACACCTACTTTCTCATATCGTTACCAATTAAAGACACAAGGATTAAGGAGGCTTTTTCCAAAAAAGAAATAAACATTTAACGAAAAGATTGGTAAATAATTTTTTTTTTGGATAAATTAAAAGTTGATATAACTGCACCTGCTTACAAAATTAGTTGCGATTTACTTAAGAAATAAAGTAATAAAATGAACCTCGAAACTGTAAACACCATATTTCAGTTAGGTATGTGAAACAAAATGTGAAACAGTTTTCTCATACAAATTTTGGACAGTTACATAGTTAAAAATGTGCAGACGCACAGATCGATATGACGAAAACCATTACGATCTTGGCAAACTAGTGTAAAACAGAACATAGGACAAAAAGTTTTTTTTTTGAAAATATGTACATACATATGTATAAATAGAGTAGGCTGCATATTGATCTTTTTACTTTTCTGTTAAATTTTATATTCAAAAAAGTTCATGTTTTAAACCACTGGATCGATTTTAATTTATATAAAATATAATATAGTAATATACCTTATCCAAATAAAAAAGGCAGTGTAGGCAAGATAGGACGTTTGCCTCTCATTCTGGCTATAGTGGGTTGCATAAATCTGTCCTTTATTAAAGCTCTCACAGGGTTGCCATATTGTATATTTTGAATGGACCCAAATATGAAAGAATGGTATGCAGGGTTACCGCCTTTTTTTTGGATAGAAATTTTCATGTATTTGTTTTATTGATACAAATTAAAACACATTTATCTTTTTCCACACCACCATGAGGTAAGATAATACACGACTTAAAAATACAAATTGCACAAAACTCTAAAAAAAAACACACCTCTTCAAAAATACACGAGTGAAAATACAAATTGCACAAGGACGATGAAGAAAAGAAGTCTGGTACTGACGAAGGCCCAAAAGAAACAGTCGACACTTGAAATATTCTCAAATTTATTTTTAATATACACTTTGGTTAAATGTTTATTCTTTTATTTAACCTTTGTAAATAATACTTGAATTATAATGTATTGCACACACATTTTCAAAAAACTTTAAAAACGATTCTTAAAAAACTACCCGTCTTAAAAACATAAATTGCACAAAACTTAAAAAAAAATACACTTTTTTAAAAAATAAATTACATAAAATTACTTTACTTCACATTAATTGACCGCACGCTACGAAAATCTACGCAAATAATTACTCTTTCAAGAAAAAAGAAAACAGCTTAAAATTTTGTAACTGCATTTTAACGAATTTACCACACATTATACGAAATGCAAAAGATGAAACTACTCTACGATAACCCTCATCATTAAAAGCTTTTTTTAAAGCTCTAAAACCAAAAGCACCTCAACAGAAACCCAAGGAAAAAAATCTGAACTTGTTGCCAAATGGACATGGGTAACCCTGAATGCACATCAATATTTTATGGGGGTTGAAGTTGAATAGCAGCAGCAGCAGCCTAGGCCACAGCAATTCAGTGCGCATGCGCACTCAGATGTGTGCTCGATAGGACGTTGGATCTGCGTCAGATGCTATTAGAAATTTACGGGCGGGCAAACACTTTTTATGAAGGAGTTCTTTCAATTTCGTATGATGCTAAAATATGGTGCGCTACTGATTTTGAAAAAGCTCTCCCATAAGACGTGTATTGCCAATTTATGTTGGATAGACCTTAAAAACTAATTTCTTACTGACCACGTCCTCTCTGTTTGCACGATGTGTTGATCGATGCCTAATGGGTGAAATGAGAGTCTGTGCACCAGCCAATGACCTAGACACCCACAGTACACATATTGAAGGTAATATATTGCGCATCTTCAAAAATTACAGTGACCTGCCTGTCAGAATCTACAAAAACAAAACACAAGTGTTTCCGAATCGCAGTGACCCTCGTCCACAATTTACAAAAACGAAATACAAGACATGCGCAAAACTGAATAAAAATGAAAACTCGGAAGATATTACATTCTATATGTGTACTGTGGAAAAGGACCACGTATTTCCTCTTGTAGTCTTTAAGAGAGATCTCACTGAACTGGCCATTGACAACAGCAATTCCGAAAAATGGAGAGGCTGAATTCTGTTTCACAATGCGACGATAAAACTAGACGTCAGTGTGACGAGATCTCTTCGTAGTTTCTCTCTCTTAAAAAAGAATTTTAATACATAATCAAGCATTTCTCGCCGTCTCGTGCTCGTCACGTCGTAAAGTTCGAAAAATTGAAAAAAAGACGCAACGTGTGATGACGAGAAATACTTTAATATGTATTATTTCGTTGTATGAAACTAGTTTTAAAGAGAGAACAACTGTGAAGAGATCTCGTCATGCTGACGTTTTGTTTTCTCGTCGCATTGTGAAACAGCCTTGACTTCAGAAGTTATGAAGTTTTGAAGATAGCGGAAAAAATTAAAACTAGAATTGAAATTTTCTTAACAGTATACTGCCAAAAGTGCACTTACCGCAAACGCTGTGGACAGAATTTTCCAAATATAAATGACAATTTAACATTTTTTTGTTTATTTTAGAAGAAAAATAAAATAATTCTATGCTTATTTGACATTTGACTTTTTAAATTATTTTTTTTTTTTAATTAAAATTTTTACTAAGTTGATCACAAATATTTTGAAGCAAAGGAGAATAAAATAAGTTCATCTTAGGAACTAGTTGGCTTAACTTAGCTATGATATAGATTTATGATCCGTATGAGCAAATGGGCCTTAATGTTTGAGTACAATGTATTTACTTGTACATAATTATTTTATAGCTCAACTTATCTTTATCTTCATTAATATCTACATACTCCTACGACCTCTCCTACATAAACGGTACTATACTAACTGAATGAACTGTATGATGGACGTGTTCTATTTACAAATTTTCCCAAGAACTGACCTTTTCCATAGATTATAAAATAGCAATTCAGCTATTCATGCATGCAATCCAACTTCTGTACGATAGCAAGGACAAAAGGTAAATTTTCAACAACAATAGCAAAAATACCTTTTTTCTATCCTATTTTGCTACTTTTAAATTATTTTTTACCTTTTTCAGTCCCGTGTTTATATACACAACTTGAAGAAGGAGAGACTACACGCTACAAGTTTGTCGTATTAAATGACCATCCAGCTTGTATAGGATAAATCGTTTTTTTTTGTTTGTTTTGTTTTCAAAGTAAGATTAAACTAGAATTTTTTATGATATTGGTCAACCGTATGAATGTGACTGCATAATAAGGTAGGTGTTATACCATTCTGAGCTTGGACTTTGGACAACCTTACCTTATATATCTGCTTTTTTCTATTTAAGTTACGGCAACATGTTAAAATAAGAAATCGCACTGGGTGTTAAAGACATAATCCTATGCATCGAGATTAATTTGTGCTGTAAGCTTTCAGAAAGCCCGAAAATAAATCAGAATTTCGTTGTTTTAGGTTTCAGGAGATTTTACTTTGATTGTTTTGTAGAATAAGTAAAAAACTAATAAAGAAGATACATAATATGTGGAATTGAAAATAAGTACCTAAGTATATATTGGGTGGTATGTATTATTGCAATATTTACTCAAAGCAAAAAGATTAAGTAAATACTAATATTTAAGCTCCAATTTTAAGTATTCACTTCGTTTCATACGCATAAAAAAAGTTTTTACTTGATTGCAAATAAGTACTTTAAAGAAATACTAAACTCATTCAAGTAAATACTTTATTATAAGCATCCATACTGTTTGACGAGCGAAATAGATAATTACAGCAGAATATTTTGAGATGTATCAGCATTTTTTTTTTGCACAAAATTAATTGCCCAGACCATTAATTGTGTACGAAAGAGTGACATTTCAGCTTTACTGCCTGAACAGAATATAATGCTGAAACTGGAGACGCAGACGGAACTGGAAGAGCTGTCAAAAAGTTTCGTACGTTATTTTGTTTACGTGTTCACAGCTGTACAGCTTTGAAAGTATTTTGAAGAAAAACAAAATAATATTCTTGTCTACAAGCTCAGAATTCAAATTGTCTGTTTCAAATATTTTTCCTTTTAGTAATTAATAACTTTTTTCACGACACAAATAACCACAATATTTTTTCCGACCCAAAAAGTTGTTTTTTCTTTTCTTCATACAATTTGAAACGTCAAAAGTGCCATACGTGAAAAGTTGGAGAACTCTTCCGTCTGCGGCTGCAGCTCCGTATGCGGCTACGTTCCGTTGTGTTCACAACATTGAATTTGTGTGTATTCAATATTTTGACAGCTATTCCAGATGCGGCTCCGGTCCCGTCTCCGTCTCCATTCTGTTCGGGCAGTTAATTGTGTTTTAATTTGTTGTTTCTTTCATTACAATATGATTTTATGTGCTTTTTCTACTTTAAGTTTGTTTTTTGTTTTTGCAATCGGATTTTGGCGTTTTTTCGCTGTGGGTTACGTAAAAATTTCGCTGTAGTGTTGAAGACCAACGAAAAATTTCACTTCGCATTAGCAGGGTACTAGGCTTCAACTATTCCTCATAGTTTTATGGAAATTATATCCAATTAGATGCCTTAACTTTTATGAGTTTTGAACCACAGTTAATTGTTCGAGAGACAGTACTCTGCTGCTAGCTGCACGACTATATATTCACCAACTTCAGTTTGAAATCCAGGTTCTGCAATGCATCGCAAAAACATCTGCATCTTTTCGGAATGGGTAGCAGCACCTCCCCTTGTTTCGCCTTGAAAACCTTTGAATTTAATGATAATAAATATAATTTTGATGAATCAAATTAATTTAAAAAATTAAAACTGAACAATGAACTTACCTACAAAACGGTGTAATATCACCTATTTCCGTAATGGATAATAATATTTTGCATTTATACACACGTAAAAAAATTCTTTTTTGGATTTTTTAAAATTAGGAATTTGGTTGTACATTTTTAAAAACCTAAAATTTGCATAGGTTTTTGTTTTTTTTTTTTGCATAAAATCTTATTGGAGAAACCAAACTATTCTCTCCAATTTCCTTTTGAATAAAATCGAATAACGTCTATGATTCTATTGGTGTTAGAAAGAGCCATTATAGTTGAAAACAAATTAGTAAAACCGTTTGGAAAACGTTAAGCAAAAATAGTTCATATATTTGATTTTTTTTCCGATTTAATTTAGTTTTTTTTTAATAAATTTTTTGAAGCATTTTTATCTAAGAAAATGTCAATTATTAAAAAAAAAAATACAAATAATGCTAACTTACGTGCTTTGTGAAAAAAAAATAATACCAAATAAAAAAAACCGACATTTAAATTCCAAGAAGTGGGTTTGCTAAGAAATAGCGAGCTATATGGGAATATGTAGGTAGATTCATAAAAAAAACTTGAGTTCGAGATTTTTATCAAACTTGACACTAAAATGACTGGGAAGGCATCCTTGCGTCCGTGCGTTTAAGTATCCGTAATTTAGTACAGAGCATTTCCTAGAAGAAAAATTCAAATTTTTAATTTAGCACAACTAAGACAAATGCGCTGCAAATATTTGTTTTTTTTTTTAATTTTCTCAAAAACGGCTTTAACGATTTTGATTAAACTTTGTAACTGCAATGATTGTAAGAAAACTTTGTTTCAGGTTTGTGCCAAAAAATTTTAATTGCGGAAATAGAAATTATAGTTTTTTGAGGAAACTGTCTTATTTTCGAGTTATTACCGTGTATTTTTTGAATTTTTACTTAAATACAAACAAACGTCATTTTAAGATTTGAAAGCATGTTAAATAGTTAAAAGGGCTACAAATACAAATAAAACTGCAAATTAAAATCGAAATTTGATTAAAACAAGTTGAGCCGTTAAAAAAAAAAACCATATTTTTATTTCGATATTTCAAAAAAAAAAAAATGGGTAAATGATATTTTTCAAAATTGATTTCTTAACTCCGCATATTCAACTTCCCATTGGAAGTTATTGTAATCGATTTGTGAAATTGAAAATTTTGACATTTCTCTCGACGTTTCAAGGTCTCTGGAGTCGGATTTCATTGTTTTTAGAGAGATTTCGTGTACGTAGGTTCGGAAGCTTTTTTTCGCCGACGATATCTCGAGAACGCATAGAGATATCGACTTCAAATAAATTTTATTTTACAGATAATAAGTTCATAACGTGCAGAAGGGATGTTCAAAAAAAATTCAATTAGCGGTTTTTTTATTACAGTTATTTTAAAAAAAAAGTTGTTAAATGACTTGTTTCTCGAATATTTTTCGAACAAATAATGCTATCGACTTCGGCCTGGGTTCATTCTATGCATAATGACGCAGTGAAAAATTGGTTATACATAAAAAAAAATCAACCGGCAGTTTAGTTTTTAAATTAAAAAAACATTAAAATTTGTTAAATAAGTGATCAATATCAGTTAAACGGTTAACGAGAAAGTCAAAAATAATAAAAACAAAACGGTTCTATAGCCAGGTGCCGTTATTTTTTCAGCAAAAAAGTTCTCAATCTCTCCTATAAGGAATCACCTAAAAATCTATGTATAAAAGAATTAATTTGAAATGTATAAACCACTCCAAAACGTTTTAAACCTTTATATTTTTCTAATATACCTAAATTGAGATTAGTGAAAGAATCCAGACGGTTTACAACGCGTTAGCATCAAAACAAGTTCAGTTATCAAATCAGTTTATTTCTTATACTGGCTTTTAAAATTTTTCAATCAAGCTTTAAGATCCATGCATGCACTGTATAAAATATATTGTACTTTTAAGT
The DNA here is from genome assembly GCA_947049315.1 of Epistrophella euchroma. Taxonomy (NCBI): domain Eukaryota; kingdom Metazoa; phylum Arthropoda; class Insecta; order Diptera; family Syrphidae; genus Epistrophella; species Epistrophella euchroma. The sequence goes on from OX346246.1 coordinate 131,056,364, forward strand.
GATCAAAGAAATTCATTGATACGCCTCTGGAACGAGTTTTAAAACCCTTTTTTTTATAGTAAAATAGTATTCTTGTGAGACCAGGCTGGAATGAATAAATATTTGTATTCTACACGTATTCTTGCACGTACATAATACCATATGGAGATAAAAGTTTTAAAATTAACTCGAAAGGTATCATGTTTAATTATTCTGTCTTAGATTTTTTTCTCATTAAAAATTCAATGAGCTTTGCACCACATAAAAGGGTTTAAAACATAATATATGTAAAGTCATACATACACCACATTTGAGTTTCATAAGTATACCTATACCTATCTCAACATATAGCTTTAATAAAAAAAAATGTGAGCTACATATATTGTTTATAATGTTTGGGTATGTAAGTATGAAGGCATTACCTACATTTAAAATTTATTAAGGCTGGAAAGGATTGAAATGAAATTTAAATAAATAATATATAGGTTGTTACCTACTATGTATTATAAAGAGTGTTTTTTTTTTTGCATAAGGTGTGACAAAGGGCTGGGGTGTGTGCTGGGGTCTATTTCCCCCAGTTTAGGCGGGAGGGGCAATTTTTGAAAAAATCGACTTGAAAAAAAAAATCATCACCTGACTAGAGAAATGCCAATTTATAACAATTATAACAGCTTTGTTTTTTTAAAAAATAATTTTTTTATTGAAATTTGTCTAGAAAAATAATTTGGTATGCTATTTTTAAGAATTAATTAATACAGTATTGTCTGAATTAAGTATTGCAAGTGGGTATTCGGATTATCAAAGTTTTCCGATTAATGAGTACAAAACGGGAAAGGAAAAGCGTTAGTTATTTAACAAAAAAAAAATCCGAATTTTCAGCTTTTAAACAAAAAATTGAAAAATTGCATTGTAAAAAAACTTAAAACAAATTTGTGTGTATTCAGATATTTCAATGTGTGCATGTATGTACTGTATGTACGAAATCAGTTCTGCAAGTTTGTTGTGTGTACACACTGTTTACATGTGTTTAAGTTGGAATTTGGATTACAGCGTACACAAATCGGGGTTGGTTCGGATTGTAAAGAACATAATAAAATAAAATAAAGGTTAGGATTAGCGCGATATTCGGATTAAATGTCGTTTGGATGAGCGAGAACAAAAAATTATTATTTTTTTAAATCCAAAAAAAAATATTTTTTTGAAAATACATATTTGTATGCAGTCTCGGTCTTGAAAGGATCTCCAGAGTATAAATTATTGATCAAAATCAGTTAAGCGGTAAACGAAAAATTCGAAAAAAACGGTTCTAATGGTAGGTGCCGTTATTTTTTCAGCAAATTATAAGAGAAATTTCTTATTTAATGATAACTGACTAAAATTTGGTATGTTTACTTGGCAAGTTTTCTTTTTTTCCATCTGATTACTCAACATTCAAAATGTTTTGAAAACTTGCCAAGTAAACATACCAAATTTTAGCCAGTTATCATTAAATAAGAAATTTCTCTTATAATTTGTAGTTATTACGATATTACTCTACTTAAAATATTTGATAATAAACCCTTCGTAAACTTAGAACTTGGCGTACTTTTAGATCTCATTACTTTTCACAGCTGACTTGTAACATAAAGGTTTTTTTTGTATACATGGAGAACTTGGCTCTTTTTTAACATTTAGGTTTTTGGTGTGATTTCATTCCTTTTTGCAAAGAATTTTTTTTAACACAAAATCTTAAATTTTCAATTTTCGAATGCACCTGAGGTCCAACACTCTAACTAATCATCATTGTACAGCAAACAATAATAATTCTATGAAAGTGGGTGGATGCCACGCCCCCTGAATGATAAACCCCAATTTTTTAAGTTTTCCTCAGCATGAATTATGAACCCTACCTCTCTACCGAAATTCATAATTCTACAACAATCAGAAGTGCTTCATATAATTGACAACACTTCTGAGAAAGCGGGTTGATACAACGCCCCTGAAGGTCAAATATCAAATTTTAAATTTTTTTCTTTGCTTGCATTGGAAGCCCTATCGCTCTACCAAATTTCATCATCCTATAACAATCAGACATAGTTCTAAGAAAGTGGGTGGATGCCACGCCCCTAAATGAAAAATCTCAAATTTAATTTTTATTTTCCTTACACAAATTGCAAGCTCTACCTCTATACAAAATTTCATCATTCTGCAACAATCAGAAAACAATTTAAGGAAGTAGGTGGATACCACGCCCCCTATACGGAAAATTCAAAATTTTCGATTTTTTTCTCTGTATATAGCACAAGGCCTACCGTTGTTCAAAATTACAAGATTCTACGGTGTCTAGAAGTGCTCCATAATTTTGATGATCTGTCAGTCAGTGAGTCAGTCAGTAACGGTTTTCGCGATTTTTGACGTCCTATATCTCAGGAACCACTAATGCTAGGAAGTTGAAATTTTGTGAAGCGCCTGTGCTCGCCCAGCTTAGCAAATATGGCGAGTTTGAAGTTTCTGAAATTATTGGTTTCGAAGTTAGAGGGGGGTCGAAAAGCGCTTGAGTTTGTTCCTGTATAAAAAGGTAGTAGTTCCGAGAACTTGGCTGGGCACTACCGTGCCCTTTGATAACAACAAGACTTTTAGATTTATTGTTTTATTTAATTATAAGGATATTCAAAGAGGGACAATAAATTTTAATCAACACAAGTTTAAAAAAGTAAATATCGTTTGTTAACATTTTTTTATTGCATTTTGACTTGTAAAATGTTTTAGTTTCATGAATTGGATTGGAGAATTTATTTCAAAGGCTTCATACACTTAAGCTTGCCTCGGCTGCCTGATGAATAAGCCTTTATCTGGATCATCTAGATCATTTTTACCGTCACTCATGGTTTCCACTTCAGGAGCTACCGAAAGCAAAATCACTTCATCAGACGTCATGACAAAGAATAATTTCATTGTCCTAGTTAATGTATTCTTGAAGGCTTCACCTCATGTCTTGTGTATTAGTGGCAAATTCTTGCATTTCACTGAACTCATGTATGGGCACGCCAAAGTCTGCGTGAATTTGATTACAAGATCACTCAAATTCACTTATGACCTCCAGTTTTTGATCAAAAGTTAGATGCTTTAATTTTCTTCCTGACATTTTTTTTTTTTCAATAAGAAATTTTAAACACAACATCTACGCATAAAAACTTCACCCGTAAAACCCGAAGTTTGACATAAAAATCATACATACATTACATACCTACTCAAACAACTTTGAAAATTATGAAATCACAGTAAATTAAAGAAAATTAAAAATCAAAACTTGAAACAAAAGGGGTTCCCCGAGTCAGAGAAAACTTCGACTTAATTTAGGAATGTACTAAACAAACTTGCAAAAGCTTACATTCAAAATTTGAAAAAAAAGTTGAAAATAAAGAAGAAAAGTTAAAGTTAAAGAGACTTTTTGCCACCAAATGCTGTCTAAAAACTTCGAAATAGAGAGAATTTTGAGTTACAGAAGTTCGAATTACGGAGGGCAAAATTCATGAAAATTAAGTTGAAAACGCAAAGTTCACAATAAAACTTTGAGTTATAGAGAAATTCGACGAATGGAAGTTCGAGTTATGGAAGTTCCACTGGCTACAAATAAGATTATTTCAACCCTAATGCCTTATTAGATAAAAAATATTATAAAATACCTATATGAGCAAACGTTCATTGATATGTTATATTTTTCATTTAAATAAAGAACATCTACCAAAAATCCTAGCTTCAAAACAATCTTTAATAAAGCTTATTGAAATATATTGCCACCCTTATCATCACAGATCCAAATAACCAATTTCCATTGAAATACAAGCTTTGTATATTAATGTATGTAAGCTGGATGTAAGTATTTAGTGAATGGTTTCTTGAATGTTTTTTAACATCTCATTAGAAATATGGTTTCGGTTAAACAGACTGCGCCACCATTCCTCAATCCGCTTATAATTAAATTAAAATGCAAACACCCATAAAAGACACAACCACAAAATGCCTCTGACACCTCTAAGGCCTCACCCAAGAGAAATTTTAATTAGAAATCCAAGTTGTCTGCGAAAAGCCCCCCTTATATTCTCCTGCTCCCGACTCCCGAGCACTCAAAAACTTCGGAAAAGAACTAATTCTTTTTTTCGTATCCTGTATGTAAGTAGGAGGGGGATGTATTCCATTGCCATATAGCTAAACTGAAATTCCCGACAACGATAAGTAATGTGACGAGGACGGTGGCGATGAAATGGAGGACAATCTTGAACCGCGCTTTCATGCTACTGTGGCAAATTGCGAATTAAGTTAATTAATATTTTGTCACCAGGGAGAGAGTGCGACAAGACTGACACTTCTTTTTCTTTTTGATCCTCTTTCGATGATACTTATGCGAAGACATGTTGCTATACAGATAACTCTTAAACATTGAATCGCCATTATGACCTCAATAGCTTTGTTGAAGCAATTATTATTATTTCGGACAAAAGTGGGACAAACATGAATTTTAATTTTTATGGAGTGGATTTTCCTGGTTATTGCTCATACAATAGCCATGGGAGGTGTCAACGCAGTGTTAATTAAATCATTCTCCGTTTCAAGGTTTCAGCCTAGACAAATTTCTTGAAGCCTATTAACTTGAGCTGTTATATACCTAAAGAGCTCTTTAATTTTGTCGTCTTTTTAATAATACGTACATACATACAATGTATGTGTAGGTATTTAACGGGATCAATTGTAACACGTAAATATTGCGGTAAAACATTAATTGAAGCTCGCAAAAGGAATTTTAACACTTCAATTAGAACCTTTGCGACGATGTTTCAAGTAAAGGAACACACGATTAAGGCTCTCTATAATATACAATTATAAAGTTTAACTCAGCGGGCGTATTGAGATTTTCTATCGCGCCACCTCTTCAAATCACCAGAATTTAATCACATCTTTGACATAAAATATTAAAATGAAAGGAAATAAAAATACATGCATTTCACCATCATTGTTCCGATGCTCTGCTTATACTTGAGGTTGAAACTTCTTGGATGGTGATGGTTTCGGCCACTGATTGAGAATAGGGTTGTCGTATATCTGGAAGAAATAGAAATCAATATGACAGCTTTTTGCACCAGCAGCTGTGGAGACGAATATTTCATTGCTTGAAAGAAGAACTTTATAAATTAAATTAGCGTTTGCCCGCGGACTAGGTACCGCACCAATTTTTTTCTTTTTAATAGAGTTAAGATGTTGGTCAAAATAGCTCTAGATATAAACCAACTAACCGTGCAACTAATCTATATCGTGCAAACAAAAATGTAGTAAAATATGTTCCATATTCAATAAAATTAAAAGTGCGTATACGCCCAAGTGAACCACAATTTTTATTAAATTAATTTAATTCTTTTTCATGGAGCATCTTTTTTTATTTTCATATTTTTTGTTACAACATAGGTTAATATATCTTTTCAATTAAAGTACTGAAATGGATTTTTTTGATAAGTTGGACTTTCGGGATCCTACGCAAAGTGCGCGGGTAATTGAAAAAGATTATTTTTGTTTCTATTTTAGTTTTCTCAAAATTTTATTTTGGTATATTGGCCTGAATCTATTTATTGATATTCTTATAAAAATCTTGAATAATGAGACCTTACTTGATAAAGCAGTAGTTTGTATTTTATATTTTTTTTAATATAGGATGTGAGCCAGAAAATAAGCAATCCTTTCCAATCACGTCTTACAATCAAAATACTTTTTTAAAAAAGAAAAGCCTCCGTACATAGGAAAATTTTTGAAGACACTATCTTTTGCATTATGTTTCGAGTTTTTGGTGCTTTAAATGTTTTTCTATAACGAATTGTGAAATCAAAAGATTTTTAGGACAAAATTAAGAACCTTACGGTCGCGCTTATTGTTTTTCTTTCTTTTTGTTTTTTTTTTCTAGTGACTCGCCTTCGGCATCCACAATTTGAACTCTTTCTGTTTCATTTCATTAAAGCATTTTATTGTTAAGTAATTCCAAGACCGCAACCAGTAAATAAGTAATGCAGTCAATTCTGAATTTCCTGCAAACTTCAGAGTGAAATTAGCAAAAAAAAAAAAACAACAACAAATGTAAAGAAAAAAAATGTCGGATTGTAGAAAAATTTTCTACGTTCCATGATTTGCTTGCATTTTGTTTTTGTTTTTACTGTCAAAATTAGAAAGAGAATAGACAAAGACAATTTTTGGAAAAGCTCTATTGAATGCCCTAATTGACTTATAAGTCAGAATATTATACATGACTGCTAACTATAGTTTCAAAGTCTCAGTCAAAAATCAAAGTTTTGACTTATATTTAAATATTTAAGTCAATTAACTCTTACTTAACTGACTGCAGTCTTCAATTGATTGCAGTCTTTACAACTCTGCTAATAATATAGACTTATAGCTTTCTTTAAGACATAGATTTTGGTGTACCACACTCCATTCATGTCAAAAACCATATTATAGTACCATTTTGAAAGTTAATTTCACAAAAAATACAGAATAATGATTTATGGCCCTTATAACGTGAAGTGCATTGTCCATGTTCAAAGAAAAATTATCAATTATTCGAAAATATTTAAAGAGCAGAAACGGTCTTAAGTAAGTAAGTAAGTAAGTAACAAATTCATTTATTTTAAGTGTTTTCACATGTTTACATATTTATGAATTTAGGAGCTATGGCTTAGCCGTCAGCCTGGTTAGCAAATATTTAAATATACAAAAATTTAACATTTTTAAATATATAAACTTAAATCAAACATATTCAGTTATTAATAACATTCTGTAATTATAAATTTCTTTTCTTAATATATTCTATTTCTGATTTAAAAATATAAAATTGAGACACTTCGGACAGAAATATACAAAAATAAGGATGGTGCAATATTTATTATTCTTAATTCACATTGTTCATATTTTCATGTATTTATCATAGAACAATAACTTTTAATAAACAACTTTAAAAAGGTGGAAAACTGATTTATGACAATGGCTTCCGGAAAACTGAGGTACTACTCATGTTTCCTTTTTAAACACCATCGCGCTACAAAACCCAGTCGGACTAAAAGAGTGAAAACTTATTCCGGTATCCGGTCTAATGAAGTTTCTATTCTTAGAAAAGTTATGTACCCCTATATCTATAGCTAACACCTTGGCACTAGCAATAATATTGCAATAAAAAAGAGGAAGACTTTTTACTTTGCTTCCACGATGCAAGAAGCCATAGCGAAGTCAATGTCGTTCATGCTGTAACCGACCAAGAATAGGCATCACAGTCAATGTGCCCCAGCCCCAGCCGCAGCACCAATATGGTTATACATATAGTACAGCTAAAGCATTCTAAATATATATATGCATTGCAGAGGATCCAACTCAGAGAGTATCTTGGAGAATTCAATTATGCTGACTTACAAAGGAAACACGTTTTATGCGCTTTTATTAGTTGTATTTTTGCCTCATAAAAGTTGTTTAACACGTTGGGTTATTTGGGTAAAAGTTTGCTTGCTATATGATTTAAAAATTTATCCTTTAGGCCTTAGTGATATAAAAGGAAGGAGAAAACGATAGTCATATTTTTGACTGTGGATTTTTAAAAAATTAGTATCAGAGTTTATTTGGAAATTCATCCGACACGTCCAGAGATTTTTTTTTTTAAATGAGGTTAATTTTTTTTTTAAATTCTCTTTCTTCGAAAGCTATTCTTCTGATATGTTATGGAGAATCTTTGGAAAAGTTAACATCATAGTATTGTGTACCGAAATTCTAAAAATAAAATATTTTCCAAATTGTGGAATTTAAAATTTTGAAATTTCTTGACGTTTCGAGGTCTCTGGAGTCGGATTATATTGTTTTTAAAGAGATGTCTGTGTTCGTACGTTCGTATACGTTCTTTCTTTCGGAAGTTTTTTTTCGTTGACGATATCTCGAGAACGCATAGAGATATCGACTTCAAATAAATTTTAATTTACAGATAATAAGGCCATAACGTGTAGAAAGGATTTTCAGAAAAATTCAATTGGCGGTTGTTTTTATTACAGTAATTAAAAAAAAAGTTGTTAAAAAAAAATTTCTCTACAACAAATAATGCTATCGACTTCAGCCTGGTTAAATTCTATGCATAATAACGTAGTGAGAAATAGGTAATACTTAAAAAAAAATCAACCCACAGTTTTTCTTTTTTTAAATTAAAAAAAAAACAATTGAAAATTGTTAAAAAAATATGCAATATCTTGAGAAAACACAAAGATATTAACTTCGGGTTAATTTTATTTGATACACAAAGTTAAAGTTAATAATCGGTAGAGTTCGTACAAAATTCAATTAACAGTTTTTTTTTCTAGGCCAAAAAACTGCTAAAAATTATTAAAAAATGTTTTTCGGCTTGAATATCTCGAGAAAAAACAATGATATTAACTCCCGGATAATTTTATTCTACACACAATATCATAATTAGTAATTAATAAGGTTTTTAAAAAAATTTAATTGACGTTTTTTTTCTAGGCCAAAAAACTTCAAAAAAAAATGCTAAAAATTGTTACAAAATATTTTTCGGCTCGAATATCCCAAAAACAACCAATCATATAACTCCGAAATAATTTATATCTACACACAATACCATAATTAGTAATTGTTAAGGTTTGTAAAAAAATTCATGTAACAGTTTTTTCTAGGCCAAAAAAAAAAAAAAAAAAAATTGCTACTGATTGTTGAAATTTTTCGTGTCGCATATATTTAGAGCAAACAGCTTTCCCTTGATTGCACAACTGATAAGTTTTTTTTCTAAGATTTTAATTTGGTAATTTTCTTATAAAAATTAACATCGGATGTCGAGTTTCAAAGGGAACCAATGGAAAGTTCTCAGTGTGGGTCACATAAACCTGTAGCTGAACTAATTTGCCATAAAAAAGTTCCATGGCCTACAATTTTTTTCATGACCTTTGGCCCCTTGTGAAAGATTTTATGACTTCGAATTGCTGTAACTTTTTAACGGTTAATGCAACGAAAAATAAACCAAAAAGATCGTTTTTGTAGAGAATTCTCTAAGACAAACTAATTTTTTCTCTAAAACAAACCGTTTTTTGTAATATTTGTTTTGACCCCTTGTAGGTAATTGACGTAGCGGTCATCCGTGAAGAAGTCTCTCAGTTTATATAGAGTCCCATTACCAACATCCATGCCCATTTTCAGCATCTAAAATTTGTTTTCCTTTCTTTGGCAATTTCCCGTCTATTATTACTGGACTATATACCTCTCAAATCGAAGAACAATTTTTTTTATTTGAAATAACACATAATCTACCGATTTAAATAAAATTTGTATCCAATAGCTTATAAAAAAAATTACAAATAAAAATTTCCGAAAAAACAATGTTTGGGATTAAAAAAAAACGAATTTTTGTAAAATTCGACATGTCAAATGATTTTGTTTCAAAATTTAATTTTTACTTTAACATTCAAAAATAGTTAGAACTAACGGAGCCCGAAATTTCAAAATTAGAACTAAATTTAGAAAATTCGACCGACAAATTCAGAAAATCGTGAAAATATCTTGAAATTTCAAACTTTCTGAACCGATACTGTGTTCGTACGCGCGCATAGCTCAACTGAACATCATTCGATTTGCAAGGGGATTATTTTTTTGTTGGATTTGTTTTGAACTATAACGGTGCCGAAAATTGAAAAATTTGAACAAAAATTAGAAGAGTCCACCTACAAAGTCAGAAAATCGTGAAAACATCTTGAAATTTCAAGCTTTCTGAATTAGTTTTTGATCGAACGCGCATAATTCGGCTGAACATCATCCAAATTGGATGGGAATTTCCTTGTTGGATTTGCATTGAACCAGATTAAAACAACGGAAAAGTCGCAAAGTCGTCATACCAATAAATTGCATACTTTCTAAATTGTTTTTTTTTTTTGTTTTTTGTTTGAACAGTCTTTCTACATTGACGATTGATACGAATTGGAAGTGTATATGGATACAGAAGTTTCATTGTTTGTTTAGCCGGGCAACAAAACAAACAGCGTTGTTAATCACAAAGCATTGCAGTTTATTGAAATCAATCAATTTTACGTTTAAATAAATTGTATTGAATTCAAATTAAATAATAAAGAGTTTCATTCCTTCAATATGGAGAAGCTAGACTTTTGAAAGGAACATTTAATAATTTAATCAATAGGTGGAACGAAGTTTGCCGGGTCAGCTAGTTTAATTTAATTTATTTGTTTGGTTTTGGGTGCTTTTAAAAATCCATAGAGCAATTTTCAAGAAAATAAAAAAAAAGTAAATTACAAACAAATCTTCTACTTTTTCCTCTAGGGACTACTGTAAAGTTTTTTAGCTTGTTGAACAGTGGATGTACAGACCAAACAGAATCATAAATCCACTGAAAAAATGACGATTTTTTTTTTTTTAGAATTTTCTATCATCTTAACGTTGCGTGAACTCTAAGCAAGTAAAATTTAAATTATAAAAATAAGTCCAGTGGGAGTTTTCGTTTATTTATTGTTCTGAATTGAATGAATCAATAAATTATTCTATATGATCGATTTGAATACACACCACTTATGAGATAACGCAATTCAAATACGAAATAAAATATTGCGCTCATAAATAGAGGTGTTTCGTAAGCAGCAATCAAAATTGAATTATTATGAGTTATTATAAATTTCTTGCGGCTTCTTAAAAAGGCCATTAATATTATATTTTCCTTCTATGCGTATTTACATAATGTCAATATTACAAAAAGAGGACTTTTTTTTCTTGCGTATTTGATTTGCATATGAAATTGCTATTTAATTTTTTTTTTAATTTAAAATGTTAGCTTCATTTTGACAAAGCTTCATTTCACATGAGATATTGCTTCTAGTAGCTACAGTTTTAATCATTGCATATTCATTATTTTGAAGTGTAGAATCCTTCTTCTGGGAAGAATGCATACTATACGTATCTTATGTTAATCGAGCTAAATTCATAGTCCAAGAGCAAGCAATTGACACCTCCCTTGTTTAAGCCAGTATAAATAAATACATTATAGGTATACACAGTTTATACACGAAGAAAAATATTATTATGTTACATTTAAAACAAGTGGTATTATTCCATCGCTAAACCTATGTTGCTATGTAAATTTTACTGTTAAACTCCGAAGTGTGGAAAGTATAAAATTTGTTCTACTTTAGAATACTTTAGCTAAAAAAAAAACTCTAGAGAATTATTTTTGGGGGTTGTTGATTTGAAAGTAATATTTTTCAAATAATTATATTCAGGACTCAGCAGTTCTTCGGTCTAATTTGAAGAGTTAATTTCATAACCGTTTCCACACTTGCTAAACCTATTTCCTCCGCTTGGACTGGAAGTAGGTGATAAGTGATATGTTTTCTTAACCTTGAAAAGCTGCCAACACTTTAATAATTATTAACTGTTCTTAAAAATAAAGTTAGGTTGATCGTCTTTTCACGGTTTATTTTTTTCAGTGATCAACAAATTATATTTTATGCACACATTTACAGTCCCAATTTTCCATAGTCATCCCTCAACTCGAAAGCATGAGATGATTCTAACTTAATTTTCTCTTCAGTGCTGACATTTTCTTGTACCATACTCATCTCACAGATACAAAAGATACAATAGCTTTTAACTTATGAATAAATTTCAATATAAGTACAGTAGAATCTCGAAAAGATGAACAGATATAAAACAGGCCCCGTCCATCTTTTCGAATCGTTCATCTTTCCAAGCATCGAGATTTAGTTTAAGAAAAAAATAATTATAGATTTACATAAGAAAATGGCATCAATCAAAATAAAAATTCATTTTATTAACAAAAACATAACAAAAATAAAAAAGTTGTTCATAAGAGTTAAATAAGAACATTTTTCTTAAAAAAAACTGCTCTATAGTATTCCGCTTAAAATTTGCATCGTTATAAAATCTGGTTGTGAAGCCAGTTTCACTGTCCTAACGCAATAAACGTGGGCCTCATATTGCTCTGCAAATTTCAGGCTAGTGTTGATAGCTGAAATGGCCTCAACTGGTTTTATTGCTTCTTGAACCTCGACTACACTTTCTTCTGAGGAAAGTTCATCCACAGCATCAGAAGGCAGCTGAACTACATCTTCATTCCATTTTTGTGCCAACTGTCGTGGACATAGCGATTAAATATTTTTTTTGGCAATGTTTCGATGTTAAGGTTTAAAAACTTAGTTCTACCTTTTATCTTTCCGCTTCAAAATTCACATTTAACTGAGTGCCAGTTGTACAATCGTGGTTTAAATTTTGAGCCGTGGTTCATGAATTTTAACTCGCCGATTTCGGCGGGTTAACTGAAGTTCAACGATGGTTCAAGGTTCTAATATGCACTAAAAGCCAATTGCATGCCTGAACCTTCGTTGAACCACAGTTAATCCGCTGAAATTGGTGAGTTAAAATTCCTGAACCACGGATCAAATATTTGTACAACTGGCCCTGTAGAATTTACACAAACTTTTAGTTAAACCGCACCCAAATGTAACGTTACCAAAATTTAATACAGTAACTAAAAAATGACATGACGAAATAAAGGGAAGAAATAAAACATTATCGTATTAGAAATAAAGCGTTGATCTTTTCAAGAACCCAGTTTTTAACCAGTTCATCTTTTGGAACACTGCAATGGTGAAAAAAAGCGTTATTCTTACCAAACTGTTCAGTTCATGTTATAGAACAGTTTATGTTTTCGAGATTCTACTGTACATACATATAATTGACTAGAGAGCAGAGTAAGCTGTGCATCCTTTTGATCCTTTAAATTAAACGAAAACTAATTTAGTAATAATAAAAGTTTTACGGCCTGTAGACTTCATACAAGAATTTGAACAAAACATTATTATGTATGATGTATGCACAGCACATTCAAGTAAGTATTGAGTGCTCTAACTTTATTAATTTTAAAGATATTTACATACACTATTTTAGAATAATAGCATCAACTTTATTCGTTTAATGTAAGAAGATACAAGGTATCATTTTTACATATTACGAATTTATATGAACTGTGTAACATAGTAAGATAAATCTTTCAAAATAGTGCTATAGTCTATCCAACATAAAAAGGCAGTACACGTCTTATGGGAGAGCTTTTTCAAAATCAGTAGCGCACCATATTTTGCCGGTCCGTCCGTAAATTTCTGATGGCATCTGACGCAGACCCAACGTCCTATCGAGCGCACATCTGACTGCGCATGCGCACTGAATTGCTGTGGCCTATAGATGCTACTGCTATTCAACTTCAACCCCCATTAAATATTGATGTGCATTCAGGGTTACCCATGTCCATTTGGCAACTCGTTCAGATTTTTTTCCTTGGGTTTCTGTTGAGGTGCTTTTGATGTTAGAGCTTTAAAAAAAGTTTTTAATGATGAGGGTTCTCGTAGAGTGTTTTCATCTTTTGCATTTCGTTTAATGTGTGGAAAATACGTTAAAATGCAGTTACAAAATTTTAAGCTGTTTTCTTTGGAGAAGAATATTATTTGCGTAGATTTTCGTATAGCGTGCGGTCAATTAACGTGGAGTCAAGTATTTGTATGTAATTTGTATTTTTTAAAGGTGTATTTTTTTAAGTTTTGTGCAATTTATGTTTTTAAGACGGGTAGTTTTTTTAAAAATCGTTTGTAAAGTTTTTTGGAAATGAGTGTGAAATAAATTCTAATTCAAGTAATATTTACAAAGGTAAAAAAAAGAATTAAAATTTAACCAAAGTGTATATTAAAAATAAATTTAAGAATATTTCAATTGTCGACTGTTTCTTCTGGGCCTTTGTCAGTACCAGACTTCTTTTCTTCACATCCTTTAACTTGTGCAATTTGTATTTTCAATCGTGTATTTTTGAAGAGGTGGGTTTTTTTTGAGATTTGTGCAATTCGTATTTTTAATTATTTAATTTGTTTTAATTTGTATCAATAAAACAATTAAATGAAAATTTCTAAAAAAAAAGGCGGTTACCCTGCATACCATTCTTTCATATTTTGGTCCATTCAAAATGAACAATACGACAACCCTGTGAGAGCTTTAATAAAGGACAGATTTATGCAATCCACTGTAGCCAGAATAAGAGGCAAACGTCCTATCATGCCTACACTGCCTTTTTTAGTTGGATAAGGTATAGTTTGTGATTAATAAGAACAAAATAATAATTGGTTAAATATAAAATAATCGTTATTTAATTTTTGATTTGTGTGTTCTGTTATAACTGCCTGAAAGATAGAAAGGGTTATATCGCGCGGGGTTCTATTATAATCGTAAAGAAACAGTTCAATTTATATAGGAAACATTCCACTTTATTTTTTATTGAACTTAAGGGGAAAATCGATAAAAAAAAATTGATGGCACAACAGGTCATGAAGAACTAGGGCTTAGTGACTTACTTTACAAGTTACAACTCTCAAACTATTCCTGTGTGCGTGTCTGATGCAGAAATGGACGGGACCTGCAGTTTATTTCCGAATCCGAACGGTTAATGTTAACGGCACTTTTCTATGACAAGAGATACTCTCGGAAATTTTGTCAATTTCTCACAAGAGGCAGTAGCCCGTCAATTTTACTTGCGATATAGGTACTATAGGGCAAGTTATGGATTCGTGCAAAAAATTGAACTCGAGATAACAATCAAACTTGACATTATGATGATAGAGAACAGAAAAAAGTAGGTCCCGCAATTCCGTCTGTCTTTCTGTGTGTATGTCTGTATATGTCTGTCTGTACCTCGGCCTACAGCCTAAGCCACTGAAGCGATTTTCTTAAAACTTGGAGCATAAGCTTTTCGTAATTCCCAAACGATCCAGAGGGGAAATCGATATTTTTAGCTCAAAAAATAACGGTACTTGCCATACAACCGTTTTAAAAAATTGTGTTTATCTCAAAAACGGCTCTAACGATTTTTTTTTTCAATTTTTGGTGTGTACTATTGGTGGTAAGGACTGCATTTTAATGAACAAAAATTTACAAAAAACCGTTATTAACGGTACCTGTCACATAGAACCATTTTTTGATTTTCGATTATCTCGTTAACGTTGTACGGCGTGCGTCGTACGACACGTTGTAGAATTTGCTGTCAAAAACAATAGGAAAAAACTTGGTGAAAATTTCACGTTACCAAACAGAGATGGTACTTTAAAAGGAAACTAAAAAAAATCTCCTACAATTTTTTTTCTTCGTGTGAAAGATACAAGAGATTTTTTGAAAAAATTAAAAGAGAACGTCAAAAAAATCTCCATCAGCAACTTGTGAAAGGGGTGTTAAGGAATTTTTAATAAAAAGTGCTTATACCATTTTTTTAAAGACATAAAAGTTCCACCAATTGAAGACTCACATAGTCAATCAAAATTATTAATTTGTAGTGTATAGGTTACAAACAATACTCAAAAAACAATATGACACTTTTGTTAGTTACTTTTCATTCCCGTTAAAAATGAAAAATATAAATATCGTGTCTTTATCGAAATATTAACAGACTATCAAAAGACAAAGTTTCTTAAGACAAAAGGTTCGAAAAGACAAAGTTTCGAAAAAAAAACTCCGGAAGATAAAGTTGCAGAAGACAAAGTAAAAAAAAAAACACTTTTTTTCATAAATGTGATTTATTTTAGTGCAGTCTAAAAGAATAAAGTGACATTTATGCAAAATTTAAAATCGTCAGTATTTTTTTTTATTCTTAACGTTTACATATATAATGCACTACATCAGGAAATCTATATGACAAGTTATTGATTCGCTTAAAAAATCGAACTCGAGGTTTTGATCAATCTTGAGTTTTTGACATTACCATGGTAGGGATGACGAAAATTGTGGCTTTCGCAATGCAATCCGTCTGTCTATGATATGTCTTTGTGTTTGTTCGGTTGCAATCCGAACAAACCTATAGCTCACTTAGTATTGTTTTTGGATATTCCCTGACACATTTTCATTATTCAAACATGTTTTTTTTTTAATTTCGATATTAGTCCAGTAACTTTATGCATGATGAAAGCTTGCCTTGGGTTTTTCATGAGCAAAAAATCAGAACTACCGGATCTAACACAAGTACGTCCCTCTATGAGATAACAAGGTTACTACTGGACTATGTTTAAAAGTAGGTATAAAAAAAATTTATATGCAAAAAATTATTTAAAAAACGCTTCAACTAATTATCTAAATTTTTGGTATGGGTGGCATAAAATAAAGGCTCCTATAGCTATTTTTTTTTTTGCTTTTCAGACGAATAGGTTTATCATTTCCAACCTTAATAACCATACTACTAAATTTTATTTTTGTATAACACTATTAATATACAATGTTTATTCGCATATGTACGTGATCAACTTTAGAATAATATATAAGGGCGAGACAAGAGCAAGACTTTTAAGGACACACGTAATGTGTTTGGATTTGCTTCTTTTTACTCTTCAAAACGAAAGGTTGTGTATCTTATTGTCGTCATGTTATGCATAAAATATGAACAAAGTGGATTGTTGGCGAAATTGCTTTATACGTTCAACAGAAATTTACATTATTTCAATTTCAAAGCGCAAAAAATAAAAGAAAAATTATTTGTATACCTGCTCATATAGTATATGCAGATTAACGGGAAGAAAAATTAGTTCGCAATCAAGCGTCACTTTAAATCTAAAAATAGAGGCTGAGTGCGACTGGACATTTGAATTTTAATTAATCTGTTAAAATATCCAGACCATTGAATGTCAGGTTCCAAATATTGCATACGAGTCTAATATTTTTCTCACATTTTGCAATGTTTAGTTGTACCGGTTTTCTTTCCTATTAACCATGTACTAAAAAAGAATGTGTGTGTCAACTTTAAAGCTGAGAAAAACATATTTTACCTCGAAAATCCAATAACCATAATATAAAAATCTGCGACTTTTAAAGCGTTTTTTAATTATTTCGACAGCAAACGGCAGGTATACATAATCCAAAAACTTTAAGAACGTTAAATATCTCCGAATATAATCGTGTCTGTTAGTAAATTGTGGACGCTGCTCAGATCATTTCCATACTCAATGCTAAGAGATCTTTTGGGAGTGGTTTAAAAAAAAGGTGCGTATACGACCTAGTGTACATTTTTTTTTTTTCGTAAAATATGAGCTAAATATTTGAATTCAATAAATTGGAGCTGAGTAAAGCGATAGGAGTAGTGATTAGACTAACCTGAGAAATTTTGACATTGTCTTTCCTTTATGAATTTGAATGTTTTCATTGAAGCCCATTGCTTCGAACAACGCAACAATCAATGCAAAGTTTTCTCAGTTTTGCTCACATCGCTGCTCGAGTTATCGTTTCCGAAGTGGCACAATCTCGCTTTTTTGATATGATCATTTCCGCGTGGCACGGTGGCATACAAAAATTCAGTATGGCATGAAAAAATTCCGATATTTTACTTTAGCGAACTTTGACAAACTCGGGTAAAAATTTGTCCAAATTCCGTAAAAATTGATAGAAACTCATATTTTTTGGCAATACAAGAATAGGTCAAGTGATTTCTTTTAATTTTGTTTTGTTGTTTTCTCCTTAATAGCATTAATCTATAGATTTTAAAAAAAAATAGAAGACTTTGTGATCTATTTCATATGTCAAGAAAAATGGCACGTTTTTTTTCAGAAAATGTGGCACGATAATTATTGTTGAGGTGGCAACGCTGGTTCGATTATTTTCTCATAGCTCCCACATAAACACGTCCTAACCTAAGCGATTATAATATACCTAATAATATTCAATAAGGAAAATCCTATTCTCCTATTAATATTATAAATGTGTAAGTTTGTTTGCCTGTCTGTTTGTTCCTCTGAAAATACATAATTGATTGTAATGAGAATTGGTAGAGCGAAGGCTTCGAACATAAGGATGGAAATAGGCTACTTTTTTTTTCAAAATCTACAACAAATAGTTAAAATATGTATAAAGAAAAGTGATAAATTGTAATAAAGGTATTTTACAATCATAAAGTTATTTAAACGTTAATAAAGCGAGCACGGGCCTGCTAGTTCTTAAATGAATAAGAGCTATAGTTTTTCAGTGCGAAATTTAGGTCAATTCGCATATTTTTTTAACTCCAGGCTAAACTTATTCTGGTTTGACTTGCTATTGAAAAGTTATTCATACAATTTTATGCGTTCCAAAAGCAAAAGTAAAAAAAGTTAATTAATCGAAAATGTTCAATGAACCTACCTAAGTATGTTTGTAGAGAGCACTAAGCGAGCACTGCAAGGCAAAATAACAAAATATCAATTTTTTTAGATCGCGAAAATCGAAACCATGGAGTTACAAAATCCCGTTTTTAACAATCATACATGTCGAACCTAAAAGTCTCGCAAATATCAACTAAAATTTTGCATATTAAAATCTCGTAAATTAATTACAATTTCGCATTAAAAAAATGTACTGTTGTTCAACAAAGCTGTTAAATGCTTTCCTAGTGCTCTTAATTTCAACAGGGACATACCCATAGTACCCGGATACCCATGTACCCGGGTATCCGACATCTATGGGTATTATCCGGGTAGACGGGAACCCGAGTACCCGTGCATTTCGGATATTACATGGGTATACGCACGGGTACCCGAAAATACCGGGTATTGGTTGGTCATTATTATATCAGATAACATAAAGTAATCAGATAAGATGTGTTATGTACGTAAAATGCCGAGAAAAGTCATGGAATTTGCTATTATGTTTCAAACGAGTTAGTGGTTCATTGGGACCATAATTTAAAAAAATACCCGGGTATACCCAATATCTTATTGAAACCCGGTCATTTTTCGGGTACTCAGCTATGTTTCGTGTACCCGAAAAAATTTGGCTTTGAACTTTTTTATTGTATACCTAATAATTTCTTGGCACCACACTGTACAACCTACTTTACATAGGAAATTTCAAAATATGTTTTTTTGGTCAAATACGGGATTTTAATTTACATTTTTTTTTTATTATTGCGAGATTGGTTAAAGCGGGGCTTTGTAACTGTGTAGTTTCGGAATTTCGCAGTTTCGAAATCGAGAAGGTCGAATTCAAATAGGCTTATACCTATTTTTAATCCTTTAAGGATGGCTTGCGGTTTTAATATTTATTTATTTATCCGGTTTTAATAAGATGGAAAAACATTTTGGAAACAATTTCAATTTGGTGCGAAATATCTCTTCCTATAAAGATGCCATTTAACATTTAACACTTGTATTGGTATTGCCAATCATTAATGCAGAAGATGAAAGAATTTTAAGTCTGTTAAATTTATTCAAAACCAAACAACTTAAAAGAATGCAATTATAATTAAAAAATTTTGTTTCGACCATAAAAAGTCAAAAGTAGTAGCCCGTTGCGTAATGGTTAGTGCGTTAGACTGTCATGCCAGAGGTCTGGGGTTCAATACCAGCCGCTTCCACCTTAAGTTTTTTTCGGAGCTTCTACCCCTTGCGAGGAAGTGACAAATCCTCCAAGAGTATCTCTTGTCATCGAAAAGTGCCACTCACCTTAGCCGTTCGGATTCGGCAATAAACTGTAGGTCTCCTCCATTCCTGCAGACACGCACACAGGAATGGTTGAGAGTTGTAAGTCACTAGGCCCTGGTTCTCCATGAGCCATTTGTGTCAACAAATTTATTTTATTTATAAAAAGTTATTTGCGAGGTAAAAAAATTCTGCAATAGCTTTGTTAAATAAATGATAAATAATGCCGAAATAGAAACTGGCTGTTGGCTGTAATTCAGGAGATTGTATTTTTATCTTTTAAGTTCCTGTGTATTATATTTTTTTTTATATAAGAAATATAATATTTACCTTATTTATTTATCTAACCAAACTTGTGCTTTTAATTGAATTATAACTTAATTATTTGTTATTATTAATAATAATAAAATACAAAAATTGGTTTTTGATATTTGATCATACAAAATTCATATTTTTGACTGTTTTTTTGATTGAACTTGAAAGACAAAACATCATGTCAACAATTCAGATTTGACTGTACATATTTGAACTTGGCGAAAGTTTTAAAATTATGTAGGTAATCATAATGTTGGCACAACCTTGCTGTTTCGATCGGTATAAATATGGGTAAGGCCTGGTATGCAAACTGAGCAATGGCGTGAGGGTGGTTCATGTTTTTTTGAGAGCCAGTTTTTCTCGCATTATCCATTACCCCCCTAGCTAGCTAGAAATACATGGTGGTAATTCATGTCAAAAAGCCAATTTCAAACAATTTTCCATTGATGTTTTTTGAGAGTTTATGTTATGATATTTGGCTTATGCGAAAGATTTACGTTCATTACAAACAAATATCAAAAAATTTAATTTATTGCAAAATATTATCCATATTTTAATTCTTATAAGAGCATTCGTGTGAATATAAAACCTTTATTGATTTTATCTTCATATCTTCTTTTTTATTTTCAGATAACAACTGAGAATGAACTTTCATTTGAAAATACCAATCAATTGAAAATAATCCTTGCATCGAACTTACAAAAACAAAAAATAAAAGGATACGAATAGAAATAAAAGCAACAACAATAGCATAAGGCAACTAGAATGACTCAACCCGTCGATTTACATGTTCACATACTTAGCTTTTTTACAGTGGCATTTGCAGTCCTCATCCACAAAGGTATGTGTTTCTATAGTATCTAGTATAGACTATAATAGTGTTCCACATCTTATCTATTTCAATTAATCTGAATATTCTACTCCTTTCTCTGCTTGCGACCCCATAAATATGGTTCAGCCAATTGCATAGACTGTTTCAAGTGTGTTTCCTACAATGGAGCGAATAAGGCATGCGATGATCCTTTTCATAATAACTATACCACAGAGATATTGGAATCACCCTGCATGGGTGGCCGCAAAGGACGTGATGGACTATTTCCAGCTACAGCCTGCATCAAAATCGCTGGTTATTACGGTTGGTATACATGTTTATATATAGCTTTTGTTTTTAAAATCTTCTAGATAGGCTTGCCAGATTGGTTGATTGAATTTAATTAATTTTTTTTTTTTTTTAATTTGACTACCACTCAAAATATAGTGCTGAAGCGAAACGAAAAATTGACTTTAAATGGAAAACAAATTATTGAAAATCAACGGAAACACAAACAATGATGTGTTAAAGCTTTTTTGAAAGCATATATTTTTTTTTCTTTTATTTGTTTTTTTAAATCAAGTTGTTTGAAGAATATTTTCTGAGAAATTAAAATTCAAAATCAAAATTTTTGAAAAAAAAAGTTTACCGTTTTTTTTATATATATATTATACTCAATGCTCTCATCAATTCCTAGTCAAATATTTGTATGCATAAAATTTAAATTAAAAGCCACTTGAATAAAAAAGTTTTTTTTTCTGAAATGTCTCCAAATTGTTCACTTTACTATACAGCCTATCTGGCAAGCCTGCATCGATATGGTTACAGCTTTATATTGTCATCATTTTTCTTGTAGATGATACCGGTGAAACAATTACAGTACGAGGATGTGCTCTGGATAGCGGAACCCTAACGACAGATACAGAAATTATTCGCATGTCTCATTGTGGCAAGTTCTACTATGACGACAGGTAACAATTATTATTATTATTTTTTTTTTTTGTCACACTCCCAATACCCTTTTTGCTTTAACTATAAAGATAACTAGTGCTCGGTTGTGGATTGTGGTTTCTTTAACTTAAATGAGTTTTTAATTCCCTACAGGTATGTTCATGGATGCCTGCAGAGTTGCAACGATGCAGATGCATGCAACACGGCACCAGGAGTAAGAATACAACCGCAACTGCTGCAATTTCGAATATTAGTTTTGGCGATGGCAACTCTCTCGAGACTATTTAGATAGCACACATGGAATCTGTAGTGTTTTGTTAAGTTTATTTTTTAATTTAATTTTTCATTAAAGAAAACATAATTGATTTAATCGTAAACGAAAGCGTTGTAGTTAGATTTTTGCACAAAATAATGTGATTTAATTTTAGAGTACGTAACTACCTATACCTACCTAATTATTAGTTTATAATGAATTATAATTATTTTTAAGTATATTAATAGATAATTGAATAGATTTTTTTTATTTACTTAAAATACATAGCTAACTATAATACAATTAAATTATTAAATTGTTATTTATTTGAAATAAGTTCAATTGGATAAATATAATTAAAGATAAGAAATTAAAGCGGATCAAAATGAATCTAGTTGTAAAAAATTTTCATTTAATTGAATTATTATAATTATGGACAAATAAAACAATTTAAAATATATAAAATATTCAATGCAGGTAAAAATATAGTCTATTTGATCATTGTAAATATGTAACTAATAATTATCCGTATAGATAGGAGATAAATTAAATGGTGTGATATTCTTTTGAATTAATTATAAATAATTTTTAATTATTCAAGATTAATTTCAAAGGATCAAAAAATGATTTACGTATAGTTTGCAACTTAATTTGATTTTAAAGCTAAAATGTTTTGTACATTTAGTGTTGCGGTTGCAAACACAAAAATAAAAAAATTGTGTTTAAAAAAACAAAAAACATTACAATGACAATGAGCGACCTCTAAATTTTATTTTAAACATTTTTTTTAGTCTCTTCAAAAAATCGATTTTTCATAATTTCAAGAGAAAAAGTAAATTCGTCTAATTCAGTTACATACCTGAGGTGTTCCAACATAATCCCGTTGGGGAAGCTTTTTTTTGGGGTTCAATCAAAATTCACAGAGAAATATCTAGATCTTTTTATACTTTCAAGAGAATAACACTGCACAGTGACTTAACATTAATTTTATTTTAATTTCAAACAAACACATCTAGCATAATGGAAATTTTTTTTTTTTGCAACCAGACAGCTGTCATTTTAAATTGACAACAAATCTCTTAAATTTGCGAATTTCTTTCTAAGTCAAAATATTTGTCGAAGATCATATACAAAAGTTTTGCAAATAGTTTTCAAATTGTAAACACTTCGTGTGCCTCTTTTTGAGGTCTCTGTATTTCAACTCTCTCCCTCTCCTTATGGTGAGAAAGGAATAATCAAATAAGTGCTAGTTTCTCGATGTGAGATTAAAGTTAAACCCACCAAATTTGGATGAAAAAAATTTAGGTAAGCCGATCTTAGTTATTTGAAAAATAAAAAAAAGATCCGGATCCGTTCGTCCTGAATTGCCGAAAAAATCTTTATAACGAATATTTTAAACTGGATTAAATACTGATGGTAAATCCTTTAAGCGAGTTTTTTTTACTATAAAAAATATAAAATTTCAAAACGATCATTTTTTTCACATATATTTGACTAAAAACTAGAGCGAATGCAACGTCAGACACCTACCAATCATGTATTACAAACAGTTTTTAGAATTCAATGAAAAAAAAAATTAAGACTGTTGAAATGTCTTTAATAATTAATCAAAAAAATCTTTAAAAAAATGTTCCAGCTTAGCAAAAAAAAATACTTGTTTGTTTACTTGTTAGTATCGAGAATATCACACCGAACGCATTTTACTTTATTTTTAAGTATTGCTGAGAATATTGTTTTTTTTTTGTATACCTTAGGCAGTGGGTGGTATGTATAAAATTGCAGTATTTACTTAAAGTAAAAAGTTTAAGTAAATACTAATATTTAAGTAAAAGGTCGAATTTTTAGTATTTACTTCGTTTCATATGCATAAAGAAAAGTTTTTACTTTCAGTAAATACTGAATTCACTCCAGTTTAAACCTGGATGTATCGAGTGAATAATATGGCGATAAGGGTCCAAAATGCATGTTGGGAAACGATATGTTCCACTCCATTCTTGCTTCGCTCTTAGTTGTTCCTCATAGTTCGATGGAAATTTCATCCAATTTGATGCCTTATCTTTTAATAAATTTGGCAACATAGTTAATTGTTCGAGAGACAGTACTCTGGTGCACGCCTATATCTTCACCGACACCAGTTTAAAATCCAGGATCTCCAATGTTCCGCAAAGAAAATCCGCATCTTTTCGAGAGGGGTAGTAGCACCTCCCCTGGTTTCAGTGTGAAAACCTTTGAAATTAATAACAGTAATAAAAATAATAGTTATTGAAATTATAATGAATTAAAATAATTATAAGACTGACCAATGAAATATTCACTTAACCACTCTACATTTTCTTGATCGAAGCGATGCAGTTGTTTAAAATTTAAATCAGTTCCCGGTCTTCGTTTTTTATATACTTTTCTAGAATTAACACGTATACTCTGCCATTTTTATTAGAATATAAATTTTTCTTTTACATTTTTAAATTTTGTACGACCTTTCGCGCTTTAAACTTGATCTGTGACTGAAGTATTTTAGTATTGCACCTTAAAAAAATACCAAAAGCAAGCAAAAGTAGATGCTATAGAATTTTCAAGTTGGTCCATTGCAAACTAAAAAAATTGCAGAATTTACTGCAGAAAAAAAGTATGTACTAGTTTTTATGCGTTCGAAAAAAGTATGTACTAAAAAAATTCATCCAAAAAAGTTTATACTTTTATTTAAAGTAAATACTTATTTTTTAGTATTTACTCCATTTTTAAATTAAATTAAATTTAATTAAATTATGCATAGCAAAATTAGTATTTACTTAGAAAATCCGCATAAAAAGCATTTACTGTCTTTTATGCATACCACCCAGTATATCTATAACATCTTGTAGTTGCATATCATTAATTCGTTAGTTTGTACATATTTACACAAAATAATAAAACAATGTAAAACATAAATTGTAAACAGTAATCGGTTAACAAAATATTTTAATTATTAAAAAATCAAAATTCTTCTAAGGTAAAATTTAAAATAGAATTTGTAATAAATTATTTTGGCTTCAAATTTGCTATCAAATCTACAAATTATTGATTAATTCAAAAGTTTTTAACAAAACCAACATTGTGTTAGGGGCCAGTTATAGCTATCATTGAAATTCATCATTGAGAATTTTAATGATGTATTTTAAGACGTTTAGGATGCAAAATATATGATTATTTTGATGCCAAAATAAAGCTTATGACTTGATTAATATTTCTGGCTGAAAAAAAATTTCATTCCGGCCCAACCGTTCTCATGAAATGTCTTTTATTTTTTCAATGATCATTGATAAGGTAGTGCAATCATTGAAATAATTAAAGTCGATTTATATGAAAGGTTGGGCTGAAATGAAATTTTTTTTTTGGCAATAAATATTAATAGAGTCGTCAGCTTCATATTGGGGTCATAATAAATACTAATTTCGCTTTTAAAATGCCTCAAAACTTAAATTAAAAATTTTCAATGATGAGTTTTAATGAAAGCTATAACTGGGGCCTTATTATAAAATAAACAAAAAACGTAATGCAGACCAATTTTTATGTAAAACTATAAACAAAATATAAATTTTTCGCAGACAAATTGAAAAATTGATATAATAATAAAAAAGAAACTTTCACATTTTTATATTTAACAACAACAAAAAAAAAATCAAAACTATCATTTAAACGTAAAAAAAAAAATAATCAAAATTTAAAACTCTATCAACGAATGTTTGTTTATTTAAACAGATTAAATGAAAATAATCTAAAACTTTAAATTTTGACTTAAGGCAAAAAAAATATAAAAAAAAAATAAATTATAACAAAAGTAATGTGAGCTTTACATGGTTTCTTTATAAAGCAATTTATAAAATAAAAACAAAATCGAAACATGTATTTGTATGTTATCTATGGATAGTTATAAGATTGTTATTTACTGATTTATCGTTTTAATTTGTATATGCCTGAACCTAATAATAAATTTCTTGTACATTTCTATTAGTTCTAAGTAATTTGGCCTGACATAATCAACACCGCTTTGCTAAACAACAATTATATATGTATTTGTATAGTATAGAATTTTGTTTATTCTTTTTACATACGAAACAAATACACTTTGAACTCTCCATATATTCTAAGAAATTTACAAAAAACTAAAAGAAAATGCATCTTTTAATATTTTTCAAGCTTACATAAATTCAAAATTATAAAAATACAAAATTATAATGCTGTATTATTGGGAAAAAAAAACAAAACAAGATTAATATTTTAATATTTCGAAATCAAAAATAAAGCTCAAATAAAAAGAAAAATATTAATATCTGAACTAAAGGAAAAGGTGTTATGATGACCAATTAAAAAATAAAACGATTTTAATACGAGCTTCTGATAAAATGAAAAAGTATCGCTCTTATGAATGAAAATAAAATTTAAATAACTAAAATACAACATACCATGAGTTTTTTTTTTTTTTTGGATTTTTATGCAATCGCAGTATATATTTATATATATTTATTTAAAAACTGTTTTTAATACCTATATAGTATATATTTAAAAATGGATGTTTGTTTGTAGGTTTTTTTTTGGACTCCGAAACCACTATACCGATTGGGTCCACATTTCAGAAAATCTTACCTACTTGAAAGAGCCCAATTAGGGTGTCACTGTGCATTTTTGGTCAACGTGCGTCGGTCTAGCCAGTACGCTGTAGATATGCAGCATAGCCATTTTCGGAATAATTTCAGAACATAGGCTACAATTTTGTTCAAAATATTAGGTGAAACTAAATGACTGTTCCTGTGTTTGTTTGGTCAAAATCGGATTACAAACAGTGCAGCAGTGCATACATTTTCATACAACGCAATCAGATTTTGTTCAAAACAAGGAAATTTAAGGAGAAAGTGTGAGCGCGTTTCTGTGTATATTTGGTCAAAATAGTCCTACAAACTGCAGCAGCACACGCATTTTTCGGAATATTTCAAAAAACACCGCCCGATTTTATTCAATTTTTGAACAACAACTTAAAGGCGCTACTACCAATTGTTTACGAATTAATTGTAGGTACATATTTTAAATCGTTTTATTTTGTTTGGCTGGAGATATAGGTATTTCAAGGGGTGCCGAGCCCTATCATCAGTCTCCTTTTTTAAATTCGTTTTGTTTTAAATTTCAGGATATAGGTATTACTTTGAGGTCCAAAAGTGTTACTATTGTGGGTTTTTGGTAAATTATTTCAGTATAGGAATAGCAGTTTGCCCAAAAAAGTGCACCAGTGAATTCAATTTCGGTATAATTTGAAAATTTGACAAAATGTTAATTGGTTATTAAAAAAGTGTTCCTGTATGTTATTGGTCAAAATTTGTTTAGCAGTATGCCAACAATGCATCATCATGGCATGCATTTTCAGAAAACAAGTTTATATTTTGTTGAAAATTGAAGAAAATCTTAAGTGTATCTTTAGTAAAAATAAGTCTAGCATTCTGCAAACGAGGCGCATGCATTTTCGAACTAATTTCAAATACATCCATACATACATGGTAAGATTTCGATAAAAATTATAGGAAACCTTAGGCTAGTATTTCAAGAGTGGCCATTAGGGTGTCCGTTATTTCCCAAACTCTTTTTTTTTTGGATCGGCCACTCACTAAATCGAAAGTTTAAGCGCTACGGAAAATGTATTGACCAAAAAATATTTTGTCCGAAGTCATTAACTCGTGCCTCTAAAGCCATACATTTCCCGTTCAAATTTGTATGGAGATAAGTTTTGTATCTATAAAATATGAATTTAGATAATATCGCCACCTGAATGCAAGAACTAGGTAACTACATTTTTGTCTTTTTTGAGATAATATGATTTTAAGGTACCTTACGGCAGTTACCATTTAATGAAATATATATTTGAGTCTAATTCCCCCTCTGCTACTATATATGGAGCAATGAAAAAACTAGACAACTAATATAACGCAAGAATTTTCAGTGCAAGAAGTAGGTATCTGTGATATGAATTTTTTAGGTGATCTTAATCAGGTAATTTAAGTTATCTAATTTGAATACTTGGCTTGCACAATCAGCTGCAACTCAAGTAAGACCTGTAAAGTCTAATAAAAAAAACTGAACCAAAGCAAAAAAGTAATAAAAAAATTTTAAGTATAAATACCTATGTATGATTTTTTTACTACTACTGTATACCCATCTAAACAGTAGCTATATGGATAATTCTACTGAAAATGTTGTTTAAGATAATACATAATTTACCGTTTTATGCACTTGGTTACACAGCAAAAAAAAGCTTTACATTAAATCTGAAAAAACTATTGCGTTCGATGTGATCGGATTTAATTTATTTATATTTCTTCGCGAATTTTAAAATTAAAGTGATGTTTTAGTAAAAATAAAAATTATTACCCGAGCTAAGTATCGTACGCAAAAAATTCACAAAAAGGTATTTTCTTAAAACATGCAAGATTTTTTTAGGAATATAGCTAGGTGCTTAACCGCGAAAATAGTTATTTCAGATCTTGAAAAAAGACTTTAGTTAGACGGTAGCTGTCTCCGACGTCTGTGTGGTTTCAGACGTACATATGTACATACAATTCTCAATGAAGTTAAGCATTTTTATCTCAGAAAAGTAAAATGATTTTAATTAAGAATCAGCAAAAAAAATTGGTGCAAGAATTGGGTAACTACCTATTGTTTCACTAATTATTTTATATTTCAGGTAAAATAACAAAAATAATAATAATTTATTCGGTATCTTATAGATCACGAATATCCTTATCACGTAAAAAAAAATTATGTTGCTGTGTTCGGATTACATTGGAAAAAGAGTCTAGTAAAATATTCTTAATAACGTTTTTGCTGATAACTCGAAATATGAAAAATGCGAGTTACCTAGTTCTTGCACTCAGGTGACGATATAGCAACACTAAAAGAGAAGATTAAAAATCGTTAAGTATCAGGAAAGGTAAAAAGTAAAAATATAATATTTTTTAAAAAATCGAAATAAATAAAGAAAAATTTATCACATAGATTTTTGAATGCGTTTTTTTTAAAGAACTATTACTATGCAAAAATCAATTAAAAAAAATTAAAATAAATGCCGTAGTTGAAGAAAAAAAATATTAATCTTAAAAAACGGGGAAGAAATTGATATATTTTATAATTTAAAAAATTAAAATAAATTATAAATTTTTATTTTTTAAAACTTTTGAATTCTTGTTTTTGTTAAGAGCATTATTATTTTATAAAAATCAAAAAACAAAATTAGAATAGCTTGTTTAGTTTCAGAGAAAAAAAATAAAAGGTGAAAAATACAAATATGTGAACTTTTTAAACTCGAAATAAATTATAAATTTTTCTTTCTACATAAATTTTCGGATGTGGGTTTTAAAAATAATAGTTAAAAAACAATAATCAGAAAAAAAAATTAAGAATAGCTACATTAGTTCGAGAGAAAAAAAATAAAAGGTAAAAAGTGCAAAATCTCCATACAAATTTGCATGGGAAATGTATGGCTTTAGATGCATGGGTTTATGACCTCGGACGTATTTTTTTTGGTCAATAAATTTTTCGTAGCGCATAAACTTTCGATTTATTGGGTGGCCGATCCAAAAAAAAATAAGATTTTTAGAAATAACGGACACCCTAGTATGGCCATGCATGTTTGTTCAAAATTGGTCTTACAGTTTTCCAACAAGTTGCTGGAGGGCATGCATTATAATCTCAGAAATAATAGCCCATATACATATCAAATACTTTGAAAAAAAAAAATTAAAATTAAAATTACTTATCGATCAAATTTAAAATATGATACAACGGTCATCGGGCTCCGCTAGTACTTGTTAAAATCTGATTGTTCAGTAGGTATACAGGGTGGTTCAACTAAGGTGTGAGAAGCTCATGAGCGTGTAGGTTGAGTCGAGACAAGAAAAAAGTCGTATGGGAGGGGGTCTATTTCCCCCCGTTGACGCGGGAGGGCAATTTTCTAAAAAATCGACTTAAAATTGAAAAAAAAAATCATTAAAAAATTACGGCAACGCTAACATTATCATGCTATACTTTTTTGTTTAAGCCAGAAGTCCATTCTTTTATCATGTTTTTTATTCAAATTATTTGAGAGAATTGTTTTTGAAAAATGAATTTTCAAACTCAAAATTTTTGAAAAAAAAAAATTATGAAAAAATTGTGTTTTTTTTACATTTTACGTTATTAAGTAGTATTTTTGTTTTAAATATTCGATGCTCCTATTAATTTTTAGTCAAACACTGAAGAATAGATGCTCAAGTGTTTTTTAGTTTTGAGAAAATTAATAATAAGGGGAGGAGCAGTTTATTGAAAAAATTGACTTAAAACAGAAAAAAAAATGTTTAAAAAAAACTGTAACCGTCACAATGGCATGCTATACTTTTTGTAAAGCCAAAAATCTCTTCTTTTATTTTCTTTTAAGTTAAGTTGTTCTAGTGAACGGTTTTTCAAAAATTAATTTTTAAACTTAAATTTTTGAAAACAAAAAAAAAAATTAAAAATGTTGTTACATCTTCGAGGTATATTCATAATTAAAAAAGATCTTGATTGTTTTCAATAATTTTAATTATGTATATCAAAATACGATCTCAAAACCAATGTTGTTGATTTGAACTTAGAAAATGCAATGGGCCTTACCAATAATCAAATTTATTTATGACTTAAATATTGCAGTGAAATGGATTTGATTACATTTCTAAAACGGTATACAAAAATTTAAACCGACAGTATTTGCCTGCAGAAATGGGACTTCAATGTGGCAGTGTTGCCGAAATTTAACTTTTATGAACTCAACCTTTTTCAATTATTATAAATATTCAGAACAATTCTAATGGAAAATTCCCGAGAGTAAATTATTTTTTCACTTCAATTTGATTTATATGTCAAATACTTGAAAAAAGCTGTTCATTCAGAACTCTCATTCCCGCTTTCGGTGGCAAAAATAATCTACCGGGGAATTCGGAACAGGAGTATTCTTCTCTTGAAAGAATATGTCTCCCGGGGAACAATTAGAATTGGGCTGATTACTTTGTATAGCCCCTTTGAATTTGGAAAACAATCGTTTAATAATTCTTTTGGATGATAGTGCTGGAATTTATCAAATTTATCAAGAACCATTAATCAACTAGAACAAAAACAATCCCACAGGTAATTTTAATTGATAAAATTTTAATTGCATATGTATAAAAAATTGTACACTACATTCGTTTTTGGTTCCTAATTTTTAATTCTTAAGATAGGCTTCGTCATCTTCAATGAATTTTTTGCCTATGTCTTCTGGAACTTCAATTTCCTTTAGATTATCTAGCCCAATCTCTTCTTCTTTTCTGAAAACAAAGAGTTTTAAGTGTATTCTAATAGTAGATATCTACTACTTACCTAATTAAAATATCCACAACATTTTCACATGCCAGCAGTGCTTCGTTATTCTTACCAATTTTTGACTCCCATTTATGGTATTCACGTAAAATTTCATAGGTACCCTTGGCCCGAAGTAGCTCACGGTATTTTTTCGTAGCACATAATTGCAGCAATGATTCTAAAATCATTTTTCTTAAATCTGGATCTTCTTCACGGGTTTTGTCTTCTCCTAAATACTAAACAAGATCATATTTTAGTTTTAAGATCCAGCAGTTTTTTCGAAAATGTACTGATAAGATACCTGCAACTCCATTGGAAATTTTTCGTTTTCTTCGTCAGTAAATTCTTCTGGGCCTGCCAAAGGGTATAGAAGGCAGTAGAGAATGTCATCTTTATCGTTCAGTATCACATGATGATAGACCGGATCAAAGCAAATGTTTTTCAAAATACCAATAGTACCACCACGACGAACAATGCTATTTTCATACGAAGCAAATGGAATTATTTTATCCAGTAGATTGTACTTGGAATTGCAGACTATTTCACGGCCGCGGCTTATTTGAGTTAGATTGCAGAAAATTGGAGCTGTAATAAAGGAAAAGCGATTTCAAAATAAATCAAGACAAAAGTCGCAGACATATAAATTTTATTTTTATGAACTGGTATGAAATTAAAGTTTTAGTTTAAATATATCATTAATGTTTAGGTACCTAATTTTTTTGCAAAAGAAAGATAGTTAATTTGTGGCTCTCAAAAATTATGTTAGATTTTTGAATCCATACAAATTCTGGAGTGATTTTAAGCAGGAAAAAAATCGAGAATTCTGAAATGCGAGGGAAACAAAATGTTGAAATAAACACTATATATCAGTTGTGTTTTTTTGAAAAGCTGTTCACAGTACATTAAGAATTTACACGAATTAAAAATGCAACATCCACAGCATAGAGTACATATATTATCTAGAGAACCGACTCGTACCACTCTTGCCTGAAACACCCGCAAATTTTATTTGAATTGAGTAAGAGAAAACTCTTATTTTACACTTAAAATGCACGGGACCACTAATACATGCTCAAAATATAGGGCAAACTGTATAGATACATATTGTGGTTGGGGTTCCATTTAAAATGCACGGGACAACTAGCCCATACAAAATCTAATAGGCAAATCGTCTCAGTACAGCTTGTAGGGTGGAAGAGAACAACCACCTTAAGTCGGTTCTCTAGATAATATAAGTACTCTATGATCCACAGTAGGATTACTGCCAATAAAAGCAGAAGATGTAGAATCCTACTGCGGATGTCGTATTTTTATTTCGTAAAATCAAAATATAAACACTATAGGTTAGGATATTATTTTTTTTGGAAATTTCTTACAACGTATACCTATTACATTAGAGGTATTCACGATCCGGTGCAACTGGTCTAGTACTGTTGTAAAAGTGCAAAAGTGTAACATTTTCTTACACTCCAACAACAAAATATACTGAATACAATCTTACAACTCTTGCACTTTTACTATACCTCAACCCTATTGCAACAGAAAAATACAACGGTGTAAAATTTGCGAACGTGTATTTGATAGCAAGCCAAATGTCATTCTTGCTGTCAGCTGTTGTTCGTGTGTGTATTTTCTGCAGTGTTGCAACGAAATAGACAAAGTGCGTTCACGATCTACTAAAAAAAAAATGAATGAATTTATGTTATAACAAAAAAAAAAGCTATAGTTCCACTGGTGAAACTCTGTTTCGAGGAAAAATTTACAGAAGAACATAACGAAATCAATTTTCTCGCTCTATAGTGCAAGTGTATGGTCTTTCTTGTAGGCATAGGTAGTTGGAGGGAAT
This sequence comes from Epistrophella euchroma, assembly GCA_947049315.1. Taxonomy (NCBI): domain Eukaryota; kingdom Metazoa; phylum Arthropoda; class Insecta; order Diptera; family Syrphidae; genus Epistrophella; species Epistrophella euchroma. The sequence goes on from OX346246.1 coordinate 131,089,372, forward strand.
TTTATATAGTTTAGAAAATCTTTGACAAACCATACAAAGTAATAATTAACTGACAAAAATCTTCTTTGTTGGCAATCCTTGCATATATGAATATATTTCGCATTAGACACAGAGAAATCGTTGGCCCATTAGCTCAGTTGGTTAGAGCGTCGTGCTAATAACGCGAAGGTCGTGGGTTCGATCCCCCCATGGGCCAAGATAATTTTTTTTTTCGAACACTCAGACACATTTACTTCAAAAAGAAACGCTTACCCAAATAGTTAAGTTTTGCTTTCTTTTTGTTGTAATCGACTTTTGAAAATGCTTTCACTAAGTTAAGCAGTGTCTTTTCATCCTTCTCTAATTCGTCTAAAATTTGTCCAACTAAACGTTCCACCCTCGTCAAATTACTGAGGACCATTGTCCAAGGGTCAGATAGCTCTGAATTCACATCAGTTATGTTTTTTACAGCCTCTTGGATAACTTCAAATTTCTAAAATGGATTTCAATTGATATTCTTTGTAGATGTGATTAATAATGAATTTTTCCGAAACTCACTGGATGAAGATTTTTACTTGTCTCATAGACTTTTATGGCGCCTTCTTCTTCTGCAGTTAAATTGATTAAAGTGAGAACTGCATCTTTGGAAATTGTTGCTGTTGAGTCAAAGGTAAGTCCAAAGATTGCAGCTAACATTTCATCAAAACCGAGAAGTGTTGTTTTACCTTCAGGAGTTCCAGTTAGACCTGCACGATAAAAGATATTTTGTAAGTTTTACGATTATTTTCGTCTTGCAACTATTTACTATATTTACCTAACACTTCAGTTAATGCAACGGCTTTCAGGTCAATTCGTTGATTAGGGGCCATAAAACCCACCAATTCTTTTAATAATTCCATATTGTTTCTTTTAATTCTTAGGAGATATTTAAAATTCTTGTATTAAAAACCGAATGAAATGTTTATTTACTTTTTTTGCCATTGACATTCAACAATTTTTCTGTCTGAAAATTGAAATGTCACTTTGACATCCAACCACGTGTGGCAGAAATTTCTCTCTATTTTGTTTGACGCCATCTTTAGTATTTAACAATGAAGGAAGTTATGGTTGTTGTCTTCAATGGGTTGAAAAAAATATTATTGTGAACTTACCTGGTAGATTTTAAATTGTGAATTTTTTGAAGGACGTTTGTTGGTCTAGTTTCCGGTTGCAACAAGAAACGATGTCCTATTTTTTTTGAAACAAAGAAGATTACAATTATTTTCTCCAGGGAGTGTCACTTAATCTGATACCGTTAGCATATCCATTATACTGCAGTGAAACCTTCATTTGCGCATAGGAATATTGTTATGAAATTCGGAACTTGCTGCTATATTTGAAGCAAAGATTTATTATGCTCAAGGGAGATTAGATTGAAAGCTATTGAAATAATTTATAACACCATTGGTTTTAAATAATTTCTGTAGCAATGCAGGTTTATGCATAGGTATAGTTAAAATAGATACCCAACTTCGTTTTCGTTTCCTAAAGCTGGTCTTAGCATAGTTTCCAGAGTGGAAGAACACATTTCTGTTAGACGTACCTATACAAATACTAAATTTTAAATACTTTATTTATTGACATTAACTATTGTGCACTTAAAGAAGCAATTATTTTTTTTAATAACGATGCATTAAAAAAAAGTCCCCTCGAACTAAGTCCGCTAAAGGTATGACTCCTAATCAGGAATAAATAAACACTTCTGAACTATAGTAGGTACGTAATATGTATATCCTGAATTTTCTTGTTGATTTTTATTTAAAAAAAAAAAACTTTATTCAAAGTTTTAGGAATGAAAAATCCATACACATTTCAATTACAAAAATTATTTCTTTTTTTAAGGTCTTCAATAATCTTTTCACACTTTAAAATTCTCATTTTTTTTATGGAATGATGAAATTTAGAGAATAATTCAAAAAAACGCAGAATGTCTCCTGTAATTCAGGGGAAAAATAATAATAGATATCTACATACGTAAAAAGAGCATAAGCCCCCGAACAATTTTTTATGGGAAAAGTATGGCTTTAGAGGCATGGTTTAATCCTCGGGCAATTTTTTTGTCAAAAAATTTGGTGTTTAAACTGCTTTTCGGTGTAAACCAATTTAGGGGCGTCCTAGTTTATAAAAGTAGCTATTTGGTACAGAAATCTACCTCAAAAATTTTGTCATACGATGAACAATGTGTAAAGAAAAAGTCCAACATCGAAAATAGTTTTTATTTATTTAAAATTAATTATTTATTAAATTAAGGCCGTTTGCGAATTGGGTTATAATTTCGATTAAATTTTATCCGAGATTAAATTTTGACATTTCTACATACAAATTCACCTCAATAGTGACGTCAAAAATTAATCTTAGGCCGTGTGTGAATTCGTTTAAAATTTCGAATAAATTTTATCCGAGATTAAAATTTGACAATTCTACGTACAGATTCACCTCACTAGTGTCAAAAATTAATCTTCGGATAAAATTTAACGCGATTTTAACCGAATTCGCACACGGCCTTAAGCACTCTGTGTTACTGGAATTTTGACATAGGTACCTCTACCTACATAATATCGATAGTTTCAAAGTTTGTATGGAAAATCCATGTTTTTTCTCTAGTGGAGTTAGTAATCTCATATGTCTTTTTTTTTTTTTTAACTATTCCCTATTTTCCTCCGGAATTGCTTAAAAATCGCCTACAAATGAGGTTAATCTGCACCTCGAAACGTCAAAATCCATAATCTCAGATATAAATTCAATGCATTTTTACAGTATGGAATGGTACCTATTCCATAGGGGATTTCTGAATGTGATATAAAATAAGAGGTATGTAGGTACTGTCTTATCTTTTATTTTATACTCCGCATCAAAAGAAAATAATTTTTTAATTGAGAGGATCTGTAGATACTTTGAAATAATTTTGCGTGTTCAGAAAAATGACATCTCGGAGATTTCTCCACGTCAAAAAGTGAGCAAGCGAATCCAAAAATTTATTTTCCTCAGAGTTTTGACATCAGCAAAACTGAGAAATTTTGCTGAGGAATTCTGTTCATGTAATTGAGATTGCTAAAAGCTGAGATCTCATTTTCCTGAACATGCCTATTTTCAAAATTTGAAAAAGCATTGTGTGAATGTGAACAACAAACAAAAAACCTTTGCGTTTGCTTTAAATTGCCTAATTCAAAACGAATGTTCTTAAACATGTGTAGCTGTTTAATTAACAATAATCATACCAGAAACAGTGTGGATTAAGCTTTAGAAAATTAATAAGGGTTGGTCTTGGCGGGGACTACCGTGCCATCACATATATTATTCGTTTTTCTTTTTAAGTTTGTTCAGAGCAGAGCACTGAGTATGAGTAGACTCTGAGCGAACGGAGTAAACTCTGAGCAGAGTATGTTCAGAGCACTCTGATTTAAAGCCAGGTACGCAGTTCAAGCTAAACTAAATTTTATCCCTATAATTCTTATCTCTACAATCGTTTGCTAAAGCACAAATGTCAAAATTTATCTGCAAAAGAATGCATTGAGCACTATTTCGTGCGCTAAATTAAGTGGAGACTTTTTGAATTTAGCGCGTGAACTGCGTACTGCCTAGCTAAATATCCTTGCTAAAATTTATCTTTGGAGGAAATTTGTATGGAAGATAAATTTTACCACGATCTGCGTACTAGGCTTAAATTATGAAACACACCTGAGCACTCAATTAACATATCTGTCAAATTACATGAAAACTGTATGAAGCCGCGCTCAGTTTTTTATTTCGTCTGTTGTTCGGTTGTTTTATTCTGAGCTCATGGAGCACGCTCTGAACGAAAAAAGAAACACAAACTCCAAGCTCTGAGCGCTCTGAACTCAAAAATAAAGACAACATTTTTGTTTAACAGTTCGGGCTCAGCTCTGAACTACTCTGAACTAAAGCCCGAACCACACATATCTCGTGTGGTGTGTTGTGGAGTGTTGTGTCGCTATCGCTCCTATGTATTTCCTGTGCTTAGAAACATATTTGTCTCGTGTGGTGTGTTGCTGTGTGTGTGTGGTGTGTTGTGGCGAAATCGCTTCTTTTCCGATTGCGCCATACCACGATGTGGAGTATGTGAAATGAAACAAATACCCAAATGTCTAAAATGACATTTGACGGTTTATTAGAAAGAGAAAAGTTTATATTAAGTCAAATAACTCGTGGACGGAAATTTACTTATATCGAATTCCTTTTAAGAAAAAAATCGATTTGTTTAGAAGAAATAATCGATTTGTCTGGACAAATTCCTTGCATTGAAAGAAAAAAATCGGTTCTGTTTAGAAAAAAAAATCGAATTTTTTTGGTAAAAGGAATTAGACATTACATATTTTAAATTAGAACGTAAAAATGGCAGATGAAAAGTTTTTGTCGGCAAAAATATTTGTTAAAAAAAAAACAACTCGCCTGTCAAAAATGAAAAATCAAGATGAAACAAACAAAAAAGACATATCCATCTGTACTTTTCTTTTCCACCTTATTCAACATCACAACATACAAGTGTGCACTTTCAGCGACACGACAGACACTCCACAACACACCACACGAGATACATATGTGTGGTTCCGGCTTTAAAAAGAAAAACGCCTGTGTCGGATGAATTTCTTTATTGTTGTTAACAAAACAACGTTTTGTCAAACATTTTTCCAACTGCCCGGCTAGCTCAGTCGGTAGAGCATGAGACTCTTAATCTCAGGGTCGTGGGTTCGAGCCCCACGTTGGGCGAATGTCTTTTTTTTTATTTTCGCACTGAAAACTATTTCTTAACTTATTTTATTTGAACAAAATATAATGTTGGTGAGACGAAAACAGTTTATCATCGTGTATGGTGCAATTAAAATTTTATATCTGTTGTTATCATTTATTTTTTGTTTCCAAAATGTCCGAAAGCCACAGTCTGTTGAAAAGAAAACATATAAAAAAGATTAAACTCTACGAGCAACAACAATTTTGCTGAAAAAAAGAAATAATAAAAAAAGACTACAGTATTCGGGTATTCGGATTATCAAATTGTTCGGATTAAGCGGCACAAAACAGGAAAGGAAAAGCGTTAGTTATTTAACGAAAACCCCGTTTTAACTGCTTTTTAAAACCAAGAATAAAAAAATTTCATTATAAATAGGCTTACATATTTACTTTTATAAACAATAAAAAAAACTTAAAACGAATTCATGTAGGTAGGGTGTACCTGTATTCAAATAATTCGATGTGTGTATGTACTGTTTCGTTTATTTTCCAATAACTGCCCATTTCTACTAATTTTAGCCCAATAACTTCTGTCAAATTTCATATAAGTAATTACAAAAAAATATAAATCGACTAAAACTGGGGAGGTTTAAAAAGTAAACGAACAGACATTTATCTATATCTGTAGGTATGTTGATTTCTTTTCAACAACTTCAGATTACACTGTTCTATAAAATGAAAAAAATTGCACGAACTTTTGAAGTGACCTATAGTTGAGAGGCCTATTCGAGTACATCAAGAACCAGGGCCGGACCAACCATATGTGCAAGATGTGCAAATGCACAGGGCGCAAACTTCTGGGGCGCATTACCAGGAGGAAGAAAATGTAATCTGATCTTGCGCAAACAAATATGTACTGCCATTTGCATTTTAAAATAAATTTTATCTTGTGTTTCCGTTTTTCCGATATGGACAAAAAAAATTCTACCTTTTGGGTAATGTGGAAAAAGCTTATGCATGATGTGTATCACTGTATGTGTATGTATGTATGTGTGCAAATATTAAAAGGGGCGCTTTATACAAATCTTGCACAGGACGCTAGTTTGGCTTGGGTCGGCCCTGTCAGGAACCTAAAATTGAAAATTTTCTTATATATGTACCTACCCTCAAAATCTCAATTTATTGTTAAAAAATTATTTTCGAGTGATCTCCCGCACAGATAATAATATCTGTATAGATTTTTATACATATATAGGTTTTCTGAAATTAACACAAATTTTTTACGATTTTTAAAGTTTAAAGAGCGTTTTTTGGCAACAGGTTGCATTACTTTTTTTTTTGTTTAAATGAGTCAAACAACTTGTAGCAAATTTAGTTTCCTACAAAATATTTTAAGTAATTTTTTTCGAAAATCTCTTTTGTTAAAAAGCTACTGTATATATTCCCTACTTATATTAATTTTAGAGCTCCTATTTTGCAGCTATTTGTCCTCCCATCCTTCCTTAGGGGCCGATTATAGCGATCAGGAAAACGCATCAGGAAAAATTTTCTTTTTGATAATTTAATGTTTTACCATACGATTTGAAATATAAAAAGGATACAAATCGATGGTAAATCATTTGAGATATTTATTTCATTAAAAAAAATTTCTTTAAAATAAATATTTATTCTATAAAATGCATTTTCTGTACGGAATTCCCATCAGGAAAATGAATAAGTACTTGTTTAAGGCAAAGTATTTCCACCAATTTAAATTTTTTTCATGAAAAAAATATTTCAATTGATTTACCATCGATTCGTATCCTTTTTATACTTCAAATCGTATGATAAAACATTGAACTATACAAAACAAAACAAAATTTTTTTCTGATGCGTTTTCCTGATCGCTATAACTGGCCCCTTACTTAAAATAAATCATTTAAAAACTTAAAACGTCAGAATTCCCAAAATAAAAAAAAAACTTTATCTCATAATATCCAAATTCAGAAACACAAGAAATGCTTTGGGCGATTTATGACAATTTCTTATTTGGTTCTTATGGTATTTGAAAAACATATTGGCCACTATGAAATTGATTTGGACTTTGTGTCTTTTTTTGTGAGTTTTTGGGCGATATGTCCTTTTTTCGGGGCACTATGAAATTTTAAATATTTACGCGTTATTACCTTAGGCGAAAAGACAAAATACTGATCTTAAATTAAAACTTCATAACTCTCAAAAACAACTTTCCCAACGCACAAGGCGTATTTCATAGTATAGGTACCCAAATCATACAACAAAAAAATTTTCATGGAGTTTTTTGGGCATTATGACAATTTCGATAAGACTTAACATCCAATCAATGTCCAGTCTATTGAGTGGGGTAAATTTTAGCATAGGCGCATATTGAGAAGCGACCGGAGCGTGTGACGTGACACAGCACAGCACGAATTTTTGTAAACAATATAAATCAATTGAACAGCGCATATTGATGAAGCGACGCGACATGACCTCACGCTCGTTTTACAAAATACGCGTGACACAGTGATTGCAATGCAACACAGTGTTCCTTGCAAGACTTTGCACGTGCACGTTTTTTATTTATTACCTGTCAACAAAAAATACAAACTGTCGGCTAAAATTGAAAAATAAAAAAAAAGTTTGCTTATTACGAAAACAATTATAGCTTTTTGTAAGTTTTTTTTTTTTATTTTTGAATAGTCCAGTTTATATTTCAGAGATCTCAGAGGAATCCGTATTCTCAGAAATATAAACACAATTCCTCACAAAAATTCCTAACTTTTGCTTTCAAAAATTGAGGAAGTTTTTTTTTTTTTGCAGTAAATTAAATAAGAAAAAAAGGAATAGAAAGTGTTTTTAAGGAATCTTGTTTATTTAATGCTCCTGCTCTTTCAAAGTGACAAAGGAAAATTGCTGAGCGCTCTGAAATATCAACTGACCAAATTAAAGATGACAGAAGAAAAATTTGAATTTTTGTATTATGTTCTTGTAGTATCTAGGTAGTGCTGGGGGATCGTGGGAAAAATCCCTTTTTGTGGGAATTTTAACCTCTAAAGGGAAAAAGGGAAAATCGACCCATTTTGTGGGAATTCTTTGATTTTTTAAATTTTACCCGGAAAAGAGCAAATCAACAAAATTATAATCAATTAATTCGAAACAAGTGAAAATAAAGTTCAGAATGATTTCTTAGAAGATCTTATAACACCTGATAAATTTCACAATAGGTACAAATCGCGATCGTGAATATACTAGGTACTATCAACGACTAGATATATATCTTTAGTGATTATTTCTACATTCGTGTTCAGTTATATATCTTTACAGCCGTATCTATAATAGAATCTTAAAGGCTTCTTAACTTTAAAATGCCTTTAAACAGCACATAATATGATATATTTGGAAATGTTTTAGGTTACCTTGTCGGCAGAGCCCTAATTTTCTGACCTTTTTCTCTTATTTGCGAGCATGGCGAAGTTGTTTATTGTTTTCCAATTTTTTTTTATTTATTAAATCTGTCACGAAACAGCTGTTTTTTAAAAAATGTAGATATATTTTGTTTTGATTGTACTAGATTCGTAAATTCTTTCACGTTACGTGACACAACCATTGATTAGTTAAGTACCTATGCATAATTGATTATAGATACGAATTTAAGCAACGTTGCTTAAATTCAAATTAAATATTTAAGCGAACTTAACTAATTTGCCTTTAAGAAACGTTTTAAGTAAATCTAATAAATATGGCTGTTTAGTGTTTAGAAAAAACATGATATATCCAGAAATAAATTGCTTCTTCACTTCCACAGTTAAAAAAGCATAAACGCTTGGACCGATTTGCTTCAAGTTTGGTACTTGTATGCACTAAATAATATACAGGGTGTCATCTACTTCGTGTAATACATTTTAGGGGGATGATTTTTGGGTCATTCTATAGGGCATTTTCTGAAAAGTTAATTTACAATGGAAAAAATTATTTAAAATAAAAGGATGTTTTGAGGGCTAATATTTTCATTTTTTTAGTAATTTTTTAAATCAAGTTGCTTTAAAAAGTTTCAAAAAAAATCATTTTCATTTTTAAAATTTTCGTCTTTTTGTTTTTTCATTTCTTAAAAATTCAAATTAAACATTATTTATGTGCTTTGTTGGTTTTTATTTTTTTTTATATTTTTCATTTTAAGTCCACTTTTCAACTTTTTTTCTGTGGGAAATAAAAAGGGAAAAAAGAAAATATTTGTGGGAAAAAAGGGAATTTACCGACTGCGTGGAGGGAATTCCGTTAAAAATGCCCCCCAGCACTGCTAGGTACTGATAATAATGTTTTCAAAAAAATATTGACACGAGACTCTTGATTCAATATTCGGATAACGACATGACACGTTTTTATTAATCGGGTCATGTCACACGCATCAGGTGACGTCGCACGTGCCAATCGCGTCTCAATATGCGCCTAGCCTTAGCATTGGGAAAGGAATAGTAACAAAGCTTTTATTCAACTCATTTAAATGTAACTACGCCAAATTTGAAGACAATTTGTTGATGGCTTGATTTTATTGGCAAAGAACTTAATTTTTCGAACTACCTACATTATGGCGCAAACATACAATTCAAATAGAACATACCACATCACAGTCTTATTTATTAACCCTTCCTTTCAAAATCTAACTTTTGAGAGCAACACAATTGGTATAGAAATTGGATTTTGGGGAAGTTATGAAACAAAGCTTCTTCTATACAAAAAAAACCTTAGAATTCTAAAGTGTATCTACCATGTCTACTCGTTTTGATTCATTGTTTATATCATTTGGAGAAACCCGTTCCCGTTCTTATACGTATAAAGTCTTATTCACCTCAATCTATAGAGTGCATCTTCTTATTTTTTTCGTTAAATGCAAAAATAATATACGTTTCCTGTTGTTTGCGAAATTTAGCCCAAAGCCCAACTAAAAATTCCAAACAAAATTCGTCATTGTTCGAAATAATTGTACATAGTCCATATAGTACACAATACATACTCATATGGATAGGTAGATATACTTCAGTTCAGTTTCAGTCACCGACCTCAATCTGCAAGTGGAAGAAGTGGGTTAATAAAGTCCACGTGAGGTTGAATATCGACTCACTTAGCCATCCATTCAGTCCAAAAATGTTTCCGAAACAGATGCCAATTTTATGCTGAAGCTGGGAGTACCTACTGCGGCAGTGACGACCAAGGCATAGTGGCACAGTTTCACTGAAAAAATAACCCATTTTTTGTTTTTCAATGGCCAAATTCGGTAGAGTGTGTCTGTTAACTTGAGAATTCGATGTTTTCATAATCTTGCCCCATACAGCCATACCCCCTCATAATCAATATAAGTTTTCTATATTTTTGTTGGCTAATTATTTATATACAATTTTTATTTAAAAAAATTATTTGAATTGTTGAATGCTTTCCTTGCGGCAAAATGCATTGCAAAGAAAATATTTTCAAAAAGAACAAAGAATATGGATTTTTATATTTTTTAGTGTTTCTCAAAAATTTTGCTATATATTTTATTTATTTATATATTTTTTTTATATATTTGGCTTAAAATCGTAAGAACTAATTCTATAAAGTGTGCTACTCATCTGGAAAAATCTCAGGACTCTTGGTCCGATCGATAAAAGAATGAAATGTGACTTTGTCCTATGAACGCTTTCGGTACTGGCAATTTGATTCGAATTCAAAGAAAATCTGCTCCACTGTTTAGTGTACAGTACCTATGCATACCTAAAATTTTTATTGAAGCACAAGTGGTATTCGATAAAAATATATTCATCCCGCCCGACATATTTTCATCAAAAATAGCAATTTTTAATTTCTGTTATTCCATCAGAATAAGATATTGATCTTTGAAAGTGCGGTACTGACAAGTAGAGTAGAAGCTGATGAATTTACGTATTTGTTAGATAATACAATTTTTGATCCGGAAACAAACCATACATTAGAAAAAAAAAGTGTTTAATATTTTCAATTTAAATTTAACCTTTAAGCACAAAGGAGATTCTCTGCCAACAAATTGCAAAAAAACTTTTCTTTTTTTAATTTTCCTGAACTTGTCTCAAGGCTATAAAGAATTGAATTCGATTTTTCAACGACAAAAAAAAGCCGTAACAGAAGCAGAGCAATTTACTGCAATTTCGATGTACACAGTATTTACATATGTATATATCTACCATTATAGTTCTGGGAAAGTTTAAACTTTTGTTTGGAACAATTTTAATGTCTTTTGAACTCCTTATTGAAAAAGGATGGGTATTTTATTGCCAAAAGCTAAAAACAAAGAAAATTGTAAAATGTTTTAAGTACCAAGCCCCACGTATATATATATCTACATAACATATATGTAAGCATTTCCTTATGTGCTCTAGATTTTAAAATGTGGGTAGGTAAGGTACCCAAATTGTTCAATACATATATAGGAAAATATGCCATTGGTTCTTGAAAATAAATAAATAGAATTGAGGAATGTGGTAAATCTTAAACAAGGAAGAGTTTACAGTATTGGTAGTTTAGTACCTACTACACGGATGTAAAAATCTCTGAAAATCCGAGAAATCTCTTTCTTATATCCAAGTTTTCCCAATATCTATTATAGAAACAGCGGATACCTAAAGAAATAAAATTTCCTAAGTACCTAAGCAACGCGGATATAAAAATGAGAATTTTTCAAATAGAAAAACTGAAACAAGCACAAAAAAACATACCAAATGCAAATTTCATACTACATAATATTAATAGAGTATTTGTGTGCTTTTCAAACAGTTTCTAACCTCCAACCCGGGTGGCCACCGTGGAGGATTTCGGCCGAAAACCCCTCTTAAATAAGTTAGCGGAATGCAGCCCAAACAAAACAAACAAAAGTTATAACAACAAAAACAACAACCCAAACGAAAATATTGTGAACAAAAAACGATTATACGTGTGAACGTGGCAACACTAAAACACTTCAATCAACAGAAAAATTTACAGAACTAGAAAACGCCCTGGATAACATAAAGTGGGATATTGTGACAAGGCGAAAGCATACAAAAACTCAGCAACGGAAATATATTCTCATACTATGGAACTAAAAATGGTCTTTATGGCGTCGGTTACCTGATAAAAAAAGATCCGAAAAATAGTATTCAAGAAATTAAAGGATCTAGCGATAGAGTAATTGGAATAAAAGTAAAAATAGGAAATTGTTACATATCGATAATACAAGTTTATTCACCAACTACCACAGCAACTGACGAAGAAATGAATTGCTTCTATAACACATTAGATTTAGCAATAGCACATTTTAAAACAGAAATATTACTAACAATTGAAGATTCCAATGCTAAAATCGGTTTCAAGAAGAACGGAGAAGAAGCAATTATGGGAGAAAATGGCTACGGCAAACGTAATTTAAGAGGAAGCCGTCTTATTCAATACATTTGGTAACAAAAAATTATAATCGGAAATTCACTATTAAAAAAAAAAAAAAAAACGCAAAATCAATGGACCTGGATTACAACGGACCAAAAACACAGAAATTAAATAGACTTTATTTTAACCAATAAAAAATCAGTTCTTAAAGATGTATCGGTTCTAAATAACTTCCAATTCGAGTCGAACCATCGTTTAGTACGTACCGAATTAACGATCAACCATAAGACGAGGCAGCTACATAAAACCACCCGAAAAGCTGTATCTAAATCACTAAATACCGAGGCTATCGTCAGCTATAACAACGATTTGCAACAACAATATCAAATTCTATTAACAATGAGTGAACCGACCCAAATAGCGTACAATAAAATAGAAAGAACTCTCAAAGAATCAGCAGATAGATATATTCTCACAGCTATATCTCAAAAACAACAAAAACTATTGAACGAAACTCTAGGTTTTATAATACTCCGGGAACGTCTTAGAAGGAAGACAAACCTAACTGAGCAGGAAAGAGACGATCTAAAACGCATACGGAAGGAAATCAAGAAAAAATCGCAACAAGATATCAAAAACTTCAATGCGAACATTTTAAAATCAGTTATTGAAGAAACAAAATCTGTTAAAAGAGCTAAGAATGCAATTCAAGAGTACAAACCATGGATAACTGCAATGTTAGAGAATGGTAAAAAAAATTCATGACAGAAAAAACATCAACCAAATCCTCGCCCGAGAAATGTTTTGTCGTAAACGCCAAAATGAACTTTTTTAAAGTGGGTATGCAGTACTATGTTTTCGAAGGTCCTCTTTCCATTTCTGTGATCAGATTTCGCCTATCAATTACTGTTACCGAGATACTCAGTATGCATTTTATCGTATATCCACATAATAACCCAAACCCATCCCTTAGTTTTGTTTTGTCGTATACGCCACATTTTGGCATATACGACAAAATATCCATGTATTTTTGGTATATTTTTTGTTTAACTCTGTTTTGTCGTACGTGTATAGGCTTAACAAACAACGCCCAAAATTTCAAATAAAACCGAAGAATTATTTCGGCGTACGCGTTACGTATCATAAAAATGCAAAAAACATGAAAGTAAAGGCGACTTTTAGAGTTTACGCCGGCCGACGCACAGTGTGGGATTCTGGCAATCTAGCGGAATTTTATTATAAAAATCATTAGCATGAACCAAAGAAAAAATTGGTTTAATATATAGCTAACTAATACCTCCCTATAAGCAAGTATACCAAAATTTTTAGGTGGAGAGCTTGTTTTACTGAGAGAATTGATTTTAAAGTGAGAGTTTGTGATTTATTTGAGTCAAGTTTGCGGTGCGAAGGTGTTCGGGGTTTTTCACTTTTAAACGTCTTTTGTGAGTCTTAACTAAAGTTTTTATTTTTTATTTATTTAATACAATATAAGAGAATAAGAAAATGAGTAAAATTATATTTAAAAGGGTGTTCAGTTTTTTGTTGTTGTGTTCTTAATTAAAAAAAAAAGTGTTTTTTTTGTTAATTTTTAAATTTATTGGAGAAAATTTTAATGTATTCAGGGTTATTCAGGAAGGAAACTATATACGTCTTAAAGGCTGACATTTCACCTTTCATATTGCGTTTTAAGTTGCTGCGCATATCTCGCACTTGAAAAATTTGCTAATTTTTCTAAACGCTTACCGTCCAAAAAATCATGTTCTGTTTTTCTTTTTCTAATATTATTTGTTCTTATATTTTTTTTAACTTTGAGAAATGTGTTCTCTCTTTGCAAACACAATATTAGAGAGAGATATTTTGCATACATATACTATATATGTATGTATGTACTTATATATTACAACTTACAGGGTGTTTCATGTTTTAATCAATATATATTTATTACATAAATTTAACATTTTACTTTAAAAAAATATGCATTAATAAAATAAACATAATATCAAATTGATGTATTTTGTATACATTTATTATATATGTATTACAACTTACAGGGTGTTTCAGTCAATTATTTATTTAATACAAAAATTTAACATGTTACTTAAAAAAAATATTTTTTTATAAAATAATACTAATAATAAATAAAAAAGCAATACAAATTTACAGGGTGTTTTTCAAATTTAAATACAAATTTAAATATCGCGAACTATTCACGAGAAAAACATTCAGTTTGGAAAGAATGTTAGATCTTTTTAACAGGCTTTTGATATTTTCAGACCCTTTCTTAGCAAGTCTAAGGTGCATTCCGAAAAGAAAAAAAAAGTGCAATTGAACAAGAAATTTTGGAGCTTCTTGATGTTCCATCTTAAATTAAAAAATCTGTTAATGTACTTTTTATTGTTATTAAATGTATTAAATGCTGGTGTCGATTTATTTATTACATTTATATTTATGGCAATTAAAAATAAGACATAAAAATAAAACCTATTGTTTCAGATAAATTTAGATATGTTAATATATATAAAATACTTGCTTTATTTAATTTTCTGTTTACTTTTTTTGAATTTAGGAGAAAAAAGTATATAAACAGTTCAACATGCGACATACTATTAATATTTTTCTTGTTGGTAAGGTTAAAACCCTCCCGCCCCCCTTGCCACACATTTTGACCTATTCCAATTGTAATTTATTTTAACATTGAAAATGTTTATAGGATCGTTTTGACAGAGTTGTGGTGTTACTAAAATGATTAAATGAAATAAATTCAATAAATCAGAAATGAACTCCAGCGTATAGGCCATCACAACGAAATTTTTGGTTGGTGTTACTAAAGAAATGACCGAAATGATTGAAATGAACACATGAACGTAGAATATGAAAAATGAACTCCAGCGTATAGGAGGACAACTATCAAATTTTTGGTTGGTGTTACTAAAACATTACTAGAATGATGAAAATAAACAAACGAACACAAGCGATGAATTACAGCAGGCCGCAGGCGTAGGCAATAGGTATACGGGGAAAAAACGAAGAAATGTCGTCGTCGACCAGTGATGGAAATCGGCTTTTGCCAATAGTACTGAAAGCAGAAAAAAAATAGTACTGAAAATGAACAAATAGTACCGAAAATTTTCCAATCGTGAATTCTATAGGAATTTAATATTTTATTGGACGTTATCATCATTAGAGAAAATATGGTTTGAGTATTCAGCCATCGACCCCTTGCAACCATCTCGATTTTGAAATCAACAATGCAGCATTTTCGTACTTATGTCAGAAAACAAGTTTATATTTTGTCAAAAATTCAAGAAAATCTGAAATTTATCTTTGGTAAAATTTGTCTAGCATTCTGCAAACGAGGTGCAACAGCGCATGCATGGGCCAGATACATTCCAAATGAAAAAATAAGGTTAATTTCTAATCAATATTTTTGACAACTTTATTTAAGGGCGATACAAAGTACGCCAGGCTCGCCGCTAGTACATTTTAAATGTATATGTCAAAAAATTCTGAAAAATCTAACGTTTAATAAATAATTTGAGATAAATCAGAATCATATTAGGTATGTTGTTGAATATTTTTGGAAAGATAATAGAATATTTGACCCATGTTTGAGGAATATTTGGTTTACTTATTTTTTCGCGGAAAGATTTTTTTTTTAAACATAAGTAATTTTTCGGAAGAAAATTTTTACAGTTTTTTTTATCTACCTACATACTTTTTTCATATTTGGAATTATTGAGTGAAAATTCAAATTTCATAAAACGTTCACATGTTTTTAGGACAAAAATGATCCCTGGGATCATTTAAAAAAAAAAAATGCATGGAGGAAAGTTCTATCTTCCCTCTTTTTTAGTTCTTGAGAAATTAAAAACAAACTTTTTATTTTATGAAATAAAAGATAAAAACTTTTATAAATTATAAATATAAATATTTATTTATTCAAACTATGTCACAACTTTTGTTTTTTCATATTATTTTCGACGCGTTTTGGAGGTCAAAGTTTCATTTCCATTTTGAAGATGGAACTTTTTATGATATAAAATCGAACCTGACGATGGAACTTTGACTTCCGAAACATGTCAAAAATAATCAGCCCTATCGAGGTATCCGTTCAGAAGAAAATTTTCTCCGATTTGTTTGAAATCGGAGAATTTTCAATCGAGGTATCCGTTCCGATATAGCACATATGTAATTGGGTTTTTAAATATTTTTTTTCGATTTTCATACAAACTGACTCAGCTTGTTTAAAAAAACTTAAAAAAAATTGATTATTTTCCTTAATTTTTTAGATACGAAAAAATATTTTTTTATTATTTATGCAAAACTGAGGCAAGTTCCTACCGCACCAAACATCTGCATTCGAAAGGTATCTACCTACATTTTTGAATTTTTCGATCATCTTAATTGAAATTTGTATGAAAATCTCGAATGAATTTCATCGGACTTACGCCAAACTAGCAATTGAGAGATGCGTTAAACCCAGTTAATGAAAATTTTAGAATTGGACTTTTGCCAGTAGTTGAAATAGTACTGAATGTTGAAAAGTGGTACTTGCGTACTGAGAAAATTAAATAGTACAAAATTCAGTACAATAGTAAGCCCTTTTCCAACCGTGTCGTCGACAGACAGACAAGCTTCAGTGGAAGAAGTACAACACAACCAACAAAAGTAAAGTGTATCTATAGGTACGTTGCCAGATTTTTGTATGTAGTGTAGGTATATATGTATATGCTATTCATCAACATAATTATGGAGGTAGCTAGGTTGCGATTTTTTGAAATTGAAAATAGGTATTTATTTTTATTCGATACAGAATACAATTCGGTCCTATAAGAAAGGCCAGTGATGCAGTTGAGTGTGAAAGCCGGAGTTAAGCTTTCTTGAAATCGATTCATGTAGGTATGTAATATGTAGTACAACCAAAAATATGCTATATCATACTTTTTTAGTAACACTATTAAGACGAGACTAGAACTAAATTAGAAATCCGTTTTATAAGTAAATGCATATTTTTGTATATTTACGATTTACGTGCATATTTTGGCATGCCAATTTTTTAAGGTATGTATATTTTTCATAAAAAAAACATAGTTTGTTCAGTTATTATTATAATTTATTGTATTGTTCATACTAGAATGTCAGTTTATTAGACTTGACCATTCTTTATTGCGTCAATTTCATTGAATTTTTGAAAAACAAACAACTACAACTTAAAGGCGCTACCTACCACCAATCGTTTAGGAATTAATTTTAGGTATTTTAATTTGTTTTATTTTTGTTTGGCTGGAGATATAGCTATTTCAGGGGGTGCCAAGTCCTATCATCAGTCTCCTTTTAGTGATCCTGAGCTTTAATCCAATTTAATTGTGAACAAATTTCTACATGCACACCATGAGGTTTGAACCCATTGCCCAGTCTTCGAAATTGTATGCACTACGCATTCCACTAGGTAGTTATGACCACTGACGTCACTGGTCGAGATGTGCCTTTAATGCATTTGGAGCATCAGCATTTCTATAATTTGTTCTGTATCTTCTAATGTTTATAAAATAAATAATAAAGCTCTATAGGGCAGCATTACCAGCATTATAGCATAGCCAAAAAATTAAAACCTAACTTCAGGTTATGTCGAAAAAATTCGAATTACGGAAATTTGCATGGGTTGGATTTTTTTTTTTTTTTTTTTTTTTTTGAGAAAATTAACCTTTTTTTGAGTTGGTTAAATTGACTCGAACGATTTTATTTCAATTTTGTAATCTAGTGCTCCTAAATAAATTAAATTTAATTCGAAATAAAATTTTGATGTTTCTGCGTATACAGATTCACCCCACTATCGTCAAAAATTAATCTTCGGATAAAATTTAACGCGATTTTAACCCAATTCGGACACGGCCTAAACAATAATATGTATAGATAGGTTTTGAAAATTTAGAAAATATTGACCCAAAATAAAAAAAAACATGTTCCCAGTAATTCTGACTTTTTAACATTTCTTTCGTTGAAAGGTACCAAAATTTTTGTTAGCCACGAGAACAAACTTGTGTAAATTTTGTTTTTTTTATTTTTGATGCAATTAATGTCTTAAATAAATCCATGTGAATGAATTTAAACGTCTCACCATCTTAAAAAACATGCATGTACTTGTACCTATTTTAAATAGGATTTAATGGCTTTTAGCGATAAAGCAAAATTTGTTCGACAATCTTGCTTGTACACTACCTATTTTTTTTTTTTTTTTTTTTTAGATTTATGTCGTCCTTTTTAGTGCAGTTTTTAAACATGCAGGTATACAATCCTACTTAGAATATATTTTTACAAGCAAAATTAAGCATACTAGTATCCTCCCGTGGCCGAAACTCGGCGAACAAAAACTGAAACACTCTAGGAAAGAGAAAAATTTTAAATTTGTTTTAAAATATTGAAGGAAAAAAAACTTTTTTTTTTTTAATATGCAGTGTTCGACAGTTAAAAAACAAAAATGACCAACAGTGTGTAAATGCGTCTATAAAGTAGATTCTGCACATCTCCGCAATTGTGGCTTTTCAACCATATAAAATTTTAACTTTAAAGATTTTTTCGGAACTTACCGCGTTATTTAACGTGGTAAGTTCCGAAAAAATCTGTAAAGTTAAAATGATTAATGTCCGCGAAAAGAATAGTTTAAAGTTTTATACATATAAAATTTTTCGAAATCGGTCAAATATTTTTCGAGAAAATGGTACCACAAAATTTATTTTAGCCTATTTATTAAGCAATATTTTTAGGGCATAATAATCATTTTTTTTGGAGCATAATATAATAATTTATTAAGGGCATATATGTATGTAATTGATTTTTAAGGTCATAATTATAAGCGCTTAAAACTGTTTTTAGGGCATATTTGTGTTTGCACTAATAGGTACATATTTATGAGTTTTGATATCAGATCTTAAAAAAAGGATTTTTTTGGTTGAACAGGAAAGTT
This sequence comes from Epistrophella euchroma, assembly GCA_947049315.1. Lineage (NCBI taxonomy): Eukaryota > Metazoa > Arthropoda > Insecta > Diptera > Syrphidae > Epistrophella > Epistrophella euchroma. The sequence continues at coordinate 131,108,414 of OX346246.1, forward strand.
GATATGGGTTAGTTAAAGAAAATTAACAAGATTTATTTTTTGCAAAATGGAAAGTGACATTAAATACATAATGTGCATAAAGGTACCTAGAAACTTCAGAACCTATAATGGTGTCTGAAACGGCTTATTACGTTTTAATTAATTTAAATTGAAAAGATTAGCCAGGTGTCATTTTCAATGTCCCCATGGTTACTCTATGAGTGAAATCTGTAAATTTTTTTAACATTACATCTGAGCATAATTTGTTGTAAATAGTTATCAAAAAACCAACCCAAGTTTTGTTTTATGCGTGGTAGTGATTTTCAGAAAATTAACATTTTTTCATATGAGAGATCGGTCACTTCAAAGCTCGTTTTAAAAAAACTTTAAAGAGATATGACAAAAATTTAAGTTATATTTGATTTTACGAGCCATATATATTATATAAGCAAAAAAATATATAAGAAAAAGTTTAATGCACGAGCGCTATTAATTTAATTCCGCTAGATTTCTAAATTCCCACACTGTGCGACGCCTCACCGACATTAAACAGACCTCATCCGCAAGCCCGCGACACTGTCACGACTGAGCGCAACCAAAAAATGCCTGACTGTGACTTGAAGTGCATAGTCCCCTTTCACACAGGGCAACTGAGTTGCCGGCAACAATTAGTTCATAGGCGAGAAGGGCAGGAAGAAAGAGGGGAAAATGAAATCTCCCCGGTCAACAAATTCAGGAGATTTTTTTGACGTTTCTCTTCACACTACGTTTGTGTGCGTTCCACCAAGGTAGTTTAAAAGGAAAATAAAGCAAATCTCCGGGTTTTTGTTGCTTGCGTGTGAAAGGTACAAGAGATTGTTAAGGAGATTTAAAGAAAACGTCAAAAAAATCACCAGCAACTAGTATCTACGTGTGAAAGGGGACCTACCTGCATTATTGTTGTCTGTCTCGTGGGTGTCGCCGGTTAGCATCGACGACGCACCGTCACGGACGTCGCGAACGGTCGGTTAATTTTTTTTTGTTAACTAATATATTGTTATTGGTCTTATTAATTAGATTTTTGGCTATTTAAACTATGTCTAAGTATTTTGAAACATTCGGAAATATGCTTTTTTAATAAAAAAAAATATTGCATTTCTCTATTTTTAGACAATAGATTACGTTGTCTAAAGCAAGATAAAAAGATAGATTACCTTAGCAAAAATTAGAAAGGTTTTTTAAAAACTAGGACGGCTGTCTAAAGTTAGACAATGTTTATTAATAAGACCCTATATGTATAAACTGTGATTCGCATAAGGTGCATAAGGTGTTACAAAAGCTAAAACATGCAGGATAGGCTGAGACAAGAAAAAAGAATCATATTGAAGGGGATTCTATTCCCCACCCCCCTCCCCCCGTTTATCCGGGAGGGGCAGTTTTTCTAAAAAGAACTGACGTAAAACAGCAAAAAAAATTGTAAAATACAGTGGTAGAACTTAAAATGTCATGCGCTATCCCTTTTTGGAAAGCCAGATACATATCTGTATATGTTAGTGAATAAAATTAGCAAAATTAATTTTTAAACTTAAAGTTAAAAAAAAAAATTTTAAGATATTTTGTTCAAAATTAATTAATATTTATATAGACTAGCTGGCCCGACCTGGCTTCGCACGGGTAGAAAATCGTAAGAAAATAGCAAAATAAATTGATACATAATTATACGATATGTAGTTAATGTCAATAACTTCAAAGTCGAAATTTTATGTAATTTTTTGTAGATGTTGGGACATGAGCAGGGATCTGGCTTTATGATTAATTTGCCTTATACTTTAAAAGTTTGCTTGTATTGAGCTGTAACGATTTCAGCTCCAAAAGACGTCATTTGGAAGCATGAGTTGTATTTCCTGATGTTTGATAAGAAATGTTTTGATTCGGCAAGCAAAGTTTTAAGGGCTTTGGCAGTTCTTCAAGTTGAGGCAGTTTAATATTTCCGGAAGCGCAACACATTCCTATCGTTTCTCCATTAAATTTTAATGCTTTGCAATGAGGACACACTTCAGTCATATAGTGCCGATGATAACATTCAGGTCGCTCTGCTGCTTCTTCGGCACGTATTTAAGCCATTCTTTGGCATGAAACTTGCACGAAAAACTCGCATGCAACTTGCATGAAAAATTTGAATGTAACTTGCATGAAAAACTTGCATGAAAAACTTCATGCAACTTGTATGAAAAACTTGCATGCAACTTGCATGAAAAATTTGCATGCAACTTGCATGAAAAACTTGCATGCAACTTGCATGAAAAACTTGCATGCAACTTGCATGAAAAACTTGCATGCAACTTGCATGAAAAACTTGCATGCAAATTGCATGAAAAACTTGCATGCAACTCAAATGAAAAACTTGCATGCAACTTGCATGAAAAACTTGCATGAAAAACTTGCATGAAAAACTTACATGCAACTTGCATGAAAAACTTGCATGCAACTTGCATGAAAAACTTGCATGCAACTTGCATGAAAAACTTGCATGCAACTTGCATGAAAAACTTGCATGCAACTTGCATGAAAAACTTGCATGCAACTTGCACGAAAAACTTGCATGCAACTTTCATGAAAAACTTGCATGCAACTTGCATGCAACTTGCACGAAAAACTTGCATGCAACTTTCATGAAAAACTTGCATGCAACTTGCATGAAAAACTTGCATGCAACTTGCATGCAAGTTGCATGCAAGCTTTTCATGCAAGTTGCATGCAAGTCTTTCATGCAAGTTTTTCATGCAAGTTGCATGCAAGTTTTTCATGCAAGTTGCATGCAAGTTTTTCATGCAAGTTGCATGCAAGTTTTACACTCAAGTTACATGCAAGTTTTTCATGCAAGTTGCATGCAAGTTTTCCATGCAAGTTGCATGCAAGTTTTCCATGCAAGTTGCATGCAAGTTGCATGCAAGTTTTTCATGCAAGTTGCATGCAAGTTTTTCATGCAAGTTGCATGCAAGTTTTTCATGCAAGTTGCATGCAAGTTTTTCTTGCAAGTTTTTCATGCAAGTTGCATGCAAGTTTTTCATGCAAGTTGCATGCAAGTCTTTCATGCAAGTTTTTCATGCAAGTTACATGCAAGTTTTTCATGCAAGTTGCATGCAAGTTTTTCATGCAAGTTGCATGCAAGTTTTTCATGCAAGTTGCATGCAAGTTTTTCATGCAAGTTGCATGCAAGTTTTTCATGCAAGTTGCATGCAAGTTTTACACTCAAGTTACATGCAAGTTTTTCATGCAAGTTGCATGCAAGTTTTCCATGCAAGTTGCATGCAAGTTTTCCATGCAAGTTGCATGCAAGTTGCATGCAAGTTTTTCATGCAAGTTGCATGCAAGTTTTTCATGCAAGTTGCATGCAAGTTTTTCATGCAAGTTGCATGCAAGTTTTTCATGCAAGTTGCATGCAAGTTTTTCATGCAAGTTTTAAGTTTTTAAGTTTCACGTTTGAATAAAAAAGAAACAAACCGATAGAATTTCATGCAAGTTGCATGCAAGTTTTTCATTCAAGTTGCATGCAAGTTTTTCATGCAAGTTTTTCATGCAAGTTGCATGCTAGTTTTTCATGCAAGTTGCATGCAAGTTTTTCATGCAAGTTTTTCATGCAAGTTGCATGCAACTTGCATGAAATTCTATCGGTTTGTTTCTTTTTTATTCAAACGTGAAACTTAAAATGCGATTTCCCAAAAATGCTCAAATGATACGACAAAACTATTCTCGGGCGACGAAATAGCTACGAATTTTTATAACAAACTATATTTAAAGCAAACAACCGATAGTCAAGTTCAATTTATTAATATACAACAAGAAAACAGCGAAGAAGAATTCCAACCATTTATAAAAAGCGAAGTAGAAAAAGCAATAGATAGCATGAAGAACGATAAATGCAAAGGAAACGATGGGATCGTAGCCGAATATCTCAAGTTCGGAAAATTTTCATTGGCCAACTGATTGACAGTTATTTTCAACCAAGTTTTGGTCACAGAGGAAGTCCTAACCCAGTGGACAAAATTTGAGATAATACTCATACACAAAAAAGGAAACAAACTGGGTATCAACAACTACCGACCTATTAGTATAATATCTTCTATTTATAAGGTTTTTGCGAAGTGTATTTTCGAGAGAATGAAGGCCATCCTTGATTTAACTCAGCCTTATGAAAAAGCCAGGGTTTAGAGCAGCTTTTTCTACAATAGATCATTTACAAACAGTTAACCAAATAATAGAAAAATGCAAAGAGTATAACATAATTGTATAATTTGCTTTCATCGATACGGTCGAACAGAGTTTTATATGGAAGGCACTTTTAGACCAAATAGGAAAAATAGTTCGAGTCTTAAAGGATATGTACGACAAGAGCACTGCACGCATAAAGACCGAATTTATCGGACCAGAATTTAAAATTTCCAGAGGTGTAAGACAAGGAGATCGTCTTTCACCAGCGTTTTTTTCCGCAGCTCTCGAAGAGGTATTAAGAAAGCTATAGACTGGGAGGACAAAGGATTAATGATAAATATCTTTCAAATCTTCGATTTGCAGATGACATTATAATAATCTCAAACACCAGTGAAGAGCTTCAAACTATGCTCAACGAATTAAATGCAAAAGTATTGGCCTAGCAACAAATCAGCAAAAAACTAAAATCATGACAAATGGTTATGAAAATGCAATAAATGTTGATAATAAATCATTTGAGTACGTTGAGGACTATACATACCTTGGTCAAATTATCTCATTCAAGGACAGAGAAATGAAGAATATAGAACATCGAATGACAAGCGCCTGGAGACAATTCTGGAATGTGAAGCATTTACTCGATTTAAATATTTCGAATAAAATTAATAAATATGGTGTTCGACTCAACAGTCCTCCCAGTTTTGACATACGGGTGCCAAATATGGCAACTTTCTTAAACCGCTGAAACTAAACTCCGATCGTGTGAAAGAGCAATGGAGAGAGCAACTTTAAACAGCAACTTTCAACAGAATGGGTGCCAATAGATGGAAAGAGAAATGTGGGTGGACAATTCAAACGCTGGAAGGACGATATCCGGGCTACATGTCCATTCTACATTATATTGTCGAGAAGCACTTTATAGAGGAAGATGGAGAAGTCTGGGGGAGGCTTTTACTCAAAACATATAAGACATATTTAAATTTAGATTGAAAGATCAATGCAAAAAAAAAAAAAGCCGACTTGAAACTGGCAAAACAAAAAAAATTCAGGACGAAATTTACTATATAATATTATGTATGTTTATTAGGGTGTCCGTTATTTTCCAAACATTTTTTTTTTGATCGACCACCCACTTAATCGAAAGTTTATGCGCTACGATGTACAATGTATTGACCAACAAAAATGTTGTCCGAGGTCATTAACCCATGCCTCTAAAGCTATACATTTCCCATGCAAATTTGTATGGAGATTTTCCACTTTTTACCTTTAATTTTTTTCCTCCCGAACCAATTGTTTATCAATTATTCCTTTAAAAAACCACATCCACATCAAATTTATGTAAAAACAAAAAATTATAATTTATTTCGAATTTTAAAAAGTTCACGTATGTATTTGTACTTTTTACCTTTTATGGTGCGTTCACAAGATTTTTTTTCTGGCCCCTGGTGAAACTAGGGGTGTTTTTGATTTCAGACCACATCATTATATGCAAAGAAATATGAGACTTGTTTTTTTGGAAAATTTTATAGCCAGCGCAGTAGAAAATCCCTCGTTTAGTGTAATATCACTCAAAAGCAAACATACAAACATTACACGCGGCAAAAAAAACTACTTTTGTGCTGTCTTATTCATTTACATTTAATTGCTTTGGCTGTTGTTTACAAAGTTTTTATACTTGAAATTTTTTTATTAAAAAACTTACCAGTAAGTTTTCTATCTACAAAATATGAATTTAGATGATATAGCAACACTAAAAAAAGATTAAAAATCGTTAAGTATCAAAAAAGGTAAAAAGTAAAAATATGATATTTAAAAATAAAACGAAATGAATAAAAAAAACTTTCACATAGATTTTTAAATGTGGTTTTTAAAAGAACTATTGATATGCAAAAATAAATGAACAAAATTAAAATAAATGTCTTAGTTGAAGAAAAAAAAAATACTAAACTTAAAAAAAACGGGGAAGAAATTGAAGATTTAATAATTTAAAAAATTAAAAGAAATTATAAGTTTTTTTTTTCCAGATTTTTTTTATTTTTTTTTTTAAATAATAATGCTCTTAGTATTATTTTATAAAAATCAAAAAACAAAATTAGAATAACTTGATGTGGTTCTTTAAAGGAAAAACAATAACATGAAAAAAAAAAATAAGAATAGCTACATTATTATTTTGTATTGTATTACTTATACTAGAATGTCAGTTTATTAGACTTGGCCATTCTTTATTCCGTCAATTTCTTAAATTTTTGAACAACGTACTACGAATTTTAGTCTATCAAAATACACCATAAAATTGGATTAAAGCTCAGCACCACCAAAAGGAGACGACTGATGATAGGGCTTGGCACCCCTTGAAATAGCTACATATATCTCGAGCCAAATAAAAATAAAACGAATTAAAAATAAATTAATTCGTAAACAATTGGTGGTAGCGCCTTGAAGTTGTTGTTGTTGTTGTAGAGGGACGGGTTAATGACCGCAGACAAATTTTTTTTGGATCAATAAATTTTTCGTAGCACATGTTTAAGTGGGTGGTCGATCCAAAAAAAAAGGGTTTGGGACATAACGGATACCCTAATGTTTATAACTACTTAAATGAGCAACATGTTAAAAGAATGTATTAGATTTTTAATGCAATAAATTATTTATAATTTTTTGCAATGCTTTTCTTGAGATTTATGCAGTAGCGTAGGTATTTATGTTTTCTGCCAGCCACCCTGGGCTATTTGAAATCTGTCAAACTGTCACCTCCTGTTCTCACAAAAGTTTTGTCACATCTTTGACATAAAATATTTATCAAAAAAAAAAAATCAACAAACAATATCACATGAGTTGCACCTTCACTGTTCGGATACTCTTGTAAGGTTGTTGTATGTCTCGAGAGAATTCCAAACCGCGTCTTCATTTTTTTAAAGTAGAAAAAAAAAATTCATCAAAATAGCTTTTTAAATCAACCAACCTGAGACATGCGAAAATAAAAACTGAAGATAATGTTAATGCATTAAAGATTCAATAAAAAAAAAAAAAAGTGCGTATACGCCCGAGTGGACCTCTATTTTAATTGAATGAATTTCATCTCTTTATTTTGTATAATCCTTGCTGGTCCATCGCCTTAAGGCTCTTCCTTTGAAATAACTTTTGTACTTTCTGCTTTCGTCATTTTTTCAAGTAGAAATCAACGTCAAAAAATATTGACGTTAATCGAAATGAAAATATGAATATCCCGCCCCTACGGAAAATCCCTTACTACACCAATGCCACATTCATTGTATTTTTTTTATTACAAAAAGCAAGATGTTTCGTTATATACAGGTAAATGGTAATTTTATGCAATTTTTCAATTTATTAAACAAAAATATGTCTTAAAATTCAACAAAAACAATAATACTTCCGGTAAAGAAAAAGTACTCATTAAAGTCATGAAAACCATCAATAAACCACTGTCAACATTCAAGTGCAATCAAATTCGGTTGCATTTTAATAAAGATTTTTCAATGAAAACTCTTCAAGAATGATGACTTTCGTTTTTAATTTTATTTTTCACTTGAAACCCTTCTGATATCAGATATGTATGTAGGTACATATGTATATGAGAGTTATATATTTTCTTCCTCAACTTTTTTTTGTTTTAATTTTCAAAGTTCGTAAACCTCTCCTTCTTGTCAAACGATCATGTTATTTAATTAAATTTATTCTTTCCAACAGAGACCAGAGAAGCTCTCTTCCTAATTGCATATGATTGCAGAAGAACCACCCCTTGCATGGAAAATACACACTTCTTCTTGTTTTTTTTAATTTTTTATTCTTTTTTTTTATTTTAATGACCGCGCTTTTTAGTCCTAAGGGAATCTTTTTTAACAACACGGGGTGTAAAACAAAAAAAGGTAGAACTATATTTCACAACAAATAATAATATAACAAGAAATCTTAAGCGACTCTGCATGAAATTAGAGTGCACTGCTGGTCGTTTGCAATTGCTCTCAGAGCGGAAAGAATTCAAATTGCATATTTACCTTTAGAAGTCGTATAGATGACTATAAAATTCTTTTATGTTTTATTTTATAATTAAGAACTAAAATTTCGTTAAACTTTGCAATACAAATAGAAAATGGAAGACTTGAAACAGAGAGAAATGAATTTTAATTTTTCAAAAAAAAAAAAATTCAATCAATTAAAATTGAATGCTTTTATGTTGCAATATATTTTTATGCGAAACCAATACTTACTCTATTGAACAATTTTATATTGCATAATAAAAGGAAAAGTCCTTTTGCACTCCTAACTTTCAAGTTTCAACCCTGACAATTTACCTCCTAAACAGTTTAAACTTTTGAAATTAACAGGGTGATTTGCATGAGTTGTGAAAAAAGCTAGAGCGTAAAGGAACAAAAATTAGATTCAGAAAATCTTTTATTTTTTAATTTAACAATTAATTTTTTGATTGTTAATTTGGCACGAGTACGATAACTCAGGCTCCAAAAATTGATAGAGAAATCAATAACAAGCATTTTTTTAATAAAGGGGCAATACAAAAATGACTTAAAATGAAAAAAAAAAATTATTTTAAAACAACAGCATCACCTACAATGAAGTACTATATTGCATTTAAAAGCCAGAAATCTGTTCTTAAATCCTATATTTAAATTAAATTATTTAAGGCAATAGTTTTTTAAAAATTCGCATGCAAACTCAAAATTTTGATAAAAAAAATTAAAAAAAAAAAGTTTGGACTAATTTGTTTCAAAATTGTGAAATAAAGTGCTAATTTGGCTTTTTGTCATCAATGCGTATATCAATTCTAAATAGATTCTGAGAAAATTGGAAATTACTAAAACTACTTTATTATGAGATTTTTGTTTTTTGTTGTTGCTTACATATACAGTGTTAACACCCAGCATTACGGCGTATAAACAGTGAGGTTTGTAAGGGGGGGGGGGGGGGGGGCAGCAACCCCCCTGCTTGGCCCACTATAGGATTTGGAGTAGGTGCAAGTTTGGGTGTATGCAAAGTTTTTTTTGCATTTAAAGAATCTGTTTATGTATAAACAGTGGGGTAGGATTTACCGGTAAATTCTAGAATTTCATTATTTCGGCTTTTAACGGTAACATACATATAAATATATGTACGTGGCTCAAAGTTGCACATTTAAAATTTTCATGTCTGAAAATGTAATGCATTTTAAAAAATTCATATTACCTACATAGGTGCTATTGTACGACTGCAACAAATTTATATAATTTCTTAATATGTAAGTATGTTGAGCAAATTTTGAAAGTCAGTAAAAAATTGTCAATGGTCGTTTTTTCTAATATCAATTTATGTTCGGAACTGACTTTAACTTTCTAATCCGACCGAATTTATTTTTTATATCCTTATAAATGAAATATTTCATAATAATGTTCTTTTTTAAGTTACAAAATAGTGTCCGGCAAGGTTTTAGCAACGTCAGACACCTGCCATACGGGTTAATAAATATTGCAAATAGTTTGTAGAACCGGATGAGATAAAAATTAAGACTGTTAAAAGAAAATATTTTGAGCTAGCTTTGTGTATTGCGTGGAAAGGTTTTCTCATTGAAAAAAGTAGTTTTCGTAATTTTCAATTTTCTCAAAAATCATAAGATTTAGAATCATTTTAGTTTATAACGTTTGACTAAAAATTGATAAGAGTATTGAATACTGAATGAGAATCTGGTTCTTAATAATGTAAAATTTTTAAGGAAAAAATAGTAAAGTGTAGCATTTTTTTTTGTTTTTTTTAATTCAGAGTTTGAGATTTAATATTAAAAAAGCCATTTACTAAAATTTAATAATTTAAAAATGTAATCAAAGAATATATTCTAAAGTTTTAAAAAAGTTACATTACATAACTCTAAGTGCTGCCATTGTTTTTTAATATTTTTTTTCCTGGTGCGAATGCTCATATATAATTTTTTTTCTTCAATATAAAAAGCGTCTGGCGAGGATTTTACAACGTCAGACACCTGCCAGACACGTATATTCATATTATGAACAGTTTTTAGAGGTCAATGAAAAAAAAATTAAGACTGTTTAAATGACTTTGAAAACCATTTTTTTAGCGTTAGGAAAGGTGCGCTCCCAGGAAAACGCAACCACCTACCACCAGCGTGGTATGACTTTGAAAACCATTTTTTTTAGCGTTAGGAAAGGTGCGCTCCCAGGAAAACGCAACACCTACCACCAGCCAGACTCACCTCATTCGAACCGTGGTAGTGAGAGGAACAAAATATTAAAAAACCAGGACTTTTAAAATCAACTTTTTTTCGACGTCGGCGTCGTCGCTAGCTTCCGTACTATAAGTCTACCTCCTCAGTGTGCATTCCGGGTAACGCTAAATGAACTGCTATGTTAGTATTACAAAGATGAATCTCTCATCAACATTAATTCCCAAAGTTATATCACCGTAAATACCAAAAACTAAAATCTCATATAAAAGTACTATCATAGTAATTTTCAATTTTTTCAAAAACTAAAAGACATAAAACCATTCGGTTTTTTGTGTTCGATTTAGAATAATTGATATACGCATTCATTTACAGCAAGTCAACTTAGCAATCTATTTCAAATTTGGTCTAAACTTTTTTTTTAAATTTTTTTTAATCAAAAATTTGAGTTTGCATGCGATTTTTTTAAAAATCTATTGTCTTAAATAATTTAATTTAAATATAGAATTTAGGTAATTTCTAGCTTTCTAATCCGGTATAGTACTTTATTGTAAGTGTTGCCGTTGTTTTTTAATATTTTTTTTTTTAAATTGCCCCTACTTCCTAAACGGGGCGAAATAGACCCCCTTCGGTAGTAAAAAATGAATGATTGTATTAAACGTCTCTATAAAAATCAGCTTTTCTCTTGCGGCGCCTGAGTTATCGTACTCTCCCCGTTAATTTTAAAAGTCAAAAATGTAAATAACCTTATTCCCGTAATCCAAACCCTTCAGTGCTTGCTCCTGAATTTCCCTTCAATCCGATTCTTTGAGATTCCCTTTGCAGCTTAAAATTCCGATTTTAAGGTATGGGTTTTTTAGTTTGTTTAACCTTTACTATTTCACAATCACATCGATAGTAAAAGAAATGTAGAACTTTGAAAGAAAAAGATTTAGCTGCGGAATCTTTTTGAATAAAATATTATTCAACTAAGGTTACTCCTTTTTAGAACGATGACAGTCTATATTGTCTATTTTCATTCAATTTTCTCAATAAGTGCAGTTGACCGCATTATTAAGTCCAGATAAAAACGACAATTTCTTGGACCCGTTTTACACAAGATTTATAGAGGGTAATTTTGTTAAAACCTATAAATTTATTAATGAAGTGGTTGCTAAAATAAACTTTTATTCAATGCAGATTTTTAGGATTCACAACAGGGTGTGACCTACTTTTTACTTTTTATTTTAGATCTTGACGATTTCTGGGACCATTATAAAAAAAAAATTATGGGAAAATTGTATTGTAACTAGCCTCACGCTACGAAAACAAACAAATATAATATGCGTTCAAACAAAATTAATTCTGAAAATGGATCTTATTGCCATGATGACTTATTTCCATGATGAGTTGTCCCATGATGAATTGTCCCATCATGAGTTGTCCCTATGATGAGAAATGAGATGTACCCTATGATGAGCTGTACCCTATGATGAGTTGGGTTATGATGAGTTGGGTCATGTTCAGCTGCGTCATTATGAGTTAGATATGATGAGTTGCGATGATGCCAACATTTAATACTAGTTTTAAACGTTTTTTTTTTTGTATGACTTAGTTTGGTGCAACCTATTTCGTATAATAGATCAATCACATTTTTAATTTTGATTGTTCCTCAATCATAAAAGTGGCATGCCACAAATTTGCAGCGGTATATATGAAAAGCTTTTAGCAAATCGTTCACCACATGACATCTTGCACTAATTGTAGAGAAAAAAGAACGTAGAAGCAAGTTACTCGGCAAGTTGGGTTCCGCCTACGTCACAGCAAGTACACATATATACGAATTTGGCAGGCAGTGGTTATGATGTACCCAACTTGCTTGCCAGTACTTGCCTGTTTGGCCTCGGGGTAAGCCACTTTAATACATAGTCTCAGCTCTAAATAATTACAAAAAAATCAATACATTTTTTTCTTCAAAATAAGTTTTTTTTTTTTTCAAAAGTTATTATACATACAAATTAGTTGATTTGAAAATAAGAGAACAAACTTGGCTTTATAAAAAAGTATAACACTAATCTATTCAAGTGCTATGTCTAATGTCTATTTAATTAATTATGCATCAAGTCAATTTGTTAGAAATTCCCCCCTCCCCCCCCCCCCCCCCACCAAAGCTCGCCTAAAGACGGTAAAATAGATACCCTGCATATGCAGGGTGTGTGTCCTGACCCAACCTATACACACTGGATTTTTCTTGCATCTTTTTGCGAATCATCCTGTATGAAAGGTGCTCAGTGTCATTGTCACCTACTCGTATCAGATACATGGAAACGAATGAAACCACTCGAGACGCCACTTACATTCTTCACAAAACAGAAAGAGTAGGTAACATATACCTACATCATGTACATATGTACTTGTATGTACATATTCTAGTCTTCAGGCCAGTTTTTATCTTAGAAGCCTGTGCGGATAACTACATATATAACTATCTGTCGTTTCTTGTAGCTTATGAGTTATTATTAACTTCAAGGAAGCGAATTTTTTTAATTTTTTTTTTTTGTTGGTAGATACTTTCATCCCTCAGAGAAATTCGCACAAGGATGTGAAGAAATTTTCTTCTTTAACACTTGAACAGACAAAAATGATTAATGAATAGGTAGGTAATATATTGTTTTTTTTTTTTTAAATAGAATTATCTGAATACAGGAGGGTTTCTTATGTAGATGATCTTATCACCACCATGGTTTTTTTTTTTTAAACGTCTTATATCACATTTCACCAAACATGCCAGATAGTGGCCGGAGCAGAGCTTTACCACAAAATTGAAAAATTATCTTGTTATGGGTTTTGAGGTTTGGAAAAAAAATTCAGTCAAAAAAAATGTAATTCAGATAAGATATAAAATCTATCGGTTTTCTACTAAATGTGCATATTTATGAGGTAGGTATGTATTTATCAATTTTTTTATGCCAAACCGATAAGCTGAGTGTGAATCGTGACATGTTATGTGGTTAAAGTTGTATAGTGCATACAGCTTTGAGTGATGAGGGTTAAAGCTGTGACACGTGTGTCTTTAAAGATTGAAGATATTGAACTGAATATTTCTTTAGGTACTCTAAAGAAAATAGTAGTTATTCTTCTAATCATCATTTGACATAAGAAATATAGTCAAATAATATCTTTTTTTTTTTTTTTTTTTTTTTTGCATCGTCAGTTAATTCCTTCCATTATATTTAAATCACATTTTATATAGCAAAAAGCAAACTTTATTATTTCGAATTATACGATAGTGTGAACAAATAACAGAAAATAATTATTGATACTTTTATACCTAAACATCTATTAGTGTTGCATAAAAAGCAATCAATATCAACATTTAGTCTTCAAAAAAAAAAAAAAAAACTATGCCAACCTGATTATCATAACAATTTCAAATAAATAGACAAGTGCATAAGCAGCTAAGACACCGAGTGACATATTAATTGACACTGTTTATATTTTTTGTGCATAAAATTAGAAAAATATTCATTGCTATAGTGCAGTAGTTGTGTATACCTAGCAACACGGTCCGGAACTCGTAATTTACTAAAATAATAGCATCCACTTAGAAAATAGACTAGAAAGGAAAGTGTGATGGCCGAGCACTGGTCCCGACCGACCGGGCCAATGTGAAGGCCATATTGATTGGCATCCCAATTTTCCCCATCTATGTACCTACATATTCTTCTATATAACTGCACAATAGCAGTGCGTATAAACGGGTCGGTATTTACTGTTTTACGGGTAAGGGCACAATACTTGAAATATCTACAGAAAAACTTAATTTTTTCTAATACAGGTAAGTTAAGTTGTTTCCCACTTTGAAAATATCTAAATATTATTAACAAAGAAACTGCTTAGCAACTTAGCTAATATTTGGATTTTATAGGTATATTAATAAAAATTTAGGAAGTAACGTAAGAAATGCCAATTTGTGTATGCGGCCCCGTAGGATGAGGTTATCTGCTTCAGGAACCAGGAGTTTTTTTTTTTATCGCGCAAAACTCGTTTTTTCTAGTCCTGCTCAAAAATTTAAGGATTGTTTAGAAGTTGTGCTTGGAACCTCTTAGTAAGCAGTAATATATTTTTAACTTTAAGCATAAAATTGTTATGAAACTTAACATACATAGGTACTTGCTAAATTAAGAGGAAGAGACTGGAGAAATGCCAATTTATAACAGTTATAACAGTTTTTCGCTATTAGAAGTGGGTGTGCATTTGCGTGGTTTGCACAAATTAAAAAAAAAAATTGAAAAAAGCTCTGGGTGCCGGAAGAATTCCATTCGAGGGATCTGGCCCTGCGGGACCGCGTAAAATAAAAAGGACTTTTGTAATCTGTTATAAATTGGAATGTGTAGAGTCACTTCCAAAATAAAATCCAAAATTAACATAATTCTCAAAATTTAAAAAATTAATAAATAAAATTTTACAAAATTTAAAACTTTTTAAAAATTTATTATTTATTTAAAAACTATTCATAATTCTCTCGTTGGTTAAATTATTAACTTGTTTCTATTAAAATTAAATCGAGGCCTCACATTTGCCCAATACTTCCTTGGTGTAGAAAACAGTATAAAAAGATTTTCCTCTTTCATTCGGAGCGAATTTTTATTATTTCGTTGGCATTTCCCCAAACGTGCAACACCACGGTCTAAAAAAAAAAAAAATTATGGTTTTTGTTGGCAAAATTCCAACAATGCGCTGATAGTGGTAACAACACGAAAGCCGATACAGCGAACGGCGACGACTACGACGACGACCGACGACGTGGCAAATGGGGTAGCCAAACTTAGATGCAGTCAGTACCTATACCATCAGCAACAAAATATCAAAAAGTTCCAACAATTTTTGCTGTTTGTCTGTTATTTTCCTTAGGAATAAAGTTTTCCTCAATGCAATGGCACATTTTTGATTATTTTTTCTTTGGCATAGTTTTCTTGTTACGTGTTAGGTTTAGGGTAGAGGTGGAATCGTACGGAAAAGTGGGGCAGTTATTTTTGTGTTTTGGAATTTTTTCTTTGGAGCCAATTTTTATGTAGCCCTAACGTTCAATATCTTATTGAAATTTTTGAGATCTTACAAATTTTGCTGTGGTATCTTAGCACCTCATATGTAGGATATTAGCAAAAGAAAGTACTCCATCTAAAAGGTCTGTACAAATTCAGAAAAGATCAACTATTTTTAGAGATTGGTCTGTCTTAATTTTTTTTTCTATAATTTTTTAAAGTTCCTTTCAAGGCCATAGCGATTTTTGGCACCTCATTTGTGGTATATTTGAACAAAATATATACATATTCCATCTTAAAGGTTAATTCATCCTCATAAAAGGTAAGCTAGTTTCAAAATTTGGTCTACTAATGATTTTTTTAAATGAATTTTCAAACAAAAATGAAGGTCAATGTCAATGACATAAATTTTTTCTTCAATTCATACACACAAAAATCTATAGCTGACCAATTTCTGAACATGACTGACCTTTTATAAGGATTATTTAACCCTTAGGATGGTATATATACCTACTAAATGAGGTGATAAAAATCGCTATGACCTTGAAAAAACTTAAAAAAAATCTAGGGCTTACCAATATTACTGAAAATAACTGATAATTTATGTACTTTTACTGACCTTTTGAATTGCATACTTGTTTTTCTTAGGCTTACCAAATCTAGAAAGAAAAAACCTCGAAAGTAAAAATCTAGAAAAAAAAATCTCGAATGGAAAAATCCAGAATTAATATATTAATTCTAGATTAGGTACTTGCTTTTTTCCATTCTTCAATTTATTAAATGGATAAATACATACAAAATTATTAATTATGTGTTTTAAATTACACTCAATCTTTAAAATTCGAAAAAACTTTTACTGCAAGAGCAAGTTCGTGCGACCCAGTCGTGCATTTTATTTTCATATTTTATAGATACAAAACTTACTGGCAATACTAAAACATTGTTTTTAATCGAAAAATTCAAGTATAAACATTTGTAAACAACAGCCAAACCAATTAAATGCAAATATTGTTGTTGTTTACCGGATGTAATGTTTGTATATTTGCTTTTGAGTGGTATTACACTACACGAGGGAATTTCAACTGCACTGGCTAACGGCTCTAACGATATTTTTTTTAATTTTTTGTGTGGACTAGTAGTGGTATGGCCTATATTTTGGTGGAATTTACTAAAAACCGCTATTAACGGTACCTGCCATAGAATCGTTTTTTTTTATTTTCGATTTTCTCGTTAACCACTTAACCGATTTTGATCAAAATTTTTACTTAAGAGGTCCTTTCAATGAGAATTATACTGCTTACAAATATTTTTAAAAAAATATTTTTTTGATTTAAAAAAAAAGTTAATTTTTTTTTTGAACAATCAATTTTTCGAAAACGGGTTGATGAATTTTTTTTTGAAATTATGGTTTTAGCTGTATATTATTATATTCTTAAAAAAGGCATACACATTTTGTTAATATATATATAAACAATTATTTTTTAATAAAACCGCTCAATTTTTAAAATTTTGTCTGCATTGTCACATTTTTTCAAGAATTGAGATGGCGTCTTTATCAATTTAAAGAACGTGTTTCATGCTTTGTTTCCATTTTCGAATTTCCATTCTTCGATTTATTACATGGATAGATACATATATACTTATTAATTACATATATGTACTTATATAACACTCAATCTATTAAATTCGAAGAAACTTTTACTACAAGAGCAAGTTCGTGCGACCTAGTCGTGCATTTTATTTGGTATTGTTCGCAGAATTTTAGGAATTATCCCCGCTTCTAACTGTTGAGGAATTCCTGCAATCAGTGTTTGATAAAATAAAATTAGGCTAAACAAAATTCAACAAAAATATAACGGTCCATTTTAAAAAGTTTCGAAATATTTCAAATAATTGGCAATTTAATTTTATACAAGATTTTGTACATTTTTTTTTTATCTAAAGTACCCTTAAGTTGGAAATTTTTTTTATTGAAAGTTGAAAATGTGATTCAAATAACTTTTTTGCGTTTTTTTTTTCCATAAAAATAGAATAGTTAACTTATTTAATTAAAAACAAAAAATACATTCCTGTTCACTATAAAATTCTCCGTCATTTGGTATATTTTTCAAGCTTCTTCACCTTACTATTCTGTAAAAAAAATATTTTATTAAAAGTTAAATTGTAAAAAAAATAACGGTTATGGAAAAAAGATATAACGGTACATTTCAGAAAATTTAAAAATATCTTAAACGACTTAGAATTGACTTTATTATAAGTTAGTAGACATTTATTTTATGTAATACCGTTAACTTGGTCTATTTGTATTCAAAATTTGCAAAAATGTAAAATAAAAATGTAATTGAAGTTTCTCTTGCTGATAGTTTTGAAATAATTTTAATTTAATACATAAAGATAAAGGAATTTAAAAAAAATTAAGTTCAAATAGTTAAAAAAATATATAAACGGTATATGCTAAAAATTTACAAAATATCTTAAATGATACAAAATTTACTAAGGCATAATATTGTACACAATTTTGTTTTGTATATTATGCCCTGAAATTGTTAAAATTATTAGTAAGCGTTGAAAAAGTGAAAATAAAAACTGAATTTTTTCAGTTTTTAGTAAAAAACATGAAAAAATACATCAAATAACGCAAAATTCCATTGAAAATAAGATTTTATTCATTTTATTTAATAAAATATCTTCTAAGCCCTTATATTTTTAGTAAACGTTGATAAAGTGAATTCTGTTTCGTTGTTTTTTTTTTATAAATTAAACCGTAAAAATTTTAAAGTTACTTAATACAAACAAAATTTTTTGTTTATAATTAAAAAATCTTTCATCATTTAAAACAAAAAAATATGAGTTTATTTTGCTCACCGTTTAGACAATTTTTTGAATTTATTCAAGAAAATCCATAAAAAATGGTTTTCGTGCAAAAGAAAAAAAAAATATAACGGTAAATTTTCAAAACTTTAGAAAGATCTAGAATGATGCAAAAATAAACTAGTTCTAAGGTTGCTTTTTGTGTAGTACCTTTAAAATTGTTAAATTTCTACCAAAATTTAAAAAAGTAAAAATTTTTACAATTTTTTTTTTAATTGTTTATGGCTTAAATGGAGTATTTAACAGGACTATATTAAGCCAAGTGGTAAATTAGTATATCAAAATCTAATTTTCCATCATATGGGATGATTCCAAAATTCATCCTGCGCACCTTTGTGGAAAAATTTTGATTTAATTTTGAAAGCGCAACAAAAAAAAAATTAAAAAAAAAATATCGGTACATTTCACATACTTCCAAAGTATTTCAAATGCGGCAAAATTAAATACAGTTTAAGATTATATAACATGTTTTTGTATATAGCAGTGTTAAGTTTGACAAATTTTAATTAAAAGTTGACAGAGGAAAATATTTAATAAGTGTTTACGTCTTTTGCTATTAAAGTTGAATGGAATGGTTAAAAACACTTAATAAAACAAGAATTCTATTTTTTGTGTTTATAATTTTATTTTGCGTCATTTGAGATATTTAAGAAGTTTGTACGCGATCCTTTCTATAAAAAAAATTAATTTCATTCAAATGAAACCATAAAAAAACGTATATTTGAGTTTAAAACATATAATTTTGTCAGTATTTTATTTGCTTAAAGCTTATATATAAGTTTTTACATTAATTTAATTAATAAATAAGTTAATTAAATATTATTTAATAATTTCTCCAATTTGTTGGTTCCAAAGAATTTCTCAGCCAGGCTTAAACTTGATGGTAAACGCGATATGAATGCTGGACCCATGTTCTGTAACTTTTCGCATGCATAAAATCGGTCGAGAAACGATGGAAACTGAAACAAAATACATGAGTTTTATTCCATTTTTCAGCGTTTGTCGACTGCTGTTTTCGATGTGAAAGTGTTCTGTAACTTTCACATCGAAAACAGCAGTCCTGGGTCCTGGTCTGTAGCAGCTTTTGTTGGAGAAAGATAGACTATATCAAATTTAGAATGCAACTGCATGTTAGCAATCGCTCTGTTGTAACCACGGTACCTCCCTTTAAAAAGCTTAGTTGGTATCGCATCAAGTAAAAGCATGGACAACAGGAAACATGTCACTCAATGCAGTACGGGCAAAAAAGCAAATGATCTCATTTTCTGCGGAGCATAAAAAAACAAGCAAAACTGGACCCATATGTTCTGTAACTCTCACATCGAAAAAATCAATCGAGAAACGCTGAAAAATGCAACAAAACTCATGTATCTTGTTTCAGTTTCCATCGTTTCTCGACCGATTTTATGCATGCGAGAAGTTACAGAACATGGGTCCAGACTGTCCGAGTCTTCTGTAGCAACCATACTAAACCTAATATATTCTACCTATATGGTAATTTTTATAAAAGAAATAAATAATCAGATAAAATAACCACAACGTTAGCCTCAATTCACATAATTATAAAAAAGGGTACCTAGATTCGAAATCTTCTTGCACATAAGTAAATGTTTTTTTCTGCGTAATTCTAAAAATGAGGTTCTCTGTAGAATTTGTTACTTAAGAGTGCACATATTTTTATTTATTTTGTATTTACATAGTTTACGATAAAACCTAACTGAACCAACCTCCCTTATTATTTTTCGTCAAATATTTGATTTTTTGTGAATTTTTTAGAAGCTCTGCTATAAATATATATGATTAGATATGATTAGGAATTCTAATCTGGTTAGATATAGTTCACACTAGGTATTCACCATGAAATCTATGTAAGATGAACTGAACTTAATGGAAATTGCGTATTGACAAGGCCCTCACTAGTCAACTGATGAGTCCAAGTGAGATCGCCGGGACGAAACGCCAAAAATTTTCATGGACTAAAGGCCGTTAAAAGCTATATTGAATCAATAATTCAACAAGTCCAATAAAATAGTGCTAAATCTTCTACTTGGCTGATTTATTTTAGTAGTATATAGAATTTGTATTATAAAAAAAAATCTTCGTATATAAAACTTTTATCTAGACAAATAAGATTCCAAGATATAGCCATTTTAATAAAATAAAAATTTTCCGAAAAATCAAAAAATATTCCCACTAAAATTCCGTTATTTCTTTTTTCCTCATCACCCACAGTTAGGGATATTTCTGAAAAGTTGTACCCACCAAAAACATTTCATGTAAAAAAAGGTCGCCAAGACTCACATGCACATAACGCTTTCGCTGTGAAAAAGTTATGAGATCTCATGAAGAGCCAAGCCCATAATTCTACAAGGCCTAACTCCACAAGACCTAACTCTACCAACCCTACATCGTGGTCAAAAAGTATGACTTTGCCGTTTCATAAAACTTTTGCATAACCGACTTACCAAAAATCTATGGAAGTTTCTGTGTTTCGGCTGCGAAACGGCCAAGTCATACTTTTTGACCACGATGTAGGGTTGGTAGAGTTAGGTCTTGTGGAGTTAGGCCTTGTAGAGTTATGGGCTTGGCTCTTCATGAGATCTCATAACTTTTTCACAGCGAAAGCGTTATGTGCATGTGAGTCTTGGCGACCTTTTTTTACATGAAATGTTTTTGGTGGGATTTCATTTCTTTTTGTAGGATCACCTTTTATCCGTAAGAAAAATACTTGAACCTCCCTTATAAATACTTCACTGTGAAACCCTGCTTCCCGTAAAACTACTTCACAGTTTATATTGTAGCAATAGGCATATGTATAACCTAGGAATTAAATAACTACCAACAACCTACCTAACCTAACCTTTATATTGAGCTAAGTCTCTTAGCAAAACACCAGTAATGTACTTGAAAATCATATACCTTTTTACCTATACATAATTATTAAGCAATATAATATATAGTATTAAAAGTAACCCGTATATTTTTAACTTCGCAATAATAAGGGTAAACCTTAAAAAAATGAGCCGTCAATAAAAAATCTCTTATAATTTTTTTTTGACCGAAGGGAGTTGAAAGTTCATAATTGTTTCCTATCGCACACCCCTGAATATAAATACATATGCATACATACATATAACATAATAATTCCAAGGATACGTCATAGCGATACCGGCACGACAATTGTGGTGAAGATCATACAATACATAAACAACCCTTATTTCAAGCAAAGACATATTGTGCCATTGTGCGTTGTTTTTTTATGTTTGTGAGTACAAAATAAGAAAAAACAACCCTTACGTCAAGTATAGGCGGGTTATATGCATTTCTTTGTGTGGCATTGTTTTGTGTGCATTGTGAAAATTGTTGTTGTCTTAGATGTTTCATTATGAACCCCCATTTTTGGGGTGTTGGAGGGTGAAAGTTATAGATTTCTTAATTTTTTTGTTGTTTGTGTGCAAATCCTAGCCTACATTCCAAATTTCAGCTTTCTAGGACTTCGGGAAGTACTCTTTAGGTTTTGATGAGTGAGTGGTCAGTGACAAAATCGACGTTTTTGGGTATGAATTACACCCAAAGTATAAAAGCTAGAAATATGAAATTTGGTGTATTTTGTTAGCCCGTGGACTACACCTAATCCTGAAAATTTGAGCTCTCTAGCTCTATCCAGATCGAAGTTATGAGGGCCTGAAAATCCGACGAAGCGTTACGAGAAAATATAGGTAGTGCCCGCCGCTCGTTTTGCTCGTCTTGGCAGGGGGCACTACCGTGCCCCCAGATAATAGAATAAGGTAAGTATGAAACCTATTTCCAACATTTAGAAGTTTGTATGAAGCAATGCTTTTGTTTCCTGGGCTAAAATTGTAACTCTAATTCACAGTATTTATTAATATGCTTTGTGCCAAATTTAATTAAAAGTGACTTAAAAAAAAAATCAAATTTCTATTTCTTTGGTCTCGTCTTGTAATATAATGAAAAATGCTAATTTATAACTGTTATAAACAACACTTTATCAGTACTATAAATGTGCGTATATATATATATTATTAACTTGCTTTGGGCGTGCGACTTAAATAATATATCTAAGTCTGAGTGCCGGAAGTATGCCCACCGTGGCGGAAGTCTTAGGCCTTGAGTTTGAGAGGCTGCATAAGCAGTACCTTATAAAACTGTTATAAATTGGCATTAATTTAGTCCACCTCCATAATAATACGTTGATATTGATGAATGATGAATAATGCCTCATATAGGTACATAATATATCACAAAGAGTTTGTGTTGCCCGCATCCTGTTTATGCTCCATTATCCTTGAAAATTTCCCGACCCAAATATGCGTTAAATTTGAAATTTATTCCGAAGCACAAAGTTTAAAATTTCACTCCCCTGAATTTTTACCTCACGCAAAAAATTGGAACAAGAGTAGATATGTATATATATACATATATTCAGCAACAGAAATCAGTGAAAATTTTGTGGCATACAGCTTCAAAATAATTGAAAAAAGCTACGGGCATTATTTGAATATTGATTCCGTCTCCTCGTATATATGTACTTACCTCATGTACATACATATTTATGTATTTTTCAATGAATTTTTAAAGAATGATTTTTCATGACGATACGATGATGTATATGTAGGACATCCGTATCAACATCCAGACTCGTTATTCCAATGGCAGCGAAAATTCAAAGAAGAATTTAATTGAGCAATATTGCTGGAGATTTTGAATGCTGTTTGTTCTGGTTGTGCGCTTGATTAGATTTCCGATTATGCCGCGTGTGCATGAAATATAAATTCGAAGTTTGAAAATCAATGAGATATATAAACGAGAGATAAATGCGACGAAAACGACAATAATGGTACCTAACTTTGGGATTTAATTGGTTTGTTTGGTTTGAAAATGGAAATGTGTTGAATCGATAAATCCTTTCTGTAAATGATTGTTTAGTTTTAAGAATAAGGGTATTGTTTATATAGCATGGACATAGTCAGTGATGCATGGACTCCAATTGGATCAAATAGAAGTAACTGTCTGTACAAATATTTGAATCAAGAGATGTATAATAATCAAGCTTTTGATGGATAGGGGTCTTAAAATTAAAAAAGGAGTCCATGCAGTACCTACTTTTAGTTTAAAAAAAAAAAAAACCTACTGAAAGTTAATTGAAATTTTTCTTAACGACTATGAAATTTTGTATTGCGGATAGAGGTACCTACATATACATACATATATTTGTTCTTACAATATTAAAATAGAGATGTGGAAGAAATGCCATTAATAGTTGTTGCTGAGCCTCCTTTTTAAGTCTTCTTTTCACTGCCTAATTGTCTGGTTTGGTACCCGAAGTTGGACTTTTTTTTAAGAATTCTTAACCTCGTAGTGGTTTCTATTTCACCATTATTTTTTTAATAACTTAAAGGAATTTAAGAATTATCTTCCTTCTTCATATGTATGTAGATACGAAGAAGAAAATAGAAAGAATAATCCTAATCCATATTACGCACTATCTTTTATGTTATATGTAAGTATTATAGGTATATTTTTGCTTGACTATACCCATAGGTGTGTATTATTATTTGATGTTAAAACTTTCTTAGCCAGCATTTACGAAAAAAAAGTATAATTTTGGACATTTATTTGACAGATACTCGGGCAACGTGTGCTTTTCTTAATTATAATAACTTATCAAAGTGAATCAGATATTATCAACAAAACAACAACCCAACTAAATCCGATGTGGGAACACAACTATTTATGGTTTCTCGACGTTAAGAGTATTATCCCTTACATTTATGGTATTCCATCAGTACTGATGTTAATCCTGAAATCTTATGAATGTGTGTTTTGCTTTTCATTTCAGAGAAATGCAATGAAATGAAATTTGATATATGTACACTTCAGTGGCGTGGCGTGGATTATTTCAAATGGTAACTCGAAGAAAAATTAATCACCCACAAACGTTAAGTTAGGAATGTCTACCTAAAAAATAATGTTTATTGCATATCTGCTTTCCACGTTCAATAAGTAAAGCAATTTATACCAATTTTTATATTATAAAAGTGCCTTCTAAAGAAATTGTTTTTGGCAGATGCAAATGCTACCTTAAAGAAAGTTTAAATTCACGTTATAAAGAAAAAAATAAGGAACTTCACAAATGAAAGAGTAGAGTGTCCTATTTCTATAACTTTTTTTCTGTTTAATAAAATTCAACTTACTGAAATCATTTGCTTCCTCCAAAAAAAAATCAGTTAAGCAACAATCTACATTTATTAATGCCATTTTCAGCTAGCAATAATTTGAAATTAGGTAATAAACTATAATTGCAAATATATTTCAATAAACAAACTTTTCACTTTTCACTGTTCTTATTTGATTTTGTTTTTAATTTAAAACAAGAACATTAAAATTCACTTCAAATTACGCATCGCAATATGCTTGCTAACTAAATCTTTCAAACAGAAACAGAATTTACCTGTCCTGCTTAAGACTTAATAAACATAGCGCAGTGAATTAGACACACAAAATTCACCAATATGACGCGAAAAAGCGTGTTATCTTTCGAATTAAACTGAAATTTTCAAACAGAAACCAATAATGTACCTCCACAAACAGTAAACATATTTGTATGTGCCTCTACCTGCCCTGCTCAATGAACTTCAAGGCTGTTTCACAATGCGACGAGAAAACGAGACGTCAGCGTGACGAGATCTCTTCACAGTTGTTCTAGGCTGTTTCACAATGCGACGAGAAAACGAGACGTCAGCGTGACGAGATCTCTTCGTAGTTTCTCTCTCTTAAAAAAGAATTTTAAACATTGAAATAATGCATAATAAAGCATTTCTCGTCGTCTCGTCACATCATAAAGTTCGAAAAAATGAAAAAAAGACGCAACGTGACGACGAGAAATACTTTATTATGTATTTTTTCGTTGTTTAAAACTCGTTTTAAAGAGAGAACAACCGTGAAGAGATCTCGTCACGCTGACGTCTCGTTTTCTCGTCGCATTGTGAAACAGCCTTCTCTCTTTAAAACGAGTTTCAAACAACGAAATAATACATAATGAAGTATTTCTCGTCGTCACGTTGCGTCTTTTTTTCAATTTTTCGAACTTTACGACGTGACGAGACGACGAGAAATGCTTTATTATGTAATATTTCACAATTTAAAATTCTTTTTTAAGAGAGAGATTCTACGAAGAGATCTCGTCACGCTGACGTCTCGTTTTCTCGTCGCATTGTGAAACAGCCTTCATACAGCAGCGCAGCGAGATACATACAAAATTCCCTCTACTCCAACCAACTTCAAATACAACACAAAAACAAATAGAACTTCAACTTATCTCTTGCTGTATAGAACAAATTCGTTCTCTTTGCTCTTGTTCCCTTTTGCATTCATTCGCATACAAAATAAGACGCAAGAAACCGAGTTATTATTTTGTATAAGAAAGCGTGTATTGAACAGAGAGCGTGACACCTCTCTGTTCATACATGCTTTCTTATGGGAAAAAGTAACACGGTTTCTTGCGTCTTTATGACGGATTTTTTTTCTGTGAATGAATAATAGGGAACAAAAGCAAAGAGACAAAATTTGTACTATCCTATCCAGTTCCAGCAGAAAGTAGGGTTTTTTGATGTAGTATGTTGATTGTGTAGTTGGAGAAGAGAGACATTATACTTTTTTTTTTTAATGATTTGTGTTTGCGTGCGTTGAGTAGAACAACAGTAGGCATATTGATTATTGTGTTTGACTGTTTGTTATATGGTTGGATTGGCGGGTAAAATGTCGCGTGCGTGTGCTGGTGTGAGGAATGGACACATATTGTGTATTCGTTTAGATTCATGTTGCTCGTTATTTAATAAACGTGGTTAAATGTTTAAAGTTAGAATTTCAAAAGGTAACTCGATAGGAATCGTGTTATATGGACGCCACGCCACTGGTACACTTAAACCAGCCTTAATTTTAATTTTATACAAAATTTAGCTTGTTCAAATACATTTACAGAAGGTATGATTTTGCGTCACGATTTCGGTCCTGAGCAATAATTTAGATTAAAAGTGTGAGAAATTTTGAGGTGAACGATATTTCGAATAAAGAAACGTCCAAAATACTAATGATGCTAAGGTATTAATATTAAGGATAATAACACGTCTTAACAATTAATTTCTTCAATTTAAACATTTTTACTTGCTTTATTAAGCAAGTTTTATTGGTTTCGTGTTTTGATATTTTTTTTGGGGTTATTTAAATTTTGTTTTGTTGCTGAGAAATAATTGATTTGCAATTGATTTCATTCGATTTGGCATTAGAAATTACATGACAACGATCCTAAAGTTCCAAAAAGTTGAGTTATTAATAAATAAATCATAATAAATCATCATAAATCCTTTATAAATGACGTCTTTTAAAAAGCCCTCCATGCTATGAACCCGGCATCGTTGGATTCAGCACCCTTTGAACTTGCGATATATATACATACAATACATAGGTAGGTACTATTATGACAAGTTTTAGATTCGTAAACAAATCGAACTCGAAAAATCAAACTTCACAATTCACATTACGATGATAAATAAATTAAATAAATTAATTTGATGGCACAACAGCTCATGAAGAACTAGGGCCTAGTGACTTACAACTCTCAACCATTTCTGTGTGCGTGTCTGCAGGAATGGAGGGGACCTACAGTTTATTGCCGAATCCGAACGGCTAACGAGCGGCACTTTTCTGTGACAGGAGATACTCTTGGAGGATTTGTCAATTCCTCGCAAGAGGCAGTAGCCGTTTTTTCTTTTAAATAAATAGGTGGCGAGGCTGGGGATCGAACCTTAGACCTCCGGCATGACAGTTTATCGCACTAACCATCACGCCACGGCTACTACGATGATAAGGAAGACGAAAAAAAGTGGTTCTCGAAATTCCATACGTCAGCGTCGTCTGTCTTAATTCATGGAGAATCTTCTAAAAAAAAATTGTTTACTTTATTTTGTTATTTAATAAAGTTTTTCAAAAAAAAATTTCAGACTTAAATTTTTGAAAAAAAATAAAAAATTGATAAATTATACCTATTCAAATTAATTTTGTTCAAAATTTTACGTTAAGTAATATTTTTGTTTTTAATATTTGATGTTCCTATCAATTTCTAGTCAAGCAATGAAAACTGTCGATGCCTAAAGTCTTTTAACTTTTGAAAAAATTAAAAATAACGAAATCTGCTTTACTACTTAATTAGTAGAAATTAATTGCTGCAATAAAACAATGAATGCAAGTCTAATTTGAGGAAAATCTACTTTTGTTATTTTCAATTTTCTCAAAGACTAGAACAAATTTTGATATCATGGTTTTTAGTGTTTAAATAAAAATTGATGAGAGTATTGAATATTAAAAACAAAAATACTACTTATAGGCCAGTCAACGAAGGCAAAAAAATCGCCACGCAGTTAGCATTTCGAAGCTGCAAACTTGGTTTTATACTACTGGTACCTATCCTAACAACTTCCCAAGAAAATCAGTGCAGCGCAATTTTTTGAGACCTTTAATGTCGTTATTGATTGGCCTAATAATAATATAATAATATAAATTAATAATATAAAATTTTTAACAAAATCAGTTTGAACACAATTTTGGATTTATGTTTTTTTTTTTCAATTAAAGTTTGAAAATAAATTGTTTTTAAAATTTTTAAAACGGCTACTTGAAATTTGGCCCCAATGAAAAATGGCCCCAAAAATTTATATGAAAAGCACCAACAACAAAAAATTGATTAAATTTTGTGAATCGAGGCCATTTTTCATTATTGTAGGGCCTTCTTTCATTTTAATTTTGGGGTTAAATTTCATTATGAAAAATGGACCCACTTTTATCTGGTGTTATTGCTTTACGTATATTTTTTAGAGCAATTTTTCGATTTGGTTTGAGTATTTCTTACTTTTTTGGGGCTTTTTTTCATTAAGTTTGGGGTCATTTTTCCATTTTGAAATTGGGATCATTTTTCATTATGAAAAGAAGCCCAAATTTTGGGGCTATTTTTCATTACCCGTATTTTTCAAGTATATTTGGGTATAAGTGCCAAGTTTCTGGTACTTAAGTACTGGAGCAGTACTTCAAGTACTTGGCCAGTACTTTCAAGTACTTTCTAGAACATTGAGTAATGTATATAATTTCAACGTCAATTTAATAAAAAAAATGTTTTATGTATTTCGTCAGAGGAAAATGTTTCTTTAATCAACACACCAGAAACTGTTACTCAAGTTGTTGTTATAGAATAACCGGCCAATTACTCCAAATACATATCCAGTGTCTGAAGTAAGTACTAATTATACTTGGTTCTTATACCCAAATACTTGCAAAATACTGGTACATGACTTTTTTTTTTAATACCAGTACAATAAGAGGGTACTGAAGTACAAGTACAAGTTTGCATCTCGGCTTTTATTATAGAACAGTATACTACCACAGATAATAGAGCTATAGTATATATAGGGTCCACAAATTTGATTAAACTGGGACGTACGTCTACGTCCCAGTGATCATATTTTTTTCTTCTGCATGCGATATCTATGGAACTAGAACTATAGTGTCTGTGATACTACCTAAAAGTGATTTTTTGGCATTTAAAACCAAAATACAAAAACAATAGTGTTTTGTTAGCAATTTTCACAAAAAGTCAGCCGAAACAGAACACTTAAACAAGTAATGTCATGATATCGCATTTTTTGATGAACAAATGCCACGTTCCTCGTGAAATAATTCGGGTTAAATTTATTTGTAGGATTAACTAACTCTGTGATGTTCAAAGGGTAGACAACGCGGTGCATTCAAGAGGACACAAGCGTCCACAATCAACCTCTGTCTATCAACTCCTACTCTCACCTCCCCGTGGTGAACATCGGGTGCCTAGTACCTTTGACTGAAGATGGGGATCCAATCCCTGTGGACGGTTTAAGGTGGCAGCAAACGAGAGAGGGGGGGAGGAGTGTTTCCACTAAGGCACTTCTCCTTTTTTCAGGCGGCAGCGGAGGAATTCCCCAGATGGAATCAACGGTGGCGTCTACAGTTCTAGTCAGTTTGAACTACTTAGTGAACACCTTATATGGGCTACTACGACGTATTCGTAGCTCAGGCCTATAAGGAGCGGTTTATCCGGCTCCCCGTCCTTGGAGTTATAACAAGGATCTGGTCCTCCAGGCTAGGGGGTTGTGCGTCGGGGTGACTTCCCTACCACGTAAAAAATTATCGGTTCCGAAACAACAACAAGCCTCGGATATGGATGATTTTAATGTTGACGACCCCAGCAAACGAAACAAGGACAATGAATTTCGGATCTGCACGTGGAATGTACGGACCCTAAACAGGCCACGTGCAGCCGAACAACTAGTGGAGAACCTGGATAGGCTAAGGGCTGATGTAACAGCCATCCAGGAAGTGCGATGGGATGGAGAGGGCATCCGAAGGATGAAAACGTGTGACATCTACTTCGGCGAGTGCTGCAAGGAGCAAGGTCAGCGGCTCTTTGGTTGTGGTTTTGTGGTAAGGGGAAGACTTAGGCAAGAAGTCTTGGGCTTCAGAAATGTAAGCGAGCGCCTGGTCACAATCCGCATCAAAGCAAAGTTCAAAAACATCACGTTGATCTGTGCCCATGCCCCAACAGAAGAAAAGGATGACTCAACCAAAGAAGAATTCTACGATCTCCTCGAGGATACGTATGATAGGTGCCCCAAGTACGACGTCAAGATTATTCTTGGCGACTTCAACGCCAAGATTGGAAAGGAGGGCATCTTTGGTTCGATAGTCGGAGGACACAGCCTGCACGACAACACTTCCGGTAACGGACTCAGGCTCATCGATTTCGCGGCGGGGCGAAATGCCATCATAGCAAGCACTCTATTCCCACACCTCAATATACACAAAGGGACCTGGCGGTCTCCGGATCAACGAACCGTCAACCAGATTGATCATGTTGCGATAGACGCCAGACATGCTTCCAGTATCCTGGATGTCCGAACGTTCCGAGGTGCCAACATAGACTCGGATCACTACCTGGTGGTAGCGCAAGTACGTATGCGGATATCTATGGCGCCACAACGACGAGCGGATGCTGTAAAACGATTTAACGTCGCGAAGCTAAAATCGCAAGAGATAGCCAGGACTTTTGCAGACCACGTCTCTCTTAAACTCTCAACAAGCCCGCCACAAGCATCATCTGTAGAGGACCAATGGAAACACTGCCAAAATGCCATCAAAAGTGCCGCTACTGATGTGCTGGGTTTCACTAGGCCACCACAACGAAACCCCTGGTTCGATGAAGAATGCAGACTGGCACATGAGGCAAAGAACGAGGCCTACCAAGCAATGCTGCAGACTAGAACCAGAGCTGCTGAGAGAGCAGCCCGGGAGCTCTACGGGCAAAAGCGAAGGGAGGAACGCCGACTTCTCAGGAGGAAAAAGAGAGAGCATGCGAAGCGGGCGGTCGAGTCTATTGAGGACTGTAGCGGCAGGGGGGATGTTCGAAAGTTCTACCGAAGGGTGAGGCAAACTACCCAGGGTTACAAGGCCAGAACGGAAGCCTGCCGAGACGAGAGTGGGAATATGGTGGTAGACACACAGTCGGTGCTGAGGATCTGGAAACAACACTTTTCTAGACTGCTAAACGGCGAAGATGGCCAAAAGTCCGCTGTAAGACAGAACACTCCATTCAACTTGGACGATGATGGTCAAAATTTCCGTCCACCCGACCCAAATGAAGTGCGGTTAGCGATAGCCAAGCTTAAAACGTACAAGGCTGCTGGTGCGGATGGCCTGCCAGCCGAGCTATTCAAAGCAGGGGGAGATGACTTGGTAGGGAGTATACACCAGCTTATCTCCAAAATTTGGTCGGAGGAAAGTATGCCCGATGAATGGAACCTCGGTATAGTGTGCCCCATCCACAAGAAAGGAGATGCTCTGACCTGTTCCAACTACAGAGGTATAAGTCTCCTCAACGTCGCATACAAAATCTTGTCATCTGTACTGTGTGATCGCTTAAAACCGTTTGTCAACGATCTGATCGGCCCCTATCAGTGTGGTTTTAGGCCCGGCAAATCAACCGTCGATCAAATGTTCACACTCCGACAGATTTTGGAAAAAACCCAGGAGTTTCAAATCGATACACACCACCTCTTTATCGATTTTAAAGTCGCATATGATAGCGTAGACAGAGACGAGCTATTCAGAGCCATGGCGCATCTCGGCATCCCTGCCAAACTCGTCCGCTTGTGCAGGATGACGATGGAGAAATCTCGCTGCTCCGTCAAAGTCGGCAAGAACACCACCGAACCCTTTGATGTCGAGAAAGGTTTGAGGCAAGGCGACGCGTTATCATGCAACCTGTTTAACATCGTTCTTGAAGCAATTGTACGCAACTCGCAAGTCAACAACAGAGGTACAATTTTTCAAAAGTCTGTTCAACTACTTGCTTATGCAGATGATATTGACATCATTGGGAGAACGAAGCGAGCTGTTACCGGCGCGTTTGCAAGTATTGAATCGGAGGCGGCGAAAATGGGTTTGGCTGTTAATGAGGACAAGACGAAGTATATGCTATCATCGAGAAAGGAATCTCAACATCGTCGGCTCGGGCAAAACGTCACGATGGATAGATACAACTTCGAAGTCGTCAAGGACTTTGTCTACCTGGGCTCCACTGTAACATCGCAAAATGACATCAGCGCAGAGATCAAACGAAGAATTACTCTTGCCAATCGCTGTTTCTTCGGGCTAAGAAGGCATCTAAGTAATAAAGCCCTCTCTCAGAGAACCAAGGAGACCTTATATAAGACCCTAATCATCCCGGTCCTGCTATATGGGGCAGAGGCATGGACCCTGTCAAAAACGGATGAGAATCTGCTTGGGTGCTTTGAAAGGAAGATTCTTCGGGTGATTTTCGGTCCAGTCTGTATCGATGGAGTATGGAGGAGAAGATTTAATAACGAGCTTTACGGGCTTTACAGCGACGTCGACCTGGTCAAGAAGCTGAAAATTCAGCGGCTGAGATGGCTGGGACACGTGGAGCGTATGGACACCAACGCACCAGCCCGACGAGTCTTCGAATCTACCCCTGACGGTCTGCGCAGCAGAGGAAGACCCCACCTTAGGTGGCGCACACAAGTGGAAAACGACCTCAACCAACTTGGAGTGCGTAACTGGAGGCAGCTAGCTAGGGACCGAGCTGGCTGGAGGGGCTTGTTGGTTGAGGCCGTAGTCCATCCTGGGCTGTGAGCGCCATCTAAAGTAAAGTAAGTAAGTAACTAACTCTGTGTTAATTAGCCCCAAACTGACAATTCCCACCCACAATAACCGTTCAATTTAATCCAGAATGTATTTTTCAGCTCATCATTAACTACATCATCTTATGAAGTCCTTCTCGTTCCATCAGTTAAATCATGGAATAATTTGCATTGCAAATTATTTCACAAGGCCATAGAAGAAGCAGAAGGATATGCTAATTACTTTCTTCAGGATAAATTAATGCAGTTGAATAATGATAGTTAACATAACTTTGAAATACGCAGTAATATTGTTTCTAAAAGAAGGAAAAAGGACCTTGTTAACTTGTATAATAATTCATCATATTGCCACCCCATGGTAGGATAATAATTTTCAACAAATTTAATAACGGTATACATTTTGAAATGAAAATTATAGATACTCACACGCTTTATGTTTCTTTTTGTGTTTCACTTTAAACTTTCCAGATAAAAACAAAAATATATTTGTTTTTATTTTCATGATTATGATCTAAGGAAATGAAAAACTTTACCTGTAGAGGAAATATGAAAACATGATGCTCACTATTTTTTGCAACAAATTTTACTTGACTAGGTCACTTGCTTTAGGCAAATTGAGATTAAAATGTTTCTTACATCGCTTAAGGTTGTGTATCGAGTTAGTTTTGTTTGCCCAAAAAATAAACGAAAAACTTTATTTTTTTCAATTAAATCGAATTTATATTTTGTAAGAGCAGCTGTCTGGGTAAATGTTTTCATTTTGAATAATTCAGAGCTGTGTCAATCAGGAACGATTCGATTATTTTTTTATCCCATCTTCGGAAAGTATTGATGATTGAATATTGAAATCACTAATTTTCATTTCAATCGATCCCAATCTCAATCATTTCAATGATTCTCGGTTTTCCATCCCAATCTAATACATTTCAATGAATCTCGATTTTCGATATCAATCTCTAGTGCAGTAAGAATAGACGACAAAATGCCAAAGAAAGGAAAAAATTAGTTAGAACCTGAAATTTGGCATGGGCATTGGTGATGCGACTCCTTAAAAACTGAGAGAGTTCCTCAACGATCCGATGACCGCTAGGTCAGTTATAAGGGTCAAAGGTAATAAAATTGAGTTTTTTGCAAATATCTTAAAACCGGCTTGCGCTAGAGAAAAATTTTATTCCACAATCTTATAGCTGAGTCAATTTCCCACAAAAATGGTCAAATGGTTTTTTTCGTAGCATTAACCATTAAAAAGGTAATTTTCATGACCGTTGGCCCCTTTTAAGAGATTTTTTTGACTTTTCGATTTAATGTAACTGTTTAACGGTTAATGCTACGAAAAAAAACGTAAGACCATTTTTGTGGGAATTGTCTCAGATATACAAGATTGTGCAATGAATTTTTTTTCTCTAGCACAAACCGTTTTTGAGATATTTGCAAGAATCTCATTTTAATGACGTTTGACCCCTTATACTGACCTAGCGGTCATCGGATCGATGAACTCTCTCTCTTTGGGTTCGATTAAAATCGGTACAGTCAAACCCGCTTCATTAAACGACAAAAAATTGTAATTATTATTTCACTTAAGCGGACCTCGGATAACTGAAAAAAGTTTCACTTAAGCGAACCTCTGATAACTGAAAAACCTGAATGTGAACAAAAAGAATAAGTTTGATAAGACAAAATTTTTTTCTTTAGTAACAAAACAGTAACGAAGAAATGGCCTTACTCATTACTTTTTTTTTTTTTGGTTTGATTTTTGTAAATTTGTTAATTTTTTTTCACTTAACCGAATCTTTTACAACAAAAATATAAAATTTCAAAGAAATATTTTTTTCAGATATCCGGGTTTTTCACTTAAGCGGGTTTCAGTAAAGCTGAGTTATTTGCGGTAAATTTGTCGAAAAATGGACGGGATTTAGCTATGTTGTTTACTTAAGCGGGTTTTTCAGTTAAGTGGGTTCACTTAAGCAGGTTTGACTGTACATTATTGAATTGAATTCGTTAAATTCGGAGATTGAATTTCGTCGAAATCGAAATGAAAAATCGAATCGGAACAGTATAAAATATTGAATTGAGTTAAATGAAAATGATCGATTAATTTAAATGATTCGCTCATTTGAAGGGAACGATTTAAACAGCTCTAGAATAATTAAGAATTTTATTTTTTTGCTACATTGATGTACCTTGTATTTGATTTTTTATATTTGTCAAAGCAGCAGGGATAAAACGACAAATCAACAGAGCAGCAAATTGACAAAGCGACGAAGCGAGAAAGCGGAGAAGTTAAAAACGACAGAGCGGAAAAAAGACAAATTGATGAAGCAGCAGCGGCAAAGTGATAAAATGGCAAGGCGACAAAGCAGCAAAGCGAGCAGGTGGCAAAAAATGCACGAAATGGATCGCACGAACTTGCTCTTGTTGTTAACAAGTATAATTTAGTTATATGTATACATATGTACGCATACAGGGTGATTCACCTAAGGTGTGACAAAAAGCTGGAGCAAGTACGTTGGATCAAGATAAAAAAAATGTTTTGGAGGGGGGTCTATTTCCCCCCGTTTAGCCGGTCAGGGAAATTTTCTAAAAAATTGACTTAAACAGAAAAAAAAAAAAATATTATAAAACAGCGGTTAAACTTACAATACCATGATATACTTTTTTGTGCAAAAAATCAAACTCGAGATAACACTCAAACTTGACATTACGATGATAGAGAACACGAAAAAAGTGGGTCCCGCAATTCCGTCTGTCTGTCTGTCTGTGTGTATGTTTGTATGTCTGTCTGTATGTCTGTCTGTACCTCGGCCTACAGCCTAAGCCCCTGAAGCGATTTTCTTCAAACTTGGAGCATAAGATTTTTTGGTGATTTTTTTTATTTTCGATTTTCACGTTAACCGATTTTGATAAAAATTTTTACTTAAGGCAGTATTACATTCTCATTGTATATATGGCAAGTTTGCCAAATAAATATGGCTCAAAAATGTCATATAAGTGTGATAGTCATATTTATATGACAAAATATATATGATTCCACATATATATATGACACTCCTGAATTATTTTGAGTTTAAAAAAAAAATATTTGATTTAATGAAACGTGATTGGTCAAATAAATCATATTTTTTTAAATATTTTATTTTTCGTAGCTAGTGTGTCATATTTGTAAGCAAAAGTTGACATTAAAAGCTTGTGATCATGTATATGGCATACTTATATGGCATACTACTTGTCATATATGTATACAAATTTTGTGCCATATTTTATATGACTAGCATTGGTCATATATATATGACAATGTAATATCACCTTAAGGAGGTCCTATCAAGTGTGAATAATACTGCATACAAGATTTTCAAAAAAATATTTTTTTGGTTTTTAAAAAAAAAGTTTAAAGTTCTTTTTTGAAAAATCATTTTTTTGAAAATGGGTAGATGAATATTTTTGAGATTATGGTTTTAGCTGTATATTATTATATTCTTAAAAATAGCATACCAAATTTTTTTTCTAAAAAATATCAATATGTATATAAAAAATTATTTTTTAAGAAAACCGCTCCCACAATTTTAAAATTTTTTTCTGCAAAAATTCACATTTTTAAGTACTTATTTTATCAATTTAAAGAACGTATTTCATGCTTTTTTCCATATTTAAATTTCCGTTCTTCAAATTATTAAATGGATACATTTTCATATACATACAATTATTAACTATGTGTTTTATATTATTACACTCAATCTTTAAAATTCGAAGAAACTTTTACTACAAGAGCAAGTTTGTGCGGACCAGTCGTGCATTTTATTTTCTTATCTTGATCCAGCCTACACGCTATAGCTTTTTGTCACACCTTAGATAAAAGATATGCTTCAGTGTTGTAATATTTAAAA
This sequence comes from Epistrophella euchroma, assembly GCA_947049315.1. Classification (NCBI taxonomy): domain Eukaryota; kingdom Metazoa; phylum Arthropoda; class Insecta; order Diptera; family Syrphidae; genus Epistrophella; species Epistrophella euchroma. The sequence continues at coordinate 131,144,805 of OX346246.1, forward strand.
CAAAAAATTTAAGAGTCGAGTCAAAAATTAGAAAAATTTTAAAAACTTGGACGGCTGTCTAAAGTTAGACAATGTTTATTGATAAGACCATAAATATACAAAAAAATACAACAATAAATTTAAATATTTATTGAAATCAACTTGGAAAAAACTAAAGCATCTTATTATCTAACTTCTGTTCTTAAAGATTATTGTTTTTGAATATTTTGTTGCAAAATAATTTTTTTTATCTGCTTTGCATCTACGCGTTATCCACTCAATTAAATTATGGGAGACACTTCTCCAAGAGATTTCCGTTTGAAGAAAAAGAGAGTCCTTGTTCTTGCAGTAATCAATCTTGGACGATTTTAGCAGTATGTTTAGGGTCGTTGCCCATTTTAGGGGTATATTTTATCGTCCTTGTGGCAGCACGATATTCTGAAGAATGTCCTTTTATATAAAACGATATTCTGAAGAATGTCATTTTATATAAAACGATCCACCGTCTAGTGGAAAAACTTTTTGAGACCAAAATATTTCCTCCTCCATGTTTTATTGTGAAACGTGTATTTAGTGTTTCGTCTTTTATGGTCTACGCACGTGCCCTAATTATTGACGGCATGATAACGTCATAAAATCAGTTTTTGCTCTCTAAACTGTGAAGGGAATTTGGGGCTCCTTCGGGATTGGGGTACTAAATTAGCCCCAAATTAGCCCTTATTCCTGCATCATTAGATTTTTGAAATTGTGTATTATGAGGTGTGGTGGACCCAGCTTGACGTCAAGCTGAGCCCACCACAAGTTTTAGGCTGAAAGGAATTTGGGGCTTTTTCGGGATTTGAGTACTAATTAGCCCCAAATTAGCCCCTAATTCCTGCATAGTTAGATTTTTGAATTTCCGTTGTGGTGGACCCAGCTTGACGGACCTAAATATTCAGTTTGAAATTAAAATTGGATTCATTCAAAAATAATACAGTTTTCCATTTGGTATTAGTCCAGTCAATATGAGCCTATACGAATGCGAGTCTCGCTTGTAAGTTTTTTTTTTTAGAGTCCGAGAGGTGGAAAAACTGACTTGTACCTACTTGCACCATTCTTTGCAGGATATACCTGCCATTAAATTCGCAATAATTATCTTATGCTTTAATTCGGTGGATGTTTGTGAAGTCCCCTTTAAACCTTTATCACACAAAACATTTTGAAAACTCTCTGGCTTTTATTGTAGCTCGGAATTGATCAATATAAGCTTATATTATTTAAAGCGGCAAATGTAATGGTTAACATGGTAGAACAGAAAAAAAAACCAAAGGAAATATCCAATGATGTCGGTAAAATTCCTAAAAATAAAAAATACGATTTTCGGCTGTCGGCTAACACACTCTTGAAAATGTAACATGCTTTTTTAAAGGCATACGCGATGAACATTTTTAATTTAACCATAATAGAAATAAGCCCAAATGTGTAGACTGTAGATGTTCAAAAATTTCAAGAAATAAAAATTTAATTTACTCGTAAAATTTTATTAAACCAAAATGAAGTTCAGCATCCATCATGATGCACATAAAGTTCCAATGAACCTCTTTGTCGTTAGTTCAATGGTTTTACAATCTATAACTGGAGAGAAAGCCTTAAAACGAGCAATTGAATAGGTGAGTATTTTTCTCTTTTGCGTCAAGCTGTTTAAAGTTTATTTATGTATATTTGAATTTGTCTCGGTATGGTTTTTTTACCCATCACGAAAAGTATTTCATAGCACGATTACTGTATAAATAAACCGATGCAAGTTGCGACCAAGTCTGACAGGCTATATCATCCCTGTTTGATGATGGACTTACAACTTTTAGTTATTCCGTGCTCAGTGATACTTTGAAGGACTTTCGCCTGAAGTAGAGTTGGAAGGACATCGACCCTCACTTACTATTCTATCCTGCAAACATATTTAAGCATAATAATCAATATGTTTTGTATATGTATATAGCTACCAAGTGCTAATTGCTAAAAAGTTTTAATTACTTCGTTTTCACTATGGCCGTAATATATAAACGAAAGAAGCAGAGGGTTGTCATTCAATTTTCGAGATTAATTAAAATTTTAAGAACTTCATACTTACTTTGTTACGTGAAAATTTTCCTAATAAATCATTATTATTCCTGTGTGTTTTGAAATTGATGTTTATAATACATAAATAATGATTGGGAGCATTAAAATTGGCGCTGTTGGTATATAATTTAAAATTATAATTCAAAAAGTCTAATTCTAATTTTCACACCAAAATAAACGCCAAATTTATAACTTTATAATTCTTTGAAATTAAACAAAAAAAAGGTTAATTTATATCAAAGAAGCTATTATATGGTCTTTGGTTATACATATACTTTTCAAAGATAGATGTAACCGATCCCTGACGGAAAATTATAATCATTGAATAAAGACTGAAAAAACAACATCTTCAAGGCTTAAATCGATTTCTCTGTGAACATCAAAAGTGAATAAGAAGTCATTTCGTAGTTTTGTTTGTGTTTTTACTTGCGATATAATAGTATGTAAGTAACCTTTATGGCAAGTTTTGGATTCGTTAAAAAATCGAACTCGATATTTTTATTAAACTTGACATTACGGATTAAGATGATAGGAAAGACTAAAAAATTGGGTCTTACAATTTTGTCCATCTGTTTAAACTTGGTATCGTTTTTGTAGCATTTTTTGAGCATTCCCCCGACAAGTTTTTTTTTTGCATTTAGGACCAAAGGCCTTCCATATACGTATACCTATATTTTTTAGCATTTTTGGAAAATTTTATAATTTTCAAATATAGCTCTGCAAATTTTTCTAAAAAAAAAAATAGTAGGTACCTACATTTTTCATACGTAGGTTGCCTTTTGGTGTAAAAAAAATTCCGTTAAATGGTTTAAAATACCTCCAATAGAACGTGCTCGTGAAAATTTTAATACATTATCTAGCTTAAAATATCTGAACTATCTGCAGAAGGTACAAATAGATCTAAAATTTAATCCAAAATGCTTTTGGAAATATATAAACAGTAAACGGAAGTCTTGTCAATACCCGTCTGTTATGTCAAATGAAATATCTAGTCATGACCCTTTTGTTATTATACACAACTATTTTTAGACCTTTTTCAAAGTGCCTTCAACTGTGATACCAACATCTGTGATAATTTAAGCTGTGATTCTCCAAACTGTGATATATGTGACGAAAATAGCCAAAATGTTGGCTATTCGAAAGCTTTTTCTTACTTTTCTGATATGGTCTTTAATATTAACTCTTACAAGATAGCTAAGTTTATATCTAATCTTGACTAAAATTGTATACCAGGGCGAGATACCTTCTATCATTTTAAAAAACTGCAAATAATTTGCTTCTACCACTGTACACTCTCTTTAAATGTGCTTTGTTTTCTTGTCAATTTCCCTCGTAGAAAAGACGAAATTTAAAGCTACAAGCCTATAGCTATCAGTTATTCCGAAGCTTTTCGAGGCTATTATTTGTAAATATTTATGTTTTTATGTTAAATCAGTCACTGTATCGAATCAACATGGCTTTACGAGAGGTCGCTCTACTGTGACATTTCTTATGAAGTTAACCGAAATTTGCATTGATGCATTTAAGAAAGAGAAAGAAGTAGACTGCATTTTTATAGACTTTGGGAAAGCGTTTGATAAACTTTCGAATAAGATCTTACTAAAAAAGATAAGATTTCTTGGAATTCTTAGATCATACTCAGTGTTCATTAGATTATTTTACAGGAAATTCTGGAATCCCATAGTATTATATATTGAAATAAAACAATGTTCACTGTTCAGAGTTCGAACGAAAAGTACGAAAATAAAATAATTTATTGACATAATCAATTGTAGCTAACTACTCAATTATTTGATACTATAGTAGATACTACACTACTTTCTTATTCTTTTTTTTTAACAAAGTAAATTAATTATTAACAATTAAAAGAAATTAATTAAAAATCCATATGGTACTTAAATTATTTTTTAAAAATCTTTATCGCTGCAGATCTTTGGTGGTAGCCTTTTGCGCTTTGGCATGGGCTCATGTTCTTCCTTCACGGTTGTTTGGTTTGGTTTGATAAATCATTTTCAATGTAAGTTGCCTTGCAAATTGTTGGATCAAATTTGGTTGAAAGTTTATTTGTTTTCAATTGGCGTTTAGATACAACCATGTCCCCTTCTTTGATCAAACTTATTTTCGCACGCCTATTCGCGTCAGTGTACAATTTTCTTTTTAATTTATTTGTTTTATCTCGATCTCGTATTTCATTGTCATCAGAAAATCTTTTCTTGGGAGCTTGCTCCATTGTTCGCAATTTGTCTCGAATATTCCGATTGAACAACATTTCCGATGGTGTCTTACCAGTTGTTGAATGTGAAGTTGACCGATATTAATGATTCATTCAGAAGCAACACAATGAATCATTAATATCGCAAAAAATATCATCGTAGTCCTTACATCTGTTAACTATATTGCTGTTAACTAAATTCACTCGCTCACCTTCACGTTTGAGTTTGTTCTTATTGGGATATGTTTGTTCTGATTTCCTCTTTTGGGAATGGCACCTAATGGAGAAATGATCCTTTTTAACGCAAGCATGACAAATTTTCCCTCGAGCAGGACACCTTTCGTCAGTAGCAATATGACCTTTTTGACCACATCGACCACATTCAACAAAATTGTCTCTAAAATTGGTATTAGATCGACGTTGATTGAATTTGGTATCGATTTTACAAACATCGGTTGTATCTTCCGATCTTATAGTTTCTATCTTTGCTTTGTTTGCAAGAGCTTTCTGTCGTTCATTCACCATTTCGAAAATTCGAACCATTTTGATAATTTCGTTTAGACTTTGATCCCCACGTTCTAGTATTTTGCGACATAAGCTTTCGGATTGGCAACTGCTTGTGATTTGGTCTTTAATATTTTGGTCGGTCTGATCACCAAAATAACAGAAATCAGCTTGAATTCGCAAACGCATAATAAATGTACCAAAACGTTCTTTTTGTCCTTGATGCATTTTAAGAAAAATGTGTCGCTCAAAACATATATTTCGCTTAGGTTCAAAGAAATCATTTAATTTCATCAAGTGTAATAACCAGTCTTTCTTTTTTTTGGTCATCATCAATTCCTTGTGCTGACACAAATAACTCAAATTGTCGAAACCATGATTTCCATTTTGTACCACAAGTATCATCAACCTCAAACTCAAACGCTGGTAGTCCAAATGCGAATTGTTTGATTAGTCCTTAAAAAGAAATAACCACAATTTTTTTTTTAAATATCATTTCAAAACTTGAAAACCATATTCTACATTGTACAAATCAAAAAAGAAAACATTTTTTTTTTTTTTGTTTTTGTCTGCGCTCCGAATTCATTTCTAACGCTTTTTTTTTTTTTTAACTGCGCTTCGAATTATTTTCTAACGCTTTTTTTTCTGCGCTCCGAATTCATTTCTAACGCTTTTTTATATTCTTATAATTATTTATGATCTGCGCTCCGAATCAATTTCTAACGCAATCAATTGCATTCTTTGTGTTCAAATTGTTTCTAATTTCAAAGCTAATTTTAAAGTTATTAAATTAAATACATACCAAAGTTTTGGTCCATTGCAATATTATGATGTAGGTACCAGAAGAAATAATATATTTATTTGATTTATTATTTTTTTTTTTTTTTTTATCCTCGTCGCCAATATTATATTATTATATATTGAAATAAAACAATGTTCACTGTTCAGAGTTCGAATGAAAAGTACGAAAATAAAATAATTTATTGACATAATCAATTGTAGCTAACTACTCAATTATTTGATACTATAGTAGATACTACACATAGGGGAGCCATTTGGGCCCTATTTTATTTATCTTATTTATTAATAATCTTCCATTTGTGATAAAGCATTCTAATTGTCTTATTTACGCGGATGACGTTACAATTTTTAAAACTATTTCTACTATTCGTTGAGTGTTAAATGTTACAATGTGACCTTAATTCATTTTTTGACTGGTGTGTACGCAACTGTTTGTTTTTTAATATCAGTAACTGTAATTTTATGAGATTTATAAGAAAACTTTGAGTCACTCCTTTTAATTATTCGTTAAATAGAGTTTCCTTATCATTTGTGCAAAATTTATCCGTACTTGGTATTTTATTTGATCGTAAGTTTGAATTCATTCAACACATTAACTCCATTTCAAATAGAGCCAATTCACTTCTTGGATGGATTAAGAGAGATTCACTTCAATTTTCAGATCCCTATGTTACAAAACAGCTTTTCATAACATTTGTCCGACTTGTTCTTGAATATGCTTTTCAGGTTTGGTCACCCTACTATGAGTGCCATATACAGGTTGATCGGTATAAGATGCACACAACTGCTGGAGCGGGAAGGTTGGGTTAAGACAAGAAAAAAATCGTATGGGAGGGGGGGGGGTCTATTTCCCCCGTTTAGGCAGGAGGGGCAATTTTCTAAAAAAATTGACTTAAAACAGAATAGTGAATAGTTTTTGAAAAATTAATTTTCAAACTCGAAATTTTGAAAAAAATAGGTATAAAAAATATAATATTTATTTTCAAAATTCAATGCTCTTATTAATTTTCAATAAAATACAGAAAACCGGATGCTAAAATTTCTTTTAGTTTTTGAGAAAATTGAAAATACCGAAATCTACTTTACTACTCAATTTGTAGAAATAGGATCTTTTGAACAATAAAATAACGGATGAAAGTCAAATTTAAGTAAAACTTACTTTGGTTATTTTTAATTTTCTCAAAAACTAGACAATATTTTGTCATCTGGTATTCAGTGTTTGACTAAAAATTGATGAGAGTATTGAATATTAAAAATAAAAATACTACTAACGTAAAATTTTGAACAAAATCAGTTTGAAACTTTTTTTTTTTTAATTTCGAGTTTGAAAATTAATTTTCAAAAAACTGTTCACTAAAAGAACTTTATTTATAAACAAAATGGAAGCACATAATTATGGCTTAACAAAAAAGTACAGCACGTCGTTTTAACTGTTACCGTTGTTTTTTAATAATTTTTTTTTCTGTATTAAGTCAATTATTTTAGAAAATTTTCAATTTTCTCAAAAACTAAAAGACATTTAAGCATCCGGTTTTCTGGTTTTGACTGAAAACTAATAAAAGCATTAAACTTTGAAAATAAAAATTATACTTAATTGCATAAAATTCTGAAAAAAATTAGTTTAAAACTTTTTTTTCATTTTTTTTTTTTTTCAAAATTTCGAGTTTGGAAATTAATTTTTTAAAAACTATTCACTAACACAACTTAATTTAAAATGAAAATCAAAGAAGAGATTTCTGGCTTTCGAAAAAGGGATAGCATGGCATTTTGAATTGTACCGTTAATTTTAAATATTTTTTTTTCTGTTTTAGGTCAATTTTTTTAGAAAATTGCCCCTCCTGCCTCCCCTTACGATTTTTTTCTTGTCTTTACCCAACCTACTTGCTCCAGCAGTTTGGTGCATTTTATACCGATCACCCTCTATAGCAGGATTGGAAGGTTCGCCTTAAGAGGCTTAGGCTGGGAAAATCCCTACGAGCTCCCCGCATACATCAATAGACTAAAACTTATTCACTTGCCGAGTCTTAAGAACAGACGCTCTTATTTAAGTTTCGTTTTTAATGTAAAAATAATTAATGGAAATATAGGCTCTCCAAAAAAAGTCTTATTATAACATAATAAAAACTTTGACATTTAAATCTTTATTCTGGAATTTAAAACTATGTCCCATACTAATTCTATTGTGTTTGTTTTCATTATAAAACATTCAGAGTGAAAGTTTTCTGAATTTTGAGTTTTCCAGAGAATCATAACCTAAGTCATGAGTAGGTACCTAAATCCGCCACCCAGATTAACTCAAGCATAAATGCAAAAATTCCACTGGTCTGGCCTTCAATAATTGTCAAGTCTTATTGAAAGACTGATGTGGTTATCTGCCCATCGAGAATCAATTAATAAATTATTATTTCTACCTGTTCTATGGAATTCTATTTTTATGTTCAGCTGAGAACCAGATAGAAAATTTTAATTTACTTTCCAATCAAATACAGACAGCTGCTGTTACAGCAATGAAGCCAACACCCGGCAATGACAATGACATCAACGACGACGATGACTATAACAACGCAGCTCAGTTCTTTGATAAATCAAAAGCTAATTAAAATCAGCCAGTAGAGAAATAAAAGCCAACTGCAAGCATGATGATCAATGCACACGATTCTTATCTGTTTTAAAATTGACAGAGCACATCATTTCGCAATCTTACAGTCTTGCACCCGCTAATTGCGTTATTATCTAACACGGCCGGCGAGGCACACTATGGAACCAACTGATGAAATCCATCTCAAAAATATAGTTTTGACAAATTTCAAAATTTTCAAAACCTAATGATGGTCTTATATATGTACTAGAATAAGGGTATCTTTAAAAGGACGCCCTGAAAATTATGTTTTAAAATATTACATTTTTCAAACTATTAATAGGAAGTGAGTGTTCAAAGTCAGTGAGTGAGTGGATTTTACAAAAAATACTTTTAAATATTTTTACCGGACGTAGAAAGAAATTGTTAAAATTTCTTGGAAGTCGGTCCATTCAAGGGCGCACAAAAACCCTCTTAAGAGAAACCCGCCTAAGAGAAAAACCCGCTTATCTGAAACACTTTTTTCATCCCCGAGTATTTTTCGACCAATTACCTTTAAAACACTCCGCTTAAGCGAAACTCGCTTAATTGAAAAAACGCGGATACCTGAAACATATTTTCAGTTCAATTTTATATTTTTCATTGAAAAAAAAAACTCTCATAAGTGACAAAAAAAAAAAAATAGAATCGCACAGAAAAAAAATTTGCTGAATGCTATCGTTTCTTCTGTATTTGTTTTCACCTTCACCATTTTCACGACCAAAATGACATTTGAATTTCTGACTATTTCTGAAACGCTTACATTTACATTTTATAAACAAATTGCTTTGTCCTCTCAAACAAAAGCTCAAAACAACATTTCAATTCTCCACTTAATGGAATTTTTAGATCCGCTTAAGTGATTTTTTTCCCTTAAGCAGGGTTCGTTTAATAATTCAAAAACCTGCTTAAGTGAAAGAAAGACTGTGACATTTTGCAGTTTCTCTAAAGCGGGTTTTACTGTACTATTATATACACTAGGGTGTCCGTTATTTCCCAAACCAATTTTTTTGATCAGACACCTAAATCAAAAGTTTATGCTCTGCAAAAAATGTATTTACAAACAAATTCTGTCATTAACCTGTGCCTCTCATACATAAAAAAAGAAATAATTTTGAAAATATTTTCTATAGATTTTTTTCTTCAACAAACTTTGTAGGTATGATGTTTTTTAAGGAGATGATCATATAATAAAAATTAACATTCAACAAGAAAATTAAGAATATATCTGCAGTTATTCGAGAGGAAAAAAAAATATGTAAAAAGTTCATAAATTCTATAAAAATTTGTATGGGAAGACTATGGCTTTAGGGGATCGGGTTAATAAGCTCGCCTCAATTTTTTTTTTAGTCCATACATTTACTGTAGGGCATAAACTTATTTATAGGGGGTGCCTGAGCTAATTAAAAAATGAGTTTGGGAAATAAAGGACACCGTAATATGCATGCACAATCTGTTAAAATTTACCTTTTCAGTCAAAATAATGAAACGCAGCTTTTGTATAAACCGTGATTATTATATCTACGTTGCGAGGGGTTGTCTGGGTCAAAAATCTTTTGTCAAATTCTTTTTTTCAAATTTCTGCTTTTCAAAATTCTGTTTTTAAATTTCTTCTTTTCAATATTCTGCTTTTTAATTTTATTATTTGCAGAATTTTGTAAAACATTGTTTTACAATTTTATAATATATTATGTATTTGTTAATAGAAATAATGTTATTTTTTATTTTTTTGTTATCGTTGCTTAAAAGTGTTGGTTGCTCGAAGTCATATAATTAAGTTTTTTAAATCTCTATAAGAAAAGCCATTATTTATTTTCAAAGCTGGATAGCAGATAGAGCCATAAAATGGAGAGAACATAAAAGAAAAAAAAAGAAAATTAAAAACTAGAAAATAGAAAATGGACCTAAGACTAAGACAAATAAGATTTCTTAAGTTTTTTTTTCACTAATTATTATAATAATTGTGCCGACGGAGTCTTGTTCAAAAATATAAAATGAAATTTGAGTTTGCCCCCCCTCCATCTAATCAAAATCCTGCGTACGCCCTTGTCTATATAACTTCTACGACTTTTTTTCTTTAATAACAAGAACATATTGAATTTCTAGCTTGATGTTATAATATTATTTTCTGATAACTTACTTATAACATAATAAAGGTATACGTGTTCAAAAATTTAATAGGGATTTTTGACATGATTTTCATAATACGGTCCCATAGTGTGGCGGCTTATTGGCTTGCCTGCTTGCTTTGCTCACATATACGACGTACTCTTTTCATAGCCGGTCATATTATTACTTTAAAGCATCCGCAAAAGTGATTGTAAATTAAAACCCATATTCACTCTCAACGTAAGAAAAAAATATTCCTCATTCCTCATAGCTGTATTGTTTGAATGTAAAAAATTGTTCTATATGACAAATGGCATTGAGATGATTATCTAACAAAGAATGCGTCCTCATTTTTTTTTTTAACAGAAACTAAACACACAGCACAGGTGCGTATTTATAGTCGTTTTACTAAATTAAGACCTATTATATTAATGAATATAGGTCCTATCTATAAAACTAAATTATGTTTTCTAATTATTAGAGGAAAGGTCGGTAATAGGGTCTCTTGCTCCCACAATTATTTCTTATGTCGTAACCGACATCGGTTCGAAACCTTAACTTTCTCAAACATCCCTACTCAGATAGTTTATATGGAAAATACTGGCGCTCAAATACAAAATAATTCCCACTCGAAGTGAAACATCAAAACGAAAACTTTATTTGACCGTGAAATTTTAAGTGTGAAGATTAACGGTTTATTGATAGGTAGAATTATTGAAGAGGATAATACTGATAATTTATTTATTAACAAAGTCCCAGTGAGTACTTAAACGTAGGATTTCATCATACAAATAAAGCTTGATTTTATAAAAACATTGCCATGCAGCTAATGTTGCCAAATATACATGTATGTATGTAATAAGGCCCCCGGCTCATATTAAAAGAAGCAGCAAAATACTATTGGGTTTTTATAAAATTTAAGACAAAATGTTCCTTGTTTAATCTAAGAGGTAGTTGAGTAACTACACACTAAAAAGAAAGACCTGAGGACTCAGATCAATTGAAAAAAGCTTTCGGGGCAGTACGAATCAAGAAAATTGGTTACACAAAAGCAGCTTAAATATTTTCCATCCCAATTTTAACAAGGCCTACTTATGTCCGAGTTAGTCATCAAAAAATTCTTGGCAGAAATCCTTTATTGCCAGTCTTGACTCTATCTAGAAAAGAAATGGCTCTCGGAGGTTATTTTACCAACACTTTTAAAAAAATATTAGTTTTTCCCCTTTTAACAAAATTAAATTAAAAAAAAAAAATGGTTTATATGTTTTTATTTTGAAAAGTTATTAATAATTGGTTAGTGCCCTATTACACGTTGACTCTAGAGCCATAACTCTTTTCGAAATTCAATGGGTGCGACGGTTAAATCCGATCTTTTTTCTCCTTCGCACTCATTCAATTTTGAAAAGAGTCATGACTCTTGAGTCAACGTGTAATAGGGCACTTATAAACATAATATAGCTTCTGCTGAAAAATATAAAATTGAAATAGAAATAAGAGTTTTTAAGAAATTCAAAAGGGGGGAGGGGGATAAATTCGCAGCACTTCCTCTATCAAAATAGGATTTTATTATTATATTCATCGATTTCAAATATTGGAATATTTGACCAGAAAAATTACAATAAATGTATCAAAATTCAATTAAACCCACTTTTAACTTAAGAAAAAATTTAAAAATTAAACAAATAAACAAAAAACTGAACTTCATCCCCTTTAAATACCCTTTCAGGTCCAAGTTAAGGGTACTTTTTGGAAAGTTCTTCCGACAAAAACATAAACTTTTCACAAATTTCACAAAAGTTCAGCTTTTTCGAAATTTTTCCTAAGTTTGTCTTTTCCAATTTTCCTGAGCTAATTTAGCTGAACTTTTCTAATTAAAAGCAAGTGTTCGAATTTTAAAATTATTTTTGTTTTTTTTTTAGTACATTATAATTGTTTGAATTACCTTTACTCGAGTAATATACGTGTTTACCTAAGTCATTTTCAGTTGCATTTTTATGAATGATTTGTATTCAAAATATTTTTCTTCAAGAATTTATTATTTTAAAACTCGCTCGAAACCTGAAACTGTTTTTAAGTAGGTATACATAGGTACCTATATTAATGTGTACCACACATTGAGTTCATTGACCAAACCAAAGTTTACTGACTGACTTTGACTGATATTAAATACCAACGCCACCGTGCGGCGGCATTAAATTGACACAACGGTATTGCAATATAAAACTAACACACTTGACACTACATATAATAATATTTAATTACATTGAAAATTAATATTGACAATTGTTTTTAAAGTGGAATTGCGATCGTCAGTCTCGTTTTGAATTGTATAACAAACATAATAAAACTATACAGTAAAACCCATTGCTTTCCGCCTCGCAGAACTCTAAGGTCAAATCACGATGATGACGTGTTTGCTCTATGGTGTAAATGCTAGTTTCGCATTCAATGGCACTGCACTTAGCACTTCATGGATTCTAATTATTACATTTTTTTTAACAAGCAATCAAGGTAAATTGATTCCAAAAATAAAATACCTTTTGAAAGACATACCGTAACGGTATAATATAAAATATGTACATACAATTTAATTGAAAACGGCCCACCGCCAGCAGAACGTTTAAAATTCCAAGACAGCTGCTAGCTATCAAATTATATTTAAACGAAATGTAAGACAGGAAATTCAGCTGCGTCAGTTGAATTCATTTGAAAATTCGCAACGGTTCAACAGCCAGCAGAGTTATGGAGCATTCGAAAGTTCATTACACTATTTTGCCTTTATTCATTGATGACGTGATTACTTCCATATGATAATGATGGCATTGGCTAGACTTTAAGCCGAAAGTAAATTGAAGCCTAATATAAATCGAAAATGAGAAAAGTTTATTTAAAGAAACATTCACCATTGCGTAACGTATTGCATCAGTTCATTGAAGTTTTACGTTTGAAGGATAGACGACGACGCCGACCGTTTTGGAATCAGCGCCGCGTCAATCATTGAAGGCCGGGCAAAGAACCTTATGTGTACCTATTTTGAAAATTGAATATATGTATTTTGCATTGCTTAAGAAATTGAGAATTCGGTTGTTGCGATTTATAAGGTCACAATTAAAAAAAAAAAACACTATGTTCTTGGGAGAACGGATTTACTAAAACTCAAAAATGAACTCTAGACTCAATAGAATAATGCGGATCATTAAAAATTTTATACAAAAATTGCTGACCCGACAGACGTTCTCCTGTCTTAGCTGTGAATATATTCAATTTGAACTTGAATAGATAACAAAAAAAAATGTGTACCTACTTTTAGAGGATTTACCGTCAAATGAACAAGGAAATAACCAAATTGTATGTAGCCAAACGTGTTACAAACTGATAAATTTTTTATGTTTCTATTTTTGTTGGGACCTTTGTAACCTTACGGAAAGAGAGAAAGGTGAAAAATCCTCTTTATAAATATTCGCCTGTATAACGTATAACTTTACAGACTCTTTAAAATAAAAAATACAAAAAAGGCATTAGCGGAGTCACTGTGGCGTATACGTACTTTTTTATTAGAATATAGTTAGATTTAAAAATCTGAACATCAGGGGCTTACAGTTCGTCGCGCTAAGATTGAAAAAAAAAAACAGCAATAATTTCGGCTTTATTTCGAAAGTCTTTTCGCAGTACAAATTTGAAATAATCAAGTAGAAATATGGTAAAGATAAGATTGTCAAAATAACAACAGTAGAAATAAAGTCTATTTTTTTTTTTTTGAATAGACTCTCGCAATAAGCTTCGGTAGCGATACACTATAAATTTGTATTAATGCCAATGTTCGAAGAAAAAAAACACAATCCAAAAAGTATGCATAATTCATTGTTATATCCACTTTCTGACTTTTTCGGCCTAATTTTCCAAATTTTATGTTCGTACCGTGCTTATCTAGTTCGATAAAAATCCAACGAAAAAACACTCATTCAGTTTGTATGATGTTCAGCCAAGTTATGCGCATACAAACACAATTTCTTTCCAGAAGTTTTGAAATTTCAAGTTGTTTTCACGATTTTCCTACTTTGCGGTCGAATATTTAATATGTTAATCTGGTTCGATACAAATCTAACAAAAAAAATCCCCAACCAAATCGGATAATGTTTAGCCGAGTTATGCACGTACGATTACAAAAAGGGATCCATTTTTATATATATAGATGTGTTCATTATAATAAAAAAAAAATCCTGCTCTCTAATGCGGAGTTTCGCAGATAGAACGCAATAGAATTTTGCAGTAAACAAAGTTTCTCATATAATGTTCAATTTTGAATTTCTTGAAAACATTATTTCTGTATAAGGCTTGTATTTTGTCTGTGTAATGAAAGTGCAAATTTTCGATGCTATTCTTTCGTGCACGCAGCTTCTTTCAAAACTCGCATCAGAAAAGAAAATTTAGAAAACATCTTGAAATTTCAAACTTTCTGAATTATATCGATTATTTCAAATTTGTATTGTTTGTTTTATTCAGAATAGACTCTCGAAATAAGGCCAATAATGCGCAAATCTTTGTTTAATTTTTTCAATTTTAACGCGACGAACTGTAAGGCTGTAATGTACAAATTTTTAAATCTAACTAATATATGCTGATAAAAAAAGTAAGTATACGCCACAGTGCATCCGCTAATACTTATACATGTATAAGTACTTAAAACACGCAAGGATTTATAAAGAGGATTTTTCACCTTTCTCTCTTCTTACATATATCCGCATGTAATAGGTTACAAAGGTCCCAAAAAAAAATGGAAATATAAAAAATTATCAGTTTGTAACAGGTTTGGCCACATAAAATTTGGTTATTTCTTCATTTGATGGTAAATCCTCTAGAAGTGGGCACAATTTTTTTTTTTTGTTATTATTATCTATTCAAATTGAATATATTCAGAGCTAAGACAGGACAACCTCTGTCGGGTCAGCTAGTTATGTTATAAAAATAATTTATAGTAGAGTAAAAAAACCGAGCTATTCACATTCTTTCGTGGGGCTATCGTTGATTTTAAAGAGTTCATTTGTAAATATTTTTAGGGATTAAGATTGTTTTTTTTAAATTAACCGTAAGATACTTTTTTTAAATACATAAGTACGAAAAAGTCAGGGGTGAGGGAACATTTTGCTGGGGTAAAAATTCCTGCGATTCTGTTTAACGAAATTCTGCATTTCAATATTCTCCTTTCCAAAATTTTGTTTTAAAAAATTCTGCAAATAATGTTTTTGAAATTCTTTAAACAATTTTAAAAACTAAACTTATTTATTTTAAAATTCAAATAAAAATGTTAAGATTCAAAAGGAATATTTTTTTGCGACTTTTAGTCCAATGCGTTTCGCCCAGGCACATCAGTTACATGCTTTCGTATACCTTTCTAAGACGCATTAGTCGTTGGCTACCGATACAAATATATTTAGAAGCAATGTTGTGTTTAGTTCATTTTTTTCCAAATGCATAATATTTTTAATATTATTCAGTTAGACAGCTCAAACTCAAACTCAACAACAAAAAATCATTTCCTAGAAACCAAAAGAATTGTTGAAGCATATCATCGTAGCGTTGTTTGTGTTGGTTGCTTGAACCTCGAAGCAGTGGCGAAGCGTAGGTATAAGGCGCACGGGGCGGAAGAAAATTTTGCCGCACTCTTATTTAGGTATTTCAATTTAAAAAAAAAACTATAGTATAGAGTGAAATACCTTTCGGGCAGACAGTCATTGTTGAATTCAAAAATGAAAAGTAAAGTAATATTTTAATAAATTTCAAACTTTAAAATAAATAATAAAAAATGTTGATTTTTGTTATGACGTTTTTACTCTATACCTAAACGCTAACAATGCTAAAAAGCTAAAAAGCAAATGGAACACTGAAGGAAAAATTTTACTTATATGCAAGTAGTTTCTTTCGGTTTTTTTTACAGTTTTAGTAAAACGACAAGCCCATTGCTTGTTTAAGTTTAAATAACCCAGTTTTTTTGCTTGAACAAAAATTGGGTTATAAAGCCCCGCTATTACAGAAAAATTCCATCACTACCATTTCAGCTATATGTGCATAACATTAAAATCTAAATGTAATTAAAAGATGACACAATCAAAAATAAGAATAAATCCTATTAAAATTATTCCGCTTAAAAACAAAAACAATCTTTCAATTTAATGACAGAAATATTGAATGATCAGCCTTTAAGATTTTTAAATGAAGAATTTTTTATGGAACAAATGTCATTTTAATATTTAAAAGGGCTTTATGAAATCGCCCAATTTAAAAAAAAATGGATATAATTAGACGTTTCCGTAGTGTCTAGTATCGATAATAACGTAATAGTTCATACTTCTGGTAATACTGTTTCCAATAAGACCGAAAATTTTCTAGACATTAGTAAGCTAGAATCGAATCATTTTAATCGGCGTGGCGCGACAAAAAATAAAATGGTTCAAATATCAAGATATTGTAACGTTTTACCACGGTTCGATATAAAACGTATTTCTTTTTAACTGTCAACCGTCAATTATTTTCTTTTAAATTAAACACACTTTACTTCACTTCAAATATTTTATTAATCATCAATCTCAAGAGTATGCAACTTAAATTCACTTCCGGATACTTTTAACTTTGAACTTTACACTTTCGCTTTCAAAAATAAACTGTGTCTGTGCTCAAAAAGTTTCTCCTTATATAGTGAGCTGAGAGGTTCGGGACTCTACTCGAAAGTACTGGCACAAAAGCTTCTGGAAGGTTCCATTCCAATGAAGAGAGATGGCGTTCTCTCCACTCTTCCATTCAGCGCATTTTCCCCCTGAGAGAGATGGGCGCGCTCTCTCGGGATTTTTTTATAAATGGTTGTTGTCTTCGATAAGGGTATTTTTGTACTTGGCTCTTTGTTTGTTCCGAAAGTAGTTAGGTGCTGATTTCATCGTTACAATATTATTAATGTCGAATTTCTTTCAACAAAAAATTCGATTTGTTTAGCAGAAATAAATCGATTTCTCATTGTTGAAAGAAAAAAATCGATTCTGTTTAGAAAAAAAAAATGAATTTTTTTCTGAAAGGAATTCGACCTAAGTAATATTTATTTTGAAATTTTGCCACCCCCTTCACCCTATTCGCCCCGCCACGCTACGCCACTGCCTCGAAGTCATATACATACAATCTCAATAAGCAGAAAAGAGCTTTTAAATTAAGAGAAAATAAAACAAAACAAAAAATTAAAAAGGCAATAGGTTTCTTAAAAGAATATAACTTATTTATATTTTCTATTCTCTATGTTATTTGTTAAAATAAGACATTCTTTGGTTTAAACTCGAAATTTTGTTATTTTGTTTGGAAAAGCAGAATGATCAGAATTTTATTTTAAATTTTACTTAATATTAACTGTCACACCTGTCAGTATTTTAAAAAACAGGATAAGCTTTGCAAAGCTAATAAAAAAAAAACAGAATATTGAAAAGCAGAATTTTGAACGCCGAATTTCGACCCGCTATTAACTATTTGTTCGAACAAAAAAAATCCCTTTGAAAAATAGCATCTACATATGTACAAGTACATTCATTATAATTATAATTATTGATTTTGTGGGAAAAAGCGTGCGAAAAGTGTTGTTGATTTGTTGTTATTTGAAATTGATTTCATAGATCGAACAAAATTTTTTCGCACACAGACGTCTCTAAAACATATTTTTTCGCTTTTCCACTGTTTGTCTCTTTTTTTTGCAAAAAGTTTTGAATGTGTAGTTAAACCTTTATTCGCATTAGTTTTTATTATTGTAGAAAATAATAGGGTTATAAAATAAGTAGATACCCACAAAACAAGCAACAGTTAAATGAACTATTTTCTTAATAATGACGAAAAAGTGTTAAAAAATATAAAAAATATTTACAATTTAAAAATTATATGTAGGTAGCTTTTTTTTTTTTTTAACGAAATAATTTTGCCATAGTAATAATAATATTTCCAACAATTGCGTGTTTCATTTTTGGTTTTTGACAAAAAATTCCTATTGCGGTTAAAATAATATTAAATTAAAAAAGTATTGAAAATGGCTAAATGTTAAATAAACATAGTTAAGCAGGAACTTTTGAAATGTTTAACATTTTTTTCCTTTAAGTCATCATGAAAATAATAACACATAGTTTAGCCCATGAGCTATACAGGTTGATTCATCCAAGGTGTGACAAAAACTAGAGGGTGTAGGTTGAGTCGAGACAAGAAAAAAATCGTGTGGGAGGGCGAGTCTATTCCCAGCCATTTAGGTGGGAGGGGCAATTTTCTAATAAATCGACTTAAAATAGAAATAAAAATTATTAATAAAAAATGGCAATACTAGCAATTTCATTCCATACTTTTTATTAAGCCAGAAGCTTGTTCTTTAATTATGTTTTTAATTCAAATTATTTAAGACAGTAGTTTTTGAAAAATTAACTTTCAAACTCAAAATTTTGAAAAAAAAAATAATGATTTTCTTGACTCAACATCTCTCTCTCTCTCTAGATCAAGCTTTTTTGTCACACCTTAGGTGAATCACAATCATATCTTTGCTATGCAGCTAATGCATTTTAATTTTTAATTTCAAATTCATGTGATCCAGTAATGCATATTTTTTGATTCTAAATTAAGTTCTATTCCTTAAAAAAACATAAAATTGAAAAAAAAAAAAATCAACGTACAAACACTCCTTGAACACAAAAAAAATAATAATAAGTAACAAAATATTTATCCAAGAAGAAAAATATTTAACTTTAATTTCGTACAATTCAAAGGGTCAAGTCATTGTTATTTTTGACTTTTTGTTTGCATTTAGAACGCGAATAAAATAACACCGTAGTCTAAAAATAAAGCTATTTCATGAATAGGTAGGTACCTAACCTACTTAAATAGGCACCCTAACAAAGAAATTTTGGGCTTATATGTAGTCTGTAATCAAATAATGTAAATATTTATGTTAGACCTGTGACCAAGATAAATTATCAACTCTTTTAATAACAATTTAAAAGCCGCAACAAGTATGAATAATAGAGTATCAATTACACTGCAGGTTGCTTGAATAGAAACAAACGTTATCCTCAAGATCAAAAAATTTAGTGGTTGCTATCAGTTAAGTTAGATAATAAAAAAAAATTATTGTATTTTTCCAAAGATTAATAAATTTATATTGAAAGCAAATACTAATAATGCTAAAATGTTTTTCGACTTAATTTTAAAGGCTTTCCCAAACCACAGCGGAACACTCAGAACGACAAGCCAAAATTTCCTGACTGAACATGGATAAAAATGCAAACAAGTTTGGCGGTTTTTATTTGTATATCAAATTCTATTAACTTTTAGTAAATAACCTCAAGGTGGTCTTCGCATTTACCGTCCTTATCGGTATGTGTGTTCATGATGCGTTCACTGTTATTTGAGCTAAGGCTTAAATGGATTTTCTTCATATTAGGTACAGAACATTTTTATGGTGATTCCTTAGATTTTTGAACAGATAGCTTCCATACAAATATTTGGATTTTTTCAAATTTTACCAAAAATGGTTCTTATAATTTTTATTAAACTTTGTACCTGTAACGGCTAAAATAATTATAAAAATTTCAGTTTTTTTTCCAAAATATTCGTATTGCACAATTGGGTTTTTTTTTTGATTTTTGAGAAAAATACCTTATTTTCGAGTAATTCGCGTATATTTTTTGAATGGGTCGACCATTTTTGATACAATTTCGCACTAAAGTACTTCTCGGGAGAAAAATCTTTAAAGCTAAAATGATTAATGTCCGCGAAAAGAATAGTTTAAAGTTTTATATTATCATTTATCTTGAACCTTAACTTGAACTATCGTTGAAAAAAATTTAAATTAAAGCAGTTAAAAAATTTTTGATGCGCAGTTTGCGCAGTAAATGTGCGCATCTGATGTATTTTGGAACTCAGCCTTAGTCTTTATTTATTTGTCATAACATAGATTTTTTGCAGCAAGTTTTTTCTACGTTTTTTTTATTTCTTTATTTTTTTTGGAAAATCAAGAAACATTGAAAGCATGTTGTACGATAGTATTCAAATTATTGTCATACTATTACAACTAACGACTTATGAACTTCAAGCTTTTAAGAACCCAATTAATGTAAGAAGTTTGTATCCCTTTTCTAGGAGATGCTTTGCTAAAAGCAGCAAAGAAAACATATAAAACATTAAAGTTTAAGATTTATTTTTTCCTAATCTGTGTGTTTGTGTGTAGTTTTTTCTAATTTGTTCTTTCTGTTACTGTTTACATTCAAGTGCCGGCGTCAAAAGTATTTTTTTTTTATGAAGTAACGTAATAATTCGAAAAAGCATTATTAAATAATAACTAAATTAATTTGAATATGCAATATATACTATGTATGCAATTTTATTTTATTTGTTATACCTAAGTATCTATTAAAACAAAACGTATGATTTATTAATATTAACATATTTTACGTGAGTAGATGTTTTAATAGAAAGAACAATGCTTGTTTCTTTTCAAGTGGTGTGCATGTATATTAATTATCAATAGAAAAGGTAGACGACCGATTAAAGTTGCAAATGTTTTATTTAATTTACAATTATGTATATCTATTGTTGCCGTGGCGTAGCAGTTAAAGAGTGCGTATCTAAAATTGTCACGCCGCGCCGAAGGTCGTGCTTCTTGCAACCTAAAAACAAAATTTTTTTTTTAAATTTTTTTTTACTGGAACTACCTCTTGCGAGGAATTCACAAATCCTCCAAGATTATCTTTTTTGTCATGTAAAAGAGTGTCTCTCATCCTTAGCCATTCGGGAATCGGCAATAAAATGTATAGGTACCCTCCATTTCCTGCAAATATGCACACAGGAATGGTTGAGAGTTGTAAAGTTACATTTTAGGCCTTGGTTGTTCACGACCTTTCGCACCACCAAATTTATTTTTTTTGTATTTTATTTTATCAAAGAGGATCTAATTGGGTAAGAATAGAAACACTTTTTATATTTGTACGGATGGTTTTACAAATCCAAAAAAAAAAAAAATACAATTAAATTAATATACGTATAATGTGCTGAAAATTTTGCATTTTATGTTCGGATTTTTTCCTCTATATACTAGACTCAATGGTTTTCCAGATCATTATAGCGTATTCCAGGCGAAACTTTTAACGATCAAAGAAGTTTTGTCTTGGCTTAAAGAAAACGTTATATCAACAACTGATAAACGCATCTTCTCTGACAGCCAAACGGCACTGAAATCTCTGGACTCGGTCTCTGCTAATTCTAAAACAGTCCTAAACTGTCAATCATCTCTTATGCCGAAAACAGATGTGCAGCTTTTTCCGATGCAGCGAAAAAAAAATTTACACAGGTTCCTATGAGGGCTGACATATTCCAGGCTCTGCATGCAGCCTTTGCTGCACGATATCTCTATTTCTAATTTCGCTGCATGAGGAAAAAGCTGCACATCTGTTTTCGGCTTTATGGTGATGACGCAGCAGTTCAATATTCACCTCTGTTGGGTGCCGGGCCACAGGGTCATTCCAGGGAACTGTAAGACCCCTGATAAGTGGAACAAAAATATCTCTCCTAATAAGATAGGATAGTTAAAATAAAGTTATAAAATAAAATTTAAAAAACTTAAAAGATTTTTTAAATTTTATTTTATTACTTTATTTTAAAAATCACACAACATGGAGACTAAACCACAAATAAAAAGATAGGAAAGATATTGATATCCCCACATCGCTACATGCAAACTTATGATAAATCAAGAAGCTATAAGGTGCACAAACCTTAGGTGGAACAACATCACCACTTGTGTGGCGACTAAACAAATCTGGCCAAAGCTAGATCTGAAGCGCACAAAGTGTCTGATTTCTTTAAACAGATCACATAGGCATTTTTGTCAATGTCTACTGCAGAAGCTGCATGCATGAGGAGGAGGAAACAGAAACAGAGACTTCTACTATAATGACTCAAGTGATCTCGCTAATACTGAAATAAGTTGCCTTGCACGCTTCATAAGGAGCTCCAAGTAGTTCAACGAGTAGGGGAAGTTTATCATGTGGGATCACAACGGACCAATAGTTGGCCTATTTGGGTCGCTTGCCGACAGCCACTTCTATACCTAACCTAACCTAACAAAATTTGTCCTAGGTTGGCTTAGATAACCATGACATGAAAACTCTATCTACACATTCCAAATTATAACAGGTTTTTTTTCCTAAAAGTACTATTTATGGTGGGCATACTTCGAACAGCACAAATTTTGTTTTTAATTTCTGCAACGCAATCCCGCCTCGCCCTCATCATTATTATTATTTTATCATTTTTGTAAGCTGTCTTTATTAAGGAATGATCTAATTTTTAAAGTTATTGCACTTATTGCGTTAGGAATTTCTTCATTCATTAGGAGTTAAAACGTTAGGGGGTATTGCAGTATTACCATACTGTCCATAATTTCATAATGACCCTAACTATAAAATTTTCGATATTGAGCTTATGGCATTTTTGGGCAATCGCACCAACTGCAAAAATGCCATAAACTCAAAATCGGAAATTTTGTAGTTAGGGTCATAACGAAATTATGGGCATCATAAAAAGCAGCTCATGCCAGCGATTTTTACTCTAAGCATCTGATAAATAAGAACACAATGTAACTTTTCTCAACATAACACAAGCAATAAACTTCACGGTAGATTCCGTATATATTATACGTTGAAAAAGGAAATCTCTCCCATCGTATGCCAATATATCACACGCAATTTTTGCTTAAAAAGAAATAATAATTTTTTCTATTAGGTATTAGAGGCCAGTTACAAGCCGCCTAATCTTCCCTTTAGTTTTTAACTTCACCTGATTTTCTGATCACAAAACTGGGGCACTTTCCACTTTGCAAAATAATAATTTCCTAAAAAGTAAAAGTGCGATGTGTTTCACAAAATTTGCAAAGTGAAAAGACTTTTCACTTTTTAATTTTTCAGACTATTTAGTAAAAGTTTTTCTCCAATTTAAAAAAGAACTTTGCATTTAAATTCGTATTTTGCAAAGTTGCAAATGAAAACTTGATCCAATTTGATAAATTTGGATCAACTATGCATTGAAAAAAAAAATAAATCATTGCCATTGAGCCCTGTTAAATTTCTGTTCTGCCGAATTTGTCGTTAGTGGTGTTTTTAACACTGCAGTAGAAAATTTGTCGATATCTTGCATTGAAATTGTCCTCTCATTGGAACTTAAAAGCGTCCGTCAAACTGGGTCCACCACAACGGAAATTCAACAATCTAATGATGCAGAAATTAGGGGCTGATTTAGTACCCCAATCCCGAAGGAGCCCCAAATTCACTTCACCCTTTAGGGGGCAAAAACTGATTTGATGACGTCTAAAGGGTGAAAGGAATTTGGGGCTCCTTCGGGATTGGGGTACTGAATAAGCCCAAAATTAGCCCCTAATGCCTGCATCATTAGATTTTAGAAATTGTGTATTGAGAGGTGTGGTAGACCCAGCTTGACGGCATGATGACGTCATTAAATCAGTTTTTGCCCTCTAAACGGTGAAGGGAATTTAGGGCTCTTTCGGGATTAGAGTACTAAATTAGCCCCAAATTAGCCCCTAATTCCTGTATCATTAGAATTTTGAAATACTGTATTGGGAGGTTGTGGTGGACCCAGCTTGATGGCATGATGACGTCATCAAATCAATTTTTGCCCTCTAAAATTTGAAGGGAATTCGGGGCTCCTTCGGGATTGGGGTACAAAATTAGCCCCTAATTTGGGGAACTTTCGGGATTGGAGTACTAAGTTAGCCCCAAATTAGCCCATAATTCCTGCATAGTTAGATTTTTGAATTTCATCAAATCGTGGAAGTATTCTTAAACATGGGTCACACGCACGCACTGATGGATGAAAAATATGCTTGTAGTTGAACCGGTTATTGTCAAATGTAAGCATGTGTGTGTTATGAAGTTATCTATCCCTTAATCGCCAAATTTGGCGAGTTAAAGTTATCCGCTCGCTGTCACCATGTCACAGACCATTACATATTTATTAATACGAATTGCAAGTTGACAGATGTGTTAGTCTTATCTTTCCGTTTTTTTTTCGTTTATTGATACGGGGGATAATGTTTTACGTTTTTATAGGGTAAATTGTTCCGTCCACACATCCCGCTAAACAAGAAAATCTTCCTCGAAAATTTTGTGTTTTTTCCGATATCAAAGATAATTCTTAACTTAACTACTCTTTGATCACTATTATTTACTTCTTCGTTCTCAAAACGGTTAATTTTTTTTTCTTATTATTTTTTGACAACTTTTCACAACAAACGCTTATTTGCAAATAATGAAAATTTCTCTTTGCATAGGTATTACTGAAAAACTTGAAACGAAAAGTACAATATTTTTTTCAAATCAACAAAGCTGTTCACACAAATGTGTTTCAAGAAAAGAACTTTCCACTTTGCAAATTTGCGTTTGGTGAAATGAAATTTGCAAAGTTAAAGTAAACAGTTGCAGAGTGAGAAGTGTTTGGTCAAATAGGACCCTGTTAGATTTTGTTCAACATATGTTAAGTGTCAAATTCATATCAAAATCCGGATTATAATCTACACTAAAGTACAAATTGACGTCGATTGTTTTTTTTTCATATGTCCCTATTATGCATTGATTGCTAGATTGTGGAGCTCCATCATTTAGTCAGCTAATAAAAGAATGGTTCCCTTTCAACCTGCAGGCAAAAATATAGAATATAAAATAGTCCATCGAATTATACAAAATGCTAAACGTGAAATCTGTATGACTCCATTTTTCTAGTGTCAATTTTTTCGTTGATGACTTTTTTTCCACTTTTCCTTTTCCATCTGCAATAAAAAACATCGGCACTTCTTGATAAATCGATTGCAAAATCAGGTCATGTAAATTCTGATATTCTCTTTGGTCTCTTGTCACTCACTTTATAGGCTGATCCATGTGACAATGAACATTTCACAAATTCCCAAACAAGTAACGTTATAGTTGCTATTACTATTGCTATTATACTGAATGAAAAAGAGAGATTACAGTGAGAGGTTGAATTATTTAGTAAAGCACTACAGAAATAGATATGCGGAATTGCAGAATAATGTATAGGTACCTAAGTGTAATCCAGTCTCCGTTTAAATGACAGACAGAGCGTCTTTTGTTGTTGAAATTTTAATTCTATTTGAAGCCAGCCAATTGGTGGCAGCCGGCACTGCCGGCAGCATATAATACATTGGGATGAGAATGAGAGGGAAATCCAACGAAGCGGTACAAATTGAAATGATTGTGATGAAATTAATAGGTGCAGTTTCAGTGTTACAATTCAGAATGATACACAGAAATCAACAAAAATGCAAAGGATTACAGATAAAATTACGTCATATGTATATGCATGCACTCCAATAGCAGACGCTCATGAAAATTCGCTCTAAATTTGTTTAAAAATATTCTTTCCATTTGCTCATCTTCATTTTAGGAGCTGTTGTCCCAAATCCTATATGAGCCGTCTATACTTCAATATTTGAAAACTTTTGATTGCCATCGTAACAAGACAGCACACTGTAAATACTTAATTTAGTAATTTTACAAAAATACGTATGTTTTTCTTGGCATGCCTTATTATCACTTCGGGTCACATATTTGAGCTAAAATTGCTTCCATTAAACGAATGCAATATAGCAGTTTTAATTAAATCCCTTCGGCTTAAAGCTAATTTAAATTAAGCTGTATGAGCATTTTCATTAAAAAGTGAATTCTGAGTGTAGATAATGCGCCAAAATAATACCTCCTCACATTTAACTATACTCAGTAAGCTACCTATGCGAATTTTCTCATCTACCTTCATACCTTTCGTTCATTAATAAATTATTATGGTCAAACCACGACAACGACCGACAGCCATGTTCATTTCATCAGGAACGCAACGAAACCGAGAGGGAGGCCTTATTCATATTTTTGCTAGGAGCAATATAAATGTCAGAAAATCTGAAAAACCATGTTAATGCGTTAAAAATTTAACGTTTTTTGATGAATTAACCCTGAAATTATAGAAAAGGTAAATACGTATCGATACATGATAATTCCATTGACTTGATGAGAAAGAAGGTAGGTAAAGATCCCCTTTTTTACTTTTTCGTAAATATTTCGAAAACCAAGCGTTTAAGAAAAGTGTACAACGCAAAATGAAAGTAAATTAAATTTGCAACAGCAAAGGTTTGTCCACTTTATGATAGATGAAATTTGTAACCCCCCCCCTTCCCCCCCGTCGCCTTATTACTTTTTCTGTTATTTCTCGGTAAGTTGATCGATAAAAATTAAATTTGTAGAGAGTAATTACCGATTTTTTATAGAATTTCTAAGCCCCAAATCTCCATAAGTATTACTTCTAGCGAAAATATGAACAAACCTTTTTTTGTAGCAAATATAATTTATTTTCATTTTGTTTTGTACACTTTTCTTAAACGCTTGGTTTTCGAAATATTTACGAAACAGTAAAAAAGGGGACCTTTACCCCCCCTCTTCTGGCTAAAGCTCGCGGGCCTGGGCTGGGGACTTTTAGTACGTTGTACCTAGGGGTCACCCTTACCACTTAAAAAAATAATCCTGACTACACGATTTATTTCATTTATTTTATGATTTTGAGTCTTCGTTGACTGGACTAATCTAAAAAAAAACGATTTAATTTTTTTTTGTTTAAGAAAAAACGTTTTTGAATTGTTTAAATGCAATATGTTTTGACCTATTCAGAAGCACCAGATAAAAGAAAAATCTTTAGGAAGATTTACGTGAATAAATCGAAAATAAGACAATTTTCTCAAACCCACATTTTCGCAATGCGAATTTGTAGCAAAAAACTGAAATGGTTTTCTTATAACAACTACGGTTATTAATGGTACGAGCTTTAATTAAAATCGTTAGTCCAGGTTTTGAAAAAACTCGAAAAAAAATCAAATAATTGTATGGAAGCTTATTTACAGGGTGAGAATGGTTAGAACTTATGATGGTGATAGGTCAGGTCACGACCATGACCTCTCAGAATTTAGTAACCAAAGCTCTTGGCTTTATAATCCATAACAATCGTGGCGTATTAAGGTAAAAGACTGTCATTATTATTAAAATTCAACAAATCTTGTTATTTTGAGAATGGAAATTAGTCACTCAATCCATACAAGATGTCAGTCACAAGCAGTAAAAAAAAGAATTAAAGCTCTATTTAAAACAAAGCAGTTTAGTTGTTTTCGAACCATGTTTTTTTTTGGATTTACATGGATATAACTTTTTATCTAAGGCTAGCTTTAGTAAGTTTTATGCATTTTGAGAAACTAGAAGAACAAAGTAATTTCTCAAAAAAAAGAACCAATATTGAGTCACACGAATTTTTTTCAGAATCCTCTTTTAAATATTGAAGTATAAAATTAATTGTGATCAAACTATGAGTTTATCTAGTAATCTTAAGAATACGGGGAATATAAAATCAAAATTATTTTAATGCTTTAAATAGGTCTTTTTATTGGCTTATATTTTAGTGTAAAATTAAAAAAAAAAAATCTATTATGGACGGGGTGAACGAAAAACTCATTCAAAGTAAGGGTTTGTACAAATTTTAAATAAACAGCCATTACTCGAAAATCGTTATGATTCGGTACAAACAAGTTACTAAATTCTGAGAGATCTTGATCTGGCCTATCACTATAATAAATTTAGACCATTCTTACCGGAACACCCTTTATATGTGCCTCTTTTAGATAAGATAAATAAAAATATTCGTTTTTCCCCTGTAGGGAATCTGTACCACCCGTTTAGCCTCTAGCTCAAATAACAGTGGACGCACGGACGCACAGACTCACAGACGCACAGACCGACACGGACGTTATGGCGAAAACCACTTTTTCGGACATTCTCTACCGTCGTAGTGTCAATTTTTATTACAACGTTGAATTTTTTTGCACAAAACAAAGCAAGTAAAAATGTGTATTTTTTGTCCAACTAATTTTTCAAAATTTTATGCTGAACTTTGAAAATAATTTTTTTTTTCCAAAATTTTGAGTTTGAACAATAATTTTTTTTAAATCTATTCAATATTTGGTTTAAGAATAAAATTATGGAATACATTTCTGACCTTAAGAAAAGTCATATAGCATGATATTGTTCGTACTGCATGCCGTTGTTTGTTCATTTTTTATCTTCTATTTTTTTTCTCGACGAATCCCACCTAAACGTAGAGAAATATACCACCCCTTCCATACGACATTTTTCTTGCCTCGAACCAACGAGCTTTTTCACGCATCGTTTGCAAATCACCCTGTATATTTGAAATAAATTTAAGGGTCACTCGGGCGTATACTTGCTTTTTTTCTTGTTTTTCTAGCTTTTAAATTTATAAATTTCTGAATGAACATTGGAGAAGTTCTGGTTTTTAATGGAATATTAGATATCTCAAATTAGTTAGAACTGAGTACAATAATTCCGTATAGTTTGGTGCGATTTTTTTAAACGAAACTGAATGATTTCTGCAATAAAAAAATTAAAAATTCTTTTCATGCAATAATTAAATTAGCCTAGTTCCTTTACTTAGAAACTCTGTGACTGTCTGTGCACTTGTATGAATTGCAGTACAACGTTCTGTCAAAGTTCATATAAAAAAATCACAGAGTCTCAAAGTAAAGGAACAGAACTTTTATTTTTTCCTTTTTGAAATAAACACAACAATCAATATCGAAGAACTACTGGTCAATTTGACAAAAAAAAAAGTTTAATTATATTGTTTCAAATTTCCAGTTACAGTTTTGAGCAAATAAAAAAAAAAATTGAATTGAACTGCAAAACTTTAGTGCTGGATTGAATTTGAGGTGAGGTTTGATCCTCACTCTGGGAAGTAGTTTTTTATACTTACCTAAAAACTCAGTTTCAATTGGATGCCACCCATGCACAGTAGTTCCACTGCCGAACAAAGGCGGCCAAAATTACTTGCGCACATAAAAACAACTGAACAAAAGTGGTTTAAGAGTAATTCTAAGGCTCTCATTGCGAATCTGCAATCAGTTTGGCTCTATCTTGTCGAAATTTAAAGATACATTCGTTAAATGGGTGTAAGATCATTATAATTTACTACATGTCTGCTTTACCAATAAGTCTGGTATAGTATGTGTACAGGGTGATTCGCATAAGGTGCGACTAATAGCTAGATTGTGTAGGCAAGAAAAAAAAATCATATGGGAAGGGGGTTTATACCGCCCGTTTTGCCGGGGGAGGGGGGGAAGTTTTCGAAAAAATTGACATAAAAGAAAAAAAATTAAAAACAAACAACGGTAACACTTACAACATCATGCTTACCTTTTTGTAAAGCTTAAACGGGGGGAACAGACCCCCTTTACATACGATTTTTTCTTGTCTCGACCTAACCTACACGCTATAGATTTTCTCACACCTTATGTGAATCACCTTGTATATTTATTTAATATTAACATGAAGTATGCATATTTGCATGTGTATGTATTTACCTAATATGTATATGTTCATATAACCTGCATTAAACTTTCACTAAAACGCAAGAAATTTCTCTAAGAAAAAACAAGGCACACATAACATTTTTAAAATTATGTTTATTTTAAAAAGTTTTTTTTTTAATAAAATATAAATACATTTACGTACATACATATGTATTATGTAGGTTAAATGTAAACTGCCCTTAAATTAGGCTTGATTCAACAAGTTTTTTTTTTTCAATTAAGTATTTGTTTTAAATTTCAAGTATAAAGAAATTAGTTGGTAATTAATATAAAGAATACTCTCCGCAAAATCTTTAGACGGCCGCCCAGCAGAGGATTATGAAGCCAAATATTATTTATTTTCAAATATATTGCATATTTCCTTTGTTTAAACATTCCGATTAATTTTAGATAAGAATGTGTCTATTTCGACAAGATTTTTCCAGAAATACGTTAATTTTTTACAAAAATAAGCGATTCTGACCTCCAATGGTGTATAAACTACATTTTGAATTGGGTTTAAAGGCTTGAAAATGACATTTAATGTGGGACGGGACTTTCTGCTTTCATTTCCAGAAATATTTGACCAATGCTGAGAGAAAAAATTTATTGTAAATGAGCATTTTGTGATAGATAGACAATATGAGGTATGATTGCTTAAGGCTCAATAAAATGTAAATACGCAATTTTACGCAGCTAAATCAAGTTGAATTAAAAAGTACATGAATTGACCTTTTCAGCACTATATAATTTTGTTGGGGCGTAGCGGGGCGTAACAGTTAAAAGCTTAACTCAAAAGACAAAACGATTTTTTTTGATTTTTTTTTATCCAAATTTAAATCCAAATTTAAATTAAATTTAATCGTAGGATGTCCGATAAAAAATAGAGAATGCAAGTCTTACCTTCTACTAATATATTCATCATAAGCAAAAATTTTACAAACGATGAGAACAACAAGGAAAACAAATGAAGTCGCGCTAACTCTTGGTGCACTAAAACTCAAATTCCATACTTTAAAATGCGATCACTTTGAAGATAAAAATCTAAGGGGGTTAAGTAAATATCTTATTATTTTTTTTATTTGTAATTAGGTTGGGATGTTTTTGACCAATTTTAATGGTTTTTGGTAACAAACGTTGCAACGAATTTTTTGAATTTTGGCCTACGGTGGAACCACTGTGCCATGGTATTTTATAAGAATGAGATGATACAGTAATGTTTGGCAGAAAAATAGCGAAAAGTTGAGTCACGTAATTGAAAGATTTCTTCTTAAGATAATGATGAAAAGCGATGCAAAAATTTAAGAAAATTACAAATTCAATTTGTCACTTTAATTGGATTTTCAACTTAATGGGGGGGGCCTAAGACATTATCAATCCTTACCCAAAGGTACTTTATTGCCATCATGGACCTTAAAAGAAAATACATGCGAACCAGTCGTGCATTTAATTTCCCTCCGATTTGGCACACAGAGTATCATTTTCATTTCCGTGAAGTAGTATACTTGTTAAAGGAAATTATTGTCCGCAAATTATAACAAAATGCATCCATCCATCTTATTTATCTTACATTTATATTATTTCCCCTCCGAAATAATATCCTGGATACGACCTTTTCTAAATGTAAAGGATTTTCCATTATTTTGTTTTTTAATGCTCTGAGCCAACCACCTACCACCTACATACTTTGTTCGAGTAATATCATTTGAATTACAAGTGAATATTATATGTATAACAAAACAAGAATTTTTTGGATGCTTTCGACCTTTATTTTCATCCTTGTTTAATTTCAATGATACCTTAAATAATTAAATACCCTCAAGGATGAAAATGGAAACGTTGTTGTTAAATAACTTATTTCATAAATATACAAAATAAGTTTCTCGTTTGAGTGTCATGAATGGGGAACACTATTTCAAGTGGAATGTATGCATTTAGAAGAGCTCGAAAAGGCCATCAAAAATGAGCAATGAAACATATAGTTGGTGAAACTTTGAAAAGGTGTCAATCTCGAGACAAAAGTAAGTGAAAAATCCATTAAGAATCAGTTTAATCTCATTCTCCATTTGTGTCTATCATCATCTTATAAGATCCACTTAGCCTTCAATTTATAAGTTGTATAATTTTATTTATGACAATCACTAGATGAATTTAATAGAAGTCGAGGCTTTGAATATGTGCACAATTGAAATAGTAACCGGATGCACAAACCACAAACACTAAACCGATAGACTCTGTAGAGTCTCAAGTTAGCGCGTCCGTTTGTCATCGTTGTAGGTTGTTTAAGTAAGTAAGTATATCTCCTATAATAACTCAGATTACTATAGTAAGGCAGTCAGCGCCTAGTAACCACTCACTATAGGTATCAAAGAATTTTTTCCCATGCTTGATTGAGTTAATTATAAGCTGCCACTGCCACCAGTCGTGTTGCAATCTTAAATCACGTTTATAGTAGATTGATGCATTTATACTATTATGTGAATCACAAGCCTTAGTATGAATGTGAAGCACTTTTGTACTTTGGAATATTGTATAATTGATTCCGACAAGAGACGTCAATGTGGTGAAAGTTAAGTCTAGAAGTTTAAGAACTGAATAAACATATATAATTAAAAACATATCAATATTGATGTTTGGATAACGCTCTCTTATTAACAGATTATCTGTCATGACGTCTGTGTATGTTGTATAGATAGATATAGGTACTTGAAACAAAATAAGTGGCTTAAATTTATAAAGAATGAGCAATAATTTTATTCTAATTATAAAACAATCAGGGACAAAAGGTAAGAGATAAAACCTCCCTTTTTCACAAGTGATCGGCACGTGGGCAAGTTTTTTTTCCTTTAGACCTTCAAGATTATCAACATGTTTCAAGGTTTAATATAGTTTAAAAAGAATATTTTTAAAACTTTTAAATGCACAAAATTATTACAAAATCGGTCGACCCATTCAGAAGGTATTCGCGAATAACTTGAAAATTCTGAAACACCCTGTAAATATTTTTTCTTAAAATTCACAAACTTTATAGCCTTGGAAATTTCCTTCTAGATAAAAAAAAAAGTTTTGGCGATATCCTTATTCGTTTAAGAGATATGATTTTTGCAACCAAAAAAAAGTCAATACTGTGCGCCGGTTCTCGGTCTCTTCATCATCAGAAAAAAGATTTTCGAATAGCCAATTATCTTTTTCATCCCAAAAATTCTTCACCCCCAATTCACAGAATGCGGTATTACATGTCATCGTCAAAGTTATACAATATATCGAATTATTTTCTGACGTTTTGCAATCAATGTATTATTATTTTGTGCTGAATATTACAAAAAAACATCAACACTATAGTTTTCAAGTCCTTAAAACCTAGATATTTCTGATTTTCTGAATTTCGAGTTTTATAGAAAACTAGTTTTTAGAGGTTTCAAGTTTGACTAAAATCGGTGTCACCTAAAAGGTGTCATTTTTTTTTTAATGACACAGATCTTTGTCAAACTTGAAACCTCTAAAAAACTAGTTTTGCAATGAAACCAGTTATGAAAAGAGTCAATAATATGGCCGTAACTTATTTTTAATATCTGCATAAAAGGTAACTATGCTGTGGAATCTTAGCACCACATATGTATGTAGGTACATATATGGAATTTTCGGAAGAAAAGTATGTAATCTTAAAGGTCAGTAATTGGTTATAAAAGGTGAGGTATTTTTAGAAATTTCTCAGGCTTAGACAAATTTTAATCCAGGGTTAATGTTTTTCAATGTCAACCGTGATTTTTGGCACCAAATTAATGGGATATTCAAAAAAAGTGTATACCATCTGAAAGGTTACCTTGCAATCTTTTTTTTTATAAAAATTATAAAAAACAATCTAACGCCACGGTTGCCACTCCCAAAAACAAAATCCTACCAAACTTTTCAAAATAACCTACCAAACCGAAAAAAAACCTACCAAAGCAAATTTTGAAGTTCTTACGCAAAACTTAAACTTTGTTTTTGAGAAAAAGCAAAGTTATTCATAATCTATACATGTGTATTTACTTTTTCTAGTTCTTATTGTTTTGTTTTATTATCTATATGGATCTGATCAGGATCATATAAAACGATACGGATCATAATGACAGACAGCGTTGCCGCTAGAAAAAAATTGAATGTGCCGTAATTTATGAAAAACGTGCCATTTTCGTGGCATATGAAAAAACCACAAATTATTCTATTTTGTTGAAAAATCTGTAATTATTTGTATTACGGGCTTTTAGCATCCCACATAATGAAAAAAAAAAAACTTGCTCTATTCGCTTATTGTCAATAATTATGAGTTTCTGTCCATTTTTTACAGAATTTGGACAAACTTTTATTAAATTTTGTAGAAATTTGCTTCATTTTAAGTAAACTTTAAAAATAAAAAACGTGTCATATTGAACTTTTTCAGGCCACCTACGGGAAAAATTATTTTACACGATCGTGCCACTTCGGCAACGATAGTGACAGCGGTGTTGAATATCTCTTTTTTAATTCTGTTTCTTAATTTTCAAACATTTTTTGTCTTTTTTTTTACACTGCAATTAACACTACCTTAACATGCAAGCCACCCATTAATAAAAGGCGTTTTTCATTTTTTAGTTCAGAACAGTTCAGAGGTCAGCCTGAACTGTCAAACGAAAATGCTGTGTTTCTTTTTGAGTTCAGAGCTTGGAATTTGTGTTTCTTTTTTCGTTCAGAACATACTCTGCTCAGAGTTTACTCCGTTCGCTCAGAGTCTACTCAGTGCTCTGCACCGAACAAACTCTGAACTAAAAAAGAAAAACGCCTATAGAGAGCAGGATCTAAAATTATTTTGTATTACGTGTTAAAAAATGATCCCGATTCAGATCCGTATATAAGAATAAAAAATGATATGATTCATCTTGTCATGTTAAAACTTAAAATCCACTTTCACTTTATAATTTGTTCATAAATAAAATAAATGCCTACATAAGTTTCAATAACTCGTGTAGACTGTATTACAATAATTTTTTATTTTTTAAAAAGTGGTATTTTGGTAATTCACATTTATGAGATCGTTTTGTTAAAAAACCTACCAAATCGAATTAAAACCTACCAACCTACCAAAACGGCAACCGTGTCTAACGCCCGACCAATTTCTGAAACTAGCTGACCTTTTATGACCAATTACTGACCTTTTAGACGACTTTTTTTTTGCGAAAATTCCATATATATGAAGTACTAAGATCTCAGAGCCCCCAAACTGGAGATGAGAAAATGTATTTCTCAAAAACGATTGAGATTAAGAATTTCTCCCTTTTCTATTCCTGAATAAGAACGTATACAGCTAAGTTTAACGAGTAATTTAGTATGAATCAATAACAGTTTGTTTTTATCTCTCAAGTCCAATATACAGCAACAAAAATTGAATCCATTAAACACAAATTTTTATAGATACATATTAAAAATGCTCCACTTCCTCATTGAAATCATACCGTCAGCGTTGACTTCCAAGTCAACAAACATAATAAACACTTTGAAGAATTAACACTCAAAAACATAAATGTTATTAATAGGTTAATAAAGCCATTCATATTAAATGCGTTCATCGAACTCTTACAATAACAAATCTCAATTTTAGTGTCTCAAAATAAACAGTAACAAGTGTTCCACCACATCTAAATCACAACTGCTGTAAATCGCAACAAAAAATCTAAGTCAATAACCTCCCAAGAGGTCATATGCATTTATTTTGTCTATTGCCCCCAACAGTTCGTCGTCGTGGGTGGGAATATTCGAGTATATCGAGTGCCGCATGTTTTGAAAGCACTTAGGCCAATGTCTAGGTCATATTTGAGATAAATCATGCACAAGAAAGTTCCCGAAAAAAAAATCGATCAAAATTATTTTAGCGGAAATATTTATATAAACTTCCGATTGAAGTAGGCGAATTTTCAGAGGTAGATACCTAATCATTAAAAGGTTCGATGAACGAGGAGGCTTAAATGATTAGGTTAATAGCGTTAAGGCTAACCGAGTGTGGGATATAGAGAATTAGGTAGGTATACCTATTTATTCAGATTTAATAAAACGCGATTCTCTTTCAAGAAATCAATCAGAAGAGTATTCGTGTATAAATTAACCCATGTCGAACGAATTCGTTAACCTAATTAGTCATAAAACTATGCCGCTGGCGACAGCCGGTCTTGTACGTATAAAGGTAAGCTTAAGGTTTACGAGGTTTTAACTATGATCTAATCAACTATTGATTGAATTTCAAACAATAGACATTAGGTAATTCCATTTGATGAGGTGTGATGCTAATTGAACAATGAAAACTCCATGCTTCATTTGGCGAACTTATATAGCACTAGTGTTTGCTTTTCGAAGTCCTTTGGCACTTTCATTATAAACTTTGTGTTGAATTTCCGATTAAATTTCATTCGTTTGAAGAATTTTTGTGTACTTTGCAAAGCAAAGTCACGTCACGTAAAGATACACAAGAGCACCATCAGCATGGCTTACGTACAACCTTATAAGTTAGGTATACCTCCTATATTCTGAGCAAGCTTTATGTACATAGAAATATACCACTAGTTTTTCTCTATATTCTTTGGATTGCATACTGCAATCAGTGCAGAGCACATGCTTCTCGATGTTGGAATGTATTTGAAGTTTCAACGAATGTTTCCCCGGGCTTGAAAGGAATTTTTATTCTGTAATAAAAATTTAAGGGTAAAAACGTGTTTAACTTGTTCTTTTTACTTGCGATATAGGAACAATAGGGCAAGTTATGGATTCGTGCAAAAAATCGAACTCGAGATAAAAATCAAACTTGACACTATGATGATAGAGAACACGAAAAAAGTGGGTCCCGCAATTCCGTCTGTCTGTCTGTGTATGTATATCTGTCTGTATCTCGGCCTACGGCCTAAACCACTGAAGCGATTTTCTTCAAACTTAGAGCATTCGATTTTTGGGTGATTCCCTAGAGGGGAAATCGAAGTTTTTTTTACCTAAAAAAATAACGGTACTTGTCATAGGACCATTTTAAATGAAGTTTTTTTATCTCAAAAACGGCTCTAACGATTTTTTTTAAATTTTTTGTGTGTACTAGCAGTGCTATGGTCTATATTTTGGTGAAAAAATATAAAAATAAATTTACCAAAAACCGTTATTAACGGTAGGTACCTGCCATAGAAACGTTTTTTTTTATTTTCGATTTTCCCGTTAACCGCTTAAACCATTTAGATCAAAATGTTTACTTAGGAGGTCCTATTAAGTTTAAATGATACTGCATACAAATATTTTCAAAAACATATTTTTTCAATTTTTAAAAAAAAAGTTCAATTTTTTTTTTTTGAAAAATCATTTTTGTTGAAAACGGGTTGATGAATTTTTTTTGAAATTATGGTTTAAGCTGTACAGTATTATATTCTTAAAAATGGAATACAAAATTTATTTTCTAAAATATATTAAGAAATTTTATACAGGGTGATTGGTATAAGATGCACCAAAAAGCTGGGGCGAGTAGGTTGGGTAAAGACAAGAAAAAAATCATAAGGGAGGGGGGGTCTACTTCCTTCCGTTTAGGCAGGAGGGGCAATTTTCTAAAAAAATTGACTTAAAACAGAAAAAAATATTTAAAAACAACGGTACAATTTACAATGCCATGTTATACCTTTTTGGAATGCCAGAAATCTCTTCTTTGGTTTTCATTTAACATTAAGCTGTGTTAGTGAATAGTTTTTGAAAAATTTATTTTCAAACTCGAAATTTTGAAAAAAAAAATATATAAAAAAATTTTCAAAATATTTTTTTTTTCAAAATTTTATGTAATTAAGTATAATTTTTATTTTCAAAATTCAATGCACTTATTAATTTTCAATAAAAAACAGAAAACCGGATGCTAAAATGTCTTTTATTTTTTGAGAAAATTAAAGATAACGAAATCTACTTAACTACTCAATTTGTAGAAATAGGATCTTTTGAACAACAAAATGGAAATCGAATTTAAGGAAAACTTACTTGTTTTATGTTCAATTTTCTCAAAAACTAGACTACATTATGACTGAATTACATAAAATTTTGGAAAAAATTAGTTTAAAACTTTTTTTTTATTTTTTTTTTTCAAAACTTCGAGTTTGAAAATTAATTTTTCAAAAAGTATTCACTAACACAACTTAAAAAAAATTAATTTTAATTAAAATGAAAATCAAAGAAGAGATTTCTGGCTTTCCAAATTGTACCGTTGTTTTTAAATACATACAAAATTATTAATTATGTGTTTTATATTACGAAGAGCAAGTTCGTGCGACCCAGTCGTGCATTTTATTTTTATTCAATTGCAGTTAAAAATAGATGCTGAATAGAGTTATGAAGGTATTGGACACAAAATGAACAAAGAAATAATTAAGAAACCACTTCTGGGAAAAGTAGTTTTTATCTTTATATTTATTTGAACACTCTATGGAGAGCTTTAATATTAAAAATATAATGTTCAAATAAATTTTTCTGTATTTGGTCTTGATTCTTGAAGATAAAATGTCACTTTGTATTTTCTGTTCTATAGAAATTTAAAGTTAAATGTTTTTAAATGCTACATGAAATTCACAGGCCTCACACGACCATTTTTCATTTTTTATTTGAGGCCATTTTTCATTGGGGCCAAATTTCATGTAGCGGTTTTTAAAGTTTATCAACTACATTAATTATTTTGGCTTGACTCACGCGAAGAAAACCCTCACATGGGTTCTGTCGCTCCTGCTTTATGGCGCCTACCTGTTGGACTTAGAATACGAATGAATGGGGGCTGATACTGGATTCTTTCGAAATAAAAATTCTTATATGAATGTAATTCTTTCAAGTTTCAAATCTCTATGAGATTCTAGGCAACAAGGAATACCGATAACCTTCGATTTAAAGCAAAAAAACGCTATTTTTTTCTTTTGACCAATTTTTTTTAATTAGGATATCTTTGAGATGATATCAAAAAAAAAATATTAATGTTTTTTTTTTTTTTTATAGAGGGTAACACAGTCCTCAAATTTTGTAAAATAA
Organism: Epistrophella euchroma; assembly: GCA_947049315.1. Lineage (NCBI taxonomy): Eukaryota > Metazoa > Arthropoda > Insecta > Diptera > Syrphidae > Epistrophella > Epistrophella euchroma. The sequence goes on from OX346246.1 coordinate 131,183,649, forward strand.
AAAAATACCTAGGTATAATTTACCATTTAAGAATTGTGTGCGAAAAAACTTATATATTTGATGCTTTGCCTTTTTTAGGGAGCAATATCTTGTAAATTAATGAAAGCTCGTACGAAAGAAAATTTCATTACATTTTTTGTTATAAATGTTTTATTTTATTAAATAGGGATTAGTTATTTTTTAATCACTTCAATATTGCAGAATTAAAAGCTGTATTTTTGACTCCTGACCAATTTTTTAAAATGCTGATATTCTTTTAAATGGTCAATACTAGGAGAAAACTGTAATTGTGTTTTCTTGAGATGGTTACATAGCGAACAAATTTTATATGATTAAAAACACATACCATATACAATTTATATGCAAAAAACCGGCATTTTCTTCATTTGAAATTTTTTTTAAGTGGCCATATTTTCTAGACCGTGAGTCAGAGGAAGAAATATTTGGTAGCATATTGTACAGGAATTCTTATGTTCTACAAGTTTTGCATGAAATAATTCCTTCTAGCTTATACCGTTGAAAATTTATATCGAAAAAAAAACTGTCGACACATAACACCTTAACTTTGTATGCAAGCCATTTTCGACATTGGGCTTTTGTAGACAGTATTTACTTCACTTAAATTTTTTGCCGCAGTGAAAGTGAAAGTACATTTTGCCTGGGATAACAGTGCACTTTTCAAACCCATCAGTCGCGGTGTTAGCCTCTACTTTTTCGTCTGTCATTTTGGATTTTGCTTTCTAAATACATAAGTATGTATTAAAATAAAAAAATCGGTATACATGTACCTTATGATTTTTTTCACTAATTTTTCGCTACTTTGGTGTCGCTGCGTCAGCCTCACGCAAACCATCTGCCCTATTTCACGTTTCTTTACGATGGATAGAAGATATTTGCGAGATCAGAATTCATGTAGGTACCTTATAACTTTTTGTCACCTAAATTTGTCAACTTTGACCCCCCGCCCCGATTTAAGCCTCAGAATCGCGCTCTGGTACTATGGCAGACGTGCAAATTTATGCTCAGCTACTTTGAATGATAGTAGGTGGTAGCCCGTGGCGTTATGGTTAGTGCGTTCGACAGCCATGCCAGGGGTCTGGGGTTCAATACCAGCCGCTTCCACCTTAAGTTTTTTTCGGAGCTACTACCTCTTGTGAGGAAGTGACAAATCCTCCAAGAGTATCTCTTGTCATAGAAAAGTGCCGCTCACCTTAGCCGTTCGGATTCGGCAATAAACTGTAGGTCCCCTCCATTCCTGCAGACACGCAAACAGGAATGGTCGAGAGTTGTAAGTTGCTATGCCCTGATTCTTCATGAGCCGTTTGTGCCACCAAAATAAAAATTTACTCGGAATGATTTTCTCCATTAAAAATCAATCGCTTTTAAACTTTTACATCACTCTCAACTATTCCTGTGCCCTGTGTGCGTGTCTGCAGGGATAGAGAAAGGCCTACAGTTTACTGCCGAATCCGAACGGCTAAGGTGAGCGGCACTTTTCTATGACAAGATATACTCTTGGAGGTTTTGTCAGTTTCTCGAAACACTAAACAGGCATCTCTCTTAAAATGATGAGACCTCGAAACGTGGAGATACAATAATTTACAATGGGAAGTTATGATGCACTCTTTACCATTTTCAAGTTTATAATTTATTTATATGTCTACTTATAAAATATTATAATTTGCATGTTCAAAATTAATAAATTTTATTTTGCTTTGGTGGGCTGGATGGCGGCAGGGTTGCCAGTTTGGGGGTTTTCCCCCCAGATTTAGGGGTTTTTTTCATCGTCAGGGGGAAATCTGGGGGGACAAGATGTTTGGGGGGAAATCTGGGGGATTCATTTTAAAGTTAAATTATTCTATTACCTGAATTTCCCTCTCAAATTGAATCTATAATCAAAGAATATCCAATAAATTTTAAATAAAATCAATTTTTTTTTGTAAAAAGTACTTGTAGTACATACAGAGTATTAGCTGTGAATAAAAAATAAAAACAAAACAGTTGAAAAAAATAACTTAGGGGTTTTTTTAATTAAAATGTCTAATTGATAGCGCCCTTAGCTGCCATCCTCAATTTTATTCCAAGCATCCTCATTCAAAACGAAACTTAAATAATAATAAGACAAGTGTGGAAAATATTAACTTTAAACGTATCTATGTAACTGCATTATATTTTAATTTATCATGTGTATAAGCATAAAGTACCTACCCACAACCTTTTTATTTTAAAATATATATATATATATATATATATGTATCTACATTCTTACATGCAACACATATATACTGTGCTGACTCTAATCGATTTATTTAAATTGAGAACAGCACCGCCACCGCGTGGCCAAGTGAAATCGTTAATTTAAATAATATAAAGTATGATGTCAGATGTCATTTTAAGACACGAACCCACATAGTGGAATTAATCGCAACTAAAAACTTCTATCTTCGTATAATCTCTGTGACAAGCCACGGTGGCGACGACACACGCCACCACCATTCAGTCATAAAAAGAGCTTTAGCTCCCAAGCCAATATGTATGAATCCCCTTCCCCAGCCATCTTATAAGCTGTATATTGGTCAATGTTAACCCAAAGTTACGAATCCAAGTATTAAGGAAGGTTAAGACTTTAAATTATATAGGCACAGCATCAGGGGCTTTAAATCTAATAGATTGACAGCTGTTCACACTAACTTATCACTGTCAATAAACGTTCTTAGATAATAATAATACTCTGTCATCCGGTTTTAACGAACTGAAGCATAAAAGCAACAAATCCGAGCGTGTGAAAGTTGTTAAACTTTTCTAATAACAGATCTAATTAGAGAAAGAACCTAACACTTCCGATGTTTATTTTGCTTTTTTTGGAAGAAAAAAATAATATTGTTCACAGTTTGACATCTAGACTTTTTTGTTCTGCGTTTAAGCACGTGAAGACTGAAATCACCAATCAACCACACTCTTGAACGATTGGATATGTAAATAATGAATAAGGGATCAAACATCAAGATAAATTTCTCATAAAATTAGTTTATTACTAAAAAAAATGGCATCAGACAGAGCGGCACCACAGCAACAGAGAACAGACATCCAAGTTCAACATGTGAAGTGAAACAGACGTGCTTGTGCTTAGTATATGAACTTGTTTGTTTATTGAGTACGATAAAATCTTGCCATTCAAAAATTTAAGAAACCTGCAGTAATAAATATAAAAATTAGCATTTTTGTGACCGATTTTTGTTTGAATTTTAATATAAATTAAAGATAACTTAATATATTCCCTACTTGTGACCTTTTTCAAGTTAAAAATCCTGAAGCCTACTTAGGATTACAAGATTTTAAATTATGGATTTGTCAAAAAACCCCAAGCAGGTACATACATACATATGGAATGGATGTACATATATATGTATGTGTTTGTACATATGTACATCTACATGAGTTGAAATGAACAAAACACTGAGTATTGAGGAGGCCCTGAATTGTCCACTAATGGTTATAAAAGCTCATTTTTAGTCTAAAATTATAGGTGTACAGAATGCAGATAGCTATAATTGCTTATCTATTATTTAAAAGTGAACATATGGACGATGAACAACCATCCCATTTTCTTTTACAAATATTCTTTCTCTTTCACTTCCTTCCAATAGGGGGACTAGCATGTTTGACAGCATGGCCTGACAACCACTAGTGTTTGATCATTAGCAGGGTTCACATAGATTAGCATATCTGAAAACATGGCTTGATCGTTGTAACGCAAAAACACATAAAATCTAGCCGTCTCACTGGTTGCGCCATTCATTGAATCCAATGTAAGCAGGCACTAACAGACTTGTGCCCCACCCTTAATTTCATTGCATTTCATAAGTATTATTTTCTGAACGCTGGCCAACTGATATTCCAATAATCTTTCCAGTAGTGCTGGAAAATTGGTTGGTTGGTGTTTGCAAAAAATTGAAATGCCACATTTAGGTGAAAACAATTTAGGTTAGGTAAAAATAAAAAATAAGAACAAAATAAAACAATAAGAAAAAAAAGGTATGATCAACATAAATGAATAAAAACAATTGAAGAAAAAGGAAAAAAACAGTAGAAAAATGTAAGTATATAATTATCAAGGTAATCATATAATAAACCAGCAATTTCAATTAATGTAAATAATGTGTCGTGAATTTTAAAGTGTCGTGAATATATACTCGGTCTCGCCTCTCGCTCGCAACTATTGTGCAATTTTGTATTATTATTTATTAGTTTTTATGGTGAAATTAATTAATAAATTGTTACATTCTGCACTTCTGTGCAAAAAAACCTTTCGAACGATATATAATTTACATGCCTTCGGCTTTTGTAGACCGCGTAAATTGTACCACAAAAATCGTGTTTGTCGTTTTATTATATGACGATGATGATGATGATGATGATGATGATATGTATTGTGATATTATATGATATGCTACTAGACCAAGAGTCCGCAGCAAATTTTGAGCGTGAATGAAAGAAAAAATTCACTTGGGTTTTAAGATAAATCTTATATCTAATTTTCAAAAATATAAGCAAGTCTTGCGTGCCATGGTTGGAGTCTTTTCAGGTAGTGCTGTATTGAAAACGTGTTTATTTTTCGAAAGGCCAGATAAAACGAATACACTTTAAAACATTATCTATATACAAATAGCCTTAAATAAATTTTGTGGTACCATTTTCTCAAAAAGTATTTGAACGATTTCAATAATTTTTATATGGTTGGAAAGCAGTGTTGCCAGATGAAAAAAAAATCTCCCCCCAGAAAAATTTAAAAACCCCCCAGATTACCACATTTTCACAAAAAAAAACCCCTAAGTTTTTTTTCAACTTTTTTATTTTGTATTCAGCTCATACATGTACGACGCACGTACATACATAGAAGTACTTTCAGGTGTTCAGATAGTATTAAAAATTTGTTTTTATTTAAAATTTAATTGATAATAAGTAGTTATAGTTGTAACCTACAATCCAATGACCAACGATATCAAATAAAATTACAAATAATTACCATTATTTTAAGCTGACATCTAAAATTCAAAATGTGACCAATGACGATTATAATTGAACGAGACAGAAAAATATAAGCAAAATAATGTTGTCCATTCATTTATTTAATTTTTTGTAATATAGTATGTACATATGTGTTGTGAAAGCTTAAGAAAAATCAAAACTTTCGGAATACTTCGCGAGAAACATTAATTTCAATTTAATTCAATTTTAAATTTAATCATCATCATCCTTTTCTTTAAAATACATACACGTAGGTACAGTACAAAACTTGTGCCATAATTATTGGATATACTTTGCTTGTAGATTCTCTTTGAGAGGAATATTCAGGTATTGGAATAATATTACTTCAAAATTAATCCCCCCAGAAAACCCCCTAAATCTGGGGGAAAACCCCCAAACTGTCAATCCTGTTGGAGAGCCACAACTGCGGAGATGTGCAGAATATATATACTTAAGACACGCATTTACACAATGTGGATCATTTTTGTTTTTTTACTGCCGAACACTGTGTATATTTAAAAAGAAAAAAAATTAAAAAATAAAATTTTCTTTCAATACAAATTGTTTAAAAAATAAATAAATAAAAAAATAAATTTGATGGCACAACAGCTCATGAAGAACTAGGGCCTAGTGACTTACAACTCTCAACCATTCCTGTGTGCGTATTACAACAAATTGTTTGCGAAATTGAAAGTTTTCTCCTTCAGAGTGTGTCAGTTTTTGTGGGCCGAGTTTCGGCCACGGGACAATGTTTCATTAAAGAGCTAAGCTTTAGTTATATGTTTATTCTGCCGTGTTAAGAGAAAATGACGTATCTGACATTTGTCGATTTCTTGAGTTAATGCGAAGTTTGAAATATTTGGGATCGTTTTTATTAATAACTAAAGCCGTATCTCGCTATTTGAGCAGTAAAACAATCGAAATATATCCTTTTTTTATTATAAATAGTCTTATAACTATTAAAAAAGCGGCAAAGTAAACTCCTATAATCATAAAAAAAAATGTAGATACGTCATTTTCAGTTAACACGGCAGTATTACACTCGACCGAGACCAATACCGCGAGCATGACGATACTAAACATCCCTACATTTTTTGATTTTACTGAGACCAAGACGAGACCTACAAAAGGCTTAAAAAAGTTTCGAAAACCAAAAAGGCGTAGTCACCTTATAGATATTTGTACTATTTCTTAAGTACTATAAGGAATAGTGCATAGTTTTTGATTGGTTAAAAATATCGAAGTCAAGATTTCAATAAAACTTAACATAACTACGATGATATAGAGAGAAGACGAAAAAAGTTTACGGAATACCAGTATGTATGTATATATCTGTATGCCTGTATGTCTGTCTGTACCTCGGCCTACATCCTAAACTACTGAAGCAATTTTCTTCAAACTTTGAGCATAAGATTTTTGGGTGATTTCCTTGAGGGGAAATCGAGAATTTTTTAGCTCAAAAAACAATGGCATTTGTTATACAACCGTTTTGAAAAAGGTTATTTATTTATTTTAAAAAACGGCTGAAACGATTTTGATTTGAATTTTTGTGTGTATTCTTGTGGTATGGGCTAAATTTTGGTGAAAAGAAATTACCAAAAACCGTTATTAACGGTTATTAACGGTATTTTTTGATTTTCGACTGTCTCGTTAACCGCTTAACCGATTTTGATCAACATTTTTTTTACTCTAAAGTCCCTCTCAAGACTTAAGGTGATATAATATTGTCATATATATATGACCAATGCTAGTCATATAAAATATGGCACAAAATTTGTATATATGACAAGTAGTATTAGACTATGCCATATAAGTATGCCATATAAATAATCACAAGCTTTTTATGTCAATCTTTGTTTACAAATATGACACACTAGCTACGAAAAATAAAATATTTAAAAAATGTGATTTATTTGACCAATCACGTTTCATTAAAATCAAATATTTTTTTCAAACTCAAAATAATTCATGAGTGTCATATATTTGGAGTCATATATATTTTGTCATATAAATATGACTATCACACTTATATGACATTTTTGAGCCATATTTATTTGGCAAACTTGCCATATATATATGACAATTTAATACTGCCTTTAATAATACTGTAAACAAATATTTTCAAAAAACATATTTTTGAAGAGTGTGCGGTCTATTAGAGCGCGCATAGCGATTTACTACAATTTGACAGGGCATATAGAAGACTAAATGGACCCATTTTGGTAACACCTTCGTAAGCTTATCTGTCAAAATTTTATGGAAATTTGATGGTAAAAGGAGGTGCTAGGTGAGTTTTAATTTTGTAGCTCTTCTTTTATTTTAATTTTTCATACTGCACGAATTAATTTTTTAGGAAACCAATGAAAAGTTGAACAAAAACAAACAATTTGAGTGGCAGATAACTTTCGTGACATAAGTGCGTGCCGTATATGTACATATACATTTTTGAAATACATGCCCGAAAATGTAAGAGTGCGCAAAAAGAGGAATTATAACAGTGCGCAAGTGTACTCTTGTACGACACCTTAAATTATTTTTTTTTAATGTTCTTGAGAAGGTATTTACTATGTTCAGAATATCTAGAAGGAAAAGGACATGTGAGAAGGGGCTTGATCATTTATATGTACAACGAGGTGAAAGTAAGAAGTCTATTTTCTCAGAAAAAGGCTAAAATCTTCGAAACTGGCTTCAGCGGAGTAACCACTCACCCATACGATACAATGCATAAGAGTGCGCAAATTTCATTGCATAATTTTTTGTTTATAACTAATTAATCTTATTTTGCTTTTAGTTTCAAGATTTTTTCGTTACTGAAATTATAAACTAGAGAATTAAAAAAAAAATCATGGTTAAATTATCAAATTTTTCTGTTCTACTGAGTATTTTGTCTAAAGTGCGCACTCCTATACCATCTTACCCTATGTTTTGTTTGTATGTCTGTATATCTGTATGGTTAACCTTGAGATGCGATTTTGTTCAAACTTTTAGGTTATTCCTTAGAGAAGAAATCGAAATTTTTTTCTTAGCTCAAAAAATACCTGCCATAAAACCATTTCAAGAAAGGCTTTTTATCTCGAAAACTGCAAACCCGATTTTGACAAAAAAAATTTACTCCGGAGGTCCTTAGCCTGAATAATACTGCATACAAATATTTTGAAAAAAAAAAAAATATTTTTTGGATTAAAAAAAAAAAAGATAATTTTTTTTTTGCAAAAACATTTTTTTTTTTGAAATTATGGTCTTAGTTGTAAAAATATGTATAAAATATTCGAATGTTTCCTCTAAAAAAATTCAAAACAAAAATTATACACCATGTCCGTAAATCAGTAAAGACTAATTAGCGACGTTCACATGTAACTTGCGTTTAAAAATGTCCCAATCTCCCCTACATAATTCAATCGAAAGTTTTTTTTTTTTTTGATACAAAATCATACATAATGTTATGCACTCTTTTCGCTTCGAAATTTCGGTTTTAAAAATCCGCATCTTGCTCAAAGTCTTATACCTAAATCTAAATTATCTTAATTATTTATATGCGGCAACACTCTATAAGATGATCCAGAACCACATTACAGTTTTGATACAGGTTTTTCGTTTTAGCTTGCCTGAAGCTCATGGCAACATAATGTTCTCAGTTAACTGAAAAAAAAAAAGTTATTGTGGGTGTTGTTTCCATTTAATCCAATAATATTCAAATTGCAAAGCAGTTCTATTTTTTTTCTTCAAACGAAATAAAAAAGTAACTGGGTCTGGGTTACACGAAATTCCTCTTATGTCTTATATGAGTTGATAATAATTTATTGGGTCTTAATTGATTTAATTATTTTTAAAATATAATTTTCTGCTAATTGTTTAATTCAGTGTTAGGAAAATATGATCAATATGTCTTTGCCATGCCCTTTTCACAAATTAAATCATGGATGAAGGTTATGTCCGTTGAAAAAAGAAAATCCATTTTAGTATTTAAAGTTTTTAATAATAAAGCAATATAACAATAACACTGGACAACAGACAGAGTTTTTTAACCAAAAATATTCTATCAAATCACATTTTTGAGATATTCCCTCGAGAATCATAATTTTTTTTTTTTTTTTGCTGTTTTCGAGGTTAAGTTATAACATGAGGTAAATTGTTTTAACATAATTTTTAACAGTTTCTGAAATTTTTAATTTTCGTCTTTAAAATTCTGTTCAAATCTTTGCGATATAATTATCAAACGAAAATATCTCAAAACCGTGAAGTGATAGAATATTTCTAACTTCGGTGTCCACAAAAAAAAAAAAAAAAAAAAAAAAACCGTGAAAAGTGTACTTTGTTTCTTAGGCTCTACAAAAAAAAATTAATTTTGTTGATTAGTGTAAATATTCATTCTTTTTTCTTCATGTCAGGCGTATGGTTACGAGAGCTTGGATTGTATGGCGGTGGGTGGTAGCGCAGTGGTAGGGTAAGTGCAGTGGCGCCGCGCGGTGACCGTGTCAATTTTTCCCACCTCCGTGCAACCGCTCGATGAAGTCAACTTAACAGAAATTGAGCATTGACAAGACCCCCACTAGTCTGACGAGTCCAAGTGAGATCGTCGGAACGAAACGCTTCTTCTTCAAACAGGCATAAGGCCTAGGCAGGGTTCGAGACTCAGTAGCAAAATTTCGGAGCAGATTTGTAAAAACAGTGGAGTAAATCAAAAATTTCCGAAGTAGATTTTTAACGGAGCTCCTGTGTGGTAAAATTTCCGGAGTAGATTTTAAACGGTGCTGCTGTGTGGTAAAACGGCTAGATTTAACATATACTCAGATTAATTTTCGAACATAAGTTCTTCCATTTTATTTGAGGTTGTTTTTAATGAGTACCAAAAGCTAATTAAATCTTATTTATCTATGTTGCTTATATTGTATAATATAATAAAAGATCTTCATTCATCATTTAATACCTCAATAGAGGTTTTATTATAAGGAAATGCCTCAATCAATTTTAAAATTGATGGTAAGCCGCCCCGGTTGAATTTTTGTTGGGTTTAAATTAGAAATGTGCCAATCCTTCGTTTTTAAAGATCGAAACAATGAATGATTGATTGCTTGAAATATTCGATCTTTTCAATCAATCATTATGGTCAAAGATTAAATTGTTCACTATGTAAATTAGATTGATTCGGTCTTTGTGACTGAGATCTGTAGCTTCCACCAATGGATCCCAATTCCAATCGTTCAAATGAACGATATAGGTACGTTTCGGTCGTTCTAGTCATTCTCAATCAAAGCATTTTACAAGGCGAACACGATTATTTCACAGGTGTCAAATGTGCCATGGCGGATCTGAAAATGGAGTGCGCCAATCGACTTAGGAGGTGGATATTACCTAATGTCACGGCCGATGCTCTGGAACCACTGGAACACGATTATTTTGACAGGTGTCAAATGTGCCAACATTTTTGTACGGCGGATCGAAAAACAGAGTACGCCAATCAATTTCGGAGGTGGATTTATGGCTGTGTCAATGTGTGGAATGAACGGAAAATACATACGTGCATCGTCGGTTATTTATTCAAAAACTAAAATGATTAATGTTGGGATTGATTGTTTCGGTTTACTGGTGATTGCAATCAATCGTTCATTTTGATGAACGGGTCACAAAGTGAAAGACCGAATCAATCACGATTGACACAGTCCTCGTTTAAATATTGAACCAAGTGAGTTGTTTGGAATTTCATGTGGTTTGGCTAAACAATTTTTTAGTGTGGAAAAATCAGGAGTATATCTGAGAAAAGCGGAGTGGCGGAGTAGATTTTTTTCTTCCTCAAAGTTGGAGTAAATTTGCTCCAATTGGAGTAAGGGCCTATGTATTTGACTTTAATAGACCTGTCTAACGAGCGTTTGACATTTGATGTTATTTCTCAACATAATGTCAATGGGCCTTATGTCCGTTTGTACAGAATAATGTCCAATGTCCATCCCTCCTTGTTTTTACTAGCCTGAAAAAGACTATTGCTTATGCTTTTTAAGCTTTTATAAAGTTTTGCAGTCAGAATCTTATAAGCTTAACCGAACCTTGCGAGAAAGTGACGAAGTATCCAAAAGTATCTCTTGTCATGATAAAGTGCCTTACACTTAAATTGTTTTGATTCAGTAGTAAGTTATATTAAAGGTCCATTCTTCTATTATTGCAAACTTACAACAATAACAACCTGCATAAGGGAATGTATGGGATTTTCACGGATTACTCGAGGCCCTGAATCTTCACGAACTGTTGCGCCAACAATTTTATTTATTTATTTGTGACCAAAATTATACAAAGTGCACAACAGCTGTCTTAAATCAAATCATTAATAGACAAAACTCTTTTGTATGAAAATGTTTAGCAAAATCAATTAATCATATATCTAAATATAGAAACACAAATTATTTTAACAGAGAAGTGATTGTGGAAATAAGCCCCGTGTCGTCGGTGAAGCTATAAAGATATACAAGGTCTCTAAAGCATACAAGTTCAAGTGATAAGTACATCTACTTCTCCACAACAAAACTGGTAATGCTTGAGTTCACAAGTAGTATAATATGTGGATAGATTGGTGGCACAAATTGGTTCTTTTCAATTGTATTGCTGAACTTCAAAAAAGAACAAGCTCAATAAGTTGTTTAATATTATGACACAACTAAATAAATGCCTCTCAATTATTGTGCCATATATAATATAATAATTTGCAAAAACGCGGTGTGATGTCTGACTTCTCTTGCGCTGTCAGAAGATTCTGACAGCACCATACAGCCGAAAATCGTGCAAGCATTTGATGATTGAGGGATCTACCGCAAAACGAGGGAATGCAACCAATTAGAGTAGATTTTAAGTCCGTTGTATACCTATCATTTCAACAACAGCACTATGATATAATTCTGTTATGTTTGGGTCGTTTTGAATTCTTAAGAATTCTTATATAATTCTTTTTTAAATCAAGCTGATGATTTTAAGGTGACTGTTCACCAGATGCCAGAATATGGTTTCTTTGTTGACAGACAGAATAGTCCTCATATTCAAAAAAAAATAAGTATTGTGTTACAAAATACGAATTGTTCTGTATAGTGTCTGCTAAATACAATATTTGCTGTAAATTGACACTTCGTTTACTTGGTTTGTGCATTAAGCAGGGGCGGATTTGTGAGCTCAAACTACCAGTTGGCATTTAAAAAAAAAAGCCGCTAAGGCATGCGATGGTAATAAAATGGGGTTTAATAAGAAATTCTCATTTATAATAGATTTTATTAACCCTAATTTATTCATATTCAAAAGAAATTTTTTTAGTTTATTTCATATACAAAAATTGTTGGTTTCCTATTTCTAATACTATTTTTAATAGTGTTTTAAAATTTAATGGGGAATTAATAAAATGGGGCTAAGTTTTAAAATATTGATAAATTAAGCAAAAACCTGAATTAAAAAAAAAAACAAACTATCGCCTCAAGCACTTACTCTACCACGTCTAAGTTGCGTTCCCTCCTGGTATGTTGAGAAAATAAAGGAATTCGGGCAACACACGTTTTTGATTTATTATATTTTCGCGAAAAAGATGTGCGAAGTGCGATCAACTTTCAACAACATTGCTTTTTCTATTTTTATATTTTTAATTCTTTTGTATTGTGGATAGATCGACAGTAACAAAAAGAGCTATAGCATCTGGCATTTTAATAATTTTATTTTATTTTTTTAAATATTTTTCTCATTTTTATTTTGTATCTAATGCAAATTGATTAATGGATTGTGTTTTTTGATATAATACAGGTACTTATCATCAGGTGAGTGTGTTTTATTTTTAGATCACGAAGAAAAACAAGGAGGCACATGGCAATCATACCTATATACATTATACATCAGTGGCGTGGCGTGGATGATTTTAAATGTTAAGTTGAAGAAAAATTAGTCACCCGAAAATGTAGCTAACTAAATTGTCTATATCGCTTTCAACGCCATGATATAAGTTTTGATTTACAAATTTTGTATAGAAAAGATCATAAAAGTGTAATTTTACAATTAAATAAAATACAAAATTCTCTCTTCTACAACCCCATACCCCACAAAAAACACAAACAGAACTTTTAAAATTTTTCACTGGATAGAACAAGCTTGTTTTCTTTGCTCTCGCTCATTCATTCATATTAAAATTTTCGAAATAAGACGCAGAAAACCGAGTTATTATTTTTCTTTCTTATGGAAAAAAAATAACACGGGTTTCTTTGACATATTTAGGAAATTTTCTAGTAATTTAGATTAATGTTGCTCGTTTTTTAATATAAACATGAATAAGATTTTCAAAAGGTAACTCGATAGGAATCGTGTTATATGGAAGCCATGCCACTGTTATACATACATATTTGCCAGCTTTAGTACAAAGCATGTAAAATTGTTTAACTAACCATTTATTCGACGTTAATCGGTAGCGTGATGAGAAAAAAGAAGGAATCTTCATTAATTAATTTATTGACTTCGAAGAAATATTATAAATGATGTCAATATTTGTAATTTAATTTTAATTCAGCAATTTTTAAATCTAAGCGTTTTTGAATAAGTAGTCAAAACATTATAAGCATTAGTTTAAATTTTCATAAATTGAATAAATTCCCATTTGAACGTTGAGTATCGCCTACTGTCGGAACAGAATGGAGACGGAACTGCAGCTGGAATAGCTGTCAAAATATTGAATACATGCAAAATTAATGTTGTTAACACAAGCTGCATTCGGGGCTGCAGCTGTAATTGGAAGAGTTCGCCAACTTTTAACTTTTCACGTGCAGAACTTTGGATGTTCCAAATTGTATAAAGAAAACAAATCATTGTTTGTGTCTAAAAAGAAATTTGTGGTTTATTTGTGTCGAGAGAAAAATGGTAACCGTCAGTTAATTTTTTTTTTTACAAACCTTATCAATTACTATTTATGGCGTTGTGTGTAAACTTAAATTAACCCAGAGTTAATATCATTGTTTTTTCTAGAGATATATTTGAGCCATTAAATTGGCACGAAGTTAATATCTTTGTGTACGACTCGCTCCTATGAGATGACAAGGTTACTGGATAAGATATATTAATTCGTTCTCGAGATATCGTCAACGAAAAAGAGCTCCCAAACGTACGAACGTATACGTATAGGTACACACAATACACAGACATCGCTCTAAAAACGATGGAATCCGACTCCATCAGAGACCTCGAAACGTAGAGAAATGTCAAAATTTTCAATTCAACAAATCGGACCAATTACAATAAATTCCATGGGAAGTTAATCAAAAAAGAATTTCTATAAAAAACTCAAGCTCCTTGTTTCGTCGAGTGAAAGGGAATAATGAAGCTGAATCATCCGATTGCTTGGCAGTAATTTTATTAATGCATAAATAAAAATACAAAACAACTAAGTAAACTGTAGGTATTGTGTTCTTTAAATAAATAAAATAACAATAATTTGTAATCGCATTTTTCAGCTGGTTTGTTTTCAAAAAAAAACAAAAGCTTGGCTTTTATAAAAAAAAAAAAAACATTCATTAAACGAATCTGTGAAAATGCAACATTCAAAAAGTCTGTTTTCAAATTTGGCCTTGAGGTTGCTCAACAAACACAATAATATCGAAATTTTTGAAGGTTAATTTAATGCATATTTTTTCGACCGCAGGTATCGAAAGCTTTAAACTGTCGGTGATAGTATGGATTTCGTTGGAAAAAATAAACCAGCATTGGCAATTTTATTTTTTTAAAGACTCTTTAATTAACATTTAATAACTCAAACTTATCCTATCTATTTTTCATAACTGTTGTTGATGAAGTAGGTACTTCAACCTTAAAGTTCTTAACTTAAACTAGAAAAGACAGTCTGATATTTTATAGTAATAAATAATAACAATTAATATAACATCCATATACCATTATCTCTTTGTCATTGACCATATACAAAAAAAAAATAATATTAACAATCTTTTAGATGGCATTTAGCATTCATTTATATTTGATTATATTATCCAACTCTATTGCTCCCATATCCATAAAAATTTACGTACGCCATAATAGGTCACGATGCCAAAAAGTAATCCTCTTTAATCGCTCTATAAATCCTCTTTTGTTTCAAAGATAAATCATCACTTTCCTTTTAAGGAGTACAAAAACGCTTTTTATTTAAATAAAGCTCACGACTACGTTGCACGTACACAAACATGGTTTTGTGATCTAACAACTAATATTTGTTCATGTTCCTCCATAATTATACTTATAGCAATAAAATTGGTCATGCAAGCTTTGTTATTGGATTTTTTATTTTCATTATAAAAGATATAAAAGTTTTTACAAATAATGTTCTGGAAATCATTACTAGTCCAGGAAAATTAGACTTTTACTTCGAAAAAATATCCGAAAAAGCTGAATTTTGGTGGAGGGCTTTATCGTTAAGTCTAAAGAATTTTTCAAAAAAAGTAACCTAAATTTGGAATGTGCTATAATTATATTTAAGGAGGGTAAAAGGGGTTGAAGTTCAGTTTTTAGTAAATTTATCGAAAATTATAAGTTCTTCTGATAAAATATGAAGGTAAATGTTTTAGCCTATGTAACTACACAAAAACTATAAGGGCACGTTTTTATAAAAATTTATTGTCGAAAAAAGTGTCCTAAGACTTTAACCTTCACATTTTTTTCAAGAGGACTCGATAAATTTGCTTAAAACCCCTCGATAAATTTGCTTAAAACCCCTTTCACCCCCCCCCCCCCCCCCCCCACCCCCCTTAAAAATTTTAGTCCGGTCCAAGGGTACTTTTTTGAAAGTGCTTCAGGAATAATAGGTAGTAAAGATCTCCACCGAAATTCATTTTTTTGTCTAATTTTCCTGGGATTACACAGAAATAAGTTCAATGCATGTGCATGAATAGAAGAGACCTACGACTGTCTACCGAATCCTAACGGCTAAGGAGAGACTTATTTACGACAAGGAACCTAAAGTTTTCTTCCGAATCCAAACGGCTTAGGTAAGAAAGACTTATGACAATAAGAGTTACTCTTAAAGGATTTGTCACTTTCTCGCAAGAGGCAATAGCCCTGAAAAGAATAATTGTTTTCAGATGGAAAAGGCTGGAAATTATCAGAAGCTAAATTAAAATAAAAATTTACAGATTTCACTCATAGAGTAACCATGGGGACATTGAAAATGACACCTGGCTTATCTTTTCAATTTAAATTAATTATAACGTAATAAGCTGTTTCAGACACCATTATAGGTTCTGAAGTTTCTATAGGTACCTTTATGCACATTATGTATTTAATGTCACTTTCCATTTGGCAAAAAATAAATCTTGTTAATTTTCTTTAACTAACCCATCAACTTTCCTGTTCAACCAAAAAAATCGTTTTTTTAAGATCTGATAACAAAACTATATGTACCTATTAGGGCAAACACAAATATGCCCTAAAAAACGCTTATAATTATACCCTTAAAAATAAATTACATACATATATGCCCTAAATAAATTATTATATTATGCTCAAAAAAAAAAATGATTATATGCCCTAAAAATATTGCTTAAATAAATTTTGTGGTTCCATTTTCTCAAAAAGTATTTGACCGATTTCGATAAATTTTATATGAATAAAACTTTAAACTATTCTTTTCGCGGACATAATTCATTTTAACTTTAAAGATTTTTTTTTTGGAACTTACCATGGCGTGATGGTTAGTGCGATGGACTGTCATGCTGGATGTCTATGGTTCGATCCCCAGCCTCGCCACCTATTTATTTAAAAGAAAAAAACGGCTACTGCCTCTTGCGAGGAATTGACAAATCCTCCAAGAGTATCTCCTGTCACAGAAAAGTGCCGCTCGTTAAACTGTAGGTCCCCTCCATTCCTGCAGACACGCAAACAGGAATGGTTGAGAGTCGTAAGTCACTAGGCCCTAGTTCTTCATGAGCTGTTGTGCCATCAAATTTATTTATTTATTTTTATTTATTATATTTAACGCGGTAAAATCCGAAAAAATCTTTAAAGTTAAAATTTTATATGGTTGGAAAGCCACAATTGCGGAGATGTTCAGAATCTACTTGAAACACGCATTTACATCATTTTTGTTTTTTAACTGTCGAACACTGCATATTTAAATTTTTCTGGATTTATTTAAGACATTGATTGCATCAAAAATAAAAAAAACAAAATACACACGAGTGAGTCCCACAAGTTTGCTCTCGTGGCTAACAAATATTTTGGTACCTTTCAACGAAAGAAATGTTAAAAAGACAGAATTACTGTAGCTTATTTTTGGTTGTCCTACATATTACATACCTACATAAATCGAATTCAAGCAAGCTTAACTCCGCTTTTCACACTCAACTGCATCACTGGCCTTTCTTATAGGACCGAATTGTATTCTGTATCGAATAAAAATAAATACCTATCATTTTCATTTTCAAAAAATCACAACCTAACTACCTCTATAATTATGTTGATGCATAGCATTTACATATATACCTACGCTTCATACAAAAAGCTGGCAGAGTACCTATAGATATACTTTTTTTGTTTTGTTCTCTTTTTGAATTATTCTTCATTGAATATTCTTCCACTGAACCTTGTCTCTTGAGGACGACTTTTCTTCGTATTTTCCCCGTATACCTATTGCCCACGCCTGCTGTAATTCATCGCTTGTGTTCGTTTGTTTATTTTCATCATTCTAGTAATGTTTTAGTAACACCAACCAAAAATTTGATAGTTGTCCTCCTATACGCTGGAGTTCATTTTTCATATTCTACGTTCATGTGTTCATTTCAATCATTTCGGTCATTTCTTTAGTAACACCAACCAAAAATTTCGTTGTGATGCCCTATACGCTCGAGTTCATTTCTGATTTATTGAATTTATTTCATTTAATCATTTTAGTAACACCACAACTCTGTCAAAACGATCCTATAAACATTTTCAATGTTAAAAAAACCTAAGAATATGTGATTATTTAAATACAAACGTTATTTGAATTGTTAAAATTAGTTTAATTAAAATGCCCCCCTTCTCATGTTTGCTGGTAAATCTATAGCCTATATCAAATGTCAAATTATTGCAAATCCATAAGTAGTCTTTAGACCTTACAATCCATGCATCATACCAGAGCAATTCTTATACCGCTGGTGTTTATGCTAATTTTGTTTCTTATGACCATGGACTCTTTCTTATTGAATTTTTAAATGAAAACTTTGAATAAGTCTTAAATAATGGCTTAGATCACGCGATATCGTATTTAACTTCCTCCTTCGATATTATGGGATTTGTTTTTTTTTTTTTTTGGGGGTGCATACAACTATCATGACGATGTTATTACTTTTAAGAATATTTTGTGTGTTTTTGAAGTTTAAAAACTATCACTAAATGGCTTTATTATTAAGGTTAACAAATTACAAAAGCTATAACATCTGCAATTTATATACATATAAATACATAAAATAAAAATAAATATATAAATATAATGTACATTATGGCAATAATCGCCGTTAGACCACAATTCATTAAAACTTTTCGAAATTATTATTTTTCGTAATATTGAATATTGGTTTTCTAGAAAAAAAAAAAACTATCAAAAGTTTGGTAACGACGTGAACAGAAAATTAATAGATATAGATTTACCAAATATAATATATTATCTATAAGTTTATGTAGAGAGGAATATTATATGAAATTCACTTTAGCCACTTTATGGGTATCATCATGGTGATGTGATGCCGAGTGTTGGTTGTAATAATATTATGATTTTGTTGTCCTTTTTTGTAGCATTTTTAGATATATCCAATGAAGAATCCAATAACATCAAGGTCGATAAAAGTAATTATATTATAGTTATTTCTGCAACACTTACCCCAAATGTAACTTACCAAAGTAAAAACACCATCATAATATATTTGTATTAATAAAAGTAGAACTTACCTACTGACTGACATATCGAATTATTTTTTCATAAATTTTAATTTATCCACTTGCTGAATTTTTCACAAAAAAAAAAAAATTAAAAAATACTAAAATTAATATTTACATGACATTGTGCTAGTCTTGGTCTAAAGGGCAAGTATATGATTTTCGTGTAAACAAAAATCGAGATTGTAATAAAAATTGAATTTTCAATGATGGGAAAGTTTAAAAATATGGGTTTCGTCACACTATCTGTCGGCTTGTACGTCCACTGTAATTCGAGCTAAACGGTTTACCTAATTTGCACCAAATTTTGGTACAGAGCATTTCAAATGATTCTCTAGTCTAGATGGAAAATTCGAATCGAACTAATGATTTAGGCTATAAACAGGTAGCTTCCGTATACATGTGTCGGTTTTATAAAACTTTCTCAAGAACAGCTCTTAGATTTTGATAAAACTTTTTATGCCAGTAATGATAACGAAGACCAATTTAAATGTTTTTTTTTATAGCTTCAATGTAAACTTTATGAACTGCGAAACGAATTGTGTCCAACCGACTGGTAACCCTTTTGTATAAATATCTTAATCAATAGACATTTTTACTACAACGCATGACTGCGTCACTCTTGCGGTTAAAGTAGCTTGGTATTTAAAAGATTGTTCTTGCAAAAAGTAAATTAATGGTCTCGTCATAACTTGAGAACGACTTTACCAATCTCATTCATCTTTTGTTTTAAATTTTGTACTACTTTCTTACAGAAAAAAAAGTTAAAAAAATTTTTAAATTCAGCATTCAAATTTGTTTGAGGGTTTTTCAACATTCTGTGCTACACAATTATTGTATACAAAAATCGTTTTGTTTTTTCTTGACATAATAAAAATAAATAAAATGCACGACTGGGTCACACGAACTTGATCTTGTAGTAAAAGTATCTTCGAATTTTAAAGTTTGAGTGTAATATAAATCACATAATTAATAATTACTAGTATCGCCCTATGCCGAAGTTCGCAAAAAATTAGTTTGAAAATATTGATTTTTTTTGAAATGTTTTTTTTTTTAATTTGTACAGTGTTCGTCAATACAAAAACAAAAATGACTCACAGTGTGTAAATGCGTGTCTTAAGTATATTCTGCACATCTCCGCAATTGTGGCTTTCCCCAACCATATAAAATTTATCGAAATCGGTCAAATACTTTTTCAGAAAATGGTACCACAAAATTTATTTAAGGCTATTTATATGTATATTATAGAATAAATAATTTTGTATAAGTATATAAAATGTCTTCAAATTTTTAGAAAAAAAAAATTGGTATGCCATTTTTAAGAATATAATAATATACAACTAAAACCAAAATTTCATCAACCCGTTTTCAAAAAAATGGTTTTTCAAAAAAAAATTTTTAACTTTTTTTTTAAAATACAAATATTTTTTTTTTAAATATTTGTAAGCAGTATTATTCACACTTGATAGGACCTCTTAAGTAAAAATTTTGATCAAAATCGGTTAACGATAAAATCGAAAATAAAAAAAAAACGGTTCTATGGCAGTTACCGCTAATAACGGTTTTTGGTAAATTTTT
Source organism: Epistrophella euchroma (assembly GCA_947049315.1). Classification (NCBI taxonomy): domain Eukaryota; kingdom Metazoa; phylum Arthropoda; class Insecta; order Diptera; family Syrphidae; genus Epistrophella; species Epistrophella euchroma. The sequence goes on from OX346246.1 coordinate 131,204,160, forward strand.
TTTTTCACCAAAATATAGGCCATATAACTAATAGTACACACAAAAAATTAAAAAAAAATCTTTAAAGACATACAGACATACAGACAGACATACACACAGAGAGAAAGACGGAATTGCGGGACCCACTTTTTTCGTGTTCTCTATCATCGTAATGTCAAGTTTGATTGTTATCCCGAGTTCAATTTTTTGCACGAATTCATAACTTGTCCTATAGTACCTATATTGCAAGTAAAAATATTTACACCAAAGGAAGTATTTTATTTAAGTGGAATAAAATTCGCAATAGATTTTAATTTTTTTAAACAAAAAGCTTAACTCACATAAAAACTTATTTTGATTAAAAAGGGCTTTTATATTCAAAATGAATGAACTCAAAAGCTGTAACTAAAAAAAGTACGTATACGCCACAGTCACTCTGATAATTCTTATTTTGTATTATTTATTTTAAAGGGTCTGCAATGTTGTATTGTGTATACAATTTTTTTCTTACGTTTTTGTTTGTTTGTTTTGATTGAAAATTCTCTATTCCTAAATGTGCTTTTAAGATTATCTCTCGTTTTGAAGTTTCCACTTGGCATGGACAATTGGATATCGCCTGTTCCCGTGTCCGAAACAATCAACATTGTATATTTATTCACCAGAAAAGAAAACTAACAATGTTGTGTATCTATTATAAGTCTTTCGGATGGAAGAAAATAAAAAAGAAGCATGATGAAAGACGGTGCCGTGACCTAAGTCCCCATCAGGAACTAAATTCACGCAAGGTGTTGGTTCTCACTAGGCGGGAACAGAAACCACTTTTTGAAAGTGGTTTTTATATCCATATAAGGTGGAAACAAAATTTCAAAAAAATGGATGGTTTTAGTTCCCGTCAAATCTATAAAATTTTTTCCTTTTAAAAAAATTAAAATAGCTTGCTTCCACAAATACAGTGCTAGCACCCAGCACTACGGTGTATAAACAGTAAGGTATGTATGGGGGTGCATGTGTAAAAATGGCGGTATAAAACTCACACATTCACAGTACTTATCTTCACAACTCACACATTCACAGTATTTATCTTCACATCGCTCTGCTATATTGTTGTTGGATTTCACATCTATTCATCGACACAAAATTAAATTACAAAAACAACAATGTAAACAAATGGGTTTTGGAGGGTGAAACGTACGAAGGATTCATATCTTTATATTCAGTATTTTTGCTTTTAATAACATAAGGATCGCAAAATTCGCGACCGAATCGCTTTATAAAATCAAGCGTTTTATTAGCTTTCTTTATAATATGATTAGTGGTCAGTAAAACATAATTTAGGATCTAAAATAATACCAAGATCTGAAAAATTAGATAACTTTTCCAAACTTGACGAATTTAACACATAATTATGTACAAATAAATTATATTTTCGTGTAAAACTCATAGTTTTACACTTGTCAATATTTAACAACAAACAATTAGTATTGCACCATTCCAATAATCTTTGTAGATCATCTTGTAGTAGTTCGCAATCAGTTAAGGAGTCTATTGTTCGAAATAATTTCACGTCATCAGCGTATATTAATGTCATTGAATTTTGTAAGACTGAAGGGAGATCATTTATAAATAGAAAAAAAAACAACGGACCAAGATGTCTCCCCTGAGGTACACCAGAATTAACTTTAAACTGACTAGAATGGTTATTTTTAAAGACAACACAATAATGTCTATCAGTTAAGTATGAAGAAATCCATGAAATAAAATGGTCACTAAGCCCAATCTTCAATTTTCCTAGAAGTACTTTATGACTAAGCTTGTCGAATGCTTTACTAAAATCTGTAAAAACAAAATCCACTTGCTGTTTTTTTTTTTTTTCTCAAAACCGACTATAAAAAATGTTGTAAATTCTAGTAAATTTGTAATAGTAGATTTTTTAACCATGTTGATTTTCACATAAAATAGAAGAACATTTAAAATTTAAAAGAAAGAACATTACCAGACAACATCACTTGATGTCAATTTATCAAGTCAATCAAAAAATGCAAAAAGTGTTTTATTTTTTATGGTTTACTGGTAAAAAGAAAATTATAAATACAGGAGCTAAAAATGACGCAGGTAGACGGAAAAGTGTCAAATTTGATACTTGTCGTTTATAAATATATAAAAAAAAAATTATTGTTATCAATATCGACCAACAACTAATCACATTTTCATTTAATCCTTTTATCCTTAATATAAATATCAAATAATATAAGGAGAGATGGAATCTTTTGATTTGAGATATATATATCTAAATACGTATAGTTTACCATACACATATGGGTAGGTAGTCCATAATAGATTGTCATGAAAAGGATTCTGGTTATGGTGACCAAAAAATCTGTGGTGAACCCAAATAACAATTTTTGGTTTGAAAACGGTTAATAAACTGGATATCAGCTTTGGTTAATTAACCTCCAAGTTACGAATTTGGCTAAAAAGACGTCTCGGAGACGCTCAAGAGACGTCTCCATAACCGGAAATGGTCAGTAACTAAATAACGTCAGTTAGATTGTGGTTACAAGAAAACTTCAAAAAAGCGTTGATAAACAACTGCTTTTTTGAGTTTAGATAGGGATTTTAAATAACCTGTATATTCTCCGAATAATGGGTTTTTTTAAAACGATATTTTGACGGTTTTTATATAACCGTTTACGTACAGTTTTTAAAAAACCTGTAATATGGAAATTTCATGGCTTTTATATAACCGTTTATCCACGGTCTTTATGAAACCTGTAATATGCTCTTTTCACGGCTTTTTTGTAACCGTTTGCCTACGGTTTTCATAAAACCTGTAATAAGATCATTTATTGGGTTTTTTTATAACCGTTTACTTACAGTTTTTATAGAACCAGCAATTTGTTATTTTCACGGCTTTTTTATTACCGTTTACTTACAGTTTTTATAAAACCTGCAATATGTTAATTTCACGGCTTTCTTATAACCGTTTAATTGCAGTTTTTATAAAACTTGCAATGTAAATTTCACGGCTTTCTTATAACCGTTTAATTACAGTTTTTTATAAAACTTGCAATGTAAATTTCACGGCTTTCTTATAACCGTTTGCTTACCAATATGCTGCAAACCCTGGTTTATAATGGTTATCGAAAATCTTCCCAGCTGAAAGTTAAATGCTTTAAATGAGAAGAATCAAATTAGGAATAAATTAAATTAATTTTAATGTATATTACACTTAAAAATAGTGTACATAATAAACTTAAAGTTAAACTTAAATCTAAGATTAATATAAACTTAATTTAAGCTTACAAACTAAGATGTGGATTCTAGGCCATCGGAAGAACTGGTATTCGGATTTCTGTTAATAGAAAAGACAATTTTATAAAATGTTGTTTATAAATTACATTTTTTTATAAACTTACCCAGTTTGTTTTCCAAGCCTGAAAGGTGCCTGTTTCAGGAAACTTTTAAAGAAGGATGCACCCTCAGCATCGCTAAAAGACGGATACCTCGTCCTTACAGCTTCAAGGATCGCGTCAAATATATTTCTATATTGGTTGAAATTTTTTTTGGCGTTCGTTCCCTGCCATGAGAACTCGGATAGGAGGGAGTCAGTGAAGACGCATTTGCATATTGTGCGTATTGTTTTTATCCCGCTGACCCCTCCAAACGTGCTCAATTTACGAACCTACAAAAACGGAAACAAAAATATATATATTTATTAAGAATGTATTATAAAAATAAATGTAATACAAAAAACTTTTTTTTAGAGTATAAAAGCGATTCCCATAAAAAGTAAAGTGAAGAAGGATGCACCCTCAGCATCGCTAAAAGACGGATACCTCGTCCTCACGGCTTCAAGAATCGCATCAAATATGACGTGTTTATATTGATTAAATTTTTTTTTTGGCGTTCGTTCCCTGCCATGAGAATTTGGATAGGAGGGAGTCAGTGAAGACGTATTTGCAGATTGTGTATATATATATTTTTTATCCCGATGACCCCTTCAAATGTACTCAGAAAAAGCTACAAAATGTCATCATTAGTCTAATTTTGAAAAAAAAAAAATGGACTTGTGCCGTTTTTCCCTGAGCCCTTCAAATTATTTAAAAACAGTGATAACGCAAACGACCTTGAAACTGATTTTTTTTTAGAATTTAACTTTATTCAATACATTTTTTCAATATTGTATTAACAATTGATAGTGCCACAATAAAAATTAAATGCTTCCAGAAATGTTGCTTTTCAAAATATGAAAAATAAGATAACAACCAAATTTCTAATAAAAACCAGAAACAAATCTCATGATTCACGTGTTGCTGATTCTTATTGGAATTAGTAGGTAATAGAATACAAATATTTTTTAGAAAGGAAACTTTTAATTTAATTTATTGATCATAATTTATTAATTAAAATTTTTGAACATCATGTAGTGGATTCAGGTTCATATACCGATTGACTATTATTGTTAGACTCGTTTGTTTCTTCTTTTTTTTATTTTTTTATTATCTTGAAAATTAACATCCTTCTAGAACCATTTACTTTTTATTGCATAAATACTTTAAAGATTGAAAATATAAAATAAAAATAGTTCTTATTAAATATAAAATTTCTAAAAAAAAAATAGTTTAAGACAAAAGGTCTTTGAGTTATTTCCATAATTTTCAGTTTGAAAACTATTTCAGAACTCTGGACTGAAAAAACTTGATTTTAAAATAAAATATAGAATGAATTCCTGACTTAAAAAAAACAATAGCATTATTGCAAGAGTGTTATCGTTGTTTTTAATAATTTTTTTTTGCTTTACGTTTTAAACGGGGGAATTTGATTTAAGTTTTTGTTTTAGACTATAGACTAGAAAAATAAAACGCTCCTAATAAGAAACTAAGTCCTCAGGAACTAGGACCACCGAGGACTTGAATTACTACTAGATGAGGATGAAAGTCACTTTTAAAAAGTTGTTTTTATTCCCGCGTAAGGTAGGAAAAAAGATTTAAAAACATGGGTGGTTTTAGTTCTCGCGTCAAATCTATAATCATTTCCTTTCAAAAAATTAAAACAGCTTGCATCCCTGTTTGGGCACACTACAGAATTTGGGGTAGTTGCGAGATTGGGTGTGTGCAAAGTTTCTTTTGCATTTAAAGAATCTGAATTTAAAGAAACTTTGAATTCATCATATATATCCGATGTAAATAGCTGTTTTCTAAATATATGTACATAACGTGCCCCAAAGTTGCACATTTAAAATTTTCAGACATATAAAAATGTAATGAAAGGTAAACTGAACTTATTATAACGCATGTCTGAAGAAACTTTGCACACACCCCACCTCGCACCTACCCCAAATCCTTATTTCACGGCACCTAACAAACTATCTTAGGTATAATTATTACTTTTTATTTGTTTTTGTTTAAATGTAAAACTTTTGCTGAGCTTCCTTATTCAATGAAAATGAAACTAGCAACAAGAACAATTTAAACCTATATGACAATACCTCTTTAAATCTTCATCTCATTTAATCATGTTTAAGTTTCAACCGAGAGAAAAAGAAAAAAATTGAGTTTTTATGACAGAGAAAACATTTGTCTTAATTCGTTTTAAAAATCAATCTAGGTCCAGTGTACATATGTACATATGTATATATTATATTTTATAGTCAGTATATGTATTGTTATTAAATAAATAAATTATTTTTCATTTTCAATGCGAAATGTCAAAAAAGCTGCTAAGCTTAATATTATTTTTTTTGACATTTTGATATTTATAGGGTTAATATCTGAATTTTCAACACCAAAAATGTGATTCGATTAACATTTTTGAGCTTATATCTTATAATATCTGTCAGCTTTCAGCATTGAAAATGAAAAAATTATTTCAAAGTACATACACTGTGATTAGAAAAGTAACAAATTTTATAAATCGATGTATTTATATGGGCTGAATTGCGTAAGATGTGACAAAAAGCTAGAACTAATAAACAAAATAATTTTAGGCAGTAGATTCCAGTTCCCAAACCAACCTACGCGCCTTAGCTTTTTGTTGCCATCTTATGCAAATCAGCCCATATAAATACATCGATTTAATTAATAATTAAATGCACAAATATATGTATTATTTTTATATAAAAAGGATATGTACATGAAGTTATTTACCAATTTTTTTTTATATTGGAGATTTTGTCGAATTTTCTCCTCGATATTCTCAATCTGCTGTTTTGTTGTTAATGGAAATATTTCATCGAGGAGGAGATCCTCGGCTTCCTCTTGGGCATGGTTTTTGGAATATTTTTCAACCAGCAAATTAATGGAGACTTCTGTCTTCGCCATAAAGTTCTCCAACATTGTTTGCTGGTTCTTGCGTTCAATCGCGGCGGAATTTTGGTTTTCTATAACCGTGTCTAATTTGGCAGCCAGTTCCCTCAGTTGACTGCTGTTAGATCCTATATGAAAGTTAATAGTTATTATAGCCGCAGACTATTGCAGTGTTGTAGATATTAAATTAACATTGTAATTTACTTGCAGTACTAAAATTACAATGTTAACTTATATGTTTTAATAATAATAATAAAAAAATTAAATAACCTAGCTTTTAGTATATATTATTTACAAATTTGTTTTACCTTCATTCATGCAATTCATAACATCGGCCGTCACATTTGTAATGGTAACGTCATCAACAGCCACTTCTGAGAGGATGTACGGGGGATTGCCTTAAGAATTAAATGTATGAGAAAATTAAATACTGTTTGCCAAGATTTGAATAAGTTTAAAGCCTTACCAGAATTTGGAACTAATGACGACATAAAGCTGTTTAGATCGTTAAATAAGGTTTCCGAACTTTTGTCGAGGACTACTTCTTCTGAATTCTCTTCGGAAGACAAATATTCGGCCTCTTTCTCTTTCTTCACCGCTTGCTCCCAGGAATCTTAAAAGAAAAAACAAGATATTAATATAATTCAAAGCTGAATTAATAAAGGTGAAACGCATAATATAAGACAAAAGGCTAGATCGTGTAGGTCAGGTTACGTACATACACGGTCAGTAATAAATAAATATTTTTTGTAACAAAATCCAGACCATAGTTTTACGAAGATTTTTTTTTTTCAGCAGAGGATTTTTGTACTTTCAGAAACAGTTTTATATTGTGTTGAAAAAACTTCACAAAAGTATAGTCTAGATTCTGTAATGAAAACCTTCCTGACTATATTGTTATGAAAAATTAAATAAATAGATAAAAATCTTACCAATGTCATCAGAAAGAATTTTGCATGTCAATTGTTGCCAGTCTGGCGATGGCTTGATACAATTTTTCCGACCTAGAACAGAGTCCTTCTTTGTCTTTGGCCAAAATAGCGTTATTCCATCGATGACCCAACATTTTGGAACTGCCGTCACAAATTTTTCTTCACCCTCGACCGTCTCCACAACACAATACATTTTGATTAACAATGTACTAAAGGAAAAAAAACAGAGTCTGTGTTTTGTAACGTTATTTTAAAAAATTTGGAGGATATATTTTCTAAGTTCCAAAATTGAGGCACGTTTTCTTCTTCATTTGATTTGTAAGTGCTTAAAAATTTCGAATAAAATGGTTTCTCGTAAAAATTTTGTTTTTCTTTTAAACTTGGACCAAAAATAACTGGTTTGCCATGACGATACGTTGCAAATTCCATTCGAACGATTTCTTCTGACTTTGTTAAAAAATAACTATCTGCACTCGACGACTTCAGAACAAATTGTTCAAGCTGAATTGCTCTATAGATCCCAACACAGTGTTTCAATTTGCATGTTGTGTTCGTATCTTCCATATAAAGCACAGGAGTTTGTTTTGCATCTAGATCGTTTGAATCTATATTGTTAAAATCTTCCATAATCCTATTTGCAATTTGCTCAAGCGGCCTGTTTCCAGATCTTATTCGACATTTTAAATATTGTAAACGATTTTCATATTTGAAAGCACTAATATTATCTAGAGGTCCATGGTACTTTACATCATCTACGATATGGTATAAGTTGTGGACGTTATAACTTATATTTTCAACTCCATAGTTTTTAGCAAAGTTTTGTATGAATGATTTGAATAAACTCTGTGCGACATCAATAAAAACTTGCTTATTTTTACTTAAACATATTGAAACAGCACAGTGTAGTTCCAAAAAATTGTCATATACCGAATCATGAATTTCATTTTTCAAAACAACCGGACCTAAGTACAGCAAAAACGTACGGAATTCAGTGGCCTTCCAAAAGCTAATAACATCAAGTCCACGAGGTTTTCTATTAAAGTCACATGGAATACATTTTTGCAGTGATACTAAGGATTCAGAGATTTTTTCAATATTTTTGGCGGAAAGTTTTGTTGCAAGAGATCTATTCTTTATCCAAAGAACCAATAATTTTTTCATAACACCTAAACACAATAAATGCATGTAATCTAAAGGAAAATTCATAATCATATCTATTGGGAGTTTTTCTAATGGAGATGGTTGGGTATGGTGATCTTCGTGTATCCTAGCCCGAAAAGAAGCATTCGTTCGAAGTGATTTTGATAAGTTCGGGAAACACATTTGGTGAGATTTGTAATTATAATCCCCTTCTATATTACATCTTTCACACGCGAAATAACCATTATGTCCTTTAATTCCTTTTAAATAGGAGCGAGCCGGGGCATCACAAATGAAATTTCTAACTTTAAAATTAATTTTTTTCGAACCAATATTGAAATCACCAATGCTACTAGCCTCCTCGAGAAATAATCGCAAGAATTCATTAACATTTAAAGGTTTTGACATTCCGTAATAAACACCTATAACTAGCGGTGGTAAGCGAGAACCATCTGGTGAACACAAAATGGGCCAAAATTGGCCCTTTGAACTTTTGCTAACAGGAATGCCATCAATGTTAAAGTCCAAGAATATTTCTGTCTGACATGTTTTAACACTTTCAAAAATTTTAGTCAATGCGCGAAACAAACCGAAATGCCAGTATCTACCAGGTGGAACTTCGATAAAATTTTTTTCCACCTCCACGGATGTATGTAAAAATGTCCGTGGGTCCAATGGTAAATATGGATGAGAACTGTGCAAAATTTTCAGCAAATCACGCAAACAAACATTAGGTATATTATGCTGAATAGCCCAGTTTGTTAAGTCTTTTGTCAAATCTTCTGGATAAGTTTTAATATTTTTTGGGAGGGCGAAACTATTGTCTTCAGAACTGTCACTATTACTATCACTGTCACTTTCACAAACAATATTCGAAAGGTGTTGCTGCTCTTCAAATTCCATGATAGAAAAATCTTGTTCACGATTTACTTTTTTTTCCTGTTCACGCATTTCTAATATAATTTTTTTAACTTTTCTTTTAAACGTAGTCCTACTACATATTTTATTTTTAATTATAGAATTCATTTTTTATCTCGATGACTTTAACTGACAAGGTTGGAAGAATAACGCGGAATGAAAATGAAGAAAAAAATGTGCCACATGAAAGTAGGTGTTTTTGGTTACTTTTTACCTTTCAGGTTTATTTTTTACCCTAATTATTTCAGTGCAAGGGTTATTTTTTTTCCATCAGGGTTATTATTTCACTTAAAGGTTATTTTTTCACTTAAGAGTTATTTTTTTACTATACAAACTATCCCTAAGGGTAAAAAGTAACCACGAACATCTCAAAATGCCACAAATAAAGTTAAAAAAAATCTAAAGTAGGAGCAAATCCAAATATATTTTAATAAAAGAGTTATTGTGGTTATTTAATTCAATAACTTACCTATAACACAAAAGATAACTATTTAAAATATAATTATAATATCTTTACCTCGTAATTTATCACACGAAATATATTAAATAAACACTTGAAACTTTTTTTTTTGTCACGCACTATAAAACACCGGTTGCCAGTCGCCACGAAGAACAAAAACAAACTGACGAGAGAGAGAGAATGAAGAGGTTTATGATTGATGAGTGTGCGTGTATGGTGAATTGCAGCGCTGCCAGCTGAGGATGTTGTATGCATTTAAGTGCCTGCTTACATTGGATTTTTGATGAATGGCGCATACAGTAAGACATCAGGTAGATTTTGTATGTGTGAAAAAGAAATGGATGGATGCCGATGCCCAGTTTCAATAAATATTCTCGGATTCAGCATGAAGATTTTTTTTTTGTGTGAGTGATACATGGGTTTTAAAGGTGTGAGATAAGGATGGGTAGATATTGAAATGAAAGGATTTTTTCTTTATAAGCACGAGGAACATTTTGATGAACGAAAACATGCTTCAATGTAAACAGGCACAGGCATTATTTGAATGCCCGAGGTTTTAAATCTAGTTTTCTCATAAGACTTATTTATTGATATTGAATTAGTTTTTAACGTGCCTATACTTACAAATACACATATTCCCGGATTTAAAAAAATGGCAGCGATGGATGTAAATGTTTTATTTTCTCGAAAAATAAGTTAGTTTAATTGGTTGTCGAATGAAATTGAACGTATTCAAAAAGTTACTCAAATTCATTAATTTATTTTCATGTTTTGTTTGTATCACTGAACTGAATATAAAAGAAGCCTTATTTAGACAACTATTGGAATCCGATCATATAAGTCAATTGCTAATTGGAACTGTCCAAGAGATCTGAGGAAATCTAATAAATATGACAGAAATAAAAAGCTACAAAAATTGCTATGACCTGCTATTTAAAAAAACCTATATACAACAGATCTGCATTAAAACTCTTCTGTATTTTTTTTTATAATTACATAACATATTGATAAAATTAGACTGTTAGAAAATAATATTTTTTCCTGTGATTTATTTCATTTTTTTAATACAAGAATTGTTTTTATTTGACTATTTAAAACACGTTTAATTTTTCATTATTAACAATTAGTGAGGCTTTTGTCATTAAAAAGCATAATGTTATTGCAAGTGAGGCATTATTTCCCCAGTATTATTGGCAACGCTGTTCAATTGTGTTTACGAGTGGGTATGTGCGTAGAATGTTGTTGGGTTGATAGTTGAAATGTGGCTGGAATTGAGTTAATATTTAACTAGAGTTGTAAATAGGCAAATAAAGAGTTAATAAAGAAACTTAAAAAATTATATTTGGTTAATTTTCAACCAATTAATACATTTATCAGCGCTAAAAAGAGTTAATTGAAAACTAATGTTTTAGATTCGATTAATTAGCTTTCTGCGTTCAAAAACGGGTGATTTAAAATCTTGCTTAAAACTATGTTTCAAATTTGGGTAATTTTAAAATTCACTTCAAACTTGGGATTAGGTTTGGTTAATTTGTAACCTATAAACATTTATCTGTTTTAAAAAAGGAGTTATTAAAATACTTACTTTAAACTTGGTATCAAATTTAGTTAGTTTGTAACCAATAAAACAATTTGTGTAAAAAACAGTAGCTATTTTTAAACTTGCTTCAAACTCTGGATTAGATTTGGTTAATGCGTAATCAATAAATAACTATCAGTGTAAAAAGTCAGTTATTTAAAAACTCACTTTGGATTAGATTTGATTAATTTGTAACCTAGAAATAATTATCTGTATTAAAAAAGGGGTTATTAAAATACTTTCTTTTAACTTGGAATTAAATTTGGTTAATTTTTAACCAACAAAAATGAATTTGTATGAAAAAATAATGGTTAATTTAAAACTTACTTTAAACTGGATTAAATTGGTTTATTTTTTACCAATCAGTGTAAAAAGTCAGTTATTTAAAAACTCACTTCAAAATTTTGGGTTAGATTTGATTAATTTGTAACCTAAAAATAATAATCTGTTAAAAAAGGTGTTATTAAAATCAAATTTGGTTAATTTTTAACCAACAAAATGAATTTGTATAAAAAAAATAATGGTTATTTTAAAACTTATTTTAATTGGTTTATATTTAACCAATAAGCAGCTATCCAGTGTAAAAAGTCAGTTATTTAAAAACTCACTTCAAACCTTTCATTTCATTTAGTTAATTTCAAGCCGAAAAATAATTATTTTGGATTGAAAAAAGAGTAATTAAAATACTAACTTTAAACTTGGAATCAAATTTGGTTAATTTGTAACCGATAAATAATTATCTGAATTAAAAAAGGGTTATTTAAGTACCAAATTTAAACTTGGACTCAAATTTGGTGAATTTTTAACCAAAAAATCAAACTTTGTGTAAAAAAATGAGTTCTTTTAAAACTTGCTTAAAACTTTGGATTAAATTGGTTAATATATAACCAATAAATAACTATCTAGTGGTTGCAAATGCGTTCTAAAAGTACCAACATTTAACCTAGGATTTTAAATGGTAAATAAATATTCAAAATAAACCTTAAGTTTAAAAATGGTATTTTTAAAACCGAAATCTGACTTAGAAGTTGTTTTAGAGAGAAATTTTTACCCAAAATAAACCTTAGGGTAATACTGGGTTTATTTACACCGTACAATTAACCAGAGTAATTTAATAACTCGTTTCTAGCCACATTATGACCAGAGTTATTTCCAGTTATTTTTTAACCGCAGTTTTTTTGAAACTCTGGCTAAAAATTGTTATTTGGGAATGTTTATAATATTATAATTCTATAGATACTAATTACTATCCAAACAAAGTTGATTTATAATATTACTCGTAACAGATTATTCACCCTCACTTTCTCGATTTCAGCACCAGCACCACCGGTTTTACGTATTTTGTGTTGGAAAATATGAACAAGGATGTTCTGATTTCAAGGATGTAGGTTGTAGGTGTATATTAGCTTAGGGGGAAATACTTATTTTTAACATAAGCCTGATAGAACGAAACCTTGTGATGTTGAACTAAGTTTTATACGGGTATTTACTTTTGTACAAGATTAGATACTAAAGGATAATAAAATTTCTGTGACCATAAGGACTCTTTGTGAATCATCTACATGTATATCTACATAAACAAATTTCAAAATTTTCATGGGCTAATACATGCGGACAAGCCTTGGTCCTTTTTCTGTCTAAAAAATAAATCTTTTGAAAGGATTTAATTATTTTCCCAAGCACATTGTTTTATAATTGTATGATTATTATTGTTGATTATACTGAACACTTTGGACACCAACAAACTACATATTATTCACGTATTATGTTTTCCTATTCATTACAAAATGCTTTCACTCTTCATTTATTTTTTTTGACATACCCATACAAAATGCCTTTTTTTTATAATTCACGCGCACTGAAGGGGTTTCGGTACCCTTAATATGTCAGAGACACAGTGCGAGCATTAGGTAAGGGGGATGGGAGTTAAAAGGAGATGTCGGTGTACATTGGTCTTGAATTTTTGAATATCACAATGAGAGGGAAGGATAGAGTACGGCTAAAGAACGAATCACTGTATTTGAGAGTACGCCCGAAATTAGGCTGAAGGGTAAACTGATGGGCATTCCTAGAAGCGCGAGTATTACGGTTAAATTATTTGAGGGGGGGGGGGGGAATGCAACTGGCTATTTTACTAGAGCACTGACCATAAAAATAACGATAAAAGAGAGAGAGACAGGAAACGTTACGACAATGTTCGAGGGATACTTTGAATACTGTCCAAGAGGCTTAAATAAGTTGCTGGAGCACCAGCCCAAAGATAGGAGTTATACTCAAGCCTTGAATACCGTACAAGACTGTCAGATTTAAAAAATTGAGGTTGGCAAATTATTTCTTATACTCCAGTTACAGCAATCATTGAAAATGTTCATTGAAAATTTTAATTGTTAATTTTGAGCCATTTGGGAAGCTCTATTTGTGTTGTTTTTTTTTTAACCCAAAATAAAGATTATGACTCAGTTATTATTTCTAGCCAAACAAAAAAATCATTTTGACGAAACCTTTTATATAAAATGACTTTTATTATTTCAATAATTGAACTACTTTACGAATGATCATTGAATTCAAAGTCATTTTTTGTTAAAGTTTGGGCCGGAATAATTTTTTTTTACTAGATTAATAATTCAAGTATTATGGTATTAAGTTTGAATTTCGGACTAAATATCTCAAAATAACAATTAAAATTGTCAATGATGGTTTTCAATATATAGCTATAACTGGCGCCTAGAGGTGCCTTAATATTGGGTTGAACACTAGCAAGGAAAATCATTGTTTTTATATTTAAAGCTCTTATCGAGAATAGATTTTGAATATTAAAAATAGAAATTCAATGACTTAAAAAACAAAATTTATAATTTATGTAAGTATAAAACATGGCTGTGGGAGCTAAGCATCGAATATGTATGAGCGATATTCACAAAAAAGTATGACATCTAAAAAGTCAGTAATTGGTGTAAAAAAGTCAACTGTTCCAAAAAAATTAGTCAGTTACCTATTAATCAATGGATTTTTAGCAGCTCATTTGTTTGAATGAAAAAATAAATAAATAGAAAGTACATATCTACAATAATAAGCTATAGCTTTTTTGAAAAAAGATATTCCATTCCTTTTTTGCTTTTCAAATCAATTTCTTTGAGTGAATAATTTTTGAAAAATTAAATTTCAAAGTCAAATATTTTGACAAAAGTTGTGTTTTTTTCTCAAAAACTCAAAGAAAAATTTTTACATTTTTAGTTTACAGTGGCACTTAATCACGCAAAATTAAAAAAAAAAAAAAAAAAACAATCAACATTTTTTTCAAAAATGTTTGCTTTAAATTTAATTTCTCAAAAACTTAAAGAACTTGATTTTTATATTAGAATGATTCCAGGAATCATCCCCCAAAATAATATAAAGCACCCTATCTTTATTATATTTGTTAACTGAAAAAGTGAGTTCCTGCGATCCTAGTCATGCATATTTTTTTATTGCGTGCTTAACTCGAATAGACAATTTTTTGACAAATATCGGGCTTAAAGGACTAAACTTTGAATTTAATGTCCTTTAATCATTTATAAAGAATTAAGTAAATTAAATTCAATTTTTAGGGATCCGAAAGTATTATGTACTTAATCATACTTACCTATGTGTATATATTTTTGAAAAGATCACCGGCACGGAAACATGTACCGTTCCCTAATGCTTAGTGACCGTCTGCACTACGGAAACCCTACGCATACACCGATCGACAGGGAAAAATTGCGACCACATTATGGTGGCATTATTTTAAAAATTTTGTGATTAATCGAGTTTGCGGTAAATTTCAGCTTAGTTTCAGCTTAAATTCTTTCGAGCGACTAACGTGACTGATATAATTCAAAAGTGTTGAGATTTTTGCCAAAAACTCCCATTTTCATGACTTTTGGACCAGTTTTTACTTGCGATATAGGAACTACATACATATGTACATACATACATACTATATGGCTAGTTTTGGATTTGTAAAAAAAATTTAACTCGAGATTTTGATCAAACTTGACATTACGATGATAGGGAAGACGAAAAAAGTGGGTCTCGCAACTCTGCCCGTCTGTCTGTCTGTCTGTGTACAGCTTAAACTCGTGGGCCGATTTTGATTAAACTTGGTATACGAAGTGATTTTGGAACATTCCCCTGACACATTTTTTTCATTTTCTTTTTAGGACCAAAAATAACGGCCATATATTTTTTTTAGCATTTACATCTTATTTTTCTTAAAAATTGCTCAACAGATTTTTTCTAAAAAAAAATCAAAAAATTGTATTAGGTAGGTATATACTACCGTTTTGTCAAAATTAAATTTCCAAAAAGTGGTTTTAAATGGTACCTCCCATAAAACCATTTTTTTTTGTTTTTTGTTTTTCTTGAAAAGGAATATAATGATTTTGATAATTTTTTTTATGAAGAATCTTCTGAAAAAATTAAATAGTATTGCATACCAAAGTTTTCAAAAAGGTTTCAAATTTTTTTTTTAAACAAATATTTTGAAAAGGACTTGGTTGATTTTCGTGGAACTTGGTAACAAGCGGGTTTTTAACATTATCTAAAATACTTTGAACAAACTTTTTTTCTTATACATTACATATAGTTAAAATTAACGGTACATTCTATATAAATGTTAAAAAAACGTTTCAGAAAATATAAATTTTCTCGAAAACGACTCCTACGATTTTGATTAAAATTGTTCTAGATACTAATATTAGTATGGTCTACGATCTAACAAAACCAAAATTTACAGTTAGCCAGTGTTAAGAGTACCTTTCATAGAACCATTTTCTTTATTTTGGACTATCTCATTATTTGTGTAACTGATTAAAATTAAATTTTTTATACAAAAGAGTCTCAAAAAATTGAAATCATACTGCATATCAAAATTATCAAAAAGCAAATTTTGGATTTTTACAAAAAATTTAAAATTTTTTTTTTGAAAATTCGATAATTCAAAAACGGGAAGATAGTTTTTTTCGAAATTTAATTTTTAATTCAACATAAATAAATACTAAAAAATTGTGTAGGTACCTACCAATTTTTTTTCTTAAAAAAGTTTACAAAATTTTATATACATATAAAAAAATAATTAAAAAAAAACGCTCCTACGATTTTAAATTTTTTTTTCGCCAAGACTAAGATTATTTAAATAAATCAGATGATGTACTTTTTTTTAGCTCTCCAACCAATTTAAGAAGATTTTTTTTATAAATTTTTTTCGAATTATCTGGATTTTCTATAATTTTTCAATTTAAGCTCTAAGTTACATGTATAATACTAGTTCAAACTTAAGGCTCCCATAAAAAAAAATTATTTAATTATAATACACTCAATCTTTAAAATTCGAAGAAACTTTTAATACAAGAGCTAGTTTGTGCGATCCAGTCGTGCGTTTTATTTAGAAATGTTTTGATTTTTTCATTTGCTGTACCTTTGTAACGGTTAATGCTACGAAAAAACCGCAGGGACCATTTTTGTGGGAAATTGCTTCAGCTACAAGATTGGACAGAATTTTTCCCTAACACAAACCATTTTTGAGATATTTGCAAAAAAAAACTCATTTTTTAACCCCTTATAACTAAGCTAGCGGTCATCGGATCGGTGAGGAAGCTTCTGAGTTTTTAAAGAGCCCCATTACCAACGTCCATGCAAAACCTCAGCCTCTAACTTATTTTTTCCTTGTAAAAGTCTATTTATCCTGGACTAATAATATCTGTATCAACTTAGCAGGTCACTTTTTCCGTTGCAGATTACAAAGTAGGTATATAGTAATTAGTTGCTACTTAATTGCTAATTAGTTACGCAAAAAATGGGTGTCTTTCTCACAAACCAACAGAGCAATTAATTTTTTTTTTGCGTAACTAATTAGCAATTAACTAGTTCTCAATATATCCACTCCCGGACCGTTTATCTATAGTTTTGAAAAAGTTGACCTGCTAAGTTGACGTCAACTTGGCAGGTCACCACATTTTTCACAAACCAACAGAGCAATTAATTTTTATTTTGCGTAACTAATTAGCAATTAAGTAGCAACTAATTACTATATACTTTTAAATCTGCAACGGAAAAAGTGACTTGCTAAGTTGATGCACATACTAATAACCAATAACAATACAGACAAGAAATGCAATCCATGTTCAATAGGTGCCACAAGGGCAATCTACTGAGGACCTTTTAAATAATTATTTCTTATTTCTTCATAAAATTAAATTGAGAACTGACCTTTTTATATAAAAAAAAAAAACAAACATGCAAATTTACCTAGATATTAATTTTTTTAAATCGTGGTTAATTGGTAAGTAGGTTGAAATTCCTTGAACGTAATAAATACTTTTTAAACAAGAATAATCCACTTTACTCATCTTCAATTTTAATTGAACTATACACTCAGACAATATTTTTAAATTCTCTCATCTATGTACATATAATACGAGTACATTATCTATAAAAAAAAAACCTATATGTACATATATTTCTATTCGTCTTACTTAAATAAATAAAACGTGTAACGGTGCTATTTATCTATTCTAAAAAATATTTTTCCAAGTATCTGTGTTCACCTTAGATTTGCAAAAAAAAACATGATGCCGGCTGCCACTCAGTTACACTTGTTTGTATTTATTTATCACTTTTTTATTTATTTTTTAGTGCTTGGCCGAAAGCCAAAAACACCAAATTACAGGCCACTTGCAAGGCACCAGAAATTCTCAAACATGAAAACGAAACCTCTTCCTCTCCCAAACTATAGAAAAAGAAATAAGACTACATCACCAAACCATAATTATATCGACCAAATGCGGGCTGATATTTCTTTTTCTCCTCTGTTCGTCTGGTTCATTCGACGCTTTTTCTTTCATTGAATTTCAAAGTACCTATTCCAAGTCAATGAATAAGGCGAAATGGGACTCCCGGCGCGCCTTTCCGTTATACTACCCCCACTGGGTACTATTTTGCCCTATAATTTTTTCTGAAATCCCATTCCTGAAGTTTTTTTTTTTTGTCTTTTTGGTCCTATTCGTCGAACTAGAATAATATGAGCTCTTTTTTGGCTGGGCTGTGGTGACTTTTGCGGTGACATTTGCCTTTTATTGCAGGATTCTTCAATGCAGAAAAAGCTGCAATTGTATTGAAGGCGGCAAACATTTTTCGCATGAATTCATGGAAACTTAAATGTATCTTTTGTTCAAGCAAACAAAACAAATTAAACTGATTGACATCTAAAAATGTCACAATTAAAGATTCTTTTTTTCAGAAAAAAAACCTGACAGAAGTTATGAGCGTTAAATTAGCTCAGCAGGGCAATGCTTATCTGGTGCATTACAGAGAGAAAAAAAAGCTTTTTATTATGCCACCGAGTATATTTCCGAAAAACAAAACATTAAAATAATACTGAATCGTGTCACGGAAAGTAATTAAAAAAGATTTAAAGCATCCTGTACAGCTACAGAATTCTGTAATCGTTATATGTACATATGTATATATTTTGGGAACTTTATGACTTTTCCTTTAAATCTGAACTTATATAAATCACAGGTGATGATGATCAAATGGTTATATGCTCACCCACGAAGAACTTAAAAATAAAATATTCGTATTTCAAAGAATATACACCCAATAAATTTGGCAAAGAAAATTGGGAAACTGTCGCCAAAATTCGGACAATTTGTTCATAATCGTAATGTATTTGTTATTCTTAATTTCAAAATTGAATACATATGGCGCAAGATTTTATGAAATTACTTTTCTAATGAGACGCATCTTTTTGAAGGTTACACGTGTCAGCCAGAATAATTATACTTATTAGATTTTTGATGCTTCACTTACTATTTTTAATACTTACTAATAGACCATGTTTGTCAGCCGCTTTATTTTGGCAAGGAATTATTTCGAAAGATTTTTACAATTATAATGTTTTTAATTTCATGATACGTTTAATAACAAACAAAGTAAACCTAATTTATTCCGTTATTTGTGTTGGGGTTTTTAAATAATGGAAATAGAATAATATTAACCGCTTTCAAGTTATCTTATTGAAAATTTTACATTTTTGAATTCTCAAAATTTTGATACTTATATACAATACATAGCCTACATTCCATCTGGTTGGAGAGAAGTCAATGTTATCTTTATTCCGAAAGCCGGCAAGCCCACTCATACTGAAGCTGAAGCTAAGGATTAATTGAAACATATATTCGCCTTCAACTAAATGACAGTGTCCTCTCGCAGGCCTAGCATGCATACATGAAGGGCAAATCTGTTGAAACGGCACTTCATAGAGTGGTTGGCACGATTGAGAAATCAAAACAATTCAAAGAATTCACTCTAGGTGCATTCCTTGACATAGAAGGGGCCTCAATAATGGACGCTAAGAACATCGATCCGTCACTATCAAATTGGATTGAGTCCATGCTTCAAACTAGACTAGTAAACGCAGAAATTAGTCACAGCTAGTTAAAAGTCAGGACATGTAGAGGTACTCCTAGGGCTGGCAACGAGACGAGACCAGGCGAGACTTTTGTTAGTCTCGTCTCGGTCTCGTCAAAATCGAAAAATTTCAGTCTCGTCTCGGTCTCGGTCTTAAAAATAAATAAATTTGATGGCACAACAGCTCATGAAGAACTAGGGCCTAGTGACTTACAACTCTCAACCATTCCTGTGTGCGTGTCTGCAGGAATGGAGGAGACCTACAGTTTATTGCGAATCCGAACGGCTAACGAGCGGCACTTTTCTGTGACAGGAGATACTCTTGGAGGATTTGTCAATTCCTCGCAAGAGGCAGCAGCCGTTTTTTTTTCTTTTAAATAAATAGGTGGCGAGGCTGGGGATCGAACCTTAGACCTCCGGCATGACAGTCCATCGCACTAACCATATCACGCCACGGCTACCGGTCTCGATCTTGGTCTCGCCTAACCAAGCCTCGTCTCGATCTCGGTCTCGCCTTTTTCTCGTAAAAATTTTAATGTGCCAGTCTCGTCTCGGTTTCGGTCTTGGTCTCATCTTTAGCCTTGGTTTCTTTCATGTTTTTTGGTGGTAAAAAGATGTAAGATAAGACGCCTGTTTAGATTCAAAAGATAGAGTACGATACCCCGGCAGTTAATTGTTCTAAATATACCTATATCCTTATCAAGTGTATTTTATATGCAGCATCAAAAAATCGAGTTGGATCAGACCTTGATATTCAACGCAAGTTTTTTTTCACTTGAGTTGAATGCTCCATTTTGAGTTAAGTTAAAATAACATTTTGAAGAATGTTGTAAATTAATTTATTTCATAACAAAAACAAATAAAATATTTAAAAAAAGAGTACATACAACGCTCGATTTTTTAAAATAAACCAACTGGTTTTGTCAAGCCATGAACTGTCAAAATTAATTGAAGGATGTCTCCATTTTAAATGGATTAAAAAACCTCTACAAAATTCAAATTTTACCTCAGAAAAGTCGAAATTTTCCCGATTTTATTTTTGGCTCCGAAAAAAGGTGTAGTTTGGAAAAAAATATTATCCAAACGTCAAAATATAGATTGGTGCCTATCTTTCAAGCCACTCTCAAATTACATTGAAGGATGGCTCCTATTTAAATGGATTAAAAAACCTCTCAAAATTCAAATTTTACCTCAGAAAATCACCCAAAAGGTCTAAAATCAACTTTTTCCGGAGCAAAAAATAAAATCGGAAAACGGATTTTCGCAGTGCACCTGACTATAAAACTATGTACATATGTGGTTCGATATTTTAACGCGCATAGAAAAAACTTGTGAATATTATAAAAATTGAACATGAGTACCTATACCTATTCAAAAATAATTAAATACAAAAATTTTTCTTTTAGCAAAAACCGAAACCAAACCTCCGAGACTGGCGAGACCACCGAGAACAGCGAGACTCTCGGCGAATTTCGGTACCAAAAATACGGTCTCGTCTCGGGTGCTTTTTGAAGTAGTCTCGTCTCATCTCGGTACCGAAACCGAAACATGGCTTAGGAGTCGAAAGTAAAAACAAAAATGAATTTATTGATTTTTTTTTGTTAAAAAAAAAATATTTTCAAAATTTTTAAATGCAATATAAACTACCAGTCTGTAAGTTTTTAACAAAATCTGTTCACCCATTAAGAAATTATTCGTGAATAACTGGAAAATAAGGCAATTTTCTCAAAAAACATCAATCACCTACCCATTTCTGCAAAGCGAATTGTTTGGCAAAATCTGAAAATGCAATTTTCTTACAACCGCTATTATCATTAACATACGTGTACTATCTGTGCAGTTTAATCAAAATTGTTAGTGCAATTTTGTTTAGAAAATCAAAAAAAAAAACCAAAATATTTGAATGGCAACACAAATGCAGTGAACTAAATTCGAAGCAAATCGACCCACCCGTTTGGCTCTAGCTCAAATTACAATAGATGCAAAGGCCAACGGGCGGAATGACGAGACCCACTTTTTCGTTATTCTCCATCATCGTAGTGTCAATTTGAATAACAACCCCGAAACTTTATTTTCGTACGAAACCAATACTTGCCCTAAAGAACAAGTACAATGGGCGTATTTTGAATAGTTACACATTTATTTGCTCAGGTATGTTCATTTTAAAAAGATTATTTTGAACTTCTATAAGAAAATTGTCCTTGAAAATTCACACGTCATACTTAAAGTTAAAGATAACTTAACTATAAAATTAAATTAAATTTGACGGACAACAGCTCATGAAGAACTAGGGCCTAGTGACTTACAATTCTCAACAATTCCTTTGTGCGTATCTGAAGGAATGGAGGGGACCTAAGTTTATTGCCGAATCCGAACGGCTAATGTGAGCGGCACTTTTCTATAACAAATCGATACTCTTGGAGGTTTTGTCAATTTCTCGCAAGAGGCAGTAGCCGTTTTATTTTTAATATTATTAGGTGCGAGGCTGGGAATCGAAGCTAGACCTCCGGCATGATAGTCCATCGCACTAACCATCACGCCACGGCTACTACAATTTAACTTAACTTAATGTAAATTAACTTAACTACTTATTATAAAATTCTAAGGGTCTGTTTCATAATATTTAATAAAATTTGTCAAAATGTTTCATACCACTTCAAAATTTGTTCACTAGAACTTGGTATAACTAAACTAAATTCCATCAACTTAGCAGCAATACCGCGGCCAAAATTCACTTTCAAAATGCAACAAAAAATAAAAGTTAAATCGCACCGAATTGTTTCATACAAATAATATGTATATTATGTCCAAACTGATTTTCATTAGTCTGGCAGCGCTACTATGAACCTAACGCCATGGAATTTTTTTTTCTTTTCGTAAGACCAGACTATAAATTTTTTTTTAATAATAAATAAATCAATCGGTCCAGCTATTCTCTAGTGATGCACTTACCAAAAAAGGCTTTCAAAAATGTCATAACATAAAATGAGTACGTATACGCCGCAGTGTACCACTACTGATTTATCGTTGTTTTTGGAGAAAATAAAACTTCGATTTATTTACGGAATAAGTTTAGGCTTCTCATACGTACATAAGTATACTTACACTTACCCAGATCTTGTGATTTTCTTTTTTGATCTATACAAAAATTTGTTGATTACTTGACTCCTGTGCTGAAATTTTTTAAATATTATTAATATGCCTGTGTGTTAACTAAACTAGAAACCTTGTACGACGTCGTACGGCGTAGAGAATTTGCTGTCAAAAAACCCAAGTTTGCGAAACTTGGTGAAAGTTGCAAAGAATCAAAAGTAACCAAACAGGCCTAATATTAAATAATATATAAATAAGTACATACATATTAGGGTGGCGCTTATCTTAGCAGTTTTCGAATTTCCTTTGGCCCCCCTCCCTCCTCTTAAAAGTGATGAGCCAAACCTAAGAAAATTCTGTGCAAAATGTCATTGAAATCGGTTAACGTTAACAAGTGCCACCAAGCACTTGAAATTTCCCATACAAATTACAGGTAGATTTTTAGTCTTTTATTAAAAAATTCCGCAAAATTGTAATTGTTGATGAATAAAAATGAAACTTGGCAAAAATCTTGAAAACACGGTAAAGTATAAAAAAAATATTTTTACATTTTATACATTTTTTTTTACTCACTTAAAAGTAACGATGAAAAGCAGGGATTTTTTGTTTTATTTACATTTTTTTTATACTTTACCATGTTTTTACAATTTTTGCCAAGTTTCATTTTTATTCAGCAACAATTACAATTTTGCGGAATTTTTTAGTAAAGGACTAAAAATCTACCTTTAATTTGTATGGGAAATTTCAAGTGCTCGGTGGCACGTGTTAACGTTAACCGATTTCAATGACATTTTGCTCAGCACTTTTAGGTGGGGGGGGGAGGTCGAAAGAAATTCGAAAATCACCAAAATAAGCGCCACCCTAATACATATACACTACCTCTTACGAGGTAGTGACAAATCCTCCAAGAGTATCTCTTGTCAAAGAAAAGTTTGGCTCACCAGCCGTTAGGATTCGGCAATAAATTGTAGGTCCCCTCCATTCCTGCAGACATGCACACAGGAATGGTTGAGAGTTGTAAGTCACTAGGCCCTGGTTCTTCATGAGCCGTTGTGCCATTAAATTTATTTTTTATTTATAATACATATACATATATTTATGTAAACCGTACTAGGAGTAATGAGGGTTGAAAGATATAGAATAATTTTAGTTTTAAAATTTTAATTTTAAATAAATTAGCCTAAAAAAAAACTCATCACTATTCAGTTGGATTGAAGTTGAATTTATTAATTCAAAATAACACCTCTCTAATTAACTGGTGAAATCAATTTCAAATGAGATCTTCAAGACGTAAAACTAATTTTTGTCAACTTTTAGATATACATATTTTTATTTGCATGACGCCAATACTACATATTAATTAAAACCTAAATTAGTAACCTTTCAACATAGCCATTTAAAATTTGTGTGATGTCTTATGTGGTGAGGGTAGGTTTTTTAATTCATCACGAAATCAAAGCTAAAAGAAAAAACAAAACAAAACAAATCTAAATCATTGATGTCTCACCCACTACGATATATTTATTTATTTTTTTTTATTTTTGAAAGATCATTCTTCAAAGTTTGATAATAAATAAAAACGTTTTTTATTTTCTTCACTAAAATTCTGACAGATATTAAACACATCAAAGAATTAATAAAACTATTATTTTTCTCTGTATGTATGTATCTATGGACTGGACATAATACATTGGACTAGGCTTTGTTCTTGAACTAGACGTTTTATTCCGGACAGAATTTTATTATACCTACTACTTTAAAATAAACTTTTTAGATTCATGATTCAGTACTAATATATAAAAATGTTAATTTACATAATATTTTTACTTCTGTTGTTCGTCGTGGTCTCTTTTTGAAGGTCTATCAAATCAATTTAATGACTTTCTGGATTTGGGGCAGAAAAGTTTATAATCCTTTAACTTTTCCTTTGAACAATTATATTAATTACATAAAATGAACTTAATAAAGAAGAGAATTAAATTAAAATGAAGTAGTTATGCCCTATAATTTTTAATATGTAAATAATTGAGAAGCTATAGTTGATGATGAAAGTGATAAATATCCTCCATTTCACCAATTGTGTCGATATGAGTGCTTCTAGAAGACTGACAAAGATTAGACAATTTTTTATCATCAGTTTGTACGAATTCAATAGACACAAGTTATGGATTATTTTCAAAAATTTAAAAAAATTGAATTGTTTAGGTACCGCATATTTTAACAAATCTTAATTAATAAGAACCAAATTTTAAATATCGTTGAAGTGGCTTTTTTTAGTATGAACTTCTACTAAATGATGGAAAAGCCTGAAAAAGTTAGTTTCGGCATACCGTTCGTCGTCGGTCTCTGCGTCCGTGCGTTTGTATGTCCACTGTAATTTGAGCTAAGGCCTAAGCAACAGGTTTGCCGATTTATTTCAAATTTGGTACAGAGCATTTTTATGCGATTCCCTAGAGGGAAATTTCGAATTTTTGCTTTTTAGGTCATATAAAACAGGTAGCTACAATACAAATATTTCAGTTTTTTTTCGATGTTTCTAAAAAAATAAACGGCTCAAACGTTTTTGATTAAACTTCGTATCTATAATAAAAAAAGTGGTTGTAAAAAAAAACTATGCATTTCAGGATATGCCCAAAAAATCGCATTGTAGATATGGCGGGGATTCGAAGTTTTTTTTTAGCAAAATTGTTTAACTTCAACACACTGTGATAATTGAAATAATGTCCTAAGATTCACATCACAATAATTGATAAGATTTTCTTTACGTAGGTCGTCTCTTAACTCTTCTTATATAATATAGACTTTCCCACAGAACCTGAACCAATTATATGCTGACAAATGTCGATAGCTCGACAGTGTGGCAAGTATGCAGTAATGTATTGGAAACTTAAAAAAATTGGTTAGAAATGTAAAACGATGACAAAGTATAGTCTTACAAAATGGCTTGAATTTCACAATTGCCTTGCAGTGTAGTAAAACAAAAATTGAAAAATTCTCACACCTACCTTGATAAGCAGCTCTAGTCGATATGGTTCATTGTTGGTTAAAGATCTGCCTGAAGTGAAGTTGGCCTTGATGTATAAAAAAAGTAGGGCTGGCAACGAGACCGAAACCGAAACCGAGACGAGAATACTTTAAAAGCACCCGAGACGAGACCGAGCCGAGACCGTATTTTTGGTACCGAAATTCGCCGAGAGTCTCGCTGGTCTCGATGGTCTCGCTGGTCTCGGTGGTTTGGTTTCGGTTTTCGCTAGAAGAAATATTTTTTTATTTAATTATTTTTTATTAGGTACTCATGTTCAATTTTTATAATATTCACAAGTTTTTTTTGCGAAATATAAAATATTCTATGCGCGTTAAAATATCAAACCACATTATGTCGGTACATAGTTTTATACTCAGGTGCACTGCGAAAATCCAGAGAAAAATACGTATGCATGTTGTTGGATTAGAAATCGCTCATTTTCAGACTTTGTTTTCCCCGCCGGAAAAAGGTTTTCCGATTTTATTTTTTGCTCCGGAAAAAATTGATTTCAGACCTTTTGGGTAGCATTTAATGTGCCAACAAAGTAAAAATCGAAGATATTTAGGATACGAGTTTAATATTAATTTCTCTATGTTGGTCTCCGCCATTTAAAACATTTTACTTTTGGCGGCTGCCTGTGTTGTTTCATAAATACAATGGGCGCGTTCGCCTAAATATCCAAAGCTATCCGGATAGGTTTGTGTTGTTGTAATCCCTTGTTAAAAAACTTCTGATGTCAACTGACGCAACAACAACTCAAGCTATGTGAAAATTTTTGGGATAGGTGGATATAGCCTATCTGACTATCACCCGAACGCAAGGAATGATAAGAAAACTTCAAAATCGAATTGGGCATGTTTGTCATTATCCACACTTATTTGATGAATAAAACACATTTTTATTGATATATTTGTTTTAAATCTGTTTAAACACACGACGAACATTTGAATATTTGTTAAACACCGACCGCGACAAAAAACGTTCAACTCATAAAAAATGTCAAAATGGTGTGTGTGCAAGTCTGCTAAAAACGAAAGATTTCATTTTCCTAGCAAATTCGATTTTTTTCTTCTAAACAAATCGATTAGAAAACTAAGCAGAATCGATTTTTTTGTTGCATGGAATTCGACATAAATCGGAGCCATCATTCAACAGCAGTGACGTGCCGTGGTGCTCTTAGTAGGGTGTTCGCTATGTTTTTTCTGCAGTAAAATTATCCATTCGGGGAGAGTACCTACGTTAGTTTTGATAACGTTTTTTTGTAGAGTGGTCAAAAACAAGCATTTTTTACTATAGGAGGGGGGTCTATCTAGCCCCGTTTAGGAGGTATGTCCAATTTTAGAAAAAATGACTTAAAATGAAAAAAAAAAAATATATATTAAAAAACAACGGCAACAATTACTATACAGTATTATACCGGTTTTAACAGCCAGAAATTTATTCTTTAATCTTAAATTTAAGCTAAATTATTAATGTCACTAGTTTTAAGAAAATTCGCATAAAAACTTAAAATTTTCATAAAAAAAATGAAACAAAAATTTAAACCAATTTTTTCAAAATTGTGAAATGAAGTGCTAAATTAGCTTTTTGCTGCCAATGCGTGTATATTAATTTTCAATCGAACACAAGAACCCGAATTGTTTTATGTATTCTAGTTTTTTGAGAAAATTGAAAATACATTTTATTTGAAATTTTTAAGATTTTTTATAAATGAGTTTTTGTAATATTGTGACATTAGTAAAATGCATAATTCATTGAGGTTTTTTTTGATACCCCTTTCATAAGGAAGTCACAATTATTTTTGAGGTAAGAATTTTTTTTATAAGTCAAGTCAAGCGATTTTTTCAATAAAATTTAAGAAATCGTTGAAAATCGAAATTTCTCGCTACGCTCTTAAAATTACCGCCATGAAACTATGAACTTATTTGTTCAACATAGTTAGATGCACAATATTGTAGTACATAATTTTTGAAAATTTTGAAATTTTTTAATCAATTTTGGGTTTACGGCGCCTCAATTATATTTTTTTGTATGAACCGTTATAAATGTATGCACATCAGAAAATGGGTTGATTTCATACCTTTCTTCAGATACCTCTATGGAGTAAATCCTCCCACTTAATCAAAAGTTATAAACAATATAGTCAGGTTATATCGACATTTTTGATGATTTTTTAAGTAAAAAAATCATCCCTCACTGCAACCGAGTCGTGGCGACGATCAACAACATACATTTTGTTTGTTTGGGCTTTGTTGGTGCGCTTGATAAAGGTGAACACCATTGCATTAAGATTTATAAGGGAAAACGATTTCTTGTGCTTTTTTTTTTAATTTTTTTTGTATGTGGATTTGGGTTAGCTCGGTGCGCTGAAGTAAGGAGAACACCCTACGAGGAAATTTTTGTTATTCGGTACCTACTTCTTTGACTGGTAGGTAGGTATTTTGAATTATATGTTGTATGTGGATTTGGGTTAGCTTGCGGTGCGCTGAAGTTAAAAGAACACCCTACTCAGAAATTTTTTCGTTACTTGGAATGGAAGTGAATTATTTGTTCTGATTTTTGTTTGAGGCTTATTTGAGTTCGTACACAGATCTTAATTATTTATTGACGTATGTATTGATAGGTTATTAAAGAAAAGAAAGACAAATGCGTACTTTGGAGAACTTTGGCTATACGTATGGAAATTAAGATGTTGGTAGGGTGTGCGGTGAACACCTGCGCACCTTCGAATAAACGTCACTGTTCAACAGATTTTGACAGTTCATGGCTTGGTAGGCAAAAAACTATATTTTGACGTTTTGGCAAAATTTTTTTTCCAAATGTCACCCAAAAGGTCTAAAATCAACTTTTTCCGGAGCAAAAAAAAAAAATCAGACAAATTTCGAATTTTCTGAGGTAAAGTTTGAATTTTGAGAGGTTTCTTAATCCATTTAAATAGGAGCCATCCCTCAATGGAATTTGAGAGTGGCTTGAAAGATAGGCAACAAACTATATTTTGACGTTTGGATAATATTTTTTTTCCAAACGTCACCTTTTTTCGGAGCCAAAAATAAAATCGTACTGTTGAACAGGTGTAGTTCCTTAGTTCTAGAAGTGTACAAGAAATATTAGAGGAAGAAATAAAAAAATTAAATGTCGATGGTGTTTTGGGATAGGTTGGTTTGGGTTGAGAAACAATCACTAAGGATAGTGTTGGTCGTTGTTGGCGTCTAGCCACTCTACAATCGCCTTGCCCGCGTGTTTAGGTATTTTTCTATATAATAACTAAATCTACTGTATCAAATGCAATTTTAAATTATGCACATTTCAATTAAATACTCAAATTCTACATTAATTTTTCAATAGATTCCCATAATAATTAATTATTCATTATTAATAAATATTGCCCGTATATTTAGTTTGTTATTAAATTGTTGATTTGTTTTCCATCAAAGATACAATAAACTTGAAGTTATAACTACTAGCAATCGCAATTAAATACATACGCAAGTACAAGCGACCAAGCAGTGATTTTTATTTCAAAGATAACGATGATATAACCCAGACAAACTTCGTATAGCTGAGATTAAGATTTCACTCTTATCATTCAAGGGTAAATTTTTGAGGTTGCCACAATGCCATGCATTTGCCCTATTAATCCCTTGAAAAAGGTTACCATTTAATGAAATTGCGTTATTTACAAATGAATCGTAAGGTGCTTCCGTAAAATGATTTCTACGCAACGTTGTAGATGTCTGTTGGGCACTTGGATTCGAAAGATAATTTTATTGGTATTAAACATTGGCATAGGCATTAAGGTTTAAGTAACGATTCAATGTCAATATATAATAAGGTTCGGGGAAAATAATAAAGGAACATTAATTGTTAAGTATCTACTTTTATTTTACTAAATATATAGCTAAGACTACTTAAGCTTTTTGACCGTAGTTAGTTGGTTTAGACATATTGAATCAGATAAGACTTAAGAATTTGGTTTTTGACCCTGAAGTCAGCTGGTTCTCAGACATTATGAGGATGTGAGAACAAAAGTGTTGTACCTACCTAACGCGTATTTTGAAAAAATCTTTAAGATTATAGAGATTTAAGATATCATTTTATGCTCGAATATATTAAGGCTGACTTGTTAGTCACAAGGATCTGGTTCTATATGAGCTGTTATGAGGGACGATCCTAATGTATCCAATATAGTTGCGTAAATTTTTATTTTTTATCAAGAGATATTTTTCTATCTATACCTTGGTATCCCCGACTGCCACCAAATGAATTAATCCCCGTAATAGAATTATTGTATCTCCAGTACGGTAACTCGCTGCACAGCAAACTCGCTGCACAGCAGTTTTTGTTTTGATTTCTCTGTTTGTATATTACGAGTAGTGCTTATTAAGTGGATTCTTTTGAAATCGAGAAGAACAATTACATCAGAAAAGTATTTTTTTTACGCCACCCAGTAAAATAACATTAGGGAGTTAGAGTTTCCATTAAATGACGGCAATTAAAACTGGACCTAAGACAATTAAATTTATAAAAAAATTCAAATAATTAAAAAATACATTTTAAATATTTGCGGCCCAAAAATTGATAATGACAAATACACCACAGATACGCCTTCTATTAAACAGGAAATAGGTATGTTAATGATTAAAGAGTTTATATTATTTTTTTTTTATAGATATGAAGATAGGCAGAAATCAAATAGTACAAAAATGTACACTAAAAATAAAGGAGACGATTAAGTGGTTGTGGGATCACCTCATATATGAGAAATTCGCAAAAGAAGGTATGCCACCTAAAAGGTCAATAATAATTGGTCATAAGAGTTCAGCTATTTTTCATTTTTCTTCGCAAAAAAATATGCTTAATTTATTAATTCATTGATATTGAACTTAAGACTGGATAATGTCCTCCTTACAAACAGTTAAAAATCATATAAGAAAAGATTTCAAATTCATTATAAAATTCAAATTTTTTGAATTTTGAAAAAAAAAAAAAAAAAACTAAAAAGGGAAGTTCTTTAAAATATCTAATTTACCACTAGGTATGTACACAACGGTATGTAGACATGTTTGTTACACCATTCCTGACATTAGTTTCGAATTAAAATTTTTGGTTATTATTGCCGATGTACAATATATTTTCTTGCAATTATACGCGGGCTGAGATATGAAATCAAAAGTTTACATCATGAAATAAATAATAAGAATATCATTATCATTAAATTTATTGTGATTGATTTAGATCTTAGGCTAAAATAATTCATCGCAGACAAAAGAAAAGACCTATTTTATTATCTATGATTTATCGGAGTGTAATCTACCATGACTGGAATTTTAATCAACCCGTGGTTGGCGACAATTATTATTGATTACTTACTTCCTTTTGTAGTAGACTTTGAACGTTATTTAAAGCCACCGCCAGTGCCACCAGCCGCACCGTTGAAATGACTATATTGGCCAAATTGTGATGTTGAAATTTTAATAAACATTAAATCAGGCCATTCATTTTTTGGGAACTTCTTCTGTTTGCACATTAGCGATTTAAAGTTTGTATTCTTTGATTTTTTTACAAAATGAGTTTGGGACAATATAAGACTCATTTAATTATAAAATCATCCTCTTTTGTTATAAATAATATCATCTTATTACTTTAAACGAGCAATTCTTGTATATATATATATATATATATATATATATATATATATATTTATAACTGGTTTCTCGGAAACAGCTCTAACGATTTGGATGAAATTTTCAGAGTTTATTCTAATGAGTGAGGAAAAATTAAAAAAGAAATTTTTATGAAAATCCGCCCACTGCCACGCCCAAATTTCACATTTCTTTTCCTCTCGAAAACTATTTAATTTTCTCAATTTCTCGGAAACGAATAAATCGAATTGATTGAAATTTACAGGGTGTTTTCTTTTGAGCAAGGCAAAAATTAAAAAAATATTTTTTGTAACATCCGCCCACTTCCACGCCCACTTTTATCAATTTTTTGTTTTTCGGAAACGGCTACAACGATTTTGATGAAATTTTCGGAGTTTGTTCTTATGAATGAGAAAAAAAAATCGAAATTTATTATGGTCAAATCCGCCCACTGCCACGCCCACTTTTACTATTTATTGGTCTTTCTCGGAAACGAGTCAATCGATTTGATTGAAATTTTCAGGGTGTGTTTCCTTGGCTAAGAAAAAAATTAAAAAAATTATTGTAGTAATATCCGCCTACTTCCACGCCCACTTTTGTCAATTTTTGGTTTCTAGGAAATGGCTTCAACGATTTTGATGAAATTTTCGGAGTTTGTTCTTATGAACGAGAAAAAATTTTGGAATTTGTTATGGTCAAATCCGCCCACTGCCACGCCCACTTTTACTATTTATTAGTCTTTCTCGAAAACCAATTAATCGATTTGATTAAATTTTTCAGGGTGTGTGTTTTGCCAAGAAAAACATTAAAAAAATATTTTTAGTAATATCCGCCCACTTCCACGCCCACTTTTATTAAATTTTGGTTTCTCGGAAATGGCTTCAACGATTTTGATGAAATTTTCGGAGTTTATTCTTATGAACGAGAAAAAATTTTCAAAATTTGTTATGATCAAATCCGCCCACTGCCACGCCCACTTTTACTCTTTATTGGTCTTTCTCGGAAACGAATCAAATCGATTTGATTAAAATTTTCAGGGTGTTTTTTTTTTGGACAAGAAAAAAATTTAAAAAATATTTTTAGTAATATCCGCCCACTTCCACGCCCATTTATATCAATTTTTGGTTTCTCGGAAGCAGCTCTAACGATTTTGATGAAATTTTCGGAGTTTGTTCTTATGAATGAGAAAAAAATTTGGACATTTGTTTTTGTCAAATCCACATACTGCCACGCCCACTTTACTATTTATTGGTATTTCTCGAAAACAAGTCAATCGATTTGATTTACATTTTCAGTGTTTTTTTTTTTGAGTAAGAAAAAAATTCAAAAACTATTTTTAGTTCTATCCACCCACTGTCACGCCCACTTTTATCAATTTTTGGTTTCTCGGGAACGGTTCTAACGACTTTGATAAAATTTTCAGAGTTATTTCTTATTGATGGGAAAAAGTTTTTGTAATTTTGTATGGTAAAATCCGCCCACTGCCCCGCCCACTTTTATTAATGTTTGGTTTCTCGGAAACATTTCAATCGAATTTGATAAGATTTTGAGAATATGTTTTTATGAACGAAAAAAATTTCGAAGCTTGGGTAAAATCCGACCACTGGAAATTGAATCAATCGATTTAATTAAAATTTTCAGAGTTTTTTCTTTTGAGCAGAAAAAAAAAACATTTTTATTTATATCCGCCCACTGGTACGCCCCCTTTTATTAATGTTTGGTTACTCGGAAACGTCCCTAATGAAGTTGATGAAGTTTTCAGAGTTTGTTCATGAACGAGAACAAAATTTTGAAATTCGTTTTGGTTAAAATCCGCCAGCTGCCCCACCCACTCTTATTAATAATTGGTCTCACTAGAAAATGTATCAATCGAATGGATCGAAATTTTTATTTTTTTCTTTTCAACAAACACAAAATTAAAAAAAAATATTTTAAGATATATGCGCCCACTGACACGCTCACTTTTATTAATTTTTGGTTTCTCGGAAATTGTTCTAACGATTTTGATGAAATTCCGTGTTTGTTTTAATGAACGAGAAAAAAATTCTAAATTTTGTATGGTTAAATCCACCCAATGCCACACCCACTTACATTATTTATTCGTTTTCCTCAATTTCTCGGCAGCGAATTGATCTACTTAGTTGAATTTTTCTGAGTTTTGTCTTTTGAGCTAAAAAAAAATTCCAATAATAGGCTGAGTTTCGAAGTATAAAAAATGTTTTTGATACGCATCAGCAACGCAAATTTGATGCTTTGTAGAAATATTACACTGCAAAAGTTTGACATTTCGGAACGCAAAAAAAATATTTTAAATCGAAGCAGCTAAAAAGATTTGGATGCGCCGTTTGCGCAGTAAATGCGTATCTGATCCATTCCGGCCATACTTTTAGTAAAATCCAGCCACTGCCACGCCCACTTTTTATGATTTCTTGGTTTCTCGATAACGGTCCCAACGAGTTGGATTTAATTTTCAGAGTTTGTTCTAATGAACAATAAAAAAATTAAAAATTAGTTTTATTAAAATCCACTCAGTGCGACACGCACTTTTCTTATCACCCCTTCTTTCTCGTAAAATGCTCTTACTCAATTTCTTAGAAACTACTTACCTAATCAATTTAGATGAAATTTTCATTTTTTTTTTGAGCAAGGAAAAAAATAGGAAAGTTTTCTTAGTAAAATACGCCTACTGCCACGCCCACTCTCTAATGATTTGGATGATATTTTCAGTGTTTGGTTCTGTGAGTCGAAAAACAACTCCAATTTTCTTATTTATTAATTTTTTGAAAAACTGCTCTATATTTTTTTCGGAAGTTTTGAAAGAAAGAAAAAATTTAGAAAATGGATTAAGTAAAATCCGCCCACTGCCATGCTATTTTTTCATTATGTTTTGGTGCTTGGCAATGGCTGCACCGATTTGGATAAAATTTTCAGGGTTTGTTCTTATGAGCGAGACAAAATTTATAAAATTTAATGGCCTTGATAAAACCCAGCCAATTTCATAATATCTTGGCTTCTTGGTATTGATTCAAATGATTTGGATGAAATTTTTTTATTATTAATATGAGGAAGAAAAAAATAGGATGTGGTTTTAAAAAAGTTGACTCAGTGTCATATTGTTCAATGGGATCCACTCTTAATACTTCTCAGATTCTCCTGGTTTCTCTGAAATGACTTATACGGTATCGATGAAGATTTGTGTGGGTAATAATTTACAACTTGCAATGTATTTAGATAGGTGTTATCGTGGACCATATAGCTATGAAGCCATAAGAGGTGCTATGTTCCGATAAACAATATTCTTTACAACGTCACTGCCCGAAACCCTTATCTACAAAATGTCAGTTGTTTTACGCAGGATAGCTCTCATATAGTCATATCTTTACAAGGTATACATCCACTCCCAAATCTTGCTTTCGGCTTTACTTAAATGGGAGCAACTAAAGAAAAGGCTTAAAAATTACTAACTTTTCTTGGGAAAATTGATAAAACTAACATTAAAAAAAGGTGCTTTGTATACTAGGAATAAATTGAAAACTCAAACAAAGTGCAAACAAAATAATAAAACCTTCAGATCATTATTTTACTATATTAATTCTTATTTATAAAAAATAAAGTGAACATTGC
This sequence comes from Epistrophella euchroma, assembly GCA_947049315.1. NCBI lineage: Eukaryota > Metazoa > Arthropoda > Insecta > Diptera > Syrphidae > Epistrophella > Epistrophella euchroma. The sequence continues at coordinate 131,239,287 of OX346246.1, forward strand.
ATGTTTTGTCTATTTATCTTATCTGTATTTTATCTATCTAATCAAATGTGTCTGATATTACAAAACCATCAATTCTGCATAGTATAACTCTGTAGTGTAAAAGCTATACCTAACATTTTGCAAAGAAAACTCAAAAATTCCGAGCGAAGCTCGTGCTCCCAGGTACTATGTATTGATTAAGCATATTTTAGTGTAAAAGCTGCCGGGTAACATTTTACGGTTCATAGTTAATAATAAATTTAATAAAAAACGATGATATTGGTGGTACTTGGGGTTCAAATTAAAAATTAAATTATTGATTTTTGGAAGTCCAGGAAAAAATGTAAACCAACTTTGTTTTATTCAGTGATACATTTTATAATCATACATTTGATATTTCGGGTGATTTGCTTTGATTCCTACATGAAACTTTTCGCGCATGGTACTTTTTTAGCATGACTTTTCTCGCTGCCATGATATTTTTCTAGCATGATATTTTTCTCGCATCGTACTTTTCTGGCAGAAGCAAAGAGCAATGTAGGAATGTAACAATAAATTACTCAATAAAATCAGTAAAATGAATACATTTAATGGAATACACATTTTGTGCGCAATATACATAGGTAATGATAGGGGATTCTTACTTACAATACAATTTAAGTCTTTGATTGAAAAGATGACTCTATTAGACAAAATTTTCGATTTTACGTCGGTCATTATTTAAAATTCGTTTTGCCTCGACATACAATACAGTGAGGTAGAGTCAATGCTATTTTAACAACTTTTCCTGAAGGGAGGAAGTAAGGGGGGGGGGCGGTTGCATGGCGGGCAATAAATATTACTTTCCTACATTTTTTTGTTGAGTAACGCACATTATTAATTTTAAAAACTATCTTTTAAAATTTTTTTTCAACATGTCGTTCGTCATTACATAAAAACCGTTTCAATACTTTCTTCAAAATTAACAAAAAATAAAAATTTTTGGTATATTTATGTACTAACTAGCTACTAGGCGTGGCATCCATATAACGCGATTCCTGCGAGTTACCCTCTAAAATTCTACCTTTCAACAATGTTTATAAAATAACGAGAAATATGAATTCTTATGAAAAAAAAACATAATTTGTGTGTATTTCTTCTTTTTCTTTGACTCCTCTCTGTTTTCTTTTGTAAAAAAAAAAAAAAAATATCACGATTTTCTTCGACTTATGTTTGGTGAATTTTCTATGTACCTCTCGCTGCGTTGCTGTCAAGTTTATTTCACAGGATAAATAGCGGTAGGTTTTTGTTTTAAAAATTTAGTTTATTTTTCGTTAAGCTCATTGTATACTTACAAATTAATGACTTAAAATATATAGAAAATTAACTTGAATTGATTGCCAATTTATGTTTGCGAATCTTTCTCCGACTTCACATTTGAAATAATCCACGCCACGCCACTGCTAGCTACTATTATATATGTATCCACTAGGGTGTCATTATTTCCCAATCCAATTTTTTGATCAGACACCACCTAAATCAAAAAATTTTTTTTTTAATGGTACCGACCGATATCTTGTTTAAAAAATTAAAATGAAATGTGAGTGTGCCCCCCTCCCCTAATCAAAATCCTGCGCACGCCCTTGTACTTCACACCCAAAAATTGATGTGCGCTCTTAGTCTAGAATGTTTTTTTCTCTTGCGTGGATATAACAAATCCTTTAAGAGTAACTCTTATTGTCATGAATAAGTGGGCTATACATGAAATTTGGCTCCAATTAAAAACTGCCCCACCCCAAACAAAAAATTGAAAAATGGCCCCAAAAAATAATATGAAAAACATCAACAACACAAAACTGATTAAAATTTTCGGATTAGGGTCATTATTAATTTGTTTGGGGCCTCTTTTCATTTTTTTAATTTGGGTTGAATTTCATTATGAAAAATAGAAAAAAAATGAAAAACTTTTATCAGTTTTTGTTGCTTTACGTTTATATTTTTGGGGCCATTATTCGATAAGGTTTGAGTATTTCTTACTTTTTGGGGCTTTTTTTTTATTAAGTTTGGGGTCATTTTTCTATTTTGAAAATGGGGTTATTTTTCATTATGAAAAAGCTCCAATTCTGGGGCTATTTCAGGCCCTCAGATCAGAACCATAGTTGCCTAACTGCCTTTTTATCGAAATCCAGTTTTTCACAAAAATTGAATCCCTATGACTTTTATGCCTGCATTAAAATTTTTGGAAAAAACGGTTAAGCAATATAAATTAAGCACATTTTTAACTTAGGCCAAACGCAAAAATTTTTAAGTGTTGAGTACCAGGCCATTTTTGCGCTCACATTTTTCGTTTTTCTTAAAATATTAGAATAGGCCAAGTTTTCTATAAGCTAACAGATGGCAGAGTAATGCTATATGAGTCCAGTTTTATTGATTAGGCCGATAGCTACCTCGGAAATCCTTCAAAAATTTGCAGAACAGTAAAAGAATAATGCAATACAGCTATAAATACACAGACGTCAAAATATAATTTTTTACTACAGTTGACGTTGACGCTCGATATAGTGAACCTCGGTAGAATGAACTATCCAAATAGTGAACAAAAAAAATCACTCTATTGAGATTTTTTTTTATTTACACTCTATTTTTCAGTATTCAACAAGAATATTCCAGCTGCAATATGTTTATAGTGTTTATAAGAATGTTTGACCTAGTTAAAACTTGACACCGGACAAAATGTTAATTTTGTATAAAATTTTTCTCTGCAAAAAGTTTATGGCTTCTCAAGATAGTGAACAATCTCGATATAGTGAAAAGGCCTGGTTTTAATTACTTCACTATATCGAGCGTCTACTGTATATGAAAAAGAAAAGAAGCAAGGCAATTGGGTCTAATATTCATTTTAAATTTAAATGCTTTTTCATTCATTAGTTCGACTTGAACCTACACTAAGCGCCTTAGACCCCGATTATCTACCGAAGCATTGAGATAAGCTTCCCCTTTCCCTTAATTAAATGTATTAAAATGACTACAACATTTTCACTAGCCCAGATAAATATTCTGTTGTTCATATCATAGCTTTTGCCATACACAATTTATAATAGAACAATATGTTGAAAAGATAACTATAAAAATAATAGATTGCCTCATTTTAAAATATGTGTCTTTTAATAAAAACTTAAAGTAAATAAATAATATAAAATATAAAAATATTTAAGAGTGCAAGTCCTGGAATGTCTCATAGCTTCAGTTTTGCCATTGTCCCTCTTACCCTTATAAAGAATACATTTCAACTATTTCAGCGTAAAAATATGTCCTAAAATATTTCAAAAGAAAACACTGTTTTATATCCTGATGCAAGTCTTAATAAAGCCGAGAAGAAAAAGGTCAAGCAGAGGTCCTCGCATTCAAAACTCCAATTTAACACAGTTTTACATCGATCTCAAGTCTAAGGGATAATTAAGGGATTTTAACTGAAATAGAAGCTATTCGATGCTCTGAGACATGAGAAAGTGAATAATTTACTTTAAATTCTTCATTAAAAAAAAAAAAAACTACAATTAATATAAAAATCGTCTTTTTAAATTAAGGCTTTTGGCCTTTCTTTCTCCTCAGTGCCATAGTGGCCTAACTGAATTAAAAATAAGTGAAAACAGCACTTTAAGGAAAAATTATGAATTTCAAATAATAGTTCATTTATTTCTAGATATTATTACAAAAAGAAAATCATTCATATCTTACTTCAATTCACGGTTATTACTGTTCTAAAAAGAGCAAGTTTTTTGTTTTCTCTCTACTGAAAAAAGAGAAAAAGTTAGTTAAGCCAATCTGCTTCTCACGGCCTGATTTTTCATTTTTTGTTTGGGATCATATTTCATTTGGGCCATATTTAATGTTACCTTATAGGCCAGTCGCCAGAGGCAAAAAAGATTTTCCATAATGCAAAAATAATATGATCAAATTTTATGATTGGAAATGGTAGGTGGTGGGACTGTTAGTGTTATGCGTCAGCCGCCATTTTGAAAAACGCGTTTTAGCAAATATCTCGAGAACGACTTATGGTACCCAAAATTTGTGCGTAACTTTTCTACAGGAAATTTAATTATGTTTCTTTTTTTTCATAAAACATTTTTTTTTCAGAGTTAGGGCGCCTTAAAGTATGCAATTTTTTAGTTTTTCTCTAATATATCGTTAACGGTTTATATTATGGAAACAAAGTCTAGTACAGAGTTGTAGAACATAAAATTTTCTACTAGTTTGGTATATAATAAAAATTGTACACCCTCTTCATTCCCGCCAACAACACGCACACGGGAATGGTTGAGAGATGTAAGTCACTAGACCTTGATTGTTTATATTGTATTTGTAGAAGAATCATCTATATATGTATAAATTATGTTATATATGTATAAATAAATCCCCTTTTTCCTTGGTCACGTTGTAAACTTGAGAACGACTTTACCGATTTCATTCATCTTTTTTTTCAATTTTGTAGAAAATTCCAGGAAACGTAACAATTGTTTTGAAATGAATGTTAGCTTGTATGAGGCTTAAAGACTCCTAAACCACCATACCGACTGAGCTTAAAATTTCACTGTCCGATTTTTTAATTTTTTTTGAAAGGTTATACTTAGAGGATGGCTGTAAAGAAAGGTTAAGGTAAACGCGTAAAAATTGTATCCGATCCTCAAAAATTTTGATATTTGGTGTTTGAAAGATTATATTTAGAGAATTGATTTAGAGGATTGCGATCCAGCAGTTAAATAAAAATGTTAGTTTTCTCTTAGTCGAAGAAATTATTTTGAACATTTTGAACTTTTTGTCTTTGCATTGGAAGTTATATTTGTAGTATCTATATTAAAAAAGACACATTTTCTAAGTGGTAGGGCGATACAACGTTCGCCGGGTTCCGATATAAATAACAAAACTTAGTCATGTTTCCGATTTATTAAGCAAAAATAAGTTAATTTTACAAAACTCAGAAGGCGTATAAATACTCTACTTCAATTTTGTTTTTAACCATTTACAATTTGATAATGTACATTAGCATTACAATTTAAATGTAAAAGCAGACATGCGGTTGAAAAAAAAAAAATTTTCTACCGGCAAATTAATTAATCTATTTCAATTTTATTAGCTGATGAAAACATTAGCTTGTATCTAAATTAAAGAGAAAGCAAAATTGCGACGCAGTTGTGAGTTGCATAAGTATTTTGCAATTATGTCCTCGCATTTTTCACACACATATAAATTAAAACTAATAATTTTATGCGTGAACAAAAAAAAAAATATATTATATCAACATAAAATTAAAACTAAAAAGGTACCTATTAACCTATAATACGGTTCTTAAATTGAGTTGTTCATATTGATTATTAAGTTTTAACTTAACTTTTTACCATCATATAGAAACAAAAAAATATAAACAAAATAAGTTTAAAAAATAAACTTAAAAACAAGTTTCTATTGCGGAAATTAATATTCAAAATTAGTTTCTCACTCTGGCAAAAAATAAAAAAAAATATCACAAAGATAATCTTTTCTTCACATCTGCACACTCAAAAAGTGAAACTTGAAAGAATTAAAGCAAAAAAGAAGGAATATGAAGAAAAAAAAATCATTTGGATTACCATCATGGTCAAACAAGTTTACACGAATCAAATTATATGTTTGATCTTGTTCCAATAAGCTATCTAAGCCAGAGAGTATAAGTGGTACAGAAAAAAAATAAAATCACAAAGTTGTTCTATTAAATCCAAGAATATTTATATCATACCAAATTACCTCTCATTTTCTGATATTATTTATGAGCTTTAAATGATGGCGCGGTCGGCAGCACAGGAAACATCTTATTAAACATGATCAGAATCACTTTGTTCTAATTTATGTATGTATATTATTTTCTTAAAATAATAAATAATCTGTCAAATCATCTCTTTAATAATTCAAAATAAAAACCTCTTTATGGCTAAATTTCGATATCTTATCAAAAGTGGTCAACATTTGGCCGTGCCTGCCGATCTTGTGGCTAAGATAAAAAAAAAAACAAACCAGTTAGTGGAAGCTTTTTAAGTACCTTATACATAAAACACTAACCATTCCAAAAGACGCAGTAGCGGAATTATGTGCATATTATAGGTATGGTAAAGAAGTGATTTTTACTACATTCAACGACACAGGGAAAATAAGACGCCTTCTGATACTAATATGGGCTTAGAAATATATGCAAAAATAAGAGCTCAATTTCTACTTAAATAAATAGTGTTTTTTCAGTTACCTATACAGTTAGTTTAAAAAAACGGTGGGTATGAGTTTAATATTAACTAGCGGATCCCAGTGAGAGTTGTATTGCCCTACCAAATAGAAAATATGCCTGTTTTAATATGTACTACAAATATAACTTCAAATGTGTACATATATATTTTATTTTTATTTTTATTAAAAATTTCAAGCTTTATTTTCAACAAAAGTTATTTAAAAATTTTCAACTTTCCTCAACTAAGAAAAAAATTTAGATACATAAGAAAAATAAATAGATACTTTATATTTAAAAAAATGCAGGCATTGAAAAACTACTGAGCCAATCCCCCAAATGTTACCTTTCATAGACCAAATAAATTGTTGAGGATCGAATACATTCTTTTCGCGTTTACCTGAACCTATCTTTAAAGCCATTCTCTAAGTAAAACCCTATAAACAAAAAAAGAATTTTCAGTAGTTTCTGAGAAATGCATGCACTGCACATTTTAACCAGACACCACTTTCATATAATATTTCCCGAAATTTTGAGAAAAATTGGAGCATGTTTTCTGTTTAGTTTTCAGTTTTAAGTCTAAAAATGCTTGCGCTGTTGCACCTTGTTGTCACGCTACGAGACCGAAATATACACAAAAACACTTTCGCACTCCTAGGTAATTTTCTGTAATTTTGAGCTAAATGCGCTGTGGAACCTTACTGGCCTAGGACAATTTTGATAAAATAAACACATAAACATTCTCTGGAAATTTTGAGCTTAATCAGTTACAATCTATTACATGTGTATATAAGAAGAGGGAGCTCAAAAAATCTTCTTAATTATTAATCTTTAATATAGTATTTAATTGCAGACCCTTTAAAATAAATAAATAGTCCAGTCAATGAAGGTTTTCACCTGGAAAAAAATCCAACAGTTTTGAAACTTGGCACACTTATTAAGAGAGGCCTAAAGATGAAGGGTGATATGAATAAAACGGAGTAGGTACTCAGAGAAGGTGCTCCATAAGAATCAGAGGAGGTGCAGTATCATCTGCAAATGCCACAACAACGGCTTGCAAGACTTGCATATTTACAAATAAAAAGTAAAGACCTATCTTATTGTATCATTAAATTTTTGCTATTATTCACACCCAAAAATTGCTGTGTGGGCTCTCGGTCTATTCTGTTGGTATGTCTCGAGTCCTATTAAAGAGATCATTTAGTTTAATGTGTTTGAGCATAGGTATAATTAAATATCATCATTTCTATTAAAAAAGATGTATTTTAGTGATAAAACGCTATTTCTTTCATTGTTGAGCAACCAACTGAGCTTGCTCGCAAATGAGAAGTAGGTGCTCCTCTCGAAGGAGAACGTGCTTCGGTTTATTCATATCTAACAATTGAGTAGGTACTTACCTTTGAGAAGGTGCTCATCAAACATGTGGATGCTCAATCGTTGAGCACCTCCTCAAGTATTTTATTCATACCAAATGGAGCACGTGCAAAACAATTTCTGAGATAAACACGCAAAACCGAAAAAGACGACACGTTACACCATCCTGCCGAGGCGCTAGCCTCGTATTCATGAGGACTTTTATACACTTCATCATCAGGCTTCTCTTAATACGTGTGCCAAGTTTCAAAACTGTTGGATTTATTTCCAGGTGAAGGCTTATTTTTTCCTTCGTTGACTGGACTAAATACAAAAAAAGCATTAGCAGAGTCACTGTGGCGTATACGTACTTTTTTTTCTCGGCATATATTAGTTAGATTTAAAAATCTGTACATCATTTTTTTATATAATTGGTATGAGATATATTTTGAATATCAAATCACTCTTAAGTCAAAATAAGTATGAAAGAATTTGTTGTTTAGAAAAATTAAAATCGATTGTGAATTTTATCCCACTAAAATTTTACTTCCTGCGGCACAAATATTTTATTCTCTTCTGATCATTGTTGAATGGTGTGAAGTTTGTCAAATTCATCGCACAATAACACAGTTTTTCTTAATACTACTAATTCTACCCATAGCTAAAGGTATGAAGTATTACCCGAAATTCTACATCAATAGAAAGAAATAATTTAATTTTTTAAAAAAAGATAAAATATATTTGACCTGGAGAATATCGTTCCACTTAATTTTAAGTAAACCATAAATATCACTTCCTATGCCAATCGGATGATATTCAGGCGAACTATGACACACAAATAAAAACACACTTCAAAAAGTATGGTTTTCACAATTTACCAGATTTTTCGGACAAATTCTCCAACTTTCGGCTCCGTAGTGTATTTACTTGGTTCATATGGATTCAAATGCAAAGCGGATGAGGTTCAGTCGATTTATGGCGTACGAACACAAAAAAGAACTATTTTGTATTTATTTTAAGGGGTTTTCATGATTTCCGATTTTTTCGGTCAAAATTTTCATAACTTACATTTTTTTGTGGGAATCTAAAAAAGGTTTCCCCATGTAAATCTGAAAAATCAAATATGGTCAATAAAATACTCAATTTTTTGTTTTTGTTAATAAAAAAAACAAAACTATTTTTGTATTTACACAGTGTTTAAATCCTCAACAAAATTAAATGTTCATAATTTTTTTTGTACGTAAGAACCTTCTACCAAAGTATTAAAAAAAACTTAAAAACACTGCGCACTGTGTTAAAAAATTACTGTTTTCGTTGAAAAAATCATAATTTTTGAACGCGTGAGGAATACGCTACAATTTTTTTTTCTTCCCAAAGGAAATTTCAAAGACCATGAAAAAAGTACGTTTTAAAAAAAAATTCTTTCACAGGCTAATGTAAACTTTTCTTAGAAAATGGAATTAACCGAGAAATAAATTATAGCAAAATTTTAAAAACAGTTAAAATTTTGTGAATATTGTACAAAAATGTCTTCGGCAATTTAATTGTTCAAAGGGCGTTCCAAAATAAACTTGCTTATAATAGTGGAGTCATAAAGTTGACGAACAAATTTTTAATGTTTTTAGTAAATATTAAAACTGTTTTTTTTATCATTTTTTGTCTCATCGACATACGTAATAAACTTTTTAAGTGTTCAATTTTATATAAAACAGTACAGGAAAAAGGGGAATGGACCAAAATTTTGATAAATATTTTTTTTTGTAAAATAAAATAGAATACATAGTACGTCTTTTTTGAATTAATTGTAGATTTTACTTTTCAAAAAAAAAAATACTCATTGGCATCATCATCATTTTTAACATTTATTAGACTTACCAGTTCTTGCAATAACTCTTCTTTTGGGGTAGCAATAAAGACTTAGGGGAAGGTGGCCTAAAATGGCACACCAAAGTAAAATTACCCCCTCTCTAGAAATCGTAGAATCGAAGAGAATTTGAAGGTTTTGTTAACACAATTCTTCGGTTTATATGACAGAATTGACATACACGAAATGTTAGCAACTTCAAGCTAATGTTTTTAAATTTGACAGGTCAAACTAACTTTAGCCATCTTCAAAAGTAGACTTCATACAATTTTGTGAAAAATTTGTTGACAAAAAACTCTTTAAAAAACAATACATTTTGGAGAGAGCAGTAAATGTATGTAAGTATTAAGTCTTCCTTATTAATTTACTGAAAATAATTGGCCTAGTACTATTGCAGTTTGTACGGAATTAAAACTTAAATAAAAAAACCCTAAACGGGCAAAATGGCCTACTAATCATTCGGCTAAAATGGCATAGTGTGCCATTTTATACTTACACTTACATTTTAATTTTTTTTACAGTGAAAATGGTTGGAAAATATTAACAATCTACAGAAAGGAAATCCTGGACGGAGGACGAATTATCAAAAGCCCTAAAAAAGAAATAGAAAAGTATCCAAAAACATAATTTAAATACTTTTTGTAACTTTTTAGACTCATAAAGCGAAAAAATGTAAGCGTTATTGGTTAAGGTGATATTACATTGTCATATATATATGGCAAGTTTGCCAAATAAATATGGCTCAAAAATGTCATATAAGTGTTATAGTTATATTTATATGACAAAATATATATGACTCCATATATATGACACTCATGAACTATTTTGAATTTAAAAAAAATATATGATTTAATGAAACGTGATTGGTCAAATATATCGTATTTTTTTAAATATTTTATTTTTCGTAGCAACTGTTTCATATTTGTAAACAAAAATTGACAGAAAAAGCTTGTGAACATTATATGGCATACATATATGGCATAGTCTATTAATACTTGTCATATATACAAATATTGTGACATATTTTATATGACTAGCATTGGTCATATACAGGGTGTCCCGAAACTCAACGTCAAGCGGGTAGCGGGTGATAGAGCAGGTTGTGCTTGTTCTTTGAAAAGTATGAAAAAATAATCCATCTCTCTTGGTTTAGTAGTTATAGCCATATTAAGAAAAAATATGAAAATCGATACCCTAGCTCACATTTTTAGATACAGTGGTTACAAATTTTAAAATTTAGCTGTGTTTTCTTTTTTGGCGTAATCCTTAATAACCATGCTATTAATCGCAATCACAAATCCAAGAATTAATATTGTCAGTTTCGTAAGAAAAATACAGTTTGACTGAGTCATTGTTAAAAAAAATTTTGTAAGCTAACTTTGACACTTCATATTTTTAAAAAAATGTACCACACTACCCTCGGAAAGTTATTTAAAAAAATGGCCCGTTTCATCAGGATATCAAAATGGTACAACACTTGCTTCTTATTTACTCGTAAAAATACGATTGCTTTTTTATTTGCGAAAGGACCTCAGTTCACTTCATATCACTTTTAAGTAAATAATGCTTTTTTGTGCTCAAAAATCGGTTATACCGAGGTGTATGTAAGATAAACAGAGGCACTTGAATAAGATACTATTTTCAGTAAATTAGAGTGAGACAGATCAACATTTTTCATACTTTTCAAAGAACGGGCACAACCTGCCCTATCACCCGGTACCCGCTTGACGTTGAGTTTCGGGACACCCTGTATATATGACAATGTAATATCACCTTTAGGCTTTGAAAAGAATATAACATTTAAGTTTAAATGTCACTTTTTTTCCGAAATTTGGAACATTTTCCTTAGGGAAGCCATTTTAGGCCACCTTCCCCTAATAAAATAATAATCCATACTTAAATATATGTGCCTTTCAACTTTTGTATGAAGCAGGCAAAAAGAAATTAATCTCTTATTTTCACCTGTTTGGTATTGATAAGGCAATGAAGAAATTATTCTCCTACTTTTGGCAGGGTAAAAAAAAACAAAAATGATCGAGGATTCAAATTTTCTTTCTTGTCAACGTTCATTCATATATGCATATTTTAGTTTCAAAAACTCTTTTAGTTTAGGAGAAATTTATTCAAAAAAGGGGCGCTAAAGTGGGTGGATTACAAAAACAGAATATTTAATATAGCAATCCTTAGTTTGTTTACAAGATTGTCATTCTATTTTTTAACAAATGCTATTTGAATAAAAAGGGGCGTGAAAGTAGGCGGATGTTTTAGGATCAAGATAGTAGCAGAAAGGAAATATCTCAAACATTATACTATATCTTAGATTCATAATGGCAAAAAATATATACATACTATATTTGATATAAATCTAAATCATTAATGTGAAATGTGCCCCCTTAAACATCGCGCCTTGCACAGATATCTAATTTATTTTATTGTCAGGTCCATTGTTGCAAAAGCTTAGAACCGGTTTATCTTGTTCAATCCATAAAAAAAAAAAGATAAATAGATACACCTCCTAATGAATAATGATGCGGGCAGTTAAGTGCCTGGGGACTGAGATACAGTGCAAGTTCGTTCGTATTTTCATATAATGTTTGAATCTGATGCACGAACTCGCAGAACAGTTAATGTTATTGAATTGATATGAATTAGATGAGTGGATTTGTGATTTTACTGACTCCACTTCATATATCCACATACTATCTGATGGCAAAATGGACTGAAATTTAACCTGAGTTAAGTATCTTTTAAGGTGTCAAACAAAAGTTCGATTGAATACAGGTATTTTTCAATAGAGACGGACGACCGCAGCCAAGCCGTCTAAGTGATAAAAAATGAAATGCGAAACAAGTGGCAGAGATACCTACCTACCTACGTACATTATGTATAACTATAACATTATAAAAAAAAATAAACGATGAATGAAATTTTAAAATCGTATTCTTCGATTTGCAGTTTTGCAGGTCGGCCCTATAAATATTATAATAATTATGTTTTTCTCTCTGATTTTCGTTGTTGGCCAAGATATGTGATGACTAAACCAAACGTCTTTAAAATAGAAACTCGAGATTTTGTGTGTAGATATTATGGTGATGAGTGTTGGGTTGTTGTTGATACTCCAATTGCAATGAAGGGCTTCTTCAAATAACAAAAAATTACCTATAAACAACAAAAGGTAGTTATACCTATGTATTTATATTTAGTTTTAGCGTGAGTAATGTTCCAGACAATAATGATGGAGTTTAGTTTTTTTTTTCTTAACGAAATAACATGCATCAGCATTAATTAATCAAAAGGTCAACAAGTTGGGAAACCCGAATATTTAAATTTTAACCATTCGATTTGTGAATAAACTTTATATGGGGTAAAATTTAAGTCAAGTTACTTCATATACGATGTTAAAAGATTTTAGGTTTGATGGATTGATAATTTAAAAAAATGAAAGATTAACCATATTATATTATATGGGTACCTCCCATAAAACCATTTTTTTTTGTTTTAGTTTTTCTCGAAAAGTAATAGACTGATTTTGATAATTTTTTTTTATGGAGAATCTTCCGAAAAATTTAAATAGTAGTGTATACCAAAATTTTCAAAACATTTTTTTTTTTTGGATTTAAAAAAAAAAGTTTCAAATTTTTTTTTTTGAAAATGAAATATTTCGAAAGCGACTTGATTGATTTTCCTGAAACTTGGTAAAAAGCGGTTTTTTAACATTATCTAAAATATTTTGCGCAAATATTTTTCTTGTGGTCAAATATAACGGTACCTTCCATATAAATGTTAAAAAAGCATTACAGAAAATATAAATTTTCCCGAAAACGACTTTTACGATTTTGATTTAAATTGTTCTAAATACTAACAATAGTATGGTCTATGATCTGCTAAACAAAATTTACAGTTAGCCAGTATTAAGAGTACCTCTCATAGAACCATTTTCTTTATTTTGGACTATCTCATTATGTGTGTAACTGATTTAAATTAATTTTTTTATACAAAAGCTTTTCAAAAATTGAAATCATACTGCATATCAAAATTTTCAAAAAAACAAATTTTGGATTTAAAAAAAAAAAATCATAATTTCGATAACTTAAAAACGGGTAGACAATAATTGTTTTCCAAATTTAATTTTCAATTCAACATAAAGAAATACTAAAAAATCGTGTACCAATTTTTTTCTTAAAAATTAATTAAAATTAATTAAAAGTTAAAAAAATTAGATGGTGTACTTTTTTTAGCTCTCAAAACAATTTATGGACATTTTTTTTTACTAAATTTATTTCGAATTATGTTGATTTTTAATAATTTTTCAATTTAAGTTACATTTATATACTAGTTTAAACTTAAGGCTTTTTTTACTTATAATACACTAAATCTTTAAAATTCAAAGAAACTTTTACTACAAGAGCAAGTTTGTGCGATCCAGTCGTGCGTTTTATTTATTTTGTATCAGGAATGGTGAGAATCTATGGATACAATTTTTCGCCAAATCCCAACGGCTAAGGTAAGGGGCACTTTTTTTTGTTTATTGATTACAACAGCTGCTAAGAAAAATTGAATTTTTTGATTTTTGTGTTGGGCCTAATTACAATTAACACTTGCAGAGTTATCAGAAGAAGGTAATAAATCCGTTAAGACTATAATAAAAAAAAGATAACAGAACACTTGAAAGGTGCGTGAAAGATGAATGTATTTCCTACTCTTAAATAATTGTTTTAAATAAAATTTGGATAATAAATTTTCTTAGAGAAAAAAATTGACACACCACTAGTTCTCCCTAAAATTGATGTCATGCTAACTTTATATAAAGTTTTTCGAAAGTTTTCATGCTACTTTATAGGCTAAAATGTTCTGCGTTTAAACTTCCAATTCTGTATTGCCCTTTCATTTTTTTGATTTTTGACAATCGGTGAGCACGCGAAGCAGGCTGTCGGTGTCGAGTCTATTGAGGGCTGTATAGTGGCAGGAGTGATGATCAAAAAGTCCCATCAAAGGTTGAAGCTAACAGAAGCCTGCTGAGATGAGAGTGGAAAGAAGATGGTAGTGGATATACAGTTGGTAGCTGTCTGCTGTGGATCTGGACTGGAAACCAGTGATGTTCAAATCCATATAAAATAAACTATTTTTTACCCTTTTTAGGTACAAAATGTGTAAGTAAGTGTAAAAAACGTAAAAATCCTGTATAAAACGTAAAAAAACTCGTAAAAACGATAAAGAAGAGGTAAATAGAGTAAAATACTGAGAAAAAAAGAGAGAAAATGAGAGGAATTATCAGTATCTGTCAAAATTTAAATTAAAAAGAAAGTTTGCAGTCATTCAAGTGTGCTGAATTGTTTATAAAGTGCCAAAAATAGTATTATTTTATCAATAGTATTATTAATTAACGTAGTAGCCGTGGCGTGATGGTTAGTGCGATGGACTGTCATGCCGGAGGTCTAAGGTTCGATGCCCAGCCTCGCCACCTATTTATTTAAAAGAAAAAACGGCTACTGCCTCTTGTGAGGAATTGACAAATCCTCCAAGAGTATCTCCTGTCACAGAAAAGTGCCGCTCGTTAGCCGTTCGGATTCGGCAATAAACTGTAGGTCCCCTCCTTTCCTGCAGACACGCACACAGGAATGGTTGAGAGTTGTAAGTCACTAGGCCCTAGTTCTTCATGAGCTGTTGTGCCATCAAATTTATTTATTTATTTATTATTAATTAACAACATGGTTTTTATTTGGGTTCGCTCAGTAGAGGGAACCTGAAAAGGTTAAGATTTGATGTTCAAAGGATAGACAACGCGGTGGATGCAAGAGGACACAAGCGTTCACAAGCTTTTTTCAAAGCGAACCTCTGTCTATCAACTCCCACAAAACACTCCTACTCTTACCTCCAAGTGGTGAACATCTGGTGCCTAGGACCTTAACTGAAGATGGGGTTCCAATCCCTGTGGACGGTTTTAGGCGGCAGCAAACGAGAAGCCTTTATCCAGGCGGCAGCGGAAGAATTCCCCAGATGAACGTTGGCGTCTACAGTTCTAGTCAGGTTGAACTACTTAGTGAACACTTTATATGGGCTACTAAGACGTATTCGTAGATCAGCCCTATATAAGGAGCGGTTTATCCGGCTCCCCGTCTTTGGAGTTATAATAAGGATCTGGTCCTCCAGGCTAGGGAGTTGTGCGTCGGGGTGACTTCCCTGCCACGGAAAAAGTGTCGGTTCCGAAACGACAACAAGGACAAGGACTTTCGGATCTGCACGTGGAATGTCCGGACCCTAAACAGGCCATGTGTAACCGAACAATTAGTGGAGAACCTGGACCTAGGCTAAAGGCTGATGTAACAGTCATCCAGGAAGTGCGATGGGATGGAGAGGGCATCCGAAGGATGAAATCGTGTGACATCTTCTTCGGCGAGTGCTGCAAGGAGCAGGGTCAGCGGCTCTTTGGTTGTGGTGTTGTGGTAAGGGGAAGACTTACTGGCTGAACAGAATGGTGACGCAGACGGAGACGGAGCCGGAATAGCTGTCAAAATATTGATTACACGCAAATTCAATGTTGCGAACACAACGGAACGTAGACGCATACGGAACTGCAGACGCAGACGGAAGAGTTCACCAACTTTTAACTTTTCACGTACGGCACTTTTGACGTTTCAAATTGTATGGAGAATAAAAACAACTTTTTGGGTCGGAAAAAAATATTGTGGTTATTTGTATCGCGAAAAAAATTATTTATTAAAAGGAAAATTATTGGAAACAAAAAATGTGAATTCTGAGCTTGTACACAGGAATATTCTTTTGTTTTTCTTCAAAATACTTTCAAAGCTGTACAGCTCCATTGTGAACATGTAAAAAAAATAACGTACGGCACTTTTTGACAGCTCTTCCAGTTCCGTCTGCGGCTTCAGTTCCGTCATTCTATTCTGTTCAGCCAGTTAGGCAAGAAGTCTTAGGCTTCAGAAATGTAAGCGAGCGCCGGGTCACAATCAGCATCAAAGCAAAGTTCAAAAACATCACGTTAATAACGTAAAATTTTGAATAAACACAATGGCACAAAATTTTAGACGATTTAGTATGACGTTAAAGCATTTTTAGTATGAGAATACGTTAAAAACAGGTTTTTCCAAATTGTAAACGAGTTAGCATCGTATTATCTTTTTAATATTTTTACTAAAGTTAAAATTGCCCAATTCTCTATTTTATTTTTTTAGTATCATACTAAATCCCAGTGTCACTTTGGCAGCTACAATTGCAAAAATGTGTTGAACTGTGACTGTTTTAGGCTTTTTCAGCTAGAAAAATAGGTTTAGTATGATACTAGTTAGAAAATGTTTAAAACTAAGAATATTTTATTAAAAAGTTTTAAAGTTAGAAAATTGTTAACATCAGGCTGTTTAAAATTTTGTGCCAATTAAAAAAATTTTTTTTTTTCAAAATTTTGAGTTTGAAAATGAATCTTCCAAAAACCTTGCTCTCAAATAATTTCAATTAAAATCTTAATAAAAGAAAGAATATTTGGCTTTAAAAAAGAGCATAACATAATATTGCAAGTGTTGCCGTTGTTTTTTAATGATTTGTTCTCTATTTGAGTTGATTTTTTTTTTTGAAAATTGCCCCTTCCGCCCTCGGTACGATTTTTTTCTTGTCTGAACTCAACCTATATGCTCTAGCTTTTGGTCACATATTAGGTGAATCACCCTGTATATTATAAACTATTTTTATCTTTCACATAGTTATCAGTTCATTCATAAAATCAAAAAAATTTCATATTTGATGAAAATAAAATTCTTTTAAGTAGAAGGTAGCATATGTGGTGTCATAAAGATAATCTGTAAAACTGATAAGCTATAAAGTGGGTAGCTTATCAGATTTACTGATTTTATCATCGCAATTAATTAAGATAAAAAATCAAGCAATGCCAATTTTTGTTTTGGTTTTGAACATAGTACTATGGTTTAGGTCATAGTACATACATATATTGTTTAATATTAATTTTCATAAAAAAAAGATTTTAAACTCAAGAAATTCGAAAAATTTGTAAGTATTTTTTCATGAATATTTTTGGATTGTGTTCTGTTTGGGGAATTTATCAAATTCACATTGGAAGTTATTATAATCGGTTTGATTTGTAGAATTGAAAATTTTAACGCTTCTCGACGTTTCGAGGTCTCTGGAGATGTCTGTGTAACAGACATATCAACTCCGGAATAATTTTTAGTCTACACACGATGCCATAATCAGTAATTGATAAGGTTTGTAAAAAAATTCAATTGACCGAGTTTTAAAGGGCACTAATGGAAAGTTATTATGTGTGGGTCAAACCCAGCTTCTTTTTTATTTAATTATTTGCATGTGTTAAATGCTTACGTTACATCTTAGAAATATATATTATTTTACAAAATGAAGTTTTAATATTGTGAAAAAAAATCCATGTTATAAAATATCACTACGGCCATTAACTTTCTTTAAAAAGTATCTATTTGATGACTTAACTTGTCAAAGGCTTTGTATAACTGTAAATACAAAATCTACTTGGTGTTTTTTTTTTTTAAATGCATCATCTATGCAAAATATAGTTATAATATAAATCTAATAAATTTATAACAGTCGACTTTTTCTTAACAACATCATGTTGATTTTCACATAAAACAAAATTACAATTAAAAGAAAGAACTTTACAGACTGGAGATGCAAATAGTTTTTGATAGTTTCTGTTAAATTTAGCTATGGGATAGTAGTTGGTAACTAACTGCTTAGGGGCCAGTTATAGTGATTGTCTAAAACAAGTACTTATTCATTTTCCTGATGGACATTTCGTACAGAAAACGAGTTTCCATCAGGAAATGCATTTTGTAGAATAAATATTTCCTCCAAAGGACATTTTGTTAATGCAATAAATATTTCAAATGATTTATCATCGATTTGTGCCATTTGTATATTTCAAATCGTATAATAAAACATTAAATTATCAAAAAGAAAATTTTTCCTTCATTTAAGGAACGCATACTTCCATGAGGCAGGAAACTTGGATTAAACAAAACAAGTAACGGACATAGCAAATGCGTTGCACACTTTTTTAGCATAAATGATTGTTATCCGTCAGGGTCACAACTAAGACAAGACTCTTCTAGTATTGTTGCTTTCGCAATGTTAATATTAATCAAACAGGTGTGTAAGGTACTGTTCAATCACCGAGGAACTTATATCAATAAAATTTGATGGAAAACAGTTTTCGTAGGCACTTTTAAAATATTCTGCAAACATGTTGGGTATAACGGCTGGATATAGTGACTAGTTTCTTTTTTATAGCTCATGCTAACGGGGTAACCATCAAATTTTCTTTTCCAATCAGCATAGTGTGTGGTACCTACTTCCAAAAATTTCTCGGAGTCAAGGCTGATTTCCAATGGCGCGTTCGCGTTAGAGACGCTTACGTATACGTTTACAAGCTTTACAAACGTGTCGACATGATAGACGACTTGAAGAGAATCTGAAAATCAAATTGAACGTACATAACTGTAATCTCAAATTCCTTTCAACAAACAATTTGATTTTTTTTAAACAAAATCGATTTTTTGTTTCTTTCAGTGGAAGGTATTTGTCCAGAAAAAACGATTTTTTCTTCTAAACAAATCGATTTTTTTGTTGAAAGAAATTCGAACATTAGTTTAATTTTTAAAACGCACGCTGAAGATTTTTTTCAACTTTAATGTTGATGTAGCTTATGTTACGTTGGTTTGTGTACAGGCTAATAGGTGCCAAATCGTAACATTAATTCCCAACGCGTCATTCTAAACACTTTGCATAAATTGCTATGTGTGAGCTTTCTCGTTGAATGGAATGGAATGGAGGGGACCTACAGTTTATTGCCGAATCCAAACGGCTAGTGTGAGCGGCACTCTTCTAATACAAGAGATACTCTTGGAGGTTTTGTCAATTCCTCGCAAGAGGCAGTAGCCGTTTTATTTAAAAAATTATTAGGTGGCGAGGCTGGGGATCAAACCTAGACCTCTCCGGCATGACAGTCCATCATCGCACCAACCATCACGCCACGACTACTGCACCTATAATATTGTAGTTTTGTTTAAAAAATAAAAATTTGCTTAAATATAATTTAAATGTATGACCTCTAGCACCATGTTTTCCAAGAATCTTTTGACGCAAAACGTTTTGGAATTTTATGAAAATTGCTCAAAAATTCAAAGTTTTTCCACATTTCGAATTTTTACAGTAGGATTATACCATTGAACGAAATTAGATACCACTGAACTGTTTGCATATTAATATCTTGTTAATCCTGTTTGCAACATGCTCTCTACTTTCTGAGACTGAAAATAAATTCAATTATTGTGAAATTAAATGTCTACTTTACATTTCTCATCTAAGAACTTGGAATACTTACTTAATTATCTGCGTATAAAAATCCCAACCAACAAATTTGTATAGCTCGTTGTTTACTTTTTTGTCCGCGTATATAACATGATTTTGCAAAAATATTATCAGTGCAAGGCAAAGTGATTCACCATGGTATCTTCCTTAAAATCCCACACATATAAATAGTACTTATTTTATTTATTTTAAAATTTAAAAAGCTAATACACATACCTTTATTTATCCAGTGCTCTTATTTTATAGTTTGTTTTATGGAATCCTAGTTAAATGGAGATAAGGTTATATTTATTTCAAGTTTGACTTTATAAAGTGTAGCGTGTAGCCCAGTCGGAATAAACATTTGAAATTGAAATATAATGTACGACTGGATGGCACAAACTTGCTCTTGAGTTTCAAATTGGTTAGAATTTTATAAAATTTTTATATGAGTTTCGGTCGCATCTGGTGTTCCGCAAGGAAGCCATTTTGGTCCATTATTGTTCTTGTTATTTTTAAACGATATATCGGATGCTTTTCAAAATTCAAACTGTCTTCTTTTTGCAAATGATGTCAAATTTTACCGTAAGATTTTGTTCTTTTGGAAGATCTGTCGAAGCTTACGATAATTGGTGCAATCAAAATCACCTTCTGTTAATTGTTTCGAAATTTTAAGTTTTGTCGTGTTTCCGCATAGTGTTTGATTATAATATCAACCACACAAGCTTAGAACGTGTAACTAGGAAAAAAGATCTTGAAGTAATCTTAGACACAAGCAAATCAAATGCTTGGTTTTCTAAAAAGAAATACGAAAGAATTCTCAGATTCATATACTTTTATATCTCTTTACACGTAAGTTCTTGAATATTGTAGCATTGTTTGGAACCCTTATTATAATAATTCAATAGACAGAATTGAAAAAGTTCAGAAGCATTTTACATGATATGCATTTTATAAGCTTAATTAGAGGATTGCAAGGCCTTCTTATTATAGTAGATGTTTATTGTTTAGTATGCATTCTCTTTATGATCGTCGGTCTTATGTTTCAGTTATGTTTATGAGAGACATTGTTACTTTTCATATCAATTGTCCTCCTTTATTAACATTAGTTAATTGTGCTAACGCACCCTCTAGAACAACACGCTATAGATTTCAATTATGAGCAGTTTCATTGTACAAATTATGGCCGTAATGAACCAATCACGCGTTGCAATAGAGAGGTGAATTTAATTTGCAACAGGATTGTCTTTAATCTTGATGTTTCGAGAGATATTATATTTAAAAAATATTTGATAGATAATATTAAAATTGTAACTTTTTAATAAATTTAAAGAATTAATTTCTTCTTATTTGATAAATTTGTAAATTTGTAAAAATTATAAATAAATATGTCAATTATTGTAATATTTATTTAATTTATTTAATTATAAGCATATAGACACCAACAATTATATTATTTAGTATCTAGTCTATAAAGATTGTAATCTGATTGATTAAATAATAATAAATATAAATTTAAATCTAAATCAATTTTTGGCTTTGGTAAAAAAAAGTGTTGTGCTGCGAGGTGCCCGACTTGTCCTGCATGTGCCGTATTAATAAAATCGTACTATAGGTAAGAATACGGTTTTTAGAGGCTACCCATTTTTTTAAGCGTGCGAAGTTAGCACCGCCGCCAGCCGTTTTCATTTTTCAAAAAATAGTTGTGCTCAACTTGCCGCCTGTGCCGTAGATTTTTGTTTTTCAAATCGGAAAATTTTTTTCCAAACTTACGATTTTCAAGAAATTTAATTCGTGCTGTTATACATATTATAGTTGCTGCAATGGAACTTAATTACGCAGAATTTTGAAAAAAATCAACTTAAAAAAAAACTTCACAATTTTTTTTGAAAAATTTGGTCTTTGAAATTTAACGAAAAAAATTAAAAAAAAAAAAAAAAAAAACTTCATTTGAAGAACCTGATATAAATTGCTTATAAAAGAATAGAATACATATTTACTTTCAAAAAGTTATAGAGTATCGTTGTATATGTACTTTCTTTCCAATTTTTTCCAATTTTAAGTCAATTTTTCAGAAATCACCCCTCCCCGCCTCAGGGGAAACATAAAGCACGACACCCTGTATATGGACATAATATGTAAGTAGGTACCTATACCCTACTACATACAGGGTGATTCACTTTAGATGTGAAAAAAAGCTAGATCGTGAAGGTTGAGTTAAGACAAGAAAAAAATCATGTGGAAGAGGGCTTATTACCTCCCGTTCAGGCGGGAGGGGCAATTTTCTAAAAAATTGACTTGAAATAGAAAAAAAATCATTTAAAAACAACGGAAAAGTCATGTTCTACTTTTATTTGGGAATCAGAAATCCGTTCTCTTATTTTGATTTTTATTAAAATTATTTTAGAGAACAGTTTCTGAAAAATTATTTCTTAAACTCAAAATTAAAAAAATAAAAATAATAATGAAAAAAATTGTGTTCAAACTAATTTTGTTCAAAATTTTACTTTATTAAGTATGTAGTCCTTTTGTGTTAAGTATTCTATGCTTTCATTATTTTTAGTCAAACACTGAAAACCAGATGTCAAAACATTTTCTAGTTTTTGGGAAAATTTAAAATAACAAATGTAAGTTTTCCTTAATTCAACTTCCATCCGTTATTTTTTTGCTCCAAAGATTCCATTTCTACTAATGAAGTAGTAAAGTAGATTTGATTATTTTCAATTTTCTCAAAACCTTAAAGACACTTAGGCATCCGGTTTTCAGTGTGTGACTAAAAATTGATCGAATATTAAAAACAAAAATACTAAATAACGTAAAATTTTGAACAAAATTAGTTTGAACACAATTTTATTATTTTTTCCAAATTTTGAGTTTGAAAATTAATTTTTCAAAAACTATTTTCAAATGAATTAAAAACGTAAATTGAAAAACGGACTTCTGGCTTAAAAAAGTATATCATGACATTGTAAGTGTTGCCGTTGTTTTGTAATGATTTTCTATTTTAAGTCGGTTTTTTAGAAAATTGCCGCTCCCCCTAAACGTGTGGAAATAGACCCCCCCTCCCATACGATATTCATTTAACCTACATGCCCTAGCGATTTTTTACACCTTAGATGAATCATCCTGTATATGGCAAGTTTTGGATTCGTTAAAAAAATCGAACTGCAGATTTTGACATTACGATGATGGGGAAGACGATAAAAGTATGTCTGTTTGTCTGTCTGTACATTCGCCTGCGGCCTATCGTATTGGTCGATTTTAATTAAACACCTCGAATGTTTTTGTCATATTATCCCATGGAACCATTTTTTTATTTTTGGAAAGGAATTACATAGCTGATGTTGATAATTTTTTTATGAAGAATCTTTTGAAAATCTTAAATAGTATTGTAAAACAAACTTTTCAAATTTTTGTTTTTGGATTTTTAAAAAAAGTTTCAAAGTTTTTTTTTCGAAAACGACTTCGTTGATTTTTACGAAACTGAGATTGGTACTTAATATTGTCTGAGCTTGGTACTTAGAATTATGTAGAATATTTGAATACAAAAATTTCTCATAGTAAAATTAACAGTACCTTCCATATAAATTCTAAAAAACCGTTAGAGAAAATCTAAATTTTCTCGAAAACGACTCCTACGATTTTGATTAAAATTGTTCTGAATACATACTAATATTAAAATGGCTTACAGTTAGCCATTATTAACAATAGGTACCTACTTCTCATAGAACCATTTTTTTAGACTAATTATCTGTAAAAGTTGAAATCAAATTTTCAAAAAAAAAAAATTAGTTGGTATTTTTAAAATTTCTTCAATTTTTTTTTTTTTGAAAATTTGATATTTCAAAAACGGGTGGATGATTTTTTCGAAAATTAATTTTTAATTCAACAAATAATAAATACAAAATTAAAAATAGTGTTTCAATTTTTTTTTCTTGAATATTTACAAAATTTTATAAATAAAAAATTAATTTAAAAAAAAGGCTCCTATACGATTTTGAATTGTTTTTCCTTTAAAAAATAAGATATGTTAAGGAAACCAGATAGTGTAGGTAGTGTTATTAAGCTCTAAAAAACAATTCAAAAAGGTTTTTTTTATTAAATTAATCTATCTGGAAATATGTTGATTTTTAATATTAAGTCCCTTGTTTTACTTTCTCAAAAGTTAGGTTTTCAATAGTATCAAAATTAACTGATTTAGCCCATTTAATCGCATCCAAAATAATAACCAAGAGTTCAAATTTAGAGTAGGTACTAAGATTATGCTTTCTTTGAAGTTTTACTTTTTTTTTTAACTTTCCAGAGCCAGTTTTAAATTTTAGTTTGAATTATGTAAAACAAAAAAAAAACTTTCTGCTGCGCAAAATATCTACTCCGCCGACACCGCTGATCTTTGAAATATTATTGCTCCTCCCTACTACTAATTTAAGTGCAAGAGAAAAGAGAAATTTAGTTCAATTTCATGGTAGTTCGACTTTGCAAGAGACCTTTTGCTATATGTACTTATAAATTGGTTATAATAAAAGTAAACAAAGCTAAACGTGCAGGTTTTATAAAAATAATTCAGATGGCCAAATTGCCAAATTATAATATATAATCATTTAGCCAGTGCAGCCGAAAACAAAACAAAAAAAAAAAGCTGTAAAATGACTAAAGTTATTGATATTCTGTCGGTGAATTAATATGGATAACAATATATCATCGTCACAAATTGTGTTCGATTAAAATGCATTCAAAAAGTCGATTTAAACGTGTTTACCTCGAAATAAAATTTTGACTCAATTTATGTTTGTTTTATTTTTTTATTTTATAATATTTTCATTGGGTTTCTGTTTTGTTTTGCTTAAGTTTTTTGAAGCTAACACCGTAACATATTCCATAATTTTAATAATAAAGAAATTGAAAATGTCTTAGATTTGGAGTCAATCTACTTGCGAGAGGATTTAAGATGAGTCAAAAGAGTGTGTGCATTTGGCGATTTATTTTAACTGGTTTCCATAATGCAATTTAAACTCGTTATTTTATTTAAATTTTTTATTTCAAAAAACATGAAATTAATACAACTCAAGATCTCATTCTACATATAGAATCTTAAAATTCACGAACTTGCTCTTGCAGTTTAAATTGATAACGTGGCTATAAACATTTAGAAAATTTTTAATTATTTTAATTTATTAATGTAATGTAAAAGTCGTTAAAAATTAATTTTTGTTAAAATTGTCTCAAAATATTTTTTTTAAACTTTTTATTTGCTGATAAAATTAGAACAAAATTGATAGAGCCATTAAAAAGCTAAAAATATTTGGGCATTACCCAAAATTAAGTCATTAAAAAAACCAAAATTATTGTATTTACGTTAAGAAAGTTTTTTTTATGGTAGTACTTTTAGTGTGATTGTAATTGGCTTAGTCATTACACATTTCAAATAGGTACTTATACACGTAGGTACGAAGTTTGATCGTCATAATCGTCATAAAATATATATTAGATGAACTGAACTCAAAAAAAAAAAAAAAAAAAAAAAAAAAAATGATGTCCCATTGAGATCACCGGCCACCGGGATGTCCCTGAAGTTAGCAGAACAAAGGTTTTGTGGTTGTATAATTATATATGCTAATTAAGTGTTAATTAAAGAAAAAAAATTAATGCTCATGGTTTTCAAAAAAAATAATGTTAGCAGAACAGTTGCCCAAAAGTACATTAAATTTAAAATATAGAATATAAAATTGGTCCCCGAATTAAATGCTAATTAAATGCTCTACCACAAAAATCAAAGAAAAAAAATTTTTTTTTTTAATATTTAAAAAAAAAACTAAAACAAAAAATTCTTAAATTTTTTGCCAAAATCTGCTTTTTCATTTAATTGCTTATTGAATAGGAACTAATGCTGCATTAACTCAACAAAATTTTGAAATCTTGACTATTACTAATAACTATTTGTATGTGTTGTTTAAAGGATCTACTCATAACCAAAATCAATAACAAAAATCAAAATAACAGTCGTAGTTGAAAAAAAAAATATTAAACATATAAAGGAGAAGAAATTAAAATATTTAATACATAATTTAAAAAATCACAATAAATTATAATTTTTTTGTTTTTCATACATGTATAAATTTTATTTGTTAAAGGCATTGTTCCTTTATAAAAATCATAAAACAAATTTAGAATAGCTTGTGAGGCACGGGTTAATGACCTCGGACAAATTTTTTTTTGGCCAGTAAATTTTTCTTAGCGCACAAACTTTCGAATTAAGGTGTGGCCAATCAAAAAAAAAGAGTTTGGGAAATAATGGACACCCTAATATCCACACATCTTGGTACTTTCGCCATTAAAACGAGGTTCTCTTCATAATTTACCTTAATATCCCTTATTTTAAGTAATATCAACCCATTTAATCGGTCCTCTCGTTTTTAATCTACAAAGACAAGAGAAAGACCGTTCGCTTGAAGCCACAGATACGGGAAGAGTTGCACCGATCTGTATAAAGCAATGTATTGTTTTATACAAATAAACCAGGTTTTTTAATCCCTGGGTTGACCACCACCCCCCTCCCCCCCCGTGCGGTCATCCTAAACCGTGTAGAAGTAGAAAAAAATTGTATAGCGATTTTACGACAGAAAAAAATCAACAATTTTTTTGGTGCCCCCTCTGTCGTGATGCCCTAGGCCTGGGCCTTGTTGGTCTAAGGCTAAATCCAAGGCTGCACATACATCTTCAATGTGTAGCTAGCGGGTAGGTATAGAGCAGGTTCATGCGATCCAGTCATGAAATTTATTTGTTTTGATTTTGGATTTTCCGAATTTTGTAATTGTTTTTTTTTTTTTTTTTATTAAAACACCTAAATATTTTTCCATACATACCTGAACAAAAATATGAATTAAAATTAGCTATGAAAGGAATTATATCACTTGACATGCAAATACTGAAAGTATAAAAATTATCTTAATAAATAAATGCTGTAGGGGAAGAAAGCTATACTATACATGCATACATACTTATACTTTACCCAAGCTCTTAATTGATGAGTGTGTTCATATATAACAAGATTAATAAAATAATAAGTTTAATGCCTTCGGGATAAAAAATAAAAATAAAAACCATAAATTTAAATAAAATCGAATAAGGTTAACAAAATTCAATTGTTTAGCTGGACACGCTATCTTCTTAGTACATCTACACTCCACTGCATTTAGTTAAGGTCGTATTATTTTTTTTTTTAAATATCCATTATCCACCCAACATACGCAATATATTTTTTAATGAAATGAGAATTGCAAGTAATTTTTTTAAGTTTTCCGATAGATGGCGCTGAACACAAAAAAAAACTTAAAAATGTCTCAAAATTAAAATTTCCTATCGTTTATTTGCAACGGACTGGGTAGCATATAAAATGGATTAAATAAAACTGGATCAACTCTTAGCGAGAAACTTGAGTGCTCTGGATTAGTTTTTAGTAAAAACAACAAAACCAGCATCGCTCATCGATTTCCGTCCAAAAAAATATGCAGGACTGGATCGTACGAACTTGCTCTTGCAGTAAAAAATTCTAATGAAGAGATGTTATCTTCATGTATGATAATTTTATCATATTTTTAAAGAAAAAATGTTAAAAGGTAATAACAAAAAATAGGTTTTTTTTTTTTTTGTTAAAAAAAATTATTTTCAAAACTTTAAAATGGATATTGTTTGGACTTAGAAGCACCAGATTATAACAAAATCAGTAAACTCATTAAGAAGCTATACGTGAATAATTTGAAAATAAAGAAATTTTCTCAAAAAACATCAAAACCCTATTTCCGCAGATCGATATTTTTTGAAAAATTTGAAATGCAGGTTTTTTACAACCCCTATGGTCAATACAGGTACGAAGTTTTGTCAAAATTGTAAGAGCCGTTTTTGAGAAAATTTGAAAAAAAAAAACGAAATATTTGTATGGCAGCTAGCTGTTCTAGATGAACTAAATAAAAAATTCGAATTTCACCTCTATGCTATCAATATACAAATGCTGCATACAAAGTTTGAAGCAAATCGGCTCACACGCCAATAAACACTTTTCAGCCTTTTATGTCACCGGGAGTAGATTTTTCCAGCCCTCTATCTTATTACCATACATCGAAGTAGTATTGCACTTTGGCCAAATCTATGGAGAAGAGCTAAGGTTAAGGCAAATAATTTTAACATCCTTTCTACTGAAGATTTTTTTGAAGATAATTGAAAACGTTGTTATTAATTTACGTGGCCTTTCTTTATAATTTTTAATGAAGTTGGTTCAAGCGGGCTATAGGTCCTATAGACCGCTTGAACCAACTTCATTAAAAAGATAATTGGTAACTGCATTAGATCAGAAGTATGAACTAATGAATATGCCTTTGAACAAACGCAAGCCAGCATGCTTACATAGCGGGAAGATCTACATAAACCGCCCTATATGCACTCACAAACACCACACATATTGATTTAGGCCAGACGCGCACATGCAACTAAACAGTTTGGTTTTGATTTTGAGCACAATGGGCTTTTATGCGCGTTGGCTTATGTGAACGGACTCTCATATAATCCTATAATACTCAAAATCGAAACCAAACTGTTTTTTGAAAATCGTTGTTTTGAAAAAATTTCATTCGCAAAATTTGCAAACTTGCGAATTTGAAAAAAAAAATATTTACGGCAAAACGTAGCACAAGATGAGCACAATACATCACATGCATTATTTTTTTTTCAAAATCGAAAATGGCGGTGCTAACTTCCGTCTTCGCAAAATGAATTTATTGGCTGTGGCTCTAAAATTTGCAAATTTGAGAATTAAAAAAAATTAAAAAATTCACGGCACAAATAGCACAAGTTGGGCACAATACAGCACAACCTTTATTTTTTTGAAAATCGAAAATGGCGGTGCTAACTTGACGATAACGTGCTTCGCAACAGTAAAAGTTGCAAATATGTGATTTTTTTTATC
The DNA here is from genome assembly GCA_947049315.1 of Epistrophella euchroma. NCBI lineage: Eukaryota > Metazoa > Arthropoda > Insecta > Diptera > Syrphidae > Epistrophella > Epistrophella euchroma. The sequence continues at coordinate 131,268,021 of OX346246.1, forward strand.
TCTTCGGTTCTTAGTATCATTTTTTGGGCACAAAACAGCACAATTTTAAGTTTTTAAAACAACTTAATTTTTTAAAAAATTTCATTCGTAAAATTTGCGAATTTGAAAAAAAATATTTATGGGTCATCGCAGCACAAGTTGGGCATAATTCAGCACCATATTTTTTTTTTTTTTTTAAATCGTAAATGGCGGTGCGAACTTGACGCTAAAAAAATTGGGTAGCCTCTAAAAACCATACGCTTAATACGAGTTGGGCACATCGCAGCACAACCATTTTTATTACGAAAATCAAAAATGGCAGTGCTAACTTCACGCAACTAATAGAAATACCTATTAATTTAGCCATAAGCTTTATTTTGATATCAAAATAATCATAGATTTTGCGCCTAAGCTAAGACAGGCCAAATTACTACTTGGGAATTACAACCAAGAACGTTCCTGTATAAGCTTAACTGCCTGAACAGAATACAATGCTAGAACCGGAGCTGCAGACGGAACTGGAAGAGCAATCAAAAAGTGTCGTATATTATTTTTTTTTACATGTCTACAATGTTGCTGTACAGATTCGAAAGTATTTTGAAGAAAAAACAAAACAATATTCTTGTGTACAAGCTGAGAATTCACATTTTTTGTTTCCAATACTTTTCCTTTTAATAAATATTTTTTTTTCGCGATACAAATAACCACAATATTTTTTTCCGACCCAAAAAGTAGTTTTTTTTATTTTCTTCATACAATTTGAAACGTCAAAAGTGCCGTACGTCAAAAGTTAAAAGTTGGTGAGCTCTTCCGTCTGCGGCTGCAGCTCCGTATGCGACTACGTTCCGTTGTGTTCGCAAGATTGAATTTGTGTGTATTCAATATTTTGACAGCTATTACAAATTAAAATTACAGCTCCGGCTCCGGTTCCGTCTACGTCACCATTCTGTTGAGGCAGTAAGTAGAAATAACCTTAGAATAATTACGAGTATCCTCACTGGCCACTGCAAGCTAAGGAGACACCTCAGTATTCTTGGCTTAGTGAGCAGTGTCACATGCAGATACAGATTCTGGAGCTCCCAGGATGAGACACTGGACCGGTAGTTGTGAAACACTTGTGCATCAAAGACAAAGATATCTGGGACATCAGCATAAGATAGTAAATTACCCTATCTAAACATACTACAAATACTAAGGCTCTTCAAAGAAACAAATTTGGAGGAGGAGCTGTAAATAAGCAAGCTCATCTGGCTCTAAATGGGGACGTAAAAGGTCTTAAAGTCGTAGTGCAATTATAAAACCCCCAATTATTCATTCATTCATTCAAGTAAAAATGTGAGTTTTTCCATTCCTATCGAGACTAATAGACTATCAACACAATAGTTAGTTGAGATGAGAGTGTACTCGTATTGCATTAGGAGGACTTGATTCTCCACTTACCGTCATTCTTTTATTTATTTTAGATTTATAAACATCTGGTAAACTTTAAATTCAATCTAGTGACGCGCAATGTATATTCCAGTTTCAACCTGACATAAAACACTTTTTTTTCTACAATCTTAAATCGAATTGTTCTCCTCAAGTGTTATTTTGTTTAATAAATCAATAAAAGTGGGGATCTAACTCCCTTTTGAAAAGTAACTGTTTGCCTGTTTCAAATAATATGACCTAAAGCAGCAGCTGCTGCTGTCTCAACTTGTGACAATGGCAATAAAAATCAGTTATTTATTAATAAGTCAATCTAAATATAATATAATAATAATTATTGGAGTGACTCTTCATTTAATTTATTACCAATTTCTCTTGAGGTCGCTTAAGATGTCACTTAAAAATAAAGTGGTTATGGTTAGCAAGAAACAGATCAACGTCCCGAAGGTTGGGCCTTTTTTGTTTTGCGATAGCTCCCATTTTGGAAACCCCTATTCGTGCTCTTAATGCATTTATTAAGTTTTAATATTGTTAAGTCATTGGAGAAACTTTTTTATGGAAATTTTATCGAAAACCCCATATCGACAGGTTGTGCAAACACAATTTTGGCCAAAAACAAGAAGGTTTAAGGCCACACGACACTGTCGAAACAATACAATTAAAGATACTTCCTCTGATGAGTCATTCGCCCACACGCGCGCCGCCAATAGCAGGGTACGGTCATAATTTCAGAAAGCCGGTCTACTGACTTGGTTTTTAATATCTCAGGGTGACAATCTGTCTGTCGAGATAAGCTATACTATCTTTATCGTGTTCTATTTAGATTCAAGAACCTACGACAACAACTGATCTAAAAAGATTCATTTGATTTCGGTCATTCACTCAGTAGCGAGCGATATGAGGAGCTTTATAAAGCCAGGCATATAAAAATGTAAACGTAGATGAATTCAAATTTTTTTGTAGTCGTCAAGTGAGATAAGCTGTGAGTAAGCAAACCATGATGAAGATGATGATGATGACCTGTCAACCGTTTGAATGATTTAAAAAAACAATAAATATGACGCTACCTCCATGGTGTTCCATTGGTGGGCGCAAAAACGGAAAATTTCCGCGAAGATTTATTTTTTTTTATTCGATTTTATATAAATTTATTATCTCAATTTCAATATAAAGTGTTTTTGTGTGTGTTTTTGTCAATAGCGACTTATGTAGTAGGTATTAATTTATGCTGATGAAATATATTCGACTGTTTTCAAATTGGGAAGAAGAAGGTTGAAAAAAAAAAAAATGAGACGATCAAGAAAGCGGTGGTTTTTATATACATAATTCTAAATTACTTATTTTTGATATTTTTGTAAAATTTTAAATATTATCGTTAAGATTTCTTCATACAAAGTAAAAGTAGGTGCCAAATACAAATTCAAAACAGCTTTTAAAGGCATTTAGTCAATAAAAATTGGCCTTTCGTCCCGGGCGGCGATCTCACTTGGACTCATCAGTTGACACTAGTGAGGGCCTTGTCAATACGCAATTTCTATCAAGTTCAGTTCATCTTACATAGATTTCATGATCTCTTTTATAAGTGTAGCTACATTAGTTGTTAACAATAAGAGCAAGTTCATACAATCCAGTTGGGCTTATTTTTTTTTTTTGATTTAAGAAAATAATTGTTTGCATCAAAATGATTAGGTATTTAAAAAAATAAAATATTATTCAATTTTTACCTAAAAAAAAAAAAACAGTTTTATATTTAGCTTAAAGTGGTAGCAAAAATAAGGCAGTGCATTTTTTTATTTTTACTTGTTTTTGACTCAACAGAATAATGAACATTATGTTTTTATATATGTATTTAGCTGCTTTCGACATTTATAATGTCTCAAATCCTAATTTGTTTTTTTTTTTTTTTTTTTTTTTCGCTTAATTTTTTGCTCCTATCAATTTCGGATATTGTGAAATTCTAGTTTTGCAGTATATAGTATAGGTGATAGGTACATAATTGGTTTTGTATGTAAATTTAATTTAAAACAAGACAAAATAAAATCAACATAACAGATGTGGTAAAAAAAAAAACTAAATTTATGCCAGCATAAAATAATCTCCGATTTATATTCTATTGGTTAAATTGGTTTTGTTGAACTTTATTAACTAGTTTTTATAGAATCGTTTTACCTTTCATTAGATAGGAAACTTGATTAATTTAAAATCGCGTGATTTTTATTCATTATAGAACTTTTTAAAAAGAATATATTTTTTTTAAATTTTAAATTAGCTGTTCACTTTATTTTTTAAAAATCAGAATTTATATAGTAAAATAATGATCTGAACGTTTTATTATTTTTTTTTGCACTTTGTTTGAGTTTTCAAGTTATTCCTAGAATACAAAGCACTTTTTTTTTAATGTTAGTTTTATCAATTTTCCTAAGAAAAGTTAGTAATTTTTAAGCTTTTTCTTTAGTTGCTCCCATTTAAGTAAAGCCGAAAGCAAGAGTTGGGAGTGGATGTATTCAATTTTTTTTTTCTTCCTCATATTAACAATAAGAAAATTTCATCCAAATCATTTGAATCAATACCAAGGAACCAAGATATTATGTGGGTGGGTTTTATCAAAGCCATTTTATAAATTTTGTCTCGCTCATAGGAACAAACCCTGAAAATTTTATCCAAACGGCGCTGCTTTGATTCAAAATATTTTTTTTGCGTTCTGAAATGTCAAATTTATGCAGTGTAATATTTCTACAGAGCATCAAATTTGCGTTGCTGATGCGTATCAAAAACATTTTTTACACCTCGGAACTCAGACCATTATTGGAATTGTTTTTTAGCTCAAAAGACCTAACTCAGAAAAATTCAACTAAGTAGCTCAATTCGCTTCCGAGAAATTGAGGAAAACAAATAAATAATGTAAGTGGGTGTGGCATTAGGTGGATTTAACCATACAAAAATTAGAATTTTTTTCTCGTTCATTAAAACAAACACTGAATTTCATCAAAATCGTAAGAGCAATTTCCGAGAAACCAAAAATTAATAAAATTGACCGTGGAAGTGGGCGGATATTATGTACTAAAAATATTTTTTTAATTTTTTTCTTGCCCAAAAGAAAACACCCTTAAAATTTCAACCAAATCGATTGATTCGTTTCCGAGAAAGACCAATAAGTAGTAAAAGTGGGCGTGGCAGTGGGCGGATTTGACCATAACAAATTTCAAATTTTTTTCTCGTTCATAAAAACAAACTCCGAAAGCTTCATTAAAATAGTTGGAGCCGTTTCCGAGAGATCAAAAATTGATAAAAGTGGGCGTGGAAGTGGGCGGATATTACTAAAAATATTTTTTTAAGTTTTTTCTTGGCCAAAAAAACACACCCTGAAAATTTCAATCAAATCGATTGATTTGTTTCCGAGTAAGACCAATAAATAGTAAAAGTGGGCGTGGCAGTGGGCAGATTTGACCATTACAAATTTCGAATTTTTTTCATAAGAATAAACTCCGAAAATTTCATCAAAATCGTAAGAGCCGTTTCCGAGAAACCAAAAATTGATAAAAGTGGGCGTGGAAGTGGGCGGATATTACTAAAAATATTTTTTTTTATTTTTTTCCTGCCAAAAAGAAAACACCCTGAAAATTTCAATCGATTCGATTTATTCGTTTCCGATAAATTGAGAAAACTAAATAGTTTTCGAGAGGAAAAGAAATATGAAATGTGGGCGTGGCAGTGGGCGGATTTTCATAAAACAAATTTTTAAAATTTTTTCTCACTCATTAGAATAAAATCTGAAAATTGCATCCAAATCGTTATAGCCGTTTACAAGAATTGCTCGTTTAAAGTAATAAGATAACAATGCCTGAACCTCGGTCTCAATTTAAAGGAAATCAAGTTAGCTTGAAAACAGAAGGGTATAGTTCTTAACCAAAAACATGGTTAAGAAAATCTCCAAAACCAGAAAAAAACGCAAACATTTCGCGGTTTTTATATGACAATATTGCGTTCGGCCCCGTGTTTGAGAACTTGGGGTTTTCATTTAAATAAAGGAATGGCTTTCTGTGTGTGTGTTGTTGCAGTTGATTTGTTAAATTTTGTTTCCTATTTCAAGTCGATTTTTTAGAAAATTGTCCCGCCCGCCTATAAACAAGGAAAAAAGCTCTACGCTATGATTTTGTCTTGCCTCAACCCAACCTACAAGCACGTCACATTTAATGCCACACACCCTGTATATTATATCGCAAGAAAAAATGAGATAACGATTCATTGTTTTTTTCTTTGTATTCATTTTATACCTATATAAACATATATGTAGATACTACAATCTACAAGAAGATGGACGAATTTCAGTTAAATTTTGTTCCAATTTGAATTTATTAAAATAGAAGGTTTATCTTCATAAATGTAGTTGGTGAAGATTTTCGTCGATTGTCTGACCATGAAAGACATGGTACTGCCTTGTCAAATTAAGACAAAACAAGAATTGTTATATACGGTAGTTTGGAGACCCTGGGTTTCAAAGTGGTGTTCGATGAAGACATTATAGCTTTCATTAATCAGCACTATATCTATAGATTGATACAGTAAGTTGTAGCTAAATGAAGCATGCGATTAATTGGACTTAACGTTGCCAGGAAGTCAGTCAGATATTGCACCATCCCCAAAATGGCATCCCATACCCATACTCTAAGTAGGTATACCTAACTTCAAGGATGGAGAGCCAGATAAATCGCTCCTTATAGGCCTGAGCTCTGAATGGGTTGTAGTATATCGTGCAAGGTTTTCAATAAGTAGGTTGTCCAACCTTACCTACACACATTTAGACGCAACTGTTGATTTGATCTGGGGGAACACTTCTGCTGGAAAAATTAATAAATAGAGTAGTGGAAATATGACCTCCCCCTCAAGTTTGCATAAGAATTATAACATCAAATTATACTTGACTTTTGAAAATAACACATATTTTCCGCCTCCTTATTGGGGGTTGAATATCTATTGGAAAAGTCATGTCACTTTCTCTCCCATCACTATTAGTTTAAGTCACCATTTAGCCTAGGGCGAAATAATGTTTTGATTGATACAAACATCAAAGTCTGCCAAAGTTTTCAGTACCTATCTATCGATTGCATACATCCAGAGGCTATAATTCCTGCTAAAACCGTTTAATGACTTCCACGGCACGTCCGTTTTTGTTCAAACCAAAAATAGACTGATATGTATATATCTGGAATGAAATATTAAAGTTCAGTGCTGATTGAATGAATGAACTTCTGAATTGAAAAAATAGCGAAAAAGATTGTGAATTAACCATCACGTCAAAGTAAAATACTATAGATATAGCCACATACATACATATATATCATTATTCAATGACGTGTCAGATCAAATCGCCAGATGTGTGGCCCAATTATTTATGGCTTTACCTTCACGAGTCGCTCTTACTTGGACTGGATCCAGAAATAATAAAATCAATGAAACTGCAAAATATTTACCTCATCAAGTCTTGCAGCCATAAAATTAATTAACATAAAAACAACAAAACATATTTTTGTTTTCAATTTTGTCGACTTTATGTCTATCGATGATAAATTTTGAGAAAGGGTTTTCGAGGATTTCCTCCTTTCTGCGGTTACTAATCGGTTATTTTTTTTTTAATGACAGAATTGACTGCCACAGCTTTGAAATCATTTTGTCAACAACTTAACTTGTTTATCTTGTTTTATGTCAAAAAAATAATTTTAACAAAAAATTCAAATGTCAGTGAGAAATTTTTTTTTGTTTTTTTTTTTTTGTTGGAGCTGTGGAAGTGGTGATGGTGTCATTTTTTATAATATCAGAAATAGATCGTTGAGTTGAGATCGATGAGTGATATAGATCGAGTATTCCCTCTGGAAAGATAAAATGACACGCAGGTGTCATATCGACATCAGCCAGGCTATAGAAACATACCTACATATGTACATATTTCAAACAGATGTTTTTGTTTTACAAAAATAGATCTATAGATACTATAAGTAAAATGTTTGTCTACTATATATGAATGTATGTACATAATTTTAAATGCATATTTTGTGTGTAAGTAAGTGGGTATAGTATTATTGTGTAGAAGGAAGAACCTTTGTCTTTGTCGGTTCAATGATTGTTTGAATAACGGAGGGATGATTGGAAACAGATAAGGGCCTGTATATGACCATTGTGTGCCAATGAATACCTAAAAAATAAAAAAAAAGGGAAGTGATTTTAGGCTACAAAGATGCATTTTTAAAAACAGGGTGCTGTGATTTCAAATTTGAATCAGAAAAATGAAAAAAATATTGAACTTGCTACTTTCAGTTTTCAGATGCTTTATACAACGGATTTATGGAACAAAATTCAATCAAGCGCTAAACGTCAGCGTAGGAAAAATTTAAGTGCTCCACTTGACCAAATCCTGCGTTTTCAACCATTTCCAACCATTGGTCTAATACTACGTTTCCACCGACCACCTTAAATCTTCTTTAAATCCCAAAGATTTACCATACAAATTTATCTCCTAAATCTCGAAGATTTGAAATAAATCTTGTTAAATCTTCATAGCTCGAATAGTTTTAAAACTCGAACTGACCTATATTATCTCACACTGAATACATTCATTGGAAAGTGGACATACATGAAATTTTCTGCCTCACTTCAACGTCATTAGAAAGAACGAAACAACATCTGAAACCTGTCAAAATAAATCTTCTTTTTAATCTATTTGTGCGGTGGAAGCACCAAATAGATTTATTTAATCTAAACTGATATAAGCCTTCGGTGGAAACATAGTATAAGGCGAAGAATATTGCCTTTTTAGGCAGGGCTGTCGTTTCATCTTTAGAAAAAGCATGAATAGGAATTGCTTCAAGATAAAAAAGCAGTGCAGAGTAGTACAGGAGAAGCAAACGGTGCTTCGTTAGCGGGACAGAGAATACGAGAAGTGAGTTTAAAACCTTTGAGACATCGAAGCCACCGAATAAGGTACTGTTATCCCAGAGATTGAAAATTTTCGTTGAATATTTTAAAATTATTTCTAACCACCATATTATTCCCTCGCTTAATACAAATTTGGCGATGCTCCTGTGTTAGCTTAACAAATATGAAATTTTGACTTTATTGGTTTCGATTTTAGAGCGGGTCGAAAGTCGCTTGGGTTTGTTTTGTTCCTGCAAAACGCGGTAGTGCCAATAACTTCGTTGAGCAATATACCGTGACTTTTGATCTCTTTGTTGGTTGTTTTTTTGGGCTTGAGGTCCAAAGTAAAAGAAGTTTTTCCATTAAAAACGTTTCGTCCATGTCTATAGGCAGCAGTCCAGGTCTATACAGGGTGATACACATAAGGTGTGATAAAAAGCTAGAGCGTGTAGGTTGAGTCGATACAAGAAAAAACGGTTTAGGAGGGGGGTCTTTTCCCCCCGTTTAGTCGGAAGGGACAATTTTCTAAAAAATCGACTTAAAATTGAAAAAAAAAATCATTAAAAAACCAACGGCAATACTTCCAATGTCATGCTATGCTTTTTTTAAGAAGTCCATTTTTTATTATTTTTTATTATTCAAAATTTTGAAAAAATAATGAAAAAAATAGTTTTTTTTTTCTCAAAATTTTACCTCATTAAGTAGTATTTTTGTTCTTAATATTCGATGCTCCTATCAATTTCTAGCTAAAAACTGAAAAGTGTGTAGGTACTCAAGTGTTTTAAATTTTTGAGAAAAATAAAGGAGGAACAAATTTACTCAGCAAATTGACTTAAAACAGAAAAATATATTAAAAACTACGGTAACAGTTATAACGGCATGCTATACCTTTTTATACAGCCAAATATCTCTTCTTTTAATTACTTTTTGAATTAAGTTTTTTAAGTCAATAGTTTTTCAAAAATTTATTTTTAAACTTAAATTAAAAAAAAAAAATTGTGTTCAAACTGATTTTGTTTAAAATTTAACGTCATTAAGTAATATTTTTGTGTTTAGTATTCAATGCTACCATCAATTTTTGGCCGAACACTAAAAACCAAAATGTTTCCTAGTTTTTGAGAAAATTGAAAATAACAAAAGTAAATTTTCGAAGAAGAAGAATAATAAAAACAATAGAACATTATTTTTGTTGTTAGTGGACTGTATTGAATTAAATTCAAATGGAAGATTTTTTAGGATCTTTAGTCCAGCAAAAAGTAAGTTTTCCTTAAATTCGACTTCCATTCATTATTTTGTTGCTCCAAACATCCTATTTCTACTAATAAATTAGTAAAGTAAATTTGGTTTTTAAAAGTAGCATGGAGGTAAAAACCAAAATATTACGTAATAATGTAAAATTAAAAAAAAAAAACTAGTCGAAACACAATTTTGTTCATTGTTCATTGTTAATTATTCATTGTTCATTGTTTTTTTTTTTTTTTTAATTTTTAGTTTGAAAAGTAATTTTTCAAAAACTATTCTCTAAAATAATTTGAAATAAAAACATAATAAGAGAACGGATTTCTGCTTTAAAAAAAAGTATAGCATGACATTGTTAGTACTGCCGCTGTTTTTAATTTTTTTTTTTTAATTTTAAGCCGATTTTTTTTAGATACTTGCCCCTATCGCTTAACAGGGGGAAATAGATAGACCCCCCTCCTATGCAATTTATTTCTTCTTTTGACTCAACCTATAGATATGCCCTTACTTTTCGTCATACCTTAGCTGAATCACCCTGTATGGAGCCTTAATTTTAATTTAGCTTCAAGCTTCGCAAACATTTTTGGCTCCAAAGTCTGCAAATATGCGATTTTTTTTTATCTTTTGGCACTTGGCAGCACGATCTGTATCCGAGCACAAAACAACACAAGTTTTTGAAAAATCTTGGTAATTTTGAAAAAATTTCATCCGTAAAATTTGGAAGTTTTCGAATTTGAAAAAAACAAATTTACGGCACAGGCGGTACAAGTTAAGTACATTACAGGACAATATTGTTTTGGTGTTGGTAACTCCACGCTTCACAAAATAAAGTTGAGCACAATACAGCAGAAAACAATAAGTTAGACACATCACAGCACAACCATTTTTCTTACGAAAATAAAAAATGGCAGTGCTTACTTTACGCCCATACACTAATTAATGGTCCAGGGAGTTAATTCACTGATATAAAAATGTCAAGGCTCTTTCAAATAAGTTTCTACAATTATTATCAGTTTCACCATTCACTCATCAAACAGCGTAATGTAATGTGGAACGAAAAATTGTTTGATTTTATTTGATTGATTTTGATTGTTTGTACCTATGTGATTTTTCGTATCTTGTTGGCATCAGCTGCCAGCTGCGTACTAGGTACACAAGGATTTAATGTGAATACATTCTTAATGGGCTGGGCACCGGCACATTGATGAGCTTGAGCTCCACAACATACGCCTACTATTTTTAGTTCGATTGAATATTATATGAAAATATTTTAATCTGGCATATACATATTTTTATTTACATATATAGGTACATAGATATGAATGTATTTATTGCCAATATTTAAAAAAAAATATCTAATCTTTTTTATTTACATTTTTTTAATTACATATTTCAAAAATTCACATGGCATTACTTTTCCTTGCAAATCTCTCTTCTGATTCATTAAATTTTCCATTAATATCTCTTTATCACTTTGATTTTTATTTTCAACTTGAATTTTTCAATAAGGACAATAACCTGATGAATATTCAACTCAAAACCATTTATCAGATTTTTTCCACTTAATCATTTCCAATTTTGTTTCTTCAAAATATTGTTTACAAGGAAATTTGACTGATGGTCGTTTCAACGTGTTTAATACATGAGCTCAAAGTTCATACCGATATTTTTTTGGTTTTATCGCTGTTTATTTAAAAATTTAAAAAAAAAAACTTGACTGATGTTTTTGGTATATTAAAATAAAATACATACATCATACTGAAAGGTAAAAATCGCGAGGTATTATTTCTTGTATTTATATTTAAATAGAAACGATTTTTCTAAAAGTATTAAAACATAAACATGTAGATTTGTATATTAAAATTAAAGATATTCAAGGTTTAAAACATTTCTTCACCTCTTAAAAAATAAAAATCTATAAAAGGAACCACCCTGCAGAATATATACCTAACTTACATATACAGTAGTTTTGTTTTAAAGGAATGAAAAAACACCGAACACAAAGCACCTCATTAAATTAGACACGGTAAGATGAAATTTTAATGTTAGGGTTCTTTTATAAATTTATTGAAAGAACAGGTAAATTTTTATAGTATTCCAGTGCACCTAAAGGTATACCTACAGTTGTTTGTTTTTCGAGCTCTTTTCCTACAATTTTACTTATTTCTATACCTGTACGTAAGGGTGGGTTAGGAACAGAGTAGGTAAATTTTACATTCGTGAATAAATCCAACTCAAATCATGACGATGGCGGTACGATATTAGAGAAGCGGAAATTTCTATGTTTTTGCCATATATTTTTTGTTGTTGTTTCTTAAGAGAAATATATGGAGCGATGGTTCTTATTTTCTGCAATCTTGGTAATAAGGATTTGTAGAGAGTTTAAGGAATCGATAAGAAACTCTAAACTTTAAATATGTGGCAACTGGGCACAAGGAAAAACTTTAGTATAAAGTGATTTTTTTGAGGATTGGTATATAGAGTTCAAACTTGAATATGTATGAATATGTTTCGTTTAAAAGACTCGGTCTCTAGCTAGCTGCCTATAGTCACGCAGTCACTCCAAGTTGGTTTCTCCACTTTTTTGCGCCAGGCCATCAGGGGTAAATTTAAAGACTCGTCGAGTTGGTATGTCGGTGTCCATACGCTCAAGAGTTCCAGCCGTCTCAGCGACATAAAAGAGGAGTATACCTCCTGTAAGACAATTCTCCCTTAAAAAAGCGGCAGCAGAAAAATTCTTAGATAGAATCAACGGTGACGTCTACAATTGTAGTTAGGTTGAGCTACTTCGTCACTATCAACACCTTATGGGCTACTACTACGACATAATTTCTTTTTACGACTTTAAGGACAAAATCTGCTGCAGCTAATCAGCTACAGTGCCATTTCAATGCGTTCAAGGGGAAAAGAGGGGTTTATCCGCCTCACTAGAAAACAAAATCTACAAAAAGGAGCCCATATATAGTTCGCTTAAAATAATTATATCTTAGGTTCTACTAATCGGATGGTCAAGGTTGAGGTCTTGAGGCTTAGGAAGAATGACAGCACAATTTTGTGTTTTTAATATATAAATATAAGTGGTTATAATCCTGACAAAATAATTGAAAAAACCACAATTTTCAACTCCCCATATCTACCACAAGCTCCAAAATAAGTACCAGATTGTTGTATTAGATATCATGACACTTGTACTTATTAACCCACGTACTAACATTTTAGTTATACTTTACATGCCTAAATTTACCGTCACCTCTTTGAGACTATCAAAGCTGTTTCCTCTAATTCATTACGAAATTTCAAAATATCGATAGTTAAAAGTTTGGCATTTTTGAGTTCTTGACAACGTTTTTGAAAACAATATGGTACTATTGTGCTCGTAATTAATTTTTCTATACGTTGGTACCTACTACTTTTAATGAAAATACCCATGCGCGTAAAACTGAAAAAAAAAAAAAAAAATCAAAAAACCGACAAAAATTGATGAAACAAATTTATATTATTCAAAAATTCACTTAGCCAAAAGTTGAGGTTGAATTGGAGATCAGGTAAATACGGTTCAATTTATTTTTTATCTACTGTTTAAAAATATAAAACTTATTTCCAGAAAACATAACTCTAATTTATGGTAATTTTTTCCTCCAACATCAATTTTTCATATTTTTGCTTCCAAACGTTCATATCTCAAGGTGTTTTGATTTTCCACATTTTTTTCATAATACATGTCTTTTTATATTAAAAGAATCTATCGATTATAAAAACAACAAACTCTCTATTCTGGACTTTCTAGACTTTCATCTTTGTTTACCCTAATTTACCATATTAAAACTGGGATTTTTTTTAAAAAATCACGTATTTGAATTTTTTTAAAATATAATTTCCTTTTATATGGTATTTTGTATGTGTCCTTAAGACATACCATCTGAGCTGTGTCGGATAATTGTAAAAACCAGAAAAATTACGTTTAAGGGGTGGCAACCCTATGCATTGACCACTTTACGCTAGGCAACTCTTGCGCAAAATGTTTGTTTAGACACTACCTACAAAACTGTATGCTTACTTCTTATCTGGTATCTCGGTATGTCGTTCTATGGCGGGATCTTAGACTATATCGACTGCCATTCACAAGGGCAAAATTTTCATAAATGGATGGTAAATTTAGAAAAAATTCTTTGCCCCCCCCCCCCCCAAGGGGTTACCAAGGGTTGCTATCGAATACTTTAGCTAGGCCCTCGACAAATATATAGGTACCATTTTGCCTTGAGATATAAAAAAAAAGTTGGTGTACTAGGATTTTCCGCTTAGGCTAATTGAGAATATAAAAGTACAATGCTGAAAACGATTAACTTTAAACATAATTTTTTCAAATGTTAAAAAAATTTTGTTTCGCAACATCCATGCGTTGTCTTTCTGACGAATAGATACATATGTTTTTCAGGCTTTAGGTCATCATAAACCAGCCAATGTTGGATTTCTAAGGCAAATGGCTTAATAATGAGCATCGCCAAGCATACTACTTTTGGGAGAACTAGTGGAGCGGCAAATTTTTTCTCTTCACGGCATAATTATTTACGGCATTTATACGGTAATTTCTGAGAAAGTCAAAAGTTACTTTTTCGAAAGTTTTCATGCTAACTTTATGCGGCTAATCATTAGTGCTGTATTTTGCAGCCTTTTGTCTATATCGGAGAGCTAGTGTAGTGATTCTGGTCCTTCCCAATGTATGTATCCCGACGTAACAAACGGTGAAGGTGTTTTCTTTAATGAATATGACGTCAGGAATCTTCAAGAGGCCATCGTTTTCTTAAAATCTTGGATCGATCTTAGATTAGATAATCAGATCAGCATTTCTTGCTCGCCGATGCGTTGCCAATGGATGGCTGGGCAGTCTGGAAGAACTCTCACAGTTGGAACGGCATCTTCTTAAGGATATTGGCTATTCCATTGAAATGTAGCAGGATGATGGCATTAATGTATCTAGTCTTTACACTTTACCGATTGTAGATACATTTTTGTGCAGCATTTATGTATGTTGAAGCTGACAACCTTTTTCTAGAGCTGTTCACAGCGACTGGTATTATTATACATTTTACATTATATTTCAAATATGGTCGAAAGAAAGCATATCCGATCAATAGAACCTTTAGCTCAGAACTATTTGAACGATCCTAAAGAAAGGTAGATACTCAGAACAGGGCACCAACTACCAGCCTACAAGATCATTTCCTCCATATCATTAAAACATCTAAAGCCTTACATCAACAACCTTACAGGTTCATATGCTGGTATGGCTTTATACCAGGAACCAACCGTTCTGCCATGTAGACTTTTCGAGTCAACCTATGATCTCGCCAAAACGAAAGATCATCGAAAATGAAACCTCCCGAATACGTTCTAAAAATGAAACATTCTTAGCTTCCCATCGCGAATAAATAAACATTTTCTTCATATAAGTATTTTACAAGACGATTTTTCAGGACTCGGTCAAGGAAGCAACTCTCAACAATTTCCTTGCGCCCAACCTTCAGCGTAAGTACGCCCCTGTGCTTACCTTATTTAAATTTACTATTTTTTTTATCATCACACTTTTTCCCATTCAATCCGATGCGCCCGCCCCCAAGCTGACAAACCGGTTAACTATACATTCGTCTTAAATCTTTATTTTGTTTTTCGTTTTATTTCGTCGACATTTAATTATGCATTTTTGCCAGTTTGTCAACTCTTTTTAAATTTGAAGAATGAGTGTATTTCAAATCCGAGTCCTTAGTTAGTTAAAAACTTGCGGCGTAATTTTTCTTTTTAATTTGAAATAAAATAAAATTAAATAAGCAGTAAAAAAGACTGTTCCATTTTTTGTCCATGCTATGTTAATTATTTTTTTACATTATAAATCCCTGTATTTCGTTCTGCATATACTTACTTCTCAATCCGCTTATCTTTTATTTTATAAGATGAACTCACTTCCCAAGAAATTACGCAACATTAGAAATAAATTAAAATAAAATAACATGTTTTTTGTTTTTGATTTTTAATTAATTTTTAAATTAGTTTTTATTCATCTTCTTTTCGGCTTTTCTTTTTTCTTATTTATAATTTTTAATAATAATAGGTTTCATCACAATTCGTTAATTCGTTTTTTTTTTTGTTTTAATCATATTTATTTTGGTTCTTAAACGCTGTCAATTTTGTATTTTTGTTTATAAATTCATTCTTATAAAAATTAATTTACAAGTGAATTATAATAAAGGCATGTAATATGTAGTTTAACAAAATAAAATGCAGTCACTTTTAAAAGAAAAAGTAAAAAAAAAAAAACTAACAATGCAGAAATATATACAAGACTAATTTTGTGTTAATAAAGTTATTTATGTAGATATATAAAAAATATATTTAGTAAAAAATTAAATTAATCTAATGAGGTACAAGCAATGTAAATAATACAAATTGTTATATAACAAAAAAATTAACAGAAATAATAGTTTTAGATATATAGCCATCAAGAAAAAGTTTTCAATATGAAAACAATGTTTTTGCTTTATTTTTTGTTTTTTATAAATAATTATCTATATATCGTTAATTAAGTTTTACAAAAATATTTCTCTTTTAAATTTAAAATTTGCCTTAAAAATATTAAACTTAGCTATATTTTTATTTTTCATTAGGTATAGGATAAATTGTTATTTATTTGATTTAATTTCTTTTTCTTAAGTGTATAAATAAATAGTGTCCTTTTTTATTTAAATAAAATTTGTCATGTTATTTTTTACATTCATAATTGATTTTTGTATCTGTATAATTATATAGGTATCTTTGATTCGATTTGCTTATAATTTTTGTTTTGATTCGATACACCAACAATTATATCATATAAATAAATTAACCATTTTATTATAAATTTTATTTTAATTTAAATAAAATCCAATTAAATTCATTTGTTACATTAATTTTTGTTATAAGATTTTTGGTTTAGTTTTGTTATTAGTTTTTAAATATTTTTTGTATGTATAAGGAATTTGTTTTTTGTTTTTGGTAAAATTGATTAAAATGTTCTTAATTATTGTACATTTTTTGTTTCTGTTTGGAAAAAAAAAAAATCAATAATAAAAATTCAAATTGTTTAAGGTACCTTTTCTACAGTTGGAAATTCACAGTTTTTTTTTTTTCTTAATTTCTATTAAACTTCCGTTGGTTCTGCAGTGCACGATTGTGTGGCACAACTTAAATTACGAGAACTCTGGCAGAACATTTTGAAAATAGAACATTTCTCATCGGTGTCGTCGGGCTGGATGTGAATTGTCGTATCAACAGCGATATTCTCCAAAATGGTACTTTTTTGAATCGATGAGTTTTGAAAACAATTAACAGCTGCCTCATTCGTTAGGAATGCATCGGTTTTATTATTTTTATTAGTTTCACTATTATAACTATTTTTTAAACTTTTATTTGTATGCCTAAGAATTGGTGTTAGATATTTACATGAGTTCATTGAATATGAAGACACTTTGCTACTGTTACGTTTAACACTAATACTGGCTTTATTGCCATAACGCAGGAAGCCACCTTTACGCTGTAAGCGACGCTCTCTGGAACGGGCATCCAAGCCGAAGAGGCGAGTAACGCCACGGCGAACGCGCTTATTCCTATAAGCGAAGATGAACGGTGAAGTAAGATTAGCTAGAAGAATCATGAACACTGCTAATTGCGTTGAGTGTGGGAAATTATTGATAACTCGTCCTTGGAGTAATACTAAGAGGCCATAGGGCAGGTAGGATACAAGAAACATAAAAACGACTAGAATACTGATGCGAGCGGCACGCGACTCATCGCGATACTTAAAAAGCGATGAAGCATTTGAGAGCCGGTGCCGAATAGATGTCATGTAGCTGAGTGCCTTCGGTGAGGCATGGATGGTTGGGATTTGTAGAGCCTGGTGGGGCATGTAACGAAGGCGGGATGTCGTATCGAAACCTGTCAAGGAGTTCCGATGTCCCTGCTGGTTGTACTTTTGAAGATTTGGTGTTGAGTGAATCTGACGAATGGCATGAAGCCTGTCAGCTGCTAAGAGATCCTGAGAAGATCGCCCGAGTAGAGGCAGTTGCCGTACTGAGTAATTCCTCTTAATTTCTCCACTGGCACTTGACAAAGTTAATAATATACTCGTTGGATTTCTTTCCCCAACTGAAGTTTCTTCGGGCTCTGAAAGGGGAGCCAGTGTTTGTGGTGGTGGTGTCGAAGAAGTACGTCTCATCGGCTTCTCAGTTTCAGCGATCGTCACTGTTGACTCTCTTCTGTTTCTTTTATGATCGATTTGCATGTGCAAACCAGATGCACCAGATATCGAATTCCTCTGCACAAGTAAATTTGTATTTCCCTGATTTTGACCGTGGGATAAATTAGTTGCACTTTGGAGCAGTGGTGATGATCCATTCTGACGAATTCTCAGTCCATTTTCTTTAGCTTCTGAGAATATTCTCCAATACATACCACAGACAAATCCAAATGGCAGCAGGATAATCACAATAAAATAAATGCTTGCGAAGATCATGCTGAATATAGTGCTTGTCGTAATACTGAACACCTCTATCTGTTCAGGTAAAGCGTATCTCTTCTGTTTTCCAATCACTGTGGTATATTCAAAATCGATCTCCCTAAAGGCTGACATCACTCCGAAGAGAATACCCAGAGCCCAGGTCATGGCTATCAGTATCCACGCCTTCACTCCCGATATCCGACTGTGATAGCGGAGAGGATCTGTCACAGCCATCCATGTATCGCCTACCACTAGAAGAACCGACAAAGCTCCCAATGCAGCTGCCAGGTCAATCGACCAACACCTCATCATTGATGTAGATTCAACTATTCTAGGCTTATCTCTAGTTCGGACACTAGGATCTACTATCACATTATTGTACATCTTCCCATCGATTTGGGTTATCACAATTTCTCTCCCCAATTCCTCGTCCATTGTCAGCTGTTCGCAATACGTCGAATTGCACTTGAATATTGTCTCCGAAAGTTTGCTTCCATTTCGAAAAACCTCATCAACTGACTCGACCTCTTGCATCGGATTCCTATGTATGATCAATCGATGATAATCAGTTGGACTTCCTTTTGTGATTATATCTGAACTATCATCATAATATGTTTGCATCACTGTGGCTGGCATATTTCCAGTTAAAAATAATGTAGGCGCTAATATACAACAACCGATTAAATTAATAATTAATAAATTTATAACAAAACGATTAGCCGTTGTTCGTAACCCTGGTGTCACCCAGAATGCACCTAATGCCAGCAGATTTATTGTGAACGATATTAAGAGTAAACCAAAAATTAAAAAGTCTATTGCCATATTTGTACATAATAATACTACTTTTTAATATTGGCTAGGTATTATGGCTTTGTTTTTTGGATTTCTCTTTTTTTTTTTATTTATAATTTCCGGGTTTATATTTTGCACGATTTTTCGATAACCCGATAAAACTGATCAAATTTCAGTATATTTTGTAGATATTATGTATCTATTTCTGTGATACAGCATAAAAAGATACTTTTTTTAAAAGATTTATTCGCATTAGTTGTTTCTTCTTTCGAGCCCAACTTGTGGACATTTTTTTTTTTATTTTGCACGAAATTTATACTCAAGATCACTTTTCTTATTTGGTTAAAAATTGGCACTGGTTTGGTTAGTTTTATTTTGTTTTTTTTTTTTGTGATTATTTTATATTTGAGTTATAATCTTTGAATAATTCTTGTTAATAATCACCTTCACTTTAGTTTTGTAAAAAAAATTCAACACTAGTTTCAACTCTGTCGATCGGTTAAGTATAGGTTTGAGTCGATCTTGTTTTTTCTGTTGCATTCGAACCGAGATTTTCCAGATTTATTTAGGACAACGTCTTGTAGAGTAGATACTTTTTTTTTCATTTGTAGGTACTCAAGTCACTAGACGATCTTCAATTTAAATAATATACACGATTAAACCGTTTCGAATTTTAAGATTTTTTTCAATACGAATTTGTTTTCCCGAAAAATTTGTTAAATTGTATTTTTCGCAAAGAGTGTGTATCTTTTTTCTTATAAGCCGATCTTTTTCTTTTTTTTTTTTTGTTTTGTCTGATTGTAAGAATCCGCGAAACAGATCTTCACTCATGAGCGTTGTATTCACAACTGTTCGATTTTAAAACAATTTCCCTCAAGAAATATATATCGTGAGACCGCAAAAAAAATTATTTATTTATAAATAAAAATACAGCGGCGAGCGTCTCGTCTGTTGTACTGTAGTTTTGAACTTTGTGAATCTCTCCGGTGGGTATTTCGTATTTTGTGTGAGCGTAAAAGGTGAGGATCGGCGGAGTTTTTCTTTCTTTGTAAATTAATTTTGTATAGTCTCTTCCTTTGTGGCTATTTCTTTTTGAGTATTTCTGAGCGTGTAAGAGAATCGCAGAGAGTTAAAGAGAGTGGAAAAAGGCACGCTTGAAGAATATTGCTGATGATATTTTCCTTATTCTCACTCAGCGTATTTGGGTTTTTCTTTTAATTTCTTTTTTTTTTGTGGTATTATCAGTAGGTATCTGTGTGGTGGATTTTAGTTTTATCTTTATTCTCACCAATCTTCAAATTCTGTTTGTATTTGTGGTAAATATGCGATTTTCCATGAGATCTCTTTTGAGTCAGGCGCACACTGCACTCAAATTGAGTGAAGCTGATTTGAGTAGATTTTTGAGTTAAATGTCTATAATATTGTTTAAAATGAATAAGTATGACTGATATTTAATTTATTATATTGACACAGTTTTATGGAACAATATTTGCTCTGAATTGATTTGATATGTAATCAATGAGGGATGAAGAGACTATTGAGTCTGTTGGCTTTTGTACTGTTTTATGTTGCTTTTCTTTTTTATATTTAATTTAATTTTGTAAATATATTTTTAATCTTTGTATTTAAATTGATCAGCATTGAACTAAATTCTAGATTGCATTGTTGCTTATCTTTGTGTGAGAACATCACATTGTCAAACAATAGTGACACTATTTAAACAATTGTTTTCTTATTGATAGTTTTGGTGTAATTGTTTTGCTTACATATAGAAAAATAGAATAAACATTTCTCAAGTCCGGGAACGTGGGAACTTATTGTTAATTTACAACAGGCGTACGCTGCATGTTGATAGGATAATTTTAATAATTTTATTTTAAAGTTTTTTTTTCTTATTGAAGAAGTGTGCGATTGGAGTAGTTCTTTAGTGCACGTGTACCGAAAATTCATCTTAATCGATGACGTAGTTTTTTTTTTTTTTTTTTTCAATTAACAAAGATGTGAGGAACCATTAACAGGCAGATAAATATGATTTGAAGCCGGTTTCAATAGCTACAAGTTGTTTTATTTTGTATTCTTCTTTTTTTGTCAGTCTGAACCTCTGGACAAAGTGCGTTCAGTCCGAGTTGGTCAATGTGGAATAGAGATCTTTGTATAGGTATTTGTTGAATTTGCTTCTTTTGTCGTTGCAACTGGTATGAATGCTGATGTAGTTTTTTTTTTCAGCTCACAGATGTTGGTGGTTTTTTTTTTTTTACCTGTTTGTTGTAAAATGTAAGTCGACTTCAATGAGAGATCTTGGATAAAGTCTGAAATGAAAGAAATAAAATAGTTAGTCAATTTACTTGTTAATATTGTAGCAGGGGTTTCCCCTTCACAAAGTTGGGAAGGTAAGTCTTGTTAAAAAAAAAAAAAAAAAAAATTGGTTTATAATACCTACAACAATTTTATTTAATTTTTTTTTTATAAATGGACAGATAGAAATGTTTTTTATTAAGTTTATTCGATTGGACTTTTGAAGTGTGAGTGATCTCACACAGATTTATTTTATAGATTGTGAGAATAATTTTATTTTAAGGAAAGGCCGATGTGAATTTTTGTTGATGTTATTGAATTAGATAAGACTATTTTATAAGCTTAATGCATTTATTGGGTATGATCAAAGCAATGAATGATTTTTGGAAATAGTCTATGAATAAATGTATAGGTAATCAATTAGAATCCATGGCTTTTGGGTGTGAGGTTTATTATTCCTAAGGGCGCCGATTTTAATTTCAGCTAAATAAAAAATATTATATTATTACTGTCTAAACTGAAATAGTGATTCATATTTATTCAACGCAATTTGGAAAAATATTTTCTACATATTGGTTTTAAAAATCCTATTATGTAATATTATAAATGCGAAAATTTGGTTGTCTGTCTGTTCCTCTTAATCTTCGAAAATTCTTAATTGATTGCATTGAGAATTGGTAGAGCGACAGCTCTGAATATGAGGATGGACATTAGCTACTTTTATTTTCAAAATCTACAACAGTTTACCACAAAATAGTTAAAATACCTATAAAAGAAAAGTGCTAAAATGAAATATCAGATATTCCAATACATATTAAAATATCAAAAATAAATACAAAAGTAAATAAAATTAACGTTCAAATTATAATATTCAATGCATTGTTTTTTTGACTGAAAAAGTCGATATTTTTATTATATTGTTTATTCGTAGTGCATATAACCGAATATTTGTTAGCAATTTAATAATATTATACATATAGGTCTTGCTCTTCAAAAAATTATTATTGAAATAAAAATATTTTTCTTACTAACATTACAATCATAAAGTTTTTTAAACATGCGAAGCAAGGCGAGCACGGGCCAGCTAGTCTTTTATAATTTGCTTCTTAAACAATAATTATGTCTTCTGCTGTCAAAATGTTTATATATGTTTACTTTTGTTGAAGATTTAAATAAATCTAGAATTGCATTATTTTTAAAAGAATAATAAGAACACAAAATATTTAATGATTGTGCAAGCAAATTTGTTTATCCGGATGGACATATGCACAGACCAAAGGACGGTATTACTAAATCCACTTTTTCGTACTTATCATTGTATTTATTAAAGCTTTTTTTTTAAGAATGATGACAAAGAGGTTAAATAAAATAAATAAATTTGATGGAACAACAGCTCATGAAGAACTAGGGCCTAGTGACTTACAACTCTTAACCATTCCTGTGTGCGTGTCTGCAGGAATGGAGGGGACCTACAGTTTATTGCCGAATCCGAACGGCTAACGAGCGGCACTTTTCTGTGACAGGAGATACTCTTGGAGGATTTGTCAATTCCTTGCAAGAGGCAGTAGCCGTTTTTTCTTTTAAATAAATAGGTGGCGAGGCTGGGGATCGAACTCTAGACCTCCGGCATGACAGTCGATCGCACTAACCATCACGCCACGGCTACTATAATGACAAAGAGGTTGCAACACGACCCAGGCAAAATTTAGGTAGGTGCTTTTACTGCGGAAAAAATAAAAAATTAAGATTTTTAAACGCAATTATCTATTTTTGTATAAGGAATACTACCTAAAAAGTCTATTATTGAAACTAGCTTGCATAAAAAGTTATTAGGGGTTATATGTCGAAATTACTGTTTTTTTTTCACATATAACTTTTCAACGGTAGATAAAAGCTAAAGAACTTGTAGATCATGAGACTTTTAAAGAATAGGTTGTGATATTTTGCTTCCTCCGAATTACCGTTAACAAGATTGGCCATTAAAAAAAAAGTGATATGACGAAAATATCAGTTTTTCGCATATGTAACTTCTAAACCGTGTGTGTTTTTGAAAACTTATACGCAAAGATTATTCATTATGTAATATTCTACAAGAAAACATTAACATTTTTCTCATAACATTGGCCGTTTTAAACTTCAAAGATGTATGATCATTTAAAAAATTTAACAGAATTCAAAAATAATAGTTTCTTACTTTAAATCATGAAATGTCGATGTTTTTGAAAGATAATAATATGCTTATTTTTTAGAATACAATATTTCTAACAAAAAATATTGTGTTACTTTTTTCCACATGTACGAACTCATTAACAAGATACCTACATATTACTCCCTCAAAAAGGCAGTGTCAAAAATATAGGTTTTTCGCACACAAATCTAAAACGGTATAAATTATATCAATTTTAATTTACAAAAGTAAAAAGATTATTTGGACTATCATCTAAAAGATATCATTATTAAAAGAATTGGTCAAAAGTCAAAAATATCGGTTTGTTTGCTTTTATTTCTCAATAGGCCAAGTTTTTGAAAAATAATTTTTGCTCAAACCACGGGCCATCGGGTCATAATATTCTTAATAGAAAATATTATGACGCTTTTTTTATACAAGCTATCATTTACAAGATATTTATTACCATTTCAAAAATGTCAAATTTCAGAAATATATATTTTCAACACAAAAAAAAAAGTAGGTACCTACCTTAATTGTGGACAAAAATATAAGTGAAGATTTTTAAATGTAGTTCTTTTTGTTTTTACATAGGAAATAATAGATAAAAACTCCAATACCAAATTTAGCTTGCGTTAAAAGTTATTCAGGGCTAAATATCGCAAATATTGACCCTGAAAAACTTTTTATGCAAACGATATCTGGCAATGCAGAAAGGAATATCAGCTAGCCAAAACTTTGACTACAGATTGGATTATTTCGAAACTGTTATCTTTATGAAAAAGGTATCATAATCTTTTTTGTAGTAAATTTTCTAAGCTTAAAATTCGTGCTCAACATTTTTTCAATACCAGGGACCATTAAAGAGATTCCCGAGAACCAAACAAAAAAAAAAAAAAAAGTAAAAATAAAACGCACGACGGGATCGCACAAACTTGATCTTGTAGTAAAAGGTTCTTCAAATTTTAAAGATTGAGTGTATTATAAGTAAATATTTTTTTAATGAGAGCCTGAAGTTTAAACTAGTATTATACATGTAACTATAAGAGCTTAAACTGAAAAATTATTAAAAATCAACATAATTCGAAATAAATTAAAAAAAAACTTCTTAAATTGTTTTGAGAGCTAAAAAAAAAGTACACCATCTTATTTCTTTAACTAATCTTAGTTTTGGAGAAACAAAATTTAAATTAATTTTTTATATATAAAATTTTGGAAAAAATTTCAAGAAAAAAATTGGTACACAATTTTTGAGTATTTATTTATACTGAATTGAAAATTAAATTTCGAAAAAAATTATCTACCCGTTTTTGAATTTTTTTTTAAATCGAAAATTTGTTTTTTTTTTTGAAAATTTTGATATGCAGAAAATTTAATGTAAATCGGTTACAAACATAATAAGATAGTCCAAAACAAAGAAAATGGTTCTATGAGAGCTACTCTTAATACTGATGGCTGAATGTAAATTTTGTTTTTAGCAGGTCGTAGACCATACTAATATTAGCATTTAGAACAATAAATCGAAGTCGTAGGAGTCGTTTTCGAGAAAATTTATATTGTCTGTAACGGTTTTTTAACATATACATATATGAAAGGTACCGTTAATTTTGACTATAAGAAAAATGTTTGTTCAAAATATCTTAGGTAATGTTAAAGAACCGCTTGCTAGTTTCATGAAAATAAACCAAGTCGTTTTCGAAATATTTGGTTTAAAAAAAAAATTTTAAACTTTTTTTTAAAAATCAAAAAAAAAGTTTTTTGAAAATTTTGGTATACAATACTATTTAAATTTTTCAGAAGATTCCCCATAAAAAAAAAATAATCAAAATCGGTCTATTCCTTTTCGAGAAAAACGGAAACAAAAAAAATGGTTCTACAGGAGGTACCATTTAAAACCACTTTTTTGAAATTTAATTTTTGCAAAAAAGTAGCATGTACCTAATAAAATGTATTGTTTTTTTTTTTTAGAAAAATATGTCGAGCCATTTTTGAGAAAAATAATATTTTCCAAAAATGCTTAAAAAAAGGTACTATATTTTTGATTCTTAAAAGAAAATGAGAAAAACGTGTCGGGGAATGTTCCAAAACCACTTTATACCAAGTTTAATTAAAATCGGCCCATGGGTTTAGGCTGTAGGCGAGTCCACAGACAGACAGACGGACGGAATTGCGAGACCCACTTTTTTCGTCTTCCCTGTCATCGTAATGTCAAGTTTGATCAAAATCTCGAGTTCAATTTTTTTTTACGAATCCAAAACTTGCCATATAAGTAGTATCTACATATGTACATATATATCGCAAGTACAGAATTTGTGGTGTTGTTGAAAACTGCTGGGTCGGATTATAAACACACTGATGGACTATGTCACCGTGTGGATTTTATATGTATAGAGTTCTAAAGAATTACTGTGATAGTATTTTGTTTAATCATTCTTACGGACTTTCCTCAATATTGATCTACTCGTATAAACCCTTTTTTTCTGGATATAATTTTGAAGATAACAATCAACAAAAACACGGTTAAATAAAGTTTAAGGTCGAACAAATTTTAGAAATTAAACATTATAAACCCATTTCTTAGACGAGAGTATACCTATCAATCACGACTATAGTCAATTCTTAGCATAAAAAATACAAACTGCATTCTTTGAAATATATATTGAAGTAGGTAAAGGTACCTCATTTAATATTATACACATATCTAAATAAACAACAGGAAAACTTATAAAACAAGGAATTAATGGTGTTAATTGAAACTTCATTGTTATTGTTACTGGCTGAGTTGAGGTGCGAGATTAGAAGTAAATTATTAATTTTTTTTCTTAAAATAACTTCTTTAGTTATGAATAAAATCTTTATGTGAATCTTAA
This sequence comes from Epistrophella euchroma, assembly GCA_947049315.1. Lineage (NCBI taxonomy): Eukaryota > Metazoa > Arthropoda > Insecta > Diptera > Syrphidae > Epistrophella > Epistrophella euchroma. Next base: position 131,294,227 of record OX346246.1, read on the forward strand.
ATATAGCAAAGTATTTAATGTATCAAAACAATAAAACCGATTTAATAAATCAAGGTTAGAAAAATAATTATTAGAAGTTTGCTTCAACCAGTTCTACTTCAATTAGGTAGAACTCTATTGACTTGATGGTTTTTAATGGATAAATTATTATTATAGACGACGACGTGTACAAGAGCATTTAATTGCAAAATACCGAAGTAAACAATAGAATATTAAAACAAAGAACGGCCAGTAGTATTTAGGTACATGAAGAAAACAAGCTTAATGGGTTTTTGTTTGCTAAGATGCAACAACAACCTTGGTTTAAAACTCTTAATTATTTGGACTATGTATGAGTAGGTACATATATGTATATGTATTTCGTAGGAACATCTTTTCTCAAACCATTCATGCATGTATACCTACAACACGGCACGCGACTCATATGTTATTTCTTTTATTCGATTTTGTATTTTTTTCTAAATTTTGTTTCCTCATTTAGGAAAGTATATGAGAATTGTTTAAAAATTAGGTTTAAATGCTAATTTATGAGATTAAGGGTTTGTTTCACAATGTCTGATTAAAGTTCCCTATAACTATCCGACACATAAATTATCCACAACTTAAATCCTCTCATTAAAAAACTTTGCGTTTCACAATCATAAATTTATGTGCCACTTAGCTAGTTGTCAGTTATTCCAGTTTTCCAAAAAATTTGACTGATTGAAAATAATCAGTCAAATAATTATTAATTTATTCGTAAATTGTGAATTTTGAAGTGTCAGAGCTCAACGTTTTGGACCGAGAGCTGGTAACAAACAACATTACTATGGTATTTTAAGGCCCCTAGCTGCAAGTTTATAAAATCCAGTTGGAAAATGTGTGTTTATATGTGCATATAAGAGTGTTTTAAAACACTTTAGTGTGTTTTTAAATCGCATTTTTACAGTGTTAAGGGGTGGAATTTTTGTCGTGAAGTAAGTATCTAAGTAATTGGGTTAACGCATAAAAATATCCGTCACTAGTTCAAACTATTGATGTATTTGTTGACTGAGTCACATTGACAGCTGTAAATATTTTATTTGCCAGTTTAATTTCTTAATCGGCACTTCAACTGGCCTGTAAAATATTCAGAACTTTAAGTGCCACTTAGGGTTTGTTTCACAATGTCTGATTAAAGTTCCAATTAAGCTACATGGAACTTATTCGTCACTTAAACACCACATTTACTTTTCACAATATCTGAATAGGTCTAAGTGGCACTTAAAGTTCTGAATATTTTACAGGCCCTAAGAGTACAGTGCAGTGGTTTGAAAAATTGAACATTTTCTTCTTGTTCTGGCCAAATTCTACTTTTCATTTGGTTTTTAATCAGCGTTGGCTCCCTGCTACAATTGTACCAATTTGGTACATTTTTCGAACAAAAAATAGGACTTCGTATAATCTACAATAATTGAAAATAATCAAAAACTCGGTTTATAGTTACAAAAAAAATTGAATTTGATTTCTTAATTGTAATAAATTATTTGGGTCGGTTAAAAATTATTTGGGTCGGTTAAAAAATTATTTGGGTCAGATTTTGATTACCTACTTTTGTTTTCCATTCAGCACATTTGCCTACCTATTTTTTTTTTTTTTTTACAACAAAAAACATTTTTTTTTTTGAAAGTAATATTATTTCAAAATTTTTCTTGAATGCTCTTATAAATTCTTAGTCAAAATAAATAAAAATACGGATACAAATCATTCTTAGTTTTTGAGAAATAAAAAAAAAAGAACTAAAGTTTTGGCTTTGAACTAGTGGGACAATCGTTCGAAGCGGAGTGTAAGACTGACGTCTTTTTGTTATCCTCGTTGTCACCTCTTGATCTGTAATCAAAACGTTAAGACAAATCGAAATCTATACACTACTGGCGTATTAACTATAATTATAAAATAAATAAAATAAATAAAATTAATAAAATAAATAAAATAAATAAAATAAATAAAATAAATAAAATAAATAAAATAAATAAAATAAATAAAATAAATAAAATAAATAAAATAAATAAAATAAATAAAATAAATAAAATAAATAAAATAAATAAAATAAATAAAATAAATAAAATAAATAAAATAAATAAAATAAATAAAATAAATAAAATAAATAAATTTGGTGGCACAAACGGCTCATGAAGAACCAGGGCCTAGCGACTTACAACTCTCAACCATTCGTGTGTGCGTGTCTGCAGGAATGGAGGGGACCTACAGTTTATTGCCGAATCCGAACGGCTAAGGTGAGCGGCGCTTTTCTATAACAAGAAATACTCTTGGAGGATTTGTCACTTCCTCGCAAGAGGTAGTAGCACCGAAAAAAAATTTAGGTGGAAGCGGCTGGTATTGAACCCCAGACCTCTGGCATGACTATAATTCTTTATTATAAAATTGTCCTTATATTATTCGTATTTTAATCCTTTATCAAGCTGGTAGTTATGGTAGCTTAAGCTCAAAAATAACTATAAACATTATAATTTATTTACTTTTTAATAAAGACATATGTAAATACAATTATCATGATTACTTTAAGATTGATTGATTGATTGGGTTTACATAGTTAATAACTTTTGATCTAATGCTCTTTGGTAAGTTTTATATATTTTAAGAAACTTAAAGAACATAGAATATAATTAAGTATGTTAAAACCAGTATTTAGGCATACGATTTTTCTTGAACATGCTCTTTCAAAGTTTAAATTTAAAAAAAAAATATCTTTATGGAACATCCAAAATAATATAAATTTTTAGCAAAGTGGTTTATTGAAATCAAAAATATTTTATTGAAAATATGTAATTGGTCTAAAACTAAGTACATACGATTAGTAGGCCTTACAGTATTGTCAATATTGGCAATAGCTGCCAATTAGCTGACAATAGCCAAATGCCTAACAATACTAAATTGTCTTTTCACACGCTTGGCAGTGGTTGTCTGACATTTTCCTGACAATGACTTTCTGACAATATTGTCAGAAGAAAATATAAGTTCACACGGTTGTAAAAAAAAAAAAAAAACAAAGATCATATAAAAAAAACAGGCCACATGGTCCGTTGTTTTATGTTTTTCAGTTTAGACTATTGATTATGGGATACCCTGTATAAATGTCGTAATTCTTTAAAAACAAAATTTACAAACCAAGTTTTTGTCGAAGGATGCGTTCCTTGATGCCCACGTGTATAATAAACTGTCAAACTGTTATTCATCGGCAATGTGTGTCTACACTGTACCTTGTAATAATTTATTTTTTAAATTACGACACTTTATATGCACATGCATTTTACGAGTAGTTTAGAAGATCTTAAACTGGCCATACCCGATCGATCCAAATTGTATTACGCTGTTCGATAAGCAAAATCGATAATTGTAGCGAGATTATTTGGAGTAATCTCCCCTCTTTTTTTCGCACAGAATTAATTGCCTGTACCATTAATTGTGTGCGGAAAAGTGACGTACATTTGGTCTTTTCTTTCATCACAACACGGCTTTCTGTGATTTTTATGCGTTTGTTTTTTTTTTGTTTTTGCAAACGGTGACACTTTCAAGGAGTAATTTTTCGTTGTGGTTTTCGTAAGCATTTCGTAGTCATGTTGGTGTATTGGAGACCAACTAAAAATTTCGTTTTGTATCAGCAGCGTACTAAGCTTAAGACGGAAATCCACGCGCTGAATTAGCTCCGAGCCAAATTGACTCGATCGTGTATGACTAGGGTGACCAGATCCATGCCCACGAAAAAGAGAACACCTCAAAAATTGGTAACAATGGCTTCTGTTTTTATCCTCGCACTGGAAATGTGCTGAGCAATTTACGAATCTCGCAAAATGCGTCGCAAGAACTTATGACTGCAGTCAACGGATCGAAATCCATTGTCGTGTACTATAGTGTGATAGGCGAGTGCACCTTGACCTTCCCTATATTTGTGTTTTTCAGTTTTTAAATGTTAGTCTAGATCTGTTTTTCCCTTGTTACTGTTTGCCACATATAGATTGAAGAATTACAAGACGGGTAAAAGACATTACATGTCGTTCATTTACTTTTTCTTGCTTGAACATTGGGTACATTTTTCTGCAGATACCTATTTGTTAACGTACATTTGGTATTTTGTTTCTTAATTCACTTCTTTTCAGATTAGAAAAGCACCCAAATTCGATAAACAATCCGTTGTATTTATTTTTAACATCAGAAATAAAGAGGTAAGAATTGAGCTGTCAAATGAGTGGTTCTGTTTAGATGACTGTTAAAAAAAGCAATAGATGTCGTTGTAAATGAGCTCAAGTACAAATATATTTTAGGCCTTGTTTACACCAGAAAGATACAGACAATTTCTGAATTAATGTTGAAAAATTTTTTGTTATAACTGTCGAAAAATTTACTCAAAAAGAGGACAAATTCCTCGTTTTCCCAAAAACATACCGGACATTTTTTTTTAAGACAAAAAGAGGACACGTCTCTTCTTAAAAGAGGACGTCTGGTCAGCCTATGTCTGACCAGCTTTATCAAAGTGAATGTATAAATCACGAAAAACCCCAAAGTTTTTAGTGCATCTACCACGCGTGTACTTTTTTGTATGTATCTAAGTATTTTCTGAGATACCTATTGTTTTTTTTATTTGTTTACTTTATTACTTTGAAATACCTAATTATTATAAGGTATATTTTTGTATGTAATTGCTGTTATATTGTCTGTCGGTTTGAGCTAGTTTTTATGTCATTTAATATCAACATTCAACATTTACTTTTAATTGAGGTAATCCATATTATAGGACAATAATCGAGTTAGCGTAATCACTTTTTAAGTGTTCTCTGAGATTGCTTTTACAAATAAAATGTATTTATTAATACATAACTATAACTAACATTTATCGCGTTCTTTGTGAATTGAAGTGTAAATTAGTCCTAAAATACTTTCTATTCTATTGAATATGTTGATATATATACGCATTTAGGAAAAAAAATCAACTTTGGTAAAAAATTTTACAATTTTTACTCATAGAATAACTATGCAGACTTGTTTTTGCTCGATTCAACAGAGCATGACTAATCTTTATAATATTAAATTTAATTTTGTGTCGCGCATAAAAACTTTCTATAAACTGTCTTAGACATCATTGCACCTATAATAGAAGCGAAAATTTTATGGTGGTATATTTTTTATTTCATATCCAACACCTGCATTCACAATCTGACCATTAGAACTTCAAGCTATAAATTAAGCCCGTGTAAGTCGCTTCGCTGACTTAAAATTCTACATAGATTGACTTTTACCTTCATTTTCAAGAATTCATAATTAAATATCAGATAATTAAAACAGAAGTTATTGGCTTCGAAAGGCAACCACCACGTACTGATTCGAATATTTGGGCTGTAGGATCTTAGCACTTCATATATGGGATATTCACAGAAAAAGTATACACTTTGAAACACAACCGGAGAGTAATTAAAGATCAGATAGTTTGAGAAGGTGATCAGTCATAGGTTTTTTGCGAAGATCACATCAGTATAAGACCTTTAGCACCTTATTTCTAGAATCACAAAAAAAATATTCAATTTAAAAAGGCAGTAAAAGCTCATAAAAGGTCAGATTGGTCGAGTTCGTAAAAGAACCTGCCAAATTTAAAGTCGCATTTTTGAAGGCAAATGCAGTCCGTTTGAAATTGGGTTCACTGTTTTAGAAGCGCCCAAAATGGACATTACCAATACCATTTTTTTTGTAATTGCTTTTACATTGGCGTAATTAGGGATATTCCCTTGAGGGGGCAGCCAGCAAGCTGACCACAAGTTTAAAATCATGGCTGTACCTACGTGGTACGGGGGTATTTTTGCAAAACGTAACCAAATTTTCTTTAGATTTTTGGCATTATCTTATGTTTGCTTATGTGTACTTTATAGATACCACAATGACATGCAGTGTTGATTGTTGAATCGAACTCATTTTTACGTAATTTACTATCGAACTAAGGGGCCAGTTATAGCTATCATTGAACATCATCATTGAAAATTTTTAATTTAAGATTTAGGGCACTTGAAAAGCAAAATCAGTAATTATTTTGATGACAATATGAAGCTGACGACTCAATTAATATTTATTGCGAAAAAAAAATTCGTTTGGAAATTGGAACCAACCTTCAACATAAGTTGACTTTCATTTTTTCAATGATTGCACTACCTTATCAATGATCATTGAAATAAGAAAAGCTATTTCATGAGAACGGTTGGGCCGAAATTAAATTTTTTTTTGGCCAGATATATAAATTAAGTCATAAGCTTTATTTTGGCATCAAAATAATCATAGATTTTCAATGATGAATTTCAATGATAGCTATAACTGGCGCCTAAAATCAGGAAATTGATTATTATTCTCCTGTATTTTTCAATTCTTCGTTGGAATGTTTAACATTTATTATTGCACTTTACATTTTTGTTACTCATTTGTTAAATGGGCAGTGGCGGCGCGTATGTGGATACACTACAATACATCTCAAGAAAAATAGCAAATATTTTTAACGAAACAAAAAGAAGGTCAAATTCAGATTTGTATAAAAATGCATATTTAAGGAGGTTTTCAACCCTCATCGATATCAATATGCTTAAGCAGATATTTTATTTAATATTCCGTTGAAAGAAAATTAAAAATACATTACTTTCCTAAAATTTTTGGTAACTTTGAAAAGGTGTTAGTGCCCTAAGTACCTACATACAATAACAATTTTAATTTAATGCAAACATTATCATGAGCATTATTCAATAAAAATTGTATTATTTATATCACTCATTTGTTTAAATTTCAGCAAAAATATGTGGACAAAATTTTCCTTTGTGGTAAGTGTGCGCAATCATTTTGAGGACAAGTAAACGCATGGAAATCGTATGAAAATTCATATGTTTCTGATTTAATTCTTTTATGAAAATTCATACATTGTTAGTATAGTTTGACGTGTTAAAGTTCCATTTTTTTTAAGTAGTTTCGTTTCCTTGAAATATAATTTATTTTTTGTTATTTTTTTTTTTGTTAATGCTAAATAATATTTACTAATGGATTGAAAAGATAGTGAAATATCAAAACTGAGCTTTAAACTTAATTTAATTATATTATATTCTACTTTGAATCCTACTTCAATGTCAAAAGTCCGGACACTTACCGCAAACTACTTTAATTTAATATTTTACTCTTCATATAAATTTCTCCTAGATGTAAGGGCGATGTTCGTTGAATTTCCGAAACTAACAATTTTAGTCTATTTCAATTCTTTTATGATGAACTTTGACATAACTTCGGACAAAACTGATTGTTTCAATACTCTTGGTCAGCCATAAATAATGAAATAATTTTTTCATGTTCTTTCAAAGTCATAGCGATTTTTAGCACCTCATATATGGGATATTCGAAAAAAGTATATACTATCTTAAAGGTTACTTAATAATTCAGAATTCAGCTAAAGATTTTTTTTGTATGAACTAAAAAAAAAACTTCAAGGTCATTAACCATCACCTTGGATTTTTTTTTGGACAGAGTTTTGAGGGATAATGAAAGTAGTTGACCACTTTTATAAAAAGAATTTCTTGTTTTGTATATTGCGTTGAACACGCAGAAACAGTATGAGCGTACCTATAACAAATAGCTTATTAAGTATTTCATTCAAGAAAATTTTAAGACTCGTGCTATCAAAAGTCTGTCCGACCACTGGATTCATACAAAGGGCAGTCTTACCTTTTATTTAATATACCCTCTTCATAGAAATTCCTTATGGAATAGGTATATTTAGCCCAAAAAACAACTGTAAAAGAACATTTTCTAACTGAAGCAAAGCAACCATATGAAAAGCTTGTCCGACCAGGCGGTTTTGTCGATGTTTGGAATAAAGCTATCGGTTTGTATCCTCCTGCTTTTGAAAGTAGTATGGGATAGGTAATCTGTCGGTCGCCTCCCGTACTATTTAATGATTGGACAAACAAATAAACAATTCAAAACAAAAATCTATTTTTTTAAAAGAACTTTTGAATTTTTCTAAGAAAATTTTAGACGATTTAGTATGATGTTAAATCACTTTTAGTATGATGCTAGGTTAAAAACAGGCTTTTTTCAAATTTTAATGGAGTAAGCATCGTATTATCTTTTTAATATTTTACTAAAGTTAAAATCACCAAATGCCTATTATATCTTTTTAGTATCATACTAAATCCAAGTGTCACTTTGGCAGCTACAATTGCAAAAATGGGTTGAACTGCCACTGTTTTAGGCGTGCTCAGCTGGAATTTCTTAAGAAAATAAGTTTAGTACTAGTTAGAAAATGTTCAAAACTAAAAATATTTTAGTAAGGAGTTTTAAAGTTAGAAAATTGTTAAGTAGTATCATGATAATACCTTAACATCAGGCTGTTTAAAATTTTCCGCCAAAGATTTTTAGTTCCTTTAGTTAATCCTCTTCTAGCTGTGTAAGGTTGAGATATATTCCCAAAGCCTGATGGAGAATGCCAAAATTAGCCTTCATTCCAAAAGCAGGAAAACCCTCCCACGTTAACCCTAAAGATCTACGACCAATCAGCCTATCATCCTTCCTTCTTAAAACCCTGGAAAGATTGATTGAAATCCACATCAGACATAACTTAAAACCACATTTCCACAGCTCAACATGCGTACTCTAAGGGAAAATCTGTAGAAATAGGCACTTCATTCACTGGTGCGTAGCATTGAATATTCCCTCAAATACAAAGAATACAACCTAGTGGCATTCCTAGATATCGAAGGAGCATTCAATAACGTCAGCTACGAGGCGATTACAACAGCAATGAACAAGCTAAAAATAGAGAAATCACTCATTGATCTAATTAGTCTCATGCTTAACAGCAGGACAATAATTTCCAATATGAGGAGCTTTACCACCACCAGATCGGTGAATCGAGGTACCCCCCAAGGTGGGGTCCTTTCGCCTCTTTTATGGAACATGGTGGTAAACGACTTCTTAACATCATTGGAAGCAGAGGGTTTCAAAGTGATTGCCTATGCTGACGACGTTGCAATATCTGTATCTGGGAAACACCCACAAGTTCTCTCGGAACTCCTAAAAAATGCCTTAAATAGGCTCACCAATTGGGCAAAGCATTGTGGCTTGGACATCAACCCACATAAAACGGAACTATTACTCTTTACGCGAAGGTACAAAATTCCTCAAATTAGCCCACAAACAATTAAAGGAATACCCCTAAGCTTCTCCGACCAAACCAAATATTTAGGCCTTACTTTATACAAAAAACTAAATTGGAAGGCAAATATTGATGAAAGAGTAAAGAAGGCTACTGTAGCACTCTTTACATGTAAAAAGGCAATAGGCTCAAAGTGGGGCTTTTCCCCAAAAATAACCCACTGGCTATATACCTCGGTAATCAGACCAATACTCACTTGTGGAGTTGTCGTATGGTGGACCGCACTGGACAAGATGGTAAATTTGAATAAACTCATTAAAGTCCAGCGGTCAGCAGGTATGTGCATCACGGGAGCACTTCGCTCAATACCAACAGCAGCTTTAGAAGTACTTCTTAACTTAACCTCTTGACATCTTCTCCAAAATGGTGGCAGCCAACTCATGCGTGAGGCTTAGAGCCACCTCTGAATGGATCAGTAACAACACTGGTCATACTACTATTTTAGACAATTTCAGATCTATCCCAGATCGCTTAGACTATACCACCCCAAAAATGGTATTCGATAATAACTTCCATATTTCTATCCCCTCAAGATCCTTTTGGGAAGAAGGAGGACCTAAAGAAGAAAACACGATACACTTCTATATAGACGGTTCAAAGACCGACAACGGCGTTGGAAGTGGTATCTATTCGAAACAACTGAATCTCCAGTCTATCATATAGACTTTCCAATTAATGTAGTGTGTTCCAAGCAGAAGTAATGGCGATAAAAGAGGCATTATCGTGGCTCAAAGAAAACGTTAAATCTTGTAAGGGTACGTATCTTCTCAGACAGCCAAGCCGCTCTCAAATCTCTCGCGTCTGTCTCCACAAACTCTATCACAGTCCACAACTGTCGATCATCTCTGAATGAGATGACAGAACAGTTTAACATTAACCTCATCTGGGTGCCGGGCCACAGGGACATTACGGGAAATTGCAAAGCTGATGAGCTCGCCACAAACGGAACACTTCTGCCCACTGTTAGACAAAGACACAACATAGGAACACCACTTGCTACATGCAAACACCTCTTCAAACAATATGCTCTAGAATCATCAAGTGCTAGATGGTCACAGGGTACCACCTGCCTTGCAACTAAACAAATATGGTCATGCATGGACCTGAAGCGGTCAAAAGGCTTGATTTCCCTGAGCAGACAAAGTATAAGCTCCACAATTCGAGTCATAACAGGACACTGCCTCATAGGTAGACATGCTAAGAGGCTGGGTGTCTACACTAATGATTCTGTAGAAGCTGCATGGACGAGGAAGAAGAGGAATCAATTCAACATCTTCTATGTACATGTCCGGCACTCTACAATAGAAGGAACACCTACCTAGGTAGCCCCTTCTTTGATAATACCAGTGAACTGGCAACGATCGACACAAAATTTCTCTCAAATTTCATTAAAAGTACAAAATGGTTTGCTTAATTTCATAACTCTCCCATTAATAACTTTCTTTAGTGGTACCACAATGGACCCTTAGGCCAGGCGCGCACATGCAACTAAACAGTTTGCTTTCGATTTTGTGCACAATGGGCTTATACGGGAGTGCGCGTACTCTCATATAATCCTATAGTACTCAAAATCAAAACCAAACTGTTTAGTTGCTTGTGCGCGCCTGGCCTTAGGGTCTAAGTGAGTCAACAACATCTAGACGGCCACTCTAACTTAACCCACGGTTGGAAAAGGGCTTACTATTGTACTGAATTTTGTACTATTTAATTTTCCCAGTACGCAAGTACCACTTTTCAACTTTCAGTACTATTTCAATTACTGGCAAAAGACCAATTCTGAAATTTTCATTAACTAAGTTTAACGCATCACTCAAGTGCTAGTTTGGCATAAGCCCGATGAAATTCATTCGAAATTTTCAAACAAATTTCAATTAGGATAATCGAAAAATTCAAAAATGTAGGTACCTCTCGAATGTAACTTGCCTCAGTTTTGCATACATAATAAAAAAATATTTTTTCGTATCTAAAAAATTAAAACTTTTTTAAACAAGTTGAGTCAGTTTGTATGAAAATCGAAAACAAATATTTAAAAACCAATGTTGTGCTATATACATACCTTTTGTGAAATCTAATATTTCATGTTTTTTAAATGAATGTTTTTATGAAATTAAATTTCAAAGTCAAAAAAAAAAAATAGTAAATGGTAAAAAAAAAAAAACGGAAAAATGGGTTTTAATTATGAAAATTTTTTTGCGTCATAAACCAAACAAAACAAACAACTAAAATAAAATTCATTGAAGGTATTGTTCTCCTCCAAGTTGTATAAATATATGAAATAAAAGATAAAAAGATTTATAAATTATATCACAACGTTTGTTTCTTAAAATTCAGACCTATCGAGGTATCTGTTCGGAAGAAATTCCGATACGAAAGTCAAATCCGATCGTAACTTAGATAGCCTCGATATCAATTCAATTTCAATTTTGTTTTATTGAACATAATATATACAATTTGGCTCATAACTAATATGATACTATGATAAATTTACATTTGTTGGCACATAAGGGGCCTAACGTTATACAATGTCTTAAGTTTAACAAATTATAGATATATAAATTACATGTCAAAAAAAAAAAAAAATTAATTAAAAGTCGGCTGACTTAATCGTCCTCAGGGTGTTCATTCCCGGTTGTCAATGTAATAGCCTCGATAGGGCTGATTATTTTTGACGCGTTTCGGAAATCAAAGTTCCATCTTTAGGTTCGATTTTATGGAACTTTGACTTCCGAAACGTTTCGAAAATAATATTAAAAAACAAAAACTATGACATAGTTTGAATAAATAAATATTTATATTTATAATTTATAAAAGTTTTTATCTTTTGTTTCATAAAATAAAAAGTTTATTTTTAATTTCTTAAACTAAAAAAGAGGCAAGACAGAACTTTTCTCCCTGCATTTTTTTTTCTTAAAATGATCCCAGGGATGATTCCTGTCCTAAAAACATGTGAACGTTTTATGAAATTTGAATTTTCACTTTCCAAATATGAAAAAAAATATGTAGGTATTTATATATGTATATTAAAAAAAAACTGTAAAAATTTTTAATATGCTTTAAAAAAAAATTCTCTCCGCGAAAAAATAAGTAAACCAAATATGTATACCTCAAACATGGGTCAAATATTCTATTATCTTTCCAAAAATATTCAACAACATACCTACTGTGATTCCAATTTATCTCAAATTATTTATTAAATGTTAGATTTTTCAGAATTTGTTGACATATACATTTAAAATGTACTAGCAACGAGCCTGGCGAACTTTGTATCGCCCTCAAATAAAGTTGTCAAAAATAGTAATTATAAATTAAACTTATTTTTTGATTTGGAATGTATCTGGCCCATGCATGCGCTGTTGCACCTTGTTTGCAGAATGCTAGACCAATTTTTACCAAAGAATCACTTCATATTTTCTTGAATTTTTAATAAAATATAAACTTGTTATCCGATAAGTACGAAAATGCATGCGATGCTGCATTGTTGATCTCTAAATCGAGATGGTTGCAAGGGGTCGATGGTTGAATACTCAAACCACATCTTCGTCTAACGATGAATTCACGATTGAAAAAATTTCGGTACTATTTGTTCATTTTCAGTACTTTTTTTTTCTGCTTTCAGTACTATTGGCAAAAGTCGATTTCCATCACTGACTTAACCTAATCCTCTTCTGTCGCTCTGCTCTGCGTTATAGGTATAGTGTAATTTTTTGTGCGGGCATAATACATAGGCCGCAGTGATTTATTAATTTATTAAATATCAAAATTATATTAGACATATTATGTATGTTAAAAAACGCTTTTGATAATGATAAAAAAAAAAACTTTTACCAAAATGACACGCACGCACACGATACACATGATAAAACGTTTATGAAACTAACAAAATCTAGTTTAAACCAAAATGTAAATCTTTTTAAACAAAATTGAAGCTTTTTGTATTTATTGAATTATATTTATATGTAGCTCTTATCTGACCAGAATTATGGATGTATTTTTTAATTTTGTGTCCAATTTGTATTCGCAATGTTATTTTTCTTAAATAGGTATATTCTATAGAAATCGATCAATTTTATCCAAATTTGAACGCCAAAATATTATCATTTAGAATAATAATTTTGTTATTGTTTCTACAAAACTTTAAGTGCAGTTTGTTGATATGGGTTTTGTTGATATGACTAAATGGTTAGAGCCATACGATGAAGCGATAATGAAGTGTGTGTGTGCAAAATATTGGTGCTTTGTGAAATTTATGTTTTTTTTTCTTGTGAATTAAAAACTGACAGAACGTAATAGCCCTTAAAATTAAATAGAAGATTCGTCTGAAAAAATGTAGGTACTTTTTTATTTTTTTTTTTTAAGAAAGTTGAAGGTCGATGATAAATGAATGGTTTAACTTTTTTGGTAGATACGTGTTTTTTTTATCATATAGTAGAACAGACATGCATTTAGATGAATTGTGTGGCAGAAGACTGAGTAGATAGACGATTTAGGGGAGTTTTATGTTATATTGTCAAAAGAATGGCTAAAAACCAGAAATCGAAAGTAAAAGTCAACCTTTTTAAAGGTCTTCAAAAAAAAACGTTAATCTGCTCAGATCTTTAAAAATGGTCACTTAAAAACCAATTTGACTTAGAATTTTTTTTTTTTTTGCTTTAACTCAGTGAGAAACTTTTATTTTGATTTTTTTTAGGTTTTGGTCAACCACTGACCACTTATCGCTGAGAGAAAAAAATAAATCTCTTTTAAAGATTTATCTTCTTTTCGGCCCGTTAGAAATCGCTGCCATTGAAATTTCAAATAACTATGTTTATTTAGTCATTGTTAAGCACTCTCTAAGCAAAGTTCGGTAAAAGTGTAAAGTGATAGTGCGTGGCATTAGTGAAAATGACGATGGGTTGAAGGCCAAACTGTAATGTAAGGAATTATTTTCAATATTAGGGTGATTCACCTAAGGTGTGAACAAAAACTAAAGCGTGTAGGTTGAGTTAAGACAAGAAAAAAATCGTATGGGAGGGGAGGGGGGTGTATTCGTTGCTCCGTTTAAGGCGGTCGTGATCAGTCGCCAGGCAGGCGCCAATTTACGTCTGGATCTGGACAGTTTACCACCGCCGCTTTACTTCGAGAGCAGGTGAGGTAGTGTATAATTTTGAAACAGCAAGAATGTATTTATTTATTATTTATCTATTTATTTATTTTATTTTGAAAGTTTTGGAAAAAATTTTTTTTTGATTTTTTTAGAACTGGCACTTTCTAGATCACGAATATGCTAGGTCGATTAGTTTAGCCGCAAGTCAAGTTTAAAGGTGTAAACTTTGATGACTCTAGCACGTCTAGTTTAGCCTTAAATCGCGTTTAAAGATAGTCGATTTTATATATAATGCGATGCATCAATTGAAAGGGTTTTCTTTTTGAACGAGACTTTTTTGAGCATTTTCCAGAATTTTTTTAAAATGCCTTTTAAGCGTTTTGGTATTTTTTCTGCGGCCCTGTCCATTTCTTTGGATCGGTCAAAAATATTTTCAAAAAAATCAATATTTTTCCTCCAGAACTTCATAAAAACGCTTAAAATGTTATTTAATGCCAAAACGTTCAAAAAACGTTTTCCAAAAAATTTGAATATTTAAAAAATAATTCAATAAAATTAAATACTTTGTCAAAAAATATTAATTTAGAAATAGATTTCGTTACGCTCTCATTTGTATGTACATAGGGTAAAGTCGGGGGATATGGCACCCATTTTTGTTTTTCTTTATTACTTGAAAAATAAAAAAGATTTTAATTTTAAACAAAAATAATTTTATATTCTTTAACCAATTCTTTAACAAAAAGTAGGAACATGTTATATAAAATATATATAAAATAACCTATGAATTTAACTTATTAAATAAAATTCATAGGGTATTTTATATATATTTTTGCAAAAACAAAAAACATTGAAATAAAAGAGATACAAAAAAATGGCGAGTGATATGGCACCAGCTGCAGGGTTATATGGCACTCTCGTTTTTTATAGTTCTTCTGGCTATATTTGTTTTATGTAGGTATTGTTGAATGAGATGTGCATAAATCGTGACACCAAAAGTGGCTATTATGCTCATAAATCACACCGGTGCCATCAAGGGCGGATCCAGACTTTGAGTCAGGGGGGTGTCATACTTCAAAATACAATCGCGCTAAAAATTTAATAATTCACCTACCGCCTTTTACAATTTAGCTTGCCTCTTTATTTTATAACTTTACAACCGATTATCGTACTGAAATAATTCAGACGTTTTGCTCTTTGAAAATATTCATTACTTCTTATCTAATTAGCGCAATCCTTCCAAAGTTATTGAAGGTTAAAGTGGATCGTTTATACCACAGTTTTTTGGATTCCCTGTGGAAAATTTCAGCTATAATATACAGTTTAAATATTGAATTTTGTTGTATATGTTCACATAAATTAATTTTTTAAGAAAAAAATTATTTGACGCAAGGAAAAATAAAAAAAAAATAAACAATTAAATTAGCAGATTTGTATCGTTATTTTCGGTTCTTATAGCAATCAATTTGAATGATTTTTTTCATAAAAATTGACTTGATAAGTATTTGTGTTGTGCTGAAGCTGATATTTTCAACAGGGAATCCCAAAAACTGTGGCTGAAATTTTGCCAGGCTTATTATTTCACTAAACTCTAACTAAAAAGCTAGTGGCATTGAAAATCGAAGAAAATTTTATTTGTTTGAATCAGTCTAATATACACTCGTGTATTTGAAAGCACGGTAAATGTAATTTGTACTGTCAGCTATTGTTCTTCTATAAAGTCCTGTGGTTTTGCTAGACTTTTCCTACTGAATAGAAAAATTTCGTCTACAACTTACTAAACAAAAATTAATTTTCTCCATTTGACTTGGCATGTTGCATCGAATCGTGAAGACGTGAAACTCTAGTGCCAAAAATTGGATTACAATATTTGCATATGATATGTTGTTTTTTTTATAAGAAAATTATCAGTTGTGCAATCAAGTGAAGGCTGTTTGATCAAAATATATTCGACACACGAAAAATTTCAACAATTAGCAGTTTCTTTTGCTGTTTTTTTGGCCTAGAAAAAAAACCGTTAATTAATTTTTTTTTACAAACCTTATCAATAACTTACTATGGTATTGTGTGTAGACTAAAATTATGCCGGAGTTGATATCATTGGTTATTCTCGAGATATTCGAGCAAGAAACCATTTTTTAACAATTTTTAGCAGTTTTTTTGCAGTTATTTTGGCATAGAAAAAAACCGTTTATTAATTTTTTTTACAAACTCTAATTGGTAGATTAGGTGTACTAAATAAAATTAACTTGAAATTAATATCTTTGTGTGTTTTCAAGATATTCGACAATTTTAAATGTTTTTTTAATTACAAAAAAAACTGTGGGTTGATTTTTTTTAAGTATTACCAATTTTTCACTACGTCATTATGCATAGAATGAAACCAGGCCGAAGTCGAAATCTAGAGATATTCGAGAAACAAGCCAATTTACAACTTTTTTTTAAATTACTGTGATAAAAAATTTTTCTGAAAGGCCTTTCTGAATGTTATGACCTTATTATCTGTAATATAAAATTTATTTGAAGTCGATATCTCTTTGCGTTCTCGAGATATCGTGAACGAAAAAAAAGCTTCGTCCAAGACCTTGAAACGTCGAGAAATGTCAAAATTTTCAATTTCACAAATCGAACGGATTACAAAAATTTCCAATGGGAAGTTAATAATAGCAATATACAGCAGCAGATCTATAACAATGTTCTAGATGTGTGTAGTGTTTTTGATATGGCTCAGGGGAGGGTCAAGTTCTGGATATGTTATTTTTGCATGTAAAGTCTCTTTTTCTATAAAAGTAATCAGTACTAATAAGTGAATGGATATGGCCCAGGGAGGGGGGGTCATGACCCCCACGTCCCCCCCCCTGGATCCGCCCTTGGGTGCCATATATCCCGAGATTGCGAGGTGCCATACCCCCTTTTGATATTACTTCTGCTTTTCCAAATAACACGAATAAACACGTTTGCTTAGTTATTTCAATAAACAGATAAAAGTATTCACGGTTAACTGTTTTTTTTTTGTTCATATGAACACCTGGCGTCCAATACTTTCGTAGCTACAGTGCCACACAAAAAAACTTTTTGCTTCAAATATACTAAATTTTTTTTTCATTCGGTTTTAAATAAATATTTTTAAGGGCTACCGCGATTCTGAAAGGATACAATAAGAGCTTACCTAATTCTGAATGATATTTTGTTCTGTTTGTTTCGAAAAGAAGTCATTAAGTGAGAGATATTGAAAGGGTGCCATATCACCCGACTTTACCCTACATTACAAAATTCACTGTCCGCTAATATACCCATGTGTATCATCTTTATTTTCATTTTTTTGTGAATTTAATAAATTCATTTTGCTTTTTTATTTGAAAAATAAAGAAAATAATATAATGTACCATATTAACCATTTTTGATTTATTTTCAATTTTTTTTTTTTTTTTTTTATTTAGCGCGCACTAAAGGAGTTGTGACTACCCTTAAGATGATATACACAGCACGAGCGATTAGGTAGGTTGGAGGGGATTTAAAAGGAGATACCGATGCACATTGGTTTTGAATGTCTGAAGATCACAATGGGAGGGGAAAATTGAGCTGGGTAAAGCATTCCACATTCGTGTAGTGCGACTTAGGAAAGAATCTCTGTACTTAACAGTACGTCCGAAGTTGGGCTCAAGGGTAAACTGATGAGCATTCCTAGAAGCGCGAGTATTACGGTTGAATAGTTTAAGGGGAGGAATGCAGCTGGCTATTTCACTAGAACACTGTTTATAGAAATAGCGGTAAAATAATGACAGACATGAAACATTTCGACGGTGCTCAAGAGATGCAAATGTTTCCATTATAGTTCTTTCACCTATCATTTTTAGAGCTCTCTTTTGTATTCTATCCAATAGACTCAAGTGAGTTTTTGGGGCACCTGCCCAAATATGGGAGTTGTACTCAAGTTTCGGACGAATAAAGGCTTTGTAAATAACAGCCAGATCAGAGGGAGAGAAAAATTTCTTGCATCGACGGAGAAAACCTAAACACTTAGCAGCGTTTTTGGCGATGTCAAATATGTGGTCGTTCCACAAAAGGTGGTCTGTGACACACATACCGAGTACTGAAAGCTGTTCAGTTTCCTCTATGCAAGTGCCGCTCATGGATAGCAGCATTGGGGGTGGGTTCCGCTTTAACGACAGAAGACAGCATTGAGTTTTAGAAGCATTAAATTCTACACGGTTTTTAATTCCCCATTGGACAATGCTTTCAAGATCAGAATTTAATGAGCTTATCATACGCTGCCGTTGAAGTTCCACATCTGAAGGACATGGATGTGAATCTTGAAACGAATATGAAAAGCTGAGGGTACTGTCGTCAGCAAAACAATTTAATGGATTAGAAGTTTCAGATAAAAGATCGTTTATGAATATTAGGAAGAGGGTCGGAGACAAAACGGAGCCCTGGGGCACACCAGCATTTATTTTGTAGATATCAGACTTGAACCCGTCCAATACAACTTGTATTGATCGGTTCGAAAGGTAATTTCTAATCCAACGAAGAAGAGATTCATCGATACCAAATGCACGCATTTTCGATAAGAGAGCTTGATGCCAAACTCTATCAAATGCTTTTGAAATATCAAGTGCAATAATCTTACTTTCGCCAAAACGATGTAAAGATTTGTTCCACTGTTCGGTGAGATATACCATCAGATCACCAGTGGACCTATTGCTACGAAAGCCATACTGCCGGTCATTTAGAAGCTTTCGTTCTTCAAGATATTTCTTAAGCTGATGATTAATCAGCGTTTCCATGACCTTGGAAAGAAGGGACGTCAGTGCAATTGGTCGATAGTTAGAGGGGGAAGAAGACACGCCTTTTTTAGGGACAGGCTGGACAAATGCTGTTTTCCATCCACTCGGAAAGAGACCAGTAGAGTAGGACTGATGGAAAAGCTTACGCAGTGGTTTTGCCAGCGTTGAAGAACACCTCTTCAGAACAATGGGAGGGATACTATCCGGGCCAGCGGATTTGTGAATGTCGAGATCTTTCAGAACTCTAGCAACTGCACGAGTGCGAAAGAAGATTCGTCCCATAAAATCGTTTATGCTCTCAAGTACAGGTGGAGTCATATCTTCTTCTGGCAGCGTCGAGTTAACAGCAAACTGTGCTGCAAGCAAATTGGCTTTATCGAGTGAGCTGACAAAAGGAGTATCGTTGAAGACGAGCGTTGGAACCGAAGACGAGGTGGTATTTCGTATGTTTTTTACAAATGACCAAAAATTTTTACTACCTTTGGGACATTGTAGTATTTTTTGCCGTAATTTTTGATCATGTAAAAATTTGGTTCGTCGAATATGAACGTTACAGGTCTTTCTAGCTTGTTGAAACTTTTTCCGGTTTTCCTCAGTAGGGTTGGCTTTATAACAACGGAAGCTTACTTCTCTGACCCTAATAACCTCCTTACAGCTCGAATCAAACCATGAGTTTTCTTTGGGTTTGATAGATTTTACCCTATTCGGGATAAAATTTCTCATTCCACATAGAATCAAGTTTGTAACCATATCTGCGCTGGAATCTACGTCACTATCGAGGAAGCATAGTGACCAGTTAAAATTCCTGAAGAAATCATTGAGACCGTCCCAGTTGGCTTTCTCGTACTGCCAAACGGTTCTCTTAGGAGTTTTTTCTTTAACTGGGTTTTGTTGACACGAGAAATTGGCAGATATGATACAATGGTCTGATGTGCCTAGAGGCGATAATACACTTATAGTGTATTTATCAGGGTCAGAAGTAAGGAACAAGTCTAGAGTGTTGGCGGATTGACCTGTAACGTCAGGAATCCGAGTAGGCTCGTCAACAAGCTGAGTCAGGTTGTTTAACTCAGCAAAAATCTCGGCATACCTTCCTTCGGGTGTTGTCTGACCCGAATAGCGTAGCCACGAAGAATTATGTACATTGAAATCGCCCGTAACAACGATTTCACTGTGCGGAAAGTGGGAAATAATTCTCTGGATGGAGTCGGATAGTGCATCTAATTCGTTAGAAGTGGAATTACTATCCAAACTAAGACTACGATAAATAAAACAAGTATGGATGATGTGCTTATGGACGGTGAATTTAAACCACATGAAATTAAAGTTGGTATTCAAACATGAACCATATTGTGGCTGGAGCTGATAAGCAATATCATTTCGAACATACACGGCGAGACCATGATGTGGGAAGAATAGAGGCACTAAGCTATAACCATGTAGGCTGAATTCCGAGTGATCAGTATTTTCCCCTACCTGGGTTTCGCTTAGTGCCAAAACAGCTGGCCTGTTTTTCGCAGTATGGACATATGCAGCACAGAAATTCTGCCTAAGTCCCCGAATGTTGCTGTAGTCAACCCTAAATTCACCTACCATTACGAAAAAACAGACATAAAAAACCAAATCAGACAATTAACTAAGCTGATATCAACTTTGGGCCCCAAAATGACTTCACAGTACAAATAATACTAGTGTTATGCCTTAGTAGTAAATGTACTGATCCACCCCTGGATACCCAAAATCAATAACAACTATTTATCTGATATGCTTTGGCTTAATCGATTGCAAGCATTGCATGAGGTGATACATACACAGCTTATAATGAAAAAGCCAAAGCACTGTGGGTGATGAGGGAAGGAGAGATTAGGAATATTACCGCTGTGCTATGGATGTTTATGGTGGGCTTTTTGTTGTTATGTTTTGCACGCACTGGCACTGGCACTTGCACTTGTTGTTGATTAGTATTATGGGCTATTCTTTTTTTGTTTTCTTTCGCGGCGCGAGCTTTAGTTTTGATTTTTTTTATTGGGTGTTATTTGATTTTTTTTTTCTTTTTCACGAAGGAGTGGAGGGATTTATTTATTTTAAAAAATGAGCACTTTAATTTAATAAAAATTTGTGGTGGCAGAAGGAAATAAATTATATAGTTTTATTGGGGGTACAAGGCACCGAGGTATTTAACCTCTCTCCCACACGTGTGGCTGCGGTGAGATGCAGATCGGCATTTCAATTATTTTCTATGAAAATGGTTAAAGGTTGATCGTCAAAAAAAGTCAGCAGATAAGAGTTATTTTTCAAATTAAAGGATAAATCTCACCCAAAGACCTAAAAAAATATTTATTAAGAATAAATCTCAAACCAAGACCAAAAAAGAACTGGCGAATTAAATATCTCTCAGACATACACCTATTGATAATAAATGGTTGACGGGTATTTTCGATCTCTACTGAAAACTGCTCAGTTCTATTAAGTTATTATTTTTATAAAATACTTAAATACAATTTAATAATACTTCCTCACATATGTGGCAGTCCCTCAAAGTGTCGCAACTCAAAATGGCCATGACTTCGTGCCTTATATATTCCAATACCAACACAAACTGTAAAAATTGACCATGAAAGACCAAAAACAATTAAAACGACAAATTATGCTGAATTAACAAGAATAAGTTTTGCTTAGTAACTAAGCATAATAATAATTCCTCTTTAAATCTAGGCTCAAAATCACTTTTGTATTAGTTAACTTGTGTCGACAAAGTAGTATAATGTTAAAAGCAGTTATTATGGTCTCTTGGATCATAAAAGTTAATTAAAATTAGTTTATACTTGCAATAAAAAAATGCTTCAAACTATAATTTGAATCACATACATAGGTAGGTATACTCTATTATAAGCTAATACGCTTAGTTAATCTGTTTTTTTTAGGTTATAACTGATAATATTATTATGCCGTGATTTCGGGACACCCTGTATTTATATTTTTATCAATTTCCCTCACTGAATCAAATCATAGGTGGCACAGTCCAACAAACTGCGTCTAGAAATATTTGGCGTTGGCCCATACCTATAATAAAACTCGGACAACCGACTTGATAGGCAGACGCAGGCGAGACATAGCCATGGTAGTTGAAACTTTTTCCGGACTCTGGCCAATTGGAGAACATGCGGTGAGGCTGGTATTCCTCATACCTACTGTCTTAGCTGTGGACACCCGCAGGAAAAGGAATTAGTCATTCATTTCCGCTGCATATGCCCCACTGTGGCAAAAACAAGATCACAATTATTTGGAACTGAAGATCGGAGACCTGGGACCTATTGCACCAACAACTTATCACTCAACACTAAGCTAATTATAATAAATCGTGGTACAATTTCGTTGTGGCGGGATGAGACAATTTCCGCGGAAATAATTTGTACTTACTTACTTTACTTTAGATGGCGCTCACAGCCCAGGATGGACTACGGCCTTAACCAACAAGCCCCTCCAGCCAGTGTTGCCGCTGGAAAAATTTAAAAGGTGTCCCAAAAAGGGTCCCAAGACAAAAAAAAACGGTCCCATATAGAACAAATCCACAAAGATAGAATAGAAAATACTTAAAACATTATAATCATTATTCAAAATGTAAAATAAAATAATTACATTCTGACAACAATAAAACAAATTTGAAAAACTAAAAATACAATTGACTTTACAAACATAACAGTAAAAAAAAAAATCGGATTTGTGAAAAAAATAAATAAACAAATAAAGATGAATAGTCTGTCTTATAGGTACATTGTAGGCAATAAGTTCATTATTTATATATTTTTTTGGAAACCAATTTTCATTTTTTTTTGGATTGAATAAAGTTATGTTAGAGCTGACATCATCGAAACCCAAATCGTGATATTAAGCCTAATGATCATTTTATTATTTTGTTCCAGAATAGTAATAACAGAGATAGTGTTTGTGTTGTTCCTTTCTTCTGCTAAAATGGTAAAGATGGGTGTATTTTTCGAAGAAAAACGACAGTTCTCAGTATAAGACATTTTGTGCAATTGAATCATTTTTATAAAAAATATCAATTTTTATACATTTTCGAATGAAAATCTAATTAAATTATGAAAAAAGTGGCCAATCGGGCAATTTTCTAAAAAGTGGTGGCCACGGGTCCCGGACGCAAAATAGTGGCCATTTGGCCACTTTAGTGGCCTAACGGCAACGATGCCTCCAGCCAGCTCGGTCCCTAGATAGCTGCCTCCAGTTACGCACTCCAAGTTGGTTGAGGTCGTTCTCCACTTGTGTTCGCCACCTAAGGTGGGGTCTTCCTCTGCTGCGCAGACCGTCAGGGGTAGATTAAAAGACTGTCGGTGTCCATATGCTCCACGTGTCCCAGCCATCTCAGCCGCTGTATTTTTAGCTTTTCGACCAGGTCCACGTCGCTGTAAAGCCCGTAAAAAATAAATAAATTTGATGGCACAACAGCTCATGAAGAACTAGGGCCTAGTGACTTACAACTCTCAACCATTCCTGTGTGCGTGTCTGCAGGAATGGAGGGGACCTACAGTTTATTGCCGAATCCGAACGGCTAACGAGCGGCACTTTTCTGTGACAGGAGATACTCTTGGAGGATTTGTCAATTCCTCGCAAGAAGCAGTAGCCGTTTTTCTTTTAAATAAATAGATGGCGAGGCTTGGGATCGAACCTTAGACCTCTGGCATGACAGTCCATCGCACTAACCATCACGCCACGGCTACTACAAAGCCCGTAAAACTCGTTGTTAAATCTTCTCCTCCATACTCCATCGATACAGAGTGGACCGAAAATCACCCGAAGAATCTTCCTTTCAAAGCACCCAAGTAGATTCTCATCCGTTTTTGTCAGGGTCCATGCTTCTGCCCCATACAGCAGGACCGGGATGATAAGGGTCTTATATAAGGTCTCCTTGGTTCTCTGAGAGAGGTCTTTATTACTCCAATGCCTTCTTATCCCGAAGAAACAGCGATTGGCAAGAGTAATTCTTCGCTTGATCTCTGCACTGATGTCATTTTGTGATGTTATAGTAAAGCCCAGGTAGACAAAGTCTTTGACGACTTCGAAGTTGTACATATCCATCGTGACGTTCTGCCCGAGTCGACGATGTTGAGATTCCTTTCTCGATGATAGCATATACTTTGTCTTGTCCTCATTAACAGCCATACCCATTTTCGCCGCCTCCGATTCAATACTTGCAAACGCACCGGTAACAGCTCGCTTCGTTCTTCCAATGATGTCAATATCATCTGCATAAGCAAGTAGTTGAACAGACTTTTGAAAAATTGTACCTCTGTTGTTGACTTGCGAGTTGCGTACAATTGCTTCAAGAACGATGTTAAACAGGTTGCATGATAACGCGTCGCCTTGCCTCAAACCTTTCTCGACATCAAAGGGTTCGGTGGTGTTCTTGCCGACTTTGACGGAGCAGCGAGATTTTTCCATCGTCATCCTGCACAAGCGGACGAGTTTGGCAGGGATGCCTAGATGCGCTATGGCTTGTATAGCTCGTCTCTGTCTACGCTATCATATGCGACTTTAAAATCAATAAAGAGGTGGTTTGTAGCAATTTGAAACTCCTGGGTTTTTTCCAAAATCTGTCGAAGTGTGAACATTTGATCGACGATTGATTTGCTGGGCCTAAAACCACACTGATAGGGGCCGATCAGATCGTTGACAAACGGTTTTAAGCGATCACACAGAGACTTATACCTCTGTAGTTGGAACAGGTCAGAGCATCTCGTTTCTTGTGGATAGGGCACACTATACCGAGGTTCCATTCATCGGGCATACTTTCTTCCGCATACTTTCTTCCCACCAAATTTTGGAGATAAGCTAGTGTATACTCCCTACCAAGTCATCTCCCCCTGCTTTGAATAGCTCGGCTGGCAGGCCATCCGCACCAGCAGCCTTGTACGTTTTAAGCTTGGCTATCGCTAACCGCACTTCATTTGGGTCGGGTGGACGGAAATTTTGACCATCATCGCCCAGGTTGAATGGAGTGTTCTGTCTTACAGCGGAATTTTGGCCATCTTCGCCGTTTAGCAGTCTAGAAAAGTGTTGTTTCCAGATCCTCAGCACCGACTGTGTGTCTACCACCATATTCCCACTCTCATCTCGGCAGGCTTCCGTTCTGGCCTTGTAACCCTGGGTAGTTTGCCTCACCCTTCGGTAGAACTTCCAAACATCCCCCCTGCCGCTACAGTCCTCAATAGACTCGACCGCCCGCTTCGCATGCTCTCTCTTTTTCTTCCTGAGAAGTCGGCGTTCCTCCCTTCGTTTTTGCCAGTAGAGCTCCCGAGCTGCTCTCTCAGCAGCTCTGGTTCTAGTCTGCAGCATTGCTTGGTAGGCCTCGTTCTTTGGGCAATAATTTGTATTGACCATAAATCGGACACAAGCTATAAATTCTTCTCACGATTTATTAAAAGTTGCTTAGTGATTAGTGATAAGTTTTTCATTTTAGGTCATGCGAATTATGGTAACATAACGGCGCACTTCAGCACTAATATTGGATCTCCGATCTAGTTTTTGCTTGGGGCCACCATTTTTATCTACCTCTACCTATATATCACCAAATCCAAAATACCCCATTGTTTTGTTTTTTAGTATTTAATACATTATATTTTATTTAGGGACTACATTAGTTAAAAATATTTATATAAAACATCGTTCAGATTAGTTCACCGACATTTCCCAAAAAGGCACCCAACAATAATTGTCAAAATAAATAACCAAAATATAATTTATAGAAAACTTCAACATTATAATAACAATGTTCCGAAAAATTCTGCATAAATTATTTTATTTTTACAAAACAAAAATCACGTGATATTTAAGACTTTTCAATAAAATTAGCATACAATTTGTATTAATTTCCGCTCGGTAGTATTATTTCAAATTAAATTTATTTAATTATGTAGTTTTGTAAGGGATAAATTGATTATGTTTTTGTCAGCAATTTTCCAAACAACATTTTAAATATAAGAACTATATACACAAACAAGCTGATTCAATTAAACTCATTATGCTAAATTAATTTATCTTTTTATATGGTCTTGTAGTAAGGTATTGTAGTATTAAATTAGAAAAAAATAAAAAGGAAGGGAATTTTTGTTTTTCACGCTATGGATGGATGGAAGAGGAAGAAGAAAAAGATATTAAAATTGCTAATTTTTGCTAATATTATTTACATAATGTATGCACGGAAAATTTTTAAGTCGTCATGGAAGATTTTGTATAAATAATCATGTTTTTATTTTTCAGAGGAAATTACGATTTAAAGATTCAAATAAAAACAAAATAAAAAAAACTTAAATTACTTTCAGAAAAGCCTTATAAACGAAACTATAGTGTGACACACATTCTGCCATATTAAATAGGTCTAGGTAATCTTGTTTTAGGCATTGTTTCGGAACTTGTCTTCCCTACCTTGACTTTTAAAGTTTTTTTTTTTCATGGCAAACATATATTGTTTTATTTTTAATTGGGTAAGTGGGTTTAATGTCATAATTTCAAAAATCTGTCTACATAACTATACTTGTTGATGGTTTTAATATAATAAACTATATTAATAAAACATGGATTTTCAACATGAAATTATTATGTTTACGTTGGAAATTTTAACCACTTTGAGTAAAAAATAAATGAATTTTTTGTTTCATTTTATTTTTTTTAATAAAAATTATTTTCAATTTTTTTCAACGCAATAAAATTTAGAAACACAAGATTTAAAAACTATAGCATAACCTATAAACCCGTGTAATATAGCTTTACATGAATAAATTAGAAAAATAAGGTAATGTTCTCAAAAAAAAATATCAAAACCCTATAAAGATAGATAGATCGATAAATTCTTTATTTTTTGATAAAATTTAGTACAGTTTTAGTTCAGAATACGGACATGACAATTCTGCCGTCTGTCGGATATGACATTTCAAAAAAAATTAATTATGTTTAGAAAAAAAAGAATAATATAATTAACAAAGCAAAGTAATATCTACAATTATAAATGATTTGCAACATAGAAGAAAATTTTATATTTTTAATGGGAGAACAGAGCTAATTGTTTACAATTTCAATGATTTGAAACATAAATAAAATGCACGACTGGATCGCACAAACTTGCTCTTGTAGTAAAAGATTCTTCGAATTTTAAAGATTTAGTGTATTATAAGTAAATAATTTTTTAATGGGAGCCTGAAGTTTAAACTAGTATTATACATGTAACTAAGAGCTTAAACTGAAAAATTATTAAAAATCAACACAATTCGAAATAAATTTATTAAAAAAATCTTCTTAAATTTTTTGAGAGCTAAAAAAAAGTAACCGTCTGATTTCTTTAACTAATCTTCGTTTTGGAGAAAAAAAAAATTAAAATCGTAGGAGCGTTTTTTTTTAAATTCATTTTTTATATAACAAGTACAAAAATGGTCGCTATAGATTTTTCAATTTTATGTCTTCTCACTGAACCTGCTCTGGCCACTGATCAGTAATAAGAATGAAACGTCTGGCGTAAATAGAGCACAGCTATCATAACATATAATAATAAAAAAAAAACTATTTTACGTTAAAAATTGCATTCAACATTGTTAAACAAATCTTGCAGCATCATTTTATTGAATCAATAAATGTTGTATGTAAATATTTTTATGTGTGCAATTTGCTATAGCTGAAAATTGCTTTTAATGATAGAAAAGTGTGAAAAATATCATTTTGACACGAAGTGCATACTTATTAAAAATAATTATCCTGTGAGAGTGTGCAGAGCGTTTACCTAATGGCTGATCGTGTGATTTTATTTTGTATTGGAAAGTTTTTCTCTTATAATTATTATTATATGAGTGACATTTCATGGTTACAAAATATTAATAATAAATACAGAGAAAATATTTAACAGAAAATCAAAGTACATTACTTATACAATAAAAAATAATAAATTGGTTGGCGCGACAGCTCATTGAGAACTAAGTAGGTCCTATAGTGACTAACAACTCTTGACGATTTCTGTGTGCGTGTTTTATTTGTTGAAAGGAATAGAAAAACTTAGAATGTCGAATAATTGGATAAGCAACAAGAATTATAATTGAAGATTGACTTTTCAAAAGACGGAATAAAAGAAAAAAAAATATTCAGTCAAAAAAATGCGAAATGTTGAATTTTCATACGATTCTAGGTATAAGCATATTCATTTAGAGTGTTAAAAAAAAGTCAATATGATAACATCCCCAATTCTGGCTAAAACTGGTCTAAAGATTTATGTTTTCACCATAAAATACAGCATGAGACAAAAATTTATTTTTTTTTGTTGAAGGGTGTTATTTTCTTTTTTTCATCGTTTTACGATTTTCTTTGCCGATCAATATTTGTCTTTTGATGAAAAAAGAGACCTTTGACTTTTGTCACCAATATGTCAGCACCTGATGATAGCTCACAAAATTATAGGCTAGTTTTGAAAATTTTGAATTGATTTCATATAAGAACGTTTGTGTATATGTTACCGTAAAAAGCTGAAATAATAAAAATTTTAGAATTTATCGGTATCCTATAGTCGGCCAAGCAGGGCGATGGCAGGGGGGCAGCATGCTCAGATCATTACTATTATACAAAGACGAAACAAATATTTTGTTTGTCCGCGTTTTTCTCAGAAAGTATTGAACCGATTTACTTGAAACAAATTTTATAATTTTCCTTATTCTTTGAAGCATGTAAATAGATATTTTTTATTTCTTAAATATATTTGCTGAATTAGATTATTAACTTTTAAGAAAATTTCGTACACATTTTTGTCGAAGTTGACCAAGATATTCAATTATGGTTTTAAACCTGCTTGATATTTTACAAAAGTGGGATTTTTTGTATAAAATCAATAGTTTTAGGCAAATTTTAAGTTCTTAATCATTTCTTAACTGTACTTCTAAGCTGAGAAATAAATTTATTTACTAATTATTAATTTATTAACTTTTTGTATTTTTGCATTTATGAATTCGATTCAATCTGCTGCTTTGTTCTATTTCATTATCGTTCCGTGTTTTGTGCATTTTCTTTTGTTTATTTGCCTTCTAAATCTCTGTCCACTCAATTGTTCGCCCATTCACTCATTTACATTTTTATTCCTCCTTTCATTCCACTTAATTGTTGACTTTTTGTAACGACGACGGCCAATGCGTAGTGTGTTTGTTTTTTCCTTCTTCTTAAAAGGCCTTCCACACTATCCCACTGAGCATTAACACATGTCAAAAAAGTGGGAAGTAAATCATGTATAATAGTGTGGAGCAGTGATTCCAGATGGGATTTTGGAGATCCCACCGAATTTGACAAAAAATCCCACCATTTTTGTACTGGAAGAAAATAAATACCACCATAACTTTCAACTAAATTCTTTTTATGAGTAATTCAGAAACCAGCATCTTAAGTAATGTTAATAAATTGTTTTTTTTTTCTTTTGGTAAATTTTCATTCCCCGATTCTTCCATTACCGAGGTGTTATTTCTTGAGGAAGAGATGAATGTTAAGTGCATTTTTTTATAATTCGCGAGCACTCAAAGGGTATGATTACACTTAAAAAATAAAAATAAAAATAAATTGATGGCACAACAGCTCATGAAGAACTAGGGCCTAGTGACTTACAACTCTCAACCATTCCTGTATGCGTGTCTGGAGGAATGAAGGGGACCTACAGTTTATTGCCGAATCCGAACGGCTAACGAGCGGCACTTTTCTGTGACAGGAGATACTCTTGGAGGATTTGTCAATTCCTCGCAAGAAGCAGTAGCCGTTTTTCTTTTAAATAAATAGATGGCGAGGCTGGGGATCGAACCTTAGACCTCTGGCATGACAGTCCATCGCACTAACCATCACGCCACGGCTACTACCATTTCATTACACTTAACATGTTTAAACACAGTGCGAGCGTTAGGAAAATAGATTATAGGTTTTAAATGAGATACCGAAGCACATTGGTTTTAAATTTCTGATATCACAATGCGGGAGAAAAATATTGTAAGCTTTGCCATGCTCTTTTTTTTCCGCATTTGTGTAGTATGATTCACTTGACAGTGAACCGAAATTCGGCTCTTTGATGGTATGAGTTCATCTATGTATGTATATAACAATGCAAAATTGCAAAGGATACAGCAATGAAAAATAAAGAGCACAGCGACAAAAAGGCCAAATAAATAAAGTTGGAGGAAAATTGGTTGGTGGATAGGTAAATAGGTAAATTTTGTAAGTAAGAAAATGTTTCGAATAATATCCCTCCAGGCTGGTGTGGAGACAAAATATGAAATTTCATCCCACATAACTTGACAGCCCATCTCACACAATTTTCCACTTGGGGTTTGAGATTATGGTGATTTGTTTGGACGCAAGTGTGAAAGCAAAATATGAAAATATTTTCTTCACACAAATTTGGCAGTCGTAAGTGATTCTATAACACTTTTTTTTTGACATGCATTAATACTCGATGGGATAGTGTGGAATGGCTATAAGCGAACTAATATGTTACATACGTCTACATATTTTAAGTATGGGCACCACTGTCGTGCGCAATGTGTTCATTTTTTGCTTCTTCTGCAGTGAACCGAAGTGTTACATAAATGTACATTGTACATATGCATTTTGAGAGGAAAATGGGCAGGGAATTCAGTAGAAAGCAGCATGAAAAAAAGGTTTACTGAAAGCAGCTGAAGATTATGAAAATGGTTAAACATTACTGATTTCAACTGAGTGGAGTAAGGAATAAAATACAGTTCAAGCTCCCTTAGCCGGACAGTGACGGTCGCAACAATGTTGTCCGTCTAAGGGAGTCTCCGTCCAAGGAAAAAAATAAAAAAAATAAATAAAAAAATAGTTGCGGTTAGTGTCATGGAGCATTTGATATACTTTTACCTACTCATATTAATAAGTATATTTAAAGCTTGCGAAGCAACGCGAGCACGGGTCGGCTAGTACCTCATATAGCGGTAAATTCAAGAATTTCATTATTACGGCTTTTAACAGTACCTAACATAATATAAATTACTAATTATTATCCTCAAAATGGAACAGAAAGCAACAAATTATTTTCGAATTTTTTTCCCAGTTTTACATTGGTTACAATTCTGACTAGATTTGAAAAGAAAAAAAGAGGCTGGGTTTGATCCACACTGATAACTTTTACAAAGATGCAGTTCTCCAAATAACATTAAAAAGTACTGAAAATATATATTTTCCTAGTAAGGTACTCGATTCCATCATGGATTTTTAAGTCAAAAAGTTGTATCGTCAAAAATTATCTATCAAATTTTAGAGAATAAAATTAATTCGAGGTGTAATCTATAATATGTATACCAAAAAGTCAAAAGAAATGTGTTTAACTATACTACACTTTGCAATTATGTATATTTAGTATCTTTTGTTCTTTTTTAGTCCTATTTAACTATTGATTCTGCTGTATCAACATTTTAACACAATTCCCGATTCTATGTCGGATTTTGAAAGCACATATTCGGTTTGAATATTGTTTTGTGTGTATATTTCATTTTCCACTTCTTTTTGGATTTGAGGCGGCCGCGGTTCTCGAAACTGGGGCCTGGAAAACTTGCTTGATTAGCCTCTTTGCGTTAAAACATCACCCACATGCGAATGAGTTCCATAAGTACACATCACCTCTAAGAAAAAAATTCTCGTAGCAATTATTGTTCAATAAGGAATGCATAATGCATAATAAATTATCATGGTGTTCAAATTGCTGGTGTAATGCAGCGACCGATACACTTCTCCTGCTGTATTTGCTTTCATGTTTGAATCACGCATTTTATAGAAGGCATGCGACCAGAGAACTTTCCCCTAAAAAAAAAAACACAATAAAATTGGACGTGAGAGTGTGGCAGTCTTGTAATCAGTTTCTCCGGGCGAACTTTAGGTTGCTTCCCATTTCAATTGATTATGGTTTAATGTGAGTAAATTATGTTTGTAACTTGAAAAAAAAAAAACAAAGAAAGTCGGAAATGAATTGCTAGGGATTCATTAGTCTAACTGAATCGGTTTAAATTGGTCACTAGCGGATTCAGGGGGCGGGGGGCTTTGGCTCCTACAGTCGTCGATTATAAAAAAAAAAAAAAAAATATTGACAAAATTTAAAACTATATTCATAAAAAAAGGAATGATAAAAACGAGTTCGGTACTAATTTATTTGGATTTAATTGAATTATTTAGATTTAGCTCTATTTTTTAATATTCCCACCCAATAAGGAAAAGCGAAATTTGCGAATCTATAAACAACGAAATTAACAGCCATCATTTTGTTGTAACTGCTAGATTGTAAACCGAAAATAGCGATTTATTATCTTTAAACCAGTTTCTGTTCAATTTTGATATTTATAAAGTAATTTTAATAACATAAATTAATCATAGATAATCAGTGGCCACAAAGTGATGATTTTGAAGTTTGCGGATAAACGAGAGATATTTTGTTATTTGGTCATAAAGAGCTCTATTCAACGAAAGAAAAACTCTTTATATGTTGTTTTTTCTATATAGTCCCAAAGAAATAGTTTCTATTTTTAAGTAAAATATTTTTAGGTATTAATTAAAACAATATTATTTATTACGAAATTACGACCACTTAGCAATTTCAGGAAAATGAGATCTCAGAGGATTCCTCAGCAACAAGTTTTTCTGTCAAGATACTGAATGAATTCAAATTTTTCTTGCTGACTATTTTACGGAGAGACGTCTTAGAGATCTTATTTTCCTGAATAAAATACAGACTGAATTAGTTTCATCTGATGCATTTTACTGATCCATATAACTGGCCACTATTTCAAAAACAGGTGCGCCGCGGCCGGCGTTTAATTGGTATTTTATAGCAAGCGAAACAATACAAATTCCGAAAAGACTTTACTAGATTTACTTAACTAAAGGCTTAACTACATTCAAGACTTTTTGCAAAAAAGTGACAAAAACTGAAAAAAATAAAAAACAAAACGTATACCTGTAGGTATACGAAACATTTATTATGTATGTATTTTTAATCTGTAATTTCAATAACTGCATTTTATTTTCCCCAAGATCTGATCCGGATTTGATTTGAAAATATAAGTTCAAATATTACAAAAACAACACGAGATCCAGGTCTGCTTCTAGATTTAGATTTCAAAATCCATTTTTTGAACAATTCCCTAACAATATTTTAATTTTAGAGGTTGATATCACTGCTGAGACTTACAAAAAAAATTCTCGAACTCGAGCTCATGCGGAGCACAACTTTAAAAGATCTATTTTGTTATTTGATAACGCCTTTGAAAGAAAAATCGTAGGTATTTATATTTCTGGGAACCCGGAAATCATATTTTTATAGAACAAATTAAAAACAATTTGATTCAAGATAGGTTTTAACGGCCTTTAGTCCATAAAAATTGGCGTTTCGTCCCGGCGATCTCACTTGGACTCATCAGTTGACTAAAGTGGGGGCCAATTTGTTTTTTTTTTTTTTTAATAAACGTTCGTTCTAACTTAGATACAAAATAATATTTTTTTTTTCAAACAAGCTTTGCGAAAATTTTCCAATATCTTCTTGTATGCTTCCTTGTTCATTTTTCTAATAACTCGAATTAAATCTCCCACTCCACTTGAAGAGAAACATCACCAGACCATTACAGAACCACCTCCATGCTTGACGGTAGGAAAAACAAAACCTCCGTTTTGTGCTAAATACCTCGAACTTAGATTCATCGCTCCATAAAACTCTGCTAAAATCTTTTTCCTTCCAGTCTTTATGCATTTTGGCCTACTCTAACCGTTTCGTTTTGTTTTGTGGTCGAAGAAGTGGTTTTGGAACAGCAACTCGTCCAAATAGTCCAGCATATATTAGCCTACGAATGACCGTAGGCCTTTTTTTTTTAAAACCAAGATCAAAAATGCAACTTTTACTACCTCTACTTGCCGCGCATTGTTCAGTTACGAAACTCAGGTAAAAAACCCAATCTTAAGTTAATAAAATCAAACCCCAGGCATGAATGAAGTCAGTTGACTACGTTGGACTCAAATTTTTGGCCTGCAGTGTATTTGTACAAAAAACTTTTAAGGCCTTATGTAATTGGTTTTTAATGGTGTTAAATTTTATTTGAGATAGATGTGTACGGGAAAATGTCAAACGTTAATGTGCGAACAAATTCAATAGAATAGGTAAATTGTTCCTTATATGCTTTGCAGAATCTTAAGAAAGCACATATTTTGCTTCGATCACTGCAGACTAAAAGAAGTACCTACCTATGACAAAAAAAAAACATATTTTGTGATAAGAAACTATAGTGTTTTGTAGATATCAAAACAAAAAAAAATAACAACTAAAAATTCGTCAAAAATTATGTCAAAAATTATTACTCTGAGGATTTTTTCCCTAAAACGCTTTCCATCACTGACAGCAACTCAAATGACAAAATATAGGATTTATTCAAAATAAGCACGTTCGTTATTCACAGAAGATTTGTCAGTTCCTAGCAAGATAAAGTACCCTTGACAAGAAAAATATTTTAGGATGGAATAAGCTTGAATTTACTCCCCAGACCTCAAACATTACTTCAGGTATATAAAAACTCTAAGAATAAGAAATCATAAAGCAAAACTGACAAAATCATATTTAAGTATAAAATATGTCTATAAAAATATTTTCTACATAAGTACATTATCTAAATAACGATATTTCACATATTCCTCTGTGTGGTTATTTTCTGATGAATTGAAATCTAAATTTGTGTCTCGTATCTTCCAAAAAAATAAAAATAAAGCACCCCAAAAGATTGTCTGCCTTGGAGAGTAAATACCGACCTTTTTCATGGAATTCCCATAATTAACAATAGGTACACCGCAGCACAATATTAAACAAAAATTTATTTAAGAGATATACCTTAGAAATTCCAATCTCTAGCATTTGATTGTAGAAATATGTTTATAAGTATAGGTAGGTTCATACATATTTAGGTCATGCTGAGAAATGTCTGTAGAATGCTATTCTTTTATTAACATTGAGTCCTTACTTTTATGCTTAATATTCCAAGAGCTTCCTATAAATTCATTTGGAATAGCAAATAATGTTCTGAATAAAACTTGAACGTTCTTTATTTCACAGATTATATAAAGTATTTTTTTTGTAATAAATACTAAAAAAAACAACTTTTATTTCATAATAATGTACAGAGTGAAACACCAAGATTTTCAATTTTGAAAATAAATGAAAAAAAAAATAAAAATGATGCAATTTTTTGATTGATGAAATATGTAATTTAAAATGATTAAAAAGGCAAGCACAATTGATGTTGAATAATAATAATAATAATCGCGTAAATAGAGTTTTCAGCTACATTTTGTAAATTTTAACGTAACTACATTGTGCGCCATATTTTTTTTTTGTGTAAACTACCCTACTATTTTCTATATTTTTTATTTAAGAAAATGGTGAAGTTAGGGGTGTGAATCTGGTATTTAATTTAAAATTGAAAACTATGTATGAAATTTCAAATCAGATATGTAGGATGTAGGTGCCTACATTTGGAATCAACCTGAATAATTTCCTTTGCTGTCTGTCGTATAGACTTCAATTTCAGGATGCCCACCTAAGCTATAGCTAACCCATGGGAAGTTTTTTAGGACTCAATAATAATATGGATCTCGAACCTATACCTAGGGGCGGACTAAGAGCCAGTGGCACCCGGGGCGGTTAAGCAAGCTTACAACCCTTAAATAATAATTGAACAAAAACACAAAGATTTTATTTAAAGGTGCTTTCGAGCTTTTATTGAACTAAATGTTACGATTATATCATTCAAATCTATGGCGCAAAATTATAGACGATTTAGTATGATGTTGAAGCATTTTAGCATGATACTTGGTTAAAAATAGGATTTTCTAAATTTTAAACGAGTTAGAATCTCATTTTCTTTTTAACATTTTAAATTTAAAGTTAAAATTTTTATATCTTTTTAGTATCATACAACTCCAAATGTCACTTTGACATTTACAAATGTGAAAATGGTGTGATCACTCACATTTTTAGGCGTGTTGAGCTGGATTTTATTAAGGAAATGTCACTTTGTCAATTACAAATGTGAAAATGGTGTTATCTGTCACTTTTTTAGGCGTGTTCAGCTGGATTTTATTGAGGAAATTGGTTTAGTATGATATACTATAGTTAAAAAGTGTTTACAACTAAGAACATTTTAGTGAAGAGCTTTAAAGTTAGAAAATTGTTAAGTAGTATCATGTTAATACCTTAACATCATGTTGTTTAAAATTTTGCGCCTATATTTTTTGTGTGCTCCTTTTCGATCAAAAGTATAGCCAGATTAGTCCACAGTACTCATCATATTGCACAGTACACATATTGAAGGTAATATATTCAGCATCTTCGAAAATTACAGTGACCTGCCTGTCAGAATTTACAAAAACAAAACACAAAGTGTTTCCGAATCGCAGTGACCCTCGTCTACAATTTACAAAAACAAAATACAATATATGCGCAGCACTGAACAAAAATGAAAACTCGGAAGATATTACCTTCTATATGTGTACTGGTGAGACTAGTCAACCTATATTTTGGCTCATTGTTGAGTCTTAATTAATTTTAATTTTGAAAAGCTTCGATCACACGATGTGACTGAGGCGCAAATTGTAAATTAAATTAATAAATTCTAATCGCCAATGACAGACTCGGTAACAAACCTAAAAAGTCCCACTTAACAATGAAGCTCAAAAATTCAAAGGCTGTCCAGATTTCTTCACCTTTTAAAATTATGTTTGCCAGCTACCATGTGACGCCGTATTCGCCCGCTTTCCAATAAAATACTATTGTCTGTTAGATCTGTAACCGCCATATTATTCACTCGATACATCCAGATTTAAACTTAAATCCATATAAATTTACATTGAATTTGTATGATTTACATCTAGATTTAAGATGTATTGAGTTAATAATATGGCAGTAAATGTCGAGGTAAGCATTGGAACAAAAACACGCAGTTCTTCTTCGGTTCCATACAGCAATATTTTCGGTTGAAGAGCTGAGAAAACTGACGCAATGTTTCCCAAAACGAAAAGAAGAAAAAAGCTCATCATAACACTAAACAGGGTTACCAACAGTGCTATTTTTGCCTGGAGGTTCCAGGAGTTTGATCAATTCTCCGAGCTCCGGCCCTGCACTTAGTTTCTCCGGGCCTACCGTTCCATTTATTTTATCAATGAACCCATTCCTTATTGTAAATAAAAATGTTCAAATATTAAGAGAAATTTTGGAGCATTGAAACGAAGTTTCAAGAAGTTTATAGAAAATTTTAAGTTACTAAATGTCTTTTCCGCTGTTTCTGGTTTCTTACGCCATTGCTCAATTCATTCAAACAAGATTTACAAAAATCTTTATAAGTTTAATGAAAATACATACAAATTTAGTTATTGATAAATGTATTGATAAATTTGCGAGAAATTCAAAATTATCTGTAAATAAAGCTTGTGTTTTGATTTTTAAAAAGCTCAGAAGAATCTCAAATTTCTAAAGTATATAGTTTCAAAATTACTAAACTAAGCATTCCCGTTATGCATTTATTAAAAGAATTTTTTCTATAATGGAATCAGTTTGGAGAAGAGACAGAAACATTATTATTCAACACCCCAAAATTCCATCAAAGTATAACTTTTTATGTAAAATAATTTTGAATAAACATGGGTTTTACTAACATATTATGTATGTAAAAATTTTGAGAACCTTGAATTTTGCTAAGTTATTTATTTCTTCTTATGTGAAATAATTATTAATTAATTTTAACAGCCAAATTAATAAACGTGGAATAGCAAAGGATTAGACCTTATTTCGTGGACTAAGTGGAAAATGTTATCAATAAAACAAAATTTCTACAAAGTGACGTTTACTAAACTAAACCACCGAAGAAGGTGGTTTAGCAAAGGAATATAGCCGGATGTGTAAATTTATTCTGAGATTACAGATTATCACAATTCGCTGTCAGAACCCCAACGGAGTTTGCGAAACTTTGTGAAAATTTCAAGTTAACAAACAGGCATCTCACTTATTGTAGTATATTAATTTTCTTGAGGGATTTTCAGTAAACGTCACATTGCTATTACACGAACATTTAGTTCTTATTAATGGAAAACTTTAATCCGTACCTTAACTCATATTCCGTGGTGTAGTAAACTCGTGGAATAAAGGTGGAATTAGCGTTTTTTATTAATATGGCTGTAAATGTGTATTCTTACATAATTATTAATAAGATTTTTGAGTAGTTATGCCGAGTTTTGCACAAATTTAATCCGTACTGGAAAACAAATCCTAAAATGAATAAAATGTTTCTATTTAGGAAAGTAAATCTTTTTTTAATCTTTAAATGAAGTTTGAACCCGGACTTTTTTTAAATACAAACAATCATGTTTTTTTTTTATTTTGTGAGAATTATAGATTAAAGTATGTATTACATACGTCTCGAAAAAAAAACCTCCGGGCCTGGACCTTTCCAGAGTTGGTAACCCTGACACTGCAGAAAAAAGAACAGAACACAGAACTGCGCGGCTTTCTTGAATGCTTAATGGTTGTTGCTTTTGGGCGATAATGGTTTCTTATTTCCATATTACCTATTTGAAGCGAAAAGGTCAGAAACTTCAATTCATGCGCACATATAATATGCAGGTACATAGGTATTTGGGAAACAAATTTATTGTTTTATCTGTGTGTTTTTTGTAATTGGCAAAACAGCGATTTTTTTATTACTGATGCCAGCACCTACAAGGCTGCCACCTGGGGCGGACCGCCCATCCTTTAATGTTTTACGGATCAACCAGCACCGCTCAAGCAATCTTTCAAATTTCTAAAAAAAAAAAAAAGCATAATTTATTAAAATATTTACGAACATCTGTATATATACCTATAGATAAGCTCATCAAAATTGAAGGTATATGTACCTATATGAAAGTCATTTCCTTTCGTTTTCCTAAATTAATCAAGATCCTATACAAAAACCTTTCATATATATCTGACATTAAATTATATTGAATGGATTCTTTATAGTCCTTTCAAGAAAAACAAAAAAAAAGCGAACAAACAAAAATAATCTTCAAAGAAATATTATATTTAACGATATTCACTCGATTTATTTTAATAAAGTTTTTTTCTATTTAATACATTTTGTTTACTGAAAAGAAATAATACTTCTGCAAGCAATTAGTTTTAGAAAAAGAGAAAATAAATTGTATAGAATGTGTTTTTTATCGAAAATTATTTTCCATTCAGGAGATCAAATCAATTTCTGGGATTTAGCAATGATTACTTCTTCGAAAAGTTTCCAAAGTACTAAATATTTATGCTGTCTCGGCACAGAACTAATAGGCATAGCTTGATAACTTTATCTTCAAACT
The DNA here is from genome assembly GCA_947049315.1 of Epistrophella euchroma. NCBI lineage: Eukaryota > Metazoa > Arthropoda > Insecta > Diptera > Syrphidae > Epistrophella > Epistrophella euchroma. Next base: position 131,333,708 of record OX346246.1, read on the forward strand.
ATTCTTCTATACAAATAATGTATGTCAAAAAGAGATAAAATTAGTCTCTTTGTTTGTGTGTAAACATATTGGGAAACTATTCAATTGAGGCTATAAATTCTTACATTAATAAAAAGTTTCACTATCTCAGGGGTAATTTTTGATTTTGATAAAAATTAAGATTTAAATATTAATGCTAATTCACGATCTCTGATAAAAGTTTCAGTAAAGCTACTTCAAATTTATTCGCCAGTTAACAACCTAATTTACGGTTCAAAATCTTAAAGTGGAAATTAAAGTTCTAAGTAATTTACTGGTCAGTTGAAGTGAAGGTTACCAAAGTCCAAATTAAACTGGTAATTTAAATATTTACAGCTGTCAGTGCAGCTCACACAGCAAATATACATAAATATAATCGTTTGGACTTATGTGACATCGGGCCTTACCAATAATCAAATTTAGTTATGACTTAAATATTGCAGTGCAATTAACCACAACGTTATGGATTCGAATTATTTAACCATATACATACATTATATTCTCAATTTTTTGGAGTCAATTCGATATATCGTAAATACTAGCCGATAAAACCCGGCGTTGCCCGGGTCTTCTTTAGTAAAACCTTTGACAACCAAATATCGACCAAAAAGATGATTTAAAATCAGCACTCGAAAAATGTTCAGATTAAAGAGCGCTACACACCATCCATGTTACTTGTCAGGTAGCATTGACGTTTTTTTTGTCAGGTAACATTGAAAATAAGCCTCCACACGTATCAATGAGCATTGACAATTATTTTCCTAAAATTATGTGTGTGGGTTGTGTGGGCTTGCATTTGAATAAAAATGTAATGCACCTAATTATGAACCTACCTGCCTGCCTATAGTGTAATTTTAAGACAACTTTGAAAATCAGACTATTTGTATGTTATGTTATACCTACCTCCCATTACCCTCTAAGGAACGAACGACCGTGAATTTTGTTAGTAACCACTTGACAAAGAAATTAATAATTTATCAATGAAAAGATAAATTTTTTCTTCTTCTCTACCATATACCTATCATATTCTTAAAACGAAGCATTTTTTCCCAGCAAGGGTTATTGCCGTCTATGAAGAATAATTCCGTGCCAAAAAACCGGAATACATTTTTTACCACCCCACCAACCACTTATCAACATCAAAAAAATTTTACCACTTGTACTACCTAAATAAAGTAGGTAGTAGGTACCTACCTATTAAAATAAAAATACATATTTAGGTAGGTAGGTATTACCTAAAAAAAAAAATTTTGAGCCGATTCTGGAAACCAGATCCCTCCTTGCGCACGTTTTTGTCTTCTTGTGTTCCCACATTACATTTAATCTTCGTTTAAAATCTCGAACCTTGAAAATCCGATGATTAGAACTCAAGGTGTAAATTTTGCTGATTTGAATGTAATAAGCACCCCCACATCACCTTTGCTTACCTACGCCCTTGACTGTGTAGTTACTCAACAAAATGAATTAGAAAAACAAATGTATTAGTGATTCAAGTGTCCCCTTACCCCTCCTTGCGCACACATTGGCCTCTAAATAGGTTCGTTTCCATTTAACTTCACCAATACCCACCGCCAAACCAACTAATTTCTGTCTTACCTTAAAATCCAACAATTAGAACTCACGTTGTAAATTTAGTCGATTTTCATGTAATAAGCATCCCCCTATCCTATTTACGTGCGTCCTTGATTGTGTAATTACTCAGAAAAAAAAAATGAAAATAATTTGTATAAGGGGTGCAAATGCCCCCTTACCCCTCCTTGTTCACGCCTTTGAATCTAAATAAGTTCGATTCTATTCACCATCACCAACCACCCACCGCTAATAAACCAACATTTTTTTTCTGCTGCAAATACCTATTATACCTACCTACCTACTCATACCTATACCTACTCCAATCATTTCTTACTACACTATAGAGAATACCTACCGACTGTTTATGTTTTGTTTTGTTTTACCATACCTTCCTATACACAAAAATATCACCACGATTCGTCGACGGCGAAACGCGAAAACAGTCAACTCTACTCACTATCTCGCTCCCACCTACCAAGGCACATTGCACATGGTTTGATTTGTTTTTTTTTTTATTTCTTGACGATGAAGAATAATTCACTGCCAAAAAACCTGCATACATATTTTTACCACCCCACCATCACTTATTCTCATGAAAAAATTTGTACCTAACCTAAATAAAGTATTAAAAAACCAACCACCCACCGCCAAACCAACCAATTTCAGTCTTACCTTAAAATCCAAAAATTGAACTCAAGTTGTGAATTAACTAAGCCGATTTACATGTAATATAAGCATCCCCCATCCTATTTACGTGCGCTCTTGAGATCGTTTAATTTACTCAGAAAAAAAATTAAAAATAATTTTTATTAGGGGTGCATTAAATGCCCATTACCCCTCCTTGTGCACGCCCTTGCCTATAGTTCGTTTCCATTTACCATATCCAGCAAACACTCACCACCAAACCAAACAATTTCAGTAGTAAACATTTATTTTTGCTGCAAATATTATACCTACCTCTCACATACCACTATTTCTTACTAAAGAGAAAATCCCTACCGTTGATGTTTTTTTTTTTTTTTTATTTGAACTTTTCCCTATTACACAAAAACATCAACACAATTCGTCGCCGGTGAAAACAAAACTCACTTCTCGCTCCCACCTACCAAGGCACATTATACTGCACATGGCTTGAATCGTTTTTTTTTTTTTCGATGAAGATTTTTTACTACCCACCACTTAATTTTCACCAAAAATGTTCCCTAAAAATAAAAAAAGAAAAAAAACAAAAATACTACCCTACCTAAAAAAAAAAAAACTCTTTTTTTGAGCCGATTCCAGGAATCAGCCCACCAAAAATATGGAATTTGACGATTTATCGTCAAATCCACATGCCACAAAAGGCAATTTTCCATGGCAAAACAACTCCTCCTTATAAATAATTGAGCTTGAAGTAAATGTGAGTTGAAAATCTATAAAGCAGTATTTTGCAAGGAAAATACCTACATGCTTGATTTTAGAAAATTTCCATACGATTTTTTTTGTGGTAAGTTTTTAATTTGTTTATTATTCGGTATTTAACAAAAATTTTCTTTTCTGCTGTATCCTATAGCATACCAGATAAGTGAAATTTGTATTATATCTATTTTTTAAAAGAGTTTTTTTGTTTGTTTGTGAGTTTAGTGCATACATTCAGCCAGACTGACAACCAAAAAAAGTTACTCTTTTATATAATAGTATAGATTATGAGTGTCAACTTAAGGAAACAACATTCACCGATCGAAAAAATTTGAATTGGGTAATTATAGTCGTAGTTGTGATAATTTCGAATTTGTCGCTCTATGTTTTCTATGTTTTTTTTTTTTTTTTTTTTTTGCAAAAATGTGACATTTGTGTCAACTTAGCGAAGTAGCATCTCGAAAACATTTAAAAACTTCTTAATGTGAATGTTTTACTACTCAATAATTTTCCGTTAATTAGTTGTGAAAATTTTGAATTTGTCGCTCTATGTTTTCTATGTTTTTTTTTTTTGCAAAATTGTCAAATTGGTATCAAATTACCGAGGAACGTCTGGAAAAAAGTTAAAATCTTCTTATACTGATTGTGTTCTTGCTTAATTAGTTGTGAAAATTTTAATTTGACTAAGTTGACACGAATTTGACAATTTTGCAAAAAAAAATCATAGAAAACATAGAGCGACAAATTTTTAAATTGTCACAGCTAATTCATGACTAATTAACGGCAGATTATAGAGCAGAAAAACATTCACAATAAGAAGTTTTTATACGTTTTTCAGATGCCACTTTGCTAAGTTTGCACGAAGTTATCAAAGCAGCAAAAAAAAACGTAGAAAACATTGCACGAGAAAATTAAAATTGTTACAACTAATTCAGAACTGCTGAACGGCTAATTATTAAGCAATAAACTATTCGCCATCAGGCTTTTCTAACTCTTTTTGAGGTGCTGCTTCGCTAAGTGATTTCACAGCGAAGCAGCAAAAAAAAAACATAGAAGACATCGAACGACAAATTCGAAATTATAACAACAAATTCGCGACTAATTACCCAATTCAAATTTTTTCGATCGGTGAATGTTGTTCGCTAACTCATGTAAATATTGAGGTAGTACCATCTACCACGAACGGTTTATTATTTAGATCCCATTCTATTATGGTCCATTTTACTGAAATATTTAAGTCGTAACTAAATTGGATTATTGGTAGGGCCCATCGTGTTTTCTATTAAGACCAAGTTGTGAAGTTACCGGAGCGGTACACCATAAAAATGCACTTTCATTTCATTCATAAATAAACCAATACATTTGATGGCACAACATCTTACAACTCTCAACCAATCCTGTGTGCGTAACTCTAGGACGGATACAGGTGGGGGGGGGGGGGGGGGGGGGGGAGGGGTCATGGTGATCATGACAAAAAAACACACACCTATACCGGGTGTTCGGTATAAGATGCACCAAAAGGCTAGAGCGACAAGAAATAAATCGTATGGTAGGGGGGGTTTATTCCCCCCCATTTAGGTGGGTGGGGCAATATTCTAAGAAATCGAAAAATATTAAAAAACAACGGTAACACCTACAATGTAATGTTGTACTTTTTTTTAAAGCCAGAAATCCATTCATTTACTGTGTTAGTTTGTTAGTTTTTGAAAAATTAATTTTCCAACTCAAAATTTTGAAAAAATAATGAAAAAAATTGTAGTCAAACTAGTTTTTATCAAAGTTTTACGTAATTAGGTGGATAACAGTTTTGTTTCTAATACTCGAACCTCCTGTAAATTTCTAGTCAAATACGGAAAAGAAAATACTTAAGTGTCTTTTTTTTTTGTTATAATGTAGGAAAATGTTACACTTTTTGCACTTTTTATAATAAAACTTGACCATTCGATAGTAAATGCCTCTTACATTTTATTCCAAAATATTACAAACTAAACTTTGTTTATAGTAACCGAAAAAAATCAAGAGGAAGTTCTTTTTAACTTCCCATTGGAAGTTATTGTAATCGGTCCGATTTGTGAAATTGAAAATTTTATCATTTCTCGACGTTTCGAGAGTCGGATTACATTGTTTTTAGAGAGATGTCTGTGTACCATGTATACGTTCGTACGTTCGGAAGCTTTATTTCGCTGACGATATTTCGAGAACGCATAGAGATATTGACTTGAAATAAATTTTATTTTTAAGATTTTTACGTGCAGAAAGGATGTTTAGAAAAATTCAATTGGCGGTTTTTTTTTATTGTAATTTAAAAAAAAGCTGTAAAATGGCTTGTTTCTCGATTATGTCTAGAACAAATAATGCTATCGAATTCGGCCTGGTTTCATTCTATGCATAATGACGTAGTGAAAAATTGGTAATACTTACTTAAAAAAAAAAACCATTCCACATTTTTTTTTATTTAAAAAAAAACCATTAAAAATTGTTAAAAAAATGTTCAATATCTTAAGAATTAAAGATATTAACTTCGTGTCGGGATTATTGTATTTATTACACAAAGTTATAGTTGATAATCGGTAGAGTTTGTTAGAAAAACTCAATTAACAGTTTTTTTTTCTGGGCCAAAAAAACTGCAAAAGAAACTGCTAATAATTGTTGAAATTTTTCGTGTCGCATATATTTAGAGCAAACAGCCTTACCTTGATTGCACAACTGATAAGTATTTCGAAGATTTTTAAGTGGTAATTTTCTTATAAAAAATAACAATCGGGTGTCTGATTTCAAAGGGAACCAATGGGAAGCTATCAGTGTGGGTCAAACCCAGCCTCTTTTAATTATTTTTTTACAGTAAAGCCTGCTTAAGAGAAACTACATAATGTCACAGTCATTTTTTCACTTAAGCGGGTTTTTCACTTAAACGAAGCCCGCTTAAGTGAAAAAAAATTCACTTAGTCCGGATAAGTGAAAAAAATTTCACTTAAGCGGATCTAAAAATTTCATTAAGCAGAGAATTAATGTTAGAAACAATTGTATTTATCTTTTAATTTATTTTTGAATTACGAAAATGTAATTTTCTTTTTAATAAATTCAAAACACGTATATCTACCTCTTGAGCCATTTGAAATATTGTTTTGGATTTTTGTTTGAGAGGACAAAGTAATTTTTTAATAAAATTGTGAATCAATCAGAAATTGAAATGTCAATTTCGTGGTGAAAATGGTGAAGGTGAAGAATAAAGAAGAAACGAAAGCATTCAGCAAATTTTTCGTTCTGTGCGATTCTATTTCTTTTTCAATTAAGAGAGTTTTTTTCAATGAAAGATATAAAATTGAACTGAAAATATGTTTCAGGTATCTGGGTTTTTCACTTAAGCCAGTTTCGCGCGGAGTGTTTTAAAGGTAATTGGCCGAAAAATACTAGGGGATAAAAAAGGTTTTCAGATAAGCGGGTTTTTCTCTTAAGCGGGTTTTACTATATATACTTTTACAATACATAATATAACTGTATTAAATAAATCTGTACCTGCTTTATATATATCCTCAATTCTAATTCCAATAACAACCATGATTCTTCTAGAGAAGCTCTATTAAAATAAAAAGATTTCAATTACTTTTAGTAAAAAACAATCTTTAAATAATTCTAAATTAATACAAAAAACTTTAAAATATATGTGAATTTAATTCGGTGGTGCGTAGGTGCGGCACATCGGAGTCTACAATTACTTCTTCTTCTTTATTTGCGCTTGTCACAGTCAGGTATTTATCTAAAATCACGGCTGACATTTGAATGGAAATGACATTGGGAAATGATGGATGAGTGTTACCACTTAAGTGCCTGTTAACATTGTATTTTTGATGAACGGCGCATCCAATGAGATGGGTAGATTTAATGTGAGTAAGAAAGAGAAGGGAAGACCCCACCAAAATGGTTGGAATCTACCCTTCTCTTTCTTACTCACTATAAAATCTACCCATCTCACTGGATGCACCGTTCGTCAAAAATACAATGTGCCCTACCAATAATCAAATTTAGTTACGACTTAAATATTTCAGTAAAATGGACCATAATGGAATGGGCTTTGAATAATAAACCCTGCATGGTATTCCCTAAATATTTACGTGGACTATAAATAATAAACGGTATTAGCCGTGGCGTGATAGTTAGTGCGATGGACTGTCGTGCCAGAGGTCTAAGGCCAGGCGCGCACATGCAACTAAATAGTTTGGTTTCGATTTTGAGCACAATGGGCTTATATGGGAGTGCATGCCGGTGTGTGTGCGCGGACTCTCATATAATCCTATAGTACTCAAAATCGAAACCAAACTGTTTAGTTGCATTTGCGCGCCTGGCCTAAGGTTCGATCCTCAGCCTCGCTACCTATTTATTTAAAAAAGAAAATACGGCTACTGCCTCTTGCGAGGAATTGGCAAATCCTCCAAGAGTATCTCCTCCGCTCGTTAGCTGTTCGGATTCGGCAATAAACTGTAGGTCCCCTCCATTCCTGCAGACACGCACACAGGAATGGTTGAGAGTTGTAAGTCACTAGGCCCTAGTTCTTCATGAGCTGTTGTGCCATCAAATTTATTTAATTTAATAAATAATAAACGATATATCGAATTGACTCCAAAAAATTGAGAATATATTGTTTGGTTAATTATTTAGGATCCATAACGTTATGGTTAATTTCACTGGACTGCAATATTTAAGTCATAAATAAATTTTATTATTGGTAAGGCCAAATGTAAACAAGCATTAATGCTCTGTGACAGGTATGCCACTATAAGTGCTACAATATTGAAAAGAGCAAATTCTTTTCAGTTGCTCATATTTTTTGTCGTGTTGATTGATTGATTGATTCCATTCCGTAAAGGCTTATCATTTATTTCTTGAAAACCTATCCTACCCTTTTTTTTTTTAATTATTACCTATTAGGTGGGCAAGGCTGGGAATCGAACCAAGACCTTCGGCAAAACAATCCTACGCACAAACAATGCAACGGCTACCCTACTTTCTTTCAAAACTCAAAAAAAAAAAAAAATAGACGCCCCAAATTTTGTTCACACAATTTTTACAATTCTCCAAAATACTGAATTTCATATCAACTTATGGCGACACCGAGGGCTTTTGCCACCACCATAGTGTTGAACCAGCACTTGGTTTAAAAAGCTTAATTAAGACACTTAAAAAATTCACAATTTGAGAATCCTATTAATGTATGTTCCTCTTTTAATCTCAAGAAAATACTTAAGTGACTGTAATGAGAATTGGTAGGGCTAGAGCTTGGAACATGAAGATGGACAGGGACCATTTGTAGGCAAATTTTTACCTGCGATATGTAAGTATTTATGGCAAGTTTTTGTTTCGTAAAAAAAATCGAACTCGAGATTTTGATTTAACTTAATTTAACCTTGTTTCTATACTCAAATTTAACAGCACATCTATAGTCAATTTTACTTACGTATCCATAGTCAAATTCAACCACGTATCCATAGTAAAATTCAACCCCGTTTCCTTAGTAAAATTTAACAACGCATCCATAGTCAAATTGACATTACGAAGATAGGCCTATAGGTTAAATGCATGGGCTTAGCATTAGCTGATTTTGGTATTTTTTTAAGCAAAATTTTCTTAAAATATTTAATAATATTGTATACCAACATTTTCAAATTGTTGTTTTGGATCTATAAAAAAGTTTCAAAATGTTTACTTGAAAACACAATATTTCGATACCGATTTGGTTGATTTTATGAAACAAAGTATCTACGTGTACTTTTTTAACATTATCTAGAATATTTTGAACAAATAGTTTTCTGATATAAATTTTACAAAACCGTTACAGAAAACATAAATTTTCTCGAAAACAATTCCTACGATTTTGATTAAAATTGTTCCGAATACTAATATTAGTACGGTCTGTCATTAGTCAAAAACAAAATTCACATTTACATACATTAAATTTATACAAGATGTCACTAGTTGTAAAAAAAAATTTAAATTAGAAATAAAACTCGATTTGAAAAAAAAAAAAATTGATTTTTATTTGTTTTCGAACCATGTTTGCTTGGATTTAAATGGTTATAACTTTCGATCTAAGGCTAGCTTCAGAAAGTTTTATACTTCTTGAGAAACTAGAAGAACAAAGTAATTTTTTAAAAGTAAGAATCATTATAGTCATACGAATTTTTGTCAGGATGCTCTCTCAAAGATTGAAGTAAAAAATTAATTTTGATCAAACTTTGAGTTTATCTAGTAATTTAAAGAATAAGGGCGTATAAAATCAAAATTATTTTAATGCACAAAAAAGGTCTTCTTATTGGCCAATGTCAATGACCTTGCCTATCACCATAATACGTTTGGACCATTCTTACCAGGACACCCTGTATGTGTCCAAATAAAATGCCATCGGTCTGGCAGCGATACCGTTACCTGGACGGACTATTCTGATTTTTTTGGTTGCATTTTAAAAGTGCAGCTGCGGTATTGCTGTTAGGTTAATGCAATTTAGTTTGGATAGTTACCAAGTTCTAGTGAACAAATTTTGAAGCGGTATAAAACACTTTGAGCAATTCATTCACCAGCTCCCGGCTAATTACCTAAGGCGTTCGTATGGTCTTCTAAAGAGGCGGTTTCTCATTCTAATATAGACATATATGACATTCAAGTGCGCAATGAGTGGCAGTCTTACCAAATTTATCGCATTGTGTGCCATCTTGCTTATATTGCCACCGAATTAACACCCGGTGCGGAACTGCGCAACCAGATCAAGAAGAATTCAGCTCACAACAAATCTTTCGGGAAATGTCTAGAAGACGCAATGCGGTGGACGTTACTGTTGACATTTTTGCTCAACGTCAAATACGATAAGGAGAAATGAAAGACATTTCTTATGCGTATTTGTTTTTGACACGAATTGATTAATTTAAAAACAATTCGAAAAATAAATGTAAAGAAAAACCATTTTTAGTTCTTTCATACTTGCGATGATATGCGACGTTCGGTTTAAATCACAAATTTAAACCGACGACGTAAACCGAATTGCATTTTTTGCTTAAACTGCTTAGTTGTTTAATATAGTCGGTTTAAGGGCGCTTTTTAAAAAAATTAATTCATAAGCTAGTAAGTGACCTATGATTTAAAACAGATTTAATTCATAAGCTAGTTAGTGACTTATACATTAAAACAGATTTAAGTCATAAGCTGGTTAGTGAGTTTTGAATTAAAAAAAATTAATTCATAAGCCATCTAAAGGGCTTATGAAGTAAAAAGATTTAATTCATAAGCTAGTAAGTGACTTATGAATTTAAAAAAAATTAATTCATAAGCCAGCTGTAGTGACTTATGAATTAAAACAGATTTAAGTCATAAGCTAGCAGTGGCGTGGCGTCCATATAACACGATTCCTATCGAGTTACCATTTGAAAATCTCAATCATGTTTATTAAAAAACGAGCAACATTCATCTAAATTACTAGAAAATTCCCTAAATATGTCGAAGAAAACCGTGTTATTTTTGTCCATAAGAAAGCAACAAAATAACTCGGTTTTCTGCGTCTTATTTCGGGAGTTTTAATACAAATAAATGGAGCAAGTCAAACAGAACAAGCTTGTTCTATCCAGCGAAAATTTTTAAAAGTTCTAATTGTGTTTCTTGTGGGGTATGGAGTTGTAGAAGAGAGAATTAATTATGGCTGACTGTTGTATGAAGTTCATTGAGCAGGGTAGGGGTAGTTTTCTGTGCAAAAAATTAATTTTAATTCGAAAAATTAACACGCTTTTTTTCGTCTTATTTTAATAACTTTGTATGTGTCTCGCTGCGTTGCTGTGTGAAGTTTACTGTGGAGGTCATGTAGGTTTTTCTTTAAAAAAATACAGTTCATACACCTTTTTATTTTATTGTAAAATTAAACTTTTATGACTCTTTCTATACAAAATTTGTAAATCAAAACTTATATCATGGCGTGGAAAGCGATATAGACAATTTAAGGTATTCATTTATAATTTAGTTACCTATACGTTTTCGGGTGACTAATTTTACTTCGACTTACCATTTGAAATCATCCACGCCACGCTACTGTAAGCTAGTTACTAAAATAATTAATAAGCTATGTATTTAGTGATTTATGAGAGAGGCGGCCGTAAAATCCGCAAAAAAACATATCGTTGGCACCATTTGAGGCCTTCCTTACATTTAAGGAGCTGTATACGAGAACCACTTTCGTTGATAACAATTATGCAGTCAAAATAAGCTTAAAATTTTCTATGAATTGAATTTTTTAATTTATATAATAGCTGACTTATGAATTAAATCTGTTTTAATTCACAAATTACTAGCTGGCTTGAGAATTAATTTCTTTAAATTCATAAGTCACTAACTGGCTTATGATTTAATTTTGTTTTAATTCATAAGTCACCAACTGACTTATGACTTAAAGATTCAAAAACTCTCAACCCTGATTTTAACCGAGTTTTAAATTGCGCGGCGTGAATATTATTACGGCAGTAAAAAGTTGAAATCATACTGCAGACATACGCATACAGGAATCAAATGCTAGGACCTATACGTAGTTTGATGATGTAGTAGGATGGTGTGCCATCAAATGTATTTATTTTATTTACTTGTATCTTGTTTTAAATTTGTAGGTTCCACTAGCCAAAGTAAAATGGTATTACAAATGTAAAAAAATTCTTTTTACCTCTAATATTTCCAATGCTAAGCCACTTTATTGAAAAATAAACTTCAAACACTTCAATCACTTGTGGTTGTGATTATTATTCCGCAGACATTTTGTATTTTAAATTTATTTAATGTTTCTTTTCAATAAACCTACCTTACCATTTTATGGGACCAAACTGATGCTAAAAAGTATAGGTTATTCTATTAAATTAGGTGAGTTGGAAACATTTTTTTTTAAATTAAATTTATTTTTAACTCTTGATAAATATCACGCTTTGATGAACCGGATCAGGCTTCATCAAATTTGTCTGTCTGGTTAATATAATTCAATGAAATTGATATAATTTTTTTTTACTGAAAAAATTGGCTGCATTTAAATATTCGGATGATGTGAGAAGGTACACGTATGTATGTAGATTCGATGAGTGAGGAGTTAAAATGTGAATGAACCTGTATGAAAAGGTATTTAGATACAGTCGTTAAATATTGGACTCTAGCTACATGCATCCTATTTTTTGTAATTTGAATCAATATAAGTATATTATATATTATGTAAATTTAAGTAGTAGGTATAGGTACCTATATAGGGAGGAAAAATACCAAAGGAAATCACTTGTTTTTTGTGTGCAGGTTTCAAATCTCCAAACAATGCCGATTGCCGATGGAGGAGTATGAAAACGTGATTTTCGATATACCGCTCGTTGGTCTGTTTTGTTGGTATATCTCTGCATCTTTATGTCTATTTTATCAGGTTCAAGATTAAATTCAAAATAAGACCTATATTAATAAATAAAATTAAATTAAATAAATTTGGTAGCACAACAGATCACGATGAACAAGGGCCTAGTAACAACTCTCACCCATTCCTGTGTACGTGTCTGCAGGAATGGAGGGGACTTAAAGCTTATTGGCGAATCAAAACGGTTAAGGTGAGCGGCACTTTTATATGTATAACAGGAGATATACTCTAGGAGGATTTTTCACTTCCTCGCAAGAGGCGTTAGCCCTGAACAACATTTTTTGTTGTGGCAGAGGCCGGAGATTGTTCCAGAACTCTGGCGTGACAGTCCAACGCACCATTAACTATAACGCCACGGGCTACTATCTAAAACCTACTGTATTATTTCCTATAATCTCTTCTATCTTAAAAAAAATGAGTTGTTGCCTATATTCATTACAAGTTGTGTATCTACATGGCAACCCTGAATAAATGAAACATCCCTATTTTAGCACTTAAAATTTCGATTACACAAGTTTTAACCCATTTTCTTCTCGAATTATAAATGAATTTAAAAAAAAACCATAGAAAACATCGCACGAAAAAATTAGAATGTTCACAACTAATTCAGGACTGCTTAAGGTAATTTATTAAGCAAAAGTCCAATCAATATAAGAAGTTTTTAACTTTTTCCAAACGTTCTTTGTTAATTTTATACCAATTTAAAAATTTTGCAAGAAAAAACATACAAAACATTGCACGACAAAATTGAAATCGTCACAAATAATTCAGGATTGAAGAACCGCAAATTATAAAGCACTCAATATAAGACATTTTTACCGCTTTTCCAGGGTTCCTCGCTAACTTGATACCAATTTGACAATTTTGCAAAAGAAAAACATAGTAAACATAGAGCAACAAATTCGAAATTTTCACAACTAATTCATGACCAATTAATGGCAAATTATAGAGTAGTAAAACATTCACATTAAGAAGTATTTATACGTTAAAGCAGCATCTCGGGCTGCTTTGCCAATTCACATGAGTTTCACATTTTTGCGAAAAAAAAAACATAGAAAAATTAGAGCGACAAATTCAAAATTGTCACAACTAATTAGCGGCAAATTATAGAGTGGTAAAACATTCACAATAGGAAGTTTTCATACGTTTTTCGGATGCTGCTTCGCTAAGTTGACACGAATTTCACATTTTTTCAAAAAAAACATAGAAAACAAAGAGCGATAAATTCGAAATTTTCACAACTAATTCACGACTAATTAACGGCAAATTACAGAGCAGTAAAATATTCACAATAGGAAGTTTTTATACGTTCTTCAGATGCTGCTTCGCTAAGTTCACACGAATTTCACATTTTTGCAAAAAAAAAACATAGAAAACATAAAGCGGCAAATTCAAAAGTGTCACAACTAATTCACGACTAATTAACGGCAAATTATGGAGCAGTAAACCATTCACAATAAGAAGTTTTTATACGTTTTTCATATGCTGCTTCGCTAAGTTGACATGAAGTTAGCAAAGCAGCAAAAAAAAAACGTAGAAAACATTGCACGACAAAATTAAAATTGTCACAACTAATTCAGAACTGCTGAACGGATAATTATTAAGCAATAAATTATTCGCTATAAGACGTTAAAAACTTAGCAAAGCAGCAAAAAAAAACATAGAAAACATCGAACGACAAATTCGAAATTATCACAACTAATTCACGACTAATTAACGGCTAATTACCCAATTAAATTTTTTTCGATCGGTGAATGTTGTTTCGCTTAGTTGACACTCATAATAATTATTACCATTTGAGAACAAATTTTAAAAAATGCAATTTAAATGGTAGTAGCCGTGGCGTGATGGTTGGTGCGATGGACTGTCATGCCGAAGGTCTAAGGTTCAATCCCCAGCCTCGCCACCTATTTATTTAAAAGAAAAAAGGGCTACTGCCTCTTGCGAGAAATTGACAAATCCTCCAAGAGTATCTCTTGTCTTAGAAGAGTGCTGCTCACACTAGCCGTTCGGATTCAGCAATAAACTGTAGGCCCCCTCCATTCCTGCAGACACGCACACAGGAATGGTTGAGAGTTGTAAGTCACTAGGCCCTAGTTCTTCATGAGATGTTGTGCCATCAAATTTATTTATTTTATAATTTAAATATCAAAGGTTGGATTTGATTAACTTCCAAATTTACTTACCTTAATTAACAATATGTTCATGAATTTTCATCTGCAAAGACAAAAAATGGTGAAATTTTTTAGGATAAAGGAATATAAATGAGTGTCAACTTAGGGCGTTTTTCTTTTTTGGTTCAGAGTTGGTTCAGAGCAGAGCACTGAATAGACCCTGAGCGAACGGAGTAAACTCTGAGCAAAGTATGTTCAGAGCACTCCGATTTGATTACGAAACACACCCGAGCACTCAATTGTCATATCTGTCAAATTACATGGAAACTGTATGAAGTTGGCCGCGCTCAGTTTTTTACTCGGTCTGCTCGGTTATTTTATACCGAGCTAATAGAGCGCGCTCTGAACAAACTCTGGACACACTCTGAACAAAAAAAGAAACACAAATTTGAACTTTTATTTACTCTGAGCTAAAAAAGAAACACGATATTTTGTTTGACAGTTCAGGCTCTACTCTGAACTAAAAAAGAAAAACGCCCTTAGTGAACTTGCCTGTCTAAAAATGGTTTGGTGGATAATTTGCCTTAAATTAGTGTGATCATTTATAATTAGCCATTCAATATGTTTTGTATTTGTTTGTTACTTTGCTAAATTTATATAAGGTAAGTATACACTTAGAGCTGTTGTGCCATCAAATTTATTTATTTATTTTTTATACACTTAGATAGGCACCTCCTTAAAATCGGGTAAGAACGTTTCACATGTAATATTATTGCTTTTAGATTTTCCTTAAATAATTCGTTGATTAGTTTTGAAAATTTCGATGTTGCAGCTAAAATTTAACGAAAGAAAATGCTCGACTAGGTCGATAAACTACTTGGCTCTTATTGACGACATACTTGTGGTCTTAATGTTTTATGTTTGAATATTTTAAATATGTATATTTATCCGATTTGAAAGCAAATAAATTTGTTGGTGAGAGCTATATTTTATGCCATCAACCAAATTGTAATTTTAGTTTTATTGTAGTAAATAAATAATAGAAGATTTCTTGCGACCTTAAGTCCAATGCGTTTCGCCCAGGCACGATAGTTGGGCTCATCATTTAGATGCTGTCTTACCTTTTTTAAGTTTTCAATTTGACAACCGTGGTTTTCAATATGACAACCATCGTATTCAATTTTACTACACCAATCATCATATTGACAAATGCAAATTTTCAATATGAAAATCATAGTAGTCAATATGAAAACCAAATCGTCAATTTTTCACCCTAAATTGTCATATTGACTACTGCGGTAATCGGTTGAAAAATTACTTTTTTATTGTCCCTGTGACTACGGGATTATTTTCAGTGTAATTACAGACCAACAATTGCCGTAAAGACCATAGGTAAATAATTAAATAAATTTGGTGGCAAAACGAGTCATTATGAACCAGAACCTGATGCATTTGTACATTGCGCTTTCAACCATGCCTGTAAGCGTGTCTACTATGAATGGAGGGGACCTACGGTTTATTATAAATTTGTGGTGTTGTCTCCACGTTGTGTTGTTTTATGTAAAAATTAAAATAAAATTAAATAAAATTAAAATTTAATTTTTGTTTTTTTTTAGTATTATAATTTGATTAATACCACAAAATTTATTTTTATAACGATTTTTTTTTTGATTTTTCGACGCGTTTCGGATATATTTTCCATCATCTGGCTTTTTTTTAACGTTTACTACAGTTTATTGCCGAATCTGAACTGCTAAGATGAGTGGCACTTTTCTATGACAAGAGGTACTCTTCGAGCTTGGAGGATTTGTCACTTCCTCGCAAGAGGCAGTAGTCCTGGTGAAAAACATTTTTGTTTTTTGGTGAAATAGGCTGAGAATCGAATGGCAGTGCAATACGCACTAACCATTACGCCACGGGCGTATACAAAAATCTTATCAAAGAGAATCCTAAGAGAAGTTTATGGCAGTCGACTAGTTTGTCGAGAGGAACTTTATTTCAGTATTTCTCTTTAATTAGTGACCGTAAGATTATCTATCTGATCGCGCCGCTATGGAAAAAGTGAATACTGATTGATTTCTTAGGGACAGATAAAAATACAGTTGGTATTATATTTTTCTACTTTGCTATACACATAACTTAAAAAAATATATGTTTATTATTACTCAAAGTTACGAGTATTTAGAGCTAATTTTTGAAAATTGCCCGTTTTCATTTTAAGAATAAGCCTGTACGCAATTTTTTGTGCAATAATATGAAATATTGCTGTAGTTTTGAATAAACTGCGTGAGATTTATTTTACCTGTTTTCCAAAAGCCAAGAAAACAGAAGTGCGTGACGTCTTCTTTATCCTTTGTGTCATATTTGATTTGAATCTTGATTTATTTTTTTTTTTTTTACAAAATCTTCACTGATGCACTTACGTTAGGTAATAACCCGCCTACTTTATTTTCTTAAAATTAGAAATTCTTCGTCCCCACTTAATTTGCCTGACACTATGTTTCGATTTCGATGTCAATGCTTTACAATCAAAGAATATCTTTCCACTTGGCAAATTGATGAGATGATATTTCTAGAAAGTGTAATTATTGTGCTATAAAATGATTCCATTTAAACCAATTTATTTTGATGTTTTCCCTCCTGGCCCCTTATGCTTGTGACACCCATTAAATCATCAAATGGAAATGGAATAGTTTTAATAAATTGCTTTTGACTTCAAAGCAAATTTCTTCCATACACACTTCCAATGGAAAGTTTGTTGGCGTGTCAAAGTAGCGTTCATTGAAGAATACACAACAATTATGATTGATAAAAGTCAACATAATTGGTATCCATATACACAGATGTTGTTTTGTTAATAATTTAAGTAAATCAGTTAGGTAGTAAATAAATTGATGAATGTATCGTCAAATAAAGAAGGCATCGACTATAATTAGGCTTTATTAAGTTAATTAAAAAAGTGCTGTGAGTTAGAAATAAACGTGGAAATACTTGCTTGAATATCTTTGATCCTGATCATTTGGTTGTTCATTTTTAGTTTAACGAAACATTTTTTTTTCGACTATTCTTGTGTGCATGTCAGAAATCAAGGATCTATAATTTTCTGTCGAATCAGAACGGCTAGGTTCAGATACCCATGAATTTATCTTGAAAAAATATTCTCGTTTTTGGTGGAAGACGTTGGAAATTAAATCAAGATCACCAATTTCAAAATTAAAAAGCCGTCTACCGACCAGAGGTAACACTAATTTTTGAATTTTTAAAGTGTGTTGAACATAATCCTGAATTCTATAATCTAGAAAACCAAAAATCCCGGAAACCCAAAATCCCGAAAACACATATCCAAAATCCTAAAAATCCCTAATTCCGAAAACCCAAAATCTTGAAACGAGAAAATCCCATATGTTCGGTACCACCATCTTGCTAGAGCAAGTAGGTTGGGTTAAGACAAGAACAAAAATCGTATAGGGGGGCAATTTTCTAAAAAATTGACTTAAAATAGAAAAAAAAAAAATATTAAAAAACAACGGTAACACTTACAATGTCACGTTACACTTTTTCTTAAAGCCAGAAATCCATCATTTTATTTTGTTTTAATTTAAGTTACTAGAGTGAACAGTTTTTGAAAAAATTATTTTCAAACTCAAAATTTTGAAAAAATAATGAAAAAAATTGTATTCAAACTATTTCTTTTTTCAAAATTTTGCGTATTTAAGTAATAGTTTTGTTTTCAATATTCGATGCTCCTTTAAATTTTTAGTCATACAGAAAATAAAATATTCGAGGGTTTTTTTCTTTTTTAGAAAATTAAAAATACCTAATGGGAGGGGAAATTTACTAAAATAAATGACTTAAGACAGAAAAAAAATTATTAAAAAATAACGGTTACTATTACAATGGCATGTTATAGCTTTTTATAAGGCCAGAAATCTCTCCTTTTGTATTCTTTGTAAAAAAAGTTATTTTAGTGAACATTTTAAAAAAACATTATTTTCAGACTAATTTCAGAAAAAGTGTGTTCAAAATAATTTTTTTTCAAAATTTTATGTTATTAAGTAATATTTTTGTGTTTAATATTCAATGCTACCATCAATTCTCAGTTTAAAACTAAAAACCAGATATCAAAATGTATTCCATTTATCGAGAAAATTTAAGATAACAAAAGTAAGTTTTCTTTGAATTTGACTTCCATCGGTTATTTGTTGCTCCAAAGATTATGTTTCTACTAATTAAGTAGTAAAGTTTTCACAAAAACATTTCGGCATCCGGTTTTTGATGTTCGACTGGAAATTAATAGGAGCATAAAATATTAATAACAAAAATATTACTGAATAACGTAAAATTTTGAAAAAAATTAATAAACACAATTTTTTCATTACTTTTTCAAAATTTTGAGTTTGAAAATAAATTTTTCAAAAACTGTTCTCTCAAATAATTTAAATTAAAAGGGAAATAAAAGAACGACCTTTTGGCTTTTAAAAAAAGTATAAAATGACATTGTAGGTGTTGCTTTTTTTTTTAAATTATTTTTTTTCTATTTGAAGTCGATTTTCTAGAAAATTGCCCCTCCTGCCTAAGCGGGGGGGAATAGACGCCCTCTCCCATACGATTTTTTTCGTGTCTTAACTCAACCTACTCCCATACGATTTTTTTCGTGTCTTAACTCAACCTACTCGCTGTAGCTTTTTGGTGCACCGTATACCGAACACCCTGTATATACGCTGGAGTTCATTTTTCATATTCTAAATTCATGTGTTCATTTCAATCATTTCGGTCATTTCTTTGGTAACACCAACCAAAAATTTCGTAGTTATCCTTCTATACGCTGGAGTTTATTTCTGATTTATTGAATACATATCATTTAATCATTTTGGTAACACCGTAACTCTCTGAAAACGATGCTATAAACATTTTCAATGTTAAAAAATAGTTATAAACGAATAAAAAAAAATAATAATAATCATTTCACAACGTTTTTTCCTTCCGCGAAGTTTTTTTTTAATTTTTCTACTTTTTGTCTTTTAGTGTTTTCTTATTTATTTTTTTGAAAACGAAATCTCGAAAAATTAAAAAATATAAAGGAAAATTTTATATAAATTTTCCAGATTTTAATTTTGAAATTTTGAGTTTTCGGGATGGTCTTTGGGATTTTGGGTTTTCTGGACTTTGTTTTTCCGGGATTTTGTTTTTTTTTTTTGGATTTTTGGCTTTCGGTATTTTGGGCTTTCTGGATTTCGGGATTTTGGGTTTTTGGGATTTTGAATTTCGGGATTCATGACCTCAACCCTTGAAATAAGCCAAGATAGAGACTATAATCCTGTGTTCTTTTTGTGGACTTTTAGTTGCTAAATATAATTATAACGTAGAAAAAATTTGGAGTAGTATAAAACACTTTAATTTCGCTCAAATTTTAAATTTAGAAATTAAAGTTGGTGGTGTGTTATAAAAAAACTCAGTGCAAATAATTCACCAGCTTTCGGTCTAATACTTTTTTTTTTTGATCTTAAGTGATAGTATTTTTTTTTTAATTTCGATCTATTTTAAAATATTTATGTCAATATTTTAAGAGCGAGGTTTTATTTTTGTCTGGTGTCTGGGATTTTTTTTTGTATATACCTTCTGTCATTAATAATTTTTTTAACTTTTTTTATTTTTTCTCAATTAAAGGCTTTTAAAGTAAATATATTCATAATCACTTTCATTCTATATCTGCTATACATTAAAAATGATAACAAAGGTTCTGTATTAGTTTTGAGTATAAAAATAACAAGAATGAGTGACATGAAAATTAAAATATACTCGAGTTGATGTTATTATTCTTTCGATTCACGGTTGAAATTATATTGTATATAGACAAATAGGTAAATATAGGATAGATTATGTACATAAATGTTTTGTACTTTTAATTGCAAATAATATGTCATTGAAAAGTGTCAAAAAATCTGTTATTTATGTATACTTATTATTATATTTGGTTGTATAATTACTATTATTGCTATAAGGTTGTTATTTTGTTATTGATGAAGACATTATTTCCTCAATCATCGCATCACGAACTAAAAACAATAATGTATATTTCTATATAAACATGACTTTTTGAGTTAGATATATGTAGGTAATTAATTTTGTAGCATAAGTAAAATAAAGTAATTGCATCGTGCAAATCGAACCGATGGCGATGGGGAGTAACGATGCTCCAGAGCACGAGCATGGCAGAATTGCAAACGTACGTAAGTTACATAAAGATAGTTCAAATCACTTACTAAAGCAGCATGTAGTATTGTAGTTATTTGCAATTCTTGTCGTAACTATCAGAAATTACATTAAAAGGTACAATCATAAATAATTAAAACTATTCATTATTTAAAGTTGTTATTGGAAAGTCTAGCAGAGTTTTAGCGATGGTTGAGACATGTAATTGGCTATTTAGCAAATACTTAAGCCTTCAACCATCGTTAAACCTCAGATAATCTGCCGAAATTGGTGAGTTAAAATTGCTGAACCATGGATTAAATATCGAACCACATTTGTACAACTGGCCCTTAATCCTGCAATTAATTTGAACCCTGGTAAGGAAAAGAGTCAGTGGCGCTGAGGGGTTAGGTACGCGGGGTGCCTCCATGATAAACCATCTTGAATTCTGAACGAATTTCAGAATGTTTCTCAGTGGCAAACACGAGATGTCGCCCCGTTCGTCGAACAAGTATTCTCCGAGGGCTTTCTTTCTGTGGTTTATCATATCCTAACACACTCTGATGGATAAGTCAGATATAGTGTTATCCATATTTTGTCTCATGTTGGTTCACATTAAGTTGTGACCTGTAAGAATTCCAACCAAGAGGAATAGTTGAGCTCTGCTAAGCTCGATAAGGTAATCTGTTTTTTTCTTTAAAAGATCAAGGGCAACTTTGCAAAAAAAAAATAATTTCCTGCAAAGTAAAAGTGCGAAGTGTTTCACAAAATTTGCAAAGTTAAAAGACTTTTCAGTTTTTCAGACTATTTTTGAAAAGAGAAAAGTAAAACTGTTTCACCAATTTAAAAAATAACTTTGCATTTAAATTCGTATTTTGCAAAGTTGCAAAGTAAAACTTGATTCAAATTGATACATTGATGCATTCAAGAAAAAAAATCATTGGCACTAAATTTTAAATAGCCTGATGTTAAGGTATTAGCATGATATTACTTAACAATTTGCTAACTTTAAAACTCTTTACTAAAATATTCTTAGTTTTCAACATTTGCTAACTAGTATCATACTAAACGTATTTTTCTAGCTGAACACGCCTAAAACAGTGACAGTTTTACCCATTTTTGCAATTGTAGCTGCTAAAGTGACACTGGGATTTAGTATGATACTAAAAATATAAAATAAGCATTTGGCGATTTTAACTTTTAGTAAAATGTTAAAAAGATAATACGATGCTAACTCGTTTGAAATTTGGAAAAACCTGTTTTTAACGTAGCATCATATAAAAAATGCTTTAACGTCATACTAAATCGTCTAAAATTTTGCGCCATTGACATTGACATTGACGGCTGTGTGCTCTTAGCACCCCATATATGGGATATTCGCAAGAAAAATATGCAGTCTAAAAGGTCAGTAATTGATCATTAAATGTCAGGTAGTTTCAGAAATTGGTCAGGCTTAGAAAATGTTTAATCCAGAGTTGAAGTTTTTTAAGGTCACCCGCGATTTTTGACACCTCATTCATGGGATATTCTAAAAAAATAAAGTAAACCACTTGAAGGGCCACTGATGGATAGTGATATAAGGTCAGGTTATTTCAGTAATTGGTCAGGTATATTATTTTTTAATTAATTTTTAAAGTATTTTCCAAGCTTAACTACTCTTTGGTCACTATTATTTACTTCTTTGTTTTTAAAAATGGTTATTTTTTTGTATTATTATTTTCCGACAACTTTCCATAAAAAAACGCCTATTTGCAAATGAAAATTTCTCTTTGCATATTACTGAAAAACTTTTCAAAATTCTAAATATAATTTGCAAAGTCTATTTGTTTGGTGAAACGAAAAGAACAATATTTTTTCAAAATAAACAAAACTTTTCACTTTACAGAAAAGAACTTTTCACTTTGCAATTTGGTGAAACGTAATTTGCAAATAGGAAAACTTTTCATTTCAATAATTTCCTCTTTGCAAATTTGCGTTTGGTGAAACAAAATTTGCAAAGTAAAAGTGAAAAGTTGCAAAGTAAAGAGTGAAAAGTGTTTGGTGCAATAGGTCCCAGGTCATAAATTCCTAGAGGTCGGACAACAAGTATATATCAATTGCTGACCATCTGACGTTTGCAGCTTTCAGGAAACTGGTGAATTCCAGTTTTTTTTATTTCTGAAAAGATGCCTGGACACTACCCTCTTATTCTTCTTAGAGCCGTCCATATGGTCCATAAAAATCGAATAATATATTAGTGATACAGATACATATACTTCGAACGAATAAAATGGTAAAGCATAAGTATATGTAGATTCACAATTTCTTTTTCAATGCGAATCAATCGAAAGCTATTTACTTATTCTGACAACGACTTCACGGACTGCTATTCCACGAATTGTTTCATATCGTTTACATCCAAAAATTGGTGTCTAAATGATCGTGCAGTGTGTTGAAATTATACGATTTTTCGGCGAAACGAAGTTCTAAATGATTTTTGTATTAACATTTAATTCGAAGTTTCACTCTTAATTATTGATTAGTTTGAATATATGTTGCATTTTAATTCACTTATTAAACTAATTTCGAATTCTACAGAATAAGCAATTTGGAGAGATTTGGGTATAGGAACATATTGTCTATATTAGAAATTAAGAATATAAAAAAGAGGTTGTATTCTTGGATGGTTAAGAACTGGAAAATCAAAAGAAATAGAATTATACGGTTGGGTTCGAAAAATTTTCTTCTGACGGTATGAAATATTTTCTTAAGTTCGGTCTACATCAACTGCTAAATGTCGTCAAAATAAATCAGCTAACAATAGCTACATAAAATAAATAAATTTGATGGCAAAATACCCCATAAAGAACTAGGGCCTAGTGACTTACAACTCTCAAGCATTCCTGTGTGCGTGTCTGCAGGAATGCAGGGGACCTACAGTTTATTGCCAGATCCGAACGGCTAATGTGAGCGGCACTTTTATATGACAAGAAATACTCTTGGAGGTATTGTCAATTCTTCACAAGAGGCAGTCACCGTATTTTTTTTTTATTTATTAGGTGGTGTTCTGAAAAAGTTTGTATCGTCATACCGTCCCACAATGGGGCAGCTCCTAGGACGGAGTCGGAAAAAAACTCCAAAAATAAAATTAAAAAAAGAAAATGAGAAAAAAATATTAATTTTCCGTTAGTAAATATTCTAATGCAGGAATTGCCAAAAAAAATTTATTTTTTTTTTATTCTGTCATTCAGTGCAGAGCAATTGAAAGTGACACATCAGTTTTTTGATAACTAAAGAAAAAAAAGTGAAATTTCTTAATTTTTTGTTTTGCTATAACTTTTTTGTTTTTAAAGATAAAACTAAAAAATAAAATGGATTCAATAGCTACAAGTATGTATTATTACGCACAGTAAAATGTGATGTCGAATATAAGTAGGTATAAGTCCAATATTTGTTTATATATATTTTGTGTATATTCTAATTTGTCTTATAAATTGTAGGTTATTTTTTATTCGAAACAGGAAAAGTTTAGTTTCCACACGTTTCCACATGGAGATTTTTGTTTGCCAATGTAGATTAACATCTTGTTTATAAAGTGTAAGTGAAAAATCGTGCTCATATTTAGTCCTTTTCAATTTTTTCTGTTTTTCGTAAACGACCTATTCAGAAAATGATGTGTTATAAATTGTTATTTTAATTTAGGCTCACATTCAACCGATGTTTTTTATTCAAGAATTGAATTGTTTAATATAATGAGAACATAAATTTTGTTTTACAATGTTGGATGGAAAAGTGTGCTATGCTTTGACAGAGACCACTTCGTCTCAGCGCTGTTATATCTGTGATGCAAGTTCTAAGGAATTTAATGATATTGAGAAGATGCTTCTAAAATCTATCAAACCAAATACATTGGAGTTTGGTTTGTCAGTACCGCACTGTTGGATACGTGTTTTTGAGTGCCTTTTACATGTTGGTTACAAACTTTCAATTAAAAAGTGGCAAGCTCGAAAAGATGATAAAGAAGTTGTTGCATTAAATAAGGCCCGAATACAAAAGGAGTTCCGAGAGCGAATGGGTCTTATCATTGATCAACCAAAGCCTGGTTTTGGTAACTCGAACGATGGCAACACTGCTAGGAGATTTTTCAACAACTCTGATATATGTTTTGAGAAATAATATGGTTTTAATTTTTGTATCGTAAGGTGTACTAAACCCGAAATGTTAACAGTGGATATACTGATGCATCTATGTTCTGGTATAAACTTCTCGGCATTTGGGTTTCATTTTATTAAAATTAAACGAATCAATTGAATTAAAAATTCAAAAAAATTGTTTTTTAAGGGGATGCAATTTTTGATGACAAGTCATATAGTCTTGAAGGGTATATCAATTATCAAATCCTTGCATTAGGTAGTTTCCGTAAAAAAAACACTTCTGTTTGTATTTAACTTTTTTTTCAATTCACTAATATGGATTAAATCTTAAAATATTCTCTTAAACACTGTTTTAAGCTTAACTTAAAACTTTGCGCTACAACTAGGTATATATGTAGGTATATAAAATCAAAATAATTATTTTTCCTTTACCTATATGAACTTATATTAATATTACATTATATGCGCACTTAATAGGATCTTCCTTTATCTTTTATAAATATTCAGAGTAAAGGCCTTCTTTCGGGTCAATGTGAGACGAAACAAATTTATTATATCATGAAAAATAAATATTAACTTTAAGTAGGACAACAAGATGAAAAAACACATCAACTGCGCTCCAATAATTTCCCATCATAATTATATGAACACTGAAAGTCTTATTGCAATCTTCAAAAGTAAGACAGTCGGGCTCGGGCGGACACACCCACACACCAGTTAACACGCATTATTTATTATTCAAACTTCCGATGCGGACTTCACCCCCAAATTTATTATTTATTCAAATCAAGTTTATATACAAAGCATTTAATATACCTACCTGCTTTTCAATTATCTTGTCTATTTTTTTTTTTATTATTTGCTAAGCCCTTTTAAGCTTAATGAATTGACCTTAAAATATATTTATATTATGCATAACAATAATGTCTGGACATGCCCGACAAGCGTGTGCCTTATCAAAAATTAAAAAAAAAAAAAAAATGGTTTTCACGCCACGCCGCGCTGACGATGTAACAGACATTATCAGTTTGAACCACGCGTTATTATTACCATTTCAATTTAGAATAATTTGAAAATGTGTTTGGGTAATGAGTTACATAGTTATATCAAGTTCATACCAACAGTCGGGAAAATAGAAATTAATCCATTTTATTTTTATTTTTAAGTTAACAAAAAGTATATAATACAAAAAATTAATTTTGAAAATAATAAAACACTGTTAAGTTGAATGATCTATGTACATATTAGTTACTGAATACTATTCAAACTTTTAAACATTTCATAATTTTCCAAACAATAAAAGCCATTTTTAGTAAATTTTGATTATTGATGAAAAATCAAAGAAAGTGTTCTTACCGTACCGCCTTTCCTGTAACATTATTTTTATTAAACCAGTAAGATACATATAAATTTTGTAGAAGAAAAAAATTATTTCTTCAAAATTTTTAAATTCATCATCCATCACCTTATCTTAATAAAACTAGTTTTCAAAATGTTGGTTCATGGTTCATCTTAGGTACCTAAATACAAATAAAAAAAACAAGTCGATTTTTGTATTTTCCGGTAACTTTTACTTAGGTTTACTTCAAAATTAAAACCTTGCGGCAACTTACATTATTTGTTTTGTATTTTAGAAGAATAATCCTAACATTTTGTGTGATATATTTGTACAAATAGTAAGATTATTAGTATGATAAAAATTACTCTATAAATATAAAACTGAACAAAAATTGATTCAAAGATAATAAAGCGTCGCCGCCGGCCGCCGCGGCTTCTCTGGATGGCGCGCATCCGAAATGTACAGGGTCAAATCGCACGATCTCGGTGGCAAGTTCGGATCACCTCCACGTGAGATGACTAGACCATGCCCTCGAATCGCTTATGCAGAATTTCTAATATGACATGAGCTGTGTAGCTCCGCCATGTTAAGACCACATGCCACTGGTGTCCATATCATCCAATTCAGACCAAAAGAATTTCGTACAATCATCGTTTCTTGCCGTACCGCATTCATCAAAAAATGGACATCATCGCTGAAGATAATTTTTCGATAAAAGTCAGGGCCAGTTTTCAACTACACCATTTAGCGATCACACGTCGTTGTCTATGGTCGTTAGCCTTCAGACCCTGGGTGAGGTCAGTTGAATTTTTTACGGGTGCAGGCCCAAGCCACGAAACAAAATTCGCCAAGTTGTGGTCCACGAAAGGTCGAGTTCTTGTGAGCGACGCGAAATCGACTGCCTCCCGATTGTCCCGCACACTCTTACAGACAGCGGTGATGTTTTCGTCGATGTTATGGGTGTTGTTTAATCTTTTACTGAACCAGTGGACTCAAATTTATCCAACACACTGCAAAGTGCAAATATATACCTCTCGGAAGGACGATTACGGCGACCGTCAGATGGGCGAAGCACACGGAACGTTACCCGAACAGAAGACCCATTTTGATAAAACAATTTTATCATTTACACGTGTTGTTGAGCTCTATGTATATATATATGGCCATCATGATCAGACTAAATAATTGACAGCCAATTTGACACATGCATGTTCAACAATATGGCAACTATCAACTGTCAGAAAGTCCCTATTGGAAGACCCTTTACATGTCTGAAAATCATTAAACAAAGTAATGGTCAATAACTTGGAAGCACCCAATATACTGTGAAGAAACAATATTTTTCATATGCATGCAAACACTGCAGCAAATAAATTAAATTACAAAGTTCTAACCCTCACCACCTGCTTTAAGCTCATACTCTCTCTCACACAACTCGTCAATGGAATAATTTTGAACATACTTAGTTTTTTTGTTTTTTCTAAGTAAATTGATAAATAAAAAATTTTTGTAAATTTATCGTGTTTTTAGATTTGTTGGTATTTATACACCACACACCTCCCTTGTTGCAATATTTTTGACCGAATTTTAAAAAAAGATTAGGATGACGATAACTATAAAGACCGCGAACTAGGATTATACGAATCCAATTAATATTATAACAAAAGAACAAACGAATTAATTATTTATTATTAAATTGTGCAACCGGCACACGCGAGAGATAAGATCGAATTGATGAACTGTCAAAGACGATCAACGAAGGATGAGGATAGAGAGACAATAAAAAAAAATATTGCAACAACTCACTGCAACAACGATGCAGCCAACCGGCTAGTCAGCTGGGGGTGGGTTCGTGGAATATAAATAAACACAAGAAGCTTACAATTGGTATCGAATTAATAAAAAGTAGTTATGATATAAAAAGGTGATAAATAATAAATATAATTTAGGTAAGCACAGGGGCGTACTTACGCTGAAGGGTGGGCGCCAGGAAACTGTTTAGGGTCGTTTGCCTTAACCGGGATGCTGAAAATTCTTCTTCAAAAATGTGAAGGAAACACAAATTTAAATTCCCAATGGGAAGTTAAGAAAGTTTTATTTAAAAATATCTGGGAAACCGTGGCTTACGCCTGGATTAAAACCCAGAATTTTTTCAATAAAAGAAATGTATAAATGTAAATTTAAATTGGATGAAACCAATTTAAAACAAAGAAAAAAAATATATATTAAAATTGAAAGAAATGAAACAAAGAAAATTATAAAATCAAGACCGCAAGAATGGACCGCTATCACTCGGTCCCGAAACAAAACGGATGAAAAAAACTAATTTAAAAAATGGGGTCGCGCGTCTCACAATTTTGAGATTTTTAAAACCGAATCAAGGGTCAACCGAATTTCTATTTTACAACACCTTTTCTTTTGCAAACGAATAAAATCTAAAATAACACTCTACTTATCTTTTTAACAATCTGTAACTCCTTTCCCTTTCTCCTTCTTTCCTCGACGATTCCGCTTGCCCCTTTCTGGCGAATATCAATCCTTTTCCAAACAACTCCTTCTTCGAAAAACCTTCAGAATCTTTACCAAATTATTTTTTTTTTCTTTTCCAATTTATCCTCTCACAAAACTTTATTTCCAACTTTCTATTTTTCATCTTTTCTTTTTCCAAAAAATACCAAGAAAACCAAGAAGTGGTTCGTCAAGCTTAGCCTTTGTCCTCTATTGGCCTTCTCTTTCACTCACACATACACACTTAATCAAAAGCTTTCGTGGAACTCGGCTACGGTATCACTCCGAGGTTGAGCTCCAACGAAACTCTCTTTCACCCACACAATCACTGAATTCCCCAAGTTGTTGGTGCCGTCCCAAAACTTGACGAATCCAAGGCTGTATCTAGACATATTCACAATAATAACTATTTTTGAGAAAAAAAAAAAGAAACCATAAAAAGTTGAAAATACTATTCTGAGCATTCTCTCAGCTACTTAACTAAATTTAACTTTTCTGAAAATTATTCGAAGAGGAGCAAACATAAGTTATCAATCTTTTAACAATTTTTAGGAACCGAATGAGGAAGGCAAATATTCAAATCAAACTACCTAACGCGCAATCTACCATTTGGTGGGCCTTTGTGCAGATTTGGGGGATTGAAGGGATAGCGTTTAGCGTTCCATTCTTTTACGTCGGCCTATGTTATTTAAGTTAAATTATAAGTTAAGAATTTTAGGGCGGGCTCGAAGCCATGTTTAAAAGAAAGTTAAATTAATTTAATTATATTTATGTTGTGTTGTTCAGATATCCACTTTAAGCGTAAGTGTATGTTTCGTTCTGTTGTTTTCTCCGAATGTTGTTAAAGAGTATTATGACTCTGAGCTTCCTCGCTCTCTATATAGATGGCGTGCGAGTCTTCAGCCCATCCGCTGGCTCAACATGATCGAATCCAGTGGGTACCTACTTTGTCATCCTCTCCGAGCCACTCCCAAGCTCAATGAGGACAACGGACTCAAAATGTGGGTCGAAAAATGGGAATGGTTGGGATGGAGGGGAAAACAGATAACGAGAGTAAGACTATGACCAAACAACATAGTCAGAAGAAGGTTTTAAGAACCAATCTTAAGAATGGTTTTTGTTGCGGTAAATCTTACCGTAACACCCTTAGTGTTACTCCTAGCGAAAATATTAATTTAACATTTTTTGTAGGAAATTTGATTTAGTTTAAATTTGAAATCCAGACTTTTACACTTATACGCTTGGTTTTCAAAATACCTATTCGCGAAAAACCACAAAAGGGGCCCTTTTACACCCCTTGATGGGGTTAATTCAAATGCGGTTACTGAAAATATATTTATGTTTGCCAATAGACAATCTTAACTCGGGAACATATTCTTTTGACTTTCCCCGCGGGATTTCTTCTTGTGTACTTAATAGAATTGTCAAGGGCTCTGGAAGCCCTACAAAATAACATCTGGACCCAATGCTCAAAGCTAAAAAAATCGAAAAGAGGCCTTAAGAGGTTCTAGAATCTTAGCACCTGATAGCTGTCTGATATTTCATGAGGATTAAGCAACTTATAAGATGATATACATTCTATTTCAATGTTCTATGTTACGAATTACTGAATAGTTGACCTTGGGAAGTTGAGAAATAACTTCTTTGTCTAGTGCTATATATTTTTTTCAGATGTTAATTATGAAATCAGTCGCTCTGACTGAAAGAAATCATGTCACTAACAGTTTGTTCTTATGAAAATTTTTACCCTTAACGCACTTAAAGAAGTATAATTTCAAAAATATTTATAATATAAACTGATTCAAATTCTCACATCCTGACTGTGTTCTATATTAAAAAGAAAATATTAGCATAATCGGCACGGGGAAGTCATTTCTATTATAGTGTCAGTCAACTAGATGCTAAATGAGGCGAAAAAAATCGCTTTGTCGTCGTCGTCTTCACCGTCACTTTTTTGTACACTTGTTATATGTATAAATAATAAAATGCACGACTGGATCGCACGAACTAGCTCTTGTAGTAAAAGTTTCTTCGAATCTTAAAGATTGATTGTATTATAAGCCTTAAGTTAAAGGTAGCATTTTGTTAATACAAAAATGAACAACTTCACATATACATAACATATACATATGTATGTACATAGAAAGGACTTGGAGCTTAAATTTTAAAATTATTAAAAATCAACATACTTCGAGATTAATTTATTAAAAACATTTTCTTAAGTTGTTTTGAGAGCAAAAAAAACTAACCATCTGATTTCTTTAAAAAAATCTTAGTTTTGGAGAAAAAAAAAATCAAAATCGTAGGAGCGGTTTTTTTAAAATTAATTTTGTATAAAATTTTGTTAACATTTTTAAGAAAAAAAAAATTGGTACATAGTTTTTTAGTATTTATTTAATATGTTGATTAAAAATTAAGTTTCGAAAAAAATAATCTACCCGTTTTTGAAATACACATCGAATTTTCAAAAAAAAAAAAAAACATTTGAAATTTTATTTAAAAATCCAAAATTTGTTTTTTTTTTCAAAATTTCATGATTTCAACTTTTAAGAAGCTTTTGTATAAAAAATTTAATTTAAATCAGTTACACACATAATGAGATAGCCCAAATTAAAGAAAATGGTTCTATTCTATGAGAGGTACTGTTAATATTGGTTAACTGTAAATTTTGTTTTTGGTAGATCGTAGACCATACTAATATTAGTAAGTATTTAGAACAATTTGTTGTTTTCGAGAAAATTTAAATTTTCTGTTACAGGTTTTTAACATTTATATGGAAGGTGCCGTTAATTTTGACTATAAGAAAAATTTTTGTTTAAAATATTTTAGATAATGTTAAAAAACCGCTCGGTACCAAGTTTTGTAAAAATCAACCAAGTCGTTTTCGAAATATTTGGTTTTCAAAAAAAAAAAAAATAAAACTTTTTTTAAAAATCACAAAAAAAAAAAGTTTTTTGAAAATTTTAGTATACAATACTATTTAAATTTTTCGGAAAATTCTTTATAAAAAAATTATCAAAATCAGCCTTTTCCTTTTCGAGAAAAAAGAAAATAAAAAAATGGTTCTATGAGAGGTAAGATTTAAAACCATTTTTTGGAAATTTAATTTTCACAGAAAGGTTAGCATATACCTAATAAAATTTATTATTGATTTTTTTTTAGAAAAATCTGTCGATCCATTTTTGAGAAAAATAAATTTTTCAAAAAAAACTAAAAAAAAATTATATGGCTATTTTTGGTCATAAAAAGAAAATGAAAAAAAATGTGTCGGGAGAATGTCCGAAAAACACTATATACCAAGTTTAATTAAAATAAGCCCATGTGTTTAGGCTGTATGCAAGTACACATACAGACAGACAGACATACAGACATACGGACGGAATTGCGAGACCCACTTGTTTCGTCTTTCCTATCATCGTAATATCAAGTTTGATCAAAATCTTGAGTTCAATTTTTTTACGAATCCAAAACTTACCATATAGTACCTACATATATATCGCAAGTAAAAATGGGAACTTAGAAGTCTCTTCACCTTAATATCGCGTCTATACCTTACCTACACGACCGACAACGACGACACGATTTTATAATTTGTGCAAATAAATTAAACTGAAACCCTTGATGTGTGCTTTTTCTCTCAATGAAAAATTACTGGAGCATAAAATGAAAGAGAAAAGAACACCTTTATTATGATCCCTCTAAATTGATGTGAAGGTTAACAAAGTGTATAGAAGTCTTAAGAAATGGTAAATGGTGTGTTTCCATTGTTGGTGAATATAGCTTTAATGAAAAACCAAATCTAATAGTGATGGAATTAGGGCAACTATAAGGAAAAAAAAGGTCCCTTCCCATTATTTTCGGTTTCAGCTTTCTCAGATCAAAATCTCAACCGCAATCAATTGAACCCTTGGGATAATCGGTTAAACTCATGCTCAACAACCCTGATATCTGATACCCAATCACACTTTTGGGATCGAACGAAGAGGATCTAAGTCCAGGGCTGCCAGAAATCATGATTTAGCATGATTTTCATGTTTTTTGGACCCAAAAAATGATTTAATGTTTTCGAGTCCAAAATCATGTTTTTTCTTAATCTGACAAAAAGTTGTTATTTTTTTATAAATTGTTTTTAAAAATTACGCATATCTTCTAAAATCTAAAAAAAAAAAACAGAATAGGTACGGCTATTCGTTTTGAAAACAAACATAGCTAAAATGGAAATTTGATAGTGTTCCCAGCAGACAAAAAGATTAAAAAGTAGAATAACTTTGACAGGATCTTTCAAATTGTAGATGTTTTTTTTTATTGAAATGGAAGTGAGATGGCAAGTTTGATTTGTGTCCAACGATAAAACAAACCCATTCTCGCAAAATGTTCTCTATATTCTCGAATATTGTACTAGATCAATAGGGGGAAAAGGTCTGTTCGATTTGTAAAACTATTGGTCTTATGAAGATTTCAATGGGATTTATTTTTAATTTAAGATACAAATTTGTATGGTAGATCACGGGATTTGGGAGGAGATTTAGGGTAAGTCTACCTTAATCTCGGTTGAGTGTCTTCGTGTAATTTTATTTCCTATCTGTGAATGCACCATTTAAAATTCATGAAGAAAGGAAAAGGTTCTATTATACAATTCATCATGTTAGCTACCACCACACACTCACTTTATAATTTACTTTACTGTTATTTAATCCTTCCATTTTTGCATTTTCAAAAATATGTCGAAAATATTTTTTTACTTGACACGAAGGGTTTTTTTTAAGATCTCTTTTTACTATTTTCCAACTGAGAACTGTGGATCATGTTTTTTGAACTCAAATCATGTTTTTAAACTATGTTTTCTTAAATTTCTGAGTGGCAGCACTGGATCTAACACTTCATGATTAAGAATCATGAAGTTAGTGTTGAAGAAGCAAAGTTTTTTTTTTTTGCCGAACAGTATTATATTTTTCGATGATGAAGTGTTGATGATTTTTATATGCAAAGTTAAAATGCGGCAATGGAGAACAACAACAAGTAAAAAAAAAAGATAAAAGTGTGCTACCTTTTAATT
The DNA here is from genome assembly GCA_947049315.1 of Epistrophella euchroma. Lineage (NCBI taxonomy): Eukaryota > Metazoa > Arthropoda > Insecta > Diptera > Syrphidae > Epistrophella > Epistrophella euchroma. The sequence continues at coordinate 131,367,444 of OX346246.1, forward strand.
AATTAAACGTGTCGTGTCAGGTAGCAATATCAATCCACGTGCCATCTTCAAAAGAAATCACAGCAGCAAAAGGGTAGCATAGTGCACAGAGAAGATATTCCGAAAAGAAACAATATTTGTGTAACGATGTGTCCTTCGAATATAATAACGATGGTTGAGTTGTATAAAGGATTGAATTTCACCGATTCTAAACTTATGGTTATAACAACTTTGAAATAGGAGTAAGAAGTCACTGATTGAAGGACGTTTGTCCTTCATCACATTGATGATTGTTTGAGATTGAATTTAAGAAAATAACAACTTCTTAGAGGAGGTTCTCCTTTTTAAAATAACTGTCTGTTTCATTTATAAAGTGTTTGCCTGTAAATTGATATTTTTTTATTGTCACTACCTATTGTTTTATCATCTTGTTAGTGGCGGATCTGTGAATACTTGAAGTTTTTATTTTTTGCTCGGAAAAAATGGGTTTGTTTGTCTTCGAGTAGCATTTGGAAACTGAGTCTTATTCTCTATCGCGTGAAGCTATAAAGGCTGATTTCCAATGGCGCGTTCGCGTTAGAGACGCTTACGTTACGTTTACAAGCTTTACGAACGCTTCGACATGACAAACGAATTGAAGAGAATCAACTGATTAAAAACAATTGAAGTGTCATTCTGAAAATAAAAATGAACCTACAAAACTGTAATGTCGAATTCCTTTCAACAAACAATTCGATTTTTTCTTCGATTCCGTCTGTCTGCATGTCTGTCTGTATGTCTGTCTGTATGTCTGTCTGTATGTCTGTCTGTATGTCTGTCTGTATGTCTGTCTGTATGTCTGTCTGTATGTCTGTCTGTATGTCTGTCTGTATGTCTGTCTGTATGTCTGTCTGTATGTCTGTCTGTATGTCTGTCTGTATGTCTGTCTGTATGTCTGTCTGTATGTCTGTCTGTATGTCTGTCTGTATGTCTGGCTAATATAATTTTTAGTCAGTCAATAGTCTTCGCTACTGCGATGATTTTACTTTTAGTCAGCAAGTCTTTTAACTACAGTTAATTAACTGTAAGTATTTTAACTTTTTAGTCTTTTAACTAAAAGACTGTAGACTTGTACTTATAATAGAACATTCAATAAATAAATATGGTGGCACATACCGCTCATGAAGAAACAGGGCCTATAGTGACTTACAACTCTCAACCATTCCTGTGTGCGTGTCTGCACGAATAGAGGGGACCTACAGTTTATTGCCAAATCCGAACGGCTGGTGAGCGGCACTTTTTTATGACAAGAGATACTCTTGGAGGATTTGTCACTTCCTCGCAAGAGGCAGTAGCCCGGAAAAAAAACTCAAGGTGGAAGCGGCTGGTATTGAACCCAGACATATGGCATGACAGTCCATCGCACTAACTATTACGCCACGGGCTACTACAACAGATAATATGTACTGGGTGCAAAAAGCTGAGAATCTTTTTCACTGACACTTCTATCTAGCTTATTTTAGTAGGTACCTAAACTTCTTATGTATAGTTTCAATTTTTTTTTTTAATGGCGTATGTTGCTATAATGCTTTGTCTCCAACATATAATAAATCAATTAATTTGTTATAAAGTAAATAAATACAAATTTTAAGAGTAGAATAAAGTATACGGAAAATTATTCACACTTTCGGAGTTTGGCACTTGAGCACTGGTTAATTGACATATCTGTCAAATTACATGAAAATGGTATGAAATCGGCTGCCCTTAATTTTTACTTCTTCTTTGGGGCCATTTTATTCTAAGTTCATGGAACATGCTTCAAACTACCTCTTTTAATTGTTCATTCTTTTATTTTGCAAGTAAAGAACAAGTGGTGAAAATCATTCCAACGTTATACATATGCATACGTAAGTTCATCATAAAATAATGTATAGCCAGTTAGATCAGTCACATTCTGTTTAGATTTAGTAGATTCCCAATCTAAACACCACAGTCAAATAAATAATTCCATTAAAAGAGAATAGTATCAATGTAAATGTCACATCAATAATACTCGTTGCTCATATTACTAAATTGTTGTTGTTATAAAGTTTTTGCAGGAAATAAAAATGAAAGCAGAGACCGTATGTTGAAAACTACTTTTTTGGACGTCCCCATCTATTATATTATTTTTGATTAAAACCTCGATTTTTTGTTAAAAAAAGCCAATACTTACCCTATAGAGCAAATCAAAATGCAACCATAATTTTGTATGTTATTTATGCAGAATTCTCCCTTTAAAAACTCATTGTCGCTATATGTATAGTTTTGTTCATGTAAGCATGCATAATAAGCCAGCCAAAGCCAACCATTAACTTATCTTCTTTCCTTATGCAAACAAAATAAACAGAGTATATTCCTATTCCTATCAAAGCTATACGACTAATGGATAAGTTCACCGCTGTAACTGCATGAATAAACTTTTGGCCCAGCAACGCAACGTTAAAATGCATGTTAATGTCGTCAAATAAAATTTTATTTGTAAATTATTCTCATTAACTTTGCCCGGGTACTGTTTACTTTCTGCTCTGTAAAACGAAGAGAGAACAGGGCGTTCCGTGTTCACATATAAAGTATGTATGTTTGAAAAATGACAAAAATGTTTGTAAGTAAACTGTGTTTATGATTTTTTCCAAAAAATTCCCATTAGGATTTTGACACTTTTCACGTAGGTTGGTAGGTAGGTAGATATAGCTTATTTTTTATGGCTCGAACAATTTTGTTATAATTTTCTAATCTAATTCGTTTAAATATTTCGAACACTATGTGCGTTTTATTGTTACTTCATAACTAGCGCAGTAATACAAGTTCTAATAAAATGCTATATCCACTTTTATGTTTACTTTTTATTTCTATGGCTGTGTTTGCACCGTATTCTTGTTTCTCTGTCTCCACAGTGCATAATTTTATGTCTTGATTATGGACAGGTCATAAAATGTTTGCGGGCTATGACTTTTCAATTCAGTTCAGTGTATATTTTGATGGCAATAAGAAATTAATGACTTAATACACAAAAAAAAAAATTCGTTTGGGCCCTACCATTCATATAAATTGGGCTGTGTGATCTTAGCACCTCATATATGGGATATTCGCAAAAAATGTATGCAGTCTAAAAGGTCAGTAATTGGTCATAAAAGGTCAGGTAGTTTAAGAAATTGGTCCGGCTTAGGAAATCCAGGGTTGAAGTTCTTCAAGGTTACCCGAGATTTTTGGCACATCATTTATAGGATATTCGCAAAAAAAAGTATACCACTTGAAGGGCCACTGGATAGTGATAAAAGGTCTGATAATTACAGTAATTGATCAGACATAGGTTTTTTTTTTTAAATTAATTTTCAAAGTTTTTTTCAAGGTCATTACGAGGTCATATGAACTTTTAGCAATAAAAATAATTATGCTATCTGAAAGTTTACTGAATCTTCATAAAATGTCAGCTAGTTTCAGAAATTGGTCAGGCATAGATTATTTTTTATAATATTTACAAAAAAAAAATTCAAGGTAAAGGTCAATGACCTTTCATTATTTTTTTAAACTTTTTTCGAATATCCCATAAATGAGGTGCTAAAGGTTCATAAGACCTTGTACTGACCTTGAAAAAAACTTTAAAAAATAAAAAAAAAAAATATATATGCCTGACCAATTTCTGAAACTACCTGACCTTTTATGACCAATTACTGACCTTTTAGACTGCTACTTTTTTTGCGAATATCCCATATATGGGATGCTAAGAGCACACAGCCTATAAATTGACTTGCATTATTTTAATGATTGCACTACCTTACCAATGATAAGTTAAATAAAAGTAATAAAAGTAATGAGAAAGGTTGGGCCAAAATTAAATATTTTTGGCCAGCTATGTACGTATATTAATTAATTCACAAGCTTATTTTGGCTTCAAAATAATCAAATATTTTGCCTCCTAAACGTCTTAAAATAAAGCATTAAAATTTTCAATGATGAGTCCATATGATATCTACATATGACTGGCAATTTACACCGGCATTTAAGGTTCAAGTCAACACTCTTTGTCCACTTTTATATTTATTAACTGGCTTATTTATCGGCACTTTTGGAAAATTTTTACTGCGCTAGCTATACAATTGCCAATAAAACACACCTTAAATTTACTAGGCAATAATTCAATTTTGTTATTACTTTTAACTTTTAAATATTTTGTCTTTAAAATTTTGCTATAAATTATTTTTAACCACAAGAAAAAGTTCGTGCGATCTAGTCATGCAATTTATTATAATAAATTCCCTCATAAGCATCGAACATTCTGCATATTGTGAATTTGGCATCGAATACAATAATTATATTGCGTTTTACATTAATCCTAAACAAAAAACCACCCTACAATTGAATTTTATGGAATGAAAACATTCCATAGCTTTTGTTTGTTTTTTTTTTTTCTCAGAGGTGTTCATGGAGGATAGTAGTGGAAAGTTTTAGTTTAATTAAATTTTAAAATGACTTAATTGATGTATACCTACTATATAAAAGTACCTAATGTGATTCTCTTCTTTTTTTTTATTCTGCGTTCATGACAGTGCTTTATCATTTGTTACTGTACAGTAAATATAGGTATGTATATCATATGTATGTACATATGTATAAAATTGTATCTGATGAAGTATAATTACAGAAACCTACCTGGGCCTGGTTGCGATTAATTATTGCGGTTATTTGACGGGTATGTAGTTATTCTGAATGGAATTTTTATTTATGATACATACTCTTAGAAGTAGGTACTCGTATAGTATTGCTTTTGCATTCTCACTCTACACACTTCCACTTTGTTAAATATTATAATGTTATCATTTATTGTTTTCAATAAGTTTGATTTGTGTAGAAATTATACATATTATGTATCTAAGCAAAAAATTTCAAGTTTTGAGAACATTTAAATATGACGTATGTATCTACTCGTAACCGCCATGTACGAAAAAGGCAGGTACTCTTATTTAAGCTGTGCAAATTGAGTGAATCTGTTATATTTAAAGAAGTGAGAGAGAAAGGGTAAGATTTAACGAAAGAATTTCCAAAAAAAACTGTTTGTTTACTGTGTACGTTTGTTTTATAAGCCTTATTCATTTAAAACTATAAGATGCAAGGGTTTTTTTATCAATTAAAAGAAAAAATTAGCTGGGTGTCGACGGACAGACAAGCAACTTCCAACCAAATTGACCACTTCGCGATTAGCCGTCGTTTTAGAATCAGTCTCTTGGATGTACGAAACAGAAGAGGTGTCGGCATGGAGCTTGCTCGTGACCAACACCTAATGGTAGCTACCGTAGGACTTCGTACAGCTGCAGTTCGGAGATCCAATGGAACCACCCGAATGCCCAAGTTTAACGTTGATAGACTAAAGGGTTCCTCAACACGTCAACAATTTAGGGACCACCTTTCTCACGAATTGAGAACAATCAGCAGCACAGAACCCGAGTACTGTGAAAAATGCTTTCATTACAAGTGCTGAAAGAGTAGTCGGTCGAGCGCAAGAAAGCAACAACACCTGGCTTTCTGAAGAAACTTGGGTAAGGATCAACGAACGAAAACAAATGAAAGCTCGCTTAACAGCTGTTCACGGAGAGCAAAGAAACGAGCTGGAATCTTCATACCGCACGAAAAAGAGAGAGGTTCACCGCAGAGTGCGATGTGACAAGCGTAATCACATCAACGCTTTGGCACAACAAGCAAAAGATGCTGCAAACAGGTGCGACAGTAGAACCGTCTATTCTATAGCATAACCAAGGAACTGATTGGTTCTCGCAGTTCGAAACAACACCTCGTAAAAGACATAGACGGTTCTCTGCTCAGCTCGGATTATGAGCAATTTAGAAGATGGAAGGACCACTTTGCTTTGGTTTTAAACCGAGTAACCGATAGTACTGTGCAACAGATATCTAATAAGCTGCCCGAAACAACAAATTCGCACCGCACCCCCCAGTAGAGATGAGATCTGTACCGCAATTAAAGCACTTAAGACCAGCAAAGCGGTAGGACTTGATGGCATTCTCGCAGAGCTTTTACAAGTTGCGCCAACGACATCGAGCGAACTCCTGCAACCACTCATACAGGCGGCCTGGGTCTCCGAAGGTTTCCCCGACGAGTGGAAAAAGGGAATGATCGTCAAGCTCCCGAAAAAAGGAGACCTAACAAAGTGCGAAAACTGGAGGGGGACTTGCGTTTTGCCTACTGTTGCCAAAATAGTAGCAAAGATTGTCCTAGCACGCATAAAAGAACGCCTAGAAGCGACACTCGATGCCGAACAAGCAGGTTTCCGCGCTGGATCCTCATGTATTGATCATATCAACACCTTATGAGGATCATAATTGAGCAGTGCGTTGAATATCGGTCACCACTCCACCTGCTGTTCATCGATTTTGAGAAGGCTTTCGACAGCGTCAACAGAGAATTTGTCTGGCATGCTTTACGCAGGAGGGGTATCCCGGATATATTAATTGCTATTATTAAAGCAACTTATGAAGGTTCCAAATGTCATGTTCTGCACGAAGGTAGGTTGTCAGAAGAGTTTGAAGTTCAAAGCGGAGTCAGACAGGGATGCATACTGTCGCCAATATTGTTTTTTGTTGGTGATCAGCGATATCCTACGCGCAGCCTTGACAGGAAACGGAGGAATTCGATGGATTCTGACATCCTACCTCTTGATTATGCGGACGACGCGACGTATGTTTCCTCTCTCCTAGGATCATGGATCTTCATCAAATGACAACAAGGGTGGAGAGAGAAGCAGAAATCGTGGGGCTAAATATCAATATCGGCAAAAAAAAAAAAAATGATGAGCCTCGGAACCCAGACATCTTCTCTTATAAATATCTTTCAGCAGCCGGTAGAGAAAGTACAGAACTTTCAATACCTTGGAAGTATCATCTCTACCGAAGGCGGTACAGAACAAGACATCAGCAGCCGTATCGGGAAAGCAAAGGCTGCTTTCGGTATGTTACAAAATATATGGACGAATAACTCTCTCAGTTTGAGGACCAAGCTACGACTGTACCGCTCCAATGTGGAATCAGTACTGCTTTATGGATGCAGCACCTGGAAGGTTACAGCAGCTGTCACTAAGAAGCTGCACACGTTCGTTAATAGATGTCTACGAAACATACTTAGGATTTTCTGGCTCAATCGTATTTCCAACGAAGAGCTGCTCAGGAGAACCGGTCAGGAACCTATCGAGTCTATTATACGACATCGAAATTGGCAGTGGATTAGACATACGCTTCGAAAAGGCAACGACTGTATTGCAACGCAAGCAATGCAGTGGAATCCACTCACACAAGAAGGGCGAAGAGCTGGGCGGCCGAGAAGCACATGGCGTAGAACAGTTGAAGAGGAATCAGCACCACTAGGCAAGAGTTGGAGGGAGCTGAAACACATTTCTGGAAACCGCACGCGATGGCGCGTAGGCGTAGTTGAGGCCCTATGCCCCTCTAGGGGTCCCCCACGGACTTAACAGGTCTGAGGACCTAAGTAAGTAAGTAATTAAAAGAAACTTATGCCTGACCAATTACTCAAATTACATGAACTTTTATCACTATTCACTGGCCCTTTAAATTGTATACTTTTTTTTGACGAATATTCCATAAGTGAGGTGCCAAAAATCGCGGGTAACCTTGAAAAATTCTAAACCTGGATTAAAATTTTTTTTAGCAATTTCTTAAATTATCTGACCTTTTAGGTTGCATACTTTTTAGCGAATATCCCATATATGGGTGCTAAGGTCCGAAAGTCCAACTTTTTGATAAATTTTCAGAATAGTATAATCTGACTATTTGAGCAGGATGTCATTTTAAATGTGAAGGTCGAAAAATGGGTTGGACTCTAAAACAAAATGGTTATTAAATATTTTTTTTTGAAAACTGAAAATAAAAAAATAAGTTTTCCTTAAATTCGACTTCAATCCCTTAGTTTGGTGCTGCAAATATCCTATTTCCACTTATTTAATAGTGAAGTAGATTTTGTTATTTTCAATATCTTTATAAACTAGAAGACATTCAAAAATCTGATTTTTGTTAGGATAGGATATTAATAACAAAAAAACTGCTTATAATAGCCGTGGTTTCTTGCGACAGCTGTACATATTACAGTAGGATTTTACACGAATTACAAATATAACATTCACAGTAGGATTACTGCCAATAAAAGTAAGAGAAATAGAATCCTACTGCGGATGGGTCTGTGACGTTTATCGAATTAAATTTAGTAGTTTTGGTTTTAGTCCCCTTTCACACAGGGCAACTGAGTTGCCGGCAACAAGTAGTTCAACGGCGAGAGGGGCAGGAAGAAAGAGGGGGAAATAAAATCTCCCCGGTAAACAAATTCAGGAGATTTTTTTGACGTTTCTCTTTACACTACGTTTGTGTGCGTTCAACCAAGGTAGTTTAAAAGGAAAATAAAGACAGTCTCCGGGTTTTTGTTGCTTGCGTGTGAAAGGTACAAGAGATTGTTAGAGAGATTTAAAGAAAACGTCAAAAAAATCACCAGCAACTAGTATCTTCGTGTGAAAGGGGACTTAGATGTTGGTGCGATTGATAATTCCATTTGAATCTCGGTGGCTGTGTTCAAAGAATGGTTGTGCATTTTTCATGGCGTGTTTTTCCATTGGGTAAGAAAATCAACCTTTTTTGTTCTTCTTTCACACCACACATAAACTAGATTTTGTTTGAAATTTCAAACGAAATTGAGTGTTGATAGAAATAACAAAAAATATTTCTTTTTGACATTTCTCTTCAAAGTAAGTACCTGTGCGTTCAACCAAGGTGCTTTTAAAGGAAAATACAGAAAATTTTCTACGATTTTGATTATTCTTGTGAAACTTTCAAAAGAAATTTAAGGAAATTAAAAGAAAACGCCAAAAAATCTGCAGATGCGTGTGAACTTACTTTGGCCATAATATACGAACAAACCCCCTTTCTGAAGCATTTATCACTGAAACTCTTTCCCTTTATTAGATGAATTACTTATTAAGAAAGAATAACTTTTTCTATGTTTTCTTATAATATCTTCTGAAAAATTGTCTATTTTATGTATCTATATATTGAATTTTTGTAGTAGCCGTGGCGTGATGGTTAGTGCGATGGACTGTCATGCCGGAGGTCTAAGGTTCGATCCCCAGCCTCGCCACCTATTTATTTAAAAGAAAAAAACGGCTACTGCCTCTTGCGAGGAATTGACAAATCCTTCAAGAGTATCTTCTGTCACAGAAAAGTGCCGCTCGTTAGCCGTTCGGATTCGGCAATAAACTGTAGGTCCCCTCCATTCCTGCAGACGCACACAGGAATGGTTGAGAGTTGTAAGTCACTAGGCCCTAGTTCTTCATGAGCTGTTGTGCCATCAAATTTATTTATTTATTTATTTTTATATTGAATTTTTGGTTCTTGTTCATGTTATTTTAATTTTTTTTTTGCGTTTTATTTGTAGAAAACTTTTTTTTATTTATATTTTTTTTTTCCTGACAGCTATACAAACTGTGAAAAATAAAAAAGGAAATTGCTTACTGCACTATATATAAAATTCCCAAAAAACACGGCTAATGTAAAACAAACTAATATTGCACTCTTTAAACTGTTTATTTCTATTATATTATCTTCAATAGCAGGAATTCAGTTTTGAATCTTAATTCGAAAACTCAATTCGTAGACATAAAATTTGAAATTTTCTTCGTTTTTACAAAGCATTGATAGAATCAGAATACAAAAAAAAAATCCAAGTGGACCTATGGATTTTCAAACCTCATTTTAGTCTGACCGATAAAATCATCTGCAAGAGCCATAAAAAGAGTATTCCTAAAACAGGTTTTGAGATCAGTCGTGTTAATGTCGGATCTATACTGCTACATTGACACAATTCTCGGAATTTTAAGTTAAGGTTGAGGTTTTATATGGTACAATGGTTTTAAGGTAATTTTCAATGCTGACTTTTTTTTATAAAACAGGATTTTAATCAAAAACAATTTTAAAATTTTCTGTGATCCCCCTTGGTTATGGCCTTGCCTAGAATAATAAACCACCAACACCACACTCCTGTACATAACTTTAAACCCTCTAGAAAATAAACAGCATTTTTGATTTATTTTATCTAAAATGAATACATACCTAGCTCCTTTTACCTAATTTATATTCCATTCATATACTTAGTGTTATATAATTGAAAGAGTACTTACATACATTAAGTTTTATCAAAAGAAAAGCTTAAATTTGAGCTTTGCCGGTTCGATAATTAGATACTATTGTAATTGCCAAAATAGAATTTACGTAATTGAAACTAAAATGCTAACGATTCAAATACACATAGCAAATAAAATTGAAAAAACCTCACGTTTTTGCTTTCGTCATAATAATTCAAAATGAGGGTTGTGTTAATTCGCAGATAAACGTGCGTATAACGTATGTTAGGTAGGTATACCTACTGACATACGTATGTAGGTATAGTAAAAACCGTTTTATTAAAAATAATAGTAAAAGTGCATTCATGATCATTGTTCATTGTGGAAACAACTAAAGGTAGGTATGTAGGTTCGTCAATATTTTTGTCATTAAAATTGCATATATTGTTTTTCATCCAGACTTAAGAGCGGTATGACAGGGAATTAATTTTTGGTTGACGTATGTAATAAATTTAAAATGCAAGAGTGGGCGCATTCTGCCGGTGAATATGATATGAGGTCAGTGGATTGTTTGAACACAAATCATTATCGGCAAACACCGACAGTGTTGACAGTAGTAAACTTAAAAAAAATATATATAGGTATATGTAGATAAACAGTAGCTATTTCGTTTAAAAGTAACGAGGTTCGATAACAACTATAAGCTATTTATAGACATTTTTTTAGCACCAGTCATCACAAACACCTTTATATTAATAAAATTAAAAAGGTTATAAGTTCGCCTACTAAACCTTTGCAATGGATTGTTCTGTAATAATAACTGATTTATTCAGCAAAAGTATAAATTCATTGTATCAACATCAACATAAGCACGTATACAAAAAATACTTTTTGTGGAACTTTGGCACGAGCAAACATTTAAATACGTCATTTGGGCGATTGTATTTGAGACAAGCTTTTGTATCACATACCTAATTATTATAGTTTCGCACTTATTGTTAGAGGAACAAAAATTTATGACTTTTTGATCAAATTTGATGTGATAATAATAGATATACAAATAAAACAAAATACAGACGTCAGTAGTTCGATCAATCGATTGGAATTTTGCGGAAGAAGAAAAACTGACTTGCAAAAAAAAAATTATTGGAAAAGTGATAATAACTTTTATTTGCACTGGATTGGATACATTACGTAGATAACTCTATTGTGGGTAAATGTACAGCAATTAGATAGTTCATTACAAATTACCTAATACATATCTATTCATTATTCTGTGGAATCAAAAAATTGTTCCCATTGTATTGGTGGAAATTCTAGAATATTGAGCAACATTGGTTAAAGTCCGAAATGTGTTTCTTTTCATAAATAAATTATTTGAAACAAAAAATTTCGTACTTAACAATGCTGACACAAAACTACTAAAAAAATGTCACATGTCAATGTAAATTCAGCTCTACAAAAAAAAATGCACAACTGGGTCCCACGAACTTGCTCTTTTAGTAAAAGTTTCTTCGAAGACTGAGCAAATCTGATGCGCGGGTTCAAATACCGCATGATATGTAGAAAGTTTTTTAAATAAAATTGGATTAAAGCTCAGCACCACTATAAAGGAAACTGATGATAGGGCTTGGCACCCCTTGAAATAGCTATATCTCCAGCCAAACAAAAATAAAACGAATTAAAAATACTAACAAAATTAATTCGTAAGCAATTGGTGGAAGCGCCTTTAAGTTGTTGTTCACAAAATTCAATAATTAATTAATTAAATATATAATTAATAGATTTATGCAGAAAAAAATTTTTAAATCGTTGGAGCGGTTTTCTTAAAAAATAATTTTTTTATACAGGGTGTTCGGTATAAGGTACCTACACCAAAAAGGTAGAGCGAGTAGGTTGGGTAAGACAAGAAAAAAATCGTATGGGAGAGGAGCCAGGGGAGGTGAATTAGTTTTTGAATACAATTTTCTTCATTATTTTTTCAAAATGTTGAGTTTAAAAATAAATTTTTCAAAAACTGTTCTTTCAAATAATTTAAAAGAAAATAAAAGAATGAGCTTCTGGATTAAAAAAAAAAAATATAGCATGGCATTGTAAGTGTTGCCGTTGTTTTTTAATATTTTTTTTTTATTTCAAGTTGATTTTTTAGAAAATTTTGCCTCCCGCGTAAACGGGGGAAATAAACCTCCCCCTCCCATATGTTTTTTTTCTTGTCTTAGCCAAACCTACTCGCTCTAGCTTTTAGGTGCACTGTATACCGAACATCCTGTACCTATGTAAAATTTCTTGGAATTTTTTAGAAAAAAAAATTTGTATGCCATTTTTAAGAATATAAAAACTAAAACCATTACATATTTCAAAAAAAAATTCATCAACTCGTTTTCGAAAAAATGATTGTTCAAAAAAAATTTTGAACTTTTTTTAAAAAAAAATACAAGAAATATTTTTTCGAAAATATTTGTATTCAGTGTTCTTCTAACTTGATAGGACCTCCTAAGTAAGAATTTTGATCAAAATCGGTTAAGCGGTTAACGAGAAAATCGAAAATCAAAAAAACCATTCTATGCCAAATTTTTGGTAATCCCACCACAAATTAGTAGTAGAAATTCAGTACTTAAAATCGGCGGGCAAACGTGCCACGGGAATCTGAGTTTGGGCAAATGATACATTTCCGAAATGTGCACTCTTAACAGAATTTTCTAATACAGAATTATTGGTTTAAAGAATTTTGAAGTGCAGAATTATTGATTTAAAGAATTTTGACGTACAGAATTTTGGATTTACAGAATTTTCGATTAGGTTTTTGTTTAAATACATAATTACGACCCCAACCCACATTATTTTATTTGTGGAAATCCGTCCTCCATCCGTCAACGATATCAACAAAATACCATAATTAATAAGGTTTCTAAAAGAATCAATTGACGGTTCTAAGCCAAAAATTGTTGAAAAATATTTTCGTATCGCATTTATTTAGAGCTTTGGTTTTCCCTTGGTTGCACAACTGATAAGGTTTCAAAAGGCACCAATGTGAAGTTATTAGGGTGGTGCGCACACCCAACCTTTTTTTTTTGGAAATCCGCCCAATATACAACGGCCACTTTTCTAATACATATTTAAGTTTTCTTTTTAACAATGGCAATTTAAAAATTTTGTAATTGATCTCTTTATAGAACCTATACAATAGGCCGCAAGGGGCAATAAAGATTTTTTTTTGCTAAAGTATACTGATCAAATTTTATAATCAAGTACATATCAAAAAAAATGATGCGGCTGCTGCGCCATTTTGAAAAACGCGTTTTAGCTAATATCTCGAAAATGGCTCTTTTTTTTATAGAAAATTCAATTATTTTTCTTTTTTCATAAGATATTTGTTATAAGATTTATACTTTCAGAGTTAAGGCGCCTAAGAGTATGCTGTTCTTAGTTTTTCGCTCATATCTCCTTAACTGTTGCTATAATGAAAAAAAAATCTAGAACAAAGTTGTAGAACATACAATTTTTACAAGTTTTGTATATATATTTATTTCTCTTACTCAACAACGTTAAGTTTGTATACAATAATTTGTTAGGTATTCTACCTTTATTTTTTAATTATTCATGTATATGTTTTTTATGGCTCGGCCATTTTTGTTATATTTTTTCAATCTGGTGCTTCTTGATAGTCAAAATAAATCGAGTACATGTTGAAAATATTTTTGAACCAAAAAAATTACTTTTTTTAGGACCTTCGTTTTTTCTAACATTTTCTTTTTCATTCGTTTTGGGTGTAATACGAGATAGATTGGACTGTTTGAAATAAAAAGAAGCCTTCTCTTCCATTTTTCACTTTTTTTTTCTTGTCTTTGCTCTCGACCTCTCTCTCACCTGATTCTCCTACATACATATCTGTCACAGTCACTCTATTATTGAAGTTCGATAACCAAATCTAAAGATATTATAACTTGGATGTCTGCTTTGATAACTGATTTGTAATTCTGAATTTCTTTCACCATAAAAACCAAATAAGCCCTAATAAAACTTAAGTATAAAATCGATTGAAGGCAATCTACATAATAGAGTCACATTTAAGAAGTTATCCTCGGGCATATGCCAACACATACTTTAAATGCAACACATTCTTATAAACAGCACTAAACTCTCAATAAAGGCAATGCATTTTCGATAAGCTATATTAAAGCTTATACTGGAATCACATTCTAAGGGAATTTCGTCGTGTGGTGTATCCCATGTGTGATATCGATTTTCTAAAAGCCTTGAAATTCCAATTTGCTCTTCTCTGTGTGTATATGTATGCACCTATGTATCTTCAAGAAACTGCCATTGTATCGCAAACTCCAAGATTAAATTAAATACCTCCCTCGAGGAATTTTAATGATTGTAATTAAAACGAAATCTCGAAAAAGGACTTTCTCAAACAATAATAAAAACCCACATAAGAAACTAAGTTAGTTGTAACGTGAATGATGTAATTAAAACTGATTGCAGTGTGTAACCGCATTTACCAATGATATTATTTGCTTTAAACTAAATTATGTCGAATATGGGAATTCTCATTAAAACTAGAGTTTGGTTGGTATATGGTTAAAGAGGAAGAGGGAATATTAATATACGAAGGTAGCTCGTGGCGTAATGGTTAGTGCGATGGACTGTCATGCCAGAGGTCTGGGTTCAATACCAGCTGCTTCAATCTTAAGTTTTTTTCCGGGCTACTGCCTCTTTCGAGTTAGTGACAAATCCTACCAAGAGTATCTCTTGTCATAGAAAAGTGCCGCTCACCTTAGCCATTCGGATTCGGCAATAAACTGTAGGTCGCCTCCATTCCGGCAGACACACACACAGGAATGGTTGAGAGTTGTAAGTCACTAGGCCCTGGTTCTTCATGAGCCGTTGTGCCACCTATTTTTTTTATTAGAAGGTTTTTTTTGTATAATACAAATTCTATAAATGTACTTCTGCAATTAATCAGGTAAATAGAGAACTTCAGCACTAAAAGTATAATTAGACTTTTTAAATTGTTGATTTAAAAAAGCTCTTAATAGCGTGTAGTCCATAAAATTGGCGTGTAGGTATGGAGGGGACCTACTGTTTTCAGCCGAATGGTGGGAAACATTTTTGTTAATGACAAGAGTTACTCTTGAAGGATTTAATAATACCTCGCAGGAGGCAATATGATAAAAAACATTTTTTGGAAGATGCTTGGGAATCGTACCCAGACTTCCCGCATGTCAGTCATGTGAATTAACCATTATGAAGCGATTGTATAGCGTTTTCGATTGGAGGAACTTTTCGTTAGTTTTTGGATGTTTCTGGCTTGGATTTTTAAATCAAATCTAGAAAATAGAAAATCTTCTTCTTGGAAGATGAATTTTCTATCGAATCCAAAAATATTTGTTCTTCTTTTTGGAAGAAGAACTGAATAAACCTACGTTTCTACACCCCCACACACAATTTGTCAAAAAGACGAAGGATGAAACGAACGAAAAAAAAAAAACTGTCGTGTAATCATGAAGCTAGGTATCGATGCTTACCGTGTTATATGAGAGTGCAAAAGTGCGGGCATTAAGTGTAACACTCTTTTCATCAGGCATATACAAAATATCAAGCCTTTGTAAATAAGTAAACCACATAGATCTTTCTCCTGTTATACAGATTCGCATAAGTTGTGACAAAACTTTATGAGCGTGTATGTAGGTTGAGTCGAGACAAGAAAAAAATCGTATGGAAGGGGTGAAAAAATTATTTTAAAAAAAAACTAATGATAAGATTTTAAGTTTGAAAATTAATTTTTGAAATAATGTTCACTAAAACAACTTTTTCTAAAAAGGCGATAAAAGAAGAGAAATTTAGCTTTACAAAGGACTTGTTTTAAGTCAATTTTTTTTAAAAAATTACGCATGCTGGCTATACGGTGTGGTGGGATGAGGGAGACGCCCCTCCGATAAGATTTTTTTCCTGTCTCGACCCAACCTACATGCTCTAGCTTTTTGTCGTCAACTTTGCAAACCACCCTTTGGATATAAACCTCTTTATGTCCTAAAACATGATAAATGACGAATATAAAACATTTAAAAATATGATAATGTTTGATTATGCCAGTTATGTGAATTATGCAGTTACATATGTTTGTTATACCAAGAAGGTTATTTAAAACATTAAATTTTTCAAAAGTCAAATTTTCTAGGGTTTCTTTAAATCCAGATTCTGTGAATGCAAACGAAATTTGCATACACCCAACCTCGCTCCTATCCCAAATCCTATAGTTTGCCAAGTAGGGGAGTCGCAGGGGGGGCAGCATGCCCCCCCAATAACATACCTTACTGTTTATACACCGTAATGCTGGGAGTGCTAGCACTGTATTTGTGGAAGCAAGCTTTTTTAATTTTTTTGAAAGGAAAAGATTATAGATTTGACGAGAAATAAAACCATCCATTTTTTTTGAATTTTTATTTCCCACCTTATATGGGAATAAAAATCACTTTCAAATAGTCGTGTCTGTTTGTTTCCGCCTAATGGGAACTAACACCTTCGGTGGACTTAGTTCCTGGGAACTTAGATCACGGCACCTACATAACAACTTTGTCAATGTGATCTTGTTGGTTTTACTACATATTATGATCTGATCCTAATCATAATTGTTTCTAAATATTACATATACCTATTTCAATTATAGAATATTTTCTAAAATACTCCGTCAATTAGGATAGAATATACAGTGGAACTTCCATAACTCGAACTTCCATAAGTCGAATTTCTCTGTAACTCAAAGTTTTATTGAGAACTTTGCATTTTGAACTTTATTTTCATGAATTTTGCCCTCCGTAATTCGAACTTCTATAACTCAAATTTCTCTCTATCTCTAAGTTTTAAGACTGCATTTGGTGGCAAAAAGTCGCTCTTACTCGAATTTTGTTCTTTTTTTTATTTTTTTAATTTACAGTATAGTCTACTGTGATTATTTTGGAAGTTTGTTTAGCAATACATTCTTAAATTAACTCGAACCCTCGGGGAACCCCTTTGCCAAGTTTTTTTTGAAATTTTCTTTAGTTTACTGAAATTGTGATTTCATATTTTGAAAGTTGTTTAAGGAGGTACCTATGTAGGTATGTAACGTATGTATGATTTTTATGTCAAACTTCGGTTTTTACAGGTTAAGTTTTTATGCGTAGTGTTTAGAATTTTTTATTGAAAAAAGAAAAAACGTTGGGTCAAAAGTGAATTTAAAAGTGATTTTGTAATCAAATGAAGAGATTTTGCTTTCGGTAGCTTCTGAAAAGAAAACCATAAGTAACGGTGAAGATAATGCTGATGCAGATCAATTCAGTTCAATTCAACTCAATTCACTTTATTAAAAATGGTGTACAAGTAAGACATAGTCTTTTATAGTACCTAAGATAATACAGTATACGGCGGATGAATGAAGATAAAAATATTTACAAATTAAAAATAACTTAAAAATAACAAGTTTGAATTTAAGAAAAAATAACTTAAAATAAGAAGAAGGAAAATGAATTAAAGCAAAATTTTTAACTTGAAGATAAGCAAAAGGTAAATGGATTTAAGCATTTAAACGGTATTTTTTTTTTGTACTTAAGAAGAAGCTAAATTGATTATGTAATAGTTTTTGTTTTTAATTTTCAAAATGCTGTTGAGATTGTATTTTAAAGAAAATTCAAAAATAATGCTTTTTTGAACTTGGTTGTTCCTATAAATAGATCCAGATGGAGGCTAACTCATTAGGCAGCCGAGCCAACCTTAAGTGTATGAAGCCTTTTAAATAGTTTGTTCAATGCAATTGAAATATTTTACAAATCCAAGTGCAATAAAAAAATGTTAACGAATGACTTTTTTAAGCTTGTGTTGATTAAAATTTGTTGAATATCCTTATAATTAAATAGAACAATAAATCTAAAAGTTTTTTTGTTATTTCTATAAATCGAAGTTTCTATAACTCGAATTTTTTTTCTTTCATTTTTAAAGTTCGACTTATGGAAGTTCCACTGTACATAGTTAGATGGCACTACAATTTGGACGGGTCGACTTGTAAGCCTGTCCTTCTGCTCAAATTCTTTCTATTTTAATTCAACCTTCATTTTAGACATTGCTAATGAAAAAAGTCAAATGAAATAGGTACATAGTTGTCTTGAGCATAACGGAAACATAATTTGTAAGACATCCAAAATCTACCTAATGGTGGAAAAAAATAATTTTATTCGAAATTTTTTAATTTCGAAAAACTGTTCATACCATACAAACTTAATTAAAAACTAACTAACAAATTGATTAATATTTTTGGACAAAAAATACAAGGAACAAACAATGATAATTGATTAATAGTAAAAAATCATTTGAAAATATTGACGACTGATTTATGACATGAAAATTTACAACAAAAATCCATGAACTAATCACGTCACAAGTAGAATCTTTATTGATTCCATATATTAGGTAGGTACGAATATACATACATATGTATAGTATATGTTATGTATGTAAAAAAAGAATAACAGATACAAAAAAAAAATTGTGTGGTCAGCAATATTTCGAATGCTTATACAAACGACAATGACTTAAGATAAACTTGACTGTTGTCATGAACACGCGGACTTGTCGCCACCATCAAACACAACCACCATTACGCAATCCATTAATTGACCCGAAAAGTTCAAACATAAACTTTCACAAGTGCTGCATTAAAACAAACATTGACCATAAAACTTAAGGAAGAGCTGTCGCGTCGGTCGTCAGTCCCGTCTTCATTGTTTTTGGTGTTTTAGAACAACAATAAAAAAAAAATAAACTAAAACATCCCAAACACAAGATTTGTATTTGTTTTTCTTTTTTTTACTGACTGATTGAAGTCCTCCGGTATTAGTGGTTGACAACATCTGCACGAGCATTTCATTCGTTGTATTGTTTTGATAAATCAGCGGTTTTTTCCACAACAATATCTTTTTTGTATTCTCAGCGAGAGTGGTTGTTTGAGATCAGGAAACATTAACCTAATTTTACGCAAAAATATCTTTTTTATACCTACATCAGCTTTCTTGAGCTATCTCATAGATTCATTCCTATGCAAAAACTCCATCAAATATTAGAAATATTCTATAATATCACGTTTTTGAGATATTCTCGTTTGAAAATCATAAAAAAATCGTTTTTTTATAACACGAGGTAATTTGTTTCAACATTATTTGTAACGGTTTCTGAAATTTTTGAAAAAATCTTAAATTAAACTTTCTGAAAGTCCCTAAATTAACAATTAAAATTTTGAATTATGGTTTTCAATGATAGCTATAACTTGGCACTTTAATCATCTGGGTTTTTGATGTGTGATTAGAAGTTGATAAAACTATTAAATATTTTAAACAAAGATACTAAAAAGTATATTTTTTGTTGAACTTTAAAAAAAACGTACTAACTAACGTAAATTTTTTTGAAAAAAAAAAAGAAATTAGTTTGAATCAAATTTTTTTTTTAATATTGAGTTTGAAAATTGATTTTTCAAAAACTATCAATTAAACTAAAAACAAAATAGATGATAATAGATACAAATTTAAACCATCGTAAATGCATAATTAGTGGTTGCCAAATTTATATTGCTGCTTTTTTTTTTTCCTTTCTATTCCTTTTCAAATTTGACAAGTTGTGAGTTACTATCCAAAACATACCGGAATGGACCTTCTATAAACATGAAAAATATTACTTTCTTCACCTAAGAGAGAACTAAACTATATTGCGGTTAATATTTTTGGCTTGTTATGTTTTTTTTTGTTGCATTTGGTAGGCATTTTGAGCGGTGGCTCTTTTTTGAAATCTTTTTTTTTAGTGCCCTCTTTTTCAAAATCTAGACAGATAGCCCTGTTCTTATTAATTTCTAGTCAAACATTAAAAACTTTTAGTTTTTGAGAAAATTTAAAATAACGAAATCTACTTTACTACTTAATTAATGCAAAAAGGATCTTTGGAGCAACAAAATAACGAATTGAAGGAAAACATATTTTGGTTATTCTCAATTTTTTCAAAAACTTGAATACATTTTGACATCTGGTTTTTAGTGTTTGACACCAGAAATCAGTTTGAACACATTTTTTTTTTCAAAATTTATGTTTGAAAATAATTTTTTGAAAAATCTTCTACTATATTCTTTCTAAATTAAGTTGCTTTTTAATTTAGAAAGATTATAAAAGAAGAGATTTTTTGGCTGATAAAAAGGTATAGCACGTCATTGTATTGTTTACCGTTGTTTTTTTTTTAATTTTTATTGTTTTCTGTTTCAAGTCGATTTCGTATAAAATTGCCCGCCCCGCCGCTGCCAGCTTGGATTAAAAAAAAAAGGTCTTCAAATTCTTTTTTGGAAATTCGATATTTTTCAATGCGAATACTAAAAAATGGTGACTATTTTTTTTTTGTGTAAACATTTATTTAAATAAATAACTATGTAAATGTTATGCAGTGTGGTATATTGTCCATTTTTGTATTTTTGTTATTATTTTAGAGACGGCACATAGATTGCTCAACTAAGAGAGCAGTCAAAATTCCATTATGTCGTACAATCACTTCCCAAGACGTGGCTGCAACCTGCAAGTGTGTACCATATACATACATACTTATCAAGATTCCTCTACCTCTTACACAAATTTAAAAATGGCACTTATAGAACGTAATTCGATGGGTGAAGAAAAACGCATAGAAGCACTTCTGTCAGGTGAAGAGATTGGTGATAAAAAAAACCATCCGAATTTTATCGCAGACTATAAACTTTGACAGGGTAATCTACTATTGTCTCAGAAAGCCTGATCTTAGAATTGTGGAAGCGCAGACTTCCAACCAAAGAAACTGAATATAAAGAAATGAATCCTTCGTACGTTTCACCCTCCAAAACCCATTTGTATACATTGTTGTATTTGTAATTTAATTTTGTGTCTATGAATAGATGTGAAATCCAACAACAATATAGCAGAGTGATGTGAAGATAAATACTGTGAATAAGTGAGTTGTGAAGATAAGTACTGTGAATGTGTCAGTTTTATACCGCCATTTTTACACATACTTTCTCATTTTTTATCTGATAGAGCTTGTAGGCAAACTGAACTGACAGCCGAGGATTCATATTCAGTATTTTTGCTTCCAACACTCATTCGAGTGTCAATATAAAAGCTAGATTCAAATCAAAAGTCGAAGAACTACTAGAGATAGCTGACGATATATACGAAGTGTATCAACACAACAGCAAAACCCATCCACGTTCTCCATCGCGAATCGTTCCGACAAAACTATAAGTGAGCTCACCTGCATTAATCAATCAATCAATCAAACCTGCAAAATCAATGCTCTCAGGCCTTAAACTTAACAATTCTCGTGCTCGAAACGCGTAATCGATCTCGTTCAAGAACCAACGGCAGTGTCAAATTTTGTTGGTACCATACTCACTGGGGTAAAAATGCTGAAAAATGCACTAAGCCATGCTGCTTCAAACTAAATTCTACTGCCATTATGGCGGCAAATGACAAAAGCACTCATAATTTACAATTCCGCCTTTCTTTTTAATAAAAGACCCTATGAATATCAAATATAACCTTTTTAATAGTTTCCGGTTCATGTTCGTCATTCATTTCATCTTTTCCTAGTGCAAAAAAATATGTTTGTAAATTGAATTTACATATATGTAATGAAAGTGTCTTGAAATGAAAAAAAAAAGCTTTGTTTGTTCGTTGTAGGTAAACTCGATTGGAGAAATCTTGGAATGAAAAAATGTTGTAGGTAATGGAGAAGAATTTTTTTTTTTTTTGATTCATTTTGGATCCGTTTTGGTTTCGGCTTTCACTAAGTATGGTGAACTCTTACTCTCACAATATATGCGGAAGTATGGTGATTCTAATTTCCACACAATTTTGCGGGTCCGTATTTAGATCTGTTTGCGGAGTCATCCATACGTTGTTGACTACGTACGGGGATCCAATACGCACTCTTTTTTAAAGGGTCAATTTTGATGACAACATCGAATTTTTTTGTACACAAAACCAATACGCGTGCCTTACAGAATAAGTAAAAAAATATAATTTTGAGTTTTATCAAAACTTTTGCTTAAAAAAAGAGCCTTATTGGAAAATATAAATTGTGTACCTATACATAGCTTTAGCAGCCTTGAGTTAAAGTTTCTAAAAATAATACACAATTAAATAATGTCATAAAAAATAATGCTTTCATCTTTAGGAATTTTCCTAACAAGTACCTGGACTTGTCTACTTTAAATTTGTTTCAACTCAGAACAGAAAACCTCTTTCCAATTGGTTAAGTTCTTTTGGAAAACATAGAGACTAAACAAACACACGTGCATAATGTCTATTAATAAACTTGAACTACTCTGTAAAAGAATTAAATTCTTGTTTCTTGTTTCTTTTTTGTTTTATTTTTGATTTATTTTTTTGAACCTTTTTGTCCTTGACATTTCTATTTAGAGTTGTTTATAAAATAACCGGAAACACAATATTCAAGTTTAACTGATTTTTATGTTTATAGTTTCAAGTTAAGCATCTAAATGACCCTTTTCATCTTTAATATAATTAAAGAAAAATCCATTTGTCTGCCTACGTATAGGATTAACATTTATATTTTTATCTTGAAACCCAAACTGCCCTCTTGAAAAAGGCCCATCATATAACTAAAAGCCTGAGGCTTAGTTTTGAAAATCACAGAACCTTCTTTACCACCAGTACCTATATGAATGCTTTGTTTTAGAGAATAGCCTCACAAAAAGGAATTTTTTGGTCACTATAGCTATCGCATGACAGATGGTAGCTTTGATCAGCATTATAAAAACTCGCACGTTTTCATATTGAAATATATTTTTCTTGTTAAAAAATATTTCTATCTGGATGTCGTCAGCACTTTCCTATCAGAGTATGAGTATCAGAACGAATGATTACAAATAAATGATTTCCGCAATACTCCTTTGGTTTACTTAACTAACAATGGGCGTGTAAAGTTGACAAAATATGTATATTTAATACTTGTTAATTTTTCTTTTTGTTATATTTTTTTGTCAAGTAAAAAAATGCGCTGAAAACATAAAACAATACAAAAATGAAATAGTAGGTGCATAACAGAGTTTGAGCAACATATTACTGTTTGCGTTTTTTGTATATATTTTTTTCTACATAATTTTTAAAATTATGGATATTTTTAAAGAAAATAAATACAAATAATTTGATGTTTCATCTTTTATCTGTTTAAAAAAAAATTATTTTCAAAGTTTTCAAACGAAAAATTGTTTGAACTACTTACAAGCACTATATTGAAAAATTATAACAAAATCGGCCCACCCATTAAGTAAGCTATGTGGGGATAGGATAACTCGAAAATAAGCCAATTTTCTCAAATAACATAAAATTCTTATTTGCGCAATGCGGATTTTTTGGCAAACACCTGAAATGCAGTTTTCTTACAACCACTTTGTTTATTACAGGTACAGCGTGGGGCAAGAATCGTTCTACAAAAACAAAACGTAATAACCCTGGGCCTCCACAGGAAATAATTCATTTCAATGGAGGCCCTGAATTTCATGGAATTAGGGATTTCATGAAATCAATTTCTTCATTTGTTTCATACCATCGCAGAAGAAATGAATAAAGAAATAGTTTGACGTTTACTTCCAGTTGCAGTTGGACTGACACATGTGTGCTTTTTACCTTTACATGTGGGTTGAGGAGTTGACTCGAAATTATAGGTGGTGTATTTTATTCGTCTCTATACTCAATTGGGCTTTTCCAGAATCTGACTCTGTCTTTTCTCTTTCTAATTTTGACAGTTCTTTAATCGAAAAGACGCTCTAGAAGGGGGAAAAACAACAATACAAACAAATAGAAATACACACCGATACTGTTCGCGCCTTTAATAGTGTGTTTATTTTCCCCCCATCTAGAATTTTTGACGTTTGGTGGAAGTTCTCAATAATCAAATTGAAGCGTAGACGTCAAGCTGTTCTCCAGGGCTGTCGAAATACTGCAATTGCAGTATTTGTACTGCTTTCGGAAACTCCGTACTGCCGTACTGTTAACACGACCAAAGTACTGCTTTTTTTTTGTAAATCAAAATCATAGAAAAAAATGTACAAAATCGATTCGATCAACGATTTACAGCTTTTTCTTTTCATATATGACATTCTTTTTCACACTTCATGTAAAATAAAACTTAATACACTGCTGGACAAAATGAAAGGACCAACAAATGGCTTACATTTGTTTAGTGTTTTTTGAAGAGGCTGTTAAAATGGTCAAATCAAAGTTCGCAATTTTCGCAATTAAAAACAGCGAGCGAAAAAATTTGCCGTTATTTGTCTCAAGAATCCACGTGTTCGGGAAAATGTTTTCAGTTGAACCAATGCATTAATAAGCGAACTTGTTTTTTCAACTTAAATTTGTTTTTTTTTTTTTTTTTTTGCTGGCCCTTCTGAGTCAAGATTTCAGTCAGATATCTGACTTTTACTTTTGCTTTTAATGTTTGGATCATCAATATAGTCAATTTCGGAAAAGTAAATTTTCAGCAACACTGCCACATTCATATTATTAATAAAATTAAAATCACAAAATTCCTATTTTATATTTGTAGTATCTTACTATGTAACTCTAAAAATAGTGTGAAACTCTCACTGTTTTAGGCGTGATGGAGTTTATTAATGAAATAGGCTTAGTATGATACTATACTTTGTTCAATTTGAATCTGGAGTACAGGGAAGATAGGATATTTGTCTTTCAGTCTGACCGTTATGGATTTCAATAAGCTATCTCCATTTTAAAGCTCTTACAGGGTTGCCGTAGGGAGCATTTAAAACTTCCGCAAATCTCTCAAAAATATCAACAGAGTTACCAACTATTTATGAATATACGCACATTTTATAATTAAGCCATTTTTACACAGCACAAAAATAATACCTCCTCAAATCTTAAAAGTTAATCTTAATTGCACTGCACTATTTTTGAAACAACACACACGTAAACCTTCTTCTTTTTATTTGTACGTATATTCATAAACCAAAAACTATTAGCACTTCAAAATTGCACTTGAATATTGAACCGAACTTCATCAAAAATTCGCGCGAATACAAACTATCTCTAAAAGACATAAGCCAACAATTATATAACTGCATTTTAATTTTTAACTGTTTTTTTCAGACAAAAAAGGAACATGAAAACAGAAAAACATAAAGCGTCAACACCTTTTCCTATAAAATAGAAATATTTGCTATCAAAAATCTCTAAAAAAGCTTTAATCCTGAAGCTACATGCTACATAACAAAAACCAAAAAAAATGCCATATGAGTTTCCATCAACTGGGAAGTGGTAACTCTGATTCAAAGTGTTTTTTTTTTTTTTTGTCAGTAGGTTTGGTTCCAAATTGCCGATCAGTCTCCTTCCACCCGGGGAGCAGATAGATCATGGTAGGATGCACGTGAGCTGAAAGAAGATTGCACAAACAATTTAAATGTAACGCCGTGATTCTGTTTCTTGTTTCAGTGCCAATTTCTTAAGTTAAGGTGCCATGCAAGCAGCAGCAGGCACCAGTGTTTCTGAAAAAGCTCTCCCATAAGGGCTGTACTGCAGATTTAAATTGAACAAGGTATAGATAAAAATGTTTTAAACTAAAAACATTTTAGTAAAGGGTTTTAAAGTGAGAAAATTGTAAAGTTTTATCATGCTAATACCTTAACATTAGGCTGATTAAAATTTTAAACCATTTAATGTGTAGCTTATTTGAATGTGTAGCTCAAGCGAAATGAAATTTGTAGTTACATTTGACTATGCACACGTGGTTAAATTTACTATGCATACGTAGTTAAATTTGACTATGCATACGTAGTTGATTTTGACTATGCAAACGTAGTTGATTTGACTATGCAAACGTGGTTGATTTGACTATGCAAACGTGGTTGATTTTGGCTATGCAAACGCAGTTAATTTGACTATGAAAACGTGGTTGGTTTTGACTATGCAAACGTAGTCGATTTGACTACGCAAACGTGGTTGATTTTGACTATGCAAACGTAGTTAATTTGACTATGCAAACGTGGTTGGTTTTGACTATGCAAACGCAGTTGATTTGACTATGCAAACGTGGTTGATTTTGACTATGCAAACGTAGTTAAATTTGACTATGCAAACGTGGTTGATTTTGACTATGCAAACGTGGTTGATTTTAACTATGCAAACGTAGTTGATTTTGACTATGCAAACGTGGTTGATTTTGACTATGCAAACGTAGTTGATTTGACTATGCAAACGTGGTTGATTTTGACTATGCAAACGTAGTAAAATTTGACTATGCAAACGTGGTTGATTTTGTCTATGCAAACGTAGTTGATTTGACTATGCAAACGTAGCTGATTTTAACTATGCAAACGTAGTTGATTTTAACTATGCAAGGGTAGTTAATTTTAACTATGCAAACGTAGTTGATTTTAACTATGCAAACATAGTTGATTTTAACTATGAAAACGTAGTTGATTTTAACTATGCAAACGTAGTTGATTTTAACTATGCAAACGTAGTTGATTTTAACTATGCAAACGTAGTTGATTTTAACTATGCAAATGTAGTTGATTTTAACTATGCAAACGTAGTTGATTTTAACTATGCAAACATAGTTGATTTTAACTATGCAAACGTAGTTGATTTTAACTATGCAAACGTAGTTGATTTTGACTATGCAAGGGTAGTTAATTTTAACTATGCAAACGTAGTTGATTTTAACTATGCAAACGTAGTTGATTTTGACTATGCAAACGTAGTTGATTTAAACTATGCAAACGTAGTTGATTTTAACTATGCAAGCGTAGTTAATTTTAACTATGCAAACGTAGTTGATTTTAACTATGCAAACGTAGTTGATTTTAACTATGCAAACGTAGTTGATTTTAACTATGCAAACGTAGTTGATTTTAACTATGCAAACATAGTTGATTTTAACTATGCAAACGTAGTTGATTTTAACTATGCAAACGTAGTTGATTTTAACTATGAAAACGTAGTTGATTTTAACTATGCAAACATAGTTGATTTTAACTATGCAAACGTAGTTGATTTTAACTATGCAAACGTAGTTGATTTTAACTATGCAAACGTAGTTGATTTTAACTATGCAAATGTAGTTGATTTTAACTATGCAAACGTAGTTGATTTTAACTATGCAAACATAGTTGATTTTAACTATGCAAACGTAGTTGATTTTAACTATGCAAACGTAGTTGATTTTGACTATGCAAGGGTAGTTAATTTTAACTATGCAAACGTAGTTGATTTTAACTATGCAAACGTAGTTGATTTTGACTATGCAAACGTAGTTGATTTAAACTATGCAAACGTAGTTGATTTTAACTATGCAAGCGTAGTTAATTTTAACTATGCAAACGTAGTTGATTTTAACTATGCAAACGTAGTTGATTTTAACTATGCAAACGTAGTTGATTTTAACTATGCAAACGTAGTTGATTTTAACTATGCAAACATAGTTGATTTTAACTATGCAAACGTAGTTGATTTTAACTATGCAAACGTAGTTGATTTTAACTATGAAAACGTAGTTGATTTTAACTATGCAAACATAGTTGATTTTAACTATGCAAACGTAGTTGATTTTAACTATGCAAACGTAGTTGATTTTGACTATGCAAACGTAGTTGATTTTAACTATGCAAACGTAGTTGATTTTAACTATGCAAACATAGTTGATTTTAATTATGCAAATGTAGTTGATTTTAACTATGCAAACGTAGTTGATTTTAACTATGCAAACGTAGTTGATTTTAACTATGCAAACGTAGTTGATTTTAACTATGCAAACGTAGTTGATTTTAACTATGCAAACGTAGTTGATTTTAACTATGCAAACGTAGTTGATTTTAACTATGCAAGCGTTGTTAATTTTAACTATGCAAACGTAGTTGATTTTAACTATGCAAACGTAGTTAATTTTAACTATGCAAACGTAGTTGATTTTAACTATGCAAACGTAGTTGATTTTAACTATGCAAACGTAGTTTATTTTAACTATGCAAACGTAGTTGATTTTAACTATGCAAACATAGTTGATTTTAACTATGCAAACGTAGTTGATTTTAACTATACAAGCGAAGTTGATTTTGACTATGGAAGCGTAGTTAATTTTAACTATGCAAACGTAGTTAATTTTAACTATGCAAACGTAGTTGATTTTAACTATGCAAACGTAGTTGATTTTAACTATGCAAACGTAGTTGATTTTGACTATGCAAACGTAGTTGATTTTAACTATGCAAACGTAGTTGATTTTAACTAAGCAAGCGTAGTTGATTTTAACTATGCAAACGTAGTTGATTTTAACTATGCAAACGTAGTTGATTTTTACTATGCAAACGTAGTTGATTTTAACTATGCAAACGTAGTTGATTTTGACTATGCAGGGGTAGTTAATTTTAACTATGCAAAAGTAGTTGATTTTGACTATGCAAGGGTAGTTAATTTTAACTATGCAAACGTAGTTGATTTTAACTATGAAAACGTAGTTGATTTTAACTATGCAAACATAGTTGATTTTAACTATGCAAACATAGTTGATTTTAACTATGCAAACGTAGTTGATTTTAACTATGCAAACGTAGTTGATTTTAACTATGCAAACGTAGTTGATTTTAACTATGCAAACGTAGTTGATTTTAACTATGCAAACATAGTTCATTTTAACTATGCAAACGTAGTTGATTTTAACTATGCAAACATAGTTGATTTTAACTATGCAAACGTAGTTGATTTTAACTATGCAAACGTTGTTGATTTTAACTATGCAAACGTAGATGATTTTAACTATGCAAGCGTAGTTAATTTTAACTATGCAAACGTAGTTGATTTAAACTATGCAAACGTAGTTGATTTTAACTATGCAAACGTAGTTGATTTTAACTATGCAAACGTAGTTGATTTTAACTATGCAAACATAGTTGATTTTAACTATGCAAACGTAGTTGATTTTAACTATACAAACGAAGTTGATTTTGACTATGCAAGCGTAGTTAATTTTAACTATGCAAACGTAGTTAATTTTAACTATGCAAACGTAGTTGATTTTAACTATGCAAACGTAGTTGATTTTAACTATGCAAACGTAGTTGATTTTGACTATGCAAACGTAGTTGATTTTAACTATGCAAACGTAGTTGATTTTAACTAAGCAAGCGTAGTTGATTTTAACTATGCAAACGTAGTTGATTTTAACTATGCAAACGTAGTTGATTTTTACTATGCAAACGTAGTTGATTTTAACTGTGCAAACGTAGTTGATTTTAACTATGCAAACGTAGTTGATTTAAATTATGCAAACGTAGTTGATTTGACTATGCAAACGTGGTTGATTTTGACTATGCAAACGTAGTTGATTTTGACTATGCAAACGTAGTTCATTTTAACTATGCAAACGTAGTTGATTTTAACTGTGCAAACGTAGTTGATTTTAACTATGCAAACGTAGTTGATTTAAATTATGCAAACGTAGTTGATTTGACTATGCAAACGTGGTTGATTTTGACTATGCAAACGTAGTTGATTTTGACTATGCAAACGTAGTTGATTTTCACTATGCAAACGTAGTTGATTTGACTATGCAAACGTGGTTGATTTTGACTATGCAAACGTAGTTGATTTTAACTATGCAAACGTAGTTGATTTTAGCTATGCAAACGTAGTTGATTTTGACTATGCAAACGTAGTTGATTTTAACTATGCAAACGTAGTTGATTTTAACTATGCAAGCGTAGTTAATTTTAACTATGAAAACGTAGTTGATTTTAACTATGCAAACATAGTTGATTTTAACTATGCAAACGTAGTTGATTTTAACTATGCAAACGTAGTTGATTTTAACTATGCAAACGTAGTTGATTTTAACTATGCAAACGTAGTTGATTTTAACTATGCAAACATAGTTGATTTTAATTATGCAAATGTAGTTGATTTTGACTATGCAAACGTAGTTGATTTTGACTATGCAAACGTGGTTTATTTTGACTATGCCAATTTAGTTAATTTTAACTATGCAAACGTAGTTTATTTTAACTATGCAAACGTGGTTGATTTTGACTATGAAAATGTAGTTAATTTTAACTATGCAAACGTAGTTGATTTTAACTATGCAAACGTAGTTGATTTTAACTATGCAAACGTAGTTGATTTTAACTGTGCAAACGTAGTTGATTTTAACTATGCAAAC
Organism: Epistrophella euchroma; assembly: GCA_947049315.1. NCBI lineage: Eukaryota > Metazoa > Arthropoda > Insecta > Diptera > Syrphidae > Epistrophella > Epistrophella euchroma. The sequence continues at coordinate 131,397,805 of OX346246.1, forward strand.
GTAGTTGATTTAAATTATGCAAACGTAGTTGATTTGACTATGCAAACGTGGTTGATTTTGACTATGCAAACGTAGTTGATTTTGACTATGCAAACGTAGTTCATTTTAACTATGCAAACGTAGTTGATTTTAACTGTGCAAACGTAGTTGATTTTAACTATGCAAACGTAGTTGATTTAAATTATGCAAACGTAGTTGATTTGACTATGCAAACGTGGTTGATTTTGACTATGCAAACGTAGTTGATTTTGACTATGCAAACGTAGTTGATTTTCACTATGCAAACGTAGTTGATTTGACTATGCAAACGTGGTTGATTTTGACTATGCAAACGTAGTTGATTTTAACTATGCAAACGTAGTTGATTTTAGCTATGCAAACGTAGTTGATTTTGACTATGCAAACGTAGTTGATTTTAACTATGCAAACGTAGTTGATTTTAACTATGCAAGCGTAGTTAATTTTAACTATGAAAACGTAGTTGATTTTAACTATGCAAACATAGTTGATTTTAACTATGCAAGCGTAGTTAATTTTAACTATGAAAACGTAGTTGATTTTAACTATGCAAACATAGTTGATTTTAACTATGCAAACGTAGTTGATTTTAACTATGCAAACGTAGTTGATTTTAACTATGCAAACGTAGTTGATTTTAACTATGCAAACGTAGTTGATTTTAATTATGCAAACGTAGTTGATTTAAACTATGCAAACGTGGTTGATTTTGACTATGCAAACGTAGTTCATTTTGACTATGCAAATGTAGTTGATTTTGACTATGCAAACGTAGTTGATTTTGACTATGCAAACGTGGTTGATTTTGACTATGAAAATGTAGTTGATTTTGACTATGCAAATGTAGTTGATTTTGACTATGCAAACGTAGTTGATTTTGACTATGCAAACGTGGTTGATTTTGACTATGCAAACGTAGTTGATTTTGACTATGCAAATGTAGTTGATTTTGACTATGCAAACGTAGTTGATTTTGACTATGCAAACGTGGTTGATTTTGACTATGCAAACGTAGTTCATTTTGACTATGCAAATGTAGTTGATTTTGACTATGCAAACGTAGTTGATTTTGACTATGCAAACGTGGTTGATTTTGACTATGCAAACGTAGTTGATTTTAACTATGAAAACGTAGTTGATTTTAACTATGCAAACGTGGTTGATTTGACTATGCAAACGTGGTTGATTTTGACTATGCAAACGTGGTTGATTTTGACTATGCAAATGTAGTTGATTTTGACTATGCAAACGTCGTTGATTTGACTATGCAAACGTGGTTGATTTTGACTATGCAAACGTAGTTGATTTTGACTATGCAAACGTGGTTGATTTTGACTATGCAAATTTAGTTGATTTTGATTATGCAAACGTAGTTTATTTTGACTATGCAAACGTAGTTGATTTTGACTATGCAAACGTGGTTGATTTTGACTATGCAAATTTAGTTGATTTTGACTATGCAAACGTAGTTGATTTTAACTAAGCAAACGTAGTTTATTTTAACTATGCAAACGTGGTTGTTTTTGACTATGAAAATGTAGTTAATTTTAACTATGCAAACGTAGTTGATTTTGACTATGCAAACGTAGTTGATTTTGACTATGCAAATGTAGTTGATTTTGACTATGCAAACGTAGTTCATTTTAACTAAGCAAACGTAGTTTATTTTAACTATGCAAACGTGGTTGTTTTTGACTATGAAAATGTAGTTAATTTTAACTATGCAAACGTAGTTGATTTTGACTATGCAAACGTAGTTGATTTTGACTATGCAAACGTAGTTTATTTTGACTATGCAAACGTAATTGATTTTGACTATGCAAATGTAGTTGATTTTGACTATGCAAACGTAGTTGATTTTGACTATGCAAACGTGGTTGATTTTGACTATGCAAATTTAGTTGATTTTGACTATGCAAACGTAGTTGATTTTAACTAAGCAAACGTAGTTTATTTTAACTATGCAAACGTGGTTGTTTTTGACTATGAAAATGTAGTTAATTTTAACTATGCAAACGTAGTTGATTTTGACTATGCAAACGTAGTTGATTTTGACTATGCAAATGTAGTTGATTTTGACTATGCAAACGTAGTTCATTTTAACTATGCAAACGTGGTTGATTTTGACTATGCAAGGGTAGTTAATTTTAACTATGCAAACGTTGTTGATTTTAACTATGCAAACGTAGTTGATTTTGACTATGCAAGGGTAGTTAATTTTAACTATGCAAACGTTGTTGATTTTAACTATGCAAACGTAGTTGATTTTAACTATGCAAACGTAGTTGATTTTAACTGTGCAAACGTAGTTGATTTTAACTATGCAAACGTAGTTGATTTAAATTATGCAAACGTAGTTGATTTGACTATGCAAACGTGGTTGATTTTGACTATGCAAACGTAGTTGATTTTGACTATGCAAACGTAGTTGATTTTCACTATGCAAACGTAGTTGATTTGACTATGCAAACGTGGTTGATTTTGACTATGCAAACGTAGTTGATTTTAACTATGCAAACGTAGTTGATTTTAGCTATGCAAACGTAGTTGATTTTGACTATGCAAACGTAGTTGATTTTAACTATGCAAACGTAGTTGATTTTAACTATGCAAGCGTAGTTAATTTTAACTATGAAAACGTAGTTGATTTTAACTATGCAAACATAGTTGATTTTAACTATGCAAACGTAGTTGATTTTAACTATGCAAACGTAGTTGATTTTAACTATGCAAACGTAGTTGATTTTAACTATGCAAACGTAGTTGATTTTAACTATGCAAACGTGGTTTATTTTGACTATGCCAATTTAGTTAATTTTAACTATGCAAACGTAGTTGATTTTAACTATGCAAACGTGGTTGATTTTGACTATGAAAATGTAGTTAATTTTAACTATGCAAACGTAGTTTATTTTGACTATGCAAACGTAATTGATTTTGACTATGCAAATGTAGTTGATTTTGACTATGCAAACGTAGTTGATTTTGACTATGCAAACGTGGTTGATTTTGACTATGCAAATTTAGTTGATTTTGACTATGCAAACGTAGTTGATTTTAACTAAGCAAACGTAGTTTATTTTAACTATGCAAACGTGGTTGTTTTTGACTATGAAAATGTAGTTAATTTTAACTATGCAAACGTAGTTGATTTTGACTATGCAAACGTAGTTGATTTTGACTATGCAAATGTAGTTGATTTTGACTATGCAAACGTAGTTCATTTTAACTATGCAAACGTGGTTGATTTTGACTATGCAAGGGTAGTTAATTTTAACTATGCAAACGTTGTTGATTTTAACTATGCAAACGTAGTTGATTTTGACTATGCAAGGGTAGTTAATTTTAACTATGCAAACGTTGTTGATTTTAACTATGCAAACGTAGTTGATTTCACTATGCAAACGTGATTGATTTTGACTATGCAAACGTAGTTGATTTTGACTATGCAAACGTAGTTCATTTTAACTATGCAAACGTAGTTGATTTTAACTGTGCAAACGTAGTTGATTTTAACTATGCAAACGTAGTTGATTTAAATTATGCAAACGTAGTTGATTTTGACTATGCAAACGTGGTTGATTTTGACTATGAAAATGTAGTTGATTTTGACTATGCAAATGTAGTTGATTTTGACTATGCAAACGTAGTTGATTTTGACTATGCAAACGTGGTTGATTTTGACTATGCAAACGTAGTTGATTTTGACTATGCAAATGTAGTTGATTTTGACTATGCAAACGTAGTTGATTTTGACTATGCAAACGTGGTTGATTTTGACTATGCAAACGTAGTTCATTTTGACTATGCAAATGTAGTTGATTTTGACTATGCAAACGTAGTTGATTTTGACTATGCAAACGTGGTTGATTTTGACTATGCAAACGTAGTTGATTTTAACTATGAAAACGTAGTTGATTTTAACTATGCAAACGTGGTTGATTTGACTATGCAAACGTGGTTGATTTTGACTATGCAAACGTGGTTGATTTTGACTATGCAAACGTAGTTGATTTTGACTATGCAAATGTAGTTGATTTTGACTATGCAAACGTAGTTCATTTTAACTATGCAAACGTGGTTGATTTTGACTATGCAAGGGTAGTTAATTTTAACTATGCAAACGTTGTTGATTTTAACTATGCAAACGTAGTTGATTTTGACTATGCAAGGGTAGTTAATTTTAACTATGCAAACGTTGTTGATTTTAACTATGCAAACGTAGTTGATTTCACTATGCAAACGTGGTTGATTTTGACTATGCAAACGTAGTTGATTTTGACTATGCAAACGTAGTTCATTTTAACTATGCAAACGTAGTTGATTTTAACTGTGCAAACGTAGTTGATTTTAACTATGCAAACGTAGTTGATTTAAATTATGCAAACGTAGTTGATTTTGACTATGCAAACGTGGTTGATTTTGACTATGAAAATGTAGTTGATTTTGACTATGCAAATGTAGTTGATTTTGACTATGCAAACGTAGTTGATTTTGACTATGCAAACGTGGTTGATTTTGACTATGCAAACGTAGTTGATTTTAACTATGAAAACGTAGTTGATTTTAACTATGCAAACGTGGTTGATTTGACTATGCAAACGTGGTTGATTTTGACTATGCAAACGTGGTTGATTTTGACTATGCAAATGTAGTTGATTTTGACTATGCAAACGTCGTTGATTTGACTATGCAAACGTGGTTGATTTTGACTATGCAAACGTAGTTGATTTTAACTATGCAAACGTAGTTGATTTTAGCTATGCAAACGTAGTTGATTTTGACTATGCAAACGTAGTTGATTTTAACTATGCAAACGTAGTTGATTTTAACTATGCAAGCGTAGTTAATTTTAACTATGAAAACGTAGTTGATTTTAACTATGCAAACATAGTTGATTTTAACTATGCAAACGTAGTTGATTTTAACTATGCAAACGTAGTTGATTTTAACTATGCAAACGTAGTTGATTTTAACTATGCAAACGTAGTTGATTTTAACTATGCAAACGTGGTTTATTTTGACTATGCCAATTTAGTTAATTTTAACTATGCAAACGTAGTTGATTTTAACTATGCAAACGTGGTTGATTTTGACTATGAAAATGTAGTTAATTTTAACTATGCAAACGTAGTTGATTTTGACTATGCAAATGTAGTTGATTTTGACTATGCAAACGTAGTTGATTTTGACTATGCAAACGTGGTTGATTTTGACTATGCAAACGTAGTTGATTTTAACTATGAAAACGTAGTTGATTTTAACTATGCAAACGTGGTTGATTTGACTATGCAAACGTAGTTGATTTTAACTAAGCAAACGTAGTTTATTTTAACTATGCAAACGTGGTTGTTTTTGACTATGAAAATGTAGTTAATTTTAACTATGCAAACGTAGTTGATTTTGACTATGCAAACGTAGTTGATTTTGACTATGCAAATGTAGTTGATTTTGACTATGCAAACGTAGTTCATTTTAACTATGCAAACGTGGTTGATTTTGACTATGCAAGGGTAGTTAATTTTAACTATGCAAACGTTGTTGATTTTAACTATGCAAACGTAGTTGATTTTGACTATGCAAGGGTAGTTAATTTTAACTATGCAAACGTTGTTGATTTTAACTATGCAAACGTAGTTGATTTTAACTGTGCAAACGTAGTTGATTTTAACTATGCAAACGTAGTTGATTTAAATTATGCAAACGTAGTTGATTTGACTATGCAAACGTGGTTGATTTTGACTATGCAAACGTAGTTGATTTTGACTATGCAAACGTAGTTGATTTTCACTATGCAAACGTAGTTGATTTGACTATGCAAACGTGGTTGATTTTGACTATGCAAACGTAGTTGATTTTAACTATGCAAACGTAGTTGATTTTAGCTATGCAAACGTAGTTGATTTTGACTATGCAAACGTAGTTGATTTTAACTATGCAAACGTAGTTGATTTTAACTATGCAAGCGTAGTTAATTTTAACTATGAAAACGTAGTTGATTTTAACTATGCAAACATAGTTGATTTTAACTATGCAAACGTAGTTGATTTTAACTATGCAAACGTAGTTGATTTTAACTATGCAAACGTAGTTGATTTTAACTATGCAAACGTAGTTGATTTTAACTATGCAAACGTGGTTTATTTTGACTATGCCAATTTAGTTAATTTTAACTATGCAAACGTAGTTGATTTTAACTATGCAAACGTGGTTGATTTTGACTATGAAAATGTAGTTAATTTTAACTATGCAAACGTAGTTTATTTTGACTATGCAAACGTAATTGATTTTGACTATGCAAATGTAGTTGATTTTGACTATGCAAACGTAGTTGATTTTGACTATGCAAACGTGGTTGATTTTGACTATGCAAATTTAGTTGATTTTGACTATGCAAACGTAGTTGATTTTAACTAAGCAAACGTAGTTTATTTTAACTATGCAAACGTGGTTGTTTTTGACTATGAAAATGTAGTTAATTTTAACTATGCAAACGTAGTTGATTTTGACTATGCAAACGTAGTTGATTTTGACTATGCAAATGTAGTTGATTTTGACTATGCAAACGTAGTTCATTTTAACTATGCAAACGTGGTTGATTTTGACTATGCAAGGGTAGTTAATTTTAACTATGCAAACGTTGTTGATTTTAACTATGCAAACGTAGTTGATTTTGACTATGCAAGGGTAGTTAATTTTAACTATGCAAACGTTGTTGATTTTAACTATGCAAACGTAGTTGATTTCACTATGCAAACGTGGTTGATTTTGACTATGCAAACGTAGTTGATTTTGACTATGCAAATGTAGTTGATTTTGACTATGCAAACGTAGTTGATTTTGACTATGCAAACGTGGTTGATTTTGACTATGCAAACGTAGTTGATTTTAACTATGAAAACGTAGTTGATTTTAACTATGCAAACGTGGTTGATTTGACTATGCAAACGTGGTTGATTTTGACTATGCAAACGTGGTTGATTTTGACTATGCAAATGTAGTTGATTTTGACTATGCAAACGTCGTTGATTTGACTATGCAAACGTGGTTGATTTTGACTATGCAAACGTAGTTGATTTTGACTATGCAAACGTGGTTGATTTTGACTATGCAAATTTAGTTGATTTTGACTATGCAAACGTAGTTGATTTTGACTATGCAAACGTAGTTGATTTTGACTATGCAAACGTGGTTGATTTTGACTATGCAAATTTAGTTGATTTTGACTATGCAAACGTAGTTGATTTTAACTAAGCAAACGTAGTTTATTTTAACTATGCAAACGTGGTTGTTTTTGACTATGAAAATGTAGTTAATTTTAACTATGCAAACGTAGTTGATTTTGACTATGCAAACGTAGTTGATTTTGACTATGCAAATGTAGTTGATTTTGACTATGCAAACGTAGTTGATTTTGACTATGCAAACGTGGTTGATTTTGACTATGCAAACGTAGTTGATTTTAACTATGAAAACGTAGTTGATTTTAACTATGCAAACGTGGTTGATTTGACTATGCAAACGTAGTTGATTTTAACTATGCAAACGTAGTTGATTTTGACTATGCAAACGTGGTTGATTTTGACTATGCAAATTTAGTTGATTTTGACTATGCAAACGTAGTTGATTTTGACTATGCAAACGTAGTTGATTTTGACTATGCAAACGTGGTTGATTTTGACTATGCAAATTTAGTTGATTTTGACTATGCAAACGTAGTTGATTTTAACTAAGCAAACGTAGTTTATTTTAACTATGCAAACGTGGTTGTTTTTGACTATGAAAATGTAGTTTATTTTAACTATGCAAACGTAGTTGATTTTGACTATGCAAACGTAGTTGATTTTGACTATGCAAATGTAGTTGATTTTGACTATGCAAACGTAGTTGATTTTGACTATGCAAACGTGGTTGATTTTGACTATGCAAACGTAGTTGATTTTAACTATGAAAACGTAGTTGATTTTAACTATGCAAACGTGGTTGATTTGACTATGCAAACGTAGTTGATTTTGACTATGCAAACGTAGTTGATTTTAACTAAGCAAACGTAGTTTATTTTAACTATGCAAACGTGGTTGTTTTTGACTATGAAAATGTAGTTAATTTTAACTATGCAAACGTAGTTGATTTTGACTATGCAAACGTAGTTGATTTTGACTATGCAAATGTAGTTGATTTTGACTATGCAAACGTAGTTCATTTTAACTATGCAAACGTGGTTGATTTTGACTATGCAAGGGTAGTTAATTTTAACTATGCAAACGTTGTTGATTTTAACTATGCAAACGTAGTTGATTTTGACTATGCAAGGGTAGTTAATTTTAACTATGCAAACGTTGTTGATTTTAACTATGCAAACGTAGTTGATTTCACTATGCAAACGTGGTTGATTTTGACTATGCAAACGTAGTTGATTTTGACTATGCAAACGTAGTTCATTTTAACTATGCAAACGTAGTTGATTTTAACTGTGCAAACGTAGTTGATTTTAACTATGCAAACGTAGTTGATTTAAATTATGCAAACGTAGTTGATTTGACTATGCAAACGTGGTTGATTTTGACTATGCAAACGTAGTTGATTTTGACTATGCAAACGTAGTTGATTTTCACTATGCAAACGTAGTTGATTTGACTATGCAAACGTGGTTGATTTTGACTATGCAAACGTAGTTGATTTTAACTATGCAAACGTAGTTGATTTTAGCTATGCAAACGTAGTTGATTTTGACTATGCAAACGTAGTTGATTTTAACTATGCAAACGTAGTTGATTTTAACTATGCAAGCGTAGTTAATTTTAACTATGAAAACGTAGTTGATTTTAACTATGCAAACATAGTTGATTTTAACTATGCAAACGTAGTTGATTTTAACTATGCAAACGTAGTTGATTTTAACTATGCAAACGTAGTTGATTTTAACTATGCAAACGTAGTTGATTTTAACTATGCAAACGTGGTTTATTTTGACTATGCCAATTTAGTTAATTTTAACTATGCAAACGTAGTTGATTTTAACTATGCAAACGTGGTTGATTTTGACTATGAAAATGTAGTTAATTTTAACTATGCAAACGTAGTTGATTTTGACTATGCAAATGTAGTTGATTTTGACTATGCAAACGTAGTTGATTTTGACTATGCAAACGTAGTTGATTTTAACTAAGCAAACGTATTTGATTTTAACTAAGCAGACGTCGTTGTTTGACTATGCCAACGTAGTTGATTTTAATTATGCAAACGTAGTTGATTTAAACTATGCAAACGTGGTTGATTTGACTATGCAAACGTGGTTTATTTTGACTATGCCAATTTAGTTAATTTTAACTATGCAAACGTAGTTGATTTTAACTATGCAAACGTGGTTGATTTTGACTATGAAAATGTAGTTAATTTTAACTATGCAAACGTAGTTGATTTTGACTATGCAAATGTAGTTGATTTTGACTATGCAAACGTAGTTGATTTTGACTATGCAAACGTGGTTGATTTTGACTATGCAAACGTAGTTGATTTTAACTATGAAAACGTAGTTGATTTTAACTATGCAAACGTGGTTGATTTGACTATGCAAACGTGGTTGATTTTGACTATGCAAACGTGGTTGATTTTGACTATGCAAATGTAGTTGATTTTGACTATGCAAACGTCGTTGATTTGACTATGCAAACGTGGTTGATTTTGACTATGCAAACGTAGTTGATTTTGACTATGCAAACGTGGTTGATTTTGACTATGCAAATTTAGTTGATTTTGACTATGCAAACGTAGTTGATTTTGACTATGCAAACGTAGTTGATTTTGACTATGCAAACGTGGTTGATTTTGACTATGCAAATTTAGTTGATTTTGACTATGCAAACGTAGTTGATTTTAACTAAGCAAACGTAGTTTATTTTAACTATGCAAACGTGGTTGTTTTTGACTATGAAAATGTAGTTAATTTTAACTATGCAAACGTGGTTGATTTTGACTATGCAAACGTAGTTGATTTTAACTATGCAAACGTAGTTGATTTTAGCTATGCAAACGTAGTTGATTTTGACTATGCAAACGTAGTTGATTTTAACTATGCAAACGTAGTTGATTTTAACTATGCAAGCGTAGTTAATTTTAACTATGAAAACGTAGTTGATTTTAACTATGCAAACATAGTTGATTTTAACTATGCAAACGTAGTTGATTTTAACTATGCAAACGTAGTTGATTTTAACTATGCAAACGTAGTTGATTTTAACTATGCAAACGTAGTTGATTTTAACTATGCAAACGTGGTTTATTTTGACTATGCCAATTTAGTTAATTTTAACTATGCAAACGTAGTTGATTTTAACTATGCAAACGTGGTTGATTTTGACTATGAAAATGTAGTTAATTTTAACTATGCAAACGTATTTTATTTTGACTATGCAAACGTAATTGATTTTGACTATGCAAATGTAGTTGATTTTGACTATGCAAACGTAGTTGATTTTGACTATGCAAACGTAGTTGATTTTGACTATGCAAATGTAGTTGATTTTGACTATGCAAACGTAGTTCATTTTAACTATGCAAACGTGGTTGATTTTGACTATGCAAGGGTAGTTAATTTTAACTATGCAAACGTAGTTGATTTTAACTAAGCAAACGTAGTTGATTTTAACTATGCAAACGTAGTTGATTTTGACTATGCAAACGTAGTTGATTTTGACTATGCAAGGGTAGTTAATTTTAACTATGCAAACGTAGTTGATTTTAACTAAGCAAACGTAGTTAATTTTAACTATGCAAACGTAGTTGATTTTGACTATGCAAACGTAGTTGATTTTGACTATGCAAATGTAGTTGATTTTGACTATGCAAACGTAGTTCATTTTAACTATGCAAACGTGGTTGATTTTGACTATGCAAGGGTAGTTAATTTTAACTATGCAAACGTTGTTGATTTTAACTATGCAAACGTAGTTGATTTTGACTATGCAAGGGTAGTTAATTTTAACTATGCAAACGTTGTTGATTTTAACTATGCAAACGTAGTTGATTTCACTATGCAAACGTGGTTGATTTTGACTATGCAAACGTAGTTGATTTTGACTATGCAAACGTAGTTCATTTTAACTATGCAAACGTAGTTGATTTTAACTGTGCAAACGTAGTTGATTTTAACTATGCAAACGTAGTTGATTTAAATTATGCAAACGTAGTTGATTTGACTATGCAAACGTGGTTGATTTTGACTATGCAAACGTAGTTGATTTTGACTATGCAAACGTAGTTGATTTTCACTATGCAAACGTAGTTGATTTGACTATGCAAACGTGGTTGATTTTGACTATGCAAACGTAGTTGATTTTAACTATGCAAACGTAGTTGATTTTAGCTATGCAAACGTAGTTGATTTTGACTATGCAAACGTAGTTGATTTTAACTATGCAAACGTAGTTGATTTTAACTATGCAAGCGTAGTTAATTTTAACTATGAAAACGTAGTTGATTTTAACTATGCAAACATAGTTGATTTTAACTATGCAAACGTAGTTGATTTTAACTATGCAAACGTAGTTGATTTTAACTATGCAAACGTAGTTGATTTTAACTATGCAAACGTAGTTGATTTTAACTATGCAAACGTGGTTTATTTTGACTATGCCAATTTAGTTAATTTTAACTATGCAAACGTAGTTGATTTTAACTATGCAAACGTGGTTGATTTTGACTATGAAAATGTAGTTAATTTTAACTATGCAAACGTAGTTGATTTTGACTATGCAAATGTAGTTGATTTTGACTATGCAAACGTAGTTGATTTTGACTATGCAAACGTGGTTGATTTTGACTATGCAAACGTAGTTGATTTTAACTATGAAAACGTAGTTGATTTTAACTATGCAAACGTGGTTGATTTGACTATGCAAACGTAGTTGATTTTAACTAAGCAAACGTAGTTTATTTTAACTATGCAAACGTGGTTGTTTTTGACTATGAAAATGTAGTTAATTTTAACTATGCAAACGTAGTTGATTTTGACTATGCAAACGTAGTTGATTTTGACTATGCAAATGTAGTTGATTTTGACTATGCAAACGTAGTTCATTTTAACTATGCAAACGTGGTTGATTTTGACTATGCAAGGGTAGTTAATTTTAACTATGCAAACGTTGTTGATTTTAACTACGCAAACGTAGTTGATTTTGACTATGCAAGGGTAGTTAATTTTAACTATGCAAACGTTGTTGATTTTAACTATGCAAACGTAGTTGATTTTAACTGTGCAAACGTAGTTGATTTTAACTATGCAAACGTAGTTGATTTAAATTATGCAAACGTAGTTGATTTGACTATGCAAACGTGGTTGATTTTGACTATGCAAACGTAGTTGATTTTGACTATGCAAACGTAGTTGATTTTCACTATGCAAACGTAGTTGATTTGATTATGCAAACGTGGTTGATTTTGACTATGCAAACGTAGTTGATTTTAACTATGCAAACGTAGTTGATTTTAGCTATGCAAACGTAGTTGATTTTGACTATGCAAACGTAGTTGATTTTAACTATGCAAACGTAGTTGATTTTAACTATGCAAGCGTAGTTAATTTTAACTATGAAAACGTAGTTGATTTTAACTATGCAAACATAGTTGATTTTAACTATGCAAACGTAGTTGATTTTAACTATGCAAACGTAGTTGATTTTAACTATGCAAACGTAGTTGATTTTAACTATGCAAACGTAGTTGATTTTAACTATGCAAACGTGGTTTATTTTGACTATGCCAATTTAGTTAATTTTAACTATGCAAACGTAGTTGATTTTAACTATGCAAACGTGGTTGATTTTGACTATGAAAATGTAGTTAATTTTAACTATGCAAACGTAGTTTATTTTGACTATGCAAACGTAATTGATTTTGACTATGCAAATGTAGTTGATTTTGACTATGCAAACGTAGTTGATTTTGACTATGCAAACGTGGTTGATTTTGACTATGCAAATTTAGTTGATTTTGACTATGCAAACGTAGTTGATTTTAACTAAGCAAACGTAGTTTATTTTAACTATGCAAACGTGGTTGTTTTTGACTATGAAAATGTAGTTAATTTTAACTATGCAAACGTAGTTGATTTTGACTATGCAAACGTAGTTGATTTTGACTATGCAAATGTAGTTGATTTTGACTATGCAAACGTAGTTCATTTTAACTATGCAAACGTGGTTGATTTTGACTATGTAAGGGTAGTTAATTTTAACTATGCAAACGTTGTTGATTTTAACTATGCAAACGTAGTTGATTTTGACTATGCAAGGGTAGTTAATTTTAACTATGCAAACGTTGTTGATTTTAACTATGCAAACGTAGTTGATTTCACTATGCAAACGTGGTTGATTTTGACTATGCAAACGTAGTTGATTTTGACTATGCAAATGTAGTTGATTTTGACTATGCAAACGTAGTTGATTTTGACTATGCAAACGTGGTTGATTTTGACTATGCAAACGTAGTTGATTTTAACTATGAAAACGTAGTTGATTTTAACTATGCAAACGTGGTTGATTTGACTATGCAAACGTGGTTGATTTTGACTATGCAAACGTAGTTGATTTTGACTATGCAAACGTGGTTGATTTTGACTATGCAAATTTAGTTGATTTTGACTATGCAAACGTAGTTGATTTTGACTATGCAAACGTAGTTGATTTTGACTATGCAAACGTGGTTGATTTTGACTATGCAAATTTAGTTGATTTTGACTATGCAAACGTAGTTGATTTTAACTAAGCAAACGTAGTTTATTTTAACTATGCAAACGTGGTTGTTTTTGACTATGAAAATGTAGTTAATTTTAACTATGCAAACGTAGTTGATTTTGACTATGCAAACGTAGTTGATTTTGACTATGCAAATGTAGTTGATTTTGACTATGCAAACGTAGTTGATTTTGACTATGCAAACGTGGTTGATTTTGACTATGCAAACGTAGTTGATTTTAACTATGAAAACGTAGTTGATTTTAACTATGCAAACGTGGTTGATTTGACTATGCAAACGTAGTTGATTTTAACTATGCAAACGTAGTTGATTTTGACTATGCAAACGTGGTTGATTTTGACTATGCAAATTTAGTTGATTTTGACTATGCAAACGTAGTTGATTTTGACTATGCAAACGTAGTTGATTTTGACTATGCAAACGTGGTTGATTTTGACTATGCAAATTTAGTTGATTTTGACTATGCAAACGTAGTTGATTTTAACTAAGCAAACGTAGTTTATTTTAACTATGCAAACGTGGTTGTTTTTGACTATGAAAATGTAGTTAATTTTAACTATGCAAACGTAGTTGATTTTGACTATGCAAACGTAGTTGATTTTGACTATGCAAATGTAGTTGATTTTGACTATGCAAACGTAGTTGATTTTGACTATGCAAACGTGGTTGATTTTGACTATGCAAACGTAGTTGATTTTAACTATGAAAACGTAGTTGATTTTAACTATGCAAACGTGGTTGATTTGACTATGCAAACGTAGTTGATTTTGACTATGCAAACGTAGTTGATTTTAACTAAGCAAACGTAGTTTATTTTAACTATGCAAACGTGGTTGTTTTTGACTATGAAAATGTAGTTAATTTTAACTATGCAAACGTAGTTGATTTTGACTATGCAAACGTAGTTGATTTTGACTATGCAAATGTAGTTGATTTTGACTATGCAAACGTAGTTCATTTTAACTATGCAAACGTGGTTGATTTTGACTATGCAAGGGTAGTTAATTTTAACTATGCAAACGTTGTTGATTTTAACTATGCAAACGTAGTTGATTTTGACTATGCAAGGGTAGTTAATTTTAACTATGCAAACGTTGTTGATTTTAACTATGCAAACGTAGTTGATTTCACTATGCAAACGTGGTTGATTTTGACTATGCAAACGTAGTTGATTTTGACTATGCAAACGTAGTTCATTTTAACTATGCAAACGTAGTTGATTTTAACTGTGCAAACGTAGTTGATTTTAACTATGCAAACGTAGTTGATTTAAATTATGCAAACGTAGTTGATTTGACTATGCAAACGTGGTTGATTTTGACTTTGCAAACGTAGTTGATTTTGACTATGCAAACGTAGTTGATTTTCACTATGCAAACGTAGTTGATTTTAACTAAGCAAACGTATTTGATTTTAACTAAGCAGACGTCGTTGTTTGACTATGCAAACGTAGTTGATTTTAATTATGCAAACGTAGTTGATTTAAACTATGCAAACGTGGTTGATTTGACTATGCAAACGTGGTTGATTTTGACTATGCAAACGTAGTTGATTTTAACTATGAAAACGTAGTTGATTTTAACTATGCAAACGTGGTTGATTTGACTATGCAAACGTGGTTGATTTTGACTATGCAAACGTGGTTGATTTTGACTATGCAAATGTAGTTGATTTTGACTATGCAAACGTCGTTGATTTGACTATGCAAACGTGGTTGATTTTGACTATGCAAACGTAGTTGATTTTGACTATGCAAACGTGGTTGATTTTGACTATGCAAATTTAGTTGATTTTGACTATGCAAACGTAGTTGATTTTGACTATGCAAACGTAGTTGATTTTGACTATGCAAACGTGGTTGATTTTGACTATGCAAATTTAGTTGATTTTGACTATGCAAACGTAGTTGATTTTAACTAAGCAAACGTAGTCTATTTTAACTATGCAAACGTGGTTGTTTTTGACTATGAAAATGTAGTTAATTTTAACTATGCAAACGTAGTTGATTTTGACTATGCAAACGTAGTTGATTTTGACTATGCAAATGTAGTTGATTTTGACTATGCAAACGTAGTTGATTTTGACTATGCAAACGTGGTTGATTTTGACTATGCAAACGTAGTTGATTTTAACTATGAAAACGTAGTTGATTTTAACTATGCAAACGTGGTTGATTTGACTATGCAAACGTGGTTGATTTTGACTATGCAAACGTAGTTGATTTTAACTATGCAAACGTGGTTGATTTTGACTATGCAAATTTAGTTGATTTTGACTATGCAAACGTAGTTGATTTTAACTAAGCAAACGTAGTTTATTTTAACTATGCAAACGTGGTTGTTTTTGACTATGAAAATGTAGTTAATTTTAACTATGCAAACGTAGTTGATTTTGACTATGCAAACGTAGTTGATTTTGACTATGCAAATGTAGTTGATTTTGACTATGCAAACGTAGTTGATTTTGAATATGCAAACGTGGTTGATTTTGACTATGCAAACGTAGTTGATTTTAACTATGCAAACGTAGTTGATTTTAAATAAGCAAACGTAGTTGATTTTAACTATGCAAACGTGGTTTATTTGACTATGCAAACGTGGTTGATTTGACTATGCAAACGTGGTTGATTTTGACTATGCAAACGTAGTTGATTTTAACTATGCAAACGTGGTTGATTTTGACTATGCAAATTTAGTTGATTTTGACTATGCAAACGTAGTTGATTTTGACTATGCAAACGTAGTTGATTTTAAATAAGCAAACGTAGTTGATTTTAACTATGCAAACGTGGTTTATTTGACTATGCAAACGTGGTTGATTTTGACTATGCAAACGTAGTTGATTTTAACTATGAAAACGTAGTTGATTTTAACTCTGCAAACGTAGTTGATTTTGACTATGCAAACGTAGTTGATTTTAACTTTGCAAACGTAGTTGATTTTAACTATGCAAACGTAGTTGATTTTGACTATGCAAGCGTAATTAATTTTAACTATGCAAACGTAGTTAATTTTAACTATGCAAACGTGGTTGATTTTGACTATGCAAACGTAGTTGATTTTAACTATGAAAACGTAGTTGATTTTAACTATGCAAACGTGGTTGATTTGACTATGCAAACGTGGTTGATTTTGACTATGCAAACGTAGTTGATTTTGACTATGCAAACGTGGTTGATTTTGACTATGCAAATTTAGTTGATTTTGACTATGCAAACGTAGTTGATTTTAACTATGCAAACGTGGTTTATTTGACTATGCAAACGTGGTTGATTTTGACTATGCAAACGTAGTTGATTTTAAATATGAAAACGTATATGATTTTAACTCTGCAAACGTAGTTGATTTTGACTATGCAAACGTAGTTGATTTTAACTTTGCAAACGTAGTTGATTTTAACTATGCAAACGTAATTGTTTTTAACTATGCAAACGTAGTTGATTTTAACTATGCAAACGTAGTTGATTTTAACTATGCAAACGTAGTTGATTTTAACTATGCAAACGTAGTTGATTTTAACTATGCAAACGTAGTTGATTTTGACTATGCAAGCGTAGTTAATTTTAACTATGCAAGCGTAGTTAATTTTAACTATGCAAACATAGTTGATTTTAACTATGCAAACGTAGTTGATTTTGACTATGCAAGCGTAATTAATTTTAACTATGCAAACGTAGTTAATTTTAACTATGCAAACGTGGTTGATTTTGACTATGCAAACTTAGTTGATTTTAACTATGAAAACGTAGTTGATTTTAACTATGCAAACGTGGTTTATTTGACTATGCAAACGTGGTTGATTTTGACTATGCAAACGTAGTTGATTTTGACTATGCAAACGTAGTTGATTTTAACTATGCAAACGTAGTTGATTTTGACTATGCAAACGTAGTTGATTTTAACTATGCAAACGTAGTTGATTTTAACTATGCAAACGTAGTTGATTTTAACTATGCAAACGTAGTTGATTTTAACTATGCAAACGTAGTTGATTTTAACTATGCAAACGTAGTTGATTTTAACTATGCAAACGTAGTTGATTTTAACTATTAAAACGTAGTTGATTTTAACTATGCAAATGTAGTTGATTTTAACTATGCAAACGTAGTTGATTTTAACTATGCAAACGTAGTACATTTTGACTATTAAAACGTAGTTGATTTTAACTATGCAAATGTAGTTGATTTTAACTATGCAAGCGTAGTTAATTTTAACTATGAAAACGTAGTTGATTTTAACTATGCAAACATAGTTGATTTTAACTATGCAAACGTAGTTGATTTTAACTATGCAAACGTAGTTGATTTTAACTATGCAAACGTAGTTGATTTTAACTATGCAAACGTAGTTGATTTTAACTATGCAAACATAGTTGATTTTAATTATGCAAATGTAGTTGATTTTGACTATGCAAACGTAGTTGATTTTAACTCTGCAAACGTAGTTGATTTTTACTATGCAAACGTAGTTGATTTTAACTATGCAAACGTAGTTGATTTTTACTATGCAAACGTAGTTGATTTTAACTATGCAAACGTAGTTGATTTTTACTATGCAAACGTAGTTGATTTTAACTATGCAAACGTAGTTGATTTTAACTATGCAAACGTAGTTGATTTTAACTATGCAAACGTAGTTGATTTTAACTATGCAAACGTAGTTGATTTTAACTATGCAAACGTAGTTGATTTTAACTATGCAAACGTAGTTGATTTTAACTATGCAAACGTAGTTGATTTTAACTATGCAAACGTAGTTGATTTTAACTATGCAAACGTAGTTGATTTTAACTATGCAAACGTGGTTGATTTTGACTATGCAAATTTAGTTGATTTTGACTATGCAAACGTAGTTGATTTTGACTATGCAAACGTAGTTGATTTTAAATAAGCAAACGTAGTTGATTTTAACTATGCAAACGTGGTTTATTTGACTATGCAAACGTGGTTGATTTTGACTATGCAAACGTAGTTGATTTTAACTATGAAAACGTAGTTGATTTTAACTATGCAAACGTAGTTGATTTTAACTATGCAAACGTAGTTGATTTTAACTATGCAAACGTAGTTGATTTTTACTATGCAAACGTAGTTGATTTTAACTATGCAAACGTAGTTGATTTTGACTATGCAAGCGTAGTTAATTTTAACTATGCAAGCGTAGTTAATTTTAACTATGCAAACATAGTTGATTTTAACTATGCAAACGTAGTTGATTTTGACTATGCAAGCGTAGTTAATTCTAACTATGCAAACGTAGTTAATTTTAACTATGCAAACGTAGTTGATTTTAACTATGCAAACGTAGTTGATTTTAACTCTGCAAACGTGGTTGAATTTTGACTATGAAAATGTAGTTAATTTTAACTATGCAAACGTAGTTTATTTTGACTATGCAAACGTAGTTGATTTTGACTATGCAAATGTAGTTGATTTTGACTACGCAAACGTAGTTGATTTTGACTATGCAAACGTAGTTGATTTTAAATAAGCAAACGTAGTTGATTTTAACTATGCAAACGTGGTTTATTTGACTATGCAAACGTGGTTGATTTTGACTATGCAAACGTAGTTGATTTTGACTATGCAAACGTAGTTTATTTTGACTATGCAAACGTAATTGATTTTGACTATGCAAACGTGGTTGATTTTGACTATGCAAACGTAGTTGATTTTAACTATGAAAACGTAGTTGATTTTAACTCTGCAAACGTGGTTGATTTTGACTATGCAAACGTTGTTGATTTTAACTATGCAAACGTAGTTGATTTTAACTATGCAAACGTAGTTGTTTTTAACTATGCAAACGTAGTTGATTTTAACTATGCAAACGTAGTTGATTTTAACTATGCAAACGTAGTTGATTTTTACTATGCAAACGTAGTTGATTTTAACTATGCAAACGTAGTTGATTTTGACTATGCAAGCGTAGTTAATTTTAACTATGCAAGCGTAGTTAATTTTAACTATGCAAACATAGTTGATTTTAACTATGCAAACGTAGTTGATTTTGACTATGCAAGCGTAGTTAATTTTAACTATGCAAACGTAGTTAATTTTAACTATGCAAACGTAGTTGATTTTAACTATGCAAACGTAGTTGATTTTAACTCTGCAAACGTAGTTGATTTTGACTATGCAAACGTAGTTGATTTTAACTATGCAAACGTAGTTGATTTTAACTATGCCAGCGTAGTTAATTTTAACTATGCAAACGTAGTTGATTTTAACTATGCAAACGTAGTTGATTTTAACTATGCAAACGTAGTTGAGTTTAACTATGCAAAGGTAGTTGATTTTAACTATGCAAACGTAGTTGATTTTGACTATGCAAACGTAGTTGATTTTAACTATGCAAACGTAGTTGATTTTAACTATGCAAACGTAGTTGATTTTGACTATGCAAACGTAGTTGATTTTAACTATGCAAACGTAGTTGATTTTAACTATGCAAACGTAGTTGATTTTAACTATGCAAACGTAGTTGATTTTAACTATGCAAACGTAGTTGATTTTAACTATGCAAACTTAGTTGATTTTAGCTATGCAAACGTAGTTGATTTTAACTATGCAAACGTAGTTTATTTTAACTATGCAAACGTGGTTGATTTTAACTATGCAAACGTAGTTGATTTTAACTATGCAAACGTAGTTGATTTTAACTATGCAAACGTAGTTGATTTTAACTATGCAAACGTAGTTGATTTTAACTATTAAAACGTAGTTGATTTTAACTATGCAAATGTAGTTGATTTTAACTATGCAAACGTAGTTGATTTTAACTATGCAAACGTAGTTCATTTTGACTATGCAAACGTAGTTGATTTTAACTATGCAAAACGTAGTTGATTTTGACTATGCAAACGTAGATGATTTTAACTATGCAAGCGTAGTTAATTTTAACTATGCAAGCGTAGTTAAATTTAACTATGCAAGCGTAGTTAATTTTAACTATGCAAACGTACTTGATTTTAACTATGCAAACGTAGTTGATTTTGACTATGCAAACGTAGTTGAATTTTACTATGCAAACGTAGTTGATTTGACTATGCAAACGTGGTTGATTTTGACTATGCAAACGTAGTTGATTTTGACTATGCAAACGTAGTTGATTTTGTTTATGCAAACGTAGTTGATTTTAACTAAGCAAACGTAGTTGATTTTGACTATGCAAACGTAGTTGATTTTAACTATGCAAGCGTAGTTGATTTTAACTATGCAAACGTGGTTGATTTTGACTTTGCAAACGTAGTTGATTTTAACTAACAAACGTCGTTGGTTTGACTATGCAAACGTAGTTGATTTTAATTATGCAAACGTAGTTGATTTAAACTATGCAAATGTGGTTGATTTGACTATGCAAACGTGGTTTATTTTAACTATTCAAACGTATTTGATTTTGACTATGCAAACTTGGTTGATTTTGACTACGCAAACGTAGTTGATTTTGACTTTGCAAACGTGGTTGATTTTGACTATGCAAATGTAGTTGATTTTGACTCTGGAAACGTAGTTGATTTTGACTTTGCAAACGTAGTTGATCTTAACTAAGCAAACGTATTTGATTTTAACTAAGCAAACGTCGTTGTTTGACTATGCAAACGTAGTTGATTTTAATTATGCAAACGTAGTTGATTTAAACTATGCAAACGTGGTTGATTTGACTATGCAAACGTGGTTTATTTTGACTATGCCAATTTAGTTAATTTTAACTATGCAAACGTAGTTGATTTTGACTATGCAAACGTGGTTGATTTTGACTACGCAAACGTCGTTGATTTGACTATGCAAACGTGGTTGATTTTGACTATGCGAACGTAGTTGATTTTGACTATGCAAAAGTGGTTGATTTTGACTATGCAAATTTAGTTGATTTTGACTATGCAAACGTAGTTGATTTTAACTAAGCAAACGTAGTTGATTTTAACTATGCAAACGTGGTTGATTTTGACTATGAAAATGTAGTTAATTTTAACTATGCAAACGTAGTTGATTTTGACTATGCAAATGTAGTTGATTTTGACTATGCAAACGTAGTTGATTTTGACTATGCAAACGTGGTTGATTTTGACTACGCAAACGTCGTTGATTTGACTATGCAAACGTGGTTGATTTTGACTATGCGAACGTAGTTGATTTTGACTATGCAAAAGTGGTTGATTTTGACTATGCAAATTTAGTTGATTTTGACTATGCAAACGTAGTTGATTTTAACTAAGCAAACGTAGTTTATTTTAACTATGCAAACGTGGTTGATTTTGACTATGAAAATGTAGTTAATTTTAACTATGCAAACGTAGTTGATTTTGACTATGCAAATGTAGTTGATTTTGACTATGCAAACGTAGTTGATTTTGACTATGCAAACGTAGTTGATTTTAAATAAGCAAACGTAGTTGATTTTAACTATGCAAACGTGGTTGATTTGACTATGCAAACGTGGTTGATTTTGACTATGCAAACGTAGTTGATTTTGACTATGCAAACGTAGTTTATTTTGACTATGCAAACGTAATTGATTTTGACTATGCAAACGTGGTTGATTTTGACTATGCAAACGTAGTTGATTTTAACTATGAAAACGTAGTTGATTTTAACTTTGCAAACGTCGTTGATTTGATTTTGCAAACGTGGTTGATTTTGACTATGCAAACCTAGTTGATTTTGACTATGCAAACGTAGTTTATTTTAACTATGCAAACGTAGTGGATTTTAACTATGCAAACGTGGTTGATTTTGACTATGCAAACGTATTTGATTTGACTATGCAAACGTGGTTGATTTTGACTATGCAAATGTTGTTAATTTTAACTATGCAAACGTTGTTGAATTGACTATGCAAACGTGGTTGATTTTGACTATGCAAATGTAGTTAATTTTAACTATGCAAACGTGGTTGATTTTGACTATGAAAATGTAGTTAATTTTAACTATGCAAACGTAGTTGATTTTGACTATGCAAATTTAGTTGATTTTGACTATGCAAACGTAGTTGATTTTAACTAAGCAAACGTAGTTTTTTTTAACTATGCAAACGTGGTTGATTTTGACTATGAAAATGTAGTTAATTTTAACTATGCAAACGTAGGTGATTTTGACTATGCAAATTTAGTTGATTTTGACTATGCAAACGTAGTTGATTTTAACTAAGCAAACGTAGTTTTTTTTAACTATGCAAACGTGGTTGATTTTGACTATGAAAATGTAGTTAATTTTAACTATGCAAACGTAGTTGATTTTGACTATGCAAATGTAGTTGATTTTGACTATGCAAACGTAGTTGATTTTGACTATGCAAACGTAGTTGATTTTAAATAAGCAAACGTAGTTGATTTTAACTATGCAAACGTGGTTGATTTGACTATGCAAACGTGGTTGATTTTGACTATGCAAACGTAGTTGATTTTGACTATGCAAACGTAGTTGATTTTAACTATGCAAACGTAGTTGATTTTAACTGTGCAAACGTAGTTGATTTTAACTATGCAAACGTGGTTGATTTTGACTATGCAAACGTAGTTGATTTTGACTATGCAAACGTAGTTGATTTTGACTATGCAAACGTAGTTTATTTTGACTAAGCGAACGTAGTTGATTTTGACTATGCAAACGTGGTTGATTTTAATTATGCAAACGTAGTTGATTTTAAGTATGCAAACGTGGTTGATTTGACAATGCAAACGTGGTCGATTTTGACTATGCAAACGTAGTTGATTTTGACTATGCGACCGTGGTTGATTTTGACTATGCAAACGTAGTTGATTTTGACTATGCAAACGTAGTTGATTTTGACTATGCAAACGTAGTTGATTTTAACTATGCAAACGTAGTTGATTTTAACTATGCAAACGTGGTTGATTTTGACTATGCAAACGTTGTTGATTTTAACTATGCAAACGTAGTTGATTTTAACTATGCAAACATAGTTGATTTGACTATGCAAATGTGGTTGATTTTGACTATGCAAATGTAGTTGATTTTGACTATGCAAATGTAGTTGATTTGACAATGCAAACGTGGTTAATTTTGACTATGCAAACGTATGTTTTTATTTTTTTTTTGTAAATAAAAACAACAATTTGTCCCAAAAATTTTCACTGCAAAGATGTTCTTTCTCAATAACTAGTCAGATACATATCTGACTGACAACTTGGCTCAGGAGGAGCAGGTACCTTTAAAAATACTAAAAAAAAAAACAAAAACATTACAAAAATCTTGTTCCCAAAATTTTGTGCAGGAGTGTAGGTATATGAAAAAAGTTTGTATTTCACTGCTGTACTGCTGTGTACTGCTTTTTTTTCCTTGAAGTACTGCATTCTCAAAAAATTAAACGACAGCCCTGCTGTTCTCTCTTTAGCGGGTTGATTGCAAATGAGATTTAATAAAAAATTTTCCCAGCAATACAATTTTCTGAAATTAGCAATGAAATAAGGTAAGAAATAACAATTGCTTGTGGAGGCGTGGGGTAACTTTTGTCTGTGTGAGTAATCGTTTTAATTTTTTTTTAAATTTTTAAGGTTTATTAAAATGAATGTTCGGGATATCGAAACGAGGATTTGGATAGTGAAGGGGTACCATGCTTTGCAGTCCGTCGCTTTCTTTCAAAGGGAATTCAAGCGGATGTTTTGCGGAACTCCCCCGAGTGCATGGACCATTATGAGGCTGGTAAAAATATTTGCCGAATCTGGAAGCATTGAGATAGCTTTGTTTGTGTTCTGGATACAATCGCGGTTGTAGCCTCGTCAACACAGGCAAATTCAAACGTTTCCACTAGAAATGTATCCGCGTAAATGGGAGTTATAGCAGATGGTCATTACAACGGATAATTCATGATGACTTAAACTTATTTCCATATAAAGTCAAAATTATGAGCAATTTAAACACTCGGATTTGCCTGTCCGCCTGGAATTTTGAAATGATTTAAGTGGTTAAAGACAACAACTTGATAAATTGTGCCTGATGCTGATGAGGCTCATTTTGATCTAAGCTAAACGGCAATGTAAACAAGCAAAATTGCCGTATATAGAGTAACTCCATGAGACGGAACTGAACCCAGAGTAAGTAGAGCATGTATAGTTTCATCAAGGTTTTGTATAAAGAAAACGTTGTAAAAGTAACCCAACGTAGCACGATTCGTGCGCCACCCTGTACAAAGTTTAATTAAAATCGTTACAGCTGTTTTTGGAAAATTTGGAATAACCGAAATATTTGTTTGGCAGCTGCCTGTTCTAGATATAAATCAAAAATTTACATAAAAATGGCGAATGATCTCCTCTGTTCCAAATTTGGAGGATGAGCCTTAAATACATTTTGTGGCACCATTTTCTCAAAAACTATTTAACCGATTTCGATAAATTTTATATGGTTGGAAAGCTGCAATTGCGAAAATGTGCAGAATATACTGAAGACACGCATTTACACACTGTGGGTTATTTTGTTGTTTTACTGTCAAACACTGTGCATATTTAAAACAAAAATAAAATTCAAAACAAAAAAATGTTTTTTTTTCCTTCAATTTTTCAAACAATTTGTTTGCGAAACTAAAAGTTGGTGTCGAATTTCGACACAGGGCGATACTAGTTTGAAGGAAATCGGCCAACCGTTTAGATTCTCTCTAGCTCAAATTATAATGGTGTAACGAAGCGTTAAACTTTCATCCTCATTTGCCAGAATATTACACTTGTCAAAGGGAACAAAAAAAATAACCTTTTTTAGTATTTTTTGAAGAGCTGTATCTCTGTGAAACGTGGTTGTATTGAGATTAAACAAACAGCATTCTCAAGCTTTATATTTTCCATTGAGAAGTTTCAGCAAATGATTTTTTTAAGGTGCCGTTATTGCACAATCATAAGAATAAACATGAGCCAAAAATTTTAATTTTTTTTTAATTTTTGAACATTTTCATTTTCTTTGAAAACTTTTTTTCGATTACTTGTTTATTAAGGTCGTCTTTTTTGGTCATTCTACAATTTTTTTTTTACAAAAATATATGGCTTTGAATGCAAAAATAGACTTTTGAATTTGACTTCTAATATCTTCGCATTGGATGACCGCACAGAAAATATAGGGATAGTTTTAAAAACTGGAATTAATTTTCTACAAGATTTTTTCAAATCTTTATAACAATTATTTTTTTTGGTTCCTTTACCGTTACATTAAGGAAAGGTAAACAAAACGACTTTTTAAAGACTTTTTGTAAATCTTTTACTGCTTTACAAATATTATTTACAGGGCCTAATTTGGTAAAAAAAATTTAAAGAACTATAGACCAGTAATATTTTTGTTAAATTTCAAATTGATCCATTGAATAGTTTTCCCGTACCGAATGATCAAAGTCGTACAAACCAATTAAAGGAACAAATTGTATGGCTCATAAACATTGTGAAATCGTCATCAAAATGGGACTTTTTTCCCACTTTTTTCACAGTTTTGCATTAGTTACAATACTGATAAGATTTTAAAGGGAAACAAACTATCTCTTCAACAAATTTTTATCTCAATATTTTATCAAAACACTAAAAAAAGTGATTTTTTTTTGTTCCCTTAATTTTTTTGACAAGTGTATACAGCAACTCGCTACATCAGCAAAAACTCTAAACACCAGCAGCCTACTACCATACAACCAACATAATACCAACCGACAATAAAGATCGGCAGACATCACTCATCGTTATCAGAACAACAAACACCATCCACCCACCACCCACTGAATCATCATCAACAGCAGAGCTTATCGTTCTCGAATATACAGTAGTGCAACGTCATTATGCAAATAAATATACATATGTACATATTTTGTTTTTGAGATTTAGAGTTCACAGTTCCTCTTGCCAAGAAATATAAAATACTGAAAGCATAAGGTTCTAGCAAACTTGGTACAAACGTGTATCAGTGAGAGTCGACCTTTTTGGTACCAAAATTTCCGTAGTAGTTGTTTCCCTCAGAATACCCTTGGGCTGGAATCAGATTCCTACCGTTGTTCTCCCTCCTTCTGAGTGAGATTTTGGGCCAGGCCAGTAATTTCCCCTTGGGTTAGCCTTGCGCTGGAATCAGCCGAGTTTTACTTGCTTTATTCGGCAATACCCTGGACGACGACGAGTCTTCCTCAGCCTCGAGGAAAAAGCATCACAGTTTTTTGAACTTCTCCATTATCATAGTGTCAACTTTGAATTTTGATTGCAACTCCGGAACTTACTTTTACACTAAACCAATATGCTCTTGTCTTATAGACAAAGTAAAAATCAAACAAACTTCAGTTGTTCTTTGTCAAAACATGAATTGTTTGATGAAAGAATGTAATGAATGTCAGTTTGTGTTGTGGCCCATTGGTGCAATACTTGCTCCTGACCTGTATGAAGCATTCCTTTCCTTCGGGAATTCTGACATTTTATATTGCCATTTGCCAATGTGTCTTTATCTCTTTGTGTGAATTGTATATTTCTTCTTCTCTCAGAAATAGCCCTAAACAAACGAAAGAACACATCACCTTAACCATGCCCAAATTAAATATTGGGTTTGAATTAAAGAAGGAACAATTCAACAGTATAGATGTAAAAAGACATGAAACGTACAGCCCAAAATCTCTTCCCAAAAGAAAAAGTATCAATTTTAAAATGTACACATAGTATACAAGTATGTCATAGAAACAGATGCACTGATGGTGAGAGGATACTTCCCATTGTCATCGAATATATCAATATAGCATTATTGTTTGAATTTATTGATTCGAAAGAAGCTACAAAAGTTCATATAAAGATATGTTTACTGTATTTTATTTGCTTGTCATTGAGACCTTTCTCTTTTTAACTTGTAATCAATCGATCAATTCTATTCTTTGGTACATGATAGGGGTGACAAAACAAATTCTATGTACACACATTACATATCTATAGGAATTACTTTTGACAGAAAGTATTTTTTATTGAGTTATTTTGTCAAGAGTGTGTCATGTCATTATGTAGATTGATATACATAGATGAATGACAAAATTCAATTTTGATTTGACATAACAACTGATGACATACAAATTCGGTATGTTGTAATTTTAAAGAAAAAAAATTATTTCAGTTCAATTTTTAATAACTTCAATAAATTTATATTCACTAAAAAATACAATCATCATCATTTCACAACTGAACTGGGTCAAGTACCTACTTGCTCTTATTTACAAACCACACTCTTAATAATTGCTGGTAATAGCTAAATGAAAGATATGCCTACTATATAAGTAATATAAAAGGTATATTTTCATATTATAACAGTAAATAATAATTATTCCTCTTAAAGACGTTAACCAGAATTAAGATTTGTTTTTTTTTTTTTAGGAACAAAATCTTATTCAGACAAATTACTTAAATTCATCATTAATAGGTATTTAATATTAAAATACTACTAGGTATTAAACAATTTACTACCAGAATTTCACTAAATCTTCCTAAAGGTGCCTACAAAATTAATGTTTATGAATTATACTCTGCAAAAAAAAATATCTCTTCCAAATATTCTAATAATAGAATGAAAAAATGTTTAAAAATTATTTGTTTGTGTAAAATCAAATTAGCTATATGAAAATCCAATGGTGACTCTCAGTCTCAGCAGGTCGAACAATGGGACAGTCAACTTATAGCAATGTTAAAATAAGTTTAAAATTTACTTAAACGAATAATTTAATAAAAACAAAATCAATCTATTTTGAAGAGTTGTTCAAGGAAAAATGCGATTTTATTTCCTTACCTGACTGTTCTTTAAACCATAAACTCGATACAAAAAAACACATTGAAAACTGTAAATCAAATAAATCTGAAGGAACGAAATTTATTTAAAAGGTTTAGAAAAAAATTTTCGAACATCATGTGTTGGAGCACTCTATATTTAAATGAACTTAATAAATAATTATGAAAAAATAAAAGCTAAACATTAATCGAATATATAATTTATACAAGTCCCATCACTACTATTTTAAATTTTAAATATTTGAAATTCCCGCCTTAATACCAAGGCTCACCATATTTTGTATTTAACGTTATACAAATTTAGTCAAAAACCGATGTTACATTATAACCAGCTGAATAAAGAAAAATTATTATCAACGTAATTACTATTACGTTACACAATAAAGTCGTTTTTTTTACAAGTTCGAAGTCATATTTTTTGGTCGCAATTTTTTCCATTTTTAATTATCGTTAAAAGAGTTTTCCTAAAAAACCTAAATCAAATTTTTCTATTTCACGGTTTGAAAAAGATCAAATCGTCTATCATGAATTAGTATCACTAAGAACATAATTCAAAGTTATTGATAATATTTTTTTTATATACGCCCCACTGTATAAACCGCACCTATTGCCAATAAATTAATCACCGCCAGCTGCTTGAAACGCCCGTTCATGAAGGAGGAAATATAAAGCAGATACATTTTGGTGGGAAATAAATAAATCACTTACCATTTGATACAATTTATAAACTTTAAAGCAAACAAAAGTATTGACTATCAAAAAGTTTGTATAAATCTGGAGAGTTTTTTTACGAAAATTCTTGAATTTTTCACATTTTTCGCATCATCTATAAAGATAGATAGTTGACTGATGAAGATACTTTGGGCAATAAAAAGTGAGTTTGCCAAATTTCTACATATATCCATCAATATCTTGATGTACTTAGGCTTACAAAATTGTACTCATTGCGATTTTAAACTATCTATAAAAGGTAAATTGATTGCTTTTTGTTGGCAAGAGAACTGCCACCAAGATGGCAGACGATTCATCTGCAGAATATATCATTGTTTGTTGTAAATCACACACACTTTTTCGACAGTGGAATTGCCATCACGATTAACGAAAAGCATTACCGATCGGTGAATACCAATTTCTTTTTGGCTAAATTGGACTATATCGATAAGAACAACATAATGGTTCAAATAGGACGGCCGGGCGGTGCGTGGCGGTACTCCGGTTTACATTCAATGTTCTGCACGAGGGATTTCAGAGTATGGTCAGGCCCGTCTTTACCACTGGGCACTCTACTGTCCAATTACCAATCTATACTTAGTTAAGTAGATACAATTAAAAAAAAATAAAAGTAACATTGAATATTAAAAACAAAATACTACTAAATATCACAAAAAATTTTGAACAAAATTAGTTTGAGCACACTATAAACAAAGCAAGGAATATTGCATTAAAAACAGAATAGAAGAATGGATATCTGACATTATAAGTATTGGCATATTGCCGTTCTATTTTAATATTTTGCCCTGATTGCAAATAGTTTATCATTATACATGAACACAATTTAAAAAAAATCGTTTAGAACCATTTTCAAGAAACCGAACTCCAAAATGACACTTTCCCGATCCTGATGAACTAAAACAACGGATGTTCAAAACACCATACTAAAACAAATATTCGAATTTATTTTCAAGGGAATTACATACATTAGTCAATATAAAAATGGAATGTCTGCGTTTAACCAGATACATGAAAATAGTTCAATCAAAAGACTATGAAGAAACTTTTATTGTTCCAGGAATTATAATACTTAAATAAATAATTTAAAGATACGTTTCCAAACTAGCAAAAACGTCCATATATTTGAATAAAGAAAGTAAAGACCTATCTTAGTTTATATTTGAATTTTTGCTATTATTCACACCAAAAAATTGCTGTGCGCTCTTAGTCGATTAGAAAAAACAGTGGAACTTGATTGCTCAAGATTAAAAAAAAATCACCTTCACAAAAAAAATTTATAATTTTTTTTCAAAAATGTCCAATAATTGTTTACTAAAACAATTTGACTTAAAAAAAAAGAATGGAATTTTAACTTTCAAAAAACTACAGCACGTCATTGTATGTGCTTTCGTTGATTTTTAATAATTTATTTCCATTTGAAGTCAATTCTTCAAAAATTGCCCCCCGCATGAGTACTTTTTATTTGAGGGTTGCAAAATTTGATAATTTTTTATGAATCATCATTTAACAGTCATAAGCGAAAAACCAACATTTTTGAATGTTTGCTGATTTTTGAAATCGTAATCTATATATGAATAGCCTTAAATAAATTTTGTGGTACCATTTTCTCAAAAAGTATTTGACCGATTTCGTTAAATTTTATATGGTTGGAAAGCCACAATTGCGGAGATGTGTAGAATATATTTGAGACGCGCATTTACACACTGCTGGTCATTTTTGTTTTTGTACTATCGAACACGTTGCATATTGAAAAAAAAAAAATATGAAACTAAAAAAAAAAATGTTTCCAATATTTTCAAGCAAATTGTTTGCGGAATTGAAAGTGTCGAATTTTGACGCAGGGTGATACTAGTACCTTATAAATGATCATTCGCGCAGAAAATTTTTTTAAAGAATTTTATGTTCTACAAACTGGAAGTGAGATATTTAGCATCAACACCACCAATTAAATGCCAAAAATGGAAAACCAATATTTTTGAATTTTGACAAAAGTTTTTTTAATATGATTTTAAGACATCGCTTTAGAGAAAAAAAGCTTGAATGTGGTTTTGTGGAGGGACAATCTAGGTACAAACTTTGGATATGATACTGTTTGATAACAATAAACGTTTCAGAGTTACATGAGAAAAATGGATATTTTTGACATTTGGTGTGTTTTAAACCACGATATCTTCTAAATGACAGTTTGCATGAAAGAAATTGTTATGATATTTTTTGTAGTAAATTTTACGATCTACAAACATTACATGAACTACTTTTTGATAACATTTACATTCCAGAGTTATAATATGTTAAAAACCTATATTTTAACTTTCAATAACTTTTTTTCCGACACTCGGATTCATGGAGGCTTTTGGCAGCATTTTTGTAATGATGAAAGATGTAATTTTTCCTAAGGTTGCACTTTATTTTGTCTATTTTGATTGGCTATATTTGACGTATATGACGTAAAAAATAGCATTATTCTCTATCAAATCCAAAGCTATAGAACTATAAGATAAAATTTTCTTATTCTCCTCTACATTACCCATGTATTCAACACCACAAACAAAGGCACAAACTCCCATCATCGCCATCCTTCCCTTCCTATATCATAAGTTTTTGAACTTCTTCTAAGAATTCAAATTACAAAACTTATCAGAATTAAACAGACAGGTTTCCGTTCAGGGCATAGCTGCACTTCCACTTTATTAAAAGTTGCAATTTTTCATTTATGCTGTCAAGCTTTAGAATGGTTTGCCCAATCAGGTGAATTAAAGATTCGATCATAGTATATTCCTTGAAGTAGGTATTCTTTAGCTAGTCTGGGTTGAGATATTTTTATTGTGATTTTTTTTGTTTCATGTTTTGACAGCGATTTTAATTTAATTGAACTTAAAACAATAGCTACAGAAATTCAAATTTATAAATAACTAGCTGACACGGCGAACTTCGTTCCACATATAATTGAGCATGGATTGGTTGTTGACAGATACCTTATTAAGATTCGTTCTACACAAAATGAATGAATTATTTTAAATATCGAAACGCAGAAAATCAGTAATTGAATAAACGGAAATTGTGGCTATGATGCAACTCCGTATACCTAATTGATATGTGGATAACCTCACTTTTAGAAATCATAATTTTCTGTAAAAAAAAAAAACACAACATTTAACAACAATTAATTGAATTTCACTTTTAAAATACCTTTATTCATTACGTTGATCACAGATCAAATTTTCGTCGTGTTTGAAAAAACAGCAAACATTTGCGCACTATTGGCCTTATTGCGAAAATCTATTCGGAATAAAACAACCAATACAAATTTGAAATAATCACATAGAAAAATATTAACGATAAGATTTTTTTAAATAACAACAGTTGAATTAAATCTGTTGGACTATTCCACTATTTTGAATAGACTCTTGCAATAAGATATTGTATCGATACACTATACCAATTCGTATCAATCTCCAATGTAGAAAGAACGTTCGAAGAAAGTATGCAATTCGTTGTTATCACGACTTTACGACTTTTCCGTCCTAATTTTCCAATTTTTTATATCCGTAGTATGTTTATCTCGTGCAATACGAATCCAACAAAAAATGCATGCAATTTGGATGATGTTCAGCCGAGTTATGCGTGTAAGTACAAAAAAATAATAAAGTTTTAAATTTCAAGATAGTTTTCACGATTTTCTGAATTGTTCGGTCGAATTTTCATTTTTTTTTTCGAATTTTTCAATTTTCAGCTCCAACAAAAAAATCCCCATACAAATCGAACAATGTTCAGCTGAGTTATGCGCGTACGAACACAGAATGATATTCATTTTTATATAATGCATTTGGTATCTCTATTATTTCTTAAAATTTTAACCCATTTCCGGAGACTACCAGTCCATTTGACTTTGAAACTTGAAATTTCACATACTGGATATTTTATGTGTAATTAGAGGAAATATTAACAAAAAAATTGGAAAAGCTTTTAGTTTCCTAGAAAATCCGTGTTGCGTTTTCGCAACGCTCGACGAAAGCAGTATCAAAATTATTGATTATTCTTCAAAAATTATCTATTTGTTGTATAAGTTTGAGTTTTCTGAAAAACACCCTGAAAAAGATAAAAATCAAAAATTGACCTAAGAAAATATTTTTTTTTTTTATTAAAAAAAAATCAATAAACTGTTTTTTTTTTATAAATCTAGACTAAAATTACCTATGCGCATTATAAATTCGAAGTTTCTCAAACCAACCCTTAAAAAGATAAAAATCAAAACCCTTACAAAAAATTAAAAAACAATTGACCTAAAAAAAAATACTCATCATTTTGTTGTCAAAAATGCAGTCAAAAATTATTTTTCGTAAAAAATTGGTATATTATAAACATAAACACACAATATTTTGAGAAAAAAACCGTTCAATCTAATTTGAAAACGCAACGAAAGGAAATATTTTTTAGGTTCAAATGCTACTGGATTAGGCGAGCGTTGCGAAAACGCAACGGAACGTTGTGCTCTCATCTAACCTGTCAGACAGGCAACTCATATAAATTGCGTCAACATTATTTCAGAATATAATGTGAACATTTATTTACCTGTAGTTAAGATTATTTTGAAAAATTTTAATTCTGATGAAATTTTGAAATATTTCAAAATACCTCAAAATTTCATATTTTGAAGGTGTAAAATCATCACGAAAAAAAAAAAAAATTTGAAAAAAAATCTAAAAATAGGTCGATTAGATAATTCAATTAACTTTCAAATTCATTACTAAGTTTATTAAAATTTATTATCAGTTATTAAGTTCCAGAAGTTCTCAGGTATGACTTTGCGTTTTCGCAACGCTAGCCAAAAATACTCTATAGAAGGGCAAGTTTTTTGAAAAACCAAAATTTCCAGGTTGTAATCAAAATTGACCCTACGACGATTAAGAAGTCCGAAAAAGTGGGTTTCATCATACAGTCCGTCGCGTCCTTCGGTCTGTGTGACTATTCGTCCACTGTATTTACAGATAGAGCCAAAACGGTTGGGCCGATTTCCTTCAAATTTTGCAGAGAGAATTTTCATGTGATTCCCTAAAGGGAAAATATCATAGAGGGATTTAACCAATCTAGAATTTTAAAAATATTTTTAAAATTATTTTAATAAAAAAAAAATATAATAAAAAAATCGAACACACAATCAATTTTATTAAGGCAAATTTGAGACAAATTTAAGAAAACCATTTTAATTTTTTACTGTCAATATAGAAAAATACTCTTGAGGCAAATCCGTTAAAGCTATAGAAGGACGCATCTGCTGACCGACAAGCGACACAGTACACCTAAAAACTACTTTTTTTTGTAGCTCTCTCTCTCTAGAAAGTAAAATGCTTCGTTTGATTGAATCCTGGAACAAAAAATACAAAATCAATACACTTGCCCTGTACTTTTACATTGAGGAAAAGTTCAAATAAATAAAATATAAATAAACCAATATATTGTGTTGCATGATTCTTAAAAACAGGAAAAAAACGGAATCTTTCATGCACGGATGCATTTTATTCGAAAATCAATTTCCATTCAATTTAGAACGGAAATTGATCCAAACGAATGGGTGGCATGTGGATGGTAAGAAATAAAAATGCTAGACATTGATTTCCTTTTGCGATGCATTAATGCATCACGTTGCAAGTATCGAAATAGGAAACCTTCACCAACCTAATAAATTTCTGGGAGCAATGATAAAGTTCAAATGGGTAGGTAGGTACATATGTACCTACATTATGTATACAAAGCCTATCCCTAATGATTATTGTAAGGTAGGTAGGTACATAAACGAGCGACGATTTGTTGTCAATAAAGAAAATGTATATTCATTGGGAATTCATTTGTTTTTTTTAGGAGCTCTCAGTACCTCGCATGTCAAGCCAAAACAGCAATTGTATTTTCTATTTGTGTTCTTGTTTCTTGTCAATCCAGGTTGACGATGGAAACTTTCGATAAAATATATTTTTCATTGCAATAATTATTATGTATTGTTATTAAATGGAGTAGGTTGCTACTCGTCTTTATAACCTGTACATAATATTAATTTTTTTTTCACTTCAGATACTCTGAAGAAAGCTAAATATATTTTGAAGGTTATCATGCAAAGATTTTTGTCCTAAATCACTACAAGTGTACGTGATGAAAAATATTTTTGTTTTCTTCTGCCAATAAAAATCCTTACAACTATGTACATGGCAATAAGCCCTTTCATGTAGGTAAGCCATAAATGTGAGTTTATTAAATAATATCATACCTACCACTCCAATATGTTTTATAGACAAAGAGACCATGAACTCCTTTTTATTTTCGTGAAGAAATCGTATAAACCTAGACTTAAATATATTTGATGGTGGGTGAAGTGTTGCTCACTCCCTCCAGTGAGTAATATCACTTCAAGGCCTATATTAATTTTAGTTTCAGCCCAAAACTTTATCCAAGCACGTCTGGAAGATGTAGTATTTTCATTTAATACCATATTGAAAAATATAGCTGATATATAATATATTATATAATATTCTTACAACTAATACAGTAACTCCTATACAGAACCACTATATTTTCACTTTTTTCAAAAACGGTTTAAATGATTTGGATAATTTTGTATTGAGAAGGTTTTGAAAAGTTTATACACTTATTTGTAAAAAAAAACTATTTTGTGGATTTAAAAAAAAAAAAAAGTTCAATTTTTGAAAAGTCAGTTTTCATCGATTATCTAATAAAACAAGCAGTAAGTATGAATGATGTGTTTTTAGTAGGCGGTGATTTCAACAGTAGCCACAGGAATTGGGGTTGCATTAGGGCTAATACTTGGGGTAATATACTCGCCAATTTATATAGTAGACATCAGTTTGATATTTTGTACCCGCCTCATCCAACGTACTACCCGACAAATAATCGTGCAAATCCCTCGACTTTTGATATTTTTCTTACAAATATGCCAGGAATTTTTTGTCAACCTATGGTTGTTCCAGAATTAAGTTCAGATCATCTTCCTGTCAAAATTGGTGTTTTTGGCTCTCCCCCAGTTGAAAGAAATGAAGTCTTAGGCTTTAAAAAAGCAAATTGGTGTATTTATAAAAGACAATTGCGAAATAAACTAGAAACTATACGTAACCATCTAACAGAAGAAGTCAATGAAAATGATATTGACGAAAGTATAGCATATTTTACAACTTCAGTTGTTGACAGTGTTGACCAAGCTGTCCCAAAAAAAATTATTAGATGTGGAAATGCTAACCAATTGCCTTCAGAGATAATTCGCATGATAAAGGTTAGAAATAGCTTAAGGACAAGATGGATGAGAACAAGAGATCCTTTCTTGCAAACAGAAGTTAAAATTCTTAACGCTATGATAAAGGACTCAATTAATAATTACAGAAATAGCTCCTGGAATCGTAAATTACAAGGCTTAGAAAAATCCAGTAAACCATTTTGGAATATTGTAAAAGTGATCAAAAAAAGTAAAACGCATA